>CM076117.1:2738333-4107500 GCA_038048805.1 Hipparchia sbordonii | reverse complement strand
GGAGTATTGACTCGAATTGTTACTGGGGATGAAATTTGGGTTCATCATTATGAACCTGAGTCCAAACAAGATTCTATGCAGTGGCACAAAAAAGGTACACCACCACCAAAGAAATTTAAGGTGTCACAGTCGGCGGGAAAAATCATGGCGACAATCTTTTGGGACTCAGAAGGAATCTTGTTGATAGATTATAAAGATAAAGGTGTCTCCATAACCGGAGAATACTACGCTTCAATCTTAGAGCGATTAAAGGAAGCAATCAAGGCAAAAAGAAGGGGAAAATTAACCAAAGGTGTCCTCCTTCTGCACGACAACGCGCCTGTGCACAAGAGCCGTGTTGCGTTGGCTTCCCTGTATAAGGTGGGCTTCGATATTTTGGTTCATCCACCCTACAGTCCTGACCTGGCTCCCAGTGATTATTATCTCTTTCCAAAAATGAAAAAAGAACTTCGGGGGAAGAAGTTCTCAAGCGATGAAGAAGTGAAGGAAGCAGTTTCAGCTTATTTTTCAGACAAAGAAAAAACATTTTTTTTCGAGGGTATACATAAGCTAATTGAAAGATCTGAAAAATGTATTAGGGTTGCAGGAGAATATATTGAAAAGGAAAAATAAACTTGTATTTTTATTTCCACGTCTTACCCCCGATTCCGCGAACTTAAAAACGCCCCCTCGTATCATCGAATAAAAAGAAAAAATAGTAAGGATAGTAATAGAAATAGTAGAAGTAAAGATGAAGTGGTTTAATGGCTGGAAATGGCAGTTACGACGTAGTATTTTGCGTATAGGAATAGATAAATAGGTCAAACGTCAGGTATTATAATATGAATAGGTCAAATGTCAGGTATTATTTAAAGGTTGAGTTAAACTTGGCTGCTGTCCAAGAGTGGACTTAAACTCTGTTCCGGTAATTGTGATATCCTTTATCCAAATAGTCCCAACATGAGTGAAGTAGACTAATCCGTACCTGCTATTAATTAGATCATTAAAACTTGGCAATGGTCCAAAACTTTGAATTTCTTACTTATTACTATCCATTAGTGATGGTACGAATGTCGCGAATGCGAATTTACATCTATACATCTATCTATACATATAATAAAATTGTAGAAAAGTGGTGTCTGTACAATGGAAATATATAAAAAAAAAGTAGCAGGGGTTGTTATTATATCGATGCCGAACCCGAAATTGTTATTAATTTTTTTTTGTCTGTGTGTTTAATGTATTTGACTAAAATATGTATGTACCTAACAATCTTGGGAATAAATGGCTATTTATTTTATTTATTTTATTATTTATTTGTCCGTTTGTCTGTTTGTCTGTTTGTCTGTTTGTCTGTTTGTCTGTTTGTCTATTTGTCTGTTTGTCTGTGTGTTTGTGCACGCTAATATCAGAAACGGCTTATTCGATTTAGATACGGTTTTCACTAATATATTGTAGTAAGCTTCACTTAACATTTAGTGTTTATTTCGTGTCAATCGGTTTATAAATAAAAAAGTTATGTCAATTTAAAGAATCACGGCGAACATTTTTAACGTACAGAGTACGTACTACACGCCTCGCGCCTGAGCGTCCGTGGCTATATAAAGCGCGCTGAGAGCCGCGCCCCGAAAAGTCACTATTCCACGCGAACAAAGTCGCGGGCACAGCTAGTCTTCAATATTCGCGAATATGAATGCGACTGTTGGCTTTTTCTCTGCGATCTCACCTGATGGTAAATGACGATGCATTCTAAGATGGTAGCGGGCTAACTTGGAACGGGTATGGCAGTGTAGATTCAACCCATACCCACTAATCGGTTTCTACACGCCATGCGGAACGCTAAATCGCTTGGCGGCACGTCTTTGACAGTAGGGTGGTAACTAGCCATGGCCAAAGCCTCCTCCCATACACACTGGTTTTCTAATACATTAATTTAACGTTCTAAAACGAACCGCTAAGGTGTTGCACACCCTTCCATCATGTTTCCTGTGTTTCCTGCCACCTATAAAAGAGTAGTCAAGGTAAGAGAGAATAGGCATCCTCTAGGCAAGCGTGCTACAACTTAGATCTCGTCAGTGCTATCCAGCATTGATTGTTATCAAGCGTGAACCTCTTGACTAGTAGAATACTATACACTATAATATGGTTGAGCGAAGCAATGGCTGGATCATGCGTCATGCTCGTGAACGGGTGCCGCCAACGGGAATGGGTCTGCTTTGTGTCTACCCATGTTAACATGTGTTAGGTTGTGGTACGTGTGCATTTTTGAAACTTCTGTGTGGAAACATTGTGTGCATAGCCTAGTTTTTTTAACAATTGTAAAAAAAATTTTTTTTGAAAAGAGCAACTGCTGAGTTTCTTGCCGGCTCTTCTCAGCAGAATCTGCATTCCGAACCGGTGGTAGATTTGTGACGTTTCATAAGAGCCACAAGTTGGCCTACATGAAATAAATAAATTTTGATTTTTTTGATTTTGATTTTGAATAAATTTCAAATACAAGATGGCCGCCACCACAAAATGGCCACCACAAATGTGGGGGGGGTTTTTTAAATTTTCGATTTACACTTTTTCTACCCCCTCTATAGCCATCCTCAGCGCATAATGGAAGGCTCCGAGATCTCCTAAGAACACAACCGGATTCGTGTTCGATTTACACAACTCTGTCTTTGAGTCTAAACTGAGTGAGGATGCGGTCTATAGATTTCAGGCTTAAAATGCATTATTTTCCATCAAACCTTTATAAAAATATATCCGCTGATTTTAATTAAGAGAAGAAAACTCTATCAGAAACAGTTTAAAAAAAAACACCGTGGTGTTAACCCTATAATTAGATACAGATTTTAATTAAAATCTAGCCTGGGAATAACCCCAGCCTCCTTTTGTTGCGGCTTCAAACAATTTCTTGCCTAGACAGTTTCGATAATATTAATTTCTTACAAAATGAGGCCTTTGAAAATTATATTTTTTCATTTCTTCTTGCTTAGAATTTTTTCACTAATGAATTTCTATTCTTTGATCATTTTTAACTGACTTCAAAAAAGGAGTAGGGTCTCTATTCGACGCATATTTTTGTTTTGGCCATATTACTCTATAGTTAGCCGATGTTACCGTGAACCGATTTTAAATTTTTTTATTTATTTGAAAGGACAAGGAAGTCAGCTTGGTCCCATTTAAATGTGGTGAATATCTGATGAATATTTTCGGTGATGTAGGATGGAACTCCTCAACGAATAAGAGCAAATAGAGAATATGTTGATTGATTTTATGATGTTACGCTAAAAAGATTAATATTAAAATAAATTCTAAACATTCTTTTTAAAAAACCGACTTGAAACTCCACTACGAAGTATAAAATAATTTTACAAAGCAATCAAGAAAGCAAGAGATAGATTCATAACGTGTCATAAGAGCTACAAGTTATTTTTTTTTAAATATGAATAGCGGGTAAACGTGCTGGCGGGTCACCTGATGTAAAGTGATTACCGCCGCCCATGAACACTTGTAGTACCAGAGGCACCACCATTGCGTTGCCGGCATTTCAGGAACTTATTGGTGCGCCCCTTGAATAACCTTATTTTTTTTTATTCGATGACAAGATAGCCCTTGACTGCGATCTCACCTGATGGTAAGTGACGATGCAGTCTAAGATGGTAGCGGCCTAACTTGGAAGGGGTATAGCAGTGTAAATTCAACCCATACCCCTAATCGGTTTCTACACGCCATCGTGCCGGAACGCTAAATCGCTTGGCGGCACGTCTTTGACGGTAGGGTGGTAACTAGCCACGGCCAAAGCCTCCCACCAGACCAGACCAGAGACAATTTAGAAATTATAAATTCCTAAATTGCCCCCGCCGGGAATCGAACCGAGACCTCCCAGTTATAAGACCACAGCGGTCACCACTGCGCCAGGGAGGTCGTCAAAACCTTATATTGTAATTAAGAGCCTTATATTGTAATTAAGTTGACGTACATGAAATAAATAATTTTGAATTTGAATTTGAATCTCATCCCCAAGCTATTCATACTCGTATAACGACAACGCCATCCCTATTAAAATTGCTCTCTAGCTATAGATACTGACTCGTACGTGGGAAAGTGCCTGAAAAACTGCATATACAGGTTTCAGTATTTCATTTTTCATCCAAAGTTGTCGTGCGCTTACAAACGAGCATTTCCCGAACCACTCCAAAGCTTTCCTGCCATCTAATGGCATTCGTGCCACGATGAATAATCGAGCCAGTTATTAGCCGATAAGCGAAACCGGGATAAATCAATACGGTATTGAGTGACTCGTCGGCTTCTAATTGAAATGTTTCGGGCGTTAGTTTCATAAATCACGGCGCGAGACTCGGATCTAGATCTAACTGTAGCGTTAGAGTATTAGATTTAATTCGATTCATCGTATTCGTATTCGATGACATTAGCGTCAAAGTAAATTGAACCGTACCAACTTTGAACTAGAGCTCAGTTTCGTGTATGCGTTTTAATACGTTTATGTATCGCTATAAGCTCCAAATTCAAATTGGTTGTACTGAATTTGTGACTTTAAATCAATACTGTTAAGGTCCGTTCTACTTTGACACTAATGTCATCGCAAACGATACAGATTTCAGTATTTCATTTTTCAGCTACCATAGTCGTGCGCTTACAAGCAAGCATTTCCCGAACCACTCCAAAGCTTTCCTGCCAACTAATGGCATTCGTGCCATGATGAATAATTATTCATCGTGGCATCGATTATAATCGAGCCAGTTATTAGCCGATAAGCGAAACCGGGAAAAATCAATAAGGTATTGAGTCATCGGCTTTCTATTTGAAATGTTTCAATTAGAAAGCCAAACACCTAGTATTGTATAATATATTGTAATTATAAAGTAAATTAAATTGGTTTAGTTTTGCGTTCCTATTATACTCTACTAGGGATGAGTTTTATACTCACAAAACAAGCGAAAAACTTGTTCCAAACGACGAAGAGTATAATAGAGTACTTCATTGTTAAATCACATGACAATTTACGACAAATATCTGCCATTAAACGCTTCATTTACCGCACGCTTGTAACATATCCACCATACATATACTATATCATAGTATTATTCGACTGAAAATCTCTTCCAGCATATTTAATTCAGTGTTTTTGTTTCGCGAACTCGTCTCAGTATGAAAGGTGAAAAATGTAGCACTTGCCGGTGATTTTTCACGCCGCACTCTGCATTGGAGCTAATACTCAGTGTTTTGTGTCCTTTGCGAGCTTATGAGCGATTGACGCATCGCGAGCTTTGAGTATCACGAGCTTTGAGTATCGCGAGCTTTGAGTATCACGAGCTTTGAGTATCACGAGCTGTGAGTATCACGAGCTTTGAGTATCGCGAATGTTTGAGCCCTTTGTCGGAGCAAAACTTCATGTTTTGCTACGACAAAGGGCTATCGAGCCACACTTCATCACAGGCATTAAATATATATCCAAACTTTCGCATTTATAATATTAATTAATAGGATAATAGGAAATAGGATAGCTGATATCCACGACTTCGGACGCGTGGATTGAGGTGTTTTGGATTCCCCCGGGAACTTCCATATTTTCCGGGATAAAAAGTAGCCTATGTGTTATTCCAGACTATAATCTACCTCAAATTTCAGCCAGATCGGTTCAGTCTTTGCGGCGTGACTGAGTAACAAACATCTGCACATCCAAATTTTCTCAATTATAATGTAAGTAGGATATTAGTCTTTAGTTTTACGATTAGGTTTAGGTACACGCCAAAATTGTGATGTATTCCGTAGAAGCTCAGCGCATCCCCTAATTTGCGTGCCATATTTCGTTTCGCCCACGGATCCACTCGCTCGGCCGCCATTTTTCACGTCGACCGTTCATTAGAGTTCGTTTTAAATGCTAATTCGCCGCGATTGGTCCATTCGGCGCTGCCACATGTTTTTGAAATAACCACCGCGACCGTAAATATTCATGTTTTGTGGTTCCGCATTTTGATAATTTATACAAATAGTTTTGTATTATTTGGACGGGGAAGGTGGCCTACGGAATATTCCCAAGTAACATTTTGGTACTATAATTTAAGAATTCATCACGAAAAGGTTGAGTTAACATCGTGTAAAGGTTGTAGCGATAACCACCCGTTATATAAAAGCATTTGCTATGACTTTTTTGCTCTATAAGCTTATATAGCCAAACTATCCTTTTAGCAGGGGATGTAAAGGTTTACAAAACCGTTTTGTTGAGCCGTTATAGGCAAGTTCTATAAAAACCTCGAATTTAGACAATATAGCGCTATATTAATGTATAAAAGCGTTTGAATTCACTACTATGTACCCCATTAGTACTATAAAGTTTTCCTGGTAACCGCTATAAGTATGGCGTTTTAGCAGTGATGAAGGACACAACAATACAATAATTTGACGCTATTGTGGTCCCACAAAACACTGCTATAGTACATGGTACATAATTACTCATAACAACACTGTTATAGAGCGGTTTTGCTTTATAAACGATTTTCGGGACATTTTTATAACAATAAAAAGTGTTTTAATTATCTTTGTTGGGTTTATTATAGTCTCATTGAAGAAGAAGTCACCATGACTCTATTACATGACCAAAGTTTTCTATTATGGTTTTGGTTGTTCTGTTTTAAGACAACAGCGATATATAGCTAATTCCTTTATTTCCTTTATAGAACAAATTTTAGAAATTTATCAATATCCATTACTAGGGGCATATTTATTATAAGTAGGGGAAAGTGGGGGAAATACGAACACCTAAGTGAAAACTTAAATAAAACAGTGGAATTTGATCACAAGAGTTTCTTTATTTTTTAATTATAAAGTTAACTTATCTGTCTAACGAATTCACTAATCAAAATTTATATTTTTAATAAATTGTAACAATATGAGAAAAAAAACCAAACCCCTTAGTGTTCGGCTTTACCCGACATTAGTTGGGTAAACACGAACACTAAGTGGGGTAATTACGTACTAACATTAATAATTTCTTCTCTGCATATTGTTATGCAATTTGGCGATCTTTTTTTATGGTTAGGTCATAATAGATTTTACTGCACTTCCACAAGTTGCGTTTCCTGCTCGTCTGTAAATAAAGGTTTTCGTCCAGACCTTGGCTGATTTATCACTGCTTTCTTTAGGTGGTCAAAAATGGTTGTTTTAGAAACATTTTAAGTTTCTACTGCTCTGCCGATGTTGAGTTTTTTGGTTTTAACATCGTCTATAGCCGTTTTGAGATCTTCAAGACTATACTTCGATTTGGTCTTTCTTTTGTAATTACGAGGCATCTGAAAAATTAATAAAAAAAAAGATGAACGTGGAACCAACAAAAGGTAGGAGGGTAATGCCGAACGTTCAAGATTGCCCCACATGGAGTGTTCGCTTTTACCCCGCTGGATCGAAAAGAATAAAATGGAAAAAAATAGGTTCTATATAGGTATCTCTTTTGCCAATTGCTTCATTGTCATTTAGCTAATTATTATGTGAGCATTCCACTATGTAAAAGTTAAATTACTATTGTAGATAGAAATAAAGCAACACCAACTTGAATTTACCAAAAAAATTACATCAAAAACATGCAAAACATTGAAAAATGCATACCTTGACAAGTACGTGCGTCCACATCTCCCGTGTTATTGACTGGTACTAGTGGTGACGTCATCTCCGAAATGGCGACAAGTAAAATATGGCTACATCTTTGTAACACATTAGAACCATTGGATTCGGGATTACCTCGCGTTCGTGTTTCCCCCACTCTCCCCTACCTGAGAAAGAAAACCAATCATGAGCAACGATTACCTACCTACCTATTTTATTTCTTCCTTGGATACAAAAATGTATTCAAAAATTAAGTATGTGGGACAAGACTAGTCATAAGGAACCCTAATTTTACGTCAATGGCGGCAGATTTTTTGTCACTTGTGCTATAGTTAACCTAAAAGAGAACCAAATTAGCTTTTTGGCTGTGTAGCAGAAACTACGGTTAATTTTATTTATTTTTATTAATATTTTAATTAAAAAACTCAATTAATTTAGGGCGCATTGAAAATAATAAGTAAAACTAATGCTATTCTATCAGTAAAACTTTGGTTCCAAGTGGTTTTTATAGTATTGGTCGAATTTATCCATGTCTAAATAAAAGATGACATTAAACTCACCAAGATGGAATCCTTATCCCTTTTATTTTTTTGTTTTTGTATAAACACACGTAGACCACCTTGCCGTGAAAAATTAAAATGAAAAGCGTAGTAAAAGAATCACGTACTTTTCTATAGAGTATAATAGCACTATAATGGAATTACGAACGCTGCTACAGAATAAAAAAGAACTATAAAAGCTTTATTGTGCCTCGTATGTCAACAAATTGTCATACAAGGCACCAATATATTAAATTTATAGAAAAAAAAAGTCCCAAGCACAACTGCTATAGTTTCGCTATGTCTCTAAATAGAGATATAACTGCGCCAAATCAGCGTTATACGACCTTCTTATTGCTTTTACAGTGCTTAAGTGGTGTTAGAGGAAACGTTCTATGGGCTGCTATAGGACAAGAAATTGTTACTTGGGTTAATAGACGGCTTTATTTACATTAAACACATGTTTAATAATAATATGTCCCCCCGACAGAATCGTCCGGAGATTAGCTCATCTGCGAGGGAAATATTATAGTGAACTAGCTTTTGCCCCCGCGACTTCGTCGGCGTGGAATTAGGTATTGGGGTGGAATTTTCAAAAACTGTGACACACGTACTTCTTTATTTTTAACTGAAAGCTCAACTACCAACTTTGATGGAAACAGCTTGAAAAATGACGGAGTTTCATATAAACTTCCATCCCCTATTTAAACCCCTTAGGGGTGGAATTTCCAATAATCCTTTCTTAGTGTGCGCCTACGTCATAAAAGGAACCAACTGTAAAAATTTCAAGTTTCTAACTTCAGTAGTTTTGGCTGTGCGTTGATATCTCAGTCAGTCAGGACTTTGAATTTTATATATTATATGGATAAGTGTGCGCGCAAACCCAGGTGCACACTCTATTCCCTCACTCTCATAGTCCGATCGGACGGAAATCCGACACGACCGGAGAGAGACCAGGCGCAGGACCGACAGCTTTACGTGATCTCTAAGGCACCTACTTCCTAACTTCGAGCTAGCATTGAGAATTTCTTGACAGAAAAACCCAATAGGTACTTTTTTTGCCCGACCCAGGAATGGAACCCGGGACTTCGTCGTCCGCAGTCGAACTTGCTAATCACTAGAGTACTTAACGAGGCAGAAACCAATATTTAGCCATAAACCAATTGCCAATTTATTTGCTGTAAAAACACAGGGCAATTGCTTTCGCGATCTACCAAAAGTACAGTAGTTAAAATATTTGAGATAAGGTTTCCGCATTCCGCCATTTACATTACGGATCCAAAAAGCAAATTAAAAAAAAAAAAAAAAAAAAGTACTGGCGAATGTACAGATTTGTAAAAAAGGGTGAAACGCCGGAATATCCCAGATTCCAGATAACGACCTTTCAGTAGCGTATGCGCTTAATCACGCTGTCGATTTTTTAGAATTTTGAAATTTTTATCTGTGTAAAAATTTTCCCCGTACATTTTCGCATTTATGTACCAAACGGGGGCGCAAGGCATGATTTATGTTACGCCGAATACGGGCCGCGCCACGATTGGGCGGTTTTTAATCACTTTTTTAACACAAGTTTGAGAGATTTGTTGGTTTGTCCTTCAATCATGCCGTAACGAATGCACTTTCGCAAACGAAAGTTAGATCTTGCAATTCTTATAAATAACTTACCTAAGTAATAATATAGATTAGTCAGAATTTTTGTTTTTATTCGATGACAAGATAGTCCGTGGCTGCGATCTCACCTGATGGTAAGTGACGATGCAGTTTAAGATGGTAGCGAACTAACTTGGAAGGGATATGGCAGTATACATTCTACCCATATCCCACACCCCGCCCAAGTTAGGCTACTACCATCTTACACTGCATCGTCACTTGCCATCAGGTGAGATCGCAATCAGGGACTATCTTGTCATCGATTAAAAATAAAAAAAATAAAAATCATATATTAATATAATAGGAAATAATAGAATAGGTTATATTTTGTACAAATAAAAACAGTAAAAATATTACATATACTTACTTGGATTTTTCAACTTCCGGCAATCTTTAAAATTAAATGCTAGTTAGTGAAGACGTAATATAATTTATAATTCTTTGTGTTACTCAAAAGAGATTGTAAACTTTGTTATACTTTTGAAAGGGAATTTGCTTTTTATTTAAATAAAGGTTCGTATCTTCCCAAGTAGCACATGACAGCCGCACAGTGACTTGATTATAGAATTTGTGACTACTTAAGGCTGTTTTAGTTTCCTGCATAAGACCTGTGTAGTTAGCTACCCAGACCTTATAATGCTAATTTGGGCCCCAAATTAACCAGCTCCGAGCATTACAGTGGCTGGTTAACGGCAGCATAATCATTGAAACAGCTGAACAGGGCCTGTAGAATAGCTTATACAGGTATACAACAGCCATTGCAGCATAAGATTCAGCTACTTTAATTCTCTTCAACAGCTCTTAGATGTTTTGACGCTTCGTAATAGCTTTTATTAAAATATAAATAACCTAAAAAAATAGTTTTTTAATTATTTTTTACGTATTATTATGTGACACTATCTACATTCATTGTTTGTTTATTTATGAGCTTGTGCAGGCGGACATTTTTAAGATAAGATATTATATTTTTTAATAGTTTTCTTGTTGGTTTTGATTGTCATTATGTAAGTAAATTAAGTTGCGAGTAAGTAGTTGGGTATTCGCCGGTTCTCCCCCAGTGCCCACCCCCTCAGTCCTTGGGGGGGGGCTGGTCCCGTGGATCTCCAAGGGTGCAAGGGTAAAAAAAAAAAAAAAAAAAAAAAAAAAAAAAAAAAAAAAAAAAAAAAAAAAAAAAAAAGGTTTTGGGGTACGCCGAATCGATTGCGCTGACTCCCGTCTTCGTATCTTTAACGGTTACAAAGTTAGCTTTTCGTAAAAACGGTCCCTAGATCGTTATCTAATTGCTAATCACTTGCTAATCACCTAATCACCTCGCTCATTATTTGCTTGCTCATTGCTTTATGGTATGTGTATGTGGGTTCAAATAAAACTTCTTATCTATCATTACTACAATTTATACTCTTTTAAATGTTGACTTAAATAACCTATACAACAGCATATCATTCTCTAGTGTATTACTGTTAAATAAATCTAAAAATTCGCAACTTGTGTAACCTCGAAACATGTAATACAAATACATTATACAATATTCTCCACAAACTGAGGTGTAATCATTTTGGATCCTTCTTGTATTGAAATACCACATTCTTGTATTTCTTTCCAGAAACTGCTTATGATATTTACTTGGTTGTCGTCCATATGAATCAAAATATTGTCCAACACCATTTATATCTATATACAAGCCTACCCAATGCGACCCGGGCTTATAGTCTGGATCTAGATTGCTTATTAAATAGGCTGGAGTTTCAACATATATTGGTAATCGGTTTGCAGCATACACATTGTGTTGGAGACTTGGGTGGATTTTTCTTAAATATGCCTTTATCTCTACTGTATTCATATTACTTCAGTACTACTGATCTTATCACTACAGTGGATCACAGATGAATGGGAAGTAAGATCATGTCGTTTCAGATATATTATGTACGATGATGGATAACTAAAATAAAAAATAAACAAATATTTCTTTTATCAATGTTTTATTTCAAACCTTAATAATAATGTAGGTACAAGTTATAACTTAATCCATTTACAAAATAAAGTTTCTTAACTACTATAGTCCACACTCACATTACGATTTTTATCAATTTCAATAACATTGTCAAACTCTGCATACACGATACAGTTGATCGTTTCAGGGATAGCTGTATCAAAACGAACTTCTAGCCTAACACTACCGTGCTTTATAAGATTCCAATGACTAGAGTGAGCTGATAAATCAGGAGTTAAATCAAATGCCAAAAGACAATAGCCTTTTGCATAGTGTTCCCTAGAAATTCCGTTTCCTTCATTTAAAAAATGGATTCCCGTCCCCGAGAATAATGTATGATAGGCTGAAGTGAAAGTATTCTCGAACGACGGTTGTAAAGCTTTTGAAGGTATTTGTTGCCCATCAATATATAAACTAAATGTATTCATTTGATAATTTTCAAAGTTGAATGGGTTTTTTGTAAGAGTTCCATTAAATGCTGCATTATTGACAAATCCAACAATACATCTTTTAGGAACTTGGCCAAGAAAAATGTTATCGAGTGTTTTACCCTGAACCCCTGAAGGTATTGTTAAAACTTTAACTTCAGCTCGAGTTATGGGATATTTTGCAGTAGTAGATGCTAAAACTTTTTGATGTGCAAGTAATACAGTCGGATTGATCCGCGCGCGTCGAACTATAAGAGTCGCATCTGTGATACATACTTTAAATTTTAAGTCAGTTGAAGAAGCCATAAGACTGAAATTTTCTCTTGAGCGAATTAATTTAACACACATTTCAACGCCATTAATCAAAAATTTTTCCTGATTAAATATATCACCATGTAGATGACCAATCATTTCTATTTCTTTGCTTTCAGCTGCCAGACTCTGCCTTTTACTAAAACCTATATTTTTTTCATCTACCGAATTCATATTTCCCGCAGTATCTTCATACCAAAGACCGCAAGTCAGATGTGATTCTTTTGCTGCTGGCGCATAGTTTAATAATGTCTCAATATAAGCACGGTATGCATATGTATTGTTTGGCGGTGAAATGAGTTTTTGATTCAAATATACATCCAGTTGACTGAAGACTGAATGTAGCCAATTATTAATCGGAGCTACAACTGTAGACGAACTAAGTTTTGATAAGTCTTGATTCAATATCTTAGCTTTTAAATGGATCAACGTATGGGACAAATCTATGTAGTCATCACTTGTTCCGGGTATTTGAAATTCTATAGGTCCATCATCAGCAAGAGAAGAAATAGGTTTGTAATGAATCCATAGTCCATTTTCTATACTTGTTTGTGTTGATGGTAGGGCAAACAAATCTAACTCTGATTTAATGCACTCACAGGAATGATTATGTAGAAAAGACATTTTTATTTAGAAAATATATCGTTTGTTTTATTTTGACTGAGCCTTGATTTTTTAACAGCTTTCACTTTAGCTGCTAGCGGCTGAATGAATGAAGATTGGCGTTTCCTTTTGGTTATATATCCTGAGCCAGACATATTAATTCTGTCAATCTTGTCATGGGCTTTTCTTTTTAAGTTAGAACTAGCTTCCTTAAGACGAGTTTTAATAGAATCTTCCATAGGTCGTGCACTAACCATATCTGATAGTAGACCAACACCTGCATTTAATGCTTCTTTTCCTATAGCTCTAGCACCACTAGAGAGAAGGGGTAAGATAGACCTAAACAATCCTCCAAGAAAACTACCAATACCATGACCACGCTGATATGGTACCCCTTTATAAATTACTCCGATACCTGATCCAGCCTGATGTGAATAATATTGCTCGTAAGGGCATGTTATGTGGCTGAGATAAGGATCCATTATAATTTTCTAAAATGAAGTTTAATACACACTGTTCCAAACTGGAATGGGATATTTTTACCTGTGCTTGACCTTATATCTATTTCTATAGTATCAAACTCCCGTCGCATAACAGGTAAATAGTGTGGTGGAGAAAAAATATGCATTTTATTTGCACCATACACATATGCTGATACATCTAATGGTACAATTCTAAGAAGAGGGGCCATAACATCTCCAACAATCTGTGGTTCTATTATATCACAATAAACAAATAGTTGAGATGGCAACCCTAATTTTAAATAAGAAGGATATGTCCCAATTTTATTTAGAACAAGATTTTTGTTTGGTTCAAATCCGAGTTGTAAACATAGCTTGGTTGACAACTTAAGTGAGTCAATTGCGTTATCCAAAATTGATACTGATACTTGTTTGGTTATTTCATCATAATAAAATATTATTTTCTCGTCAGTATTACTATTTAATGTTGCTATAATATGTTGAATGCTGTCGTAGTTCATGGCGGGAATACGTGTTCTAAAGTGCACTAATGAATGTCTATCTTCATTGGGCATCATAATCCACTTTGATGTGTAAATAATATTTTCATGTTCTCGAACAGTAAATATGGTGCAAGGATATTGAACTTCTACAACTCCAACAAACCATTCACCTTCTAATACAAGTGATTTCGGTAACTTCGTTGAAAACATAGTTGTTTTGTTTTCCGGAAAGTATTCCATTGAGCTATTACTAAGTAAAGTTAAATAAAAATTTTCCTTAATCATATTTGATTTAAACTAGACTCTAAAATCCAACTGTTAAATTTATCAGGATAACCTTTCCACTTCACTAACACTTCTTTTCTGTTGCCAGAGTATCGAGAACTTATGATTTTATCTATTTTATAATTTTGGGAGGGGTTATAAAATACTTTTTGTAATTCTTTTTCATAAAATGTTCCAACTATAGGTTCGTTTTGTAAATCTTTTAAAGTATAAACAACATTTGGAGATCTATCTATTATTGAAGTTATAACAAATATTTCATCACTCCAGTTAGATTCATAGCCTTTTTGAAAAATGTGTTTATATTTTGAAATTCTAACATTATCACCAACATGAAATTTAGGTAGTGAATTTTGCGATGATGGTTTAATATTTGTATTCCTATCATATAAATTTCTCCAAACTGTCATTATATTGTTAGAACTAACATCACAAGGACACATTTTAATACTAGAATGAAAACTATGGTTATATGAATATATCAAGTCTTGTAGAATATCTATGTATTTATATGTATTTTTATATGTAAAATAACGCCACATTTTAGATTTCAGAGTTCTTTGAAATCTTTCTACTATACTGGCTTTTATATCAGGATTGTTTGTCGTGTAATAATTTATATTTTTACTTTTAAAATATTTTCTAACATCTTTAGAAACAAACTCAGTACCTTTATCAGACTGTATGTGTGTGGGAGTTGCATTAGATTCATTAAATATACTTTCAAAACATTCAATAATTGTTTCAGAATTTTTCTTTTTCATTGATCTAGCATAAGCGTATTTACTAAACACATCAATAACACACAATATGTAGTTAAAGCCATCATTATATTTCGAATAAGTTCTCATATCACTTAGATCTACTTGCCATAATTCATTTAGATTTGATAATATGTATTTGTTTCGCGAAAACTTTCGGTGAACAGGTTTATGAAGTGTGTAAGTTTCTTGTGATTGCAGCCATTTCCTTACATCCATTTTAGTCATTTTACCTTTCATGGTCTTTGACAATTTATCGATACTACTAAATCCAGCAGGATGCTTGGGATCATAATATATGTTATTTATTTCTAATAAGGGGTCCATTTTTCCCAATCAATTTTCTTCTTGATTTTTTTTATATATTTATCACCACTACCTTTTGGAGTATTTAAAGTTCCTTCATTAGATGTATATTTCCCTTCTAGCGATTTCATCTGAAGTTGGTGAATAAAATCAGACCTCTTAGAATTTCCAATGTAAGTTAATGGTATTTTAATTGCATGTAGTGCCTCAGCAAATTTTTTCCACCCTATAGGATCACTTTTTTTTAGTGATCTCAATGAATCATTAATTAGATCAACAATGTTACTTCCGGGAATTTTTTCATTATTTATTATCACTGTTCCATCGTCATCCCAATAAATTGTGTTTTTACTCAAAGAAATCAAGTTTAATAACAACTCACCCTTTTTCAAATATGATTTTGGTATGAGACTTAGTATTTGAGCTGTTGTGTAACGTGGTGGATGATTCAAATTAGTATTTTCATTCTCTTTTACTTCATCTGTTGATGTCTCAAATAACACTGAGTTTTTATTTTCTATATTGTTATTTTTATAACTTTCACTTTCGTTAATATTGTTCGTAATAATTGGTAATTCAATAGGTTGACGTTCTCCCTCAGTAAAATGGAGGTATCTTTGTAGAATTTGTAAATATAAAATACATTTTTTACGATCTTCAATATTACTATTTAAAATCTTTTGCATTTCTGCATCTAAGCGAGACATAGGATTATCAACATCGGAACGTTGTTTTAGTTTTTCTATGAAATTTGGCTCAACAAGTAACATTTTTTTAGCATTTTCCATTTTATATATATATATATTTTTTTTTAAACTAATCCTGATACTAATCCACTCAAAATAGAACTCAAAATCAAAGGTAAAAATGCTCCTCCCTTTTGTATCAATATATTTTTTCTGAGTTTATTTTTTCCTTTGCTTACCAAAGTACGAAGTGTACTTTTAAATTTTTTTAATTTTTTCTTCTGTCTATCTTCTAGTGGAACTTTACCTTGTAATACGTTGTGAATGCATTCACAAATGCAATTTATCTCTTCTTCATCACACGATTTTAATAATGCTTTTTGATATTTAGGTTTAAGTGTATGCAGTGCATGTAGCAACTCTTTATGCGTCTTTAAGCTTCGGTACATTATTTGTAAATGATAGGAATTTGATGATTCTTTAAATATTTATAATCTTTTGTTGGAATATATACTATGCAATATTCATCAAAGGGAAATATTTTTGATTTAATGCGACACATATCGTTAGTATCTTGTTTAAGATCAATCATTAAATATCCATGTGCTTCTTTTGTTGCATCATTGTAAGCATCGTTAATAAATTTTGAATTATCTGGTGACACTTGTCTTGATAAGTATCGTATTTGTGTTTTGTCACGAGGGTTTTTAAAATAAATAATATAACTTGAATTCAAAGATATATCTCTTTGACCTTTTCCCTGATGAAATAAATTTTGAGTGATATAAAAAACACTTAAATTTCTGTGATGACTACCTTTAGTGAAAATATCAACAATACGACCATCAGATTCCCTCATGAGGTCATCAATTATAACAAGATGAGCATCTTTCCCATCGAACATTGTAAGATCAGGAATACCGTGATGATAGTTAACATTTGGTAAATTGTAGAGTGGCTGCATTTCATGATAACACCAAGTAATTAGAGCAAAGTCTCTATTACAAATTTCTTTTGAATATTTTATGAAATTTGTTACAAAATTTGATTTTCCACAACCACTCGGACCAGCTACGATTGCAGTAAATGGGTGAATAAAACAATACATTTTAACGTGTGTTTCTTAAAAGGTTTTAAAAAAGAATGAGACATTTTAGTTAATTTATAGGATTTTATTTTAATTTTTATAAAATACAGAGAAATAAAGTTTTGTTAAAAATAATTAAAAACAGTTTCTAAATATAAGTAAGAAATATAAAAAAATATCATCACAAAAATAATAAGAATTCTGAAAAAACACACAAAGTATAGTAAAGTATAAAATATAAGTATAGTACAATCGTTTTCTTAAAACTATATAATTATTATTTACAATATTTACAATTACAAAAATACAGCTTTCAATAATTTCTTAAAACTAGTTATCCTCATTATTTACAATTTTATAATGACCCCAAGCTAATGTGTCAACATTATTTTGTAAAATATGACGTTTTGTGTCATTATAAGATAAACAAGTTTTGTTAATGTTTTGTGTGAAAATCGCATGTTTAATTGATCGAAATCTAAGCATATTACAATATAGAATTTTTTTTTCAAGTAGACACGATCTGTAATTTTCCATTGTCATATTTTTTGTGATACTTTTATTTACCCCTTTTGCTTTTGCGAAAGTTTGATGGTCCACATCCAATGCATACATTTTTGATCTTAATCCTACGAACTCTCGTAGGATCTTTCCATTATTTTCATCTTTGAAAAATCCTAACTTTTTTTTATTGATTTTTGGATAACCATAAATATTATCCTGTGGATAATCAGATGTATCAAAATAATTAATTAGATCACATTTGATATCTTCATAAAAATTGTCAGTAAAAATTTGGTAAATTAAACTATCTGTATCTGTATATAATAACTTAATATTATTGTTAAATTTTTTCAGCATATAATTATAATGAAACTCATACATTAAAGTTTTAGATATATCTAAAATGCAAAAGCCTAAATATATCGGTTTGTTATAAGTTAATTTAGTTCTCCGCAACTGTATTGCAACCAATTCATCGTTAAAAACTGATAAACTATGGAACTCAGGTTTAGCAATCAAGTCTTGTGCTCCTAAGGATTTACCGCGATTTTCCCAATGTGTTAATAGTTTAACATTGACCCTCTTTTCAATATTTTCCATAGTCTTACCGAAAACAGAGTTGTTCATTAGTTTGTAAAAATCTTTTTCAAAGTCTGATGTAGCTAAAGTTCGCATATTGGTATTTAGGTCTATATATCTTTTCAACCAAGGACTTTGTTCAAATTTTAATATTCGATGGATTTTTGTTAACTTTATACCCATACTAAGACATTGTTTCAGATTTCTATAATGAATTTTATATTTCGTTTTATTATTAAGATTGGGTACTAACTTGATATCTTTAGAATTACCAATTATAACATTTTCAGGGCATAAAGGTAAATCGGAATGCAAATCATGAAGTTCATTAGGATATTCCAAATCAACTTCGAGAATAAAGCCTAACTCAGATGTGTCAGGTACTTTAAAGTTTGTTTCCGTGTTAACCCATTCAAATCCTCCTGTTGGAAGATACTGGGACATGGCCCAACCATAAAGGTTATTAGCGTCTAAATATGTTAGATATGAATTAGGTTTATCCTTATCATAATCTTCCATAAACTGATTATTGGCCTTTGCATGACGATTGCTACATTGAGATATGCCACCTCTAATTCCAGCCTTAATAAATGCTAATTTATCATAGTCTGTTAATAATTCTAACTCAATTTGTGTATATTTAAGCATTGCATCCCAACTTAAACCAGGAGCTGTGTAATAATGAGCTGGATCTAAACTATATGTTTTGATACAAAGATCACGAAAATTTTCAAATACATCCGTTAATAACAATACATCTGTTTTCAAATACAGATTGGAATAATCCAACATGTTTCGACAAGAAAAATGAGCCCAAACATCTTTTGCATGATTATAGTCAGCATCGGAAACATTTGAATTAGTTAGAGAACTGTAAAATTGAGGTTGAGATGGAAGTGATGAAGATTTTAAACAATCATAAGAAGTCATGTATTCATATGGATAAATACCTTTTCTTCTTAAACGTCTAAAGTCATCATTATGAGGAAAGGTTTTTTTTAAAGATTTAAATTGATTATCGTTGAGGTTTTTTGCTAATTGATCAAGACTGCAAGGCAAAAATTTGAAAGAATCTATAAATCTCAAACTTATTTTTTGGTTATTAACAAATAGTTTTTTTGAAAACGAAATATATCTTTCCTTATTTTGAGGTAATACTTCGATTTCACCTTCCATAACATTCAATGAATGAACAATGAAATGTGCATCATAATTACTGAGATTATGTAAAAATACAGGAATATGACGAGGGGCTCGATATTTTTCTGCACATGATTCATGTGCCACACCTCTTAAATTTCCTGTATGCCAGTCAAAATCTAGAATAGATTCACCATTCAAACTTGATTCACATATATGACAATTATTCGAATTCGCAATATTAATTTCATCACGTTTTGTTAGTGGGTTTGGGCATTTTTGAAAACTATTTTTTCTACATATTTGTTTCATGTCCTTATGGAGTCGCTCCATGAATACTTTAGTACAATCTGGACCGGTGTATGTTTCATATTTTGAAAGGCTATCATCATATGAACATTTAACATAATATCCAAAACTGTATACTTCGTGTTTCTGAATATTCTCAGTAAAAGGTTTAGAGGGATCATTTGAACATGAATTTATTGGTTTCAAAAAGGCTTCAAAATCAGCATATATTACAAATGGTATTCTCAACTTTTTATTAAATTTATCAAATTTAATTTTATCGTTTGATGATGGTTGACCAAACCAATTTTTTTTAGTTAGTTCATTGTTTGGTAATTCTGTAATGATATGAATGCAATCATTTTGTTGGTGGTTTTCTAATCTCTCGAGTTTGGGGAAATGTAGTAGACAACCATCACATAAGTAAACGGCGTGTTCTTGATTTGAAATTTGCTTGCTTACTAAGCGTGACATATTTTTTATATAGCAATAGTGTGAATTTGTTTTATTTGAGATTAATAATAGATTAATATGAGTACTATGACGAGATTTTGTAAAGTAAAGGGGGCCTATAACACAGTGAGTTTTCTTTTCTTTGTTATATTCTAAGCCAAAGACATTAATACTTAAATTGTTTTGCTTTTCCACTTTAGGTATATCTGTTAGTTTAACCGGAAAAGACACACCATCAAACTTAAGTTTATCAGAATGCATGGAATATGATGAAACTCTATCTGTTTTATTATTAGCAGGAGGATACAAAGCAGAAAGTAATGCCCATTTAAAACACATATGATCAGCATTTTTAACGTTAATCACTGCTTTTTTCGCTCTAATATCTTGAGGTAAGTCAATATATGATGTACCACGAAGTGGATTAAATTTATTTACATTCATATGTAAGCATTTTATGTTTGTTAAGCTCCAACCGCTATCTTTTCTCTCAAAGGAACTAATTTTATTTGTAAAAGTATCACATAATGAAGTCAGGAAAATGTTTAGATCGTCTCCACGGAAAACTATATAATTTGATGTTTGAAAGTCAAACGAGTTTGTTATTTCTTTACTTTGTTGAATAAAATCTGCGTGTAAAACGAAGTTTACTTTGAAAACAGTATGTTCTTTAATCGACTCTTGGATAAGGAATAATATATCATTTTTTATTGAATTCAAGAATGATTCAGGTGTCTTAAATCCCAGTAAATCATCATTTTTATTATTTATTATGTAGGTTATTATTCTTTGTCCAAAAGCCGAATCAGATACTGAAACATTTGACAACGATGGATGAGATTTTAAATGATTATTTTTATGTAAATTACTTTTTAAATGGTTAGTAAAATATCTCTTGGCTACAAAAACTTTGCAAATATCACACCTAACTTTATTACCTTCGGGATATTCAGTTGATAAAGTGGAGTTATCGTTTGGGTGCTCTTCAGACGAAGTAGAGGCTCCTTCATTATATTTCACTCTTTTCACTGAGCTATTCTCTGCGAAGTCATTGATCCGCTTAGCTCCGCCAGTTTGCAGTTTTTGTTCAGCTGGTCTAGAAGTTAAAAAAAAAGCACTTAAAAAAAAAAACAAAATATGCATATAATATATAATTTTAACGAAGATAAAAGTTTAAAACCTGTGACTCAACTATAGAAAATTAGATGTAACATCTGTCAATTGATTTTGTTAAAATTTAGCATATGTCATTTGAACCATCATAACTAATCGCTTGACGCCTCGTTCATCAAAAATGGTTCAGTAGTTTATTCACACTGGTGGTTGAAAATACATAAATAGTCACATACAAACATTTACACATAGACTGCTAAAATCGCAACCTTTCCTTTGGTTTAGCTGTAGTCGGGTAAAAAGAATAATGTTTAATTAAAAGTACTTACATCATTGAATCAATAGCTTCACAAATATTATACAATTCAGTGTTATAATAAGATGAATCTTGCGAATCACAATGCTTCAAAGCTTCAATAAGTTCTTCATCGTCTGATGTGTTGAATAAAGTGCTACTGGGGTTTTCGTAGTTTTCACATATTTCATTAAGTTCATTTTCAACAGAGTCAAAGAAAGCACTAACACAAACTTCACTTGTATCTTCCATTCTTAACAGTTAATTGGAGAACAGAGGGGGATCTGTAGTTTTAACTGTGATAGGAGACTTACTGACATTATAATAAGATTTACAATGAGTTTTTATACACTCAGGTAAGTATTATTAATTTCATTCGACGTTTGAACCTTATTCACTAATTGAATTATGGTGAAATATTTGTATGATGTAGTTAAGTAACGATAGATTAAGATATTAATTACTAAACGAGTACTTTTTGCAGCCATTAGTTTCTGCGATTTCTTTAGTTATATTATAAATGATCTCATTAGTATTAACAAGTATTCTACTCGTGTTTTGCGTATAATACTTTATCTTTATGTTCGCGTGTTTCCAATGTTGAGAAGGAGGTATTTTGTTTATTTTTTTCAAATCATAAACCTCTATTTTAATAAGATGAGAAGCCGTTGCACCATTGTCAGCGTTTGTAGATATATAAGATGTGCCACCATCTTTGTTGGCTTGCGCTACTGTGGAGCTATTTAATTTTTTTTTACTTTTTGGTGATACTTCGAAAAACATGTCTAAATCTGCTGTTCTTTTCATTTTCTTTGTTGGTAATTCATGTTCTATAAACAAATTTTGTGTTTCCTCTTCTGCACTCTCAGGAAAGTAATATTGTTTATATGTATTATTTTCTTGACTTGTAACAGAGTATGATTTATTCTGTAACAATAAAAGTAGAATGAATTTCTAAGAGAAATGATATTATGTCTAAATATTTTCATTTATTAAAATGAAACAAAAACTAAAAATAATTATAATCACACTCACCTCCATTGTATATCACAACACTTATTTATCACACACACCAAATAAAAAAAACTCGTATAAACACAATATAGATTTGAAATCAAACTGTAACACACTTCAATAGCGATGTTGTAGTATGGAAGAAACAATTTATTTTTGGCTTATATAGTAAAATATATTATGAAATACCATTAGTAAGTCTAGTTACATCGATAAGAGTCATGGAGTACTTAACTAGTTAAACAACATTCCTTTTGGGCAATTATAAAAATTAAGCAATCTATATTTGAAAATCTTATCAATGACTGCAACAATTATCATTAAACAAATCATGTGATAAGGTAATAAGAGAAAGTAGTATAGTTGGAATTGTTAACGATGGACCTATAGAATTTCAAAGAACCGGAATGAGTGATGACTACATAGGTTTGTCCCATATGTTGATCCATTTAAAAGCTAAGATATTGAATCAAGACTTATTTATATTATTATATTTAATCAGGAAAAATTTTTGATTAATGGCGTTGAAATGTGTGTTAAATTAATTCGCTCAAGAGAAAATTTCAGTCTTATGGCTTCTTCAACTGACTTAAAATTTAAAGTATGTATCACAGATGCGACTCTTATAGTTCGACGCGCGCGGATCAATCCGACTGTATTACTTGCACATCAAAAAGTTTTAGCATCTACTACTGCAAAATATCCCATAACTCGAGCTGAAGTTAAAGTTTTAACAATACCTTCAGGGGTTCAGGGTAAAACACTCGATAACATTTTTCTTGGCCAAGTTCCTAAAAGATGTATTGTTGGATTTGTCAATAATGCAGCATTTAATGGAACTCTTACAAAAAACCCATTCAACTTTGAAAATTATCAAATGAATACATTTAGTTTATATATTGATGGGCAACAAATACCTTCAAAAGCTTTACAACCGTCGTTCGAGAATACTTTCACTTCAGCCTATCATACATTATTCTCGGGGACGGGAATCCATTTTTTAAATGAAGGAAACGGAATTTCTAGGGAACACTATGCAAAAGGCTATTGTCTTTTGGCATTTGATTTAACTCCTGATTTATCAGCTCACTCTAGTCATTGGAATCTTATAAAGCACGGTAGTGTTAGGCTAGAAGTTCGTTTTGATACAGCTATCCCTGAAACGATCAACTGTATCGTGTATGCAGAGTTTGACAATGTTATTGAAATTGATAAAAATCGTAATGTGAGTGTGGACTATAGTAGTTAAGAAACTTTATTTTGTAAATGGATTAAGTTATAACTTGTACCTACATTATTATTAAGGTTTGAAATAAAACATTGATAAAAGAAATATTTGTTTATTTTTTATTTTAGTTATCCATCATCGTACATAATATATCTGAAACGACATGATCTTACTTCCCATTCATCTGTGATCCACTGTAGTGATAAGATCAGTAGTACTGAAGTAATATGAATACAGTAGAGATAAAGGCATATTTAAGAAAAATCCACCCAAGTCTCCAACACAATGTGTATGCTGCAAACCGATTACCAATATATGTTGAAACTCCAGCCTATTTAATAAGCAATCTAGATCCAGACTATAAGCCCGGGTCGCATTGGGTAGGCTTGTATATAGATATAAATGGTGTTGGACAATATTTTGATTCATATGGACGACAACCAAGTAAATATCATAAGCAGTTTCTGGAAAGAAATACAAGAATGTGGTATTTCAATACAAGAAGGATCCAAAATGATTACACCTCAGTTTGTGGAGAATATTGTATAATGTATTTGTATTACATGTTTCGAGGTTACACAAGTTGCGAATTTTTAGATTTATTTAACAGTAATACACTAGAGAATGATATGCTGTTGTATAGGTTATTTAAGTCAACATTTAAAAGAGTATAAATTGTAGTAATGATAGATAAGAAGTTTTATTTGAACCCACATACACATACCATAAAGCAATGAGCAAGCAAATAATGAGCGAGGTGATTAGGTGATTAGCAAGTGATTAGCAATTAGATAACGATCTAGGGACCGTTTTTACGAAAAGCTAACTTTGTAACCGTTAAAGATACGAAGACGGGAGTCAGCGCAATCGATTCGGCGTACCCCAAAACCTTTTTTTTTTTTTTTTTTTTTTTTTTTTTTTTTTTTTTTTTTTTTTTTTTTTTTTACCCTTGCACCCTTGGAGATCCACGGGACCAGCCCCCCCCCCAAGGACTGAGGGGGTGGGCACTGGGGGAGAACCGGCGAATACCCAACTACTCGAGTACCATTTTACTGTAAATGTGTGTGGAGTCCAGCGGTCTCCACGGAGAGCTTACTGTTGCTGGCTGGTTATGAGCTGGCCACTATCTATCACTTTTATTTTCATATTCGAAGGCATTCAAACTTGGAATGCAATTTGAATGTTGTTTGGAATGTAAGTTTGAACAGGCGTCGTAAGGCATTATTCTATTTGCCACCGACCGAGCCGGAGGCTTAGAAAAGTAATATTCTCGACTTCCGTCCACGCCGGACGACACAACGCCTGTTCATCCAAGTTTAAGTTTATCTTGTTACATTATTTTATTGTTGGATAAATACAAATGTACAATAAGCAGTGTGATACGGTTTTCATTTAGATAGGGCTTCATTTCCCCTATATTGGTGACCCCGACCCGTACAATTTTATGGGTTGCCCGGACAAGTTGTGTGCATAATTGATGGACGGCCGTAAGAAATATTATTTATTATTGGAAAATGTGAAACGTAACGTCATCGTATCGTAGAAGTGGAAATACGCAGCGAAACCTCATTCGAACGATTAGAAAATCATATTTAAAAACAATTTGACAAACGTCGACGTCGTCGCCCGTCATTCGTGAAAGTGAAGTTTTAAAGAAAATTTTGGGACACTAAAATTTAATTTTAATATTTTTCTTTTTCAGTGTATTAATTTTAGATTTATTTTAGTGATTTTAGGTATATAACTAATACGATTTTTGTGTAATTTTTATTTAATATGGAGGCGAAATTAAGAGATTTAGCAAAAGAAAATGAAGATCTTAAGAGTAAACTGAAGGAGTTGGCTGGTTCAGCTATTCCTTTACTAGAGGAGAACAAGTCACTAAGGGATAAAATTGCCAGTTTTCCGGCGCATCAATCGGAAACCCCCATGGAAGACACGAGGGTATTTAAAGTGTCCGCGAAACTTCCTCCCTTTTGGTCCGATCGGCCAAGCATATGGTTTGCCCAGGTCGAGGCCCAATTCTCAATTTCAGGGGTAACAACGGATCAAACTAAGTACGATTACGTTGTAGCTCAATTGGATTCACGTGTGATTGGCGAGGTGGAGGATATTATTACTCAGCCGCCGGTCACAAACCGTTACTCCTTTTTGAAAGGTGAGCTTATTCGTCGTTTATCCACCTCTGAGGAACAGCGGGTCAGACAATTAGTGAGTGATGAGGTACTAGGAGATCGCAAACCGTCTCAATTTTTACGCCATTTGCGTTCTTTAGCGGGGCACGTACTCTCAGATCAAAACATTTTACGTCAGTTGTGGATGCGCCGGTTACCACAACATTTACAAGCAATTTTGGCCGCGCAAAGTGAATTAACATTAGATAAAATAGCTGAATTAGCTGACAAAATTTTAGAAGTTTCCCCAGGCATTGTAGCCACTTCGGCGCTTAATAATGCGGCTTGCTCATCCGAAGCGAGTTTCGCTTCGGTTATGAGTCGTTTAGATGAATTAACTAGGGAAGTATCCGAAATTAGAAATCAAAAAAATTTTTCGCGTCATAGAAATAGATCGAGAGGTAGGTTTAGGAATAGGCGTTTCGCATCACCATCCCCTAGGAGAAACAGTCCTAGCAATGGTGATGATTTATGCTGGTATCATAGGAATTTTGCGTCGCGTGCTGTGAAGTGCGTCAAGCCATGTTCATTTAAAGGACAGGGAAACGCGAGCGACAATCAGTAGAGGCGGTTCCTGATTGGTCGGCCCGTAGCCGCCGTCTATTTATTACCGATGTCAAGTCGAAAAAAAGATTTTTGATTGACACCGGCTCAGACGTTTCATGTTTTCCGGTTTCTTGGATGGAAAGTCGTCCGAAAGTAGCCGATTATTCGATGCGCGCTGCAAACGGAAGCGATATCAAAACATTTGGAACTATTTTACTATCGTTAGATTTTAGATTAAGGCGTGATTTTAGGTGGCATTTCATAATTTGTGATGTGACAACTGCAATTATTGGCGCTGATTTTCTCGCGCATTTTTGCTTATTACCCGACTGTAGGTCAGGTCGAGTTCTTGATGGTTCGACTGGCCTGTCGTGTGTTGCATCGGTTGCCCATCACGAGCAGGTTAGCATTAAAACTGTAGCTTCAGAATACAATATTTTATCTGAATTTCCCGCGATCGTTCGCCCGCCGGGTCCGGTTCGTTTAATCAAACATAGTACCGTGCATTACATCCGAACAACGGATGGTCCGCCGGTTTGTTGCCGTCCGCGCCGCCTTGGTCCATCAAAGTTAGCTGTTGCTAAGAAAGAATTCGATAGCATGTTAGCTTGTGGCACCGCAAGGCCTTCAGATAGTGCGTGGTCATCGGCACTTCATTTAGCCCCGAAGGGGGAGTCTGATTGGCGTCCGTGCGGTGATTATCGTGCTTTAAACGCTCGCACGATTCCAGATAGATATCCAGTGCGTCATATCGGCGATTTTAACCAAAATTTGGTTGGTTCGACGATTTTTAGCACAATCGATTTGGTTAAAGCGTATCATCAAATTCCAGTAGCGAAGGAAGATATCTGTAAGACTGCTATCATTACTCCATTTGGTCTTTTTGAGTTTCCTTATATGACCTTTGGACTTAGGAACGCAGGGCAAACATTTCAAAGGTTTATCGATGAAGTTGTCCGCGGTTTAGATTTTTGTTTCGCTTATGTTGATGATATTTTGGTCTTTTCCAAAGATCAACAACAGCATTTAGAACATTTACGTATCCTTTTTAAAAGATTAGAGGAATACGGGATTGTTATTAATGAGAAAAAATCTCATTTTAATCTTACAGAAGTTCGTTTCCTGGGATACACCATAAGCGCTGCTGGGATTAGTCCTCCTACGGACAGGATTAGGAACCTTCAAGAGTTTCCTTTGCCTAAAACAGTGCAAGGTGTACGTCGTTTTCTCGGTATGGTGAATTTTTATCGTAAATTTCTCCCTAGTATTGCGCGCTATCAAGCTCCGCTCATTGATGCTCTATCAGCGATTCAAGGTAAGGGTGCAAAGCCATTTACTTGGACTCCTGACTTAGAGCGTAGTTTTATTATTTGTAAAGAAAGTTTAGCTAACGCGACTCTGTTAGCACACCCAGTCGCTGATGCTCGGCTAGGTTTATTTACAGATGCATCGAGCTCTCATGTCGGTGCATGTCTGCAGCAAGAGGTCAGACAGGGTTGGCAGCCTATTGCATTTTTTAGTAAGAAACTTAATTCTAAGCAATCAACGTGGCCTGCCTACTATCGTGAATTATTAGCTATTTACGAAAGTGTGCAACATTTTAAGCACATTCTTGAAGCACAAGCGGCAACGATATATACAGATCATAAGCCGTTGCTTTACGTGTTTACACAAAGACGGGAAAAACTTCCGCCCGTTCAATTAAATCAATTAATTTTTATTTCTCAGTATACCACGGACATTCAACACGTTAAGGGAGCTGAGAACGTTGTGGCTGATGCATTCTCGCGCGTCGAGAGCGTCGCTGCCCAAGATATCCTGGTTGAGCTTGCGAAGTCGCAAGCAGCTGATGAGGAATTAAAGGCGCTGAGTGACTCAACGTCGATGACGTTGGCTCGGGTCACAATTCCAGACACCAGGTTAAAAATTACATGCGATGTGTCAACAGGTAAACCACGTCCTTATGTAACTCCGCAGTTTAGGAAGAGTATTTTTGAAAGTTTTCACAATCTCTCTCATCCCGGGGTCCGTGCGACTAATAAATTAATTTCGGAACGTTTTGTTTGGCCATCTATGAAAAGAGACTGTCGTGCATGGACACAGGCTTGTCAGGGGTGTCAGTTGTCGAAAGTGACGCGGCACACTAGTGCACCTTTCTCTAAGTTTGCTCTCCCATCGGAGAGATTTGCATATATCCACATGGATATTATAGGCCCATTACCTTATTCTTCGGGAATGAGGTATTGCTTAACTATCGTGGATAGATTTACTCGTTGGCCAGAGGTATTGCCCATGCCAGATATTACAGCGGAAACTTGCGTGGCAACTTTCGTCTCTGGCTGGCTATCAAGATTCGGTTCAGCACGGGTTATTTTAACAGATCGAGGATCTCAATTTGGCTCGCATTTGTTTCAGAAGATAGCTGCGGTTGTAGGTGCTCAACACCAGACGACAACCGCGTATCATCCTCAAGCAAACGGGATGGTCGAAAGATTTCACCGGCAGCTCAAGGCAGCGATCATGTGCCATGCGAATCCAAGGTGGACTGAGGTTCTCCCGTTGGTACTTCTAGGGATCAGGAGTGCCTGGAAGGAAGACCTCGGCACTTCCTGCGCAGAGCTAGTCTACGGGGAGCCGCTACGTCTACCAGGTGAATTTTTCGACCCTAAAGATTATATTAAGGACCCAACATATTTAGTGGACAGACTCAGGTCTCATTTCGCAAATTTATCTCCATCCCCCGCTTCTGACCACAATAGTAGGAAGATATTTCATATCCCAAAGGATTTAGCTTCGTCGGAATATGTTTTCGTTCGTAGAGGTCCTTTTCAAAAAGCCTTAGAGCAACCCTACGTAGGCCCTTTCAAGGTTCTAAGTAGGGAAGGGAAACATTATAAAATAGAAATGAAAGGCAAAGAGGAAAATATTTCAATCGACAGGTTGAAACCAGCCTATGTTTTAGGTCCGGAGGAATTGGACGAGCTGGGCAAACCTGTTGTTAGGACGCGTTCAGGGCGTAGAGTTCATTTTAATCTGACTTAGTTAATTAATCATTGTTTGTTTTTTCCTTACTTTTCATGTCTTCCTGGGGGAGTGATGTGGAGTCCAGCGGTCTCCACGGAGAGCTTACTGTTGCTGGCTGGTTATGAGCTGGCCACTATCTATCACTTTTATTTTCATATTCGAAGGCATTCAAACTTGGAATGCAATTTGAATGTTGTTTGGAATGTAAGTTTGAACAGGCGTCGTAAGGCATTATTCTATTTGCCACCGACCGAGCCGGAGGCTTAGAAAAGTAATATTCTCGACTTCCGTCCACGCCGGACGACACAACGCCTGTTCATCCAAGTTTAAGTTTATCTTGTTACATTATTTTATTGTTGGATAAATACAAATGTACAATAAGCAGTGTGATACGGTTTTCATTTAGATAGGGCTTCATTTCCCCTATATGTGTATAGGTAATTACATCAAATATTTCATGCGCCATCAAAATAATATCGCGTTAACGAAAATATTTCATAAGATAAAGTGTATGAATACTAAATAAATAAATTTATCACTCAAATGATTGCTTTCTAAATCATTGTACCTATTAGGAATACTCTATTTAGGAAATAAGTGGAAAATATATATAGTTTGAATTAAAAGCTATCAAGTATCCTGAAATCTTTAAGATAAATCATTTGGATATTTATTAACAAATCGTTTATGTACTGCTAAAATGGTGTCCATTTCTTATCCAGCACAAATTCTCCATAAATGCATTTGAAAAGTTATTTGATGTGCAGTGGTGTTACCAAAGTCTATTTACTAGCTTATAGCATTATGCTGGCTGGACAAAGGATTTTAATAATTTTTCTTACTGTGTACTGGTATAAAGAGAGAGCATACAACAGCTTTCTAGGGATAAAGAAATCTCGACCAAAAACCATTTCATTTTGTATGTAGGTACAATGTTTGGCTTTCAAAATACCCTTGCAGGCTCAGTAGATTTGATTTAAGTTTCTAAAAAGTAAACTTTCAAAGAGTTTTGCGCATCCTTCACAGTATTGTTTGCAGTGTTATGTTTTTTTTATTTAGTCATTCTAGTCAAAACAACCGAAAAAGTGCCAAGTATATCTAATGCATTTTTAAGCCAGACTAATATTGTAAACAATTTTAGCACTACTTATAAATGAAATATTGACTTTAAAAATAAAGCAAAGTTTTTTAAAAGAACAATGTTATACAAATAAAGTTTGAGTATACATATACCTACTGCTTTTTATAATAACTTAGTGGTAGGTAGGTATTATTTAATAAATTTTTTTGTGTAAAAAGATTGTTTACAACATTAGTCTGGCTTGTGGTTATGGTTCATGAAAATGCTGCTTATTAGAAGAATCAATATTTTCATCAAAATTTGTTTGTGCGGAACCCTTACTTTGCGTAAACGACACTGGCTTGTAAATATTAACTGCATCAGTACTGTTCCTTCGCAATTCGTCCATAGAAGCCTTAGCGTATGCTTTAGATAGTTTTCTTTTTATTCCACCAGTTCTTTTTCTTTTATTCCATGGTTTTAAGTTGTTCATTTTTAATTTAAAATGTTTAAACACACGCGTGTAACTCGTGAGGTCGCGTCACACGTTATGCAAAAAAAACCAAATCTGACGTAATTTGAACACCAATAATCTAGATCTACTCTTAAATAACGCCGAAAGATTTACAATAGCTGCCAGATATACTTTATGCATTGTGATTAGAAAGGAGTACAGCTACTCCAATTTACAACTCAGGGTGTTTAATGATTTTCTTATAAATGTAACGGCATTTTTAGAGATTACAAATCCACTTTTAATCAGCCATTAACAAGCTCCTTGAAGTAGAATTAGAATTGAATTAGTGTACACCAATTTAAAACCAGCGAATACCTCAATGCAGCCCGCAGCATTACAAGAGAGGTAAATTTTTCGTATTAACCAGTCGTTAACAAGCTTTGGACTTCTAAATCAACTAGTAGTATCACATGCAGCCAATAGCTGGACAAGACCTTTTTAAAAATCTACTTAAATGCTTTAAGTATAATTTTTCGCCTTTATAAAGTCATTAGTCAGCTATGCTGTTTAATAGTGTATAATCTTTCCTTAGTATAGCTTAAAGACTCATCATATCCTTTAGTACATCTGCATAAAAGCAATAGACTGTAATGTAGCTTGTTTATAACGTAATTCATCGCTAATGTGCTACTTGGGTTGTAACTGAGCTCTGTTGCCTTTAAATTAGGTCACACGCAATTTTTTTAATATTATACAGAGCTGTTTTTACCTTCCATTTTATTTTGACGACCTCCCTGGTGCAGTGGTGAGCACTGCGGTCTTATAACTGGGAGGTCTCGGGTTCGATTCCCGACGGGGGCAAATTGGGAATTTATAATTTCTGAATTGTATGTGGTCTGGTCTGGTGGGAGGCTTTAGCCATGGCTAGTTACCACCCTACCGTCAAAGACGTGCCGCCAAGCGATTTAGCGTTCCGGCACGTTGTCGTGTAGAAACGGATTAGGAGTATGGGTTGAATCTACACTGCCGTACCCCTTCCAAGTTAGGCCGCTATTATCTTAGACTTCAAATTCAAATTCAAAATTAATTTATTTCATGTAGGCTAACTTGTAGCTCTTATGACACGTCATAAATCTACCATCACCATTCATCGCCACTTACCATCAAGTGAGATCGCAGTCAAGGATTATCTTGTCATCGATTAAAAATAATATCACCGAATGATCAGCTGTGGGATTGTCTAAAATGATTGCTACAATGTGACTATCGCAATCGCCTCTGATTTGCTGAATTTACGATCAATGCATCGCTAGATTCACTTGACTATTCAAAAGCATTTTGTAAAAGTTTATATTATACTCCTTAATACAGGGGTGGTTTAAAAAAGCGGAAAATCCCAAAATAACAGCTGAAAAATCGAAAAAATAATAATGAAAATTCACAATTTTGTTACGATTCGGATTAATGAAGTCGCAAGTTTGTCGGTAGATAAAGAAGTAGAAGTAGGTATAAAAACAAGATGGCACCTGCGACTTCGTCCGCGCGGATTAAGGTTTTTTTATTCCTGCGGGAAATCTTTAATCTTCCGGGATAAAATGTAGCTATGTGTTAATCCTGCGTATGAGCTATCTCTAGTCCAAATTTCAGCCAAATTGGTCCTTTTGTTGTGGTGTGAAGGAGTAACAAATATACTCACACACACACACTCACACACACACATACAAACTTTCGCCTTTAATATTATAATATATCGCCTTTAATATTAGTGTGAAGTGTGATAATGTTTAAAAATAGTGGTTTTATGAGCCCCATATAGATCGGACAAAAGTAATCCGAAATTCTGCTCTCAATTAGGAATTTGGGGAAAAGTGCGCAGATGGGCGAAGAAATAGAATAATTTAATTCTCCCCGGCTTTTGACCCGCGCCTGCCTGTGGTTTACCTACTTCATTTGAACAGGTACAGCTACCCAATATTTGATTTCTGAGGGTTCGGTATATTGTATCGTTCGTACTTACTTGCTAGGGTTTTTCAGCTAAGTTCAAAGTTCTATCCTCACTATATCCTTACTAATATTATAAATGCGAAAGTGTGTTTGTTTCTTTGATTGTTCTTCAATAACGCTGCAACGAAGCTCATCTTCTATGGCTGCACGACTCTCAAAAGGAATGCTTAAAAAGCATTAACACCAGCGGATTTTTAAGCTATTGCATAGCTTCTATCGCGGGCCAGCGTGGAGACCGAATCCAGAAATTCCGTAACGAAAAATATAACCTGACACGGGACTCCTCTACGGTGAGCCGCTAGATGGCGCATTTTTTATCAACGACATCTAGCGATGAGCCGCTAGATGGCGTTGATAAAAAATGCTATGCAATAGCTTTACCGCGGCAGTCCCCGAGTGCCACATGTCTTTTTTTTATTCGATGACAAAATAGTCCTTGACTGCGATCTCACCTGATGGAAAGTGACGATGCAGTCTAAGATGGTAGCGAGTTAACTTGGATATAAAAATATTAAAAAAAATAACTGCCGCTGCAACAGAGCTACGGATTGACGTTATTTTTGCATGGGTATAGATGAGGACCTGGAGAGTGACATAGGTTACATTTTATCCCGGAGAATCAAAGAGTTCCCGCGGGATTTTAAAAACTAAATCCACGCGGATGAAGTTGCGGGCATCAGCTAGTAATTAATAAAGGCTCTGAGATTGAATTAGCATGAAGATGAGAATGGAGAATTAGAGACAGAATTAAATCCGAACCTGTTAGCATCTGAATGGTTAATATCCATTTAATTAGTCCAATTATGTAGTTTTGCGTACGACATAATAATATCTGTCCTCATTACTAGTTGATGTCATTAAAAGTGCAAATTATCCAAAACTCTGTACAGCGTCAACTTGGTACGGTGGGTAAAAATGAAAAAAAAAAAAAAAAAATCACCCTCACCCCAGAATTTGTATACGTTCCTCACGTCACAATTACTAATGGGGGTGATTTTTGTTCTTTTGTCCAATTTTTTATCACAGTGTCCACCGCGTAAACCGGGCCCGGTGATTATTCATAATTACCGCGTAATGGCGGACAGAATACGAGGCTTTGTTGCTGTAAGGCTGGACGATAAAGCGAGCGGACGCGGAAGACATCGCGATTTGCCTAAACATCCAATGTTTGTTAGGTCCTAATTTTATCCTTGACTGCGATCTCACCTGATGGTAAGTGACGATGCAGTCTAAGATGGTAGCGGGCTAACTTGGAAGGGGTATGGTAGCGTACATTCAACCAATACCCCTTATCGGTTTCAACACGCCATTGGAACGTTAAATCGCTTGGAAGCATAGCCAAGCCTCCCACCAGAAAAATACATTCTTGTATATGTTCAGTCTGCCCTTTAAGTCCAATTCCCCAAATGTCCAATTTCCGTAACGTTCAATCTGCCCTGTATGTCCAATTTCGTGTATGTATAATAAATTGTCATACGCAGCTTACCATTAGTGATATTTGGTTTTAAATATCTAATTGGTAAGGTTACGTTACATTAACATCCAACTAAAAGCGATATTTTTAAAATTTTACTAAAGTGAAACTTTAGTTCGTCTGAAAGATTTATTATTATTGTTATCAAAGACTAGACTTTGTACGCGACTTCCTCTGCGTGGAGTTTGGTTTTAGAAATCCCGCGAAACCGAGGAATGATTTGTTATTCTGGGATGAAAGCCTCCGTCACTCTTCAATATTCTCATGCCAAAATCGATCGATCCATAGCTAAAATAATACTAAAATGAATATTTCAAGTTATATCTATAATTCTTATTAATATTATAAATGCGAAAGTGTGTTTGTTTGTTGGTTTGTCCTTCAATCACGCCGCAATAAAGCAACAGATCGACGAAATCTTTTGCATGGGCATAATTGAGGACCAAGAAAGTGATATAAGCTAATTTTTATCCTGAAAAATTAAAGAGAACCCGCGGAATTTTTTAAAACTAAATCGGCGCGAGCGAAGCCGCGGGCTGATACTAGTAACATTATAAATAAAAAAAACTAAATTAATCTTAAAACGTAATTAATCTAATAGTTCATCGATATCGACTAAAAAGTTGTGTTATTTTTTCCCACTGTCCGCTTCCTCCTATGACTCTACCTTCACCTTTATAAGTCAGTATTATTAAAACTCTACCGTTTTGATTCAAACAGTGATTTGCTTTTAAAAAATGTGCTGTAATATTTTTCTTTTCACATATTTTTTGATAATTTATGTTCCTTAAAAGCATTTTATGATAAATTAATAAAGTAAAAATAGACTAGTTAGTATATAAAATGTATGTAATTCATATTTTAAATTAGAAGGCTGGTAAACCTTGCCCAATAAACAATGTTATTGGGCAGTACATATCTAATACCTGCACTCCTTGAACTATAACGCTTAGAAGCGAAATAGTTAACCATAGCGCTGATAAACCATTTTCAGGAAGCCTTTAAAGGCCGACTGCGCAGTATTGTCGTATTAGTACGAAGAGCTCGCAGAATATTATTAAGAAACTGGCTGATGCCCGCGACTTTGTCCGCGTTGTATAACGCCACGTCACGTCGATCCGTTGCTTTGTTGCGGCGTGATTGAAGGACAAACCAACAAACAAACACACTTTCACATTTATAATAACCCAACCCCTCAATAGCCTAACGGTTACAGGTGCGAACTGAATACTTAAAGGTCGCAGGTTCGAACCCCACCCGTTGCACTATTGTCGTACCCACTCCTAACACAAAGTTTTCACTTATTTGGAGGGGAGAGAAGAACATCGGTCAAGTTCAGCTTTTTTTTATATATAAAACTAGCGGACGCCCGCGATTTCGTCCGCGTTCCTAAATCACCACAGTTTAGGTTGGCAGAACCCCTTCAACATCAGAATTGGGGAGTTGGGTCCTGGAATTTAACCATGTAGTCTTTATTTGGTCCCTACAATAACTATTCATAATCAACAGTTCCTAAATCCCCACAGTTTAGGGGAGCAGTACCCCTGCAGCATAAAGATTGAGGAGTTGGAACCGGAAGTTTTTATGTCGATTAAAAAAAGACTCTCGCAAATCGGTTAAGAAATCACGGAGATATCGATATACAGAGGTAGAAAAACACAACTCCTTCACCTCCTTTTTCGAAAGTCGGTTAAAAAAGTAGCCTATACGTTGCCCGATAATATTAGGCTATCTACCAGTGAAAGTCCCGTCAAAATCGGTCCAGCCGTTCCCGAGATTAGCGGTAACAAACAGACAGGCAGACAGACAGACAAAAATTTAAAAAATTTGTGGAGTCCAGCGGTCTCCACGGAGAGCTTACTGTTGCTGGCTGGTTATGAGCTGGCCACTATCTATCACTTTTATTTTCATATTCGAAGGCATTCAAACTTGGAATGCAATTTGAATGATGTTTGGAATGTAAGTTTGAACAGGCGTCGTAATGCATTATTCTATCAGCCACCGACCGAGCCGGAGGCCTAGAACAGTAATATTCTCGACCTCCGTCCACGCCGGACGACACAACGCCTGTTCATCCAAGTTTAAGTTTATCTTGTTACATTATTTTATTGTTGGATAAATACAAATGTACAATAACCAGTGTGATACGGTTTTCATTTAGATAGGGCTTCATTTCCCCTATATTGGTGACCCCGACCCGTACAATTTTATGGGTTGCCCGGACAAGTTGTGTGCATAATTGATGGACAGCCGTAAGAAATATTATTTATTATTGGAAAATGTGAAACGTAACGTCATCGTATCGTAGAAGTGGAAATACGCAGCGAAACCTCATTCGAACGATTAGAAAATCATATTTAAAAACAATTTGACAAACGTCGACGTCGTCGTCCGTCATTCGTGAAAGTGAAGTTTTAAAGAAAATTTTGGGACACTAAAATTTAATTTTAATATTTTTCTTTTTCAGTGTATTAATTTTAGATTTATTTTAGTGATTTTAGGTATATAACTAATACGATTTTTGTGTAATTTTTATTTAATATGGAGGCGAAATTAAGAGATTTAGCAAAAGAAAATGAAGATCTTAAGAGTAAACTGAAGGAGTTGGCTGGTTCAGCTATTCCTTTACTAGAGGAGAACAAGTCACTAAGGGATAAAATTGCCAGTTTTCCGGCGCATCAATCGGAAGCCCCCATGGAAGACACGAGGGTATTTAAAGTGTCCGCGAAACTTCCTCCGTTTTGGTCCGTTCGGCCAAGCATATGGTTTGCCCAGGTCGAGGCCCAATTCTCAATTTCAGGGGTAACAGCGGATCAGACTAAGTACGATTACGTAGTTGCTCAATTGGATTCACGTGTGATTGGCGAGGTGGAGGATATTATTACTCAGCCGCCGGTCGCAAACCGTTACTCCTTTTTGAAAGGTGAGCTTATTCGTCGCTTATCCACCTCTGAAGAACAGCGGGTCAGGCAATTAGTGAGTGACGAGGTACTAGGAGATCGCAAACCGTCTCAATTTTTACGCCATTTGCGTTCTTTAGCGGGGCACGTACTCTCCGATCAAAACATTTTACGTCAGTTGTGGATGCGCCGGTTACCACAACATTTACAAGCAATTTTGGCCGCGCAAAGTGAATTAACATTAGATAAAATAGCGGAATTAGCTGACAAAATTTTAGAAGTTTCCCCAGGCATTGTAGCCACTTCGGCGCTTAATAATGCGGCTTGCTCATCCGAAGCGAGTTTCGCTTCGGTTATGAGTCGTTTAGATGAATTAACTAGGGAAGTATCCGAAATTAGAAATCAAAAAAATTTTTCGCGTCATAGAAATAGATCGAGAGGTAGGTTTAGGAATAGGCGTTTCGCATCACCATCCCCTAGGAGAAACAGTCCTAGCAATGGTGATGATTTATGCTGGTATCATAGGAATTTTGCGTCGCGTGCTGTGAAGTGCGTCAAGCCATGCTCATTTAAAGGACAGGGAAACGCGAGCGACAATCAGTAGAGGCGGTTCCTGATTGGTCGGCCCGTAGCCGCCGTCTATTTATTACCGATGTCAAGTCGAAAAAAAGATTTTTGATTGACACCGGCTCAGACGTTTCATGTTTTCCGGTTTCTTGGATGGAAAGTCGTCCGAAGGTAGCCGATTATTCGATGCGCGCTGCAAACGGAAGCGATATCAAAACATTTGGAACTATTTTACTATCGTTAGATTTTAGATTAAGGCGTGATTTTAGGTGGCATTTCATAATTTGTGATGTGACAACTGCAATTATTGGCGCTGATTTTCTCGCGCATTTTTGCTTATTACCCGACTGTAGGTCAGGTCGAGTTCTTGATGGTTCGACTGGCCTGTCGTGTGTTGCATCGGTTGCCCATCACGAGCAGGTTAGCATTAAAACTGTAGCTTCAGAATACAATATTTTATCTGAATTTCCCGCGATCGTTCGCCCGCCGGGTCCGGTTCGTTTAATCAAACATAGTACCGTGCATTACATCCGAACAACGGATGGTCCGCCGGTTTGTTGCCGTCCGCGCCGCCTTGGTCCATCAAAGTTAGCTGTTGCTAAGAAAGAATTCGATAGCATGTTAGCTTGTGGCACCGCAAGGCCTTCAGATAGTGCGTGGTCATCGGCACTTCATTTAGCCCCGAAGGGGGAGTCTGATTGGCGTCCGTGCGGTGATTATCGTGCTTTAAACGCTCGCACGATTCCAGATAGATATCCAGTGCGTCATATCGGCGATTTTAACCAAAATTTGGTTGGTTCGACGATTTTTAGCACAATCGATTTGGTTAAAGCGTATCATCAAATTCCAGTAGCGAAGGAAGATATCTGTAAGACTGCTATCATTACTCCATTTGGTCTTTTTGAGTTTCCTTATATGACCTTTGGACTTAGGAACGCAGGGCAAACATTTCAAAGGTTTATCGATGAAGTTGTCCGCGGTTTAGATTTTTGTTTCGCTTATGTTGATGATATTTTGGTCTTTTCCAAAGATCAACAACAACATTTGGAACATTTACGTATCCTTTTTAAAAGATTAGAGGAATACGGGATTGTTATTAATGAGAAAAAATCTCATTTTAATCTTACAGAGGTTCGTTTCCTGGGATACACCATAAGCGCTGCTGGGATTAGTCCTCCTACGGACAGGATTAGGAACCTTCAAGAGTTTCCTTTGCCTAAAACAGTGCAAGGTGTACGTCGTTTTCTCGGTATGGTGAATTTTTATCGTAAATTTCTCCCTAGTATTGCGCGCTATCAAGCTCCGCTCATTGATGCTCTATCAGCGATTCAAGGTAAGGGTGCAAAGCCATTTACTTGGACTCCTGACTTAGAGCGTAGTTTTATTATTTGTAAAGAAAGTTTAGCTAACGCGACTCTGTTAGCACACCCAGTCGCTGATGCTCGGCTAGGTTTATTTACAGATGCATCGAGCTCTCATGTCGGTGCATGTCTGCAGCAAGAGGTCAGACAGGGTTGGCAGCCTATTGCATTTTTTAGTAAGAAACTTAATTCTAAGCAATCAACGTGGCCTGCCTACTATCGTGAATTATTAGCTATCTACGAAAGTGTGCAACATTTTAAGCACATTCTTGAAGCACAAGCGGCAACAATATATACAGATCATAAGCCGTTGCTTTACGTGTTTACACAAAGACGGGAAAAACTTCCGCCCGTTCAATTAAATCAATTAATTTTTATTTCTCAGTATACCACGGACATTCAACACGTTAAGGGAGCTGAGAACGTTGTGGCTGATGCATTCTCGCGCGTCGAGAGCGTCGCTGCCCAAGATATCCTGGTTGAGCTTGCGAAGTCGCAAGCAGCTGATGAGGAATTAAAGGCGCTGAGTGACTCAACGTCGATGACGTTGGCTCGGGTCACAATTCCAGACACCAGGTTAAAAATTACATGCGATGTGTCAACAGGTAAACCACGTCCTTATGTAACTCCGCAGTTTAGGAAGAGTATTTTTGAAAGTTTTCACAATCTCTCTCATCCCGGGGTCCGTGCGACTAATAAATTAATTTCGGAACGTTTTGTTTGGCCATCTATGAAAAGAGACTGTCGTGCATGGACACAGGCTTGTCAGGGGTGTCAGTTGTCGAAAGTGACGCGGCACACTAGTGCACCTTTCTCTAAGTTTGCTCTCCCATCGGAGAGATTTGCATATATCCACATGGATATTATAGGCCCATTACCTTATTCTTCGGGAATGAGGTATTGTTTAACTATCGTGGATAGATTTACTCGTTGGCCAGAGGTATTGCCCATGCCAGATATTACAGCGGAAACTTGCGTGGCAACTTTCGTCTCTGGCTGGCTATCAAGATTCGGTTCAGCACGGGTTATTTTAACAGATCGAGGATCTCAATTTGGCTCGCATTTGTTTCAGAAGATAGCTGCGGTTGTAGGTGCTCAACACCAGACGACAACCGCGTATCATCCTCAAGCAAACGGGATGGTCGAAAGATTTCACCGGCAGCTCAAAGCAGCGATCATGTGCCATGCGAATCCAAGGTGGACTGAGGTTCTCCCGTTGGTACTTCTAGGGATCAGGAGTGCCTGGAAGGAAGACCTCGGCACTTCCTGCGCAGAGCTAGTCTACGGGGAGCCGCTACGTCTACCAGGTGAATTTTTCGACCCTAAAAATTATATTAAGGACCCAACATATTTAGTGGACAGACTCAGGTCTCATTTCGCAAATTTGTCTCCATCCCCCGCTTCTGACCACAATAGTAGGAAGATATTTCATATCCCAAAGGATTTAGCTTCGTCCGAATATGTTTTCGTTCGTAGAGGTCCTTTTCAAAAAGCCTTAGAGCAACCCTACGTAGGCCCTTTCAAGGTTCTAAGTAGGGAAGGGAAACATTATAAAATAGAAATGAAAGGCAAAGAGGAAAATATTTCAATCGACAGGTTGAAACCAGCCTATGTTTTAGGTCCGGAGGAATTGGACGAGCTGGGCAAACCTGTTGTTAGGACGCGTTCAGGGTGTAGAGTTCATTTTAATGTTACGTAATTAATCATTGTTTTTCTTTTTCCTTACTTTTCATGTCTTCCTGGGGGAGTGATGTGGAGTCCAGCGGTCTCCACGGAGAGCTTACTGTTGCTGGCTGGTTATGAGCTGGCCACTATCTATCACTTTTATTTTCATATTCGAAGGCATTCAAACTTGGAATGCAATTTGAATGATGTTTGGAATGTAAGTTTGAACAGGCGTCGTAATGCATTATTCTATCAGCCACCGACCGAGCCGGAGGCCTAGAACAGTAATATTCTCGACTTCCGTCCACGCCGGACGACACAACGCCTGTTCATCCAAGTTTAAGTTTATCTTGTTACATTATTTTATTGTTGGATAAATACAAATGTACAATAACCAGTGTGATACGGTTTTCATTTAGATAGGGCTTCATTTCCCCTATAAATTGTTTTCTTGATATAAGTACCGTATTTACTTTCGTATGCAGTTAGTAAAAAGTTGTTCTTTTGATATTACAAACAGACACTTGAATTTTATTTATTTGTATAGATTAAATATTAATATTAGTAAATGACAAAGACTCGTATCAATTAAACAATACTCGAATATGAGTGGCGATAATTTCGCCCGCATCCTATTAACTCGCCTTGTATAACTGAGCCACATAGACTAATAAATTAAATAATAACATTACTTTGTAACGTTTAGCTTGCAAGTCGCGCTGAACTACCAAAGTATTTATAACCCCCGAAAGAGCCAAATTCGCAACGTTACATTAAACACAGCTAATTTCCTGTGCCATTAGCGTTGTTGGATTACTGGGAAACTATTTATTGCGGTGTAAGGAGTTACAAAAAGTTATGGGCCCGGTTAATTGGTGTTTAGCTCCAATAGGGAAGGATGCTGCCGAAAATTACCGCAAGTGCAAAATGTGTAAGAGATTTTGCTACACCTTATCTTTAGGGTGCTAAAAATCCGCAATCCTTATGCTGCGATCTATAGAGTTAAAACGAGACACAAATATGCTCTGACATAAATCTGTCTCGTTTTAACTCTATCTTGAGTATGAGCGGAGTGAAAATGCGGTCTATAGATTTCTCGGCTCGCTCGGTTGTCTGTCTGCCCTTGTATCGAGGCCCTTTATCTCAGAAACGGATTGATGTACTAAGTTGAATTTTATACTGAATATAAAGGTTTCTTAATGCTCTGAAAATTTCAAGTTTCTAGTTTAACTATGTGAATTAAAAGATTTTTTAAGTAGTAATGATCATAATAGTAGATTGTTACACAAGGGACGTAAGTAAGCTATTACAGAACAAGATCCAATTTGGCGCCAGTGCGAGCGCAGCTCGCATAGGGCGCTAATGGATCGCGTGCACCCGAGGTAAGCATTCTACTTTATATCATTCTTGCGAGGTAACTTTGGACTTATCCGGCAAAAGGTTTTGCATCATTTGTTCTGCTTCAAGCAAACAAAAATCAGGCTCTCCTCCTTTATCATCATCTGATGAAGTGCTTGACATTGTTGTAAATAACTTAAATCCCTTTACGAACAAACTTCACAAACTTTCAGATCAAATGAAATGCCGCCATTTCCATTTTTTTTTCGTAAATAGTTTTCCATTTTTTTTTTTTACGGCTCTGAGTTCCAAGGAGTTTTGCATAGTTTAAAATGTATGGAAATTAAATGCCGCCATGTTCAGTGTTTTTTTTTTCAGTAAAAAGTTTTCTTACCATTTTATAAGAAAAGAGATTGTTTACCAAGGAGTTTTGCATAGCTTGAACTGTAAAGTGAACATTACAATTAAAGCATAGTGCGACGTAATGTTGCCTTGAATTGCAAACACCAACTTACAAGGAGACTTTCCACCATAGTAATCCCTAGTTACTGAGCAAGTATGATATAATATTAATGTAATGGTCATAATATTATTATTGAGGAAATTAAAGCGAAACCTTGAGGGTTCCAAACACGTACTTGTCTGAGAAGAGCCTACAACTCAGTTAATAATTTTTTCAGAGTTAAAATATATCTACATATTATAACCTAAAGATTTTGGACTTTTATTTATTCTCATTATTTAATATGGGACTTTTGAAGGCGAACTTCATGTCAGCCCCATATTTTAGACTTGATTCGTGGTTTAATGACATAATATTGTTATAATATATTTCGAGTAGGTACGTACCACGGTAATTATTTTAGTTGGGATTGTCGATATTTCGATCCAGTTGCATGGACCGTGGTCACGACGAGACTGCGGTGTTGCGAGACGTCAAGTTGAAGCTGTCACGGGTAGAATCTATCTACCCCAACTAAAATAACTACCGTGGTATGTACTATTTTATAATAATTATATTTACATATACATCACACTATACAGCTTTTTCGTGAAAATGCGTTCAATGCTTGGGTTTCTTCAAACTTGAAATAAATTTCATTTGATTTTGTTCTTGTTTTCTCAGTACAAAAGTATCGATCAGCGCGTTGACCAAAGAATAAATAGAAGCAAGCAAAGCTCAAGCATTGCGAGCAGGAAATTAAAGCTCTTATTGTCAGTACTCGTTTTATAGAAGTTGTTTCTAGCTATACGGCTAAAGTTTGCGTTGTATGTACAAAGTAGACGAACAGTGTACAGTGTACACACTGTACATGTACATTGTACACTCTCCGTTTGGTTTACCCACTCGTCATTCTATTTTTACTCTCAGCTATGGAAGCTTGGTTTATTAACTCTCGACGGAAAAAGATGACGTGTGTATCTGTACACTTATGTGTCTGTCTCTTCACTCGTTCCCAAACGAATGGACCGATTTTGATGCGATTTACAAGCTGAAGATCTGCTCAGGAGTTTGAAGATCATCAGCTCATTTTCTATTTGATTAAAGGGTCTAACAAACATTTACTGGTGCGATTTGAAATACAGCAAATAGGTCGATGTTTTAGTTAGAAAGTAGCCTTAATATCTGTCGCCCTAGGCTTCAGCCTAATTAGCCTAGTAAATTCGGCACTGAGGTATTCCCTTGCTATTGGTTAAAACAGATTGATTGAATTCAGTGAATCAATGGTGATTGTGAGACGATTTATCTGAAGCAATCGTTTTCAGAGGACTTGTCAGTTGTCATCTTCATCTTATTCACTTTGCTTAGACAAAGTTTGAAATATCGATGCAGCAAGCAAAAGCTGCTTATACCAAGAACCTATTATACTGAGACTGTGAGTTGATACCCTCGCGAATAGCTGTTCCTCTGACACATTATACGCGAGTTCGTTTCCAAAGAGGAATTCAATTTGTGAGCCATCATCCTATCCACCGTAGATATTTAAGCATTCTTTTGGTCATAGACGGGACAAAAGACGTGAATAACAAAAAGACGCCAGTTGGCAATTTCTCGCTGATGACCTACAGACTTCTGTATTGCCAAATAAACTTAAACTGACGAGAGAATTTGTCTTTTTGACAGATTTTAAATACAAAGACTGTCAAGACGTCATATTCGTCGCTCAGTTAAACATTATTCTGCGATTGAGAAGTAAGTGCTTCAAGATCAACCGATATTCAGAACTTACAAATTGTATGCAAAGTGGGACAGTTAGGCACATTTTGAATTTGAGCTTTCTGTTCCATAGTAATTTAATTAGATATTCGACTTTTTTAAATTGAAAAGCTGAAGTGTAACGAAAATAAAAACTAAATTCAAATAGTTGTTAGTGTCCATTTGTTATAATAATTTTTTCATTTCACAGTTGACTGATCGACTTTTATAATTTTTTCAGGCATTGCATTCTTGTAGAATATTTATAAAATGATATTTAATTCTATTTCAAATACCTAATGGTCATTTTAAAACAGACAACTTATGGCCAAAACATGAACACAATTTGGTCTCAACTCTTCAATTTTAAGATGTCCGTTCCAACTTTAAGGAAATCTCTACGTCATACACCTTTGGATTCTGAATTTGCATATTGAAATGAGTTCCTCATTGTTAGTGCGAGGTTATTTGGGGAAGACGTGCAAAATTTAAATTTTATGAAAACTTTGCGAAATGGATCTTTTATATCTCTCCCCTCCGCTCCGCTCCGCTTTGGTATTCGCTAAACGTTCACTAAAAGAGCACAAGCTTATTCAGTAGAACAACAATAACTTATTGATGAACTAAAAATATTTTATATACATACTAAGAAAGTTTTTTTTTAAAGAGCAACCGCCGAGTTTCTTGCTGGTTCTTCTCGGTTGGAACGGCATTCCGAACCAGTGGTAGATTCATTTGAAGATTCGAAAGCATTTTGTAATAAAAGTTTATTTGAATAAACAATTATTCTATTCTATTCATGCTTCAGCGGAGAAGGCAGAAACTTACACAACACATACAAAAGTCAAAAAGCGTATACAGAAGAAGGGGAAAACTAATAAATATATATATAATAGATATATATTTGCTTTACCACTGTGACTGACGGATAACTTCTTCCTCTTTCCTCTATCATTTGCATGGACTTCCAAAAGTCTAAGGTCTTGCGTCGTTTGTATCCAGCGGCTCGTCTGATACCGTTGGTCCACCTAGTGGGGGGGGGGGGGTCTCCTAACACTGCGCTTTCCGGAGCGTGGTCGCCAGTTCAACCTTGGAACCAATGGCCATCAGTTTTCACTTCAGCTTTGGTTCTCCTACAGTTGTCCTCATTTCTGATTTGATCTCGCAGGGATACTCCGACAAGTGACATAATATAACCATAAAGCTAGCATTCCTTAAGTACATAAAGTTAGCAAATAAGGAGTAGGAAACTCTTTCTTTAAAGTCGAAATTAAATCCAGTATTGCTTCTTATTTATAAGATAAATTGAACTTTCAATATTTTTTGAATGTAAGTCAAATTTTTTCAATTAAACTATAATCCTTTTAAATAGTTCAATTTAATTTTTTGATTTCATTCATGATATCAATTAAAAGTATAATTATAAAGAATGATAATATTTTTCATCATACAATGAAATTAACTCTTTTAAAGGAGTTATTTATTGATAAACTTAATGCAATTTGCAAGTAAGGAATACTAACTCTATGCTTTAAGTACATGCAACACCAATTAATAAATGACTTATGTCAGAACAGCGGTAACTTTTTTCTAAAAACAGCAGAGGTTCCTGATTTACGGGAAAACTTTTAACATACTTTATCGCAACTGAAAAAGGGTGCGCCGGCAACGAAAGGGGTAGTTTTAAAGCAATAATTGGTGTATTTCAACGCCAACACTGTACACTTTTTCCTCGCGATTTCGCAAAATGCAATCGGCAATAAATTTAAAATGGAATACGAATAAAGACAGGATGAAAAAGCCTGCACGTTAACTGGAGGATGGCTGCTAATATCTCTCCGTCAGATTGACAACACCATTTTTCAGCTGTTTATCCGTACACCGTGTACGAATGCTCGAATATATCGAGAAATAACTATCCGGTAGTTGCGAGTACGTAGCAAATAAATATATCGACTTTTCGCTACACATATATTAAGAGAAATCTTTCTCGAACGTTTCCGAGCGTGGCCATACAACCGATGCATGTATAATACATACAGGGTGTAAAATGTCACGGTCCCATCGAGTTTGTTTGGCAACAATACATATATTTAATCTGTATTTAATATTTAAAAAAATGTATGAACAAAATTCCTCAGTGCCTGAAGACTAAAGTCTTCGAACAGTGCGTGTTGCCAGTGATTACTTACGGATCCGAAACATGGTCGCTAACTATGGGCCTCATAAGAAGGCTCAGGATCACTCAGCGGGCGATGGAGAGAGCTATGCTCGGAGTATCCCTGCGAGATCAAATCAGAAATGAGGAGATCCGTATGAGAACCAAAGTCACCGATATAGCTCTGCGAGTTGTGAAACTGAAGTGGAAATGGGCGGGGCACATAGTTCGAAGAGCTGATGGTCGATGGGGTCCCAAGGTGCTGGAGTGGCGACCTCGCACCGGGAAGCGCAGTGTTGGCAGACCCCCCACTAGGTGGACAGACGACATCAAGCGAGTCGCAGGGAGCCGCTGGATTCAGGCGGCGCAAGATCGAGGCTTGTGGAGGTCCATACAGGAGACTTATGTCCAGCAGTGGACGTCCATTAGTTGAAGAAGAAGAAGAAGATGAACAAAAATGACTGCAAGAAAAGATAAGAGTTATTTTTCTATAATCCGCCAACAGAAAAAATCTGTATGGTCAAACATGCAGTTAAAAGCTAAGCACCGCTTACCTTCCCGACCAAGCAAGAAAGCCAAGTTCCCAAGCAAGCAATGCCACCACCACTCACATGCACCACCACACAAGACTTTTATACTACTCTCGACGCACGTTTCGCCCCGACACCGGAGCATCCTCAGGAGATATCGACTTTACAATGCTATATTGTCTGGATTAAATCTAATTTCCTTGCTAATCATGAACTTCCGCAAAGTAACGCCTGATTCTATCCAATTTAGAAATGACTACTCTTTTAGGGACTACTGAAATAATGTTAACTGGCCATTAAACCAAATTGTAGACAAGCAATGGCACTTCTATAGCTATATATAAAGCATAACCTACCTTCCTTGTAAGTTAAGATTCAGTGTGTAGTGTTGATGCATAATTCGTGTAATAATTTAATACAACCATTGTAAATTATGTTTAAGGCTACCTGAACACTTTCGACATTAATAATTTTTACGTCAATAGAATAGAATAATTTTTTATTAAAACAAAATTTTGCAAAGTCTTTCGAATAGTCAAATGAATCTACCACTGGTTCGGAATGCGGAATACAAAATTTTTGTATCCAAATCATAATTATTTGGATAAAAATTTTTTTTTTATTCGATGACAAGATAGCCCTTGACTGCAATCTCACCTGATGTTAAGTGACGATGCAGTCTAAGATGGTAGCGGGCTAACTTGGAAGGGGTATAGCAGTGTAAATACAACCTATACCCCTAATCGGTTTCTACACGCCACCGTGCCGGAACGCTAAATCGCTTGGCGGCACGTCTTTGACTTTTATAACTTTTTTGTTCGTGGTTCGTTTTCTGGCTATTTTATTCAAGTGTGTTAGAAAATTCTTAGTTGCGATCCGGAGGGGAAAAGTTGGTTGTGTTGGTTATCCTGTTTTCTGTTTAGAAATTCTCAGTAACAAACGCAGAGTTTGAAAGTTGGTGCCCCGGAATAACCCAAAGGGCATCTTTGCCTTCCATGAAAAAAGTTTAGATACTTGAATAAATAAAATAGCACGTTAGTCTGTGAGGCGTAATTCCTGCTTTGAAATTGGACAATCGACAAAAGTATTATTTTGATTATTTTTTATTAGAGCGGCAACAGAAATACACATTTTCTGACAACTCTCCGGATCATGAGATACAGCTCGCTGGCAGGACGGACGCGACGGACGGATGAACGCCGTCCGTTCGGACGAACGGACGGATGGATGAACGGACGGACGGATGAAAGGACGGACGGATAGACGGACAGCCGGGGGCAGTAATAGAGTCCCTTTGGCACCTTTTGGGTACGGAATCCTAAAAAAGAAAGATGCCACTATTTTATAATATTAAAAACCTATATTTAATATAGATTTTATAATTAAAATATAGGTTTTTAATATTAATAAAAATAGTCAAATATTCAATTGATGTATACTTCCAAAAACGCAAACTTTGTGCCACGTGAATTGTAATATCTCACCAGTGGACAAAAGCCTCCTCATTTACAAGGAAAATGGATTACCTAAAGCTTAAATTCCTACGCTACTTCCTTATGAAATGGTGATTTAAACAAGTCCCTTAATGGTAAGGATTTACCGTAATTAACTTCGGCCAGAGCCGCCCATGGGATTAATTTTCCTACCCAATCGATAAGATGATAATATTATTAAAAACCGTTTTATTAACACGATAACCTTTAGGGATTGTAATGATACAGTTAAAATAAAAAAAAAAAACACAGAAATTGGGTATTTGACTGATTTTTTTATAGCGCTATTGCAACATGACGTCACGATTCAGTAGCTTCATACACTCTCCATACAACCTTCACTATTAATATTTTTTTTTAATTCGATGACAAGATAGCCCTTGTCTGCGATTTCACCTGATGGTAAGTGACGATGCAGTCTAAGATGGTAGCGGGCTAACTTGGAAGGGGTATATCAGTATAAATTCAACCCATACCCCTAATTGGTTTCAACACGCCATCGTGCCGGACCGCTAAATCGCTTAGCGGCACGGTAATTATTTATATTGTATGTAAACAAAATTGAAATAATACTGCTTCAAGCGTTGATAGTAAAGGATCTTTAGCTTTTCGTTCACAGGCAGCCTAACAATGTAGCCAGTGCAATGCAAGGCGCGATGATTGCTACAATACGTCTTGAGAAACAAGCCGTATTGTAGCGAGTTATGATTTGCTGCGAATTCACGGGATTTGTGCCTTTCTGTACAACGAGCGGTAGCAGTGCTGACATACCGCGTGAAATTAATGAGTAACAAGTCACTATTAATTGTATCACTCTAAACAAATCGCACCTTGAAAACAAAAGTGGCGTTTTACAAAAATTGAGGCTGGGGGTCCTAGATGATTCTTGCGTACGTCTGCAACGCCTGTGCATCTCAGGAGCACGTGCGCTGGTGTTTCCAAGCAAGCCCTGCATAGAGTACTGTCGGTGACACCTATAATGAAAAGGTGTTTGTTTAATGGGCTATGCCCCGTTATAATTCCCACCAACCTTCCTGAGTTTACCTCTATTCCGACGGTCTATTTTTTAGATGTTTGCCTAGATTAGGAAAGGCTTCCTTAGTCTATCTGCAGTCTATTGCATTCGACCATAATATCAGAGACTTTTCTTTGAGTATTAGTTCATATCATCTATCTAACACCTATTTTATTCTACAGCAGTGAGCCTAGAGGTTAAAACTACGACCTTCTTTTCGAGGGTTCAAACGCACCTTTAAATTGTCGCGGCTATGTGTTGTTAAAGCATAACCAGACAATCTAATTAAAAGTTATAAGAAGAATACTTTGCACCACAGAAATTAATCCACGATAATAAATTCAATGTTGAACCCGCTTCAACCCACAATCTTATCTCGGCGGTGTTTGAGACCAATATCAAACCGAATTCAACCCTTTTCCGCAAGATGCTGCCAACCCCAGAATATTCACTCCAGAGACTCTATTATTAACCGCTTTGCTAATTTGAAATCTATTATCTTTTATATTGCAGCCTACTTTATGGACCCTCATAATAATTGACTAAGACTCGCTGTGGGATTGTCTAAAATGATTGCTACATTGTCATGATCGCAATCGTCAATTCTTCAATCTGATTGGCTAAACTTTAGCCTGCGTGCCGCAATAGAATAGAATAGAATAATTTTTTATTCAAATAAACTTTTACAAAGTGCTTTCGAATCGTCAAATGAATCTACCAGTGGTTCGGAATGCCGTTCCAACCGAGAAGAACCAGCAAGAAACTCGGCGGTTGGAATCGGGTAAAAAAACGCTGAATTCCGCGCTGATTCATTTTGTTTGGCATGGCATTCTGAACCAGTGGTAGATTCACTTAACGAATCAAAATCACTTTATTATAGTAAACTAGCTTTTGCCCTCGCGATTTCGTCCGCGTGAAATTAGGTTTCGGGGTGGAATTTTCAAAAACTGTGACACACGTACTTCTTTATTTTTAACTGAAAGCTCAAATACCAACTTTGAAACAGCTTGAAAAATGACGGAGTTCCATATAAACTTCCATCCCCTATTTAAACCCCTTAGGGGTGGAATTTCCAATAATCCTTTCTTAGTGTGCGCCTACGTCATAAAAGGAACCAACTGTAAAAATTTCAAGTTTCTGACTTCAGTAGTTTAGGCTGTGCATTGATATCTCAGTCAGTCAGTCAGTCAGGACTTTGAATTTTATATATATAGAAGATAACTTTTCTTTTCTATTCTAATGAACAATATACGACAGCATGTACATACTTATACACTGTAATATGTCTTGTGTATTTTTTTTTATTCAACGACAAGATAGTCTTTGTCTGCGATCTCCCCTGATGGTAAGTGTTGATGCAGTCTAAGATGGTAGCGGGCTAACTTGGAAGGGGTATGGCAGTGTAGTTTCAACCCATACCATACCATATTTGACTAGTATCAGTCGGTGGCCAAATTTCGGACACCATTGGTCTAATACTTTTTCGTATTCTCAACAGGATCCCTTAATGATAAATAAATTAATTTGAACTCCACGTTAATTGAGGTGAGGCTGCTAAGGTATCCGGGGCAACTCATTATTTATTCTTAAAATGACCTTTTTACCCCGGTCTCGGGTTAATTCGGGTTTTGCATCTATGAAAATTCGTGCTGCGTAAATTAAGTTGTTAACAAGTGACAATTCTAAGCGCGGAATCAGATTTAAGACATGTTGCTCTACAAAATGTTGCTTTACTCTATTATATTACTTATATCATAAACTAGTAGGGCGCGTGGGCGCGCGGCTCGCTAAAGCGAACCGCGGTTTTTCTGTCCACCAAGTAGACCTTCGGGTCTTGATCATCTTTTTCCAAGGAAGCACTCTTCCATCTTTTATAGTCTCTTAAATAAACACCGACGAAATTTGTATGGCCGCCATCTTGGATCCGCCATTTCGGAGGGTTTTTTCAGCTCTCTGCCAATTGGATGAGGTTTCGAGTGACTTTTGTTTGAACACCCTCCACCTATCTTCAATATCCTGACCGTGCTCCTCACCCGTCTCCGAAATCCTCAATCATCAGCTCCCTCCATATTTTTCATCCAAATGAATTTTTGTCCTCTATACGAAATCATCAGAAATTTCGGAAAGGAACCTATCAAAGTCTTGCATACATTTTATATGAAAAAAATAAATTCCGCCATCTTGATTTTTTTTTCTATTCATCAAGTAGACCTGCGAGTCTTGATCATCTTTTTCCAAGAAACCACTCTTCCATCTCTTATAGTCTCCGAGATAGGCATACCGACGAAATCTGTATGGCCGCAACCTTGAATCCGCCATTTTGGATTTTTTTTCAGCTCCCTGCCAATTGGATGAGGTTTTGAGTGACTTTTGTTTGAACACTCCTCACCTATCTTCGATATCCTGGCCGTGCTCCTCACCCGTCTCCGAAATCCTCAACCATCAGCTCTCTCCATATTTTTGCTCCGTACGAATTTTGGTCCTCTCTACGAAACCATCAGAAATTTTGAAAAGGAACCGTATTAAAGTCTTGCATATATTTTGTATGGAAAAAAATAAATTCCGCCATCTTGAATTTTTTTTCTGTTCACCAAGTGGAACTTCGGCTCCTGATCATCTTTTGCCAAGAAACCACTCTTCCATCTCTTATACTCTCCGAGATAGACACAAACAAAATTTGTATGGCCGCCATCTTGAATCCGCCATTTTGGAATTTTTTTTCGGCTCTCTGCCAATTGGATGACATCTCGAATAACATTTGGTTGAACACCCCCCACCTATCTTCGATACCCTGGCCGGTGCTCCTCACCCGTCTCCGAAATCCTCAATCATCAGCTCTCTCCATATTTTTCCTCCGAATGAATTTTTCTCCTCTATACGAAACTGTGAGTGAAAAAAAATTTTTCCATACAAAATTTTACAGGAGAGGTGATCAGTCAGTCAGTCAGTCAGTCAGTGAATCAGCACGAGTAGCTATATATATAGTAACTAGTAGGGCGCGTGGGTGCGCGGCCCGCTGCAGCGGACCGCGGTTTTTCTGCTCTTAGACTTTCAGGGCCTGATCATTTTCGACCACAAAACCACAATTCCAACTTGTACACTCTTTAAGATAGACATCGACGAAATTTGTATGGCCGCCATCTTGAATCCGCCATTTTGGAATTTTTTTTTAGCTTTCTGCCAATTGGATGAGGTTTCAAGTGACTTTTGTTTGAACACTGCCCACCTATCTTCGATACCTTGGCCGTGCTCCTCACCCGTCTCCGAAATCCTAATTCATCAGCTCTCTCCATATTTTTCCTTCGAATCATCAGAAATTTTGCAAAGGAACCATATGAAATTCTTGCATAGTTCTCAATTCGCCATTATTTTTGTATAAAATAAATTCCGCCATCTTGAATTTTTTTCTATTCATCACGTAGACCATCGGGTCCTGATCATCTTTTTCGAAGAAACCACTCTTCCATCTCTTATAGTCTCCGAGATAGGCACCGACGAAATTTGTATGGTCGCCATCTTGAATCCGCCATTTTGGAGGTTTTTTTCAGCTCCCTGCCAATTGGATGAGGTTTCGAGTGACTTTTGTTTGAACACTTCCCACTTATCTTCGATATCCTGGCCGTGCTCCTCACCCGTCTCCGAAATCCTCAACCATCAGCTCTCTCCATATTTTTCCTCCAAATGAATTTTTGTCCTCTATACGAAACCATCAGAAATTTTGAAAAGGAACCGTATAAAGTCTTGCATATATTTTGTATGGAAAAATATAAAATCCGCCATCTTGAATTTTTTTTCTATTCATCAAGTAGACCTTCGGGTCCTGATCATCTTTTTCCAAGAAACCACTCTTCCATCTTTTATAGTCTCCGAGACAGACACTGATGAAATTTGTATGGCCGCCATCTTGAATCCGCCATTTTGGAGTTTTTTTTGGCTCTTTGCCAATTGGATGAGGTTTCGAGTGACATTTGGTTGAACACCCCCCACCTATCTTCTATACCCTGGCCGGTGCTCCTCACCCGTCTCCGAAATCCTCAATCATCAGCTCTCTCCATATTTTTGTTCCGAATGAATTTTTGCCCTCTATACGAAACCGTGAGTGAAAAAAAAATTTTCCATACAAAATTTTACAGGAGAGGTGATCAATGAGTCAGTGAGTGAGTGAGTCAGTGAATCAGCACGAGTAGCTATATATATAGTAACTAGTAGGGTGCGTGGGTGCGCGGCCCGCTGCAGCGGACCGCGGTTTTTCTGCTCTTAGACTTTCAGGGCCTGATCATTTTCTACCACAAAACCACTATTCCAACTTGTACACTCTTTAAGATAGACACCGACGAAATTTGTATCGCCGCCATCTTGAATCCGCCATTTTGAATTTTTTTTCAGCTCCCTGCCAATTGGATGAGGTTCCGAGTGACTTTTGTTTGAACACTCCCCACCTATCATCGATACCCTGGCCGTGCTCCTCACCCGTCTCCGAAATCCTCAACCATCAGCTCTCTCTATATTTTTCCTTCGTATGAATTTTTGTCCTCTATACGAAACCATCAGAAATTTTGAAAAGGAGCCGCATTAAGTCTTGCATATATTTTGTATGAAAAAAAATAAATTCCACCATCTTGAATTTTTTTTCTGTTAATCAAGTGGACCTTTGGATTCTGATCATCTTTTTCCAAGAAACCACTCTTCCATCTTTTATAGTTTCCGAGATAGACACCGACGAAATTTGTATGGCCGCCATCTTGAATCCGCCATTTTGGAAGTTTTTTTCGGCTCTCTGCCAATTGGATGAGGTTTCGAGTGACATTTGGTTGAACACCCCCCACTTATCTTCGATACCCTGGCCGGTGCTCCTCACCCGTCTCCGAAATCCTCAATCATCAGCTCTCTCCATATTTTTCTTCCGAATGAATTTTTGTCTTCTATACGAAACCGTGAGTGAAAAAATTTTTTTTCATACAATATTTTACAGGAGAGGTGATCAATGAGTGAGTGAGTGAATCAGCACGAGTAGCTATATATATAGTAATACTAAAGTTTGGGTTAATGGATGGATGGATGAATGAATGTTTGTTACTCAATCACCCCGCAATGACAGAACCGATTTAGCTGAAACGCACAGAGATAGATTATTATATAACACTTAGGCTACTTTTTATCCCGGAAAATAAGAGAGATCCAGCGGGAATCATAAAACATTAATCCATGCGAACGAAGTTGCAGGCATCAGTTAGTAATGTATAGATTGTACATAAAAACATTAGACGGAGACAGGGAAAAAGTTTGAAAACTATAATCCGACTATGAAAAATTGGATGGCTGGTCAAAGTCATAACCATTATGACTCCAGCTAAAAAATTTATCCACATAATTATTTACCTGCGACCTTTTTGCATAGGGCTAGTTGGTTTTAAAAATCCCGAAACTCTTAACCGGGATAAAAAATAAGCTCATGACTCCCTTCAGATCCTTAAGTGCAATCCGTAGTTTAGTTTCGGCGTGATTGAAGGATAAACCAACAAACAAACACATATAACACAAATATTAGTAATAATTCAATAATAACAGTTTGATAGTAGATACAGTTCGATATATAGTAATAAAACGCAGTGACAGGACAAAATGTTTCGAAACAAATAGTCTTTCATGTGCTCGCGGGCTTAGTTGTTAACAGCCAAGTGACAACTTCTATTCAAAGGTTCTTTGCGAGGTATTTTTAGATCCCTTTCCTTTTTTAATTCCCATCTGAGTTTGGGTCTCATTAAGCTTTTAGGGACTTTTACGAAGTTACAAAAGAAATCTGGTATGTTCTCACTTTAATTTAGTTGTGACTGTTTTCGATTCCATTTTTTTCAGAAGCCTTCTGACGGCTTCCCTGGCATAGTAGGGGTAACGTAAAAAGTCACTTAAGGCATACATAGAATACTTTTTTTTATTCCTTGACTCCGATCTCACCTGACGGTAAGTGACGATGTAGTCTAAGATGTAGTATAACAGTGTAGATTCAACCCATACCCCTAACCGGTTTCTACTCGCCGTCGTGCCGGAACGCTAAATCGCTTGGCGGCACGTCTTTGATGGCAGGGCGGTAACTAGCCACGGCCAAAGCCTCCGACCAGACCAGACCAGAGACAATTGAGAAATTATAAATTCCCAAATTGTTCCGGGCCGGGAATCGCATCCACGACCTAGTTATAAGACCACAGCGTTCACCATAGCGCCAGGGAAGTCGTCAAAATACTCTAAAGTAGGTACCTATTTATTATTTTACTAGTTGATGCCCGCGACTTCGTCCGCGTGGATTAAGGTTCTTCGATTACCGCGGGAACTCTCCTATTTTTCGGGATAAATAGTAGCCTATGTGTTCCAGACTATAATCTATCTCTGTGCCAAATTTCATCCAAATCCGTTCAGCCGTTTTTGCGTGATTGCCTATTTTTCGGGACAGATAGTAGCCTATGTATTCCAGACTATAATTTTTTTGCCAAATTTCATCCAAATCCATTCAGCCGTTTTTGCGTGATTGAGTAACAAACATCCAAACATCCACACTTTCACATTTATAATAGGTTTTAATAGGATTAAAACGTATTGACGCAAAAGCATGACGCAAAAGTCACTCAAGGCGTAATATATATATAGAGTACCTATCTCTTAACAAGTATTTTTCCATAATAAAATACTTTAAAAGGAAACAAGCATGTCTGATTCATAATTTAGACAGTGAAATAAAGCGGATTATTTGAAAGCACTCTAGCAAGCGCAATAATTAATGAGTCGATATTGGTTGGTGGCTGGCTTTGGAAATTATGGACTCGATCAGTATTTTTTGCTGCTCATAAATGGGGTGTTATATTTTTATTTTTGTTTATTATCCAAGAGCGAATAGGCATTTTCTAAGCAAGCGTGCACCATATTTGGCTGCATATTCACTTACCATCTGGTGAGATCGCAATAGAATAGAATAATTTTTTATTTAAAGAAATTTTTACAAAGTGCTTTCGAATCGTCAAATGAATCTACCACTGCTGGTTCGGAATGCCTTTCCAACCGAGAAGAACCAGCAAGAAACTTGGCGGTTGCTCTTTAAAAAAAATCAAGCCCTAGACTATAAATTAAAAAATATATATATTAAGTAATTAGCTTCCAATCTATATCTACCTACAGCATGAAATTTGAATAGTTATTTTCCTGCAGCGAAGCGATAGTTTTTCAAATATCTAATTTTCCGACGATAAAAGATATGATAAGAAAACGCGACAGATGCTTAGGTATGTAGTAAGCGCCAAATACATTATGTTTTGTTTTAGAGAATTTAATGGTTAAATTCTCGAAGTATATTAGTAAGTATACAAATAATTCGTAAGATATTAATTTTTTGAAGTGGCTGTATCGTCTCTTAGTAATTAAGTAGTAAAAAAGTATCCCATGTCCTTTTCCTGGTTCTAAGCTACCAAACAATTTTCAGCCAAATCAGTTCAGCCGTTCTTGAGTTATAAATAGTGTAACTAACACGACTTTCTTTTGTATCTATAAGATTTTAGGAATGATGCAGGTATGGGTTGAAATTAGAAAATTAGATAGATCCAAAAACCTGCAATTATTCAACCGAAAATCCGCACAAAATAATGAATAGCGCTGCAGACATAATCAATAACGATTAAATAGTTAAACGCGCATAAATGCCCAGTCTTTGTGAGGGGATTCAGTTGAGTAATGACTAAATTAGGCAAACCTAGCCGAGGTAAATAACTGGTACAAATGGTGTTGGACCATTTACCTACATAATCTCTGGGTGGAATTATCATTATTATATTAACCCAATTGACATTTTTACGTTATAACTAACCTTATTGACATTTGTTAAGCTATTGCATAGCTTCTATCGCGGGCCAGCGTGGAGACCGAATCCAGAAATTCCGTAACGAAAATAACCTGACACGGGACTCCTCTACGGTGAGCCGCTAGATGGCGTTGATAAAAAATGCTATGCAATAGCTTTACCGCGGCAGTCCCCGAGTGCCACACGTCTTTTTTTTCTAATTAGTTCTCAATTAATTGAGATTTTATGATGAGCATTTTAAATATTTGCATGCTATTTAGTAGAATATGAAGAAACTAAAATATTTAATATTGTTTAACATCTTACTGTGTACTCATATTCAGCAAAGGACAATGCCAAAAATGTATGGGACTTTGACCCACTTACGAAAAGTCGTTTACAAAAATGAATTATGCATCATTTTATTGCTAATTGTTTACTAATGAATAAACATAAGTTTTAAAACTTCTAGCACTTGCGGTTTATGATTAATAAAAAGTCAAAGTTGGACTTTTAGGTTATTATGAAACTAAAATATCGTGAATGGTTTATAGTGTGAAAGAGATACAGTATAGCGATGTCAAACAAGATAGAGTGAAACACAGCTATGTCTATATGCGTCTCTCACTGCGTGCCACACGCTTTGTAGATTCTATTACACACTTATTCTATGTTTATAGTAAAATAAAAACAAAGTGACACTGACAAAATGACATCGCACCACAGTTGACATCTCAAATCGACAATGACGTTTCGTTACACGTTTCATTTTCTTTTCGTTTTTGTTTTTATTTGTAGCTAATGTGCAGTTATGATTGGCATAATTATTTACATTAAAAATATTTGTGTCTTTTAATTAACCTATTATTAGTATTGAGAATTATCCATTATGTAGTAGGTAATAATGAGTTTTTATGTGATTTTTTTATTATAGAGTTGGTTGTTTAATTGCGTAAAAATGGCGTTATAAGTATACAAATGTCTGACAATAACAGGAAATAGTTTATTGTTTTTTTATCCTCGGATTTTTATCCGCTACTTTTACGATACAAATGATTTATTTTAAAACGATCATATATTAATAGGACATTTTTAATTAATTCACATTTTCTGTAAATTGCTGGGTCACAATCTGGCATTCTCCTTTTCATTTTATTTCATTTCATCTTCTACTCGTCACATTACGTACTGGTATGTACTAATTATAAGCAGTGATAGTCTAGTGGTCTAACCATTTCTTCTTTATCAACTGATAGTCTCTTGCATGGACCTCCACAGGCCTCGGTCTTGCGCCACCTGAACCCAGCGGCTCCATGCGACTCGTTTGATGTCGTCGGTCCACCTAGTGGGGGTCTGCCAATACTGCGCTTCCCGGTGCGTGGCATAGGCATCAGCTAGTAAAAGATTAATTAACCAATTCCTATTTCACATACGTACATATTTATTACAAAAACTATTCCACCATACGACGTGATTACCTACGGAACCCGCCACGCTCCGTTTATTGTAACAACTACTGACTTAACACCTGGGGCGCAATAAAGGAAATCGAACCCACTTCCCTCGTTAATGGCCTTCATTTGGGGGGGAGGGAACATATTTTACCTTTCTACGACTTTAGTTTATTAGATCTGCGTTAGTTTTGATTTAGGAGGAAAGAGGTTGTTCATTATGTAAACTATTCGGTCATTTGATACAACAATGTTACAGTAAAAGTTATTCTGGTGGGAGGCTTTAGCCGTGGCTAGTTACGACCCTACCGTTAAAGACGTGCCGCCAAGCGATTTCGCGTTCCGGCACGATGGCGTGCAAAAACCGATTAGAGATATGGGATGAACTTAGCACGCTACCATCTTAGACTACATCGTCACTTACCGTCACGTGAGGTCATTGAATATTAAAAAAAAACTAACCCGTCATGTAAAACAAGCTATAATTTAAGAAAAATTAAACCGTCTTCAATATACCGTAATAAAAATAACTGAAAAGGGAAAAATTTTCATTTTTTGTTTTATTCGCTGTAACTATATAGGGATGGTTTAAAAATAAAAAAAACTATATTGGAAATAGGAATCAACACTTCGGATTTTTGTTTAATAAATGACGGAAGCGAAGCCAACTCCTTCCATTTGACCGGATTCAAAAAGGGCAGTTCGGCTTGTGGGCAATCCCAAATTAACCAACCCGCTGGAAAGCCTGGAGCACCGCAGAGATGTTAGCTCTCTTTGCGTCTTCTATCGGCTATATATTGGGGAGTGTTCTGAAGAGCTATTTGACCTTATTCCACCGTCTCTCTTTAACAACCGCACCGCTCGCCACCGAACACAATTTCACCCTCACCACCTGGGTGCCTGGAGCACTTCGACCATCCGATGTTCCAGATCTTTTTTACCACGCACTTTGAAACTATGGAACCAACTTCCTGCGACGGTGTTTCCACTGAATTACAACATGGGGTTATTCAAGGGGCGGACCAACAAATTCCTGAAAGGCCGGCAACGCACTGGTGGTGCCTCTGGTGCTACAAGTGTTCATGGGCGGCGGTAATCACTTAACATCAGGTGACCCGCCTGCTCGTTTGCTCGCTAAAAATATATAAAAAAAAAAAAGCCGCGGGCATAAGCCTGTAAAGTAGAGAAAATGGGGCTATTTATGCGAATCTAAAAGCTTTAAGTACCCTTTTGACCGGTGTTCGAATAGACAAGAAAACGTCCGAAGCTGTTAAAACTTTGCAGATAATTTGCGAAGTGCTATTTTAAAGGTTTGAGTCACCGGCTGTAGGTATCTATCTGTATTAATCTACGTGACAGCTGTTCCACTGAAAAGGGTCTGATAGTCACGTTACCAAGTGTTACTTGGTGTTTAAACAAATAGATTTTTCTCAAACATGCCATTCCTTCTTCGAGATAAATCGAAATTGCATGTACTGGCCAAATACATGCAAGCAGCGGCTGGCAAAAGTTGTATGAAAATCCGTATCTGTCGTGGTTTAGTGGCCAAATAAATTACATTAATCCTCGCAATATTAAGAAAAAACTAAAATCTTATTTTTTAAGTCAATTATGATAATTCACTATGTTCAAATAGCAGTAATGTTCTGTAGTCAACATACCTACCTACCTAGATTTAAGTCTTAGTTAGTTAGCATTTTTTACAAACCCGGGTGGTTTGCTTGATGCTAACTTTAAGTATTATTTGTACACCTTATGTTAATAAATAAATAAATAAAAATAAATACATACATCTGTCGTGCTATTTAAAAAAGGTAACTTATCACAGGTTTTATTTCTGGCTTGCAAATAGGAAGTTATTCATTGAAAAAAAAAAAACAAATGAACGCAGGAAAAATGTTATTATTGTTCGTCATTGTTTTTGAAAAGTAAATATTTCAGCTCATTATTTGAGAAAAGTATTATACAAGCCTTGGCCACAACTAGGCATTGATGGACTTGCGTATGTGTGCCGAGGCGAACCATCATTTCCTCTTTTCCTCTCAAACGAAAAACGAATCGGGAGCTACTTTTTTTTATTCAATGACAAGATAGTCCTTGACTGCGATCCTACCTGATGGTAAGTGACGATGCAGTCTAAGATGGTAGCCGGCTAAATTGGAAGGGATATAGCAGTGTAAGTTGAACAAATACCCGTAATGTGTTTCTACACGCCATCGTGCCGGAACGCTAAATTGCTTGGCGGCACGTCTTTGATGGTAGAGTGGTAACTAGCCACGGCCAAAGCCTCCCACAAGTTCAACACCACTTTAATTTTCCTAATTTTCCTAATAACTGAAGGGGCGCCATAGAATCTGTTATTGTTTGCCATATTAATCTTGCCGGCAGCTGTTTGAGGAGGGTCGGATTGTGACATTACAAAGTGTCTCAAGATTTGAACACAGACTGCGGGCATTAAAATGTCATTGTGTTATTAGATAAGATTACAAAGTAATAATAACCACTTGTATCTACCTGTTTACTGACAATACGTACTTTTTTTTGGCCAGCAAACGAGCAAGCGGGTCACCTGATGGTAAATGATTACCGCCGCCCATGAACATTTGTAGCACCAGAGGCACCACCAATGCGTTGCCGGCTTTTTAGGAAATTGTTGGCCCGCCCTTGAATAACCCCATGTTGTAATTTAGTGGGAATACCGTCGCAGGAAGTTGGTTCCACAGTTTCAAAGTACGTGGGAAAAAAGATCTGGCACATCGGATGGTGCTCCAGGCGCCCAGGTGGTGAGGGTGAAATTGTACTGTACTTTGGTCTAAACCCTGCACATTCGAAATGACCCATCAGTCACCCACTATAGGTTGAGATGGTATCTATTCATCACACGCATCACCTATTTCATCTCTTGGCGTCTGACATGACATGAATTATTTACTCCATACCTGTGTATTATTCCTCTAATATTACCATATCATTGTTTTTCAGTAGGTAACCTATTGTTTTGTTTTTCTTTTTCCTTCTTGCCTAATTGTGATGCGTACGCATCGTGAGATGAAATTATTCATGACTATCTTGTTTAATATTTATTAGTTTTCCCCTTCTTCTGTATACGCTTTTTGACTTTTGTATGTGTTGTGTAAGTTTCTGCCTTCTCCGTTAAAGCATGAATAGAATAGAATCATTTTTGATTCAAATAAACTTTTACAAAGTGCTTTCGAATCGTCAAATAAATCTACCACTGGTTCGGAATGTCGTTCCAAAAGAGAACTAGCAATAAACTCGGCGGTTGCTCTTTTAAAAAGGGTCTAGCCGGTTAAGCATGGGAAAGCTGCACCAGCGTGTAATGAAGAATTCTTACCCTGTGATTATTGTACCTACTCTATCTAAAACTACTTTTTGCTTAATTTCAGACTTCTACCCCTGATAGTTAGGGAGTAATCGGGGTGGCAACCCTTATCATTAAAAATTAAATACATAATATGTAATAACAATATTATGGTGTCTATAGTTTTTGTCGTGTTGCGGAATATTGAATCAGAAAAATCACTTCAAGGCACACAAATGGAACCTTTCTATAAGTTGATAAATTAATATTATTAAAACTTTAAAATAGTATTGTCAAAAGATTTCCATAATTTCAGAAATGGAATCTCGCGGCTCGCTTCGCTCTCACAAATAGTAACATCACAAACCGCGACAAACTGTCGTCTTGTGCATTAAGGTATGATGCACGATATAACAACGCAAACCAATCACATTAGCCAGCAAACATGGTACAATAAAACATGCCTTTCAACATAGTCTTCAGCGCATTTAAATCAAAAGCGACAAATGCCGTGTTTACTTAGACTGCGTAAAACTTCCGTTCAATTATAAACCTTATTACCATGACTTAAGACCTATAAGTTATTCCACGTATGTGGGTTTACGGACCATTCGATTTTTGACTTTGTACACTAGTTTTAAGGTTCAAATTTCTTTAGTAGTTATAGTCACAATCAAGTCATTTGTGGTTCCCCGGTAAGTAGGTAAGTAGTGAGCTCGAATCGAAGTTGTACACTGAGTTTAATTGTATTCCTAATTACAAAACCTAGGTTGGTAATTGAGCTGTTTATTTTCCACGGAAAAGTAAAATGGAGGTAAGGATTACTTTAATTATACTTAATTAACTACAATTAAAAATACACTTGGATAGAGTAGGTTCCTATTTATATATTTTTGTTGAAAAGTATAAACTACGTAGTACATAATTATAATTAAAATATTGTAAATTATTATTTGCTCGGAGTATCCCTGCGAGATCAAATCAGAAATGAGGAGATCCGTAGGAGCACCAAAGTCACCGACATAGCTCAGCGAGTCGCGAAACTGAAGGGGAAATGGGCGAGGCACATAGTTCGAAGAACTGATGGTCGATGGGGTCCCAAGGTGCTGGAGTGGCGACCCCGCACCGGGAAGCGCAGTGTTGGCAGACCCCCCACTGGGTGGACCGACGACATCAAACGAGTCGCAGGGAGCCGCTGGATTCAGGCGGCGCAAGACCGAGCCCTGTGGAGGTCCATGCAGGAGACTTATGTCCAGCAGTGGACGTCTATAAGTTGACAAAGAAGAAGAAGAAATTATTATTTCTGTTGTTAGAATTTAATGGTTCCCGATAGAAGCAAAACTTTGTCACCCTCTAGCAGAAGAGCCCTCTTTAATTTTTAATTTATTTTTATTATTTTGTTGTTATACCGGCAACAGAAATACACATTCTGTGAAAATTTCAACTGTCTACCTATTACGGATTATAAGATGCAGCCCGCTGACAGACAGACGGACAGATAACGGAGGCTTTAGGGTAAAAACATGCCAAAGATGCCACACTGCGATACCTCGCGGTCGCGGTTTAGCTCGCTACCTCGATGGCACCTCCATGTAAAACATACGAGCATGTATGCAAACAGACGAGCACGAACATGCCGAAGGATACCTCACTGCGATACATCGCGGTACAGCGAGGTATCTTCAACATGTTCGTGCTCGTCTGTTTGCATACATTTGTTTTAAATGGAGGTGACATCGCGATCACGAGGTATCGCAGTGAGGCATCTTTGGCATGATTTTACCCTTAGTTATAGGATCCCCTTGGTTAAGCTTTGGATACGGAACCCTAAAAAACGAAAGAGTGAAGCGATTTCATAGTTTTTAATTTTTACTAAATCATATCAAGTGAACTGCATCCTAAAGTTTTAATTGATGCGACTTGTTAGTTAACATTTGCTGAGACGCTGTTTTAATGATCTATGATCTATCTTGGTCCTTTTAAATTAGTTTTGATGGCGAGTCGTGTAATTCTGAAAAGTTTCTTCAAGTTTTCCCGTTTTTAATTGTAATGTTTTTGTCTCTTTTCATACGTAGTCTTAAATCTTAAAACTAAATATATAAAAGGAAAAGGTGACTGTCTGACTGACTGATCTATCGACGCACAGGTCAAATCACAGGATGGATCGGTCTGGAATTTGGCATACCGATAGCTATTATAACGTAGGCAAAAAATGCACGCACGCACGCACGCGCCCATGCACACACGCACCCACGCACACACGCACGCACGCACTCATGCACACACGCACACACGCACGCACGCACACACCCACACACACACGCACACACGCACGCACACACGCACGAACCTACGCACGATTTTTTTGTTTCACCGTTGAAGCACGTGATATTTAATTGCTTAAAAGCTTGGTTAATTGTGGTTCTTTACATTTTCGTCAAAAATCTTTGAGTTCCTAATAACATACTGATGCTATGATATTCTACTAGGGATGGGTTATATACTCACAAAATAAGTGAAAAACTTGTTCCGAACGACGAAAAGTATAATAGAGTACTTCATTGTTAAATGAGATGACAAATTACGACAAATATATCTGCCATTACGCGCTTTATTTACCGCACGCTTATAACATATCCATCTCTTTTTATACATATATTATATCATAGTACTGCTGTATACTTTCATTTGACCCATAAGTCGTAAAGTATAGATTTTAAAGCATGTTCAGAATTAAAATATTCCTCCAATTAAAATCGTTCATTGAAAAATATTATAACAAACCTCTCTAAAAGCGGAAAAACAATATTTGTAAATCTCTCGGAGGAAAATGTTGCTTTCCGTTTTGTTTTTTATGTCAATCTCTGTCAGGCGCAATCGCGATTTGAGGTATTTTAATATTAAACACAGACAGACGACAAGACTGTCTGGGTCTCTGGAGTCTTATCTAAGTAGTTTTTCAGTAGGTATCCTCTTTATCGCACGCTTCATTCTTCTTTTCTCAGCAGAATCAGCATTCCGAACCGGTGGTAGATTCTCGACTTGTCATAAGAGCGACAAGTTGGCCTACATGAAATAAATAGTTTTGAATTTGAATTTGAATTGCTGAAGGTCATGTCCATATGAAAGTGCCTTCGTGGCGTTGGTAACTAGTTATAACCTTCCACTCTGTCTGGTCCTTGGCTATTCTAATTGCTGTTGTAAGTGAAAAGCCAGCGATTGATTTGACCTGGTCAAACCAGGCTAGGTGATCGGCCACATGCTCTTTTTCAGTTTGTTTTTAAATTCTTAGCTCTTTAGCAGATTTTAACGTGACAGAAGTATTGGATAATAAGGTACGATTTATAAAACACCAGTTGATTTTTTTATTTAATTTTTTTTTTGAAAAGAGCAACTGCTGTTTCTTACCGGCCCTTCTCAGCAGAATCTGCATTCCGAACCGGTCGCGGTGGTAGATTTATGACGTGTCATAAGAGCTACAAGTTAGCCTACATGAAATAAATAAATTTTGAATTTGAATTTTGAATTTGAATTTGATGCCCGCGGCTTCGCTCGCGTGGAATAAGTTTTTAAAAGATTTTCCGGAATAAAAGTAGCCTATGTCTCCCCCCGATCTTCAACTAATACCCATGCAAAAAATCCGTTGCTTTGTTGCAGCGTGATTGAAGGACAAACCAACAAACAAATACACTTTCGCATTTATAATATTAGTAAGGATTAGTAAGGCTTGAGGAATAAAAAAAGACTGTGTATTAAGACTAAACTGTCTTGTCTCAAATCTGCGCTTCGCTCGCTGTGATATACATTTCCATCCCGTCCATTTTCAAACCGGGATATTCGGAAAAGTAAAAATTGTTTATGCGTTATTTTTTCCCAGTTAAGTTTCAAAAGAGTTATAATTGATATTGGCATGTAATTAAACGAGCTTCTATTTAATACCATTATTGGCTTCTAAATTACTAAGTCAGCTTCAACTAGTGAGCCTCTAAAAAATATAATTTTAGCATCTATATTTATAACTTAGCTTCAAACCGTGAACTCCTAAAATACTTAAATATTAGCATCAAATAATACACCAAATCTTCAACCACATTTTTAATTTTTTTTTTGTGAGAAAAATGAAATAAAAAATGTTTCTAACTAAATAAAAAAAACGTTTTTTTTTGATAAAATGAAATTAAAAAAATTATTGTTTTTAAATTTAACTCAAGATAAATACCTACACATAACATTATAACATTTTTGAAAAAAAAAAAATCAAATTTTTTTTCAACTTTTTTTTTAGTTTTAGGTAGGTTTACGATCCCAACAGAACCTAAGTGCCCGGCCTTCGGCCGGGCACCTGAATATTCATGTATAACCCTAACCTAACCTAACTTTAGTTTAAAGAAAAAATTATACAAAAATAATTGCAATATTAACACACTAACAACAGAACAACAAAAAAAACAAATGCATGTTTTGAATGGCGCTCTCTGATTGGTGCAAATAGCCATAACCAACGAGATCGTGCAAATTGCCAGTCGCATCCGTCTCACTCGCACCAACGAAATCGTGCAAATGGCCAGTCGTATCCATCTCACTCGCACCAAATCGTGCAGTGGCAGTGGACAATAATAAAAATAGTGGCTCTTTATTTGATGCTTTCTTTGGAATATTTTGTGGCCATTGTGAAGAAGCCGAGTTAGTATATTAGAAGCTTCATCATTTTCCCGTTGCTGAGTTATTAAATTAGAAGCTAGGTTTTGATGCCAAAAAATAAATTTTGTTGGTCGACTTATTATATTCCATTGATATTCGTATTCATGTCAACAACGTAATTGAGGTAAGGTTCAGGATTTAAAATGGTTTTTACATTATTATTTTTTTAAACTGTGAAGAGTGAACATTATTTTTGTGTAAACGACTGATTGTAATTATAAAGAACTAGCGGACCCGACAGACGTTGTCCTGTCTTAACTATGAATATTGAAACTCCCCTTTTTACCCCCTTGGGGAGAGAATTTTCAAAAAATGTAAAATACGTAATTCTTTATTTTTGATCAAGAGCCAAAATATCATGTTTCATAAACATAACTTGAAAAATAACTTGAAGAACGAAGGACTATCATACAAACATTCAACCCCTATTTAATCCCTTAGGGGGTAGAATTTTTAAAAACTGTGAAACACCTACTTTTTTGTTTTCAATTTAAAGCCTAAGTACCGAATTTTATGGGTATAGCTTGAAAAATAACGGAGTTTCATACAAACTTTAACCCCCCTTTTTACCCCCTTGGGGGGAGAATTTTCGAAATATGTAAAATACGTAATTCTTTATTTTTGATCAAGAGCCAAAATATCAAGTTTCATAAACATAACTTGAAAAATAACTTGAAGAACGAAGGACTATCATACAAACATTCAACCCCTATTTAACCCCTTAGGGGGTAGAATTTTTTAAAAGTGTGAAATACTTACTTTTTTGTTTTCAATTTAAAGCCTAAATACCGAATTTTATGGGTATAGCTTGAAAAATGACGGAGTTTCATACAAACTTTAACCCCCCTTTTTACCCCCTTGGGGGGAGAATTTAAAAAAAATGTAAAATACGTAATTCTTTATTTTTAATCAAGAGCCAAAATATCAAGTTTCATAAACGTAACTTGAAAAATAACTTGAAGAACGAAGGACTATTATACAAATATTCAACCCCTATTTAACCCCTTAGGGGGTAGAATTTTTAAAAACTGTGAAACACGTACTTTTTTGTTTTCAATTTAAAGCCTAAATACCGAATTTCATGAGTATAACTCGAAAAATGACGGAGTTTCATACAAACTTTAACCCCCCTTTTTACCCCCTTGGGGGGCGAATTTCGAAAAATCCTTTCTTAGTGCTCGCCTACGTCATAAAAGGAACCTACTGTCAAAATTTCAAGTTTCTAACTTCAGTGGTTTAGGCTGTGCGTTGATCGTCAGTCAGTCAGTCAGTCAGTCAGTCAGTCAGTCAGTCAGGACAAGCCTTTTTATATAATTATAGATTACTGACTGTAATTTATAAAGTGATATAAATAAAACAAAAATGTATGTTTGTTGTCCTTTTATACTGGGTTTGAATCCCAGTTATAAGATCTTGCATTTCACGAGGGCGCGTGAGCTTTACTTGTGGTTACGTCGTGTACATGTATGCGTGCCTGTCAGGAGCCAGGATGGGAGCGGTCAGCTGCGAGCAAGCTCTCGCTCACACTTATACAGATACTACACACACAACCATGAGCCACGCGCCCTCGTGAATTGCAAGAACTATATCTGCTTCTAACCTTTTTGGAGTTGTGTTTGAATTTTACTTATTAAACGGTCAAGGAACGGACTGTTGTCAAAATGTGGATATTTATTAATTACAATCGAAAATGTAACATATAAGAATAACATTTGTAAAAGCAGAAAATATCAGTCAAAAATCAAAAAGTTACAAGCGTGTTACAAAATATCAGTACTGCGATTATATCCGTCTCTTTCTAAAATGAAATTTTGTATGGAGAGTGTATGGAGTCCATACACTATTGAACCTATTGAATCCTGACGTCACGTTGCAATAGCGCTTTCTTTTTCTAACAGGAAACTTAAAAACTTATATCTTCGAGACTAGTAAAAATATTAAAAAAAGGAAAAATGACATTGTGTTATGATATTAAAAACCTTCATTTTAAGTATATAAAAAAAGCCTCAATAGCCCAACAGTTAAAGGTATGGACCGAAAACTGAATCAAACCCGTTGCACTATTGTCGTACCCACTCCTAGCACAAGCTTTTCGATTATTTGGAGGGGATAGGAGGATAGTAGTCAACTTCAGCTTGGCTACTAATATTATAAAAAAAAAAAAATTGTCAGATACTTACCCAATTGTAGATCAACTATTTTCCTCACATATATGTAAGTAGTTGATAGAACTACTTTATGAGAGAAAAATCACTGATCTCTGGCTTCTTGCCAGCCCATAAAAGGGACAAGAATGGTACAAGCCATAAGTCATCCCATTCAATATTCAATTTCGTTCTGTTTGCCGGAGAATGTATTACATTGACTAATGGTAATAACTGGGTGACCATTATGTTGAGGGAGTAAGAAGGACAGTACGGGACAGGACTCTAATAAATCGCTCAATAATGGTAACTATCAAATGTAACCAAGTATTATTTAATCAATTACACTCGACTAAACCTCCTGGTAATACTTATTCGATTAGGGCGTGATTGCTATCACAATCCCACAATCAAATACAACGACCTAGACGCGGGAGCATCCAATAGCCGCATGAGTCTGAGAGACTGAATTATTAACGTTTTTTGTGTTGTTTCGGATTGTGTATGCTGCTGGCCCTACTGGCCGTTACAGCGTCACCGGAGGGGTTGGCGAGCGCGAGGCTCTGCCCGGAAGTGAGAAAAGAGCTCTAAGGCTCGAAGACATCGGGGGGCAACGCCTTCCTAAGGGCGCCTCCTGTGAGGCTCGAACCACGACTTAGGATGGCGTTGGGACGAATGGGGGGGGAGTGGTTGGACTAAATTAGCCCGTACGCCCCCGTGATCGTGGTAAGGATCCACGCCCAGGTAACGTTAGAAATCGGGGACCTCGTCTTCGCCGGCGAAGACGCTGTGCAGAGGTTGTATGTGTGTGCTGCCCTACCTGATAAGGAGCATTGTCGGTCGTGATCTGGTCATCGTTATCGTAAAGGACGTGCTTGGGACGTCGTTTGTCGGGTGGGTCATTACGGTCGGGGGTGTAATCGGCTGCTTGAACTACAAGAGGATTGGGATGACTGGTTGCTTTCTCAAAATAGTTTTTGGAGAGCTGTTTGAAATACTGAGCTAGAGTGGGAAGTTCGAGATCTCTGTGGAGATCTACATTGCGTACGAACCACGGGGAGCCCGTGGCCATACGCATGAACTTGTTCTGGAGGGCTTGCAAAGTTTGAAATCTACTATGGGGGACGTGTGCGAATACTACGCACGCGTATGACATGATGGGGCGGATGCACGTTTTATAAAGAGTTACTTTATGGCGGAGGGACATTTTGCTTTTAGCGTTAATCATGGGGTACAGACGACTCAACACATACGCAGCCTTACGACGAGCTCTGCGTATGTGAGCTGCGAAGCTCATTTTCCTATCAAAGGTTACACCTAGGTATTTAACATCGTTTTGCCATGGGATGGAACGCCCGTAAAGGGTGATCTCATACTGGCGAAGTGTATCTAGTGATCTAGTTTTGGACTTTTCAAAGAGCACCGCTGCGCTCTTTTCGGGGTTAACCTCTATCCTCCAAAGACGGAACCAGTTGCCTAAGCTACTGACCGCCTTTTGAAGGCGAGATGTGACGGTACGGATATTTAAGTGGGAACTGTATAGAGCGGTGCAACCCGCTGTATTTATACTCACGGCGCGGTGCCAGACCGGCGCCTACCTCGTCAACAAAGTCAAATTACCTACTACTAGTTTTATCTAACTGCCTTCAATACATTAAAGTTGTATATCTTTACTATTTCAATATTTCGCTAACATTTATTTGAATAAAAAATATTTCTATTCTATTCACTATGGAGAACTCTTAAGCTGAAATCTATAGACCGCACTCTTGCTCAGCTTAGACTCGAGACAAATTCAAACGATGATTTATGTCAGAGCATATTTGTGTCTCGTTTTAACCTCTATTTCAAAGTCTGAGCTGAGTCAGAGCGTTCTCTATATATCTCAGCATAAGGCTTTTTTTTTTTTTTATAGACAGGAAATGCCTAGCATACCCCTCCGTCAGGGGAAACGGAGGGGTTATGTGGGACTTGCACCCACTAAAACCTGTCTGTGTTCCTAAACGGCCGCTGGCAGTAGCGTGGGTTACACTTGGCGGAGTATTCACCACACCACCGCCCACATCTCAGCATAAGGCTGAAATCTATAGACCGCACTCTAATTCTGCTCAGCCTCAAGAAAGAATTAATACGAGACAGATTTATATCAAAGCATATTTTTATCTCGTTTTAACTCTATCTTAAGTCCGAGCTAAGTCAAAGCACGCTCTATAGATCTCAGCATCAGGTGTGCAGATTTCTTCACGATGTTTTATTTCGTCGTTAAAAGAATTGAATTCCTCATTGTATTTCAATTGATGCATTTATTTTTGCCTGCAGAATATGCAAGCACACCCACAATAATTTATGTGGTAGTATTTTATGGTCAGAAATGAAGAGATATCTAGGGGAACTACAGTTACTGACAAAGGTAGTCCAGGACATCAGCCTATTTATAGGAAGCTACTGGATACAGGCGGCACAAGATCAAGATGTGTGGAAGGTCCTACAAAAAGCTATGTTAAGCAGAAGACGTTTATCTGTTGACGAAAAAGGAAAAGTCCCTATATGTCAAATGACAGCTCTCTGCAGGCAAAAATAAATGCTTGAATTAATTTATATTACAATTTAAAATTCACATGATTTAACGGTGTTAGTGAGCCGTTTATGGGACACTAATTATCCAATTATTTTTGTCCTATGATACATCATGAATATTAATATAGCTACAGTAGGTTAGAAGTACTTAATAATTAATTGATAGACCTAATTTTATTATCCATTATAACAGATTAGGCATCATAGTTACCCCACTTTCAGCAAGCCATTCATTGGCATTTGATTAAGTATTGCTACTACTATCTATACCCAACTAAGTTCAACTTTAAAATTAGGGATTTAGAGTTCATTTTTGATAGTTAATAGGTTGTTACACCAACTAAACATAATCTGTGCTAATGAATGCTAACGCGCTATAACTTCAAGTTTGAACTAAGCTGTCGATTTGGCTAGAAACGGGATTATATAAATAGGATATTGATGACTTGGCGTATGATCAGCGATATATCGAGGCTTAGTACAGGTAAATCAAATTGCCATACATTTAGAATAGTAGGTCAAACGCAAACCCAAATTAATGTAACTAAGCTGCTATTTATGCTTTCGGGTAAATAGGTAGGTTATTCGAAGAAACGATTTATCCTTTATTGTATGTGTACCTATTTAGAATACAAGTCAATTGGTCTTCATCAGTCTTTATCAGAATATTTTAGGGCCAGGGCAGATGCGATGCTTTTAGTAGCGGCGATTGGCGTTTTTTTTAAGCTATTGCATAGCTTCTATCGCGGGCCAGCGTGGAGACCGAATCCAGAAATTCCGTAACGAAAATAACCTGACACGGGACTCCTCTACGGTGAGCCGCTAGATGGCGTTGATAAAAAATGCCTTTACCGCGGCAGTCCCCGAGTGCCACACGTCTTTTTTAATTACGAGATAGGCTTGCGCTTGACGACAATCATGTATGGAAAGCACTGATGAGGTCTAGGTTTTAAGGCTCTTGCGTAGAAGATGCCAATTCACTCTTGTTTTGAAGGTACTCAAATTGTACGTAGCCAGAAACACGCTGGAAGTGCATTCCACACGTTAGCGGTTCGTTTCAGAAACGTTGGACTAAAGCTTTTCGTGCGAATAAATTGGATTTCAACCTCGTTTTTGCGTTCGGTCGTGGCATCCAGCTTCCGAAAGCGATTTAAAATCGCAAAAACGCCGATCGCCGCTTCTAAAAGCATCGTGTGAGCCCGGGCCGTTACTCCCATTGTATCTTAAGGTCGAGAGACTCTTACTAAATTTAGTTACTAATATTAACACAAAACTGTGTTTATTTGTTGGTTTGTCCTTCAATTACGCCGGAATAAAGCCAGGATCGACGTGATTTTTTTTCCTATAAGTAGTTGAGGAGGAGAGTGAAATAGGTTAGTTTTTTCCTAAAAAGTTAAATAGGTGCCGTGGGATTTTTAAGAAATAAATATTGTCCAGTCTATTTGTGTGTATGTTCCATAAGGTTCCCGCATCATCTACTTCCAAAGGACTCATTACCATTTGAATCGGCCATATTATGACGTCACGGAAAATCCAACATGGCGGACACGCGTTATAAAAATCTTGTAACCATGTTCCAACCTCCACGTAACGAATTTATTAATAAATAAAACATGAAAAAATATACACACAGGCTTTATTTTTTATTTTATTTTTATTTTATTTTTATTGGTTTACTAGCGATTTTTACATAATACATGAATAGCATACAATTTTTAAAATATTAACTTAGCAGTTATGTAAAATCATATTAAAGTAAACACAACATGCACTATTTTAGTATTATTAAACAGAGTTATGTCATACACGTTATAAATTACGTACCTACGTGTAGAAAAGGAGTGAATGAATTATGTTTGTTCCATTCTGATGAATGGTTCTTTCAAAGGCCGAGATAACTTATTTTCCATGAACCTACACCTTGACTTCGATCTCTCTCTGATGGTAAGTGACGATGCAGTCTAAGATGGTAGCGGGCTATCTTGGAAGAGATAGGCAATGTACAGTCGCAGAGATCGCAGTCAAGGACTATCTTGTCATCGAATAAAAAAAATACTTACAGGTGAAGTCAAACACGCAGCCTAGTGTAGTAATAACATGGCGAAATCATTTTCCGCTTATTTCTATGCAAATTTCCCTTATCGGGCGCCGAAATTTCGTGTATGACGTCATCTAGAGGATTATAGAGTTTCTGTACACTTTTATGACTCTGATAGATTCGAGATAGAGAGTAGTATTACGGTAAACTGAAATGATAAGAGGGTAGATATACGGCATTTAGGTAACACCATTCTGATTTGCTATAGACAGGTCGCACTTTGAAAACAAAAGTGGCGTTTTACAAAAATTGTAATTTTTCAGTATGACCATTTAAAGTTTTGACGCAGCATTTTTATTCAATATCTTAGCAAATAACTGGAAGAAAAGAATGCAATTAATTTCATTTATCAGTATGACTATCTAATTTAAGTTGTGTACTGAGAACATGCCAGTAAATTATGGAGTTAATTTAGAAAACATGGTTTTAAAAAAAAGTTCCACATAGTGCCACTTTTGTTTTCAAGGTGCGAGGTATATAGATAGTTGTAGATATGAATTCGAATATATGATATTTTGGGGTGTTGCTAAAAACCCAATACATTTTTTGATACGACCCGGGAATTGAACCCGGGACCTAGTCATCTGCAGTTGATGCCAATAGGTAGATAGATAAATAAAAACTTTATTGCACACAAGAAAGAAACAAAAATTAATAAAACTTAAAACTACGCATGCAAAGGCAGCCTTATTGCTACAGAGCAATCTCTACCAGGCAACCATTGGTGATAGGAGTGACAATAATGATGTGTTAATACTCTAAAAAGACGACTCAATTTATAACAGGCTCTAATCTTGTCATACTTAATGTACGTAAACTGAACCCTAAATTAATATATAAACCGTAAGCTCATCCCCGAAATGTGTAGACACAGAGTACACTAACAATATGGCACACGAGAGCAGACAAACAAACAAACAAACAAACAATGGCACAAGTGTGTATAATAATGCGCATACAATAAGGCATATTATGTACCTAGTTACGGTAAAACCGGCGGCCGCGGCTGATAAATGTTGACGAAATGTGAACGTACTGGTACGTACTAGGTACTCAATGTTAACTACGCCAGCCAAATAATGCGATGTGCGAACAGGTTACATTGCGATGTTATGGGTGGAGAAGGCATTTTTAAAGCATCCTTATTCATATCACACTAAATTTTAAAGGCGAAAGTTTGTTTGTGTGTGTGTGTGTGTGTGTGTGTGTGTGTGTGTGTGTGTGTGTCGGAAAATTACAGAGTTTCCGAAGGATTAAAAAAACCTTAATCCACGCGGACGAAGTCGCGGGCATCGTCTAGTATATTATAAATGCGATAGTGTGTTCGTTTGTTGGTTTGCAACCTTCAATCACGTCGCATCAGAGTTACGGATCGACGTGATTTTTTGCATGGGTATAGTTCAGCATCTAGAGAATAACATCGATAGATATTTTTTAAATTCTACTAATAAGGGGCGACTTAATTTTTTGATAGATATATTTAAAGTTTTAATAAGTTACATGGGATATGTGTTTATCCCACGATAACCAAGAGTTCCCGAAGGATTCATAAAAAATCCTACACTCTGCAAGTCTTCGCGCGCCTTTAAATTACAGGCGCAGTGAAGCGCTACAGTGGCGCCACTGTGCTGAGTTAGCCGCATCGCTAATTTCCATACAACATCTACAAGCGCACAAAGTACGCGCTAGGTGTGTAACGATAGTGGCACTGCGATTGCGCTCGACTGCCAATTCATTTTATACTTACAACTAGCTTTAACCCGCGGCTTCGCTCACGTTAGGTTCGATCTTTTAAACCCCTATTTAACCCTCTTGGGGTTGAAATTTTCAGAAATTCTTTCTTAGCGGATGCCTACGTCCTAATAGCTACCTGTATGCCAAATTTCAGCTCGATCAGTCCAGTGGTTAGAGCTGTGCGTTGATAGATCAGTCAGTCAGTCAGTCAGTCAGTCAAACACGGCTAGCGCACCACAGTGATCCCTCTGTAGCGCTTCTTAATGCCTCTAATTTGATGGCGCCTTTCAACTGTACAACAACAAGCAAAAAATCCCGTCGATCAGTTGCTCCTCAGCTGCGTGATTGAAGGACAAGCCAACAGACCAGCAAACAAGAAAAGTTTCGCATTATAACATTAGACAGGTTGTTGTCAATGGTGAGAGCAAATTGTATATTTCTCTGTCTACGCCTAGACATTTGACATGCCACATCCAGAAAACTTTTTTTTGTACTTCGCGTCCGCACTCGAAATTTCCGTGGCGTAATAAAAGTAAATAACACAGCATTGCTTTAATCCCCCCCTACCTACCCCTACCTACCCTTACCTACCTACCCTTACCTACCATTACAATCCGTACCCATATGTTATCTAGGGGACGTGTTGGGTACGATTCGCGAAACGAAATTATAGCCAGAAGGCCCAGCGTATTACCATAATACAACTCGCTCAATTTACTCTATTTTGATATAATATAAAATAAATAATTCATAATGCTTTCTCTGTTGGCTGTTCTACGTTTCATATCGGTATTAAAATGGATATTCATTTTGTTTTCCGCGAATTTTTGCCTTTATGTTATTAAGGTCCGGTTTCAATAACGCGAAATAAGTCTTATCCGAGCGTTTTGATATTTTCGCAGATGTTCAATACAAAAACTGTCAGAACACCCAATTTATTCCTCGGTTAAACGTCACTCGACGTTGGTGGCATTAAGAACAGCTGATGATTAATAATAATATTGCAACATTACCATCTCATTTATTATCTGTTGAATAAAATATATTCAGAAAAAAAGGATAATCCTACTTCCTAATGGTTCGAAATGCCCTTCCTGCCGAGAAGAGCCAGCAATAAACTCGGCGGTTGCTCTTATCAAAAAAAAAAAGACGTGTGGCACTCGGGGACTGCCGCGGTAAAGCTATTGCATAGCATTTTTTATCAACGCCATCTAGCGGCTCACCGTAGAGGAGTCCCGTGTCAGGTTATTTTCGTTACGGAATTTCTGGATTCGATCTCCACGCTGGCCCGCGATAGAAGCTATGCAATAGCTTAAAAATTTTTTTTTACATTAAGTAACAAAACTATGCTAACTAACATTCAAAGAGCAGTCCCTATTATGGTCGACTGCGACAGACTGCAGACAGACCAGGGAAGCCTTTCCTAATCTAGACAAACACCTAACTAACAAACTACTCCGCCTGGATAGAGGTAAACTCAGGAAGGTGGTGGGAATTATAACAGGGCACAGCCCACTAAACAAACACCTCTTCATTATAGGTGTCACCGACAATCCTCTATGCAGGGCCTGCATGGAGGCAGATGAAACACCGGCGCACGTGCTCCTAGGATGCACGGGCGTAGCAGAGCAACGCAAAAACCATCTCGGATCCCCAGCATCACTTCGAGAAGTCCTTGGCAACCTGGGCGGCCTGCTAGACTTTTGGAGAGAGCTGGGATGGTTGGAGTGAAAACATCGGAAGGATTGGTGCATCACACACAACAAACCAATGACTGGTCTAAGTGTGGAAACCAGGCCAGTACGAAGAAAGAAAGAAAGAACAGTGTTTCCACAATGAAGTTTCAAAAATGCAAAACAATCCAATACGTGTTAAGACAGGCAGACAAAAGCAGACCCATTCCCGTTGGTGGCACCCGTTCACGAGCACGACGCAAGATCCAGCCATTGGCATTGTAGATTCATCGACGATTCAAAAGCACTTGTAAAAGTTTATTTGAATTAAAAATATTTCTATTTTATTCTATTCACACACCTTTCACATATCATGCATGCACTCTCAGGCATGCAGGTTTCCTCATGTTTTCCTTCACTATTAAAACAAGTGTATTTGCCTAAAAGCACTTGTAAATGAAACTAAAGCCAGACTTTATGCAGTTCGCGCTGGGAAATTTCATTTCCTTTGTAGGTACATAGTATCTCACTCGCTACTTTGTGTGGTTATTATGATTATGCGATATTATGAGTTGACTGGTTGAGTTAGACTGGTGTTAATAACACTAGATAAATATTTAGTTTGTAATCACACTAATATTATAAAAGCGAAAGTTTGTATGTGTATGTGTGTGTGTGTGTGTTACTCCTTCACGCCACAACGAATGAACCGATTTGGCGGAAATTTGGAATGGAGATAATTAATTTCCGCGCATTATTTGAGAAAAATACTATACAAGCCTTGGCTACAACTAGGCATTGATGGACTTACGTAGGTATGTGTGTGGGCCCACATTTACACGTTCGTCTATCAATGCCTCTTTTGCTGGCCGCGGCAGTTATGGACTATTATGTCATATCGCTCATTTGCGACAAGGGTGACATAATTCAAAATTCACCAATTTTAGTGTCGAAAACTTATACTTTTTGCTATAAAAACAACATTACGCTAAGCACAAAAAAATAGGAGAAAGAGAGATTGTGGCTCTGTCGCTTTGTTGGCCGCTGTGTTGTTTCGAGACCGCAGCATCCACAAAACATTACTCTCTAACGAGAGAATTCTCTCATCGTCGATTTTGAATTATGTCACCCTTGTCGCAAATGAGCGATATATTATGTCATGTAGCAACCTTGCAAACCATAGCACTAGAACCGAGTATAACAGCCTGCACTTGAAAATTCCATTTCCGGACGCTTTGTTTACGCGCCCCTCCAACTGTCCGATTACAAGATATGATGTGTGACGAGCCATGTGTAGCCATGTCTGTGATACACATTACTCTATGCTTTGTACGTGGGTTTAAAGCTATAGTTATCGTCAAAGCAACACTGTCTGCTGCTTTAGTTCTGAATAGAATAGAATAGAAATATTTTTCATTCAAATAAACTTTTACAAGTGCTTTTGAATCGTCGATGAATCTACCTCTGGTTCGGAACGCCCCTCCTGCCGAAGAGCCAGCAATAAACTCGGCGGTTGATCTTTTCAAAAAATTTTTTACAATAATAAAACTATGCTATGTACCTATACAGTGTTTCCACAATGAAGTTTCAAAAATGCTTACCTACATACAATCCAATACATGTTAAGACGGGCAGACAGAAAGTAGACCCATTCCCGTTGATGGCACGAGCATGACGCATGATCCAGCCGTTGCCTCACTCAACCATATTTGAGGGAACGTTCTGCTTCCATATGGTATGCACCGTGGAAGTAGGACTAGATTATAGTTTAGTCATAGTTTGTCTGGTGCGAGGCTTTGGCTGTGGCTAGTTACCACCCTACCGTCAAGGACATGCCGCCAAGCGATTTAGCGTTCCGGCACGATGGCGTGTAGAAACAGATTAGGGGTATGGGTTGATTTTACACTGGCATACCCTTTCCAAGTTAGTCCGCTGCCATCTTAGACTACATCGTTACTTACCATCAGGTGAAATCGCAGTCAATGCCTATCTTGTCATCGAATAAACAAAAGCTTACTTCTAATCGGATAAAAAGTTGAAAGCGCAAGTACAAAAAGAACAAGGAACCTCAATAAGCGCCAGTGATGGGGGTCTAATAAAATCAATTGTTTACGACATTATAAAAATATACTTTGTACGTAGGTAAGTACGCGTGAGTACCCGCTACGTGAGCGCGACATCCCTTACAAATGTATGCGCATACATTACTGTTTGTACTGATAGGCTCGGTGGCTGGTAAAATGCTGCGTTTTTAACCGACCAGCCCTGGTAGCATGGGCGGGAGAAATTTTATCCCCGGGAAAAGGATAAAACGTTTATCCCCTCGCTTAGCTTTATCCACCCGTCGAGCATGGGCACAGCAATGGAAATAACACTCAGAGGATATACTTATAGAAATATACATCGCCTTCTCGTCTGTTGCCATGCTTTAGCATAGGAAAAAAATAATTTTATCCCATGTCAGTGGATAAAATCGGGGGATAAAACTTTTATCTCCTGCCCATGCTACCAGTGCAGCATAGCTAGCATGGACAGGACATAACAATTTTATCCCCCGACTGACAGGGGATAATATTCTCCCTATGCTAAAGCATGGTGACAGAGGAGAAGGCGAAGTGTATTCCTATAAGTATATCCACTGAGTGTTATTTCCATCGCTGTGCCCATGCTCGACGGGTGGATAAAACTAAGCAAGTGGATAAAGTTTCTTATTCTAGCCCTGCAGGGCTATCCAAAAGAAAGGGTTGTTATTTTAGCAGTCTCTATCTCGTATTCGTAACTTGAAACTTATACCCATAGTCCGAGTTTGCAAGTAGTTGTTAACCGACTATCAAAAAAGGAGGAGGTTCTCAATTCGTCGGAATCTTTTTTTTTAAATGTTCCCCGATTATTCGAAGATGCCTAAACCGATTTGGAAAATTCTTTTTTTGTTTGAAAGGGTACTTTTCAAGTGGTCTCATTGTCATCAGCTCAGGATCTGATGATGGAATCTTGGAGAAATCGAGGGAACTCTTCAGATTTTATAGGCATAATTGATATACTTTGTAGTGGCGTTTGGCGTCTGCTTTGTAAAAAGAATTTTTACGTTTATATTATACGTCAGAGAGAAAAGTCCTAGGCGAATAAGACGGTAGGTCAGTAGCGCTGCATCAACCTGAATTGCACTTTATTGTGTGGTAACAAGAGTCGCTATTTATTTAAATCATTTTCCGGAGTGTATCTTCTGTACCTTTAGAGTACTAGTTTTGTCAAAAGAGCTTTTACGTTTATATTATGGCCTAAAAGTTCTCCATAATGTACTCAAAGGTGTGTAAAGTCTGCCATTCGCATTAGACCAGCGTGGACTATGGCCTAACCCTTTTCTAGGAGGAGATCTGTGCTCAGTAGTGAGTTGTTTGTGGGCTGCTGATGATAATGGCTTTTCCTCCTTTTATGTAGTGTATTAAAAGTTAAAGTTAAGTAACATTTTAGCTGCCCTTACAACCGAACGATCGTGAATACCGGTATACCCCAGGTTTTTATATGAAAACGAATTCACCTAACTAAGGTGCAAATCTGTTTAGGTACGTACGAGAATCTATACATAGATAAGTAGAGGTTAGAAATAGATTTTCTGGAATTCGCTTATTATATATAGTATTTCAAGATTATAAGATTTAGACGAGCTAACCTGGAAGGCTAGCAATGATAGCCTAGTAGGTTAGGACTGCAGTCTCTTATTCTAAGGGTCGCAGGTTAGATCCCGGGCCGACGCACCTCTGACTTTTCAGAGTTTTTTTTTTTAATATATAGACTAGCGCTTAACTGCGATCTCACCTAATCATAAGTGAAGATGTAGCCTAAGGGTAAGAACATGCCAAAGATGCCTCACTGCGATACCTCGCGGTCGCGGTTTAGCTCGCTACCTCGATGTCACCTCCATGTAAAACAAATGTATGCAAACAGACGAGCACGAACATGTCGAAGATACCTCGCTGTACCGCGATGTATCGCAGTGATGCATCTTTGGCATGTTTTTACCCTAAGATGGTACGCGCTTACCTAGAAGATGCCTATTCACTCTTGATTTAAAGACACTTAAAGACACTTAAAGTTATGTACGTTTAAGCAATTAAATATCACATGCTTGAACGGTAAAGGAAAATGTATGATAAATCACGATTCTAACAATGATTCGGGAAGCAGTTCGTTAAATAAAATAACTCAAATAGTAAAAAGCTTCTTAATCTTTTCAGTGTGCGGGACAATTAAAATATTTAACGCTCGATTAAAAGACAAAAGAGCCAAAGCGTCGTTGCATACGACATTATTTACTGAGCTGATGGGACGGGTCAGCCGTAATGCTGAACAAAAAGCGATAAATCACTCCCGAATCGGCCCCTTTCAAAAATCGCTTTTATTGTCGGCGGACCAAACAAAGGGCTGTAAATTAATTGTCCCGCTTTTCCACAATGGAAAAATCTTCCATGAATTTTCCGCGTTCGAACAAATATTGACACAATTATCAAATTTGTTTTCTTGGGATTACAACAATTTATGGGTGGCCGAACTTTTGAAATGGACGGAAATTATGTTTATTTTGAGCGGGCCTATTTTGCTGGATCTTCTTTAAGGGTCACCGTGCACTACGCGGCCACAAACATGGCTTTTATAATCTTACGTCTGATTAGGCTGTATGGTCATGGATCTTGACATGCGTTGGATTGGTGTACCTACGTATGCATTTTTGCATTTTTGAAGCTTTATTGTGGAAGCACTGTATACATAGCATAGCTTTGTAAAAAAATAATTTTTTTTTTTGAAAAGAGCAACTGCTGAGTTTCTTGCCGGTTCTTCTCAGCAGAATCTGCATTCCGAACCGGTGGTAGATTTGTGACTTATCATAAGAGCTACAAGTTAGCCTATATGAAATAAATAAATTTTGAATTTTGAATTTTTTTGAATTTTGTGCCTGTCCCGAACTTTTGAAATCTTTGAGTATATAATAGTTGGTTATATACTTAAAGTTTGAAATGGATGGAAATTATGTTTATTTTGAGCGGGACTATTTTGCTGGATCTTCTTTGATAAGGATCACCGTGCACTACGCGGCCACAAACATGGCTTTTAAAATCTTACGTCTGAATAGGCTGCATGGTCATGGATCTTAGCCTGTTCCGAAGAGGGACGAAAAGTAAAAAGATACAGTCATAGAATTAAAGGTATTCATATCCATTGTTTACCACTAAACTATAATGTACCGCATTTATCCTTATGAAAACCCTCGTCTCGAGGACCATTCCGGAGCCCTGTTTATTCCGGATCCGGGATAATGGTTTAGAAAAACCACTTTTATCCCTGACTCTCGTAGTGTTACGGAAATGTTTCTATCTGTATAATAAGTTTGTATGAAATTAAATTAAATGAAAAAGCTTTTTATTCATTACATACAGCAACAATATTGTATTGTTATCTTTATTATTTCCTTATTGTCCTTATTAATAGGTTTTATAAATGTGTTTGTTTGTTGATGTTTTGGTTTGTCCTTCAATCATACTGAGAGCTACGGATCGACGTGATTATTTGCATGGGTATAGTTGGGGACCTGGAGAGTGACATAGACTATTTATCGCGGAAAGTCAAACGCTGAAATCTATAGACCGCACTTTCATTCAGCTTAGACTCAAGAGTCAAGACAGAGTTAAAACGAGACAGATTTATGTCAGAGCATATTTGTGTCTCGCTTTAACCTCTATCTTGAGTCTGAGCTGAGTCAGAGCACGCTCTATAGATCTCAGCAAAAGAACCCCTCGAGATTTTAAAAACTAAATAAACACCACCGGCACGATGGCGTGTAGAAATCGATAAGGGTATGGGTTGAACGTACACTGCCATACCCCTTCCTAGTTAGCCCGCTACCATCGTACACTGCATCGTCACTTACCACCCGGTGAGATCGCAATCAAGGACTATCTTGTCTTGAAATAAAAATAAAATAAATCACACTAAAATTATAAAGGCGAAAGTTTGTATGTGAGTGTGAGTGTGAGTGTGTGTGTGTGTGTGTGTGTGTGTGTGTGTGTGTGTGTGTGTGTGTGTGTGTGTGTGTGTGTGTGTGTGTGTGTGTGTGTGTGTGTGTGTGTGCGTGCGTGCGTGCGTGCGTGTGTGTGTGTGTTAGTTACTCTTTCACGCAAAAACTACTGGACGGATTTAGCTGAAATTTGGAATAGAGATAGTTCATACCCTGGATTAAAACATAGGCTTTTATCCCGGGAAATCAAGTTACCGCGGGAGTTCGCCGCGCGAACGAAGTCGCGGGCATCAACTAGTAAAATATAAATCTTCTTCACTACCGAATACACGTCGAAGGTGCTTAGAAAACGTCTTTATGAATAAATTATTAGGTACGTTTTGAGTTGGAGATTTATGTTCGGAAAGTAGGTACACCTGGCCATATCTACCACACTAAACTATAGAGGCAACTTCGCAAACTAACCGAATTGTGCAAGTTCAAGTAATTTACGATCAGATTGTATATAAATTCTCATGTAGCACGCTGGCCGAGCGGTACGACGCGGCAGATGGTCGTACTGTGAGTTTGTTAATGGATTTTTAATGTAATACCCTCACAGTGGACTTTAGGAGTGAGCTAAAAAATTAAGCTCGAAAGTCTTACACTGGGTCTTGAAATTGAACTCATTGTTTACGTTCCCTTGTTGTGTGTTTTGTTACGTTCCCTCAAATATGGTTGAGCGAAGCAATGGCTGGATCATGCGTCATGCTCGTGAACGGGTGCCACCAACGGGAATGGGTCTGCTTTGACTGCCCGTCTTGACATGCGTTGGATTGGTGTACCTACGTATGCATTTTTGCATTTTTGAAGCTTTATTGTGGAAGCACTGTATACATAGCATAGCTTTGTAAAAAAAATTTTTTTTGAAAAGAGCAACTGCTGAGTTTCTTGCCGGCTCTTCTCAGCAGAATCTGCATTCCGAACCGGTGGTAGATTTATGACGTGTCATAAGAGCTACAAGTTAGCCTATATGAAATAAATAAAATTTGAATTTGAATTGTTTTCTCTATACTTTGCCCCGCCCCTTGCACTATTGTCGTACCCACTCCAAAGACTCAATAGCCCAACGGTTAAAGGTGCGGACTGAAAACCGAAAGGTCGCAGATTCGAGCCCCACCCCTTTCCTAACACGAGCGACTTTTGACGACCTCCTTGACCCAGTGGTGAGTGCTGTGGTTTTATAACTGGGAGGTCTCGGCTTCGATTCCCGGCGGGGGTAATTTGGGAATTTATAATTTCTAAATTGTCTCTGGTCTGGTTTGACGGGAGGCTTTGGCCGTGACTAGCTACCACCCTACCGTCAAAGAAGTGCCGCCAAGCGATTTAGCGTTCCGGCACGATGGCTTGAAGAAACTAGAAAGCGATTAGGCGTATGAGTATGCCATACCCCTTCCAAGTTAGCCCGCTACCAACTTAGACTGTTTCGTCATTTACCATCAATCAAGGACTATCTTGTCTAAATATATAAAAGGCAAACGTGACTGACTGACTGATCTATCAATGCACAGCCTAAACCACTAGACGGATCGGGCTGAAACTTGCCATACAGATAGCTATTATGACGTATGCGTCCGCTAAGAAAGGATTTTTGAAAATTCAACCCCTAAGGGGATAAAATAAGGTTTGGAAAAATCGAACTTATCGTGAGCGAAGCCGCGGGAAAAAGCTAGTCATCGAATAAAAAAAATATATAAAAAGAGGCCTCACTGTAAGTGCACATCTTTATGCATACTGTGTGCATAGCATAGTTTTGTTAACCATTATAAAAAATTTTTTTTTTGAAAAGAGCAACTGCTGAGTTTTTTGCCGGCCCTTCTCAGCAAAATCTGCATTTCGAACCGATCGCGGTGGTAGATTTATGACGTGTCATAAGAATTACAGGTTGGCCTACATGAAATAAATAAATTTTGATTTTGATTTTGATTTTATCAGGGACATTCTTCGCTTTAACCGGTAAGTGTATCTTTAGTTTAGACTTTAGAACAAATGCCACTAATAGTTCGAGTTTTGAAAGTTTTCCCTTTCCGTCCTTTCCCATTTGCCATGGTTATTCTCCTCTATTCATTTACGAATAAAAAAATCCTTTTGTAATTCAAATTTTCAAACGGATATTTTGTTAAATATTTTCGCCATAGTCGCCTGTCGGTTATGTTCGCATTTTTAACACCTTTTCAAACCTTTTGTTGGGCGTTTTAGAATTTCAGAAAATGGTTGTCGATAAAATGATTTTTGACGCCGCCATTTTTAGCCAGCAGCATTTAGATTCAATGATGGTATTTTTTACATAACAAAAGCAAAGTTTTGCTTTTTTTTAAGGAGATTGGTCCATTTGACCTCTGATAAATTTGGCTTAAACGCTAAATTACTTGGCGGCACGTTTTTGACGGTACGGTGGTAGCCACGGCTAAAGCCTCCCACCAGACCAGACCAGAGACAATTTAAAAATTATAAATTCCTAAATTGCCCCCGCCGGGAACCGAACCCGAGAGCTCCCAGTTCTAAGACCATAGCGCTCCCACTGCACCAGGGAGGTCGTCAAAAATCAATGCTTTAAATAAAAGCAGTTTCTATACTTTCTTCTTCTTCCTCGTTTGGTATTTTAGATAGATAGATCATTTCACCAAAATGCAGGTACAATGTGATGTAACACTCGTATGGAAAATCGAGCCTTATACATATTGCCAGGACTAGTGTTGAATTTATACCATGAAATATGAGACAAAATGTCAGTATTAAAAGTTAATAATTTTAAATATTATAGTAAAAAAATTGTAAATAATAATTAGTCCTAATATCCTATCCTATCCTAATCCTAATAAAGGCGAAAGTTTGTATGTGTATGTGTGTGTGTTTGTTTGTTACTTCTTTACGCCACAACAAATTAACCAATCTGGCTGAAATTTGGAATGGAGGTAGCTCAAATCCAGGATTAAAACATAGACTACATTTTATCCCGGAAAATAAAAGAGTCCCTACGGGAATTAAAAAAACCTTAATCCACCCGGACGAAGTTGCGGGCATCATCTTGTAAATAATAATACGTTCTTCAGCAAAATTTACTTCACCAATACCATAATCCCATTATAGTGATAACACAAACCATATTGCACATTAATGAAGAAAGCTTCGGTAAAACAAACAACGGGCTTTTAAATTATAATCACAATGAACGAGGCTGTATTTTTATTATTCACGCTCCCTCTGGCGGTCGTGGCCCACTTTAAAAATGGCGTACATTACGTTTTTTGTCAAATTAATATGACAGGTAAAAGTCATTCAAGTTTATTAATGTGGCATCCGACGCAACGTTAAATAAATTAGCTAAGGTTAAAAGATTACATACCGCTCCTGTAGGGCTAAAATGCTCGCCACGAGAAAATTTTGTCTACACTTTACTCGTGAATCTCTGTAGAGATTCACATAGAGATTACGAGTAAACATGTAGACAAAAATTGTGGCGCGCATGTTAGCCCTGCTGGGGTCTGATTCTGTAACTCAGTGCCTATCAACGACGATAGGCATTTTTTATCCATTGAAGGTTTGAAGAGAAATGTCATTTACTATTTCAAAGTAAACCTTCGATATTTTCCCTCAAATATTTTCAACTCTTTCTATCTCTGGCTGTTGCAACAGTTAATAAATACATTAAGTAAAACATTGTGTGGATAATTTAATATTATATAACAGGAAAAGGTGACTGACTGACTGATCTATCAACGCGCAGCTCAAATCACTGGACAGATCTCGCTGAAAGGCATAAAAATAGCTATTAGGACGTAGGCATCTGCTAAGAAAGGATTTTCGAAAATTCAACCTCTAAAAGGGTAAAATAGGGGTTTGTAAAATCAAACTTAACGTGAGAGAAGTCCCGGGCAATAGCTAATCCTTTAATATAAAGGCACCAACATTACGTAAGTATGTTAAAAGAACAATTTTTAATTAAATTAACGGCCAATGAGCCACATACGGGGAAGGCAACGTGAGGTAACGCGATATTAACAGAGATAATGTCGATTTATGATGTTTTTCTGAACACAGGAAATTAAAGAACGCCAATACAAAAAATCGCATGCATGTTATTTTCGTTCCCTTCCTGAATGTAGGAGCCTAAGGGTTGTTCCACACCACACTACTGTTGGGTAGGACATGACTTGAAAAAGAGTTTGTAACAGTAGCCTCTTTTTTGTACTGAGCCAGTACATTGTCCCACTTCAAATGAGGCGAGGCGTACTGAAGCTTGGCATTACATTTGAAGTAATCAAGAGTGAATAGGCATCTTCTAGGCAAGCGCGTTCCATCTTAGGCCGCATCCTCACTTACCATCAGGTGTGATCGCAGCCAAGCGCTAGTCTATATATTTAAAAAAAAAAAAAATAGTACAAATTACATTAAATAGTACATTTGATGTCGCTACAGTCGGATTGAAGACATTGGTACTGAATCGCCTCATCCTGAAAAATATGAGTAACGTGAAGACCGCGACATGCTTTCATTTAGCTGCAACACACTTTAAAGTTTAAATATTGAAATCAAGAGTGAATAGGCATCATCTAGTATCAACACAAAAACGCTAAAACCCTACCTAAAGCCGTCTCCAACCGCCCCTATAACAGACCCTGTCCTCACATCTAACCTATTTAAGAGGGTACTCTAGTGGGCCTTTCTCCATACAAACGTATTCTGCTGTTTTCTTCGTGGATAATGCCTCTAGAGCAATGATTTTTTTCCAAAAAATCTAGGTCTAATTAATACGTGCCCCTATGTTTTTCTTTTTTTAAAAACATTATCATTAAAAAAAATATGACAATCCAAAAACCCGAAAAAATCCCTCGATTTTACCGCCATGTTCAAACGACTATCAGACAAATTTGATAAGTTTTTAACAAAAAAGAAAAACATAGAAGCATAGATATACTCTTCCTCTAAATTTTGATATAAGAATATTTGAGATTTGTCCAGTTTTGAAGAAGGAAACAGCAGAATACGAAACGTCTTTTGGTCAAGGTTTTTGTAGGTAAAAATCAGCCCGAGCTGCAGTTGTCCCTTTCGTACTTTACGGGGGTAGGGTGGAGGTGAGGGAGGGTAAGGCTTACATGTACACTAATAGGGAAGTGACAATTGTCGATATTTTTATCGATACTCTAGTGATGTACTCTGATGTCGATATATTTACACTATACAATGATTATTTTATTTATTACTAGCGGACACCCGTGACTTCATCCGCGTTCCTAAATCACCACAGTTTAGGTTGGCAGAACCCCTTTAGCATCAGGATTAAGGACTTGGATCCTGGAATTTAACGATGTCTTTACTTGGTCCCTACAATAACTATTCATAATAATCAACAATTCCTAAATCCCCACAGTTTAGGGAAGCAGTACCCCTGCAGCATCAGGATTGAAGAGTTGGAACCCGAAGTTCTTATGGAACCATCTCGCAAAGTTTTTGTGTCGATTAAAAAAAGATTCACGCAAATCGGTTAAGAAATCACGGAGATATCGATATACAGAGGTAGAAAACACAACTCCTCCTCCTTTTTCGAAAGTCGGTTAAAAAAGTAGCCTATACTATGCCCGATAATATCAGCTATCTACCAGTGAAAGTCCCGTCAAAATCGGTTCGGCCAGTCCCGAGATTAGTGGCAACAAACAGACAGACAGACAACAATTTTAAAAATTGTTGTCTTGGTATAAGTACCGTATTTACTTTCGTATGCAGTTAGTAAAAAGCGGCCAAGTGCGAGTCGGACTCGCCCATGAAGGGTTCCGCAGCAGCAATTGTGGTTTACTATTTATGACGTATTAAAAAAAACTACTTACTAGATCTCGTTCAAACTAATTTTCGGTGGAAGTTTGCATGGTAATGTACATCATATATTTTTTTTAGTTTTATCATTCTCTTATTTTAGAAGTTACAGGGGATGGACACACACATTTTACCACTTTGGAAGTGTCTCTCGCGCAAACTGTTCAGTTTAGAAAAAAATGATATCACCCTACAGGATTGAGGAGGATGACCTGGAGCTCTATGATCTAGTAGCAAGCATACCAATTCGTAAACGACAGTTCCTAAAGCTTTTAGGGAGAAAGTACCCCTGCAGCATCAGGTTTGAGGAGTTGAAGGTAACAATTTTTAAGGGCCCATTAAAAAAAAAAAAATCGCGTGAATCGGTCCAGAAACCCCGGAGTAATCGATGAACATACCTACATAGTAAAAAAAAGATACCGACCGAATTGATAACCTCCTCCTTTTTAACCGACTTCCAAAAAGGAGGAGGTTATCAATTCGGCCGGTATCTTTTTTTTTTTTTTTTTTCTATGTATGTCCACCGATTACTCCGAGGTCTCTGGACCGATTCACGAGATTTTTTTTTTAAACGACAGAAGAAGGTCACGAAATGGTCCCATAAAAATTTTTACCTTCAACTCCTCAAGCCTGATGCTGCAGGGGGAATTCCCCCCTTAATTTTGGGACCTTAGGAATCGTCGTTTATGAATTAGTATGCTTGGCCTAAGCATATACTAGATCATAGAGCTCCAGGTCTTACTCCTCAATCCTGATGCTGTAGGGTACTGCCCACCTAAATTATAGGGATTTAGGAACTGCTAATCATGAATTGTTATTGTATGTAATAAGCATATACTACACCATCGAGGTCTAGGTTCTAGCTCCTGAATCCTGATGCTGCAGGGTACTGCCCACTTAAACTGTGAGGATTTAGGAACTTTCGCTTGCGAATTTATATTGTTAGTATCAAGCATATTCTACATCGTGGAACTCAAAGTCCTAGCTCTTCAATACTGATGCTGCAGGGGTACTGCCTACCTAAACTGTGAGGATTTAGGAACTGTCGTTTACGAATTGATATTGTTGGTACCGAGCATATACTACATTATAATACTCAAGGTTCTAGCTCCTCAATCCTGATGCTGCAGAGTTGGAGGAATTACGAACTGACGCTTTCGAATTGATATTGTTGGTACCAAGCATGGACATGATGTACATGGAGCTCCTAGTCCTAGCTCTTGTGTATTGTTAATAAGTACTGTAGGTACCAAGTGTAGAAGTACATTAGTACGGTAGCGTTGGAGGGAGGGGAGAAAGAGAGCAGGAGCAAGCTACACTAAAAAGCTTAAAATAAAAATTCTTTTCAAAAAACCGACTTCAAACGCCACTACAAAGTATAAAAATAATTTTATTTTGTACACGTTTGTTGAAGTCGGGCGGGCTTAACTAGAAACGATGAAATCGATGCGCGACGCTTACCTTATGGTGACATATAAGAGACACGTTTATTGAAATCGGGTGAGCATCGCGTATCGGTTTCATCGTTTCTATTTAAGCCGCCCGACTTCAACAAACGTGTACAAAATAAAATTATTTTTATACTTTGTAGTGGCGTTTGAAGTCGGTTTTTTGAAAAGAATTTTTATTGAAGGTCGGTTCAAAATAGGGCTATCCATTATGGTTTACGATAGTGTGTTATGCCAGCTTAAAATGAGCCGTACATTCAAAGTTTCCTGTACGTGGTTCAAGTTATTTGGACCTATTACTGAGCATTGTGAAGTCTATAATTTCTGAACTACTAAACTGACGACCTTGAAATAATTACAGAACAATCATTGCAGTATGTTCTTTCTAATAAAAAATGAATGAATGAAATCGGAGTACACGTTAATGAATTACAATGAAATACACATTTTCACTTTCATCCCCTCTCCCAAGGGAACCGTGATGAATTTCGGAATAAAAAGTATCCTATATTTTACCTCGTAGTATGAACTTAAATTATGTTACGTTTCATTTAAATCCGTCCAGTAGTTTCAGTGTGATGCGCGGCCAAGATACAGACAGACGAAAAATTAAAAAAAAAAAAAATTGTTTTGGGCTCAGTATCAATAGTAAAGCATCATCCGATTCAAAGTTTCAAAATATATTTATTCACCCGCAGGCGGCCGGCGGGTGAATGTTACGGGCATGGGAGGGGCGAGGGCTCGCGCACACAAATACACTACTCGTACACATGGATAACTCCTGTTGGTCGGGCGCAGCGCGACGGCGATATTTTCTTCAAATACCTATTTTTCAAATTCCTTGGGACTAGAGTACCGTCTTAACCACAACACGTCAGACAAACCACCATCTGAACGTGAGGGTAACTATCAAAAATATCTAAGTATTATTTAATTAATAAACCTACGGGTAATATTTATTCGATTAGGGCGCGATTGCTATCACAATCCCTTAATCAAATACTACGACCTAGACGCGGGAACATCCAATAGCCGTATGAGTCTCTGGAAGAGACTGAATTAATAACATCCAAAGCGCTGTATTTATACTAACGGCGCGGCACCAGACCGGCGCCTACGTTGTCAACAAAGTCAAACTACCTACTACTTAATTTTTATAAAACTACCTTCAATACCTACATTAAAGTTGTATATCTTTACTATTTCAATATATCGCTAACACTAGGCAAGCGTGCATCATCTTAGACTGCATCTTCACTTACCATTAGATCAAACGCTAGTCTATATATAAAAAAAAGAAAACTGGAATACACCAACAACCACATCGATCGTTGTTTTAAACAAGTTTTATTCCAAAAATTTAACTTTAAACTTCTGCTCATCATCATGCTTTCGAACTTAAACCGCGCGAATAATAAAGCGAAAGAACAAGTGTGGCCCCACCTTAAAAGATTGAGGGTAGTAACAAGATAATGTGAAATGTTTGAGGGTAGTATGTATGAGCATTTAATTTTGTAAAAAGGTTTTGTGCGCGAAAATACTTTATTAATATTTTGCTCTTTCATGTGTCTATTGGATTATATTATAATGATATTTTTAATTTTTTATTGAAGTGTTAACCTACACTGATATAAAACTGATTGAATAAAGTAGATACATATCACTAATTTCGTGGCTGACGTGTGGTTCGGCCGTGGTGTAACGGTTAACACACTCGGGCGCGATTCCCAGAGAGATGTGGGTTCGAATCCCGCCGGCCTCGGAATTTTTGATATGTATTTATAAATCTATTAGGTTATAATGATAGCCTATCCTACTTATAGTACCAAAAGATACAGAAGATTCACTCTATAAAGTCAAAGCGCCAAGTCTGCTAATATTATAAATGCGAAAGTATGGATGTATGCATGGATGAATAGATGTTTGCTACTCAATCACGCCGCAACGACTGAACCGATTTGGCTGAAATTTGGCACAGAGATAGACTATAGTCTGGAAAAGCACATAGGCTACTTTATATCCCGGAATATAAGAGAGTTTCCACGGGAACGAAGTCGCGAGCATTGTCTAGTAGTAAGACCATAAAACATAGCCCCCAGTTGCCTGCCTGCCAGTTAGGTCGTCAGAATTAAGGGACGATTCACTAGTCCGCGTATAGCTGACTAAGCATGTTGTTCCAAGAAATTCCCTTTACATTCAACGAAGGCCGACGATAAAATCACCCTTTATGAAACATTATTCCGAATAAAAAGGGTCTCGGAATAATACTTAGGCAGCTTCTCGGTGTCATAAGAATAAATATAAAAGCGTTGATCGCGGTATTATTTCTACCTCTAGACTTGAGAATTCTTTTTACTTGCCTTGGTTCCAATTTTGAACACTCCACTTTTTTTTTTAATATATAGACTAGCGCTTGGCTGCGATCACACCTGATGGTAAGTGAAGATGCGGCCTAAGATGAAACGCGCTTGCCTAGAAGATGCCTTTTCACTCTGGATTTGAAGGTACCCAAATTATAGTTAGAAGCCGGAAGGGCATTCCAAATCCTAGCAGTGCGTATTAGGAACGAAAAAGCAAAGCGCTTAGTGCGCGTTCTTGGGATTTCAACTACGTAGTTTTTATGGGAGTATCTCGCAAAGTTTCTGTATCGATTAAAAAAAGATTCACGCAAATCGGTTTAGAAATCACGCAGATATCGATATACATAGGATCCTCTTCTCCTTCCTTTTCGAAAGTTGTTTAAAAAAGTAGACTATGTTACTCCCGATAACATCCGCTATCTATCAGTCAAAGAACCGTCAAAATCAGTCCAGCTGTTCCCGAGATTAGCGACAATTTTAATAATATTAATGCAAAAGTGTGTTTGTTTGTTGGTTTGTCCTTCAATCACGCTGCAACAGAACTACGGACTGACGTAATTCCGTTCGCTGCTATAGTTGAGGACCTGGGCCCTAAGTCTGCTATTTTACTTGTCATTGTCATTGACCCGCAATACAATTACAATTCAATTATCATTGGTCCAAAATTTCGTAGTCTACTAAATTCACAATGGTCGTTCGATTTCTTATAATTGGATTGTAATTCAATGATACCTCAGTATTGCCATTAGCTTAAAAAACGTTTGCCGAAATGAGTTTTAAAAAAAACTACATATTAAAAACGTTTATTTAAGCTAGATTCAAAGCTAGATGTGTCAGTGGCAAACCATCGGAAAACAATTGTGACGCCATTGAATTAGTAGACTATCGAAATTGCTAAAAGTAGCAATTGGGATGTCATTGATAGACAATTGCAATAGCAGACTTGGGCCCCTGGAGAGTGGAGAGTGACCCGCAGGATTTTAAAAACTAAGTTCACACGAACAAAGTCGCAGCCACCAGCTAGTATTATACTTTTATACATACAGTCCTCGTGTTAATGTGTGAACTTGCCCCAATATGTCACAGTAACTCGTACCCTATGTGAATTACTGTGAATTGCGACGCAACTTTTTGACCCAACTCCGTCCTACTTTATAGTCGAATTAAGAGCTTTTGCCGACTTCACACTTGACTGTGCGAAGTTTCACTAATGGCCCCTAAATATGCGTAACGGCTTACGTAATATCAATATCGACGACCTCCCTGGCGCAGTGAAAAGCGTTGTGATCTTAAAACTGGGAGGTCTTGGGTTCGATTCCCGGCCGGAGCAATTTGGGAATTTACAATTTGTGTCTGGTCTGGTCTGGTGGGAGGCTTTGCCCGTGGCTAGTTACCACCCTACCGTCAAAGACGTGCCGCCAAGCGATTTGGCGTTCCGGCACGATGGCGTGTAGAAACAGAGGGGTATGGTAGGGTTAGATGTACACTGCCATACCCCTTCCAAGTTAGCCCGCTACCATCTTGACTGCATCGTCAACATCAGGTGAGATCGCAGTCAAGGACTGTCTTATCATCGAATAAAAAAAAGTCAGAGATTGCAGCCTGGAATCGAACCTAGGACCACCAGAAAAGGCGACCGTAGTTTTAACCACTTTAATAAAAAAAATTAATTCCATACATTCCAATGTCACCTTCCATCAAGATTCATTTTCTCGTTTAAAATAAAAGATGGGTTAATCTAAACAGATGTATATGTAACATCTATATAAAATTGATAGACAGACAGACAAAAATTGAAAACCTGAAATTGAAATGGTTTTATTATTGGCAAAACTAAGTATTTCTGAAAAGTTCCCCCCACATTTGCAGGGGTTTTCAGAAATGGAGTGTAAAGTTCGTAAAGCCGCTAATTCAACAAAAGTAGTTTAACATTCAGTTCGCGGAAAGTTTAGACGGAAATCCTGTAATCGTATAATGGGTACAAATTGTATGGACAGTTCATACTTTCATAGCTTGTTAATGTCTAAAAAAGGGATGTTAAGGCTTTGTCCAACGTGAGCGAGCTTAATGCAGACGCGATGCGGCGATGAAGCTAGTATTAATTAGGGCTTAGACCACAAAAATAAATTAATGTCTCAATTGGAGGTAATAAAACAGAAAATTGACAACTCAAAACGCTAAAACCCCACCTAAAGCCGTCTCCACCATCCCCTTATAACGGCCCCTGATCTCACATCTAATCATTTTAACTACAACACGCCAGACAAACTACCATCGGAACGTGAGGGTAACTATCAAACATGTCCAAATATTATTTAGTCAATTACACTCATCTAAACCTCCGGGCAATATTTATTCGATTAGGGTGCGATTGCTATCGCAATCCCTCAATCAAATACAACGACCTAGACGCGGGAGCATCTAATAGCCGAATGAGTCTCTCACTCACTCTCTGTATATCTTTACTATTTCAATATTTCGCTAACAAACTGAATTTCGTTGCATAGAAGCAATCGACTTCCTTAAATCTGCCCAAAAGATGGTGTAATAATATAATTATATTACAATTATATGGATAGATAGATATAGTAATAACTAATGTAACACTTTTGTTTTGAAAAGAGCAATTGCTGAGTTTTTGAAAAGAGCAATTGCTGAGTTTAGAGTCTTGAGACTCTCCTGCAAGAAACTCAGCAATTCCGGTAGTCTAGAGTTGCCATAATGAGACAAATATTTTTTATTATATCGAGATATAATAGAAAATGGACGGGGCCAAAAATGTCTACAAAAAAAAGAAATAACAACCTGTCAAAATTATATACCTATTATCAAATTATAGTATGTCATATCATAGTGAACTAGATGATGTCTGCAACTTCGTCCGCGTGGATTCAGGTTTTCCTTGATTCCCGTGGGAACTCTTTAATTTTCCGAGATAAAATATAGCCTATGTGTTGATTCTGGGTATGAGCTATCTCTAGTCCAAATTTCAGTCAAATCGGCTCATTCGTCGTGGCGTGAAAGAGTAACAAACAGACACACACACAAACAAACTTTCGCCTTTATAATGTTAGTGTGACTAACTTTTGCCCGCGGCTTCGCTCACGTAAAGTTTTATTTTTCCCTATAATATTAGTGTGATGTAATTAGTTTGATATGAGTATTATTTCCACCTTATTAATACGTACCTCGAATAAGAAACTTCATTACTTCAAGAAAGTTTCCACTATATAAATTTCTGTTCGAGTTCGTTCGCTTACCGCGATGGAAATGCAATGATAAACGACATCTCAATCCAAACTTTGCTCGCTACCGATTGGATTGGATCATTTATACTCTAACAAGTTGGTAACAATCCGGCTGGCGTCAATTGCTTCTCATTTCAGTAGGTATTATATGTGTTACGATTTCTCTTATGCTACTGCTCTATCTGCATTAATGTTAGTGCAGTTAACGGCTGCGCTCAAATGGATTAGCGCTTAGCGTCTAACGTCATTACACACATTTAATATAATAATATACATAGCATAGTTTTATTACCTATTGTAAAAAATTTTTAAGCTATTGCATAGCTTCTATCGCGGGCCAGCGTGGAGACCGAATCCAGAAATTCCGTGTAGAAAATAACCTGACACGGGACTCCTCTCACCGCTAGATGGCGTTGATAAAAAATGCTATGCAATAGCTTAACCGCGGCAGTCCCCGATTGCCACACGTCTTTTTTTTTTATAAGAGTAACCGTCGAGTTTATTGCTGGCTCTTCTCGGCAGGAAGGGCATTCAAAACCAGTGGTAGATTCTTCGACGATTCAAAAGCACTTGTAAAAGTTTATTTGAATAAAACATACTTCTTTTCTATTAACGCAGTAAAATATTGGCCCCATCTACGTAATGCCTTTATTATCGTGTTAATTTACTCGTTATGGGACAGGTGGAGCCCGGGCATTAGAAATAGCGAAATATTTTTGTGAAAGTACGAGTATTTTTAACCCCCGACGCAAAAAGACGGGGTGTCATAAGTTTGACGTGTCTGTGTGTGTCTGTTGGTCCAAGATGGCCGCCGCCACAAAATGGCGGATTACATATTTTTTCACAGCTCCCTCAACATGGATATGAAATGGAAGGGCTTGATTAGTAGAATCGTATACACTATGATTTTCAATTCCAAAATGGTCGCCGCCACAAAATGGCGAACAAATTTTTTTTTAAATTTCACATGTCGGGGGTGTTTCAAATTTTCAATTTATACTTGTTGAAGACTGCGCGCGCATGATCAATAACAATGGTTTTTAAGCTATTGCATAGCTTTTATCGAGGGCCAGCGTGGAAACCGAATCCAGAAATTTCGTAACGAAAATAACCTGACACGGGACTCCTCTACGGTGAGCCGCTAGATGGCGTTGATAAAAAATGCTATGCAATAGCTTTACCGCGGCAGTCCTCGAGTGAGAGAGCTTAATAAATTCTTCGAATGCGGTAGCCAGTTTCAGCGAACATATCGTCAGCCATCCAATCCTCGTGGACGTTCGACTCCACAAATCCTGTTATAATACCTAGACCAACGTAATAAAACAGTCTAGCGCAAAGTGACTTCGGCGATTCAAAAGCGCATAGCTACCTCATTACTGGGGAGAAAGCTGGAGAGAAATGGAGATCAATTTATACAGGACGCGATCAAAGGCGATTGCAATTGTTAGCAACTAGCAACTTGCTGGGGGATAAATGACACAATCGGTAACTCGCAAAGTTTAGATTGAGGCGATATTTATCATTGGAATAGCTTATGATAAGTTTCAATCTCACTCGAAGCGCGGGAAGCGAAGAAAGAATCATTTATACTTACATAGCTTGGCCCGAGTTTTTTAACCCCCCACGAAAAAGAGGGGTATTTCATACCCCTTTGTCTTGGGTCTCCAAGACAGTGGGGTGCAGTGGTGACCGCTGTGGTCTTATAACTGGTAGGTCTCGGGTTCGATTCCCGGCGGGGATGATTTGGGAATTTATAATTTCTGAATTGGCTCTGGTTTGGTCTGGTGGGAGGCTTTAGCTATGGCTGGTTACCACCCTTCCGTCAAAGACGTGCCGCCAAGGGTTTTGTGTTCCGGTACGATGGCGTGTAGAAACCGACTAGGAGTGTGGGTTGAATGAACACTGCCATACGAGACGATATTTTAATATGTACTATCCTCCACCATTGTACCTATTTTTACTCACATTTGGCATAAAAATAAACAACCCTTCTCTTCGAGAAGAGACGGAAGCGATGTGATGGTGAATGAATTCTATTAATAATACCTAATGAATACTCTTAGTTTATACTATTACTAGACGATGCCCGCGACTTCGTCCGCGTGGATCAAGGTTTTTCAATTCCCATGGGAACTCTGTAATTTTTCGGGATAAAATGTAGCCTATGTTTTAATTCTGGATATGAGCTATCTTCATTTCAAATTTCAGCCAAATCGGTTCATTCGTTGTGGCGTGAAGGAGTAACAAACATACAAACTTTCGGCTTTATAATATTAGTGTGATGTGATTAGTGTGATTAATATACTACAAGAACAAGACAACACATTCATATAGTCCTACCCGTATGAAGCCGGGTAAAGACAGCGAGTAAATTATAAAACTCTTCATTTTATCAATAAATCTTTGAGTGGGGGAAAAATGGCTAAAAGGGGAAAGTAGAACAAAATTTTCTTTGTCGCATAAAGGTTTTGTAGACAAAAGACAAAGTAGTATCACTTGAGGGCACTTTGTGGATGCTCGTGTGAAGACGGCTACAGACACTGCACGTTTGACAATATTTTGCGGACATACATGCGTCTTTTCTTAGAAACTTACCTGATTATATCGTTAGCAATCCCGTATTAATAGTAAGATTTTAAGATTGTCTGAAGGAAATCACTTAAAGCGATAAGACCGCTTTTGCACACTTCAGTTCATCTAACTTTGAAAAAGTATTGTAAACTTCGTGTAGCTGTAACATACAGAGGGTAGTCTGTGAATATTGCAGGAAACATATTATAAATACAGGCGCCATTGAGTCATTAGTCAGTCGTGCTAGGACCACGGGTCGGACAGCACGCCGTTTGTGTAACACACATTATGTGTGACTGGAGTGTGCATTGGTATATACGGACTATATACTTGACTACTATATACGTGAGTGTTTGAGTATATTACAGTAGCAATAAAGAATTTCTATCTATCTACCAATTTACATTAGGCCAGCGTGTGGTGAACATTGATAGAAAACCTGCGCTCAGTAGTGAGTCGTTGATGGGCTGCTGATGATTATGATGATCATGCCAGTTAAAACGTTGTGTAGTAGAAAGGCCAAGAATTGTGTTACGCGCGCTGAAGGAAATAGATGTCGCTAGATGTCGATGTCAAGTACGGACGGCGACGGACGGCGCGGGGGCGGGGAGGGATATATGGTGCCAGCGAGGCTGGAACAATCATGGCGGTGCAGTTTGTGCGAGTTAATGTAAAATTGTGAGCTAACCTAAATATGTAGCTGATGTTGCGTTGTAATTCTAAGTGATGTGAATTAATAACTGGACAAGTTATTAAACGTGGTTGTAAACATATCCTGAGTCTGATTGTCAGAATTGTTTTGTCCTGCTGATCATTGAATGAATATGGTTCACCTACTGAACCTGTACTAGAGAACTACGCTCTATATTTACGACATTATATGTATATATTGTTCGGATAAGATGCCCCGCGAGTACATTCTCGGTAAATATGTGAATATAAACTAAAGTACTTAATATTAGTAGAATTATATAAGAAAATCAAGTTACGGTAGACTTGAGAAGAAGTTATAGGTAAGTATTTACATGAAAACGTGCTTTTTCTTAGTACGAATTTACTTTACGACGAAGTATACAGTAAAAGCTTTGCCTTACTTTGCCATTATAGTACCGAGTGTATGGTAATATTATATTTAGGAAAAACTATATCTATTATTATTTTCATATATAGTTTTGAAGATATTATTTTTTATTTTGACTTTGCTCTCACTTGTTGCTATAATACAAATATTTTCATGCTCGAGCGTAAGTATGGATGGATAAATAATTATTTTTAAATTGTAATTTATATGGATTGTAAGAACTTTGTTACCCATAAGGATTTAACAAATAAATAAATTTCATTTAATTTCTATCGAATTTTATTTCGTACATTTTGCACTTTGGTCTTTGGCTGACACAAGAGTGAAATATTTATTTTAGAAATCTATGATCATTGTTTATTTCAGAATAAATAAATGCTTAAAAACGGCACTACTACAAACGGATTACTACTTCTCGGGAATCACAATTCCCCGTAACTTTTGATAAGTATTTAAAATTCCAAAATTTCTTTCAAGAACTTATGAGCTTAATGACATAAGTACACGAGTAAGTACCTAATTTTTTTTATTCTGCTACGCTTTGGTCTTTTATAGTAGATACATATACGAACTTGAGACTTTAAACAATCCTATTACGATCCATTTTACTTTGAATAATATTAGAATTTTATGTTAGTCCCCATTAGTTCAACCGTTGAACTATTGGAACTATTTTCTTATTAGTACGACTTTTAAAAGGACTTAGACGCAGTTGTAGTTGAATAGAAATCGATCGACGTTTTCGAGATGGAGGAACTCTAACTAAGGGTAAGTTAGAGTTACAAAATCGGCGTTTGCTTTAAGACGGTCCCGTTCTATAGAACGATCACGTCGCTCTGCGGTAAAAAGTAAACATTTTAAAAGACGATCCAACATTCCCAATAGCAGATCAAACACAAATAGAGAGGGAGCAAGAGAGACTTTTAATCTTAAATCGAAAACATCCAGCGCTGTCCAATCTCAGGAACAATTACTTACGTTTTTCTCTCAAAGGGAAACCTGCTGCACAAACAAATTAAATTGCGGAAATAAAACAGCAAGTACCGATCTTTGGTTTTTTTTCTATGTACGCGGTTTGAGTGTTTTTTTTTAAAGAATTCTATGATACTTATTGGAGACCGAATTTTTCGGTTTATTATTCCACCTTCGAAGCAACTCAGCGTTAAGAACCTTATTAGACTTACGTACGATTTTTACGGATTATCTGCAAGAGCGTATTTACAGCATTAAGGGTCCAATTTCACCAACGCAATTAAAAGACATTAAAAAACCGTTTTTTATTCAGTTTTGTTATGTGTGCACCCTCATTTTCTATCCTATCATCATATCCACCTTGCATCATGGTTTCCTGGAAGAGATCGCTTATTAGCGATAAGGCCGCCATTTGTGCTATCATTAATTTATTTTAAGTTAAATTTATGCTCCTGTATTTATGTGGTGTACAATAAAGTGTATTCATTCATTCATTCAACCCTGCTACTGCTTCAAAGGAAATCAACTGAAAATTTACAATTGTAAATTGTCAAAATATATCGTAAATATTCTTTCAATTGGATTTTTCATCGATCTTTTCCGGTCTTTTCGCGATTTTGACAATTTTTGTATTTTAATTAATTAAAACAAGGAATCGTGTGAGTAAGCTGTGTAACCTACACAAATGTGATTTAAATTAAAAAAAAAATCAACAAATGACAATATTTAACACAAAACAGCAATGTACGATACACGCGCAATTAACTCTAGCAACTGTATAACAAAGACTCTAAGCACTCTAGGTGTCGGCGTTCGTTGTTCGCGATACATTGCGTGCTCAAAAATTACAATATTGGTAAACCATTATTTGTAATTTCATTCTAGACATTTCGACCACGTCACAAAGTTTTCGTTAGCATTATGTTCCCAGTCTGTATCTCTATAAGAAATAGAAATAGAAATATTTTTTATTCAAATAAACTTTTACAAGCACTTTTGAATTGTCAATGAATCTACCACTGGTTCGGAATGCCTTTCCTACCGAGAAGAGCCAGAAAGAAACTCGGCGGTTGCTCTTTTCAAAAAAAAAAAAAAAAATTTTTATAATCGTTAATGAAACTATGCTATGTATACAGTGCTTCCACGATGAAGTTTCCTAAGTCCAATACAATACAAATACAACTAAATACAATACAAATACAAATAAATACAATCCAATGCATGTTAAGACGAGTAGACAGAAAGCAGACCCATTCCCGTTGGTGGCACCCGTTCACGAACATGACGCATGATCCAGCCATTATAAGGGCGTATTTACTCAAAATCGATCGAGGGTGACTTGTCTTACTTAGGTAACTTGAGTTTTCACTTGATACAATGGAATATTATGCCTATCACTCACGTCATGAACGTTGTCCCAAGGCTTTGAGTTGAGTATCTTTGAAATTGAGAGGTGTCATCATTTGATGTACAAGTCTCAACAAGCTATTGTACAATTAGTCATACATGTCGTTCTAGTTAGTGTTAGAACTATTGGGTTACAAGGTATAGTTCTTGCAATTCACGAGGGCGCGTGGCTCATGGTTGTGTGTGTATCGTATCTGTATCCCTAAGTGTGAGCGAGAGCTTGCTCGTGCCACCTAGGCTCCTGACAGGCACGCACACTTACGCAATGTGCATGTACACGACGTAACCACAAGGAAAACTCACGCGCCCTCGTGAATTGCAAGAACTATAACAAGATATTAGAACCACATAGAATGAGCCGAAGTGGTAAAGCTCGGCAGTTCTATAAGAAAAATTAAAGAGTTTAGACTTAATTCGTGGTTTAATGACATAATTGTGATAAAATTAAACGAGTACGTACCACGTAATTGTTTTAGTTGGAATTGTCGATATTTCGATCTACTTGCATGGACCGTGGTCACGACGGGACTACCCACAGCTTCAACTTGACGTCTCGCAACACTGCAGTCCCATCTTGACCACGGTGCATGCAACTAGATCAAAATATCGACATTATTAACATAATATTATTAAAATTATACAACCCGTTTTTGAGATTTAGTCAAAGTCAGACTTATGAAAAGATATATGTAGATTATAAAATGCCAACGTGAAATCAAAAAAGTATCTCAACAAAGCACTGAGCAAACATAAGGTAAGAAAATTCCCTTTTCCTTGTTAGTCTTTATGAAAAATCGGCGCACAATAATACAAAGTCTTATTTAATAAGAGCCAAGCGGTTTTACAATTAAGTGATTTGTAATATGAAACTTGACTAATAGAACTTAACATAAATATAGTAAAATAATACTAATAGTAATGTTTTACATTCATAAATGTAGTTTTAATAGAAAAAACATGGCTGACCGTTTTTTTCCTCTCTAAAGCTTGTGCTAGGAGTGGGTATGACAATAGTACAACAGGTAGAGCTCGAACCTGCGACCTTTCAGTTTTCAGTTCGCACGTTTAACCGTTGGGCTATTGAGGCTTAATGTTAATTTAATATTAGTAAAGATTTCCTCAGGTAATAGATGTCTTAACATCGCTGTCCCTAGAGCTAAATCTCGCGGCCGTCCAAGAAAGCGCTGGCTAGATCTTGTAGGCGCCGATATGAGAGCCAAAACATTGAGAAAATTGGATGCACAAGATTGGGCAAAGTGGGCAAAAGCGTGCCGGAAAGCTGACCCCCACCTAGTGGGAAAACGCTATTTCGAAATAGTAAAGCTTTTGACAACCTCCCTGGCGCAGTGGTGAGCGCTGTGTCTTATAACTGGGAGATCTCGGGTTCGATTCCCGAGGGGGCAAATTGGGGATTTATAATTTCAAAATCGTTTCTGGTCTGGTCTGGTGGGAGGCTTTAGCCGTGGCTAGCTACTACCCTAACATCAACGACGTGCCGCCAAGTGATTTAGCGTTCGGCGCGATGGCGTGTAGAAACCGATTACTGGGTATGGATTGAATTTACACTGCCATACCCGTTCCAAGTTAGCCCGCTACCATCTTAGACTGCATCGTCATTTACCATCAGGTGAGATCGCAGTCAAGGACTATCTTGTCAACGAATAAATAAAAAATTTCCTCATGATCTTGGAACTTGTACCATCCGCCGATTATGTGGGTGGCGTATCAATCATTCTCGCAGGTGACAATAACGACAGAGATGTACCCACATACGCTTTGCGAAATTGACAATTGGGTGCTGCCATTTTTATCGGGAATATTTTGTAAGGGGAGCGCGCAACCGCGCAAGACCGAAAACCAAAATAAGCGGAAAAGCCGTAAAAGAACAATGAAAAATTAAACCATTTTAGTTACCGTAATAAGAAGTAACTGAAAAGGGAAAGTGTCCATATCTTGAGAACTGTTAAACCTTGAATAGAATAGAATAATTTTTTATTGAAATAAACTTTTACAAAGTGCTTTCGAATCGTCAAATGAATCTAGCACTGGTTCGGCATACCGTTCTAACCGAGAAGAACAAGCAAGAAACTCGGCGGTTGCTCTTTTAATTCTTCTTGGATAGAAGCAGGTGTTACTTTGCGGAAGTTCATGATTAGCAAGAAAAGGTAAAAATTATTTTGCTATAATCCGCCAAAAGAAAAAATCTGTATGGTCAAACATGCAGTTACAAACTAATCACCGCTTACCTCCCCAACCAAGCAAGAAAACCAAGTTCCGAAGCAAGCAATGCCACCACCACTCACATGCACCACCACACAAGACTTATACTATTCTCGACGCACGTTACGCCCCGACACCGGAGCATCCTCAGTTGATGTCGATTTTATATATTATTCCTTACTACCATAATATCTTAATAGGTGCAATGGACTCGAACCCCGGAAAAAGGTTGAAGCCTTAAACACTAAGTTATCAAGGCTAGCAAAATCGCTTAGCGGCAACTTATTGCTGCTCACGCGAGCAAGTCTTGTGCGTGTGTGTATCTCCTTTATAAGGAAATTTTTGCCTCATAATCAATAACGCTATAGATCTTATAGGATTTTGTAAACAGAGTTTGATGTATGAGTGGAGGAGTAGGTGGTTTATGTAAGACGCATCACTTTTGGTTGGTTTGATGTTTTGATGAGCAATTATTTCTTCAAGTTTGTTTTAACACTTGCATCTATACTAATATTATAAAGCTGAAGAGTTTGTTTTTTTGAACGCGCTAATCTCGTGAACTACTGGTTCGAATTGAAAAATTATTTTTGTGTTGGATAGTCCATTTATCGAGGAAGGCTTCAGGCTATATAACATCACGCTGCGACCAATAGGAGCGAAGCATCAGTGAAAAATGTTGCAAAAACAGGGAAAATTATCCATATTTAAAATATATTCTTTTAAAAACTTCTTAATCGCGATCATTATAAAAGAAATTGACGCGGACGAAGTCGCGGGCAACAGCGAGTATAAAATGTGTCTAAGGCTATCTTAATTTTCAAGATATTAGTTTTTGGCCATACACTTATATAGTGCACTGTGGAATTAAGTAGTTGTCAAGTACACTTGAACAAGTTTGCTTGACAACTACTTAATTCCATATAGCATAAAAAGGCATAATTATATTATGACGATATTTAGCATGATTATGGAAACGAGAAAGTTACAGTGGGTAAGTAATTTTAGTAATAAGCTAAACGAATTCCATCCCACGCATTATTTCGTAATAAATTCCAACTAACGAATTATTTATTACCAAGGGTCAAACTTTGTATGCTAACTAGTTCATCGAATCCTAAAAGTTTCAAACCATATTTCCCCTGAACATAACGTATTTGTGGTTACAATTTGTTTCCTTAGGCTTATTTCACTTTTGTTTTGTTCCAAATAGTTTCGGATAGAGTTATGGCCAATACTAAAAACTATTGGTTTGTTTTTGAAGCAGTAACGTAGTGGTTCAGACTTCAGGCTTCTTTTTGGTGGGTTAGGGTTCAATGCCAGATAGGTTTTCACCTCTAACACCCTAACACCTACATATATACTTATAGACTTCCTCGTTGGTCTACTGGTTAGCAAGTTCGACTACGGATGACGAGGTTCCAGGTTCGATTCCCGGGTCGGGCCAAAAATGTATTGGGTTTCTGTTAAGAAATTTTCAGTACTAGCCCGGAGTTAGGAAGTCGGTGGTGAGTCACCCCCGTGCCTCGGAGAGCACGTAAAGACGTCGGTCCTGCGCCTGATCTCCCTCCGGTCGTGTCGGATTTTCCGTCCCATCGGGCTATGAGAGTGAGGGAATAGAGAGTGCACCTGTGTTTGCGCACACACTTGTGCACTATAATATCTCCCGCGCAGATGGCTAATCTGTGTGGAGATTGGCCGCCGTGGCCGGATTCGGTCGGGAGGACATTATTATTATATACTTATAGGTACAACGTTAGTAGGTACAATTTGTGACAGGTATCTCCTAATTCCATGGCTTTGACATACTTTACATATAAAAACAATGCAAACTTTTTCTTCGGGCCAGACGAATAATCTTCAAAATGTCATATAAATCACACTTGTCAATTGTTCAAAATAATATCGCAAAGTGTAAGATGTAAATACATAGTTTATCACAATCAATTTCAAATCACATTTAAAATATGCCAACCACAATGAAACATAGGGAAAATATTTAAGGGGTTTAAAAAAATATTTGGAAATTATCGCAAATGGGTCTCGTTGGAAGTAAGGAGCACATAGGGCGGAAAATTGACATGGCTACTAGCAATTCAAGGTAAAGAACCTAGTATAGTCTTGCAATTCACGAGGGCACGTGAGCTTTACTTGTGGTTACGTCGTGTACATGCACATTGCGTAAGTGTGTGTGCCACAGGCGGGAGCGATGGGAGCGAGCTCTCGCTCACACGTATACAGATACGACACGCACACAACCATGAGCCACGTGCCCTCGTGAATTGCAAGAACTATTACACATTGGTCTAATTCACCCGGCGAAGTATTAAGAGAACATAACTAATGTCTTCCCAACGAAAGCGTTTTATAGCAGTTTTACTGATATCTATTTCTTTTTGCAGTTTATCAAATCTGCGTTACGTAATGGCTGCGGATAAGGCGAAATGGAAGATATTTCGAAAACGAGAGTGAGCCTAACTTCTTGATTATCTTTTTTTTGCAACCATCGATGTATATGGATAGGCCTCTAGAAAAAACGCGCTCAAAAAGACAGCAGAATCTCTCGTCTTAAAAGAACTTAAAAGAAGTTTAAAAAAAGTACTAATGTTTTTTCATTCCCGAACCGGGAAGCGCAGTGTTGGCAGACCCCCGACTAGGTGGACCGACGACATCAAACGAGTCGCAGGGAGCCACTGGATTCAGGCGGTGCAAGACCGGGGCCTGTGGAGGTCCATGCATGAGACGTGACGGGAACTTCTTCTTCTTTATCAACTTATAGACGTCCAGCAGTGGACATCTATAAGTTAATAAAGAAGAAGAAGTTTTTCATTCCAATTTTTTGTTCTGGTTAATAGGGAGTAGCTACTCCTGAACATGATTGGTTGACACTCGTGTCAAAGCGAACCGCGGGGAACGCGCGGTGTCCATTGAAGTAAAATTCAAGCACATTTTCGTAGACGCAATTATATGGGACAGGCATATCCATAAACATCGATGTCTTCTCTCGAAAAAAAATTTTATTCATAGGTTAAAAAAATATTTTACTAGACCAGTAATCCAGTAATTATTTTATTTACTAGACTAGTAATTCATTTATTTATTATTGAAGTCACAGACGAATATTAATTGGCTTCATCCACAGAAACACACAGATTATATAAATAAAGGACTTATAGCGTCTTCTGTTGCTGTCGGTACTTCTGTCATGTTTTACCAGACGTACCTAATATTATTATTTTTGTAATATTACCACTCGCTGGTTGATGTTTATCTACTTCGTCCGCAAAATCACATAATTTGTATATACGCGTAGCATATTTTGTTGCTGACGCTACACCGTCAATACTGCCACATGTCGAGTAATGTCGGGGCTAACTTTGTTTTAGGGAGCATAAACTACATCTGTGCTGCTCTCATAATAGTTTTTCTTCTATTAAATGTAGCCGTAATTTTCTTGTATACCTTACGGCCCGGACCATAATTTCAGTCTTATATCTTACTAGCTGTTGCCTGCGAATTCGTCCGCGTCAATTTCTGTTATTATGATCGCGATTAAGAAGTTTTTAAAATAATACATTTTAAATATGGATAATTTTCCCCGTTTTTGCAAAATTTTTCACTAATGCTTCGCTCCTATTGGTCGCAGCGTGATGTTATATAGCCTAAAGCCTTCCTCGATAAATGGACTATCCAACACAAAAATAATTTTTCAATTCGAACCAGTAGTTCCTGAGATTAGCGCGTTCAAACAAACAAACTCTTCAGCTTTATGTATTAGTATAGATATGCTACAGTAACAATTGACTGAGTTAAGGCTAAAATCTCTATAGATTTTAGCCTTAACTCAGTCCCACTTTGCTCAGTTCCAAGACGAAGAGATAAAACGAGACAAAATGTCAGAGCATATTTGTGTCTCGTTTTAACTCTGTCTTAAGTCTAAGCGGAGTAACAGTACACCAAATTGCAAATCAATCGCACCTGTGAAAGTTTTTAAGAGCCATTAATAAAGTAGGTAAGTACTAGGTTTTGACAACCTCCCTGGCGCAGTAGTGAGCGCTGTGGGCTGTAGTGTGGGCGCTCGGGTTCGATTCCCGGCGGGGGCAGTTTAGGAATTTATATTTTTCTAAATTGTCTCCGGTCTGGTTTGGTGGGAGGCTTTGGCCGTGGCTAGTTACCACCCTACCGTCAAAGACGTGCCGCCAAGCGATTTAGCGTTCCGGCACGATGGCGTGTAGAAACCGATAAGGGGTATGGATTGAATTTACACTGCTATACCCCTTCCAAGTTAGCCCGCTACATCTTAGACTGCATCGTCACTTACCGTCAGGTGAGATCGCAGTCAAAGGCTATCTTGTCATCGAATAAAAAAAAAAGGAAATGAGCTGATGATCTTTCAACGCCTGAGCAGATCTTCATAATTAACTCAGATCTATCTCGATAACGTTAGTTTTGACCAGAAAAAACTACATCATAATCGGTCCATTCGTTAAGGAGTTACGAGGGGACAGACAGACACAGATAAATACGTCAAACTTATAACTTAGTTAAAAATACACTATTTACCATGTTTCAGTCCAATACCAACCTACCCTGTGCAGCTGCGACCCCTGAAAGGTTGCCCTTGCGGCAACAGCGGGCCTTGCAAGCAAAGAATAACTCCCAAGGGGGTCACTATTCATTACCCACAAAAGTAAGTTAGTTCTGAATATATTATTGACTAGCCTTTGCCCGCAATCTTGTCCACGCGTTAAGTTTCTGATAGTCTCGTGGGAACCCCTTGTTTTTCAGAAATAAATAAATAAGCTATGCCGCTGCCCCATTTCAAAACCTAGTAAGTGTGATTGACAAAATTGTACAAGAGACCAAAAAAAACATATTTGTGGTAGCCTTTCTGAACTCTTCCGTATCTATTGATGAATTAATGTTTTGTAAATAAACTACTTTGAAACTTTTCATTTGATATATTTCTTCGCTAAGCCTTCTAACGCAAAACATGTTTTTTTTGGTCTCCTGTAAAATTTTTTCAATCACACTTACTAGGTTTTGAAATGGGGACAGCCGTATAATGTACTATGTTATACGAGTATGTTGCTTCGTATACTGCGTTATTCAAGGACGAACCAATACTAAACTTTATTATTTATTATATTATTAATATTATGTATAGACTTTTGCCCGACGTAATCTTCGAACTTAATGAAAAATCGAACTTAACGTTTTCACGTTAAGTTCGATTTTTCAAATCTAATCTAATTCCCTTAGGGGTTGAATTTTCAAAAATCCTTTCTTAGCGAATGCTTACGTCATAATAGCTATCTGTATGCCTTTCAACCTGATTTGTCTTGTAGTTTGAGTTATGCGTTGCTAAATCAGTAGTCAGTCAGTCACCTTTTGCTTTTATACATATAATATATTCAGAAGAATAGTGGGAATATAAACATATTTTACAGGAAGAAAAAATTTGGTAAATTCCCGACAAGCAAACCGTATTTACCGTCCAAATCTGAAAGAGGATACAAGAATAAGTAAGTGTTACTAATCTATATCACACTATCACATCACACTATCACATCACACTAATATAATAAAGACAAAAGTTTGTACGTGTATGTGTGTGCTTGTATGTTTGTTACTCTTTCACGCCACAATGAATGAATCGATTTGGCTGAGAATGGAGATACCTAACGTATACCCAGGATTAAAATATAGTACATTTTATCCCGGAATATTAAAGAATTCCCGCGGGTATTAAAAAGCCTTAATCCACGCGGACGAAGTCGCGGGCATCGTCTAGTAAACAAAAATGTCGAATAAATCAAAATATATGTTTTCCCCTTTGACCAAAGATTACATATTACACCCGGACCCCGCAGGAAATTCAAAAAGGCCATTAGAAAGGACTTTTCTTTACCCATGCCTTTCTTTATGATATAAGGTAAGTTATTCCTCACTTTTTATATAGTACCTTTTACCCGCGACTTTGTCCGCGTGATCTTAGGTTTGGAGTTAGGTTTTAAAATGTTTCCGAAAGAATTACTTACTGGATTTCCCGTCGCACAGATTCAAACAATGCGTAAAGATACATTTAAATTCAAAATTCAAAATTAATTTATTTCATTTAGGCTAATTTGTAGCTCTTATGACACGTCATAAATCTACCACCGGTTCGGAATGCAGATTCTCCTGAGAAGAGCCGGTAAGAAACTCAGCAGTTGCACTTTTCAAAAAAAATTTTTTTTTACAAAGCTATGCTATGTATACAGTGCTTCCACAATAAAGCTTCAAAAATGCAAAAATGCATACGTAGGTACACCAGTCCAACGCATGTCAAGATGGGCAGTCAAAGCAGACCCATTCCCGTTGGTACACCCGTTCACGAGCATGACGCATGATCCAGCCATTGCTTCGCTCAACCATATTTGAAATTTATTAAGTCGTGGTTATTACAAAGTTAGTGATTTTCTTAATGACAAAGTTGCATGGAATCAATCGGCTTGGCATCTAACTACCCCCAAGATAGCATAATAACTTGTTACATTAATATGTAGGTTTACATTAATATTGTAATTTATTTTTTTTAAAAGAGCAACTGCTGAGTTTCTTGCCGGCTCTTCTCAGCAGAACCTGCATTCCGAACCGGTGGTAGAGTCATGACGTGTCATAAGAACCATGTGTTGGCCTACATGAAATAAATAAAAAACCCGCGCAAATCCTTTGTTTTTTTAGGATAAATAGTAGACTATGCCACTCTTAAGGCCAATTTATAGTTATGTAAAAAATCACCCTAACATGTTGCTCCGTTAGGGTGATTTTTTAAGTAATTGGAACGTTTGGAAATATATCTGACTTTTGTATTGAAAATCTATCAAGGATTAAAGTTTATTCCACGGTTAAACGTTACTCGGCGATGGTAAAATTAGCCACGAATTGGTAAAATTTTACAACACTAGTTTCTCATATCTGAAATTGATTGTTTCAGCACCCGACCCGCCACTAAGGTGAAGGTGATACGACAAAGGAAATTCCCAACCTTGAAGTTAAACAAGCTGTACCGGTAACTGAACTATGTAATGGGATATACAACCCGGTCGCATTATCTGTGTATTTGGCGTAGATGACGTCATATTGAGTAAACCGAACAGAGACAAAGTTTCTAAGGAGTGTGCATTTATACCTATTTTGATAGGGTTGGCACACAAGCATAAAATTAAATAGGCAAAACGTTTGTCTGGTGGGAGGCTTTGGCCGTGGCTAGTTACCACCCTACCGTCAAAGACGTGCCGCCAAGCGATCCGGCACGATGGCGTGTAGAAACCGATAAGGGTTGAATTTACACTGCTATACCCCTTCCAAGTTAGCTCGCTACCATCTTAGACTGCATCGTCACTTACCATCAGGTGAGATCGCAGTCAAGGGCTATCTTGTCAGAATAAAAAAAAAAGAGCTTTGTATTATATAGGTTTACGAACCGTTTACGAGATAACTAGCGCGCTTGTATGAAACTGTGTCTCTGTTTTTTTCTCGCGTGTTGTTTCTTTACTCGTGTGGTTACTTTTGTACAGTGAAAACAATACAGTAGGGTCAGTCCAGGTTTTAATTCGATTAATCGTATAGAATTCCATGACATTAGCGTCAAAGCAAAATAAATCATAATTACATTGAACTAGAGCTTGATTTCGTGTATGCATTTTTGTACGTTTAGGGATACGATACGCTCCAAAATAAAATTGTTTGTACTGAATTTGTAACTTTAAACCGATACAATTAAGATTCGTTTTACTTTGATATAAGATATTTTTTATACTAACCCTACTAGTAAAGAGGGCGAGCGCGGGATGGTGAAAGGGAAAGGCAACGCATCCTAGCGAGGTGCACACATAATTTGAACGGGTTATACCTTATTACTACTGTCTTATTGTCCTTGAGTTTATATACTACTTTACATTAGTTTCACATGATTATGAAATACTGTTGTAACTGAATTAAACTATTGCAAAACTGAGCGTGATTTGATTTTTATAACTATAAACTAGCTTTTGCCCCCGCGACTTCGTCCGCGTGGAATTAGGTATTGGGGTGGAATTTTCGAAAACTGTGACACAATTACTTCTTTATTTTTAACTGAAAGCTCAAATACCAACTTTGATGGAAACAGCTTGAAAAATGACGGACTTTCATATAAACTTCCATCCTCTATTTAAACCCCTTAGGGGTGAAATTTCCAATAATCCTTTCTTAGTGTGCGCCTACATCATAAAAGGAACCAACTGTAAAAATTTCAAGTTTCTAACTTCAGTAGTTTAGGCTGTGCGTTGATATCTCAGTCAGACAGTCAGTCAGTCAGGACATTGAATTTTATATATATAGATTAAATAAATTAAATAACTATAGGCCTACGAATTCATCTACGTGGATTTAGTTTTTAAAAATTCCTTAGGAACTCATTGATTTTCAAGTATCAACTCGACCGTTCCGTAGAACAAAGTCTCATCTGCTAAATTCAAAACTTGAAATTTGAGCCTTACAAGTCACAACTCACATCTGCAAGGCTCAAATCTCAAGTTATGAATTTAGCAGATGAGATTTTGTTCTACGTAACGGTCGAACTATTTCTACGTAAAAATCAAGTCCATCCGTAGCTTCGTTGCGGCGTGATTGACGGATAAACCAACGAACACATACTTTTGCAGGAAGCCCTAGAGGAACCTAAGTTGTTGAGCGTAAGTACTTTTGTGGTACCAAGCTTTCATACCTAGCTGAAACCCATCCCAAATCCCAATACGCACTGAAAAGTAACTTCACCAAAAATTCGAATGAAAAGTCAACTACCCCCATTTTCACTTCAGTGTGCGGAATAATGTATGCACATAAATTTGTGCATCCAGCAAAACATTGGAACAATGCGAACTTTGTTAACACCATAAATATTTATGAATTAATTTTAAAAAGTCCACTCTGAACTGTGGGCCCCGTGTGAGCTGTAAAAATGAGTTTCGGAGAGTTTAAATAAATCGGTAGGTAGCCAAAATTATAAAAGTTTAGAGCCAAGGAAGGCGTGTTAACAGTGCGCAGAATGCCAGAAAAAAATCCCCACGATAGATGAAATAAAACATTCCCGAAACCTCGTGTGAAACGCGACAGATGCTAGCGTGTAGGAGTGTAGTAAGCGCCAAATACATCATATTCTAATAACTCGTAAGATATTTTTTTTGTTAAATGGCTGTATTGTCTCTCAGTAATATGTAATAGGAATTTTATATAAAAATTTTGGCTCTGTAATATGCAACACATTGAAAATAAATGCAAATTGCTTAAAAATTAGCCTAACTTTGCGATTTTTTTTTTGTTAAACAAATTTCTTTATTTTACGTTTCTACTCAGTATCGTTCCTAGGAAATATGATGTAGTTTTTGCCTATTTTTTTTTCGGATAATTAAAACTTGATCTACTGCTGTAAAAATCAAATCTGCATCTAAAAATTTACAATTACACGCGCTCTTAAATGGAAACTACATCATTGAAAGAACCTCATTACCTCAAGCGACTCCCTAGCAGCCGCGGGACACATGCGACACAAGACCGTCCTCTGTGGCGATCATGCCAAAAGCCAGCTTCCGACGCACTATGGAAAATAAATGTGTGTATCGGATCAAAAATCGATAACTTCTTTATTACTGAAGATTATACTTTGCATTTTTGCACAAATAAAGAATAGTGTATAAGGCTTTAAATGCAATGTGTTTTTAATATAATTTATTGTAAGAAATAATATTAAAAATTAAAATAAAATTCAAAGTGTGAAAAATGACCTTTAATTTTTTTCTTTAACTATCAATACTATTTATAATGTGTTCAAAACCTAATTACCTTATTCTTAACTCAAAAATATAAATTAAAGTCAAAGAAAAACACAAAATATCCCGGAAAAAATCTCTCGGATTTACTCTTATTCATTGAGGAGTTCCGTCCTCCATCTCCGAAGATATTCATCAGATCTTCACCAAATTTAAATGGGACCAACCTGACAATACGTTCTTTCAAATAATTTTTTTTTATTGAAATCGGTTCAGATTTAACGGAGTTATGGAGTAACATTGCCAAAATAAATAAAGGTAAAAATAAAAATACGCGTCGAATTGAGAACCTCGTCTTTTTTTTGAAGTCGGTTAAAAACAAATGTTGTCATCAGAGACTTCATAATTTTCTTTGAAAATTATTGATAATGCCTCAAATTTTGTACCTCCTTCAATATAGGAAAGGATTAATTCACGTTTTGAACACTTGAAACTAGCCACTTAGAAGGGGTATACAAAATGTAAGTATAAAATATATGTTATAACAATGAAACATCTGTTTAATTACAACTACAAATTTTCTATTAAGCAATAAATTCATCAACTCTTTATGTATTACTAGCTATTTCCCGCGACTTCGACCACGTGGAAAAAGTTTAGAATGACATACTAATATCCGCGAGAAGTTATATGTCCTCTATCTCCGATAATATTCAGTAGATCTTCACCAAAATTGAACAGAATACTTCTAATAGTACACAATTTATAATAAAGAAAGAATTATTAAGTTTGGTTTAGATTTGACGAAGTTATGGAGCAAAATCAACAAAAATATTCATCCCCTATTCCGGATAAACCTTATTGTTTATTAGGATAAAAAGTATCCTATATAATGACCCGGGGTAACAGATATATCAAATTTCAAATCTTCTCGGTAGTAAATTAGAAAAAATATTATTGATATAAAAGTCTACATTCCAAACCGCAATAGAGAGCGGTTTTCTGTTTTCTGACTTTTTTCACATTTTCGCAAATAACTTCAAAAGGCGCAAATATGCGCAGCTAATTTTAATAAATGTTTCTTATGAATAAGTAGGCTACAAATCAATATTAAATTTAAAGCGTGGGGAAGCGTGGGTAACTATTAAAAGTCTCAATGAACTTGAAAAATCCTTTTTTTTCGCCACATTTTAAGTTACAATTATTTTACCTTAAATTTTAACATAATATTACAAAAATATTAGTTGTTCAAAAATATTCAAAAAATGCGCTTTCCAGAAATATATAACACTTTATATGTATTCCTACAAAGTTTAACTTTAAAATCCCTTTGAAAATGATGAAGTTAAAAGGTTTAACATGGACGTCCGAAAAATAAAAAAGTTTGTGGCCCTGTAAAAAAAATACTATAGATAATTAGTGCAAAATTTCCACATTATAATTTAGTTTGACTCTTAAACTAATAAATAAAATTAAAAAACTACGCCAATTGCGGTATTGATAAAACCATTTATGATATACCGTTGTACTAGCATATTCCATAGTGCGACGGTGCGTATCATTGCGGACGGACGAGGATTCTGTACCGGCGGCGTGGGAACGTACGAACTTCGTGGGAAGGTCTCGTCCATGATAGCATAAAGATGATTTCTCATGGTGCATGATGTTGCGAATGATACTACTAATTATAGAATAGAGTACAATAATTTTTTATCCAAATAAACTTTCACAAAGTGCTTTCGAATCGTCAAATTGCTGATGATCTGTGCAAGTGCGAGATTCGAACCCACTTTGTATTTCCAAAACAACAAGTAACATATCGCTGCAAGTCTGGGACCTTACTACCAATGCTTAAAGTAAAAAAAAGTAGTACAATTTTTTTTTTTTAAGAATATTAGCCAAGCTGAACTTATACTCTCTTCTCCTTTTCAAATAAGCGGAAAAATTGTGCTAGGAGTGGGTACGATAATAGTGCAACGGGTGAGGCTCGAACCTGCGACCTTTCAGTTTTCAGTCGGCACTGTAAACTTTGGGCTATTGAGGCTTATATTATCTCAATATTGTGTAGATATACAATAACGTCCTTATGTTACTTGCTTTAAAGTTGTCATTGTATTGTCAACATAACGCACGGTGCATCGGTACGCGCCTGTCCTTGCCCGCGCGCAAACTCACGCACCGTGGGAAGCCCGCTTCGCTAACAAAAGAGAGAAAAAATTTATGCCATTTCTTGTGACCAGCCCCGTCAGAAATCACTTTTCCATTAACTCGGCACGAGTACAAAACGATTTGCCGCATAAGCTTTGGCAGAGGACAAAAGACAAAAGTCACACGTTGACCATCCCCTACTGACGAGGGTCAGCAAAATAATCTAATTGAACATGATTTATTGAACAAATGACGCACAGTTTTGACAACCTCCATGTGGCCTGTCCTCTTTTTAGTACATCCCATGCACCAATATGGTAGCATATGGCACTTTGTCCCACTCTTCGATCACAGAAAAATAAGTGGATTCAGCACTTCATACTTTGCATCATTGTTCCTTGACACCATGGAGGCTATATCCTTCAAGCTTGACACTGAAATAACTACTTCACGTCAATGTTCGATGACAGACTAGCTAGCGATATGATCTTGCACTCATATTTAGTGGTTACACAAATCGGACTAACATGCGATATCCACTTATTTTTCTATGATCGAAGGTCCCACTGAACTGCACTGAAGTCTAATTAAAACTTAATTAAACATAACGATAACAAAAGTTTGAAAAAGCACCATAGTAACAATCGCGAGCGGTGCGTTGCTATCTGTACTAAGCGGGTGTGACTTAAGGCGCGTCGCGTGGAAGTGCGACGGGAGGTAGCGGCCAACTTGAAGCGAAAAAGCAGTATGAAAAGAACACTTAAAACACTTATTTTTAATTTTTAAATGATTTTATGAAAATTTTCTATTTAATTATACTATAAATAATTATTATATCATACTTGCTCAGTAACTAGGGATTACTATGGTGGAAAGTCTCCTTGTAAGTTGGTGTTTGCAATTCAAGGCAACATTACGTCGCACTATGCTTTAATTGTAATGATCACATTACAGTTCAAGCTATGCAAAACTCCTTGGTAAACAATCTCTTTTCTTATAAAATGGTAAGAAAACTTTTTACTGAAAAAAAAAAACACTGAACATGGCGGCATTTAATTTCCATACATTTCAAACTATGCAAAACTCCTTGGAACTCAGAGCCGTAAAAAAAAAAATGGAAAACTATTTACGAAAAAAAAATGGAAATAGCGGCATTTCATTTGATCTGAAAGTTTGTGAAGTTTGTTCGTAAAGGGATTTAAGTTATTTACAACAATGTCAAGCACTTCATCAGATGATGAAAAAGGAGGAGAGCCTGATTTTTGTTTGCTTGAAGCAAAACAAATGATGCAAAACCTTTTGCCGGATAAGTCCAAAGTTACCTCGCAAGAATGATATAAAGTAGAATGCTTACCTCGGTTGCAAGTAGCTATTACACCCTCGAACTATATTCACCCTCGCTCGCTGCGCTCGCTCGTGTGACTAAATATCTCGGGTGCACGCGATCCATTAGCGCCCTATGCGAGCTGCGCTCGCACTGGCGCCAAATTGGATCTTGTTCTGTAATAGCTTACTTACGTCCCTTGTGTAACAATCTACTATTACTAACTAGAACAATGAAATATGATATTTCGGCGATTAAAAGAAAACCATTTTATGTAATAATTTTTAATGCATCTGCTATCGCGTTGCTTCGCAATCTTTAGGCTTATTTTTGACAGCGAATATAGTGGCAATCGTTATAAAAAATTTATTTGAAACTAGTTGATGGCAGCGACTCGATCCGCGTGGATGTAGTTTTTAAAATCCCTCAGGAACTCTTTTATTTTCCGGGATAAAAAGTACCTTATGTCACTCTCCGAGTCCTCAACTTTACCCATGCAAAAATCGCGTCGATTCGTAGCTCTGTTGCAGCGTAATTGAAGGACAAAAACAAACCAACAAACTCATTTTCACATTAATAAGGATGTATAGTACGTTTATCTCACGAAGTTACGGGCGCTTTACTTGTGGTTATGTCGTGTACATGCATTGCGTAAGTGTGTGTCAGGAGCCCAGGTGGGAGCGGTCAGGCGCGAGCAAGCTCTCGCTCACACTTATACAGATACGACACACACAACCATGAGCCACGCGCCCTCGTGAATTGCAAGAACTATACCTAGAGTTAGAAGAATGTTTTTATCGTAAGGTTCCCGTTCATATTTTGTCATAGCAGAAGTGTATCAAAAAAGTGACACTAAATTATGAGGTCCGCGAGAAACTGTGTCACTTGTCCAATAAATCACGTTCTATTAGATTCTCTGTCACTGACCCGTGTCAGAACTCGGAGTCAATATGTGACTTTTATCTCCCGAGCGACAATCTGCCACAAATCCTTGCACTCAGTAAAAATATTAGGAGGAAAAATACCTACTATCAGATGTAAAAGCTAATCTAGGTATAACGCATGATCTATCTTATAAATATATAAAAGAACTGACTGACTGATCTATCAACACATAACTCAAATCACTGGATGGATCAGGCTAAAAGCGGATGCCAAAGCATAACTATTATGACGTCAGGCATCCGCCAAGAAATAATTTTTGACTATTCAGTCCCTAAGGGCAAAATAAAATAGCGGTTTGAAAAATCGAAGTTTTAACGCGAGCGAAGCCGCTGACAAATGGTAGTTTTACATAAGTAAATACATTATTTTTCAGTTTCATCCCATTTGTCAAAAAATATTTTTTTTGTCTCGAAATAACTTACGAATTTCTGGGTAAAAAAAAATAATCTATATAATATATAAAATTCAAAGTCCTGACTGACTGACTGACTGACTGAGATATCAACACACAGCCTAAACTACTGAAGTTAGAAACTTGAAACTTTTTACAGTTGGTTCCTTTTATGATGTAGGCGCACACTAAGAAAGGATTATTGGAAATTCCACCCCTAAGGGGTTTAAATAGGGGATGGAAGTTTGTATGAAAGTCCGTCATTTTTCAAGCTGTTTCCATCAAAGTTGGTATTTGAGCTTTCAGTTAAAAATAAAGAAGTACTTGTGTCACAGTTTTTGAAAATTCCACCCCAATACCTAATTCCACGCGGACGAAGTCGCGGGGGCAAAAGCTAGTTAAATTATAAATGCGAAAGTTTGTGAGGATATTTATTGCTCTTTCACGTTGTTCGGAAATATTATGATGTTTTGTTTTGATAGATTTAGACAATGTGGGCACAGTCCACTAAACATACCAAAACCAGCGACCTACCATGGGACTTACAACCCCGCGGTTACATGGTTTTTTTTTTTTAAATATATAGACTAGCGCTTGTCTGCGATCTCACCTGATGGTAAGTGAAGATGCAGCCTAAGATGATACGCGCTTGCCTAGAAGATGCCTATTCACTCTTGATTTAAAGACACCCACATTATAGTTAGTTGGAAAAACGGAAGCCGGAAGGGCATTCCAAATTTTTGGTGATGGATGAACTAAATCAAATAGTTCTTGGGCACACTCTCAGAAATATATCCTGTAGAACACCGACAGACAGGCAACCTCGCGCCGATGTTACAGACTTTGGAGTCTGGAGTTTACCAGCGATTCGTCGCCTATGAGTCTTCTGGCACGTCGATCCACCGAATCCAAAGCAGCGAGCTGGTACTTAGCAGAGCCGTCCCATAAATGGCTGCAGTACTCCATGCACGATCGAACTTGTGCTTGATACAGAGTAAGAAGCTGATCGGGCGTGAAGTACCGCTTAACTTTGTTGAGGATACCAAGTTTCTTGCCAGCAGTTTTTGCCTTGGATTCGATGCATTGGTAAATTCGATCGGGTGGAATAAAACCCACCACACGTAAAAACTACTGGACAGATATTGATAAAAATCCACAATAGCTTATACATCAGAGTAGCACATAACACATAGTATGTTATAGCGCCCTTTCTCTAAGCAAGGCTTTAAAATAATTGGAAACAGAAAGTGAAACGGAAATCCGATACAGTCTATTTGTAAAGTAATTAAAACTTGCTCATTAGGGCTAAGGAATGCTCCAACTTATTTGTTTTCGATCTACCCCTCAACTGCGACCCTAGAGCAGGTTTGCATAGCTCGAAAGCTTTGATAGTTTTCACGAGTTCCCATAGCTATTATATCGTCAAGCTTCAATAGCCCTTAACAGCTCGTTGTTTTAAATCGGTTCATTCCATAATAACAAACTTTCAGGTTTTCAATTCAAGACTATACAGAACCGATCCAATATTTGCGGCTAGATGTCCTCGTAGCATCTCTTTAAGCATCTCAACACGTCGCAGTCTTGCGCAGAATCTTGCGGATCTTTATAACTTGTTTGATGTCGTTATTCTTAATTATATCATATTATTATTAAGTTATTTTATTATTACTACCGCAGTGCCCCGATCATAGTAACTTATTGGAAGAGTAGGTGGTTTTTATAAAAGACAATGCTTATGAAAGACTTGGTTCGATATTGATTTTACTTCGCAACTCTTTCAGCATTTAGCTATTCTTCTACGAATTCCCTCAGTTCTGACTCAATCAAGTAGAGAAACTTATAACCATAATTATCTTCATCACCCACTTAGTGACTCTAAGCTTCCTAATGTGATTAAAAGTGTAGCACTTTTAATCACACAGGTGTAACAAAACTTTCCTGATACGACATCGAAATTCGTGTACGAAACCTGTAAAAACTCGTGCTAAAGGGTCCTGTTTCAAGTTAAATTACTTTCAAGGTAAATATTAAGTTTGTGTATTTCTTGTTTCGTTAAAGTTAATAGCTGTTTTAATAGCGTCGCCTGAATTCGGGATGATATTTAATTATAATATTAATTAACTTTATTAATGTATTTTGTGTTCTTTATTTGTTTTAAATGTACAACAGGGCCCTCTTTTTAGACGCAATCATACTTTGGAGCTTTGGTCTCTAGATTTACACCTTTCTCAAGTTGACAATCAATTATTTATTTGAACACTTTAAATTAGAATAGTTCCCTTAAAAGTTACTATGTACTGTATTCTACGTTACGGGTCCAGGTTACGGGCATCAACTAGTTCTTTATAGATACTTACTACTGTGAGTATCTGTAAAGAACTAATTCTTTATAGATACTTACTTACTGTAAGTATCTATAAAGAACTAGTTGCCCACGGCTTCACTCGCGTGTATTTAACTCAAACTCAAAATTATTTATTTCATGTAGGCCAAATTGTGGCTCTCATGACAGGTCAATAATCTACCACCGGTTTGGAATGCTGATTCTGCTGAGAAGAGCCGGCAAGAAACACAGCAGTTGTTCTTTTCAAAACAAAAAAAAAATGTTACAATATGTAGCTTATTTATCTTGTGGACAGCTGAAGCAAAGCAGATTGCTTCCAAGCAGCGTTTTTGAAAATCTCGCGTGATCTATTTGATTTTTCAGGATAAGAAGTAGCCTATGTCACTCTCTCTCACATATTATCTTAGTATCTGTAGCTATGTCCTTTAACACCATTGGTTGCCTGGAAGAGATCGCTATGTAGCGATAAGGCCGCCAAATTGTATGCGATTTATTAAGCTCTTTGTGTCTGTTTTTATAATACCTATGTGTGGTGTACAATAAAATTAGTATATTCATTCATTCATTTATTCATTATGGAGAACTCTCAGGCATGCAGGTTTCTTAATTGCTCTTGTGGCTCTTAGCTTAATTGGCTTCTATAATGCTATATTTCATATCTCGCTAATGAAAAAAAAAAAATTAAGTTCTAAATTAAGTTTAAACTTAAGTTCAAAAGAAGATTTGATTTTTAGAAGAAACCCATTAAGCTAATAGAAAAATATCGTCATTTTTGAGTTCCGATGATTCACGTAGGGGCTGTCTATTTAATTGCTTAAATTCCGAAAAGCCAGCGGTGCACGGGATCGAACCCGCGATCTCCCGAATAGAAGTCCGCGATCCTAACCACTAGATTATACTGCTCTTACTTTTTCTTTCTTTTTTTTTTATTCGATGACAAGATAGCCCTTGCCTGCGATCTCACCTGATGGTAAGTGACGATGCAGTCTAAGATGGTAGCGGGCTAACTTGGAAGGGGTATAGCAGTGTAAATTCAACCAATACCCCTTATCGAAATTATATATATCGGGGGCAGTTTAGAAATTACTAGACGATGCCCGCGATTTCTTCCGCGTGGATCAAGGTTTTGCAATTCCCACGGGAACTCTGTAATTTTCCGGGATAAAATGTAGCCTATATTTTAATCCTGGGTATGAGCTATCTCCATTCCAAATTTCAACCAAATCGGTTAATTCGTTGGGGCGTGAAGGAGTAACAAACATACACACACACACACACACACACACACACATACAAAATTTCGCCTTTATAATATTATAGTGTGAATGTGATGTGATAAATTCCTAAACTGCCCCCGCCGGGAATCGAACCCGAGACCTCCCAGTTATAAGACCACAGCGCTCACCACTGCGCCAGGGAGGTCGTACTATGGATTATCTGAAGATATTTCAAGTTGTCTTTTTTAAATCTGTTTAAAAAATAAAACATCCAGTACTGTAGCTCGGCATTAATTAACCATTGTTTTTCGGACTATTCAATGAGTTTTGTTCCGTATCTTTATGACTATTCAATTCAATAACAATTAGGTCACTAGAAGAGTGTGCGGACTTTAGACAATCGTGAATTTATAAGGTTTAAGTCGAGATTTTTTTATTCGATCACAAGATGACAAAAAAAATCGTGAAGTCAGGTTTAATTTTTAACCAATTTGCATTTTTTTTTTAAAGAACATTAGCCAAGCTGAAGTTGACTAATATCCTCCTCTCCCCTCCAAATAAGCGGAAAGCTTGTGCTAGGAGTGGGTACGACAATAGTGCAACGAGTGGGGTTCGAACCTGCGACCTTTCAGTTTTCAGTCCGCACCTTTAACCGTTGGGCTATTGAGGCTTTACAATTTAATTACATTTTACTTAGCCAAATTGTTCATATAAAATTCCTATAATAATTAAGAGACGATACAGCCATTTGGCTGAAATTAGGCAAATTTAAATGAATATCTTACGAGTTATTAGAATACATGATGTATTTGGCGCTTACTACACTCCTACACGCTAGCATCTGTCGCATTTCACACTAGGTTTCGGGAATGTTTTATTTCATCTAACGCAGGTATTTAAGCTATTGCATAGCTTCTATCGCGGGCCAGCGTGGAGACCGAATCCAGAAATTCCGTAACGAAAATAACCTGACACGGGACTCCTCTACGGTGAGCCGCTAGATGGCGTTGATAAAAAATGCTATGCAATAGCTTTACCGCGACAGTCCCCGAGTGCCACACGTCTTTTTTTTTGCAACTCTGCGCGCTGTCTCGTGCCCTAGGAAGTACAGACGCAGCTCTTGGCTTCTGTTTGGTCTCGTCTCAAGTCTGCGCAGCCTTCAGATAATTGACTGTAGCATACAACTGCTTGGAATACAGCAAAAACCAGTAATTAATCCCTCGACGCCGCTGCGAATCGTTGTTCGCGACAGTATTCAAAAAAAAAAAAAAAAAGACACGACCCGATCCGCCTTCCTTGGGACCCGGCGAGTTAGCCAAGTTTTTTAGGAGCGCCGTAAAAACTTTGTAAGGAAGTGAATTTTAACATTCTTACATAAAAAACTTTGCTAATTAACAATTTAATTTTATGGTCCCTGATTTTGTAAGTGGGTAGGTACTAGGGTTTGAAGTGTTACGTAACGGAGGGTGGCATTACTTTTTTTTTTTTATAAAAGAACATCATCCAAGCCAAGATCCAAGCTGATGTTGACTAATATTCTATATTTCTCTACTATAACTAGGTAGGTATAACACTAAGATCGGATTTTTTTTTATAAAGAATATTAGCCAAATTGAAGTTGACTAATATTCTTCTCTCCTCCATATAAGGGGAAGCTTGTGCTTGGAGTGGGTACGACAATAGCGCAACGGGTGGGGTTCGAACCTGCGACCTTTCAGTTTTCAGTTTACCTTTTGTACTGGCTTGCCCAGTACAACAACACACATAATGGATATGTATAATACAGAGATCACTCACTTGTCCCGCCACACCGATGCCGATATAAGACTGAGACACCCACCGCATGGTGGCTGCATTTATAGTAACAATACAGTTGTATTGTTACTATCTACCCACATCTAGAGTCTGATGTTACGCGTATAATATATTCGCTTACCTACAGACCTAGTACGGTACATCTCTTCCTCGTTTTAATTTTATTTTTCATATTGCTTGTCATGTCAGTGGTCATTTGACAAAATAGTAATATGGATAAATAATCCAATGTACCTAGTACGGGTACTACTATTACTTAACCTTGATAGCTAGAAAGCCACTAACCTAATTACACATAGTCGCTTCTACTGTGCTCTCTTCCTTTTCCTTTTTTTCCCCGACTGACTGAACTTATTCTAACAAAATCTCAAAATAAGTGATCTCAACCAACGAAAATATTTAATGGATCTATCTGAACACTAAGTGCCTATAATTGCACTGATACAAATGTAATAATCTAAATCCGGAAGGAAAAGTTATTACCTACCAACTATGCCATCCGAAATCATTCTAAGATTAACCATTTATAAATGCAAATAAAGTTAAAACGTATTTATTGAAAACTACCTTGAATTCTTTGAGGAAGTTCTCTATCGGATAGAATTATGCCTAATTCAACCCAAGTACGTGAAATCTACAGAACGACCAATATTTATATTGACCTGGTCATAAATATAATCACACATAACGGCCCCTGTCCTCACATCCAACCAATTCAACCACAACACTTCAGACAAACCACCATCTGAACGTGAGGGCAACTATCAAACATATCCAAGAATTATTTAATCAATTACACTCATCTAAACCTCAGGGCAATATTCATTCGATCAGGGCGCGATTGCTATCACAACCCACCAATCAAATACAACGACCCAGACGCGGAAGCATCTAGCAGCTGAATGAGTCTCTGAGAGAGACCGAACTCGCATCGTCAAATCCGCTGTATTTATCCCCACGGCGCGCCGCCAGACCGGCGCCTACGTCATCAACAAAGTCAAACATCGATTTTATAAAACTACCTTCAATACATCGAAGTTGTATATCTTTACTATTCCAATATTTCGCTAATATTATATCGATTTCATTTTCGTTACAAAACAGATAGTTTGCAATTTTAAAATTCCATCATATTTAAAGCATGCCCCATTTAAAACCGCAGTGTTTTTTATACCCTGTGATTTAACGAAAATGCCCACTTGTCAATACTTTAAAATTCCATTTCAAACTAACGATATCTTGCCGTAAGGAAATATATCGGCAACTGAAAATAATCTATTTTAAATTTGATCCTGTCAATTGCATGTAACCCAAGCCCTACAGACTGATGTAAGCTGTATCTTGATAAAGGATAATGCCAAAAATTTATGGAACTTTAACCCTATTTTATATTGCCAATTGTTTCCCTAAGTTTTAAAACTTCTAGAACTTGCGGCTTTTTTGACTAATTCAAAGTCAAAGTTAGACTTTTAGGTTATTATGAAACCAAAATCGTGAATGGATGGTTTATACTACACGAACGAGATGCAGTATACGTAGACGTATGACACTGACAAATGACATCGCACCACCGTTGAGATCTCAAATTGACAATGGTGTTTCATTCAGAAAGCTAAAACAACAGCAACAATGGCGTTTCATTACACGTTCCATTTCCTTTTCGTTTTCGTTTTTGATTTTTTTTTTAAATTTTTAGCTAATGTGCAGTTATCTCATGTTCTAGTTCAAACCGACGAGTTGCCCATAATTGGGTGCACAATTAGAACGTTCCTGCAAGCGTAGTTAAATTTTTTTTTTTTTCCGCAGTTATTTGTGCAAACACCTTTAAAAGCAGGCCGGCAGGCAGGACGGTAAATGAAGTTTTTTTTGAGAAAACCAACTACACTGCTCCAACTTAAATTTTTGATCACAATCACAAAGACAAAGACTATTCTTTTTTTTTTTTTTTGTAACCAAAGACCCCACCCCACACTAACACTACATCATTCATTCAACTCGTGTTTTTTTTTAATTTTAAATGATGTAATTTTGTGATCTTGTGATTTGAAATAAAAATAAATGTCAAACTCGACGTTTATAAAACTGACACCTACACCCAGAAAACATTTGATTACTGATTTTAACATTTTATTATTCATTAATATAGGTAGCTAATTGGCACAAGCTTTTTAGTGCTAATAAAAATACCAGCTAAATTACCATAGTACTGGGTGCCTCTAACCATCATTTTCCGAGTTTGTTATTATTTAAGTTTCCTTTGTAACACTGATTGTAACCGCTTCCTAGAAGCAGGGATTACCTAACATTTTAATAGCATTTTTTTTCCAGTCCCTGATTAATATAGAACACTAATATTTTAATATCAGATCCAGGGATTAGTTTGAACGAAGTTTTCTCTAAAACCTATTTGGTTTTATTTAGCCAATTATACTCGGCTAAAACCAAGATGGTAATATTTATACGATTGAGGTGCGATTGCTATCGTATCTACTCAATCATAACATATAACAAGAAAGTTACTAATCACAAACATATCAACGTAATATCAGGTCACTATTGTTGAGCCACTAACTTCTAAAACAATATGACACAATACAAGGTCTATGACTATGAATAATATTATTCTTTTAACTAGATTTGGACTTTTACTTTTAACTAGATTGGCCACGGTGCCAAATACCCGTGGGACCCAATCATATGATGGTCCTCCTGACCGAATTCGGCCACGAGATCAGCCATCTGCGCGGGAGATATTATAGTGCACAAGTATTTGCGCAGACACAAGTGCACTCTCTATTCCCTCACTCTCATAGTCCGATGGGACGGGGGAAAATCGACCCGACCGGAGAGAGATCAGGCGCAGGACCGACAGTTTTACGTGCTCTCCGAGGCACGGCATACATACTGAGTTGCCATGGCATCGGTCATCCTCAGATCGCCCCGATCCATGCATCTCTTTTTTTTTTGTTAGGTATCGACTACCTTCGCCGGTACAGTTCCGATTTTCATCGCGAACTTACCAAATTTCCTTTTTTTTTTTTTACTAAATTTCCTTTTTTTTTTTTTTTTTTACCTTGCTGGTACAGTTCCGATTTGCATCGCGAACCTACCAAATTTCCTTTTTTTTTTTTTTTACTAAATTTCCTTTTTTTTTTACCTCGCTGGTACAGTTCCGATTTGCATCGCGAACTTACCAAATTTCCTTTTTTTTTTTACCAAATTTCCTTTTTTTTTTACCAAATTTCCTTTTTTTTTTTTACTAAATTTCCTTTTTTTTACCTCGCTGGTACAGTTCCGATTTGCATCGCGAACTTACCAAATTTCCTTTTTTTTACTAAATTTCCTTTTTTTTACTATCGGTATCGACTACCTCGCTGGTACAGTTCCGATTTGCATCGCGAACTTACCAAATTTCCTTTTTTTTTACTAAATTTCCATTTTTTTTTTTTTTACTATCGGTATTGACTACCACGCTGGTACAGTTCCGATTTGCATCGCGAACTTACCAGATTTTTTTTTTTTTTTTTTTTAGGTACCGTTCGATTTCTCGAACTACCTCCGTTACATTTGTAAAATCAATGCACATAATAGGTGACATAATAATCATAATAGGTCCAACATGTTCCGCCAAAGGCATATCCAACTATTTAACAATAAGAATTATAATTAAAATTTTTATTTCGTCTCAGAAAGAATGATAACTATACTCATCTAAATGGAATCTAAAGGCTAACTGGACAGGCTTTAAAAATGATATTAGTATGTATTCAAATCATAATAAATTTAGTCACCATTATGTACACCGATCAACAAATTTCGTGCTTTTATGCTAGTGCGTATACGGAATCCACAAAACCTTTACACATCTACATTTCTTTGCGTGGGTCTTAACCTACAGCCCCTTCATCTTAGTCTTAAACCACGGCGCTTGTGGTCTTTTTTTTAAGGACACTATTAAAACAATAACACGTCTAAGTTTCTAGATCTGGCCCGCCAGAGTATATTATACACTGGTTTGCTATTCGTACCTTAAGCAATTTTACGAGTGTTACCGACCGGAACTAAACATTAGTTGCCATGCCACACTAGTCCCGTCAGACACATATATCACATTCGGATTACAGACAGTTCCAGACAGTCTGATTATTTACAATTTACCATAATGAATACTAAAGAACCGATCTTATTTTGTTGTTGGCTTTTAGAACAACAAAAAAAACGCATTCAAATTCATAAACGGAGTAGAAATCACAATTTACCCTACCAAAATCTTTGAATATGAATCCGTTCATTTCCATAGTATCGATTGAATTCTACATTTATGTTTACAACAAAATAACGCTTTACTGGAATAAGGTAACGCTTCTTTAGGTACCAATATTACAAGACCGACATTAAGTTCAAATAAATTTTACTGCAACGGCATTATTCATAGCGAATTTAGCTTAATAAGCCATAACTTCACTTTCATTATACTATCACGAATAGGTAAATTAAAAGTACTGACACACATGCATTGCTAGCAATAATTAATTAATAAAATTTTGTTCGATTACTTTGATCCTGGCAGGGTCGCCACTTGTACTGGCTTGCCCAGTACAACAACACACATAATGGATATGTATAATACAGAGATCACTCACTTGTCCCGCCACACCGATGCCGATATAAGACTGAGACACCCACCGCATGGTGGCTGCATTTATAGTAACAATACAGTTGTATTGTTACTATCTACCCACATCTAGAGTCTGATGTTACGCGTATAATATATTCGCTTACCTACAGACCTAGTACGGTACACCTTTAACCGTTGAGCTATTGAGGCTTGACTTTGGCTATAATATTGCCTGACTTACTGTGATATTGTTGCACCAGATGGACGCATGTTTGTTATCATTTGTGAGCTAGAACTCCATTTTACCAATTTTAGCATTTATGAAGTTATTGCACCCGGTAGGTATGGGGTATAAACTATCAATAATATTGATAGTGTAAACCCAATCATAGATGAACTAAATCAAAATCAAAATCCATTTATTTGTTGAAATAGGTAGTATAAGTTCTTTTAGGTATTGCTGTGTATCACTACTTCATGCCGTGAGGCGTACAAATTTTTAGCTTAAAACTAGAAAATATACTTTAAAATAATTAACTAGATACATACATTAAAATTTTTTTCATCAATGTAGTCTGTAATACAATAATAATTTTTTTCCTTAAAAATAACAACACTCAATCACTCAAAGATCCTCAATACAAAGGGCCATAGAGAAGCAACAACACATAGTAGTATCACCATAGACTTATTATATTACTGCGTAAGTATCACTTTGGTTAATGATGTAAATCATCTCCCCAATAAATACAATACAAATTCATTAACACCGTCCCCCAATATACAATTAGTAAGGTCGACGTTGGCGCATCTTAAGATCTTAAGGAAATAATTGTTTGATATTACAAGCTTATTTGACCTTTCATTTGCATTAAAATGGAAACATACAGACCTATAAAACGTATATACCGGACGCCTTTAACATTGAAAGCCCCGTCACGCGTGGGTTTTACGTGAATTGATAGTTAAAAATTAGATGAACTAAATAAGTTTAAAAAGCCGAAAAATATTAAAAAAAAATTAATAAATGCAAATATGTTTTACCGTCATCGCAAATATTGATTATTTATAGCGGGCTAACTTGGAAGGGGTATGGAAGTATACATTCAACCCATACCCCTAGTCGGTTTCTACACGCCATCGTGACGGAACGCTAAATCGCTTGGCGGCACGTCTTTGACGGTAGGCTGGTAACTAGCCACGGCCAAAGCCTCCCACCAGACAAAACAAAGACTTTAATTAAACGTAGCGTTTCCAACCGCATTATCCACTAGTATATTTCACAATCCTAACCCTCACCGACCGGGCACGACCAATATCGATCTATCATGCTGTGTCACGGTCGCCGAGGCCCCCTGAGCTTTACATTTTACTGCCCGCGTGTTGACATCTGGGATAAAAATGTACACATACAATGTAAATGAAAAAGTACTAATTAATTTCCGGGTTGACTTTTTAATCCACACACGTACACACCCACCCACACACACACACATCTAAGACTACACACACTATAGTACACCGTGAAACGTACATAGGTAGTAGGTACCTACCTACAATCTACATAGGTACTCACGATGTGTAGTATTATTATAGTGTATCTTATGCTTAGATCTATAGAGCTCTTACTCAGCTCTGACTCAGCTCAGACTTAAGACAGAGTTAAAATGAGACACAAATATGCTCTGACATAGATCTGTCTCGTTTTAACTCAGACTTGAGTCTGAGCAGAGTGAGATTTCAGCCTTAAAGTCGGTAACTTTTCAAGTTTACATTACTACCATTTATGATAAAAAAAAGCGTGGATGCAACTCGCTCCAGCAATACATAAGCATGTAATGTGAATATTAATTGTAAACTGTACGCAACATTTAATATTGTTATTACAAAATATATATTATTTTATTTTTAAAAGAGCAACCACCGTGTTTCTTGCTGGTTCTTCTCGGTTGGAACGGCATTCCGAACCAGTGGCAGATTCATTTGACGATTTGAAAGCACTTTGTAAAAGTTTATTTGAATAAAGAATTATTCTATTATAGTCATTTAGTATGGACGGAAAAGCGACGAAGAATTTCACCATCTATTTTCCATCCATACTAATTGACGCGAACATAACGTAAACCTGAAAGTAACATTAGGGTTTCGGCCTGATACACATTGCTATAACTATAAATATAGCATTCTTTACTAACGGTAGTAAGCAATACTATGTTTATAGCTATAACGCGCTCGGTGTATAATAAACAATAATAACATAGGGTTGCTGCTGAAGCCATCAATTTCATGATTGATTGATGAAGACTATCAAGTATTTGTAGGTTTCATTTAAAATAAATTAAAATACGTTTAAGGTTACGGTTTGAAAAAGTTTCAAACAAGTGTAAATTGAAAATTTAAAACACGCCCGATATGTGAAATTAATAATAAAATGTAATCCGCCATTTCGTGGTGGCGGCCATCTTGGATTTGAAATTTATCATAGTGTATAGTATTCTACTAATGAAGCCCTTTCATTTGATACCCGTGTTGAGGGAGTTGTGAAAAAATATGTAATGCGCCATTTTGGGGCGGCGGCCATCTTGGACCGATTTTCATCAAACATAGCTAAGAACGCTCCCGACTAATTCACCTTTCAAACAAAAAGGAAAAAACCAAATTCAGATCATCCGTTCGGATACTACGATGCCACAGACACACACACACACATACTGTCGTTTTTGCGTCAGGGGTTAAAAAGTGAAAATGAAAGTCACAAGAACACGATAAGAGAATACACAGAAATATGTTCGCACATTTCTGCGAACGCCTAGTAACTTGTAAGAGCCGTAGTGACAAATGTTCCTACATTCGTCCTCACATGTCAATACCCTTATGTAACAACCCTAGGGTGGGTGTTCCCTTTTGCGTATGTGTATTTGACCCTTTCGATCCTTTTTATCCGACCAAAGCCTAAAGGAAAGGTTATGATTTTAGCAGTCAGAATAGGTTTTTATGTATTTAACCTAAACTACTGAGGAGAGTTTATTATCAAAGCTACTGAGCTAATTAGGATGAAAAGAGCAACTACCGGTTCCATTATATACGGTTTCCGGGCTGAAAAAATTCGGCATACAGGTAGCTATTATGGCGTAGGCATCCGCTAAGAAAGGGACCCTTGCTTTTGAAAATTCCACCCCTGAGGGGTTAAAATAGGGGTTTGAAAAATCGAACTTAAACTAAGCGACGAAGCGGGCAAAAGGCACTAAATTAAATGATGTAGCTCCCGTAGTGGTGAGCGTTGTGGTCTGATAACTGGGAGGTCTCGGGTTCGATTCCCGGCGGGGTAGTTTGGAATAATTTCTGAATTATCTCTGATCTGGTGGGAGGCTTTGGCCGTGGCTAGTTACCACCCCTACCGTGAAAGACATTCCGCCAATCGATTTAGCGTTCCGGCACGTTGGCGTGTAGAAACGGCTTAGGGGTATAGATTGACTGTACACAGTCATACTCCTTACAAGTTAGCCCGCTACCGTCTTATGCTGAGATCTATAGAGCTTACTCAGCTCAGACTTAAGATAGGAGTTAAAACGAGACACAAATATCGTCATCATCATCATCATCATCGCGTGCCTTCTTCGAAATGATGAATTCTTCGAAACCAACGGGAATGGGTCTGCTTTGTCTTCCCATATTGACATGTGTTGGATTATATGTATTGCATTTTTGAAGCTTCACTGTGGAAGCACTGTATACATAGCTTAGTTTGGTTACTTATTGTAAATTATTTAATTTTTTGAAAAGAGCAACTGCTGAGTTTCTTGCCGGTTCTTCTCAGCAGAATCTGCATTCCGAACCGGTGGTAGATTTATGACGTGTCATAAGAGCTACAAGGTAGCCTACATGAAATAAATAAATTTTGAATTTGAATTTGAATGAAGTTTGGCGGTCAGCATACGAAAAGCTTTTCTACGCAAAGCCGCTTCCTTCAGCTTAGGATAGATAAGCCCAGTCCACTCCCTCACATCGTCCAACCACTTGCGTGTTTGGCGACCTGGTGCTCTCCTGCCTGCAATTCTTCCTTCCAACACCAATCTTGGGAATAAGAATTGGGCTCCCCGCTGCAAGTGGCCAAAGAAAGCGAGTTTTTTCCGCATAATGGTTGACAAGAGTTCTCTCTTTTTGTTAACTAATTCGAGTACCTTCGTATTCGATGTGAAGCTCACACACACACGCTCAGTACACACAAATATGCTCTGACATAAATCTGTCACATTTTGACTCTGTCTTGAGACTGAGCTGAGTGAGAGTGCGGTCTATAGATTTCAGCCTTAGACTGCATCGTCACTTACCATCGGGTGAGATCGCAATCAATGACTATCTTGACATCGAATAAAACTAGTGGTTCGCCCCGAACTGAGACCTCGCGATATCCCATAATTCCCAAAAGTTTTAATTATATATTGTAATAATTAACTTTTAACATTAGACACAATAAAAAAAATAATAGTTGACATAAAACTGTTTTACTGACACAGCGCCATCTATTAGCATTATAGTGAAGCTATTAGCTTCACAATAATGCTAATAGATGGCGCATTAAAATTAAATAATTTCGTTTCTTTATAACATTTATCTAATTTTAGTATTTGTTGTTCAAGTACAGGATATAACTGAATTTTCAACCAAGTTTCACGTTCTAATATTCAGTAATTCAGAAGTTATAGGGCTCTGACAGACATTTAGACGGACACACTTCTCTGTCTAGTAGGCAAGCGCCCTAGTTGACTCAGAGAACTCGCTTCGCTCGTTCAAAAAGTTTGAATACAAAGTACTTACCAAGAGTGCCGTGACAGGCCAAAACCCAAGGGTGCTCTCAATATTGTCAGTGTTTCAAAACCTTGCGAGATTCCGTGACGTTACAACGAATTTCTCGTCCCCAAAGATAGTCAATTTATATCCTAATGTTATTTTGAGCTTTAGTGTGAACTACTTGCTGAAATGTTACATAGTTTCACTCCCTCATAAGAAGGCTCAGGTTCATCTACGAACATGGAGAGATCTGAACTGGTAGGTATAGTTCTTATCTAATTCTCTATAGAGAATTCTGTTGGGTATGTTCTCTTATCTAGTATATAATTTTTTTTAATAATTAATGAGGGAAGTAGACGTAATAAATTTAATTAAATATTTAATTGTTTAATATTATCCGTACGCATTTTAACTAGGCAACCTATGCGCGATATATCGATGAGTATCTATATATATAAAATTCAAAGTCCTGACTGACTGACTAACTGACTGACTGACTGACTGAGATATCAACGCACAGCCTAAACTACTGAAGTTAGAAACTTGAAATTTTTACAGTTGGTTCCTTTTATGACGTAGGCGCACACTAAGAACGGACTATTGTAAATTCCACCCCTAAGGTGTTTAAATAGGGGATGGAAGTTTATATGAAACTCCGTCATTTTTTATGCTGTTTCCATCAAAGTTGGTATTTGAGCTTTCAGTTAAAAATAAAAAAGTACGTGTGTCACAGTTTTTGAAAATTCCACCCCAAAATCTAATTCCACGCGGACGAAGTCGCGGGGGCAAAAGCTAGTCTCATATATATCATTTATTTCTTATCACTAGTAAATAACAGATGAGGGTATAAATTTCTTATAATGGATCTCGCACTATAACCACAAGTAAAGCGCTCGTAACTTCGTGAGATAAACAGGCCCTAAGACTAAGCGCGCACAGCGAAAATAAATCGTTGCGAAAAAAATTGGCAATCTGTGAACCATCAAATTGCGAAGAAGAATAAACCTACAATGGACGTTTGTTATTTTTGCATTTTTGAAGCTTTATTGTGGAAGCACTGTATACATAGCATAGCTTTGTAAAAAAAAATTTTTTTTAAAAGAGCAACTGCTGAGTTTCTTACCGGCTCTTCTCAGCAGAATCTGCATTCCAAACCGGTGGTAGATTTATGACGTGTTATAAGAGCTACAAGTTAGCCTACATGAAATATATAAAAGAATTTTGAATTTTGTTACTCAATCACGCCGCAAGGGCTGAACCGATTTCGCTGAAACTTGGCACAGAGATAGATTGTAGTCTGTAATAACACATAGGCTTTTTATCCCGGAAAATGTTTCCGCAGGAACGCGAACGAAAACGCGGGCATTAGCTTGTATGTAATATGTATTTGTGCACTCGTAAAATAATAATGTAATGCAATATACAAACGCTGAAATGCAATCTCTCAGAGCCGACCAAAGCCTTGAGAGCCTGGACAAGCGTCACGAGTTATCTTCGCTCTGAAGGCGGGTTAAGCTTTATGGCTTGTTCACAGTGTTACTTATGAATCTTTGTGTTTCAGCCACAGAATACCTAATCTATATATTTTATACTAATATAAAGCGCAAAAGTTTGTTTGTTTGAACGCGCTAATCTCTGGAACTATCAGTCTCATTTGAAAAATTCTTTGTGTATCTGATAGCCCAATTCTTGAGGAAGGTTATAGGCTTTTCAATATCTCGGTACGACTCTTAGAAGCCGAGCAAAAAGACAAAATAGCGCGGGCGAACAATGCGATGCGGTAAGTCGGTGGTCGAGGGCGGTCACCCGACGAGAACCGAACAAAAACCGAACCGAAGGCTATTTATTAATCCGGAAGATCAAAGCGTTCCCACGGGATTATTAAAAACGAAATCCACGCGGACGAAGTCGCAGGCATCAGCTAGTAGACTGATAAAAACATTACCCTCCTTTGCGTGCCGCAGTTGGGTAAAAAGAGATATATATTCCTAAAACTGGGTGACTGGATGGTACATAGTGTAATAGAAATAGAAATAGAAATAGAAAATGTAAATAAAACTATGTTTATAGGTAGGTATATCATACATAGATAACATAGACTAGTTATAGATTCCGCATGTTTTAATACCAGGTTTCTCCCATACTTTGACAAAAAATATATCCTACTTTAATCCTTCACGAAACAGAGAGTGTAGTTTAAAAATTACGAAGTCGAGAGTTCAACGACGATTAATCTGTATCTAACTTTAACGACCCCCGTGGTAGCAATTTTATATAATAATCCTATTTACATGCAATAAGGCCTACCGATAAATCCAAACTAAAAGCAAAGTTATATAGAGTCACCGTTAGAAAACTTTTGGAAGTGGCCACTTTACCATACCAAGGCATAAGCGTTGGCGGTTTTTAATTATTATTATGTACTAGATGATACCCGTGACTTCGTTCGTGTGAATTAAGGTTTTTTGATTCCCGTGGGAAGTGCAGGGATCTATTTAATTTTCCGGGATGTAGCCTATGTTTTAATCCTGGGTATGAGCTATCTCCATTCCAAATTTCAGTGAACTCGGTTCATTTCTTGTGACGTAAAGGAGTAACAAACATACACACACACAAAATTTCGCTTTTATAATATTAAGTGTGATTATGTACTAGCGAATGCCCACAACGCTTCTTCAATTCACAGTCGACAGTTCCTAAATCCCCACAGTGTAGACAGCATCAGGATTAAAGAGTTGGGTCCTGGAATTCAACGATGCATTATTTACTTGGTTCTATACTTGGTTGTAGGTATACAATAACTATTCATAATCGACACTTCCTAAATCCCTACAGTTTATGGGGCAGTAACCCTGCAGAATCAGAATTGAGGAGTTGGAAACCGAAATTTTTGTGGGAGTATCTCGATGCATATAATAGAACACTACCATTCGAAATGTCCCAAGTTTAAATAGATGGCGCTAGCTGTAGGTTGGCACGCGATGGTGTCCGATTGAGGCGCATCAAAATCGAAAAAAGTCAAACTTGGAAGTACAGGAATCATCAATCGATGTGATAGTTGCAGACCTGGTGAGTGACCAAAGGTTAGTTTTTTTTTCTCCGAAAAATCAAAGATTCCCGTGGGATTTTAAAAACTAAATCTACACGAACGACGTCACGGGCATCTCCAAGTCAACAATAAACATAAGAGAAACAAGTGTAAATTGAAAATTTAAAATACCCCCACATGTAAAATAAAATAAAAAACTGTAATTCGCCATTTTGGGGTGGCGGCAATCCTGAATTTGAAATTTATCATAGTGTATAGTATTCTACTAGTCAAACCCTTTGATACCCATATTGAGGAAGTTGTGAAAAAACAACGAAAGAACAAACACAACCACGCACACGCGCACACGCACGCACGCACACACACACTTACTTATGACACCCCGTCGTTTTTGCGTCGGGGGTTAAAAATCGCTTTCGCCTACACATTAGGGCGCTGTCGTAAAGTAGGTCAAGTTGGCAGAAAAGGTTTAAGCGTAGATTTAGCCCTCGCGAAGTCTGGAAATGGAAGCCGAGTGTTGGTTGAGAGAATATTTCAGCGCACTCGCTTTGAATGGCGACTAAATTTAGCAGCGACTTAAAATGGTGACAGTTTCGCGTTACATTTACTTTTGGAAGAAAAAAACAAACTTTTTTTTTAGTAGGCACGACTAGTTGATGCAAGCAACTTCGTCCGCGTGGATTTAGTTTTTGAAATCCCGCGGGAAGTACTTGATTTTCCGGGATTAAAAGTAGCCTATGCCACTCTCCAGGTGCAAAACTATACCCATGCAAAACTCACGTCCATCTGTAGCTCTGTTGCAGCGTGATTAAATGACAAACCAACAAACAAACACACTTTCGCATTTATAATACTAGTTGATGCCTGCGACTTCGTTCGCGTGGATTAATGTTTTTTGATTCCCGCGGGAACTGTCTTATTTTTCGGGACATTAAGTAGCCTATGTGTTATTTCAGACTATAAGTAATCTATCTCTGTGCCAAATTTCAGCCAAATCGGTTCAGTCGTTGCGGCGTGATTGAGTAACAAACATCCAAACATCCACACTTTCACATTTATAAAATTAGTAGGATTAGTAAGGAAGTATGAATGTGTGGATGTGGCGCTCTGGAGACCAAACGCGTAAGCCGATTTTTATTATTTTTCGTTACAGAAATAGGTACACATTCTTTGAAAATTCAAACTCTAAGGAGTAAGTAAATGAATTTACGTTCAAAAACCGCGAACGGGAGAAGTTGGCAACCGAACTGAACTAAAACTAAACTTAGTTAACCATCTTAATTTAATGAGAACAAATGCTGTAACGCGAAGCCGCTTTATTGGGGTACTCGTGTGTAACTCGAGAAAGTTTCACTTCAATGTGAAAGTGAGGTGCGGACTCCTCAGTGAAGTTGAAGAGGTTCTGAACAAAAACTTTTACATACTAATCATCTCGATAGCTCACCGGCCTTCTTAGCTCAGGGCCTATATAGTGGTACCTACTGGTTGATGCCCGCGACTACGTTCGCGTGGATTGAGGTTTATTTGGATTTCCACGGGAACTCTCTTATTTTCCGAGATTTAAAGTTTATGCTATTTCTGTCTATAATCTATCTCTGTGCCAAATTTCAGCCAAATCGGCTCAGTCGTTGCAGCATGATTGAGTAAAAAACATTTATACATCCAAACTTTCGCATTTGTAATATTAATAAATAAAATAATAATAGGATTCTCAGGAGGCTTGACCAACCATTTTACACAAAATCTTAACAAATCAAACACCTTAACCTTTCTCATGAGTCACTCTATTTATTGGTGAAAATCGCTTGAAAATCCGCTCCGTAATTTTGAGTTTATCGCGAATATACAGACAGACAGTCCCGACGGGGAACTTTGCTGTATAATATGTAGTCAAGTAAGGATTTCAGCCAGAGCATAATTATTTAATTAAAAGAAAAAGGTCTAAAGTTAAACCAGTTAACCTTTCGATCCCTCAGTAACTTTATAACCTTTGATAGTATCCGAAGAAATATCTACCCATTTATCTTTACCAATGAATATTATCTTACAACGGATTAAAGATTAGCTGATAAAGGACCAACATTTATTGTCATCGATACATCGATTAATTCCTAATCGAACTTGAATCGATATTAACTTACCCGATACCAAGATCAATAATGAATATTTTTAAGTTTTCAAACTCAAAATTATTTATTTCATGTAGGCCAACTTGTGCCTCTTTTGACAGGTCAAGAATCTACCACCAGTTTGGAATGCTAATTCTGCTGAGAAGAGCCGGCAAGAAACTCAGCAGTTGCTCTTTTCAAAGCAAAAAAAAATGTTACAATATGTAGCTTATCTATCTTGTGGACAGCTGAGGCAAAGCAGATTGCTTCCAAGCAACTTTGTCATTAAGGAATTCATTAATCTATATATATAAAATTCAAAGTCCTGACTGACTGACTGACTGACTGACTGAGATATCAACGCACAGCCTAAACTACTGAAGTTAGAAACTTGAAATTTTTACAGTTGGTTCCTTTTATGGATTATTGGAAATTCCACCCCTAAGGGGTTTAAATAGGGGATGAAAGTTTATATGAAACTCCGTCATTTTTAAAGCTGTTTCCATCAAAGTTGGTATTTGAGCTTTCAGTTAAAAATAAAAAAGTACGTGTGTCACAATTTTTGAAAATTCCACCCCAAAATCTAATTCCACGCGGACGAAGTCGCGAGGGCAAAAGCTAGTTGTGTAATAACTTCTACTTAATAAATGTGTTTTACACTCTGTTTTACATCTACCAAGTTTGTTAGGTATCATCACGATTTTATCAATGGCTAGGTATTTAACTGCTATTTTTTTATATATCCTTACTACTTCCGTCTCGTCTGTCTTTAGTCCACTTAGTAGAGGACTGCCAACACTGCGCTGTTTGTCTGTCTGCATATCAGCTGATAAAGGGTGCCACCAACGGGAATGGGTCTGCTTTGGCTGCCCATCTTGACATGCGTTGGATTGGTGTACCTACGTGTGCATTTTTGCATTTTTGAAGCTTTATTGTGGAAGCACTGTATACATTGCATAGCTTTGTAAAAAAAAATTTTTTTTGAAAAGAGCAACAGCTGAGTTTCTTACCGGCTCTTCTCAGCAGAATCTGCATTCCGAACCGGTGGTAGATTTATGACGTGTCATAAGAGCAACAAGTTAGCCTACATGAAATAAATTAATTTTGAATTTGAATTTGAAAAGAAGGAAAAGATGTATCTATTTGGGCTGATCTATTAAACGATTATATTTTATGGTTAGGTTCATTTTTAAAATTAATTCTGGTAATAACTTCGCAGGAAAAACCCAACTCGATTATGATTCGCTTGCAATGGAATTTGCGTAGGCAGACTACTCGCATACGGCTCTAGCACATTGAATTTGTTCCGATGTTCCAATATTTTTCATCCGATCTGGTAGACCACTCATGAATTAAAAACGTCTGTTATAATAGACTAGCTTTTGCCCCCGCGACTTCGTCCGCGTGGAATTAGGTATTGGGGTGGAATTTTCAAAACTGTGACAAACGTACTTCTTTATTTTTAACTGATAGCTCAAATACCAACTTTGATGGAAACAGCTTGAAAAATGATGGAGTTTCATATAAACTTCCATCCCCTATTTAAACCCCTTACGGGTGGAATTTTCAATAATCCTTTCTTAGTGTGCGCCTACGTCATAAAAGGAACCAACTGTAAAAATTTCAAGTTTCTAACTTCAGTAGTTTAGGCTGTGCGTTGATATCTCAGTTAGTCAGTCAGTCAGTCAGTCAGGACTTCGAATTTTATATATAGGTATATATTAGTATAGTTCTTTTAATTCACGAGGGCACGCGGCTCATTGTTGTATGTGTGTCGTATCTATACACGGTGAAATTTTATTCCCTGTAAACCCTGAAGGAGGTGAATGTGTTCATGAAACTGAACAACTTTCTCCAAGGAACATAGGTCAAAATATGGAAAAAAAATTGGACCCTCCATACAAAATTGACGATTAGCTGATTGATTTACTATGGGAGGTCCAAAATTTTTTTTCATATTTCGACCTATATTCCTTGGGGAAAGTTGTTCAGTTTCATGAGCACGTTCACCTCCTTTAGGGTTTACAGCGAATAAAATTTCACCATGTATAACTGTGCCCGCGCCTGACTTCTGGCAGGCAAAAACACTTACGCAATGTGCATGTACACGACGTAACCACAAGTAAAGCTCACGCGCCCTCGTGAATTGCAAGAACTATACTGGGCGGGACATATGGAAAGATTGCCAGATATAACGGTAGTAAAAATGAATAACACGTGGATGCCTCAGTAAACAAGGCATACCTACCAAATAAATGTAAAAACCGACAAAACCGACGTCAAACACCGCTACAAAGTATATGTGGCTATAAAATTTAAAGAGTTCCCTCGATTTCTCCAGGATCCCATCATCAGATCCTGACCTGATGACAATGGGACCACCTGGGAAGTATACCCTTTCAAACAAAAATAGAATTTAACAAATCGGTTCAGGCGTCTTCGAGTAATCGGGGAACATTCATTAAAAAAAAAAAATAAGATTCCGATGCATTGAGAACTTCCTCCATTTTTGGAAGTCGGCTAAAAAGCCATTCAAAGTGCCAACTTAGAAGAGTCACCGATCGCCATGGCGATTTGGCGGGAAAAAAAGATATTGTAGTGGGCACGATTCCTTATTGCACCCAAACCACTTGCATGCGCCAAAAATAACGATGACTTCACACACCCACCTGCAATAAAAACAACCGTTTTGAGTGGGTGTATGGGTGTATGGATGTATGGGTTAGTTTAAAATCCATATATACAAGGATAATTACCTGGAAATATATATTTCTAGATGATGCCCGCGACTTCGTCCGCGTGGATTAAGGTTTTTTTAATTCTTTAATTTTCCGGGATAGAATGTAGCCTATGTTTTAATCCTGGATGTGAACTGCTTCCATTCTAAATTTCAGACAAATTGGTTAATTCGTTGTGGCATGAAGGAGTAACAAACATAAGTACACATACACACACACACACACACATACACATACAAACTTTCGCCTTTATAATATTACTAGCTTTTGCTCGTGGCTTTGCTCACGTTAAGTTCGATTTTTCAAACCCCTATTTTATCCCCTTAGGGGTTGAACTTTCAAAAATCCTTCCTTAGTGTGCGCCTATGTCATAAAAGGAACCAACTGTAAAAATTTCAAGTTTCTAACTTCAGTAGTTTAGGCTGTGCGTTGATATCTCAGTCAGTCAGTCAGTCAGTCAGTCAGGACTTTGAGTTTTATATATATAGAAGATTAGTGTGATTAGGATTAGGATTATTAGGATTAGGATATTAGGATTATCTTTATAGCAGATTTATGCCCGTTTTCGCTAAAGTTTCCTAACTTTTTAATGTTGCGGCTACATTATCGCGCAAAAATTCGTGTCACGTTGTCGCGATAAAATTATCGTGTTCGGTTATACTCAACGTTCTTGTCACTGACATGTGAATCACAGATTCACTATGTACGATATTCCTGAGATCCTGTTACCCAGTTTTCTCCTCCATCTCATCATATATATTTATATTTTATATAATATTATAAAGCTGAAGAGTTTGCTTGTTTGCACGCGCTAATCTCAGGAACTACTGGTTTGAATTGAAAAATTATTTTTGTGTTGGATAGTCCATTTATCGAGGAAGGCTTTAGGTTATAGAACATCACGCTGCAATCAATAGGAGCGAAGCATCCGTGAAAAATGTTGCAAAAACGGGGAAAATTATCCATATTTAAAATATATTCTTTTAAAAACTTCTTAATCGCGATCATTATAACAGAAATCGATGCGGACGAAGTCGCGGACAACAGCTAGTCATCAGATACACAAACTCACAGATACACAGATAAAACTCAAAACATCTTTTTCTATCTTGGGTTTAAAAGGAAAACATCGAAATATATTCAAAAGTAAGTACCCAATAAATACCGTTAAGCACACCCTAACGGTATGTCCATGGCCTGAACGGTCCACGCCTCTTAACCCCATACATCAATTTGATGGGAAATGCTCAAAAATAAATTGAATCGCCTCATCCATATATCTTCGACCTTAATGCGTTCGGCTAAGCTAAAGGCCCTCGCGCACTACGTGGAAACGATTACCACAATCTGTGGTCGTGGTTGCAAAATCGCGTTAAGTAGATGTAGTAGAGAAATAAAAAAATACTGTAAGCCACCGCAAGTACTAGTACAAGTACTTACTATAGAACGTTTATCTCACGAAGTTACTGGCGCTTTACTTGTGGTTACGTCGTGTACATGCACATTGCGTACGTGTTGCCTGCGTGTGTGCGTGCCTGTCAGGACCCTAGGTGGGAGCGACCAGGCGCGAGCAAGCTCTCGCTCTCACTTATCTAGACACGACACACACACAACCATGAGCCACGTACCGTCGTGAATTGAAAGAACTATAACAATGTGTCAATGTATCGATACCTTTCGAACAAGCCTAACGAGTATCGTTTACTGGACACGTGATAGTTCGTAGTAGCTCTCTATTCGAAAACTAAAGCACATAATAACAGTAGGGTACGTTAGTACTCTTTAAGAGTTTAACTAAAATGGATCTAACGAGCTATCTTTTAAGGCTCGATATCGCACATGCTTCTTAAGACAGAGCCCCAAGCGGAAACTTAGTAAACTAAAAGTATAAAGTACTGAAAATTGAAATTTAAGTGAGGGTAATTAAATTCATTTTACTTTGTCCTTATAGCCTTTCGATGTTCGAAATCTATCGACGATATCGAAATGTCAATCTTGTATAGTGTTGAGTAGGACATAGGCGGTACATTTGTCCGGTACATGACGTCAAAATGTAAGAGCGGCTCAAAATTTCAAAATGTACTACCTACTTCACGTTTTTTGTTGCGGTAGTCGCGTTATTCATATTTTTGAGGCTGAGGCGATTCAGTATCAATGTTTTAAATCTGACTGTAGTGACATCAAATGTCATATTTGTACATTGTACATATTTGTACATTGTCATAGGCGTACTGAAGCTTGGCATTACTTCAAATGTAATGCCAAGCTTCAGTACGCCTCGCCTTATTTGAAGTGAGACAATGTACTGGCTCAGTACAAAAAAGAGGCTACTCTTACAAACTCTTTTTCAAGTCATGTCCTAATCTCGTACTAACCCTGTTAGTGCTGAAACGTTGTGAGTTGTGACATTTGACAGTGCCAAACATAATATTCTCAAGGGATGTCGTGTGGTGCAAAAGATAAGACACCTTGCGAAATGTAGCTTCGATAAAATGACAGTTTACGATCTATTTATTTCAGTATCGTTAGTGAGGATATAAGACTTAAATTCCCGCGTGAATCTCTTGTTTTTCCGGGATTAAAAGTATCCCATTTACAGGCTTGCCTCGTTGAAATCATTGAGTAGTTAAAGCTATAAACCAATAAACAGAATCGTTCGTTCATTCATCAGATTTAAGCGAGTATTACCAGTCTCTCTCAAAAAACTGACTTCTTATTTTCTTCTGATTATAAGATTTTTTTGTTTAATCTGCGCGGACAACAAACTATCAAAACTAGCTTAAATCTTCGTCAAAACAAATATTTATTTATTGAAAACATTACATAGATTCTTTTTTTTTATTAGTCACTTACTAGCTTTTGCCCGTGTCGTCTGCTTGGAGTTGATTTCCGTTCTTCCATTGCTACATGATTGAAGAACAAACCAAAAAATCACACACTTTCGTTATTATATTATTAGAAAACGAATGAAGTCTCTGTATCCCAAGGATATACCTATAAATAAATGACGTTTAAGTAAATGATAACATTAAATGACCTAGAGTTTAGGTCATTGATTTGTCTAGGTCTTAGACAAACAGATAAAGAACAAGTGTAAATTGAAAATTTAAAACACCCCATGTGAAATAAAAAAAAACAATATAACTTGCCATTTTGTGGTGGCGACCATCTTGGATTTGAAATTTATCATAGTGTATTATAGTATTTTACTAGTCAAGCCCTTTCATTTAATACCCATATTGAGGGAATTGTGACAAAATATGTAATCCGCCATTTTGTGGCGGCGGCCATCTTGGACTGATTTTCATCAAACATAGCTCACACTCTCGACTAATTTACCTTTCAAACAAAAAAAAAAACAAAATCAATATCGGTTCATCCGTTCGACTGCTACGATGCTACAGACAGACACACACAAACACAGACAAGTCAAACTTATAACACCCCGTCGTTTTTGCGTCGGGGGTTAAAAATATCACTATTAGAAAGTACTAGATGATACCAGCAACTTCGTCCACGTGAATTAATGTTTCTTTAATTACCGTAGGAACTCTAATTTTCCGGGATAAAATGTAGCATATGTTTTAATCCTGGGTATAAGCTATCTCCATTCCCAGCAAAATCGGTCCATTCTTTGTGGCGCGAAGGAGTAACAAACAAACACACACACACACACACACACACACACACACACACACACACACACACACACACACACACACACACATACACACACATACAGATACAAACTTTCGCCTTTATAATAATATATCATTAGGATAGATAGTAAGATTCTCTATGGTAAGATCGGCCATCGATCTAGCGTAAATACTCGTAGGTAGATACACCAAGTTACAGATATAAATCATCACGTCAAAACTTACGCATCACACCACTTGCGGATGGGTCGTCTCCTAGGACATACTCTCTAAACAGGAAGGGTTATTGTTACAGTTGCCATGCATTTTACGTTTTTCGGGACATTAATTTTGAAAATTTTGATCCCAAGCTTCACCTTTGTCCACTTGGATTAATATTATTCCTCGTCGTCTTCGTTCATTCCTTCGACATTGTACAAATACAATAACAATAAAAATTGTTATTGTACAAAAACAGTTGTTATTGGGACCAGAAAATAAGCAATTGGGACTCGCAAGTTGCACGAATAGAAGCGTTTGCTTTTTAAGAAACAGCTACGAGTAACGTAAAGTTTTCGATTCAGACGACAACGAAAGTGGCACCTAATATCGAGAACGATTCCAGGAACGACTTTTGCTTTATAACTATATTTTAGATAAACATAACATAATAGGTACCATTATAGAATATTATATTATATGAAAAAATAGGACATAAATAATATAAACACAAAAATTCTTTTTAAAAACCGATTTCATACGCCATTATAAAGTATATCAATTGAGCCTATAAAATTTTAACATTTCCCTCGATTTCTCCAAGATCCCATCATCAGATTGTGACGTGATGACAATGGAACCATCTGGAAAGTATATCCTTTAAAAAAAAAGATTTTTCCAGACCGATCCAGGCAGCTTTAATCGGGGATCATATAAAGATTCTGAAGAATTGAGAACCTCCTTTTTTGAAGTCGCTTAAATAGAAAGTGAGAAGTTTACTTTGAGACAGTCTCTAGTGTCTAAGAGGTTATGGTCCCAGCATTACGGGGATGCTTTTTGAGTATGACACGCACGAATATTTTATAGCAGTTTAGGGTTGCTTTTGGTTTTTACGCAAAGGCCTCCAGAAAATGTACATTTGTGTTTTGACATACAATAATCCACTTAAAGCTACTACCTAATGCCCGCCACTTCGTCCGCGTGGATTTAGTTTTTAAAATCCCTCGGGAACCTTTTGTTTTTCCGGGCTAAAAAGTAACCTATGACACTCTCTTTAACTATACCCATGAATATAATTAATATAAACGTAAAAAAAAGACGTGTGGCACTCGGGGACTGCCGCGGTAAAGCTATTGCATAGCATTTTTTATCAACGCCATTTAGCGGTGAGAGGAGTCCCGTGTCAGGTTATTTTCGTTACGGAATTTCTGGATTCGGTCTCCACGCTCAAGGCCCGCGATAGAAGCTATGCAATAGCTTAAAATCTTTTTACAAAAACGACTTCAAACGCAACTACAAAGTATAACCATTGTGTCTATAAAATTATTTAGCCTCAATAGCCCAACGGTTAAAGGTGCCGACTGAAAACTGAAAGGTCGCAGGTTCGATTCCCACTCATTACGCTATTGTTGTGCCAACTCCTAGCAGAAACTTTCCGCTTATTTTGAGGGGAGCCCATCATCACATCGATAAATAACAAGATAATTGTGGGCGACGCATTTTCTTTTACCTAAGAAACGGTGTTCCGAGGAAGCGCGTGTTTTTTTTTTCTATCTCACAAGTCTGTTGCCTATAATAATGATCCCGAACACAAATCAAAACCAATTTGACACACAATAACAATATCTTGCCGTCAAATCAAACGCAAATAAATACCCCTAATAACAAAATCAGTCGATAATTTCGTAATCCGAAAAACACCATTCCATCAGCAACAGTCAACAAAAAGTGCTTATCTAATCCCCCGAATCAACAATCCGTCCAATTGGGACTCTGGGACTGAGAGACTGCGGGTAGTTTTTAAGAGATGCTTGATCACAGGTGGAGCTTGCCGGTTAGCTTGTATAACCGACTTCCAAAAACGGAGGAGGTGCTCAATTCGGAATTTTTATGTATGTTTACTCGAAGACGCCTGTACCGATTTGGAAAATTCTTTTTTTGTTTGAAAGGGTATACTTTCCAGATGATCCCATTGTCATCAGCAGGGCGATTCAGACCTGTTCGATATCATACCGTGTCGATACGGTTAGATATCGATCTCTTTTTGTCGTGTGGATTCAGAGCGAGCGAAATATATGTTAACAAACCGAATCGATCGACAAATAAGTTATCGGAAGGGTCTGAATCGGGGGGCAGGTCTGGATCTGATGATGGGATCTCGGAAAAATCGAGGGAACTCTTCAAATTTTATAGGCCCAATTGATATAAGTACTTTGTAGTGGGGTTTGAAGTCGGTTTTGTAAAAAGAATTTTCATGTTTATATTATTTAAATAAATTAAACTTCTTCTTTCTTTCTTCTTTGTAAGCCTTTTCATTTTATCCATAGTTGGACGTGAGGAGCCATATGCACGCCTTTCCTGCCGGTGTTGTGCCACTCTTATACGAACACACACACATATACAACAAACAAACTTTATAATATTACTATACTCACCTTTATAATATTAGTGTGAAGTACGATGTGATCCCAATGCAGGCGACACAGAAAAACAACTACTCACCTACCTTACCAATTATAAGCTTTAATCAAAGGCCTACTCACATTTTCCCACGGGCTCTCGGTCAAATTGGAACTCTATTCGGAGACGGCGAAATTGGAAAATACGACAAACATCAAAATTGTCGTATTCCAAACGACGAGACCGTATTTTCAATTTCCATAATAGCTACCCCCACTTCATTAAGACACTCAGTGGGTGACGCGGGAACGGGGTGTATCATTGTATTTTTTTTTACTGGAACAGAAATTCGATACGACCAAATGCTTTTTACCGACTGCAATGGAGGGTAATGTGTTTATGTATGTATGTGGCACTCTGGAGACCAAACGCGCGGGCCGATTTTGATAATTCTTACGGCAAACGATTTGTGTTAATCTTTGGAGTGTCACTAAATGTAATTGTATGTAAATTTGGAATGCCCTTCCGGCTTCCGTTTTTCCAAGTAACTAAAATTTGGGTACCTTCAAATCAAGAGTGAATATGCATTTTCTATTCAAGCGCGCTCCATCTTAGACTGCATCTTCACTTTCCATCAGGTGTGAAAAAAGATGGGTTATAAGTCTGCGTATAATACAATTCAAATGAGAATAGGACTGTCAAGCAGCCATTTTGTATTTCTGTCCTGCTCATGTGGTTTACACTGAGTGAGATAGAAACAGAAAATGGCGGCTTCTCATTCTTATTGTCATTTGAATCGCATTATACAATGCAACGATGCAAGAATACGGTCTCCACGATGTTTTTCTTCACCGTTGAAGGAGAGAAGAATATTATTCAAGTTCAGTGTGTCTGATATTCTTCAAAAAAAAAAAGCTAGTCCTTAAATAATAATCAGTTTCAGTCATTTCGTTGTATCAGCAATTGAATTTGAATCCCGGAGCCGACGCGACGTTTCGCTCGGTAATTTCGACGCACTTGGATTCGTTACGGATTTGAACGAAGATTTCTTTTATCATTCATTCATTTGATTTGTGACACAATTCGGATTAAGTTTATTCTAACGTTTATTATGAATTCTGTATCTTCAAAATATTGAAATATTTATCCATTTCAAACTATCGTCGGCCTATTGGCATTTTGATTTTGTTTGAAAGGTGAATTAGTCGGGAGTGTTCTTAGCTATGTTTGATGTAAATCGGTCCAAGATGGCCGCCGCCACAAAATGGCGGATTACATATTTTTATTTTAACGATTACTGACTACCGATTAGGATGTTGTAAGATGTCGGGGGTGTTTTAAACTTTTAATTTACACTTGTTTTTGGATTAATTCAATTTATGTTACAATAAAATATATTAGATAGATATTACAAGGTCTACTTTCTGTCTGCCCATTTTAACATCTATTGAAGTATATGTACCAACGTATGCATTTTTGAAGCTTCATTGTGGAAGCACTGTATACATAGCATAGTTTTTTTACCCATTGTAAAAATTTTTTTTTTGAAAAGAGTAACTGCTGAGTTTCTTGCCGGCTCTTCTCTGCAGAATCTGCATTCCGAACCGGTGGTAGATTCATGACGTGTCATAAGAGCTAAAAGTTGGCCTACATGAAATAAATAAATTTTGAATCTGAGTTTGAATTAAAAAAAATAAAGACGAAAGTGCGATATAATAATTTAGACAGAAAATTCAGACACACTCATCTAAACCGTCTAAAACGTCGGACATTTCGTTGAGTCAGCAATTGAATTTGAAATACCCGACGCTAGCTCGTGACTCCGCTAAATTGGACTCATTAGAGCACAGAATCCGTCTCCCAGTACATTACCTTATTAGGAGCTGGCCTTTGTACGGATTTTGCATTTTATGAAACCTAAATTAAAATGCCGTTAAAAAAATGTCCTCGTCCCTCTTTCGAGACGAGACCTGTAGGAGGTACTACAGGTCTCGTTAAATCTATTTACACTTGTAGGTACAAGTGTAAATTGATAATTTAAAACCCCCGATATGTGAAATCTATATATATATAAAATTCAAAGTCCTGACTGACTGACTGACTGACTGAGATATCTACGCACAGCCTAAACTACTGAAGTGAGAAGCTTGAAATTTTTACAGTTGGTACCTTTTATGACGTAGGCGCACACTAAGGAAGGATTTTTGAAAATTCAACCCCTAAGGGGGTAAAATAGGGGTTTGAAAAATCGAACTTAACGTGAGCAAAGCCGCTAGCAAAAGCTAGTTAAAAATAAATGTAATCCGCCATTTTGTGGTGGCGGCCATCTTGGATTTGAAAATCATAGTGTATACTATTCTACTAGTCAAGCCCTTTCATACCCATCGCTGTCACCATGTAGTAAAACGACCAGCTACTCGATAGTGACATGTATACAACAAGACCAGAAGTTCTACAGTTTTTTGTTGTAGCATGGTAGGGGTGACAGGTCGAGAGAACGTAACTCAATTATAATTACGAAGCGATTGACACCTTAGGGCCAGTTGCCTGAGTGGCCGGCACGGTTACGTTACGGCTAAGTTAGGTTTAAAGCTAAATGTGACAGCCGAAACAAGCAAATCGCGTTGCACGAGTCCTTTTTTAGTTAACTTTTGACTTTAACTTTAGCCTTAAACCTTACCGGCCGAATGCGAGGGTTTACGGTCAAGTTAACCTCAAAATAAAACTTCAATAGACATTTTTCAATATTTTTGATGGATTGTGACAGTTTGTTATTTTGTTAAAAGTACAAATAAAATAAATAATCTTATCTACGAGTATTTTCCGAAGTGTTTATTCGCAAAATAAATTGAAGATGAGAGTTCCAGTGATGAAGAAAATATAATGGGTAGAATATCTTTTCCAAGGAAAAAAATCATTACACAAATAAATCAATGTCCGTAGCAGATCAAGTAAAACAGAGCAGCAGGAGCAAATGCAGAGTTTCTTGTCGACTCTTCACCAGAAATCGTCGATTTCAATGTGGTGCAGAAACGGCTCGAGGGATTAATGATGTGTATGGTGGCGGTGTCGCAAAAGAAAACACAGTGCGTTTTTGGTTCCAACTTTTTCGTTTTGGAAATTTCGACCTGCAGAACAAGCTCCGTGGACAGCCGGACACCAAAGTTGATAATGAAGAATTGAAGGCTCTTGTGGAAGCGGATCCATCGCAAACCACGTCCGAGCTAGCTGCTCGTCGGCTGTAGTGCTAGTGATAAAACTGTTAATGTGTGTTGTGTAACGGGACGAATTCCATACATTAAATATATTTTGAAAATTTTATTCGGAGGATGCTTTAATTATAGTATCGATACTGAGCCCAAAACAATTTTTTTTGAATTTTTTGTCTGTCTATTTGTGCGCGCATCACGCGAAAACTACTGAACAGATTTAAATGAAATTTGGTATAGTGATAGCTGATACTCCGGATCAACATATAGCATACTTTTTATCCTTATAAACGAAAGGGTTTATCCGGGATAGGGGATAAAAGTTTTTGTTGATTTTGCTCCATAACTTTGTCCACTGTAAACTGAATTTGATATTTCTTTTTTTAATATAATGTGTGTACTATTAGAAGTATTTTTCTCAATTTTGGTGAAGGTCTAATAAGTATTATCGGAGATAGAGAACATAACTTCTCGTGGAGTTGCAAGTCACTCTATAAACTTTTTCCACATGGACGAAGTCGCGGGAATTAGCTAGTTATTACATATTTTAATTAACAACAGCTCTTTAGATATTGTCAATAAGTTATGTACTTAAAGCTATTGAATATCTAATTAAATTATAACATTGTATCAGTATTGTAAATAGTTAGAATATGTTTTTTAATAAAAGAAAAACCTCTATTTAAAATCTTTTATTTAGCTTACAATGTATGTATGTACAACAAAGTACCAAAAAATGGTTTATTTCCTTACTATTTCTGTATTATTGTTAATAAATGTGACTTCCTGACTTTCTTTTAAGTCTGAATATTCAGTTCCAATTGACTCCTCAGTCACCTGTAAAAATAAATAATTACAAACCAGCTTTTGCCTGCACCTTCGCTCGCATCAAGTTAAATTTTTTAAAACTCTATTTTCCCTCCTTAAGGGTTGAATTATCAAAACCCCTTTTTTTAGCAGATGCCTATTTCATAATAGCTATACATATCTGTATGCCAATCAGTATGATCCGTCCAGTGTTTTGAGTCGTCAATGATTTACAGTCTTGATTTTGGTATGGTATTTTATTCATAATTACCATTAATTACCATAAAATATTTGGTAGGCATATTGATTTTGTTTGTGTATAATGTAACCTGTGTCACCTGGACCGACCTGAGGGCCTAGACAAAGTTACAGTCCATTAGCGATATCGCTAGTAGAAATGTCGAAAAATGTATGGGATTGACATTAGCTATCGAAATGTCACGTGGTCTAATAAAAACGAATCGACAAGTGCTAGACAAGTGGCATTTTTCACAAGCGTTATCGATAGTTGTCGATTTTATTGATGGAAACCGTAGCGAACGCCAAGACCCTGTAGAAAACGAAAGAAATAGCATTGTTTTGTTAATTTTAGTTGTTTTTTGAATTATTTAGAGATTGTTATTGGCTTCTTGCATTATTATTAACAATAATAATGATAATTGAATTGATAAATATTGGTAAGAAATGAAATCATTTAATTTTTAATGCTAATAGCTTCACAATAATGCTTATAGATGGCGCTATATCAATAAAAGTTTTGCGTCAACTATTATTATTTTTTATTGCATCTAATGTTAAAAGTTAATTATTACAATATATAATTAAAACTATCTTTAGGGAATTATGGGATACTGCTAGGTCTCAGTTCGGGGCGAACCACTAGTATTTAATATAAACACAAATTAGCTTGGACTACGCCGAAATAGTCACAAAGGTCCTATATACAACGATTAATATAAACAATCTTTGGCTATGCGCGACATGAACAAAGGCCCGTTGATAGTACCTATTAACTACTCAAGGTATCAATAACAAACATCCAGGGTATTAATGAGGCTCAGCAATAAGCACTACGAAAGAATTCTCTAACATTTTATTTGTCTAGCTGAAATCATAGGTACCTACTTACATATTTGTTTTTTAGTACACACAAAAGCACTTTGTTATTTACCAAGAAATATAATTAGTCTGAATATTACGAATCAATAGTTTTTAAGTAAATTAAACTCTACTTTCACACTTAAGAAAAACCACTCAAACCAACATTCAAAATTAGATGCACGAATTTGACGTTTCATTACGAAAGATCATAGACAAAAGTTACTATTTATCGAAAAGACGAATGGAATAGGCGATCGCTAATCACATGTAACTTTGTCTAGCAGTCGAACTTCGCTTTCGTTAAAGCGATTGCGAATTAGGAAATCGAATCGCTTCGAATCGAATGCCACTTGTCTAGCCCCTCTGGACTGAATCGATTGATACCTCATTCATTAAAATCGGCTCAGTAGTTAACACATGTTTATCCCGGAAAATGAGAGCTCCTGCGAAAATTAAAAACCTTTAATCCACACGGACGAAGTTCCGAGATAGTCTAGTTAAAATATAAACAGGTACTCACAGTTTGTGGTTTAAAATCATCATTTATTGATATATTTATAAAATGATCCTTCACATGCTCTATGGGGCACATGTTAATAAGTATAGTTGGGACCAGTGTGTGTGAACGCTTTTTAATAATACTGTGAAAAATCCCTTTTTCCGTGATCAGTGTCACTTACTTTGCATTAACATGCATTTTATTTTTCTTTGTAATAAAACTAAATAAAATGACTATTTCGACAAAAATCTTTTAGTTGACAATCCAAGAGAATGTAATCACTCCGTGTTGACAATCAACAAACACAGATGAAAAGACAACTATCACATAATCACAGACTAGAACACTGACTGTTATTTCAGCAAAATGTTGCATGTTGATAAAATAATTCAACATAATAAGACTAAAAAACCGAGAAGGGAATCATTATTTACTGGCAGCTCCATTAGCTGAAGTTAATTTTGACGGGGGTCAAAATTGGCGTTGTGCAACGCCTATAATGGAGTTCAGAGCTCGGTTACGGAAAAAGTTAAAGTTAAATGTAGCCGCGGTTACAACTTTAACTTAACTTTAAACGGCCACTCAGGCAATCGGCCCATATGTCATTAAAACCGGCCTAGTACCTAGTTTAGGCGATACAGAGGAATATATCTTAACTAGCTCTTGCCCGCGACTTCGTCCGCGTGTATTTAGTTTTTAATAATCCCGTGGGAACGCTTTGATCTTCCGGATTAATAAATAGCCTTCGGTTCAGTTCTTTTTCGGTTCTCGTCGGGTGACCGCCCTCGACCACCGACTTACCGCATCGCATTGTTCGCCCACGCTATTTTTCTTTTTGCTCAGCTTCTAAGAATCGTACCGTGATATTGAATAGCCTATAACCTTCCTCAAGAATTGGGCTATCAGATACAAAAATAATTTTTCAAATCCGACTGATAGTTCCAGAGATTAGCGCGTTCAAACAAACAAAATCTTCCACTTCATTATATATGTACAGATACATACATACATACATAGACTGCTAAAATCACAACTCCTTTTGGCTCTGGCGTCGTCTGGTAATAATATCAATCTAGTTTTATAAGCAACTGTCAAATCCAGAACTAACATAGTGATATAAATCAATTTCCAGCACGTGCCACGAGCTTGAAAGGGAAGACGTCTCACAATTTATTTCGGTCCACACCCCTCATTGAAGATTCAACCCTAATACACAACACATAGGGTTCATAACTAAACGGCATTATTCAATTTCTGAATTTCAAAGGAAGTAACATTGATAGTTGGCAAAGCCCTTGCTATGAGGTACAAAAGTGTTCGGTGGCTCTAATTTACGTGATACAGTTTGAAAATATCATAGTAGAAGAGGAAAGTAGAATTTTATGTCATTGATGTCATGATATTAAGATTGAAGTGGTTATTATTTAAAGCGCCATCAAATATGGTTGAGCGAAGCAATGGCTGGATGGTAGGTGTGCATTTTTGAAACTTCTTTGTGGAAACACTGTGTGCATAGCATAGTTTTGTTAACCATTGTAAAAAATTTTTTTTTAAAAAGAGCAACTGCTGAGTTTCTTGCCGGCTCTTCTCAGCAGAATCTGCATTCCGAACCGGTGGTAGATTTATGATGTGTCATAAGAGCTACAAGTTGGCCTACATGAAATAAATGGATTTTGAATTTGAATTTGTATTTGATTGATAAACTGCTGGATCGAAACATTGTTAGAAATTAGAAACTTTAGTTCTAAGCATACTTCAATGCTTCTCTCAACATAGCAGCTTTCTCACAAAATTAAATATCACACACGTATAGTCGATGGTATGTTCAATTGTTATTTGAGAGATAGGTAAAGGTAAAGGGGCGTACGTTTCCTTTGAAAAATTGCTGCCTCTAAAATCTTTTATATGGCTGGGCATCCGATGATATTTTTCTTCGAACATGAAATGTGAACTTTTAAGTGATTTGGTTTAATGCAACCTGAGTTTTCGAAGAATTTCTTCCTCCGCGTCGTATTTTTCATTGCTAAGAGTTGTGACTCCTTTTTACCATCTTTACCACAAGGTGTACCTACTAGTATTTTTTTAAAAAGATTAATTATCAATCAAGCTGAATTTGACTTATGTTCCCCTCCCCCATCCATATAAGCGGAAAGCTTGTGCTAAGAGTGGGTACGACAATAGTGCAACGGGTGGGGCTCGAACATGCGACCTTTCAGTTTTCAGTCCGCACCTTTAACCGTTGGGCTATTGAGGCTTAGTTATAGTAGTATTTGGCGGCACGTCTTTGACGGTAGGGTGGTAACTAGCTACGGCCAAGCCTCCCACCAGAATAAGTGTGGTAGATTTCAGCCTCAGAAGTGTGTGCATGGGATCAAACTCCCGACCTCCCTGGCGCAGTGGTGAGCGCTGAGTTCTTATAACTGGGAGGTCTCGGGTTCGATTCCCGGCGGGGGCAATTTAGGAATTTATAATTTCTGAATTGTAAATGGTCTGGTCTGGTGGGAGGCTTTGGCCGTGGCTAGTTATCACTCTACCGTCAAAGACGTGCCGCCAAGCGATTTAGCGTTCCGGCATGATGGCGTGTAGAAACCAATTAGGGGTATGGGTTGAATTTACACTGCTATATCCCTTCCAAGTTAGCCCGCTACCATCTTAGACTGCATCGTCACTTACCATCAGGTGAGATCGCAGTCAAGGGCTATCTTGCCATCGAATAAAAAAAGACTGCAGTCCTAACCACAAAGCTATCAGTGTTCTACCCACGAGGCTATCTCAAACGTTTCAAAAACAGATTGTAACATTTCATTTCTCAATAAGGGTTGGCGGCGGAGCAAGTTAATCGCGAAACAGGGTCGTTTTCCAAAAGAATATCCCCCTTTTTCGGCGTAACGTCTGGGGAGATAAAGGAAATTTATTGCCGAGATTAAAGCGAGCTCTCCGATTGTTTGGAACAGTGTCAATCTGGACCGAGAAAATGCGGGGAATGTCGCCTGAGAACTTGTATTAGCAACGAAATAACACGGCAACATATTGCAGGCTTTCCAGCTAATCTAAGTATGGCATGCTCTCTTTAAACATTTCTGTAGTGGTGTCGTGTGGTGCGGGTTGTTACGTTCCCTCAAATATGGTTGCGCGAAGCAAAGGCTGGATCATGCGTTATGCTCGTGAACGGGTGCCACCAACGGGAATGGGTCTGCTTTTGCCTGCCTGTCTTAACATGTATTGGATTGTTTTGCATTTTTAAAACTTTATTGTGGAAACACTGTATACATAGCATAGTTTTGTTACCTATTGTAAAAAAAAAAATTTTTTTTGAAAAGAGCAACCGCCGAGTTTATTGCTGGCTCTTCTCGGTAGGAACGGCATTCCGAACCAGTGGTAGATTCAAAAGTATTTGTAAAAGTTTATTTGAATAAAAAATATTTCTATTTCAATTATATATTTTATATTATATCAAACCAGCGACTCTTTATCTCCCGCTTTAAATTTTAATATGGGCACAACTGACGCACTCCGCATTTTTGACGATATCCCTGGTGCAGTGGCTTACCACTCTCATGCGGTGGTCTTATAACTGGGAGGTCTGGGGACAATTTTGGAATTCATAATTTCTGAATTGTCTCTGGTCTGATCAGGCAGAAGGCTTTGGCCGTAGCTAGTTAGGGTAGGGGCTGAGCGATTTAGCATTAGTGCACTATGGCGTTTAGAAACAGATTAGTGGTATGGGTTGAATCTACATTGCCATGCCCCTTCCAAGCTCTGCTCTACTTTTTATTTTTATTATTACTAAATAACAATTGTATGACTTCAAAACGGACTCTGAAGAAATTATTATTACTAAAAATGATTGATATTGCATGCCTTTAAAGGCATTTGGATGTACTTGCCTGTATTACAATAACACCTGATATAAACCCTTTGCAATAAATGAGTTTGAGTTTGAAGTTAGACCGCTACAATCTTAGACTGAATTGTCCCTTACCACCAGGTGAGATCGCAGTCAAACAGTTGTTTGTTGTTTGACGAAAGTTTCGTCCGTTGGAGTTGAGTATTTTAAAAATAATTTTCCCGGGATTCTCTTCGTTTATATAAACGTAAATTGGCTCCGTATGTTTCCAACCGAGGGTTATGTTTCACCGCTTTGAAATAGCACGAAGGTGGTTGTTTTCACTCCGCCTTTTGTGCGTTTTTCTCGACGAATTTAATTTGCTACGCCGGATCGAGCCGACGCGGCGGCCGGGATATTGACGGGATGAAGCGACACGTGCAGTGTGCTCGGGTGTAATGAAAACAGTTCACGTTGTGGCTTTTCCTGTATCATGATTTGTGGAGTATATGAAAACTAGCTGGACCTAGTAGGTAGACATTCAAAAATCCCGCTGGAACTCTTTAATTTTCCGGGACAAAAATTTTTTCCCGAGTAATATGGCTAATGAGCAATTTTACTTTAACCTAAACTTATAAAATATCTTATATACTAAGAATTAGTCCACTGACGTAACTTAGTCTTTCTTTATCGATTGAAGACACTTTGTTCTTGTGTTCTTTGAGGCAGCTTTTATACTACACTATCACTAATCACTAAACACTATGCACTAGTCACTAATCAAAAACTAGTTCATGCGGTTTTGTCCTTATGAGCCTCCTCACTAACTGCGTTACGTACAAACACAAAATGCACAAAATGTACCGGGACAAAATGTACTTACCTAGTAGCTTATGTCACTCTCCAGATCTCTACGGATTGTCGTAATTTTTTGCATGGGTATAGTGCCTCTGTTGCTGCGTGATTGAAGGACAAACCAACAAACCAATAAACCACCAAACTAACACATGGAGTTAGGTTCTTAAAAACCCGCCTGACACCTTAACATAAAAGCCTATGTCACTCTCAAAGTCCTCGAAAATACTTGATCTTGCAAAAAGCTACGTTGATCCGTTTCTCCGATACTGAGTGATTGAAGGACAAAGCAAACACACCATCTGTGTGTGTCTGTGTGTTCATTTTTTATTTTTATTTTGCATTTTATATTTTTAGTGAGCAAACGAGCAGGCGGGTCACCTGATGTTTAGTGATTACCGCCGCCCATGAACACTTGTAGCACCAGAGGCACCACCAATACGTTACCAAAACTGTATTAGCAGATACTAGAGTTTACACGATGCCCGCGACTTCGTCCGGGTGGATTAAGATTTTCTAATTACCGCGCGAACTCTATGCGCGAACGTGTATGTTTTGGGCAGTTTTTAAACACTGAACTTTGCTTCCTACAATACGCGCAAATGCGATTGTGTGTTTCTTTCATAATATCGCTCAATTGCGACAAGAGTGACATAATTCAAAATCGACGATGAGAGAAATCTCTCGTTAGAGAGTAATGTTTTGTGGATGCTGCGGTCTCGAAACAACACTACTGCCAACAAAGCGACGGAGCATTAAGTCACAATCTCTCTCGCTCTTATTTTTTTGTGCTTAGCGTAATGTTGTTTTTATAGCAAAAAGTATAAATGTTCGACACTAAAATTTTGGGTGAATTTTGAGTTATGTCACCCTTGTCGCAAATGAGCGATATGTTCGCTACTAATTCAGATAGGCTTGCTCTATTTTCAACTTTCTTTTCTAGAAATTACCCTGTTATTATTGTTGAGCATTTCCACTCACCCACTCGCGAATTCCTCGAGGCGAGGAAGACAGACGACTCAACATTTTAAAGTCAAGATGCAACGTCAGCCCACATCGCTGTCGGTGTATTTTTGCCTACGCCTTGTTTACGTGGACAGAATAAATCTTGGAAGCCACGTTCATAGCGGGATACCTCTGCAGGCGAATAAAATTTTCCATTATTTTTTTTTATTTTAACTGTTTGTATTGTATATTTTTTAAGCTATTGCAGAGCTACTATCGCGGGCCAGCGTGGAGACCGAATCCAGAAATTCCGTAACGAAAATAACCTGACACAGGACTCCTCTACGGTGAGCCGCTAGATGGCGTTGATAAAAAATGCTATACAATAAACTTTACCGCGGCAGTCCCCGAGTGCCACACGTCTTTTATGTTGATTAATAATTTGTTATCCACATAATATTGATCATAATTTCGAACGAATTATGGTGAATATTATGAACGAATTAGAAACGAAAGAAATGCTTCACTTCGTCAATTTTTAAAATCCTATTAATGAATATTTATAAATGCGAAAGTTTGGATGTATGGATGGATCTTATTTTTCTGTGATCGAAGGGATAGATTGACTGAACCAATTTGGCTGAATAGATTATAGTCTGGAATAACACAACCGCAACTTTTTATCCCGAAAAATGAGAGTGTTCCCGCGGGAATTAAAAAAAACTTTAATCCACGCGAACGCGCTATGCGTTATGCCCTTTCAAAGGTATATTCCAGATTCTAACCTATCTCTGTGCCAAGTTTCAGCTGAATCGGTTCAGTTGTTACGGCGTGTTTGAGTAACAAACATCCATACACCCAAACTTTCGTATTTATACCATTAATCGGATTTTATATAATTACTAGATGATGCCCGCGACTTCGTCCGCGTGGATCAAGGTGTTTCAATTCCCATGGGAACTCTGTAATTTTCCGGGATAAAATGTAGCCTATGTTTTAATCCTGGATATGAGCTATCTCCATTTCAAATTTCATCCAAATCACTCACACACACACACACATACACATACAAACTTTCGGCTTTATAATAATATGAGTGTGATCATCTAATGCGACTGGTTTTTCTAGAGCCGCTTAGTATGTACGTTGTTGGCATGGAAGCGTAGCTGATAACGTTTCCGTACGCCAAATTACGGGTCACGTGGGCAGAATTACAGTCAAAACGCGAGACAGCTCTTCAATTTTATGCCACCCTAGTACTAGTAGGTGCTTCGAGTTACAAAACATCTTGAGATTTTATAACGAAAAGCGACAAAGTCGTGACAACTACTTGCGCATTACGGAGCCGTGGAACTTGCATAACTATTGAATTGTGTTTGAATTTCCGGAAAAGTGAGGTGCGGAAAATTCCGGAACAAATCTTAAAATTTATTGAGTTTTGAATAAATTGCCTCATGGGCTACAACTTTTACAAAGACAACATTTAACCCAGGGATTTTAATGGAAAAGTCTTTATTTATATAATATATACAAAAATGTATAGGTAATGAATTATTATTTATAGTTCTTGCAATTCACGAGGACACGTGGCTCATGGTTGTGTGTGTATCGTATCTGTATAAATTTTTTTTCTGTGATCGAAGGTATAAATGGGAGCGAGAGCTTACTCGCGCCTGACCGCTCCCACCTAGGGTCCTAATAGAGACGCACACTTACGCAATATGCATGTACACAACGTAACCACAAGTAAAGCTCAGGCGCACTGGCGAATTGAAAGAACTTCTACCTATAATGGTATAACTCAATGTAGGTATATAATAAGATATACCTATACTACAAAATGTTTGGCCCGATGCCTGACAGATATAAACTTCGAAAGCCCATACAAGGATGGCGGCATAAAAGAGCGTCATGTCCTTTCCCGTAACGGCATACAAACCCCAAGGCGCGCCAATAGACGCATATTTCACAGCAAAATAATTTTGTCTGAATATTTATGCATAAATTTTCAAATAATGTAGTCCATGTTAATAAGGCCATTCGATGACTGGCCAATAAATCCATGTACGGCTTCAAATTATAACAAAATTCACGCACGAGATCCGATACTATCGGGCATCTATTATAGTCATTAGTTAGTTTGGGCGAAACAAAGCCGGTGCACACAGTGTACTAACATCAGAAAGACGAGTTAGACAGTGACGAACACTAGAGTAGACATATGATCTGGATTACCTACACTGGTGCGCTTTCAACTTGTGTAGAGGTATTGTTACATGTAAGCTCCCGAAGCAATGCATGTAATAGCACATGCATCTACCCTGACGTGTGCCAGCCAACATAAGCAATATATTATTGTCATAACTGCCTCTTTGGTCTAGTCGTTAGCAAGTTCGACTACGGATGGCGATTTCCCGATTTATTTTTTAAAATTCGCGCAGGAACTCTTTGATTTTCCGGGATAAAAAGTAGCCTATGTCACTCTCCAGGTTCCCAACTATACCCATGCAAAAAAATCACGATCCGTAGCTCCGTTGCAGCGTTATTGAAAGACAAACAAACACACTTTTGCAATTATAATATTACTAAGGAAGTAAGTATTGTGTGGGGTCTGCCAATACAACGATTCACGGTGCGAGGTCACCATTCCAGCACCTTGGAACCCAAACGACCATCAGCTCTTCTAAGTATATCGGTTAATAAGGAAGAAGAAGAAGAATGTTGCACATCTATACATATAGTTACGCGTTGACTAACGAGTCACCCAATGGAAGTCCATGCAAGAGACCTCTGTCTATCGGTTGATAAGGAAGAAGAATGCTACACATCTATACACACAGTTACGCGTTGACTAACGAGTCACCCAATGGAAGTCCAAGCAAGAGACCTCTGTCTATCGGTTGATAAGGAAGAAGTATGCTGCACATCTATACACACAGTTACGGGTTGACTAACGAGTCACCCAATGGAAGTTCATGCAAGAGACCTCAGTCTATCAGTTGATAAGGAAGAAGAAGAATGCTGCACATTTGTACACACAGTTACGCGTAGACTAACGAGTCGCCCTTGGAAGTCCTTGCAAGAGACCTCTGTCTATCGGTTGATTAGGAAGAAGAAGAATGCTGCACATCTGTACACACAGTTACGCGTTGACTAACGAGTCACCCTTGGAAGTCCATGCAAGAGACCTTTATCTATCGGTTGATAAGGAAGAAGGAGAAGAATGCTGCACAACTATACACACAGTTACTTGACTAACTGTTATATTCTGCGCTGTGCGTGGAATATACCTAACGTCCATAAATCGTCCGAAATCATCCCTTGTTTATTTCTATGCAAATTCAACCTTTGTTATCTGAAGTGGACAATGATTTTGTGTATGCAATTGAAATTGTACTCTAACCAACGTAAAATAAAGTTTGTTTCCAAATGTTATAAAGCAACTGTATACTAATTCGGGGTTTATTCATAGTTTCATGTATTTAAATTATTTTTTATTTACGATACGGCACTAAAGTTTTTTAATGTCGCTGAAAGGTCGCAATGTGAAGAGAACAAGCTTATTTGATACAAGTTGATGCCCACGGCTTCGTCCGCGTGGATTTAGTTTTTAAAAATCCCGCGGGATCTCTTGGATTTTCCGGGATAAAAAGTAAATGAAAAAAGTTACGTCGATCCGTAGCTCTGTTGCAGCGTTATTGAAGGACAAACCAACAAACAAACATACTTTCGCATTTATATATTAGGGGGACTAGTGGGGGTGAGGATGGGGATGAGGCTTGGTTATTATCATCTCAGAGAGCGCAAGTCTCACGTTGGCCCAATGCGAATTGGAAGACTTCATACATCTTTGAAAACATTGTGAAAAATTCTCAGGTCAGGTGTGCAAGTTTGTGTGTGTGTGTGTGTGTGTGTATGTGCGTGCGTGCGTGCGTGCGTGCGTGCGTGTGTGTGTGTGTGTGTGTGTGTGTGTGTGTGTGTGTGTGTGTGTGTGTGTGTGTGTGTGTGTGTGTAAGTGTAAGTGCTTTGTTTATTAAACAATCAAAAGAGCATAGAAAAATTTAACATCCAATAAAAAAAGAAGAATGAAGAAAAAGAATGAATAAAGGAGACGACGAATTATTATACAAGTACCTGCATCGTGCTTAATTGGCAACTTTCTCGGAAGTTCCCGTACGCAAAGATATTATAAGCTTTGTAAACTTATACGTTAAGTCTTGTTACGTAAAACCTAATAGTCAGAATACTTCCCTTACGTTGGAGGGTAAATACTATTAAGGAAGTTCAGATTAACCTGAATGCACATTATCGTAAGAGCCGCAAGCTAAACCTTTTTTTACAAATAAAATGGCCAACGACGTCAATTATTAGAGTATTATTTATTTCGCACGTCATATGAGGCAGAATCGTGTTGTTGAATTAATTATTTATTGAATCCCATCGCCAGAAGTGATTTTTAAACGTATTTTTGACGTAATCTCCATATCTGCGTCTCACTTTTAGTGGTTGAAAAATAGGTCTCTTACAAAAATCACCATATTATACAATCTTGAACTATTTCTATCTAGCGACTCTCAGAAAACATGAGATCTTAATAGGTTTTAAGAATTTATTCTCTAAAGAACTTTTTGCTCACTTACAGAGAACTTAAGACTAAAATTTATATAAAATTACAACCATAATATGAAAAAACAAAAAATAATGAAAATAATGGGTGAGATTATTATGAGTGATGAATAAGAGTATGTTAATCTATCAACTTTTCAAATCGAATTGAGGCTTGAGGAGTTCACAAAACTAAAATAGTGTTTGGTTATAATTTAATCGGAATAGAATGGAATCAAAATATACTATAATATTGTAATAAAATCTACAATGTGATCTTACAATCGTCCCGCAAATCTCTTTTGGTGTAAGTCACAAATTAAACAAAACCTAAGCAATGGGATCGCGTAAGCAGCCCCTATTAATTATTGTTTGCTGATCCTGTTATTAATATTATAAATGTGAAAGTTTGGATGTATGGATATTTATTACTCAAACACGCTGCAACGACTGAACCGATTTGGATGGATTAGATTATAGACTGGAATAGTACATAGGCTTTTTATCCTGGGAACTTCTTATTTCCCGGGATAAAAAGAGTTCCCGCGGAAATCCAATAAAACCTCAATCCACACGAATGAAGTCGCGGGCGTCAATTAATTTATTAAAATTAAAGTGTTTAATAAAATTTTTAGGGGTAACTAAAAAGTGCTTTTTATTTGTGCGGCACTAAAGCATCTTGTGGCAAAAACTAAAAGAAAAATATTGTCACTTTCTATATTATTCTGAAAAAAGTATGAAGTAAACATAACAACAATTACATTCTATTATTATCTAAAAAATCATAATAGGAGAAAGATCAAAATAAAATAATATTGTAAGAAAAACTATACTAATAAAAAAAAAACTTATAGGTACCTATGTAACGTTTACATTATTTATATTTTTTATGTTTAAAGTATGTGTACCTACTAGTATTATGTATATTATGTACAAAAGTTTGGAAATAAAAGGCTTTATTATTATTATTATTATTAAAGCATCTTGTGGCAATGTGCGATCAACTTAAAGATGCTAGTAGGCGAATTCTCTCGGCGTCGAGTAAAGTTAGCGCCGTAAATTTGTGTTTCGATGGTTACTTTGAGTGTATGAGGCGAAAATTTGGTGGTGAAATTTCCTGTAATACGGAAAAATTGCATTGTTCATGCATATAGAATGTGCATGTATTCGAGGCGACCGAGGAAATGACATAATTTTGTTACTGGGAGGTTCTGGGTGTGATATACGGCAGGGAAGATTTGGGAATTTAATGTTCTAGGTTCCTTACCCAAAGGGTGGCAACGGGACCCTATTACACACACACACACACAACACACACACACACACACATACAACAGGGCACATAGATACGTTCCCTCAAATATAGTTCCAAGTTAGCCCGCTACCATCTTAGACTAAATCGTCACTTCAGGTGAGATCGCAGTCAAGGGCTATCTTGTCATCGAATAAAAGAAAAAAAGATAATTAGTTCTTAACTTTATACTGTATTGACTTAATCAGCACAAAAAGCAAATAAAGAATCCAAGACAGCCCATTTGCAAAGGCTCGTACAGATAGATAAATATTGACAATAAATAACGCAGACAACGGGCGCCCGGATTGTGCCCAAAAGTTATAGGATTATGCCAAAACATAATAATGACCCGATTTTCCTTATTACACCCTACGGAATAAACGCCGAGGCGGGACGACGGGATATATTATGGGATATTATAAACAAAGAGATTTTGTTGGAATAAACGAATTATAGAAAAAAATATTTTGAAGATTTTCTTGGCAAAAATTGTTTGATTTTAAGAATTTTTATCCAAATAAACTGAATAAATGTTTATTTATTTATTTATCTCACAAAATTTAAAATGTGTCTTTGTCTATAGTCTATACTATCTATACTATTATAATAAAGAGAGAGCGCGAATTTTGTGAGTTTGTATGTATGTCCGGAGCAAACTTTGGAACCACCGCACCTATTACAATAATTCTTTTACCATTTCAAAGGTACATTACTCCAGATGGTTATAGGCTATAATTATGTTAATAAATGGATTATGGCTAGATATTATGTGCAAATTTGTTAAAGAAGTCGGAAATTTTTTTGACTCTTAAACGTTTTCAAGGCGTGCGCTGGGTCATATATTGTTATTGGATGAAAATGATGTATGGGTGAATTGTTCCTCTTAAAGAGTTCTAAAAAAAAGTCCGCGATAGCATATGTCTATATTCTAAGGATAACTTACAGTAACCATTTCTATCTTTCAAATTTTGATTAAAAATAATGAATTATTTTCGAAGCTTCTTTAACCGATGTGATGTCAATCTATATCTAAATAAATATGTTTATTATCGTAAGTATTTAATTTAGAACATATTTGCCCTTTACACTATACAATTTAAATAAATGTCTTAGGAGTTATCGGAAAATAATATTTCCGCGCGACAAAATAATAAAATGGTGCCGGCCGGCGCGGGCGGTGGCGGGTATCGGTGCGGGATATTCGTGTGGTTCCCGTGGTGATCTTATTGACAATCGTCTCCTATAAGAAGCTCACAAGAACAAATATTTAATTTTCAACCCGGACGAAGTCGGCGCGGGCTTCTAGTATTTTATAAAATATTTTTCACGGTTACCTACTAGCGCTTGGTCTGGTAGACGTTGACAATTGAAAATGTCCCTAGATAAAGTTCTGTAAGGCGATATTCCATCTTAAAATATGTTCGGAAGTTGCCGATGACAAGTAAGCAGATATAGATTGCTTTTTCCGATAAATACTTGATTTTTTTTAAATTTAGGTGTTTTGCTCTTATAGCTAATACAAACTTAATAAACCAATTAAGTTACTCTTTTGGCTGACATAAACTGAATAAATGCTTATTTATTTTTTTATATATTTATCTTACGAAATCTGAAATATGTCTTTATATTATATAAAATACGTGGGTCAATACAATCAAAAGATAGCAATCGCGCGATTTGTCACGGCTACTAGCGCTTGGTCTGGTAGACGTTGACAAATGAAGAGGCCCCTTGATAAAGTTCTGTAAGGCGATACTCTATCGGAAAATACGTTCGTAAAATGTCGATGACAAAATACGGACTGTGTTTTCCAATAAATATGTCTCGAAGACGATTTTGGTTTATTTCTTAGTAGGTACTTATTGCTCAGTAGGTCTTGAGCTGTTTTAAAGTGCGTTGACATAATATGATAACATGATGTTTCTGTCGATATTTCTCAGGTATAAAAATACGAGTACTAGTCTACTACTATGAAAAAATTCTTTGAAATGAAATGAAATTTATTTACATGATAACATTGAGACACCGTTGCCTAAAATAATGCAGAACATAAAAATACGAAATCATATTTTATTTAAGACTAGTTGATGCCCGCGGCTTCGCTCGCGTGGATTTAGTTTTTAAAATCCCGCGGGAACTCTTTGATTTTCCGGAATAAAAAGTAGGCCCATGCCACTGTCCAAGTCCTCAACTATACCCATGCAAACACGCAATAAATCATGTCGATCCGTAGCTCTGTTGCAAGGTGATTGAAGGACAAACCAACAAACACACTTTCGCATTTATAATATAAGTAAGGATGTATAACGCTCGGATAAGACTTATTCAAAGTGATTGGTGAAATCAGCCCTTAGTTAGTCACTTCGAAGCTTCGATCAGTAGATAGCGATGGCTCGATTTGTCGCAGCTAATAACGCGCGGACTTGTTGACACTGACTAATGAAGACTACTCGATAAAGTTATATACTCTACTAGCTTTTCACGTCGATCCGTAGCTCTGTTGCAGCGTTATTGAAGGACAAACCAACAAACAAACACACTTTCACATTTATAATATTAGTAAGAATGTATAAAGCTCGGATAAGACTTCAACGTCGTTGGTGAAATCAGCCCATAGTTAGTCACTTCGAAGCTTCGATCAGTAGGTAAGTAGATAGCGATGGCTCGATTTGTCGCAGCTAATAACGCGCGGACTTGTTGACGCTGACTAATTAAGAAGTTACTTGATAAAGTTACTTGATTCCCTGGCGCAGTGGTGAGCGCTGTGGTCTCATAACTGGGAGGTCTCGAATTCGATTCCCGGCCGGAACAATTTGGGAATTTATAATTTCTGAATTGTCTGGTCTGGTCTGGTCTGGCTTTGGCAGTGGCTAGTTACCACCCTACCTAGAAACAGGTGTAGAAACAGGCTAGGGGTATAGGTTGAATATACACTGCCATACGCCTTCCAAGTTAGCTCGCTACCATTTTAGACTGCATCGTCACTTACCATCAGGTTAGATCGCAGTGAAGGACTTTCTTGTAATCGAATAAAAATGAAAAAAAATTATTTTATATCTGCGAGTGGTCTGGGACCACTGTTATCCATCCTCCGTTCTTTCCAAAATATATTTTGATCCGACCCGGGAATCGAACGCGGGACCTCGTCATCTGCAGTCGAATACTTCTAACCACTGGACCAACGAGGAACAACTTAATAACAGCCGGATGGTCTGACGTTGACAAATGAAGGTACGCGCTAATCGACGTGTTCGCAAGCCGATACGCTTTCTCAGATCCACCTTTTTTAGATATAACCAAAGCTCCCTGGTTAGATCGACCCTTTCTGCGAAATTGCAATTTTTAAAACCATGTCCTTGACAACCTAATATCACTCATATTGAGTTAGGTACTTCCTTAATCCTATGATCCTATTTATATCAACTTAGTATAGTACTATAAATGCGAAAGTTTGTATGTTTGTTACTCAATCACGCCGGAACGACTGACAAGATTTGGTTGAAATTTAGCACAGAGGTAGATTATAGTCTGGAATAATACACAGGGTACTTTTTATCCCGAAAAATAAGAGAGTTCCCGCGGGTATATTTGCGAAAGCTTGTGAGGATGAATGGATTGAATATATGGATGGATGGATGGATTGATACTACTGCACACCACAACGAATGAACCGATTTCCGGAAATTTGAAATGGAGATAGGTTATACCCAGGAATAACCCATGGTCCGAAAAGCGCTCTATTGGCAGACCCCTCCCCCCCCACTATGTGGACCGACGACATCAGAGAAGTCGCAGGGTCGCAGCAGTCGCTAGTTACAGGTGGCGCAAGATCAAAATCAATAAGCTAGTGGAAGTCTATGCAAGAGACCTTTGTCCAGTTGTGGACGTCTGTTCTTACTAATATTATAAATACCAAAGTGTGCTGGTTTGTTGATTTGTTGGTTAGTTTTTCAATCACGCAGCAACGGAGCAATGGGTTGAAACGACTTTTTGCAGGAGTATGCAGTGAGAACCTGGAGAGGCAGTAGTGATGAACCAGGAATTGCAGTAAAGTGCTAACTAGGGTAAAATAAAAAAAGCTGCCTAGATTATTTCCGTAAAGTAGGGATACATATAAAAACATCACTTTTTGCTAAACGGAGTTAACAAAAAAGCGCTCCAAAAAGCAAAACGATCGCGTAAATAACGAACGGAACGTGTTTCACCATTCATTCATCACAGTAATTTTTCCAAGACCACCTAAATGGACTTTAAGTCATTGTAATAGAGTTCAAATTCGAACGGTTCTATTTCCCCATCAAGTTCCATATGCCTTCAAAAACTCATCCCGCTAAAAGTCCTTTGGGCACTATAATAAAAACTCGTTGAGTTTCGAAAATTTAAAAGAAGAATTTCCATGCTGTCCCTACCCGCCTAATTACATCCGCCGTGTCCCCTGCTAGGTCATTTAATGCTATTATTTTAAAAGAGATTTTTTTGCTGACTGTACACGTTCTGGAATCAAGCACGGCTATGGAGATGTTTTTACTTGGCAGGATTTTGTAAAACTTTTTACGATTTTTTTACGATGGTCTTATTCAACCAACATAACTTCATTTAAATGAAAATAATTGAAGTTACAGGTTTACAATGTTGCCTACTCGAAATTTCGAAAATCGTTCTTTTTTGTCTTTCTCTTAAAATCGTTCTTTTAAAAAAAAACCTTAGTCGGTTTCTACAGGCCGTGGTGCCGGAACACTAAATCGCTTGGCGGCAGGCGGCACGTCTTTGACGGTAGGGTGGTAACTAGCCACTGCCAAAGCCTCCCACCAGACCAGGGGGCGATTCAGACCTGTTCGATAACATACCGTGTCGATACGGTTAGATATCGATCTCGTATAAAATTTTTTTGTTGTGTGATTCAGAGCGTTTGGTTTGAGGATACGATTCGGTATCGACTACGTTATCGACATCGACAAGATACATTCGATTACAAGAGCATTTACGAATTGAAAATATTATGTTATCGTACGGAAACAAACCGAATCGATCGATAAATAAGTTATCGGAAGGGTCTGAATCGGGGGGCAGGCCAGAGACAATTTATTATAAATTCGATCCCGAGACCTCCCAGTTATAAGACCACAGCGCTCACCACTGCGCCAGGGAGGTCGTCAAAACCTCTAAACCTGGTACCGAGTGCATAGTGTATCCATGCCTTGTTGTATTCCTTAGAATAACTAACGCACATAAATAATAAAGTTGCAAATATAATTTATAAAACTGCGTAGACGGTACAGGGCAGGCTGACAGAGGAAAGAAAACTTTGCACTCGCGGCTTGTATTGGATTTTCCGAGAGAAATTGCCCCCGCAAAGTGGAATGTGAGGTGACGTGGGTTTAAGGAATTATAGTTTCCCCAGCCAGTTATGAGATATGAAAGTTTTTTCTGGCGTGAAAAATGGTTGTTTTCTATCTAAAATAGACGAGTAATATTCTATTCACTTAAGTCTTCACCATAAACGTGGTGTGCGATTGTTTAAGAAAATCGTATTAATTTGATAGATTAAATTATATTTGATATAAAATATAAACAGATTTTAAGCTATTGCATAGCTTCTATCGCGGGCCAGCGTGGAGACCGAATCCAGAAATTCCGTAACGAAAATAACCTGACACGGGACTCCTCTACGGTGAGCCGCTAGATGGCGAATTTTTTATCAACGCCATCTAGCGCTGAGCCGCTAGATGGCGTTAATAAAAAATGCTATGCAAAAGCTTTACCGCGGCAGTCCCCGAGTGCCACACATCTTTTTTTTTCATTTATTTCATCACATTATACAAAAAAAGGTTCCTAAATAATGTTCTCACCAATCTGACGGATCTGATTTTATGGGCGAGGTGGCGCTCTATTACATGTATAAATTATTTAACTTACTAACAAAAGAAAAACAAACCAACAAGCATCGTCTATTGATACCCAACCAACTTGCTCGTAACTTTTAACAAAAAAAAAAAACACATAAATTAACAATTGTCAGAGAGAGTTAAGTGTGTGTTCCTTTAACCTCTTTTTAAGGACTCTCTCACTGCTCATCAAATAAACACCAAAAATGAAATCTTTTTTCATTTTCTAAAAACCGCCTTTTCTGACTTACAGTCTTTTTGATGAATACAACAGATTTTCAATAAATAAATATGTAAAGTATTTTCTTCTCTTCTTCTTTATTTAGCGATAGATGTCCACGGCTAGACATAAATCTCTTTCATGGACTTTCACGTGACACGGTCTTGCGTCGTGTGTACCCAGCCGCCAGTGGCTTCCTGCGACTCTCTGTTCTAATATTCTTTACTCCTGTATAATTTAATAATGTAAATGTTTTATACGGCTGTATTCAAACTAATTCGTGTAGAGATTAGCATCAATATATTGAGCCAGCTCGGTGCACTTTAGCCGATACGAGGCTTCCGTAGGTGTAAACATACGGACACCACACGTTGCGGCGCTGTTTGTTAAGTTGAACTTCCACCGGCTTGTCATTGACGGCTCAGTACATCGATATAAATGTACTACGTACAAGATGCGGCGTTCCGAACATTCACCTTGTTCAACTGATATGCACAGTCGACCGTGCATTAGTTAGTGTGGCATGGGCATTGGCGATGTACGAACGGAGCCCCGCTATCTACGCGATAAAAAAAGCAACATAGGTGCTTCAAAAAGCCTTTAATCAAGCAATTAACAAAAAAGTATAGTTGATTTTGTGAACAATTAAAAAACGGCATAGCAGCGCGATTTTTTTCACTCGATGACAAGATAGTCCTTCACTGCGATCTCACCTGATGGTAAGTAATGATGCAGTCTAAGATGGTAGCGGGCTAACTTGGAAGGGGTATGGACTATAGCAGTGTAAATTCAACCAATACCCTAATTGGTTTCTACACGTAATCGTGCCGGAACGCTAAATCGCTTGGCGGCACGTCTATGACGATAGGCTGGTAACTAGCCAGGCGAAAGCTTCCCACCAGACCATACCAAAGACAACTTAGAAATTATTTGCCCTGCCGGAAATCGAACCCGAGACCTCCCAGTTATAAAACCACAGCGCTCATCATTGCACCAGAGAGGTCGTCAAAGTACAAGTTTTGTGTTCTGATGTTCGTCTCGAATGCGAAAAACACTGTATATCCCTAATCGTTACTAATATTATAAACGCGAAAGTGTGCTTGTTTGTTGGTTTTTTCTCCAATCACGCAGCAATGGAGCAACGAATCAACAAATTATATCGAATTTTCCGAAGCCTGGTTACAGATTTTAAACTTCTTTCTTGTTCTTGCAAGTTACTTAACATATTTATCACTGATCTATTACTGAATGTCTTTCATACCGCTTTTTACAAATCACGCGGCCTGTGGGAGGTCAGCTTTATGGTATCGGACTTATGCATCAATGCTGATTAGTCTCTGTCAAGACGATTTCCGTCTAATGAACCGCTATCGTGGACACAGGAGAGAGTAAGGTGCGTTATAAACAACAGGAATAGAGCACACCAGGAAGTGAATGATGAACGAATGAATGTATGAGTGAATATGCAAGTGAGTAGTGACCTTTGTCCAGCAGTGGATGTCTTTTTTATCCTATTAATATAATAAACGCGAAAGTTTGTAAGTATGGATGGATGAATGGATGTTTGCTCAATCACGTCGCAACAACTGCACCGATTCGGCTGAAATTTGGCTTAGAGATAGATTATAGTCTGGAATAACACACAGGCTACTTTTTATCCCGGAAAATAAGAGAGTTCCCGCGGGAATGATAAAAACTTAACCCACAAGAACGAGGTCGCGGGAATCAACTAGTTCATTATAATTTGTTAAGGTTTTGTGTAAATTGGTTGAAATATAACGATAATTGTTGAAAATATCGTAAAAAGTCAAGCCGCCTTTGAGTTTTCTTGTGATCGCTGCCTTTGAAATAATATAAGTATAACAAAAAAAAAATTATCCAAGCTGAAGTTGACTAATATCCTCCTTTCCCCTCCAAATAAACGGAAAGCTTGTGCTAGGAGTGGGTACGACAATTATAGTTCAACGGGTGGGATTTGTACCTGCGGCCTTTCAGATTTTGAGTCCTGCACCTTTAACCGTTGGGCCATAGAGGCTTACAGTCTTACTAATATTACAAATGCAAAAGTGTGTTCATTTGTTGATTTGTCCTTCAATCACGCCTTAACCCTTTGCACCTTTATCCTTTGGGCTATTGAGGCTTTGCCGCAGTCGGGTAAAAAAATCGGTCAAATCGGTGCAAAGGTAAAATTTTTGTACACTCGCCCTTACATGGGTACATAGAGATGCATCCTACGCGACCGGTTCCCGCGCATCCATCTGATTACATTAATCGGACCAGTCGGACCCACAATTTGAATACGAACACTTAATGGCGCCCAGAAATTAAGTTTAATGCCGTAAAACGTTTTTAAATTCACTTCACTATGCTTCACGTGTAGGACGGACGAAAGTATTGCCAGAAAATGTATTTTTCACTGACTTCAAGAAAAATTTGGTTCACAATTCGACCGTTTTCTTTGTATGCGTTGTTGTAACGCAATGATTTCACCGATTTTTGACCGATTGCAGTGATTCTTTTTATAATGTATACCTACTAATATTAAATACGACTTGTTTGTTGACTTGTCCTTCAATCACGCAGTAACGGAGAATTTCGAATTTATTTATTACAAAAATACACGTAATGTGGTGTTACAAAAATGTGTTGGAAAACAATGTATTGCCATGTATGGCATGCAATAGTGGGTAAAGGAAAAACAGATAAAATAGACGCGAATTGTTATTTTTGATGATTTTCCTCTACCTTAATTCAACTAATTTTAACAAAAGCTTTAGAAGTTACTTCAAATTTTTTTATCTATACTACCTATGCCTGTGTCATTCTCCAGATCTTTAACTATAACGATGCAAAACATCACGTCCATCCGTTGCTCAGTTGCTGCGTGATTGAGAGACAAACCAACAAACCTAAAATCAAACACTCTTTCGCATTTACATTATATAGTTCTCCCAACCGAATCCAGTCACGGCGGCCAATCCTCAGAGATTAGTCATCTGCGATATTAAGTGCATCTGTGTTTTTGTACACACTTGTGTACACAAACACAGATGCACTCTCTATTCACTCACTCTCATAGTCTAATGGAACGGAAATCTGATATGACTTATATTAGTAAAAAGATCTTCGAATAAAATAAGCGAGGAAGTAATTCGGCACCTCAGTTTTATATTAATCAATTAATCGCTTCATTGTACAGAAATTTATTTATTTTTATGCCCATATCGTTTAATGTACCGACAGTTATCTTCAATGCTACAGTGAATAATTAGCTTTATGCGGCAATAAACCGAAAAATAACGTATGGGTGCCACCGATTTTGTTACTAGTATTTTGACACCTTTTATTAGGTACTAGCTGCTGCCCGCGACTTCGTCCGCGTGAATTTAGTTTTAGAGACCGCCCTCGACCACCGACTCACCGCATCGCATTGTTAGCCCGCGCTATTCTTTCTTTTTACTCGGCTTCTAAGAGTCGTACCGAGATATTGAATAGCCTATAACCTTCCTCAATAATTGGGCTATCAGATACAAAAAGAATTTTTCAAATCCGACTGGTAGTTTCAGAGATTAGCGCGTTCAAACAAACAAACTCTTGCACTTTATTATATTAGTTTAGATTACTTTTGGAAAGTGTCTATAAAATAGTTCTCTGATCTTTACAGATTTCCAAACCTAAGCGATGACCAGGAGGTGGCGCGCCTTGTGCCGGGCGTGCTTCCGAGGCAGTGTTGGCTTTACCTATGGTGCAGGGTATGCAACACACACGGGCGCAGGGTTGTAGGGGGCGCCGCGCCGAGCCGCGCTTGCTTGCTTCCCGACATCATTTAAAATTGCACCATTTTTGGCATCTGAATTTTTTTTTATATGAATAGCGGGCAAACGAGCTGGCGGGTCACCTGATATTAAGTGATTGCCGCCGCCCATGAACATTTGTAGTACCAGAGGCACCACCAATGCGTTGCCGGCTTTTCAGGAACTTATTGGTTCGCCCCTTGAATAACCCCATATTGTAATTAAGTGGGAATACTGTCGATGGGAGATGATTCCACAATTTGGTAGTACGTGGAAAAAAAGATCTGGAGCAACGGGTGGTCGAAGTGCTCCAGGCACCCAGGTGGTGGCGGTGAAATTGCGTTCAGTGGCGTGCGGTGTGGTTGTAAAAGTTAGAGGGCGGAATAAGATAATTTCCTTTCACTGGTGAAAATATAACTGTAAGTCAAACGGTATTCTTTTATTGTAAGTATTCCATTTTGGCCGCGCGTCTACTAGAGGGCGCTAAGACATTGATTGCACACGGGCGCTACATAGGCTAGAGCTCTGCTTCTGCTGGTGGATTCGGCAGTGGCCAGGCTGCCGACGGCGATGGAACCCGCCTCTAGTGGCGGGTCAAGACCTTGGAATAGGTACTCCGCCAAGTTTAACCCACGCTACTGCCAGGGTCCGGAGAGACTATTTTCACTTATTTTGATATATTTCATTGGAAACTTTTCGCTTCCTCGTAAGTGCACTTACGCATGAAATCTATACTATTATAATAAACAGAGAGCGCGAATTTTGTGAGTTTGTATGTATGTATGTCCGGAGCAAACTTTGGAACCACCGCACCTATTACAATAATTCTTTTACCATTTCAAAGGTACATTATTCCAGATGGTTATAGGCTATAATTATGTTAATAAATGTATTATGGCTAGATATTACGTGCAAATTTGTTAAAGAAGTCGGAAATTTTTTTGACTCTTAAACGTTTTCAAGGCGTGCGCTGGGTCATATACTATTATTGGATGAAAATGATGTATGGGTGAATTGTTACTCTTAAAGAGTTCTAAAAAAAAGTCCGCGATAGCATATGTCTATATTCTAAGGATAACTTACAGTAACCATTTCTATCTTTCAAATTTTGATTAAAAATAATGAATTATTTTCGAAGCTTCTTTAACCGATGTGATGTCAATCTATATCTAAATAAATATGTTTATTATCGTAAGTATTTAATTTAGAACATATTTGCCCTTTACACTATACAATTTAAATAAATATCTTAGGAGTTATCGGAAAATTAATATCTCCGCGCGACAAAATAATAAAATGGTGCCGGCTGGCGCGGCGGGGCACGGTGGCGGGTATCGGTGCGGGATATTCGTGTGGTTCCTGTGGTGATCTTATTGACAATCGTCTCCTATAAGAAGCTCACAAGAACAAATATTTAATTTTCAACCCGGACGAAGTCGGCGCGGGCTTCTAGTAGTATAGATAAAATTGTTTTCTTCCAATTTGCTGTAACGATTATAATTTTAAAGCACAATGAAGAGTCACTTTTTACCGAGACATTTTAAAGCTTTTTCTGGATTTGTTTCCGTGGTTTTCTAACTTCACATCACAGGATTATCACTCAGTCACTAATTACAGATGAATTTAGAAATATCTGATCGTTGTTTATATTTTTATAATTCAAAATATCGCAGAGCACTTGAGATTTGAAGTTTACCGGGCAACGGTGGCGCCCTTTAGGCATTCTTTAGGCAAAAAAAAACCTAGGCCACAGAATCCACAATAATCTGGGCTCATACACGGGAGTAAGTAGGTAATATATTATGTTTATGGACCCACGTGCAACGCTACGAGAAATCTTTAGTTTATTTTATCTTCAAGGAAAACTTACAGTTAATTAGAGAAAGTAAATGGGTAGTTAAGAACAGGAGAAAATAATAAAAACTGATAACAAGTTTTCACAAATAAAAGTTACATAAGGAAGAAAACAAGCTCACAACGGGGAAAAAATACCACCAGACAAACCAACAGCACACTTTCGCATTTTTTTATTTTAAAAAAAGAATATCAGCCAAGCTGAAGTTCAGTAATACCTCCTTCCCTCCAAATAAGCGGAAAGCTTTTACGCACGGTACGACAATAGTGTAATGGGTGGAGTTCGAACCTGCGACCTTTCAGATTCCAATCCGCACCTTTAACCGTTGGTTCATTGAGACTTACATCCTTACGACTTACATCCTTACTAATCTTATAAATGCGAAAGTGTGTTCATTTGTTGGTTTGTTGATTTGTCCTTCAATCACGCCTCAACGGAGCAATGAATCGCCGTAATTTTTTTGTATTGGTTTAGTTGAACACTGAAGAAATGAAAAAAAAAAATGTTCAATACCTGCAATTTTCTCACCATAATATATGCCTGTGAAACTTGGGCGCTTACCAAGGCATATAGAGACAGTTTCGAGAGAGTGACATCGGCTACTTTTTATGCCGGAAAAACAGTAACCTAAGTCACGCGAACGAAGTCGCGGGCAAAAGCTACTTTTAAATAAGTAGGCGAGAGATAATAGCAGCAGGTAGCCGGGGGCGAGATTGTGTTCATAATTAACGGATAAGACGTCTTATTTATAATATAGCAGCAGACGTTGACTGCGGCTGCCGCGAGATAAACTCGCCTGATATTATAAAATATTTCACGTTTTATACCGCAAAAGGTATAAAATACGTGAGTTGATATTTTAAACCGACTTCACAAAAGGAGGCTCTCAATTCGTCTTCGAAATCTTTTTTTAAATTTTTAAGCTATTGCATAGCTTCTATCGCGAGCCAGCGAGGAGACCGAATCCAGAAATTCCGTAACGAAAATAACCTGACACGGGACTCCTCTACGGTGAGCCGCTAGAAGGCGTTGATAAAAAATGCTATGCAATATCTTTACCGCGGCAGTCCCCGAGTGCCACACGTCTTTTTTTTTCATTCATTTCATTTCATTTATTATTTGCATTCATGTCTTACCTACATGTTTAATACATTACATCTTACATGTTTAATTGTGAGTTAGATTACATGAAGCCGCGTTGGGGCGTTGCAAAGTTACATTAATAAATAATTAGGTTAGGTAGAAAAGAATACGGAGGTAGAGGCAATTTATAATGCAATTAATGACTTTTGACTTTTTTACTTTTTTGACTTACAATAATTAACTCAATGTGTCATTCAATAGGTATGTAATTATAAAATATGGTTAATCAAATTATTGTTTAGGTCATAAGTCGTTGGTCATAAGTTTAGTCTAGTTTGAAAGGTCTTCTTCCCAGGTAGGTCCTATACCATCAGGTCGGAGAAATCGAGGGAACTTTTCGAATTGTATAGGCGTGTGGTGCGGGTTGTTACGTTCCCGAAAATATGGTTGAGCGAAGCAATGGCTGGATCATGCGTCATGCTCGTGAACGGGTGCCACCAACGGGAATGGGTCTGCTTTGACTGCCCGTCTTGACATGCGTTGGATTGGTGTACCTACGTATGCATTTTTGCATTTTTGAAGCTTTATTGTGGAAGCACTGTATACATAGCATAGCTTTGTAAAAAAATTTTTTTTTTTGAAAAGAGCAACTGCTGAGTTTCTTGCCGGCTCTTCTCAGCAGAATCTGCATTCCGAACCGGTGGTAGATTTATGACGTGTCATAAGAGCTACAAGTTAGCCTATATGAAATAAATAAATTTTGAATTTGAATTTGAATTTGAAATTTGCAATTGATATACTTTGAAATGGTGGTTGTAGTCGGTTTTTTAAAAAGTATTTTTTATACTATTGTTATTCGAAAGAAGACCCGAGCTTACATGTGGCTCGGCAGTTGGCTGAAACTTGAGCTGATAAAACATTCTATCCCAACAACATAGAAAGTGCAAGTTACTTTATTATCCTCCCCGCAGTCAGCGTCTAGCTGCTATAAATAATACCTTAGCCTCATCCCTGAGTATTAAAATAATCCCCGTTATAACCCCGTCTTATCTTTAGGTAATAAAATTAAAATGTTTAGTGAGAGTCGCATAGTGAATTTTCATTTAGGTACTTAGTAAGAGTACCTACCCGCTTACAATTTCAAGTTTGACTACTAAATCGCTATATACCTACTTTTTTTTTTTTTTAATTTTTATAAAGAATATTAGGCAACCTGAAGTTGACTAATATCCTCCTATCCCCTCCAAATAAGCGGAAAGCTTGTGTAAGGAGTGGGTACGACAATAGTGCAACGGGTGGGATTCGAACCTGCGACCTTACAGTTTTCGGTCCGCATCTTTAACCGTTGGGCTATTGAGGCTATAATCTATCTATAATTATATAAAAAGGCTTGTCCTGACTGACTGACTGACTGACTGACTGACTGACGATCAACGCACAGCCTAAACCACTGAAGTTAGAAACTTGAAATTTTGACAGTAGGTTCCTTTTATGACGTAGGCGAGCATTAAGAAAGGATTTTTCGAAATTCGCCCCCCAAGGGGCTAAAAAGGGGGGTTAAAGTTTGTATGAAACTCCGTCATTTTTCGAGTTATACTCATGAAATTCGGTATTTAGGCTTTAAATTGAAAACAAAAAAGTAGGTGTTTCACAGTTTTTAAAAATTCTACCCCCTAAGGGATTAAATAGGGGTTGAATGTTTGTATGATAGTCCTTCGTTCTTCAAGTTATTTTTCAAGTTATGTTTATGAAACTTGATATTTTGGCTCTTGATTAAAAATAAAGAATTACGTATTTTACATTTTTTGAAAATTCTCTCCCCAAGGGGGTAAAAAGGGGAGTTTCAATATTCATAGTTAAGACAGGACAACGTCTGTCGGGTCCGCTAGTATGTATATACTAGAAGACGATGCTCGCGATTGCATCCGCGTGGATTAAGGTTTTTTAATTTCCGCGGGAACTCTTTAACTTTTTGGGATAAAATGTAACCTATCTTGGGCTATATGAGCTATTTCCATTTCAAATTTCAGCCAAATCGGTTCATTCATTTTTGGCGTGAAGGAGTAACAAATATACTCACACACACACACCCACACACACATAAAAACTTTCGCCTTTTTAAAATTTTTTATGCTGTGTTTATTGTGCAACAACTTTCGATATATGACAGACCACGAATCGCAGGGAGCTGCTGGATATAGGCGGCGCAAGACCGAAGCCCGTTGAAGTCCATATAAGAGACCTTTGTCCAGCAATGGAAGTCTAGCGGTTAATGGAGATGATTCTCATCGGTAGTAACGTTGAGTGCTCCGTATTGAGCCACCTTTAGTAGCCTCAATAGCCCAACAGTAGCCTCAATAGCCCAACGGTTAAAGGTGCGGACTGAAAACTGTAAGGTCGCAGGTTCGAATCCCACCCGTTGCACTATTGTCGTACCCACTCCTAGCACAAGCTTTCCGCTTATTTGGAGAGGATAGGAGGATATTAGTCAACTTCAGGTTGCCTAATATTCTTTTAAAAGAAAAAAAACCTTTGGGCGCTAGACTATACATATTTTCTGCGTTGGCCTTTTTTTTAATATGTTAAGTTTTTTAATATGTCAATGTCAAGATAATTCTTGACTGCGATCTCACCTGATAGTAAGTGACGATGCAGTCTAAGATGGTAGCGGGTTAACCTGGAAGGGGTATGGCAGTGTACATTCAACCCACACCCCTAATCTGTTTCTACACGCCATCATACCGGAACACTAAATAGTGATTTAGCCGAGTGAATAGTGAGGTGCCGCCAAGTGTGGCGGCACCTCTTTAGGGTGATAACTAGCCACCCACCAGACCAGACCAGAGATAATTCAGAAATCATAAATTCCCAAAATGCCCACGTCGGGAATCGGACCCGAGACCTCCCAGTTATAAGACCACAGCGCTCACCACTGCGCCAGGGAGGTCGTCAAAACTTCCACGACTAAAATAAAGGCTTTACTAAGGTCTGCATCTAATTTCTTATGAAAATAGTAGAAGTAAAGCAATGAACAAACGAAGAGATTTGCCTGAGAAGCGATAAAGTGCACGGTGTCGAGAACGTGCGGAGTTCTGAAACAATTTTATCATGTAGATGTGGCATATAAAAAGCCAGTTTTTGCCCCAGCGACTTCGTCCGCGTGAAATTAGGTTTTGGGGTACGTACCTACTTCTTTATTTTTAATTGAAAGGCATATACCGATTTTCATAGATATATCTTGAAAAGTGACGGACTTTAAAACAGGTTCCCTGTCCAGACAACAGACACAATAGTTAAACAATAACCATGCTCACATGTGATTCATGGGACAGGGACAGGGTTAATATAAAAATTCATCCCCTATTTGTCTCCTTGTCACCCCTTTGGGTGTGGAATTTTCAAAAAACTGTGAAATACGTATTTCTTAAATTTGAATTGAAAGCCATACCAAGTTTCATGTTCGTAAAAGTAGACCACCAAACGACGCAGCCGATGAACTAGCGCGGCGAGCCTCAACGCTGAAGGTGGCGGGTCCGGAACCTATCGCTCCCATACCCTTCTGCGAATACAAAACCTGGTTGCACAATAGAACAGTAAGTACACATGCTGAGCTGTGGGCCAGCACCACAGATTGTAGACAAACAAAAGAGGCTTTTCCCTGCCTAAATCAACGACTAACAGAAAAACTAATACAACTGACCCGTGTTAAACTAAAGGTAGTTGTAGGTACAATAACAGGACACTGTCCACTTAACAAACACCTTTACATTCTAGGTATTACCGACAGTCCTCTGTGCAGAGCATGCATGGAGGGCGACGAGACACCGGAACACGTACTGCTTAAATGTAGTGGTGTATCCAACCAACGGCACGATTACATAGGCTCTCCAGCTACCCTTCCTGAAGTCCTCGCCGACCTGGGTGGCCTGCTCGGATTTTGGAGGGAGCTCGGCTGGCTGGAGTGATCCGGCGGGGAGCTGTACCAGTGGAACCACGCAAAACGGGCGAATCGACGCCTACTTGCGGAAAAGATTCCCAGGAAACGAAGACGAAGACGAAGACGAAGTAGACCACCCAGGAGTTCAGGAAGAGTTGCGGGAGAGTCCATTCTACTAATATTGTAAGTGCGAAAGTTTGAGAGAATGAGGACGATGAAAGGATGTATGTTTGTTACTCTATAACGCAAGAGCTACTGATCGGATTTATACATTAGAATAGCAGATAGCTTCTATACACCATTGCATTTAGGTAGACCACCAGTCTGCCACCGCCATTTGTTTCTAAATAAAAAGTGGCAAATAAAAGTGCCGCATCTATTTGTAAACTTAAGTTAAACTTAAGTTTCTCAGATACTTACTTATTTATTGCATAATTACCTAGTTGTAACAGATGTTCAACAAAATGTCAATTACCTAATAGTGGACTAATATAAGTTTACAGATATCTAAGTCAATAGACAAGTAGACAACCAGAAAGAAAACTATGTGTTATTTTAAGGCATGTCAGCCGTCAAGCGTAACATAATAGATACCTACCTAATTAAGTATATTATGTAAAACTTTTGTTTTTTGTACTATATTCAGTAAATAAATTTTATTTATTTAAGTTTTTCGTGACTTCATGTTCTAAGTTATGTTATTCGCGAAAATTCTACAAATTCCCCGCAGCTCGGTGCCCGATGCACCTTCAGACTTGATTAAGATTACGCTCATGAAAATTGTTGTCATACCTTGTTTCAAGGTGGTTAGAACATTTCCTTGTCTTTCGCAAAGGTTTTAGGTATTTCGCAGACATTCGCTGCGAAACCGTAGCAATCTAATCCTGCTGTAAGCTGATTTTAACCTACAAAACTAAGAGTTAAAATCTAATTTCGTTCGGAATTTAAAAACAGATTAGAACCAATACAAATCAACGTTAAAGGTCGTAATACAAAATTGAATTTCTAGATGCAATGATTAATTCAAATTGTATGATGTCAAGATGTATTCCATCGAAACACAAGACATCGCACGCACCGCTACGTGGTCGAAATTCAGATCTCGCACCAAGCGTTTTGCTTCCTCGTTCCTATGGAATTCCTGTCCGGCTTCCGTTTGCCCAGGGTTACCAATTCCTAAAAAAAATTAGCCCTAACATCAACATGAAATACCCCTAAATAACCCTAAATGCAATATTCAGAAGCCCCAAAAAAACCCCTGTATCTTGTTACCATTCAAGGCTAATGTTTAAATGAGTTTCCCGTTTTATTGAGGTAAATAAAAATAATATAACTTAATTTTAATTACATTATTCGGAATTCTTATAGTCATACAATATTTTTACATTATAACTGTAACATTTTTTGGAGATGGAGTAAAAGTAACGCAAGATCCACCATCACGTTTTAAAATGAAAAATGAATTATATACCTATATCGAAAAAGCGTGTTCAACACTAATGTATTGAAATATTTTCAAAACGCTTTAGCTAAAACGATTTTAAGCATATTATTCCGGAATACCATAGACGTTTTGCTTTATTTACTCGTTTTGGTCAGTCAATTATGTGACGCTTGAAAATTTATTTATGCCCCTAAAAATAGCCCTAAATTTTTTTGGGCCCTAAAAAAATCCCAATAAGCAAAATTCCGCCCTAAATTTGGGGCTAAAAGCCCTAAGTTGGGAACCCTGGTTTTTCCAGCCAACTATAACTTGGGTAGGTTTAAATCAAGAGTGAATAGGCATATTTTAGGCAAGCGGGTTATCTTAGGCTGCATCTTCACTTGCCATCACGTGAAATCATTGTCATGCGTACATTAGGTATATCGTCGGATAGAATCTGGCGTTACTTTGCGGAAGTTCATGATTAGCAAGAAAAGGTTAGAGTTATTTTGCTATAATGCGCCAACAGAAAAAATCTGTTACCATAACACACTAGACAATAGCATTGCAAAGTCGACATCTCCTGAGGATGCTCCGGTGTCGGGGCAAAACGTGCGTCGAGAGTAGTATTAAAGTCTTGTGTGGTGGTGCATGTGAGTGATGGTGACATTGCTTGCTTGGGAACTTGGCTTTCTTGCTTGGTTGCTTAGCTTGTGACTGCGTATTTGACCATACAGATTTTTTCTGTTGGCGGTTAATAGCAAAATAACTCTAACCTTTTCTTGGTAACTAAGGTAGTCAACACAATAATTCTAAAACTTATAAAAATCGTAGTACGATACAATTCTGGTATTTAATCCTGTTAGCGATATATTGAAATAGTAAAGATATACAACTTTAATGTCGGTATTGAAGGTAGTTTGATAAGACTAGTTGTAGGTAGTTTGACTTTGTTGACGTCGTAGCGTCCGTCTGCCGCCGCGCCGTTAGTATAAATACAGCGCTTTGGACGTTATTAATTCAGTCTCTTCCAGAGACTCATACGGCTATTGGATGCTCCCGCGTCTAGGTCGTTGTATTTGATTGACGGGTGGTGATAGCAATCACGCCCTAATCGAATATATATTACCCGTAGGTTTAGATGAGAGTAATTAATTAAATAATACTTAGATATGTTTGATAGTTACCCTCACGTTCAGATGGTGGTTTGTCTGACGTGTTGTGGTTAAATAGGTTAGATGTGAGGACAGGGGCCGTTATAGGGGCGGTTGGAGACGGCTTTAGGTAGGGTTTAAGCGTTTTTCTTTGGAGTTTATATCAGAAGTGGGATGAACACGTTCACAGTTCAATTATTATTGCCCACATTAAGTTTTTGTCAGTTTAAAATCAGTCAAATTAAAACGTGAGAAATTGCTTATTTGGATCATTAGATAAAGTCAGGTTAGACCGAGCAGTGATAATAAAGAGGGTTGATCAGGAATATTGCATCATAGACATTAACATCTAATGTTACACAGTTTAAGTAATTAATGAATGAATTTGAATGAAGAACGTCACATTGGATTGCGAGCGCCTGAGCTTGATGACGAACTTGGTACACTTAAGTGAGCGAAATGTTCTTTAAGTGCAAGTGGTTTTCAATAATGACACATCTGTCTCCTAAGTTTGGCTAGTTCCCTTAGGTGGGATGGTCATGTTGAATGAGCTCCGGGGTCGCATGATGGACATTCTTCACTAACTTGGTACAGTTAAGGAGGTGGAATGTTAAAAAGTGCAAGTGGCTAGTTCCCTTGGGTGGTATGGTCATGTTCATTGAGGTTCAAGGTCGCATGATGTAATATTCCGATGAGTGTAGAATGATTGATGAGACTCGTGGGGTGCCCGGGGCGGTCACCATGTAGGATGGCCGTGTTAGCGATATATTGAAATAGTAAAGATATACAACTTTAATGTCGGTATTGAAGGTAGTTTGATAAGACTAGTTGTAGGTAGTTTGACTTTGTTGACGTCGTAGCGTCCGTCTGCCGCCGCGCCGTTAGTATAAATACAGCGCTTTGGACGTTATTAATTCAGTCTCTTCCAGAGACTCATACGGCTATTGGATGCTCCCGCGTCTAGGTCGTTGTATTTGATTGACGGGTGGTGATAGCAATCACGCCCTAATCGAATATATATTACCCGTAGGTTTAGATGAGAGTAATTAATTAAATAATACTTAGATATGTTTGATAGTTACCCTCACGTTCAGATGGTGGTTTGTCTGACGTGTTGTGGTTAAATAGGTTAGATGTGAGGACAGGGGCCGTTATAGGGGCGGTTGGAGACGGCTTTAGGTAGGGTTTAAGCGTTTTTCTTTGGAGTTTATAATCCCAATTTTCTAATAGGAAAATCCGTTTAAAAAGCACGCACAGTTAGCGAAGCGTTCCCGTTAAACGATTTAATTTATTTTTTAATTAGTGCAAAGCCATGCAAAGGAAGACACAATTTGGGTCACAACAATTAAGGTGCAGGGTTTTATTTCGCGCGAGTGCCAAATTAAAAAAAAAAAGCAGCTTGACTCCGTGCCAGCGGCGGCCTGGGTCAGATTAACTGGTGTTAAAAGTTGGCGACTCCTGACTTCCGGAATGTTATTTTTTTAATAGACAAGATAGTCCTTGACTGCGATCTCACCTGGTGGTAAGTGATGATGGAGTCTAAAACGGTAGCGAGCTAACTGGGAATGGCAGTGTACATTCAAACCATACCCCTAATCTGTTTCTACACGCCTTGATACCATCATGCAAAATCGCTTGGCGGACGTCCTTGACTGTACCTAGTGTGGGTAACTTACCACGGCCAAAGCCTCCCACTAGACCAGACCAGAGACAATTCAAAAATTAAAAATTTCCAAATAGGGATGTTAACAATTTTTCGGAATTGCTTTTATTTTGAAGATTGACTTTTTTTTACAATAAAAAAAAAAATTATTTAAAAATATTAGTATTTTCGATAATTTTGAATGTTCCCGCTAAAACACTCAACAACTGTCACGTGACTAACATGGCGTCATTCGTCAAACAAACATTGGTCGCGATTCATGGCATACATACAGTCGTCAGCTTGTTTCGCGATTAGTGACGTCACAAGCTCTTCTTGGCGTTTGCAGTCACGTGACATCAGATTATAAATATAGCATTTAAAATCATTTTTAGTAAATTTATTAAGTTATATTAAATTACAAAAATGTGATTTTCGATATTCTAATATTACAAACTATCATAAAATTAACGGTAAACATTAATTTGTGATTACTGTTAAAATCCCTATTGCCCCCGCCGGAAATAGTCAATAGTCTAAATAATACAGCGTTGTAAAGTCGACATCTCCTGAGGATGCTCCGGTGTCGGGGCGAAACGTGCGTCGAGAGTAATATAAAAGTCTTGTGTGGGGGTGCATGTGAGTGGTGGCGGCATTGCTTGCTTGGGAACTTTGCTTTCTTGCTTGTTTGGGGAGCTAAGCGGTGCTTTGCTTGTAACTGCATGTTTGACCATACAGATTTTTTCTGTTGGCGGATTATAGCAAAACAATTCTAATCTTTTCTTGCTAATAATTAAAATTAAGTCAAGTGTTTGAGCATATTCTTTAGTTAAAATATACATATATATCAAAAAATTAATTCAACTTCGTACGCTCAAAAGTGAAGTTTAAACAAAGATAAAACAATTTGGACGAGTAAAAAGAAAAATATAAAATAACTAAGCTCAGAGAAGTCCTTAAAACTACAAATGAACAGGATACTTTCTGTATTATACATGCAGAAATATTATCTCAAAGAGGAAGACTCTTAGAAGATACATAGACTAATAAATAATATAGATGGAGCTAGGGTTGCCAGGTCTTCAAGTCGAAAAGTCGGACAGGCCAGCCAGTTTAGCCGGACATTTGGGTACAAAGGCCGGACACCCTTATTTATTAGACCTAGCACCAAATGGCAAATTTTTTAAAAGCTCGTTTGCGCCAATGTAGCGATACAAGATGAGGCGAGCGGAACGGAAACCAACACATGACAAATATGTAAAAAAATGGTTAAACTTAAAAAGCTTAGCAAAAGTCGAATAGGCCGGACACCGTTTAATTTGGCCGGACACTCAACCAAAAAGCCTGACTGTGTCCGGCTTTATCCGGACGCCTGGCAACGCTAGATGGAGCTATCGCAAAATACGAGATTGCTTGAGTGAAAACACTTATCTACAGTGTTGCTGTTGAAAAGCTTTTGCAGACTGATATTTTGACATATACACAAACAAGCCTGGCGCAACTAAGAGTTGCAAACGAAATACAATCTTAGCTTTTTATACGGTTACCAATTCGATTTGCGAGCACCGTCAAAATGTAATAAATATATTAGAGAGTAAACTCTAGGAAGTACCAGAGTTTAAGAGTTAGGCAGTTAGAGATACAAGTAATTTGTTTTTTTCTTACTCTACTTGTTCTTGTTTTCTTGTTTCTTTCTTTAAGTATCGAGTTTCTCTTTAATTCTTTTATTAGTTCGAATCCCACTCGTTGCACTTTTGACGTACCCACTCTTAGCACAAACTTTCTGCTTATTTGGAGGGGATAGGAGGATATTTGTCAACTTCAGCTTTGCTAATATTCTTAAAAAAAAATCAGCTTCCATTTTGTTATTCTATTTAACGTCTACCTTGTTCCTTTAGTCTGAGTCAAGAACAAGCTGCAATATTCTAATAACGGACCGTGTACTGGTTTTTCTCAAAGAAACGTCTGACTATTTTAATATAAATGCTAAGTTGACTATGATCTTTTCATTTGCTGCTTACCCGGTTACGATGAGGAGAATAAAGTCTTTTGTGCGTAGATAAATACTTCTTAACTAGCTTTTGCCCCCGCGACTTTGTCCGCGTGGAATTAGGTATTGGGGTGGAATTTTCAAAAACTGTGACACACGTACTTCTTTATTTTTTAGATGAAAGCTCAAATACCAACTTTGATGGAAACAGCTTGAAAAATGACGGAGTTTCATATAAACTTCCATCCCCTATTTAAACCCCTTAGGGGTGGATTTTCCAATAATCCTTTCTTAGTGTGCGCCTACGTCATACAAGGAACCAACTGTAAAAATTTCAAGTTTCTAACTTCAGTAGTTTAGGTTGTGCGTTGATATCTCAGTCAGTCAGTCAGTCAGGACTTTGAATTTTATATATATAGATTAGATAGATCCGCAGAAATACGAGAGATACCGACGTATCTCATCGAGTCGCGAAGCTGAACTGTGCAAAAATCACAAGGTAAACTGACGAGAGGGTCGTAGGAGGGTCGAGGAGCTGGCGGATACAGGCGGCGCAAGATCGAGACATGTGGAAGTCTATGCAAGTTTTTAAAAACTAAATCCACGCGGGCGAAGCCGCGGGCATCAACTAGTCTAAATATATAAAAGGCAAAGATGACTGACTGACTGACTGACTGATCTATCAACGCAGAGCTCAAACCACTGGACGGATCAGGCTGAAATTTTGCATGTAGATAGCTATTATAACGTAGGTGTCCGCTAAGAAAGGATTTTTGAAAATTCAATCTCTAAAGGGATAAAATAGGGGTTTGGAAAAATCGAACTTAACGTGAGCGAAGCCGCGGGGAAAAGCTAGTAATTAATAGTAGGATAATATTATTATCGCATACCTCAGAAAAGTAGAATACATTTAGAATACTTACGAAGAGAAGTAGGCCGCGTCACGCGACAATCTAACCTTCCCATATCATAGCCAAAACTCATTACCATACAGTATGACCGTACAGTCGACTGCAATTTGCACAGTGCATGGTAAAATTCAAATTTCAGAACCCCACATGGCGTAACCCGGGTGGGCAGTTAACTGGTGTGACTTTGTGTACTACGTGAGTGGTGTAAGACTTAGGAGGTAGCGGACAATATGATAAAATATTAAAATTAAAAAATATATATATATGTATATAAGTGACGAATTGAGAACCTCCTTTGTTCATCGTTTAAAAAGCTAGTATCATCTTATGCCAAAAAAAAAATTGAAAAACATTTATTATCTCCACCGCGTTCTCGATTCTGTTACATATTTTCTGATACAGTGTAGATTAAAATCTGGAATAAATTTTTAATACAAAAAAATTTAAAATTCCTAGGACGGCGGGGTCCGAACCCACATCTCTCGGGAATTGCGCCCTGAGATTGTTGACCAGATTATACTACGGCTAAGTCGAACCACACATCAGCAACGAAACAAGTAACTTTTTCAATCCATTTTTTAGCAACTATTAATAAATCTAGTAACGAAACATTACAGCTGTCAATCTATTTTCCAACACTTTATTACAAAGGTAAAAATAAATCATATCTCTCATTTCGCTGTTCGACTTGGCCGTAATCTGGTCATACATTGAGGGCGCGATGCCCGAGAGATGTGTCTTCGAACCCCGCCACCCTAAGCATTTTTAATATATACTAGCGGACGCCCGCGACTTCGTCCGCGTTCTTAAATTGTTGAAATTTTTCCTGAATTTTCTTTGCTATAAACCTCACGGAGGCCGATACCTTTCCAACGAATGCAAAACCGTGGAAATCGGTTCGTGCGTTCTGGAGTTATAGCGTCAGGAAGGAAAACCCGACTTATTTTTATATAATAGATTACGTTATTTACTTCAATCAAGACAAGTCCATTTATTAATCAATAAATGATTCAACTTCATAAAATTAAAGTTACGACGGCTAAAATCGTCTTGTAATATTTATGAATTATTGAAGTGTTATAATTACAGTAATCTTAAACGATTACAATTCACAAGTGACAACAATACTTACTTTAATCAATACAAGTTCATTTAACATTCAGTAAACAGTATGATCTTATTTTTAGTTAATTGTTACCTAAACAAATGTAAATAATTATGAATTGATTATTGATTAAAGTTCAATTAGTTATTAAATAGGTTTAATCATAATATTTAAAATGTGGCCAACATGTTTCCGCCGATATATATTTTGAAAAGAAAGGTAAGAAACTAAGTACTAGGAACCTATGGTGCCTATAATATAATAGTGTTAGAGGAAAGTAGAATTTTATGTCCGATATTAAGATTAAAGTGGTTATTTGTTGATTTATATGTCGGAGATTAAGATTATTTAAAGCGCCATCTAGTGACGGTAGTCTTATAAGGTTTATTGACGGTAGTCTTGCAGCGTTTAATGACGGTGTTAAAAAATGGCACGGACCGAGAGTCCGTGGAGTGTTAATTTTATTTAAAAAAAAAAAAAAATTAACTTAACTTAACTTAACTTAACTTAACTTAACTGTTAAATTAGGTAGCTTGACAGCTACCTACGAGACAGAAAGGTTACAGTCCGGTATGGAGGGGAACAACACACAAAGGGTACGAGCAAAGGATGTGTGCAGGGTTCAATTTGTGGCCCTATTCTTTGGAACCTCCTCCTTGACCCCCTGATTAAAGGGCTCGACAGTCGGGGAGATTATTGCCAAGCGTTTGCTGACGACGTCGTTCTCATCTTTGACGGGAATACGGCACTTGAAATAGAAAGACAGGCCAATGCTGCTCTCGCCTATGTTCAGGACTGGGGCGTCAAAAACAAACTTAACTTCGGTCCGTCAAAGACCAAAGCTATGGTAATAACTCGGAAGCTTAAGTATGACGCCCCAAGACTGAAGATGGGCGGGGTCGACATTGGTATGTCTGAGGAAATAAAAATTCTTGGCCTCTATATTGACAATAAACTAACATTCAATAAACATGTAGCGGCAGTAAGCAAAAAAGCTATCAATATTTATAAACAGCTTTCTAAAGCGGCTAGAGTCAGTTGGGGCCTTCACCCGGAGGTCATCCGCATTATATACACTGCGACTGTAGAGCCAGTGATCTTGTATGCTTCCAGTGTCTGGGTATCAGCAGCTGAAAAGTTGGGGGTGCAAAAACAGCTCAATAATGTGCAAAGGGGCTTTGCACAAAAACTAACAAGAGCTTATAAAACTGTCTCCTTGAACTCGGCCCTAGTGCTGTCAGGATTGCTCCCTCTGGACCTCCGAATTAAAGAAACAGCTGTCCTTTATGCGGCAAAGAGAGGCATTTTCCAACCAGCACTCGGAGATAGGGAAATAGAGGCAAGGACGAACTATGCCACCCAAGAGCATCCAGCCAAGCGGATGGCTATACGGTTCACAAACCTGGTGGATCGTGAACAAATACAATGCCATAAGCAAGCAGTGCGGATTTTCACAGATGGAAGTAGGATTGAGGGTAAAGTTGGGGCTGCGCTATCATTGTGGCATGGTGCAACTGAAACCAAAACCCTCAAACTGAAGTTGGAATCCCACTGCATGGTTTATCAGGCAGAGCTGTTAGCCATCAGCCGTGCAATCAATCTGGCAATAAAAAGCCCTGAGCGGACCTTCGCCATTTATTCTGATTCAAGATCATCCTTAGAATCAATAGTCAGCTACTCCCTCCATCCACTGGTGGCGGAAATAAGGAACAACCTAATGGTTTGTAACACCCAAAACAAGGAAGTCTCACTGTTTTGGGTCAAAGCACACGCTGGACTGGAGGGAAATGAGCGAGCGGACTTATTGGCCAAGGAAGCCGCTCAGAAATTAAAAAAGAAGCCAGATTACGACCGCTGCCCGGTTTCATTCGTGAAGCGACAACTGCGTTTGATGTCGCTTGACGAATGGAATCGAAGATATAAAACTCAAAGTACCGCAGCAATAACTAAAGTTTTCTTCCCGGACGCTGTAAAGGCACATAAAATAGTAAAGAAATTGGAAATAAATAATATAGTGACCCAAGTGCTCACAGGTCATGGTGGGTTCTCACAATACCTGAATAGATTCAAGTGTAAAGAGGACCCATCATGTATCTGTGAACCTGGTGTGAGGGAGTCGGTCCTGCACATTCTGTTGGAGTGCCCAGTTTTCTGTAAAGACAGATTTGAAGCTGAAATGAAATTAAACACTGATTTAACCGTCAATAACTTAAGTAGCATTATGGAAGATAAAAGCAGAAGAAAAATTTTATTAGACTACAGCACAAAAATAGCAAGTAAAGTAATAAAAAGAAATAAGTAAAATAGCACATCTAGCATACTATACAACAGCATAAATAGATCCAATGTATTGCATATATTTTTGAATATACTACATTACATGGGTAGGAAATGTTAGTGGTATAGCATGAAAGAATAGAATATAACTAAACAATAAACAAATAGGACAATAATAACACACAAAAAAGCAAAAACAAAAATCTTGTAGCAAAGGTCTCCGTCTCCTGTCGGAGGGGCTTTAAAAAAAAAAAAAAAAAACTTAACTTAACTTAACTTAACTTAACTCCACAAATACAAATGAATTTGTGCAGGGACTCAATCCCCGCTATATTAAATAATAAAATGACGAGAGAGCTGCTTCTCCAATTATTCACGAGAATTGCGCAAAAAGCAGTGAAAAGGAACAGTACACGGCAGTAAAGATGCAATGTTGTACCTATATTATTGAATATAAATATTAACATGCATAAAAACCGCTTGTGTACTGTTGCTAATCACTGTATATGAAAATCTAAAAGTAATATACTATTATAAGACGCACGTAAAACATAAATAAATAAAATAAAAAAGGCACACCAAACTCCGACACATATCGGAGAAAAAACCGCGTCTCTAAGTTGAGACATATAAAAAAAAAAAACTTAACTTAACTTAACTTAACTTAACTTAACTTAACTTGTTAACTTAACTTAACTTGTTAACTTAACTTAACTTGTTAACTTAACTTAACTTGTTAACTTAACTTAACTTGTTAACTTAACTTGTTAACTTAACTTGTTAACTTAACTTGTTAACTTAACTTGTTAACTTAACTTAACTTGTTAACTTAACTTACCTTGTTAACTTAACTTAACTTGTTAACGTAACTTAACTTGTTAACTTAACTTAACTTGTTAACGTAACTTAACTTGTTAACTTAACTTAACTTGTTAACTTAACTTAACTTGTTAACTTAACTTAACTTGTTAACTTAACTTGTTAACTTAACTTAACTTGTTAACTTAACTTGTTAACTTAACTTGTTAACTTAACTTGTTAACTTAACTTGTTAACTTAACTTGTTAACTTAACTTGTTAACTTAACTTGTTAACTTAACTTAACTTGTTAACTTAACTTAACTTGTTAACTTAACTTGTTAACTTAACTTGTTAACTTAACTTGTTAACTTAACTTAACTTGTTAACTTAACTTAACTTGTTAACTTAACTTAACTTGTTAACTTAACTTGTTAACTTAACTTAACTTGTTAACTTAACTTAACTTGTTAACTTAACTTAACTTGTTAACTTAACTTGTTAACTTAACTTAACTTGTTAACTTAACTTAACTTGTTAACTTAACTTGTTAACTTAACTTGTTAACTTAACTTGTTAACTTAACTTGTTAACTTAACTTGTTAACTTAACTTGTTAACTTAACTTGTTAACTTAACTTAACTTGTTAACTTAACTTAACTTGTTAACTTAACTTAACTTGTTAACTTAACTTAACTTGTTAACTTAACTTAACTTGTTAACTTAACTTGACTTGTTAACTTAACTTGTTAACTTAACTTAACTTGTTAACTTAACTTGTTAACTTAACTTGTTAACTTAACTTGTTAATTTAACTTAACTTGTTAACTTAACTTAACTTGTTAACTTAACTTGTTAACTTAACTTAACTTGTTAACTTAACTTAACTTGTTAACTTAACTTGTTAACTTAACTTGTTAACTTAACTTGTTAACTTAACTTGTTAACTTAACTTAACTTGTTAACTTAACTTGTTAACTTAACTTGTTAACTTAACTTAACTTGTTAACTTAACTTGTTAACTTAACTTGTTAACTTAACTTGTTAACTTAACTTGTTAACTTAACTTGTTAACTTAACTTAACTTGTTAACTTAACTTGTTAACTTAACTTGTTAATTTAACTTAACTTGTTAACTTAACTTGTTAATTTAACTTAACTTGTTAACTTAACTTAACTTGTTAACTTAACTTGTTAACTTAACTTAACTTGTTAACTTAACTTAACTTGTTAACTTAACTTAACTTGTTAACTTAACTTAACTTGTTAACTTAACTTGTTAACTTAACTTAACTTGTTAACTTAACTTGTTAACTTAACTTAACTTGTTAACTTAACTTGTTAACTTAACTTGTTAATTTAACTTAACTTGTTAACTTAACTTAACTTGTTAACTTAACTTAACTTGTTAACTTAACTTAACTTGTTAACTTAACTTGTTAACTTAACTTGTTAACTTAACTTGTTAACTTAACTTGTTAACTTAACTTGTTAACTTAACTTAACTTGTTAACTTAACTTAACTTGTTAACTTAACTTGTTAACTTAACTTAACTTGTTAACTTAACTTAACTTGTTAACTTAACTTGTTAATTTAACTTAACTTGTTAACTTAACTTGTTAACTTAACTTAACTTGTTAACTTAACTTAACTTGTTAACTTAACTTAACTTGTTAACTTAACTTGTTAACTTAACTTAACTTGTTAACTTAACTTGTTAACTTAACTTAACTTGTTAACTTAACTTAACTTGTTAACTTAACTTGTTAACTTAACTTGTTAACTTAACTTGTTAACTTAACTTGTTAACTTAACTTGTTAACTTAACTTGTTAACTTAACTTGTTAACTTAACTTGTTAACTTAACTTGTTAACTTAACTTAACTTGTTAACTTAACTTAACTTGTTAACTTAACTTAACTTGTTAACTTAACTTAACTTGTTAACTTAACTTGTTAACTTAACTTGTTAACTTAACTTGTTAACTTAACTTGTTAACTTAACTTGTTAACTTAACTTGTTAACTTAACTTGTTAACTTAACTTGTTAACTTAACTTAACTTGTTAACTTAACTTGTTAACGTAACTTGTTAACTTAACTTGTTAACTTAACTTAACTTGTTAACTTAACTTGTTAACGTAACTTGTTAACTTAACTTGTTAACTTAACTTAACTTGTTAACTTAACTTAACTTGTTAACTTAACTTAACTTGTTAACTTAACTTAACTTGTTAACTTAACTTGTTAACTTAACTTGTTAACTTAACTTAACTTGTTAACTTAACTTGTTAACTTAACTTAACTTGTTAACTTAACTTAACTTGTTAACTTAACTTAACTTGTTAACTTAACTTAACTTGTTAACTTAACTTAACTTGTTAACTTAACTTAACTTGTTAACTTAACTTGTTAACTTAACTTAACTTGTTAACTTAACTTAACTTGTTAACTTAACTTAACTTGTTAACTTAACTTAACTTGTTAACTTAACTTAACTTGTTAACTTAACTTAACTTGTTAACTTAACTTAACTTGTTAACTTAACTTGTTAACGTAACTTGTTAACTTAACTTAACTTGTTAACTTAACTTGTTAACTTAACTTAACTTGTTAACTTAACTTAACTTGTTAACTTAACTTAACTTGTTAACTTAACTTAACTTGTTAACTTAACTTGTTAACTTAACTTGTTAACTTAACTTGTTAACTTAACTTGTTAACTTAACTTGTTAACTTAACTTAACTTGTTAACTTAACTTGTTAACGTAACTTGTTAACTTAACTTGTTAACTTAACTTAACTTGTTAACGTAACTTGTTAACTTAACTTGTTAACTTAACTTAACTTGTTAACTTAACTTAACTTGTTAACTTAACTTAACTTGTTAACTTAACTTGTTAACTTAACTTGTTAACTTAACTTAACTTGTTAACTTAACTTGTTAACTTAACTTAACTTGTTAACTTAACTTAACTTGTTAACTTAACTTAACTTGTTAACTTAACTTAACTTGTTAACTTAACTTAACTTGTTAACTTAACTTAACTTGTTAACTTAACTTAACTTGTTAACTTAACTTAACTTGTTAACTTAACTTGTTAACGTAACTTGTTAACTTAACTTAACTTGTTAACTTAACTTGTTAACTTAACTTGTTAACTTAACTTGTTAACTTAACTTGTTAACTTAACTTGTTAACTTAACTTGTTAACTTAACTTGTTAACTTAACTTGTTAACTTAACTTGTTAACTTAACTTAACTTGTTAACTTAACTTAACTTGTTAACTTAACTTGTTAACTTAACTTAACTTGTTAACTTAACTTGTTAACTTAACTTGTTAACTTAACTTAACTTGTTAACTTAACTTGTTAACTTAACTTAACTTGTTAACTTAACTTAACTTGTTAACTTAACTTAACTTGTTAACTTAACTTGTTAACTTAACTTGTTAACTTAACTTGTTAACTTAACTTGTTAACTTAACTTAACTTGTTAACTTAACTTAACTTGTTAACTTAACTTAAGTTGTTAACTTAACTTAACTTGTTAACTTAACTTAACTTGTTAACTTAACTTAACTTGTTAACTTAACTTGTTAACTTAACTTGTTAACTTAACTTGTTAACTTAACTTGTTAACTTAACTTGTTAACTTAACTTGTTAACTTAACTTGTTAACTTAACTTGTTAACTTAACTTGTTAACTTAACTTGTTAACTTAACTTGTTAACTTAACTTGTTAACTTAACTTAACTTGTTAACTTAACTTAACTTGTTAACTTAACTTAACTTGTTAACTTAACTTAACTTGTTAACTTAACTTAACTTGTTAACTTAACTTGTTAACGTAACTTGTTAACTTAACTTGTTAACTTAACTTAACTTGTTAACTTAACTTAACTTGTTAACTTAACTTAACTTGTTAACTTAACTTGTTAACTTAACTTGTTAACTTAACTTGTTAACAGAAATAGAAATAGAAATAGAAATATTTTTTATTCAAATAAACTTTTACAAGCACTTTTGAATCGTCAATGAATCTACCACTGGTTCGGAATGCCTTTCCTGCCGAGAAGAGCCAGTAAGAAACTCGGCGGTTGCTCTTTTCAAAAAAAATAAAAAATTTACAATTGTTATTGAACACAGGATAGTTATTACTGTCTTATGAATCACTGGAGCGAATTATATCCACGCTTTTTTATCATTTACATAGTCTTCAATTGTATAATATGCTTTTTTCATAAGAGTAGATTTAATTGATTTCTTAAACTTGTGTAGAGGCAAGTCTAAGATTGACTGTGGAATTTTATTGTAAAACGTCACGCCCATTCTCACAAATGTCTTTTGGACCCTCTTGAGGCGCAGCCCAGGAAACATGAGCCTATTTGGATTTCTACTTGGTCTATCGGACAAATCACTCTTTTTTTTGTAACTCAAAATGTTTTGTCTGACAAATATTATGTTGTTATAAATATATTGTGAAGCTACTGTAAGAATGCCTATCTCTTTAAATCTTTCTCGAAGGGAATCCCGCGGCCTCAAATTATAGATTGCGCGGATTGCCCTCTTCTGCAAAACAAAAATTTTTCCAATATCGGCTGCCTTACCCCATACTAAGATTCCGTATGACATAATACTATGGAAATATGCAAAATAAACAATTTTTGCAGTTTCTATGTCAGTCAACTGTCGAATCTTCCTAACAGCGTAAGCAGCAGAGCTAAGTTTGCCAGCAAGCGTTGCTATATGGGTGCCCCATTGTAGCTTTGAATCCAGGGTTAACCCCAAAAACACTGTGGAGTCCTCAGTTTTCAAAGGTTCATTATTTATCTTTAAATTTTTACTGACAGTTCTCGTGTCTTAACTTAACTTAACTTGTTAACTTAACTTGTTAACTTAACTTAACTTGTTAACTTAACTTAACTTGTTAACTTAACTTAACTTGTTAACTTAACTTAACTTGTTAACTTAACTTGTTAACGTAACTTGTTAACTTAACTTAACTTGTTAACTTAACTTAACTTGTTAACTTAACTTAACTTGTTAACTTAACTTGTTAACTTAACTTAACTTGTTAACTTAACTTGTTAACTTAACTTAACTTGTTAACTTAACTTGTTAACTTAACTTAACTTGTTAACTTAACTTGTTAACTTAACTTAACTTGTTAACTTAACTTGTTAATTTAACTTAACTTGTTAACTTAACTTAACTTGTTAACTTAACTTGTTAACTTAACTTAACTTGTTAACTTAACTTAACTTGTTAACTTAACTTAACTTGTTAACTTAACTTGTTAACTTAACTTAACTTGTTAACTTAACTTAACTTGTTAACTTAACTTAACTTGTTAACTTAACTTAACTTGTTAACTTAACTTAACTTGTTAACTTAACTTAACTTGTTAACTTAACTTAACGTGTTAACTTAACTTTACTTGTTAACTTAACTTAACTTGTTAACTTAACTTGTTAACTTAACTTGTTAACTTAACTTGTTAACTTAACTTGTTAACTTAACTTGTTAACTTAACTTGTTAACTTAACTTGTTAACTTAACTTAACTTGTTAACTTAACTTACCTTGTTAACTTAACTTAACTTGTTAACGTAACTTAACTTGTTAACTTAACTTAACTTGTTAACTTAACTTAACTTGTTAACTTAACTTAACTTGTTAACTTAACTTAACTTGTTAACTTAACTTGTTAACTTAACTTAACTTGTTAACTTAACTTGTTAACTTAACTTGTTAACTTAACTTGTTAACTTAACTTGTTAACTTAACTTGTTAACTTAACTTGTTAACTTAACTTGTTAACTTAACTTGTTAACTTAACTTGTTAACTTAACTTGTTAACTTAACTTGTTAACTTAACTTGTTAACTTAACTTGTTAACTTAACTTAACTTGTTAACTTAACTTAACTTGTTAACTTAACTTAACTTGTTAACTTAACTTGTTAACTTAACTTAACTTGTTCACTTAACTTAACTTGTTAACTTAACTTAACTTGTTAACTTAACTTAACTTGTTAACTTAACTTAACTTGTTAACTTAACTTAACTTGTTAACTTAACTTAACTTGTTAACTTAACTTAACTTGTTAACTTAACTTAACTTGTTAACTTAACTAAACTTGTTAACTTAACTTGTTAACTTAACTTAATTTGTTAACTTAACTTAACTTGTTAACTTAACTTAACTTGTTAACTTAACTTAACTTGTTAACTTAACTAAACTTGTTAACTTAACTTGTTAACTTAACTTAATTTGTTAACTTAACTTGTTAACTTAACTTGTTAACTTAACTTATTAACCCCTTAGGGGGTAGAATTTTTAAAAACTGTGAAACACGTACTTTTTTGTTTTCAATTTAAAGCCTAAATACCGAATTTCATGAGTATAACTCGAAAAATGACGGAGTTTCATACAAACTTTAACCCCCCTTTTTACCCCCTTGGGGGGCCAATTTCGAAAAATCCTTTCTTAGTGCTCGCCTACGTCATAAAAGGAACCTACTGTCAAAATTTCAAGTTTCTAACTTCAGTGGTTTAGGCTGTGCGTTGATCGTCAGTCAGTCAGTCAGTCAGTCAGGACAAGCCTTTTTATATAATTATAGATTTAAAAACGTACTCGGATATTTCTTTTAGGTGCAGGTTATCACTTTAATAACAAGTGTAAATTGAAAATTTAAAACACCCCCGACATGTGAAAATAAAAAAATATGTAATTCGCCATATTGTGATGGCAGCCATCTTGGATCTAAAAGTTTTCATAGTATTCTACTAGTCAATCTCCCTTTCATTTGGTGCCCATATTGAGGTAGTTGTGAAAAAACATATAATCAGCCATTTTGTAGCGGAGGCGCCACACACACACACACACACATAAAATCTGTAAATCGCTTCGCCTATAACTTGTAGCACCGGACGCCCTGAAGATCGCGCAGCACATAAACAGACGTGCTATATTAAACTCGTCGGGTAAACACGAGGCGACTTGGTGCAATAATAATGTTACAGGTACTCCCGGAATATGTGGAGAGCGTGTTGTTGGAACTTATGAAGATAAACAATACTATTATTTTCCCCGAATATTTATGGGGTTTTCGTGCCAGTCGGTAAAAAACCCCAAAAAAAGATAGATAAAAAAAAATGGAATATAATAAGTCGACCAACAAAATTTATTTTTTGGCATCAAAACCTAGCTTCTAATTTAATAACTCAGCAACGGGAAAATGATGAAGCTTCTAATATACTAACTCGGCTTCTTCACAATGGCCACAAAATATTCCAAAGAAAGCATCAAATAAAGAGCCACTATTTTTATTATTGTCCACTGCCACTGCACGATTTGCTGCGAGTGAGATGGATACGACTGGCCATTTGCACGATTTCGTTGGTGCGAGTGAGACGGATGCGACTGGCAATTTGCACGATCTCGTTGGTTATGGCTATTTGCACCAATCAGAGAGCGCCATTCAAAACATGCATTTGTTTTTTTTGTTGTTGTTCTGTTGTTAGTGTGTTAATATTGCAATTATTTTTGTATAATTTTTTCTTTAAACTAAAGTTAGGTTAGGTTAGGGTTATACATGAATATTCAGGTGCCCGGCCGAAGGCCGGGCACTTAGGTTCTGTTGGGATCGTAAACCTACCTAAAACTAAAAAAAAAGTTGAAAAAAAATTTGTTTTTTTTTTTCAAAAATGTTATAATGTTATGTGTAGGTATTTATCTTGAGTTAAATTTAAAAACAATCATTTTTTTAATTTCATTTTATCAAAAAAAAAAACGTTTTTTTATTTAGTTAGAAACATTTTTTTATTTCATTTTTCTCACAAAAAAAAAAAATTAAAAATGTGGTTGAAGATTTGGTGTATTATTTGATGCTAATATTTAAGTATTTTAGGAGTTCATGGTTTGAAGCTAAGTTATAAATATAGATGCTAAAATTATATTTTTTAGAGGCTCACTAGTTGAAGCTGACTTAGTAATTTAGAAGCCAATAATGGTATTAAATAGAAGCTCGTTTAATAACATGCCAAAAAAAATCTTAATGTATCTAAAATTTAAAGTGAGACTGACTTATTGACTTATATATCAACACAGCCATTACCACTGGATTTAGAAGCTTAAAATTTTGACATAAGGTTTTTTTTTATGACGTAGGCATCCACTAAGAAAGAATTTTTTTGAAAATCCACCCCCAAGGAGGTTAAATAAGGGTTTAAAGTTTGTATGAAAGTCCGCCATTTTACAAGTTATATCTATAAAACTTGATATTTGAGTTTTCTATTAAAAATGAAGAAATACGTGTGTCACAGTTTCTGAAAATTCCAAAACTTAATTCCACGCAAGCGAGCGAGCGTGTGCGCCGTTTAACCTATCTAAATGTATAAAAAGAAAATGTGAATTCTTTCTTAAGATGCTTACGTAAAAATAGCTATCTTTATACCTTTCAGCCCGATTCGGCCAGTAATTTGAGCTGTGTGTTGAGAGATCAGTCAGTCATCTTTTCCTCTTATATATTTAGATATCGATGGCCAAAACTCACAATATTCCCAAAACCAAGCTCAAGGAGCACTAAAAATTGTCATCATACATCCTTGTTTAAGAAATGCGGCGGTGTTGTCGCAGGAACATCACTTATTTAGACTTATAACCGGGAATCTTTCACAATTGCACGTTCCCCGCCAGGGTGGGTACCCCGTGATTTCTCCGGGGAACGCAGGAAATGTACTAAATTCTTAATGTCGAAATTTCGTTTGATTTCCGTAGTCCTTTTGGTTGTTTGTTTTCACCAACACATGCCGATTGAAAACGGAAGCTTATACGAGAAGATTTTTTTTTTCTGTTTTGCACGAAAAGTGTCCATAAAGATAAAGATATTGATATTTTTATTTGCTCGAATATAGGTTCAAAGTATGTGATGTCATTTCCAAACATATTCTGCCATTCCAGCGTGCAAATTTTATTCATAAATTAATATTGTTCTAAAAAATTAATGTTAAAAAATTAAAATTAAACAGAAGGAGAAAAATTATTAATTTTATATGATCCTTTGGCAATGTGACGTTCTTGTTAAAGATTAACAGATAACGATAAAGATAGTTGCTAACGATAAAATAGACATAACGTAAGTTGCAAAATATTCTGCCATTTCGGCGCGCAAATGTTAAATTGCATTATCGCACAAATATAATAAAGGCAAAAGTTTGCCTCCGCCGGGAATCGAACCCGAGGCCTCCCAGTTATAAGACCACAGCACTAACCACTGCACCAGGGACCTCACAGTGGTCGTATAGTATCTGTAAAAATTACTCTGTCCCGTCGAAAAACTTTCCTTGTCCCATCATTAGGAATACGTATTATAGAGTTATTTGAGCGAAGCAACGGCTGGATCTTGCGTCATGCTCGTGAACGGGTTCCACCAACGGGAATGGGTCTGCTTTGGCTGCCCGTCTTGACATGCATTGGATTGTGTGTACCTACGTATGCATTTTTGAAGCTTCATTGTGGAGTCACTGTATAGTTTTGTTACCTATTGTAAATTTTTTTTTTTAAAACAGCAACTGCTGAGTTTGTTGCGGCTCTTCTCAGCAGAATCTGCATTCCGAATCAGTGGTAGATTTATGACGTGTCATAAGAGCTACAAGTTGGCCTACATGAAATAAATAAATTTAATTTAATTTAATTCTCCAATATAGGTCAAAATAATTAAGACGATCAGTTTTTTTACGAATTTTGTCCCGAAGTAGAAAAAAAAAATTGAACCGGCGCCAAGAGCGTGTGTTAGATTAACTGATGTTAAAGTTGGCGACACCTGGCTTCGAGCCAGTCGGTTCAGCTCCCCTGATTTATACAGCTGACAATGTGTGATACTTAGCTCAGGGCTCATTTTCGGGCGGAGTTTGCGATTTTCATAACGCATTCGATTTTACCCATCTACACTACATATAAAGAGGAAAGATTTGTATTTTTGTGTGTATGTTTATCTAAATATATAAAAGGCAAGGGTGACTGACTGACTGACTGATTGACTGACTGACTGACTGACTGACTGATCTATCAACGCACAGCTCTAACCACTGGACCGATCGAGCTGAAATTTGGCATACAGGTAGCTGTTAGGACGTAGGCATCCGCTAAGAAAGGATTTTGGAAAATTTCAACCCCGAAGGAGGTAAAATAGGAGTTTAAAAAATCGAACCTAACGTGAGGGAAGCCGCGGGTTAAAGCTAGTAATGAATAAACTCAAAAACTACTGTGCCGATTTGGCTGAAATTTGGCACAGAGATAAATAATTATAGTCTGGAATAGGACATAGGCTACTTTTTATCCCGGGAAATAAGAGAGTTCCCGCGGGAATAAAAAACCTCAATCCACGCGAACGAAGCCGCGGCTATCAGCTAGTTATTAGTAAAGATAATAATTCCTTTATTTGTTTCTAATATTGTTTTTTTGTTGTCTATACTGCTAGTATAGATATCTAAGTAACGTTTAAATGATTTACTTCGTCTCTTGTGTGTAGCAATAAAGAATATTCTATCTATTATATTCTATTCTATGATTTAATTTTAATCAACGAATCCAAGAATGTTGATAATATAGCATTAGGCTGTTTACACACGGCAACGCGCAAAGCCGCAGCAAAGCGGATTTTGCTATTCAATGATAGATAGTCCTAGATCTCACCTGATGGTAAGTGACGATGCAGTCTTAGATTGTAGCGGACTAACTTGGAAGGATTCAACCCATACCCCTAATCTGTTTCTTCTACACGCCATCGTGCCGGAACGCTAAATCGCTTAGCGGTATGTATTGTCTTTGACGGAAGAGTTAGAACTAGCTATGGCCAAAGCCTTCCACAAGACCAAAAAGTGGTTTCTCGTTGTCCAATAGAACCGTAATAGTTTTTGTCCAAATAAAAATTTACAAAGGGCCTTTAAATAAGCAAGTGAATCTATCTCTGATTTGGAATGCCATTCCAATTCGAAATGCCGTTCTAACCGAGAAAAACCAGCACTTATTAATTTCATGAATTGCAATTATATTACCTTCAACTGAATAAAATGTTTTTCTACCTACTTTCAAATGATTCCTTAAACTTGTGTAGAGACAAGTTTAAAATTGACTGTGGAATTTTGCTATGGATTGTGACGCCTATTCCCACGAACGAAACGTAAAATCCTCTTGACCGCATGCCGCGTCGGTGTGCGGCGTCGTGTGTGAATCGCCTTAGTATCTGGCACGCCTGATGCGTCCATTTGTATTCCGACCGGTTCTAATGACACTGTCTTAATTCAATTGTAGCCGCGTCTGATGGAACAATTGCGTTGTGGTCTGGTAATGGGAGAAAGAATTGCTCCTTTGTTGCTCTAGAGACGGAATTCTGGCCACCTCCGCTAATCTTATTTAAGACTAGCCAAGTTAAAACCAAAACATCTAATTGAAAATGACCAAAGTTATTAGTTTGGTCATCCAAAGCGGTAATGTAGCCAGCATCGTAGGTATTATACCGCGCTGCGTTGATATCGACTAGCTAAGTTCAACGTAAGAGATAATATTCTTTTCACCTCACTAGCTCAAAAAGGGCGCCTTTGCTGTCGAAAACCAGCGAGCAAAAGTCGTTTTTGCTCACACGGTGAGAAAAAAGTGTTGAAATTTTTTTGAGGCAACACTCTTTTTTTGAACTAGTGAGGTGAAAAGTTGTATGTATCACACGATAGCAAAGTTTTTATTTCTTGTGCCTTTGAATCCCTCATTACACTCAGGATTCTAACTTAGAATCTATTATGCTTCACCCGCTCGGGGTTCAAACTAAGCACTCGCAACGAAAATGAACAGACAAAACTTCCTTGCTGCCCCACTCTATTTCTAAAGCCACATAACAACCGCATCCAATGTGTAATATCAAATATAATAATAATAATAATAATATTACTTTATTACAATAGCGATTGCGTGTGTTTCTATTTTTTTTAATAGATATATAACACTCTTTCTCTGCGTGTCGTCGTTTTGCTATTTGTTCTGTATTTAATTCAGTTATGTTTCAAGCTTGTCATTATCATTTTTTCTTGTAATTTTTTCTGCTTTAATTTGATATTTTTAGAATAATAATTATTAAATATTTTAATTTTAAGTTTAGAATAAGGGAACTCGCTATTACTCATGAGGATGGCTTAAATTGTTTGGTAGTTTGTTTTTGTAAATGTCTTGAACATTTAAAAAAAAAAAAAAAATAGTAACCTATCTAAGGCTGACTATGGAGCCCAGGTATCCTTTCAGAAAAAGGTTATAGGCCATAGTATCTTGAATTCGGAGTATCGTCGCGCATCGGTTTCATCCTTTATATTTAGACCCATCTGACTTCAATATACGTGTAGAAACTAAAACTATTTTATACTTAGGGGTATGGGTTAAATGTACACCGCCATACCCCTTCCAAGTTAGTCCTCTACCCTAAGACTACATCGTCACTTACCATCAGGTGAGATCGCAGTCAAGGACTATCTTGTCATCGAATAAAAAAAATCTTTGTAGTGGAGTTCGAAGTCGGCATTTTTATTTATTTTTATTCGAGATAAAACTCTGCAGTCAAATGAGCGATTTATGGCCGTAACTACTGTATTCTAGAACACAAGGATCGAAGATTGCAAAGGCGATACATCGAAGTAGATAGCTGAGATATATCCCATCCCATATAATTGATTCTGTCCAAACCCTATCGCTTCGGGATAACACTCTATTTTCCGCTTGCCTCGGCTCAGTCTATATTATTTTCCTTTTACGCCGTCTACTGTAGGGTTAGTATGGGATTTCATTCGATGATCGTATTCGTATTTATTTATTTATTTATTCTTTATTGCACCACAAACAGAACAAAAAAGTAAACTTCGACCCCTCCGTAGAACAAAGTCTCATCTGCTAAATTCAAAACTTGAAATTTGAGCCTTAAAAGTCACATCTGCAAGGCTCAAATCTCAAGTTATGAATTTAGCAGATGAGACTTTGTTCTACGGAGGGGTCGACTTAACAAAATATATTATGTCAGTACAGAACAGAACAGAACAGACATTTTTCTTTGTTTTAAATATTTTACTAGCTTATGTCCATGACATCGTCTCCGTGAATTAGGTATTTGAAAAGAGCTTTAGCAGCTATATTAATCATAAATAAATAAAATAGAGGTTTAAAAAAACGAACTCAACGTGAGCGAAGCCGCGGGCAAGAGCTAGTGTATTATAATATTCGTATTCGATGACATTAGCGACAAAGTAAAATCAAACTTAAAAGTATTGATTTAAAGTCACAAATTCAGTACAGCCGATTTTAATTTGGAGCGTATCCGTATACGTAAACGTATAAGAATACATACACGAAATTGAGCTCTAATGCATTGTCGTTATGGTTCAATTTACTTTGACACTATTGTCGACGAATTCGAATACGATCAAACGAATAAATCTCATACTAACCCAACTGAAGATGTTTGCGTAATATAAAAACGTAGACTACTATATCATGAGCCGATTATCATAATATCTACTTATCATATTATTACACTCTCTGGCGCAGTGGTGAGCGCTGTGGTTTTATAACTGGGAGGTCTCGGGTTCGAGTCCCGGCAGGGGCAATTTGGGAATTTATAATTTTCGGAATTGTCTCAAGTCTGGTCTGGTGCGTAGTCAAAGACGTGCCGCCAAGCGATTTAGCGTTCCGGCACGATGGCGTGAAGAAACAGATGGGGGTATGGGTTAAATGTACACTGCCATACCCTTTCCAAGTTAGTCCGCTACCATCTTAGACTGCATCGTTACTTACCATCAGGTAAGAAGGACTATCTTGTCATCGAATATTAAAAAAAACTATGCAGTGGCGTTTGAAGTCGATTTTTTTTAAAAGAATCTTTATTTATTTTTATTCGAGATAAAACTCTGCAGTCAAATGAGAATAAAAAAAACATATCAAACAGCCACAATAACCAATTTTTTTTCAAAAAACGGTTTTTAAAGATTCTTCTAACTCTAGTTAATTACTTAAAATTATCTTCATACAAAAGCTTAACAAACAATCTAATAAAGATTTATAAACACATATCAAAAATTCCGAGGCCGGCGGGATTCGAACCCACATCTCTCTGGGAATCGCGCCCGAGTGTGTTAACCGTTACACCACGGCCGAACCACACGTCAGCCATGAAATTTAAAAAAAAATAATAATAAAAATCTTAACAAACAAATCGTTTCCTTATGTAACCAAAACCGCCAGTTCCTTAAACAAGGCGAAGAAAAAAAACCGCACAGAAGTTCTTGTTTATTTTATAAAAATCTCGAGAACAAAACATTTATTTCCAGTATTTTGCGTGAAATATTTGGTTCTCATATTGCCAAAGGCATCGCGCGATAACCTTTGATGTGTTAATGCCGCGGCCCGCTCTTGGAAAACAATAATAGGAAAAACTTCGCTTCCCTTTTCACAACTGTTTATTTATTTGGCGTCTCTATATATACGCTTCGATGGTACGTTGTATTTTCGTGGAAATGCTGTATAATACATTAAAAAAGAAAAAAAAGACGTGTGGCACTCGGGGACTGCCGCGGTAAAGCTATTGCATAGCATTTTTTATCAACGCCATCTATCGGCTGACCATAGAGGAGTCCCGTGTTATTTTCGTTACGGAATTTCTGGATTCGGTCTCCATGCTCAAGGCCTGCGATAGAAGCTATGCAATAGCTTAAAAACTCTTGTAGGTAACTGTTATGAAGAATTATTCCAATGCTTTTCCAACTTTCCCGTAAGAAGTTTAGAGATTGTGATTGGGTTCGTTTAAAAATTATGGCTTCAATGTGTAAGATAAGAGTTACGCGATAGAAAGAGAGAGTCTAGGTGAGTAAGACGATAGGTAAATAGCGCTGTGTCAACCTGAATTGCACTTTATTTGTGGTGACAAGAGTCGTTATTTATTTAAATCATTTTGCGGAGTGAATCTTCTCATATATGAACTTTATTTTGGATAAGAAAGTTTAGAAATGATTTCGAGTATCAGAGCCTGACAACGAACATACAAAGTATTAACATAAAGCCCGGGGAAATCAAATGTTTTTCTTTCAAAAGATAAACGGGAACTTACAAAAGGGAGATCGCAAAGAAATACAACATTTCAAAGTCAGTTTGGTTTGCCTTACCAAATCAAAATATTGTGAACTTTGGAATTCAGATGTTACTGATGTTAGCTTTTATGTGTGTAAAGGCTTATTGTTTTAAGTGAAACTTTCTGCATGGTATTGTCAGTGGCGTGCATACAGTGTAGGCATTAAGAGGGCAGATATAAAATGGAGATTTCCAGTACGAGTTATAAAAAAGACGTGTGGCACTCGGGGACTGCCGCGGTAAAGCTATTGCATAGCATTTTTTATCAGCGCCATCTAGCGGCTCACCGTAGAGGAGTCCCGTGTCAGGTTATTTTCGTTACGGAATTTCTGGATTCGGTCTCCACGCTGGCCCGCGATAGAAGCTATGCAATAGCTTAAAACTTAAGGGTAGGCTACGAGATCAAATCAGTTATGAGGAGATGCGTAGGAGAACCAAACCTACTAAACCTAAAAACCTAAACCTAGGTCTGGTCTGGTGGGAGGCTTTAGCCGTGGCTAGTTACCACCCTACCGTCAAAGACGTGCCGCCAAGCGATTTAGCGTTCCGGCACGATGGCGTGTAGAAACCGATTAGGGGTATGGGTTGAATCTTCCCTTCTAAGTTAGCCCGCTATCATCTTAGACTGCATCGACACTTACCATCAGGCGAGATCGTAGTCAAGGACTATCTTGTCATCGAATAAAAAAAATATTTAAATAGTAATAAAATCTTTCATCTAATTTCCCCAGGAGGAATGTCAAAAATAATTATGAAAAATAAAAACGACACTTGAACTTCCAGCTCATCCGTCCAACATTTAATTCAAATTAAAATATTTGCATTAAATCCAAAGTTCCAAAGCAAGAATGGAATCTTAATTTTGAACGCAAAAAGGAGCACGGTTCGCGCACTGACGCGTTCGAAATTTGAAAAAAGGGAGCCGCATTTACATTTTTAAATTCGTCGAAAGTCAGTCGGTGGCTGACTTTGCTACCGGCGGCACGTTTTAATGAAGTGCATTTAACAGACGGCGTCCGGGAAATTTCGAGAACTTTATTTATTTACTTACTTTCTTTTGAGCCTTTAAGCGCAAGACTCTCTTGGGACTTATTGTTTTGCAACTTTATGATTTCTCGCCTTTCGGTTGGCTAATTAACGCAATTGTTTTTTTTTCGTTGAGTTGAGGGTATCTTTAAATTTTGAGAGTTGCTTAAAGCACTATGCTGTTAACAGACAGTGTCAGCCAGTTGAAAGTGGTTACTGATGTTAAGGCGTCTGAATCACTTGTATCTTTTAATAATAAACCTTTGTGTTGCACCATACTACCCTCACCTAATTTCACTCCTATCACCAATGGTTGCTTGGTAGAGATTGCTTTGTAGCAATAAAGCCACCTTTGCATTGGTAGTTTTTATTAAATTTGGTCTCTATCTTGTGTGCAATAAAGTTTTTATCTATCTACCTTTTATTTAAAATCTGTGCCATAAATAACAAAAAGAGGGCGGGGGGTTGTCGTGAGATATCACGTGTATTTTTTCGTCAAACGCGCGCGGTTTAAAAATTTGCTAAAAATCACGTGATTAATGGCCGACCTCTATAGCAGAATAGATTTAGCAGACCGAGTCGTTTTATTATATCCTTTCACTTTCCTTATACCTTATTGGCGTCCCGTCAAACTGTTAATTAAAAGCTCCAAGTCCGAATCATTCAGGACGGACATTTTCTTTAATGAAACCCTCGCCGTCTCGCTTTTATGCTCGGCGATAAAAGGGACAGGGGATGAGTTATTAAGGCATTGATAACTAGTAATGAAGACCTTTGTGTAAGGGGAAATAAGCGAGTTTATAGCATGGTCTCTGAATAAATTATTGTCCTATACTTTACGAGTAACTACCAGTTATTTTAGTAGGATCTGACAACCTTGAACTTTATATGTATATGTTACGGTAAATGTGATAAATGCGATAATTATTAATAACTAGCTTTTACCCGCGGCTTCGCTCACGTTAGGTTCGATTTTTTAAACCCCTATTTTATCTCTTTTGGGGTTGAATTTTGAAAAATCCTTTCTTAGCGGATGACTACGTCCTAATAGCTACCTGTATGCCAAATTTCAGCTTTCAGTGGTTAGATATGTGCGTTGATAAATTAGTCAGTCAGTCAGTCTAAAGCCTAAGTACAAAGTTTCATGGATATAACTTGAAAAATGATGGACTTTCATGCAAACTTTCCCCCCCTATTTAACCCTCTTGGGGTTGAAATTTCCGTCAAATGATCAGTCAGTCAGTCCGTTACCTTTGCCTTTTATATATTTAGATTTTCGGTGATTATTAATAATTACTAAAATTGATGGTAAAAGTGATTAATTATTCACTTTTATCGATTATTACTCGTATTAATAATTTCACCTAATGTAAATGTAATCATGATTGATAGATCATTATTAAAACAGTGACCAGTGATAGATAGTTGTTAGGCCTGCGGTCTTCTATTCAGGGGGTCGTGAGTTCGATCCTAGGCACGCTCTATTTACTGACCTTACGGAGTTATGGGCGTATGTTACAAGTGTAAATTAAAAATTTAAAACAGTAGTAGTATCGGTAGTAAATTTATACTACCGATTAAGGTGTTTTAAATTTTTATCAAAATCGGTTCATCGTAAGTAACGATGGAGTGTAATAGGGAATTAAGGGCACGATCTTCGGTCGCAGTACCTTGCGAGCTATTGAAGTGAAGCGCACGAGCCACTTTGTTATAAAGAAAGTAAAACAGTCATGATAAAAAAAAAGAAAACTTTTTAGAAAAAAATTAACGGTAAAATATTCTTATAAAGCTTTTAAGTTTAACTTTAATATACTTACTATAAATAAAACCTGAAAAACAATTAAAAACTACACTGTTTTCGGAATATTATTTGATCGAGTGAAGTTCAAAATATGGACTTTTGAATGATAAAATAATTTAGAACGTGTATTAAACTACAACATATATTTTTAACCTATCAAAACAAAGAATATTTGATTGTTTACTATTGAATCAAAAACAGGCTGTTTTCGGAGATCCTGCCGTTAACTAGGAAGGGAGGGCGAGAGCAAAGCCGCCAAAAGCTAGTAAATGATAATAACGTGCAGTGCATTATTTTCAGTAGCTAGAGCCTCAAATGAATTGCACAATTAATAATGCAGTTATTATTTACAAAATAAATGTCAATTGGTGATCTAATTAATGTGAATCGAACAATAATTTCATATTAATTTGTTTGTTTTGCCTTTTAATTAGTACCAACTTTAGCGTTTAAAATCTATTATTGGGATGATTTATGACATTATGACGTTTTTTATTCGATGACAAGATAGCCCTTGACTGCGATCTCACCTGATGGTAAGTGACGATGCAGTCTAAGATGGTAGCGGCTAACTTGGAAGGGGTATAGCAGTGTAAATTCAACCCATACCCCTTATCGGTTTCTGCACGCAATCGTGCCGGAACGCTAAATCGCTTGGCGGCACTACACACTAGACCAGACCAGAGACAATTTAGAAATTATAAATTCCTAAACTGCCCCCGCCGGGAATCGAACCCGAGACCTCCCAGTTATAAGACCACAGCGCTCACCACTGCGCCAGGGAGGTCGTCAAAACGTGTTTTAGTTTTCTGCGCAATTTTTTTTCGCGTTTTGTTGGCTATCTTTAACCGACTTCTTGAAAGGGTATATTTCCCAGGTGGTCCCACATTCACCAGGTCAGGATTTGATGATGGAATCCCGGAGAGATCGAGGGGACTCTTCAAATTTTATAGACAAAATTGATATAGGTATATATAGATACTAGTAGGGCGCGTGGGTGCGCGGCTCGCTAAAGCGAACCGCGGTTTTTCTGTCCACCAAGTAGACCTTCGGGTCTTGATCATATTTTTCCAAGGAACTACTCTTCCATCTTTCATAGTCTCTGAGATATACATCGACGAAATTTGTATGACCGCCACCTTGAATCCGCCATTTTGGTATTTTTTTTCAGCTCATTGCCAATTGGATGAGGTTTCGAGTGATTTTTGTTTGGGCACCCTCAACCTATTTTCAATACCCTGACCGTGCTCCTCACCCGTCTCTGAAATCCTCAATCATCAGGTCACTCCATATTTTTCCTCCGGAGGAATTTTTGTCCTCTATACGAACATCAGCGGAAAGGAACGTATCAGTCTTGCATACATTTAATATGAAAAAAAAAAAAACCGCCATCTTGAATTTTTTTCTATTCACCACGTAGACCATCAGGTCCTGATCATCTTTTTCCAAGAAACCACTCTTCTATCTTTCGTAGTCTCCGAGATAGACACTGACGAAATTTGTATGGCTGCCATCTTGAATCCGCCATTTTGGAATTTTTTTTTAGCTCTCTGCCAATTGGATGAGGTTTCCAGTGACTTTTGTTTGAATACCCTCCACTTATCTTCGAAACCCTGGCCGGTGCTCCTCACCAGTCTCCGAAATCCTCAACCATCAGCTCTCTCCATATTTTTCCTTCAAATGAATTTTTGTCCTCTATACGAAACCATGAGAAATTTGGAAAAGGAACCTTATTAAAGTCTTGCATATATTTTGTATGAAATAAAAAAAAATCCGCCATCTTGAATTTTTTTTCTATTCATCAAGTAGACCTTCGGGTCCTGATCACCTTTTTCCAAGAAACCACTCTTCCATCTCTTATAGTCTCCGAGATAGACACCGACGAAATTTGTATGGCCGCCATCTTGAATCCGCCATTTTGGAGTTTTTTTTCGGCTCTTTGCCAATTGGATGAGGTTTCGAGTGACATTTGATTGAACACCCCCCACCTATCTTCGATACCCTAGCCGGTGCTCCTCACCCGTCTCCGAAATCCTCAATCATCAGCTCTCTCCATATTTTTGTTCCGAATGAATTTTTCTCCTCTATACGAAACCGTGAGTGAAAAAAAATTTTTCCATACAAAATTTTACAGGAGAGGTGATCAATGAGTCAGTGAGTCAGTCAGTCAATCAGTGAATCAGCACGAGTAGCTATATATATAGTAATATAGTAGCGTATGAAGTCGGTTTTGTAAAAAGATTTTTTTTAAAAAGCTAGTAGGTATCTTAATAAATCATTGCACTATCTTATTGGCAGCTTGATGCCAAGCCAAATATCTAAACACCTACATAAAATCTCAACACAAATGAAGTCGCAGATATATAAAGCTAGTGTAAATATAATCGTTAAATGAAATATAATTTTCCCTATTTATCACAAAATAAGCTCCAATTAGAAAGTTACGCGGGTTAGCTACGTAACGACCAATTAGGTTATTAAATAATCAAATGAATGGCCATACTATTACATTGATATGTCACAATTATTCCTAGAGCATGCAATACCCCTCAAAGGTTTTTTTTTTAAAGAATATGGGCCAAGCTGATCTTGACTTATATTCTCCTCTCCCCTCCAAATAAGCGAAAAGCTTGTGGTAGGTAGTGTTGTGTGGGTACGATAATAGTGCAAGGGGTGGGGCTCGAACCTGCGACCTTTCAGTTTTCAGTCCGCACCTTTAACCGTTTGGCTATTGAGGCCCCTCAAAGGTCTCAACCTAACAAGTGTAACCAGCTATGCTTTTGTCATTCAGCCTCCTTGTACATCCACTGTGAATCAAGGGAAATCATAGCGTAAGTGCACACGCACACACGCAGATGAAATTCGGAAATAATAATTCGGAATTAGAAATAATTCGGTATGTCAATGCGTAGCTCTGTTGCAGCGTGATCGACAGACAAACCTATAAACTCTTACGCATTTATACTCGTAATATTAGTAAACATTAGTAGGGATGAATTTTGTTATTATGATAATGGCACGCTTCTCTTTTTTGACTTCTGATGGTCGTGGTTTGCTCCTCCAATAGTGTTCCATCTCTATGTACAAATGAGTCCATAACTATTTTATATTATAGACCGTTTGTGGCAATAATAATAAATACACAGCAGCGCCAGTAATTTCTGTATTTGTTTTTTGTAATAGATTTTTCCAGTAATTTCTACTAAAGACATAATAACTCACTTTTTACGTCGTGTTAATTTTTGCAAAGGTTAATGACTCCTCCAAATAATTTATTTTGTGACCGAAGAATAAATTGTTATTCTATTCTATTTATTACATAAAGAATTAGGAGTACCTACCTACAATATTAATTTAACTTTAATAATGCAATAAAATTGCTTAGCTTCTGATGTTATTTAATCCAAGTTGATTAATGTTTTATGAAAGACTTCAAAACTCTATTTTAACCCCTTAGAGGGGTTGAATTTTCAAAAATCCTTTCTTAGTTGATGCCTACGTCATATTAACTGCCAGCTCGATCCGTCCAGTATCTGTCCAGTCAGTCAGTTAGTCACCTTATATACTTAAAACATAGGAAATTAGGTCGCAGAGACAAACAGACAGACAAACAAAACTTTTAAAAACCTTAATAGTAGCCAAGTATATTATATTATATCGTTTCCATATAACCTACTTCATTTTAATATCAATGATTACCTACTTTAATAATCCCAAGTAGTTACCTATATTGTTTTTCATATAAAACGATGACAGTCATTTTTATCCCAACAAAGGCTTTGAGTTCTTTTTGTACGGTCGCAACGACAGAATCACTTTATAGGGAAACGGCTGGGCAAAAGTTTAAACACATTTCAAACAAAAGCGACGCTATTCAGCCCCAGTAGGTTCAGATAATATCGATAAAAACGGGGAAAAACTCGTAAAATTTAAATAGGGTACACTTTAAAAACATCCGTAGTAAAGTGCCTCGTTTTAGTGTACACATTTGTGCTGTTTATTGTTAAATAAAAGCTACCAAGTGCGGTTCTCACTCGTACACCGAGAGTTCCTTAGGATACATGTGATACCTACTAATATGTATATAAATTATCTATATATATAAAATTCAAAGTCCTGACTGACTGACTGACTGACTGAGATATCAACGCACAGCCTAAACTACTGAAGTTAGAAACTTGAAATTTTTACAGTTGGTTCCTTTTATGACGTAGGCACACACTAAGAAAGGATTATTGGAAATTCCACCCCTAAGGGGTTTAAATAGGGGATGGAAGTTTATATGAAACTCCGTCATTTTTCAAGCTGTTTCCATCAAAGTTGGTATAAAAGCTTTCAGTTAAAAATAAAGAAGTACGTGTGTCACAGTTTTTGAAAATTCCACCCCAATAACTAATTCCACGCGGACGAAGTCGCGGGGGCAAAAGCTAGTACTTTCATATTTTTATTAGTAACAAGTGTATTCTCACGGGATAAACCCGGATCTTAAGCTTGTGCGGGGACATAGGCCCAACGCGTAGAGGCTTTATGAGAAAGACGAGCTAAATTGCAAACTTTCAGTTTTCAAGCACCCCTTGAAAATCTACTACAGACTCTCGGGCTACCCTCGCAGTCAAGAATTCGAAAATTCAAATTGAAATCAGAAACCGGGCAACGTTTCCTATTATGAAACTAGGGACACGAAGTACGAACTAAGTGATTCTGAGTGCTTAAACTTGGCTCGTTATTCGGTTTCATGTGTGGATTTGAAGACTGACACTTTTTGAAGTAAGTAAGTCGACTCGGAAAGTGCAACTTTGGCAAGTTTTCGCTCCTTAATTGGAGGGTTGAACCCATCTTGGGGAATTTTGCACCTGAAATTACCTTAATGCCTTTAGGTAAGTACAGTTATTGTAAATGAAAGGTAATCTTGAAGATTTAACTTTGAGATATTCGTTTCAACTTATAGATTCTTATAATTACTGGGCCGATTTTGATGAATTAGGAGTCAACCGATTCGTTATTATAGTCCGGGTGACATCACTACATAGTATAAGGGCGCCTTCAATTTATGCGTTTCTTGACGGCCTGCTGCGGTGCCGAAGCGGTGCGTTAGTCGTACTGCGCACGGACGTTCGTTTTTTTTCATACAAAGCGCGCGGTGCGGCTATAGCGCGGTGCCGGTACCGCGATCGCTCGACAACAAGACGGCAACGGCACCGAGCGCTTTGTATGAAAAAAACGAAACGTCCGTGTGCAGTACGACTAACGCACCGCTTCGGCACCGCAGCAGGCCGTCAAGAAACGCATAAATTGAAGGCGCCCTAAAACAAAGTCGCTTTCTCTGTCCCTGCTTATGCTTAAATCTTTAAAACTACGCAACGGATTTTGATGCGGATTTTTTTAATAGATAGAGTGAGTGAAGAGGAAGGTTTATATGTATAATAACATCCATTAACAGTGAATGACATAGGCTATATATTTTATACCCGTGCGAAGCCGGAGCGGTCCGCTAGTACGATATATTTTATACGAACAAAACCAGTATGGCGGATGTTACGTCCAACTTTTCAGTCGGGTTTTGTACCCGAAGGATAACCAACGGGACCCTATTACTAAGCCTCCGCTGTCCGTTCGTCTGTCCGTCCGTCCGTCTGTCTGTCAGTGTGCTGTACCTCACGATCTGTAGGTATAGGTAGGGAGTTGAAATTTTCAAAGAATTTGTATTTCTGTTGCCACTGTAACAACAAATCACACTAATATTATGAAGCCGAAAGTGTGTGTGTGTGTGTGTGTGTGTGTGTGTGTGTGTGTGTGTGTGTGTGTGTGTGTGTATGTATGTGTGTGTGTATATTTGTTACTCCTTCACGCCCCAACGAATGAAACGATTTGGCTGAAATTTGAAATGGAGATAGCTCATACCCAGGATTAAAAGGCTATATTTTATCCCGGAAAATTACAGAGTTCCCATGGGAATTGAAAAACCTTGATCCACGCGGACGAAGTCGCGGGCATCGTCTAGTACTTAATAAAAATAAATTAAAAATTAAAGGGGAACTAGAAACATGTTTTTTCGGCGTTTTTTTTGGTACGGAACCCTTATATAAGAGTCCGACTCGCATTTGACCGGTTATTATTAAACTTTTATACTTGTTCGAAGAAAATGCCCACTCCAACGGAGTTAGAACAAAAGTTCTTAATCAACAGTGTGACAAACGGCACCAATAAAATAAAAAGAGGCGAAAGGATATAATGAAACCTCTCTATCCTCAGATAAGGCGGAGGAGAGGTCGGGATAATACTCGGGATACAAAACCGAGGGTAGGACACGGATAATTCAACTTTTTATTTCGAACAGATGGGACAAACTGAAATGGTTGTTTGACAAACCTCAAATATGGTTGAGCGAAGCAATGGCTGGATCATGCGTCGTGCTCGTGAACGGGTGCCACCAACGGGAATGGGTCTGCTTTGTGTCTACCCATCTTAACATGTGGTAGGTTGTGGTAGGTGTGCATTTTTGAAACTTCTTTGTGGAAACACTGTGTGCATAGCATAGTTTTGTTAACCATTGTAAAAAAAAAATTTTTTTGAAAAGAGCAACTGCTGAGTTTCTTGCCGGCTCTTCTCAGCAGAATCTGCGTTCCAAACCGGTGTCATACGAGCTACAAGTTGGCCTACATGAAATAAATAAATTTTGATTTTTTTTTATGGAAATGGGCGGGGCACATAGTTCGAAGAGCTGATGGTCGTTGGGATCCCAAGGTGCTGGAGTGGCGACCCTGCACCGGGAAGCGCAGTTTTGGCAGACCCTCCACTAGGTGGACCGATGACATCAAACGAGTCGCAGGGCTCCGCTGGATTCAGGCGGCGCAAGACCGCGATCTGTGAAAGTCTATGAAGGAGACCTTTGTCCAGCAGTGAACTTCTATCGATTGACAAAGAACAAGAAGAAATGGGACAAAGGCACCAAAGTTATAATAATCAAGAGCTAGACATAAAATTAAATAATTTTAAAAGCCCGACACTTAAAAGCCTTAAAAATAATATTAAAAACGAAATATTATGAACTCTGTATCAAAGCTCTCTTGTGGTTTATATATCGGAAGAACATCTATACTTAATATATAAAGCTGAAAAGTTTGTTTGTTTGAACGCGCTAATCTCAGGAACTACTGGTTCGAATTGAAAAATTCTTTTTGTGTTGGATAGTTCATTTATCGAGGAAGGCTTTAGGCTATATAACATCACGCTGCGACCAATAGAAGCGAAGCATCAGTGAAAAATGTTGCAAAAACGGGGAAAATTATCCATATTTAAAATATATTCTTTTAAAAACTTCTTAATCGCGATCATAATAACAGAAATTGACGCGGACGAAGTCGCAGGCAACAGCTAGTTTTAAATAAAAATGTACACAAAGGTACATATGATATATGTACCTATGTATTTAATGCAAGAAACCGTTTGCGTTTTGTTAGACAGTGTTTACAGAAAGTCCTCTAGGACTTGGCGTTTTTGTTCAACCTTAGAAGGTTGAATGTCTATTTAGACCGTCTCTGTTCAGTCAAGGGTAAATAAAAGGCTTTTGGTTACTTGAATTTTGCTTCAAAGTAGGTATTATATTTTGAAATCATATGTTGGAACTCTAGAATTAGAAATACATGGAGCAAAAAGACACGATGTACAAGCATTTTCTTTAAAAATAAGAAGAATTAAGGACGGTAGTAAGATAATAATAATTTTTATCCTTACTTTCCTGCGAAACTTAAAAATGCGAGTGTGTTTGTTTATTGGTTTGTCCTACAATCTCGATGAGCAACGGAATGATATGATTTTTACACATGGGTATAGTTGAGGATGGAGAGGGATATAAACTACTTTTTATTCCGAAAGCAATGTTTTTGGACATAATACGAAAGTAGCCACTCTACGTATTATTTAAATCTCAATGGAGAAAGGGGAAATTCATTTAAATTCGTTACGCTTACGAAGCGCCATCTAATAAATGCACTTCATTAAAACGTGCTAATCCTAGCACAGTTCGATGGCGACTGACGCTCGAATTCGAAATTCAAAATTGCAGTTCCTTTTTTTTTTGAATTAAGTACACTTCGCGGTGTAAAATGGACGCTTTCTTGGAGTGGGAAGTTTTAAAAACTTTATCGTCGCGCTGCTGTTCGTTGAAAATACTTTAGCAGTTTAATTTAATAGTGGCATAGTTTATTCTCTGTCTAGGTCGTATTTCTCATTTAGCTGGGGTTTTAATAATATATGCGGGAATGTGTGTGTCACCAACTCAACAGATTTAGATGAAATTTGACACAAAAATAGCTTTCATCCCAGAGCTGGATACAGGATACTTTTTAGTCTGGTTTATGTTAGCGAAATATTGAAATGGTAACGATATACAACTTTAATGTATTGAAAGTAGCTAGATAAAACTAGTAGTAGATAGTTTGACTTTGTTGACGACGTAGGCGCCCGACTGACGCCGACTTGAACGGTATAAATAGCCGGGATTTGACGATAAGAATTCATACACGCTAAGAAAGCTCCAGGTCCCGACTCAATTAATAACAAAACCCTTAAATTACTCCCAGACCAAATAATTAACCTCCTGGTTGTTATTTTTAACACACTCATGATGGGATGCTCCTTCCCCGACAGGTGGAAAGAAGCAACGGTTATAGGTATCCCGAAGCCGGGAAAACCTAGGAACCTCCCAACTAGCTATCGTCCCATTAGCTTACTCAACACCCTTGGCAAGGTGTATGAGAAAATTATCCTTAACCGCCTTAGGGCCGTCGTCGAGGAGCAAAAGCTCCTCAACGATGAGCAGTTCGGCTTCCGAGCCCGTCACTCATGCATCCACCAAGCGCACCGCCTCACGGAGCACATTCTCCTTGGTTTTAACCGATTCCAGAAGAAAGGCATTCCAACAGGAGCCCTCTTCTTTGATGTAGCCAAAGCTTTCGATAAGGTGTGGCACGCCGGCTTGCTCTACAAGCTACTCCACCTAGGCGTGCCCGACAGACTCGTACGTCTGCTACGAGTTTTTCTCACCAACAGAACCTTCCGCTACCGTCTGGACGGGACTTACTCCTCTCCAAGACCCATTAGAGCAGGAGTCCCTCAAGGCTCAGTGCTCTCCCCCCTCTTATACGCGCTGTTCACCAGCGACATCCCAATATCGCCACATGTCAACATGGCCCAATTCGCGGACGACACCGCTCTATACAGTTCCCACTTAAATATCCGTACCGTCACATCTCGCCTTCAAAAGGCGGTCAGTAGCTTAGGCAACTGGTTCCGTCTTTGGAGGATAGAGGTCAACCCCGAAAAGAGCGCAGCGGTGCTCTTTGAAAAGTCCAAAACTAGATCACTAGATACACTTCGCCAGTATGAGATCACCCTTTACGGGCGTTCCATCCCATGGCAAAACGATGTTAAATACTTAGGTGTAACCTTTGATAGGAAAATGAGCTTCGCAGCTCACATACGCAGAGCTCGTCGTAAGGCTGCGTATGTGTTGAGTCGTCTGTACCCCATGATTAACGCTAAAAGCAAAATGTCCCTCCGCCATAAAGTAACCCTTTATAAAACGTGCATCCGCCCCATCATGTCATACGCGTGCGTAGTATTCGCACACGTCCCCCATAGTAGATTTCAAAGTTTGCAAGCCCTCCAGAACAAGTTCATGCGTATGGCCACGGGCTCCCCGTGGTTCGTACGCAATGTAGATCTCCACAGAGATCTCGAACTTCCCACTCTAGCTCAGTATTTCAAACAGCTCTCCAAAAACTATTTTGAGAAAGCAACCAGTCATCCCAATCCTCTTGTAGTTCAAGCAGCCGATTACACCCCCGACCGTAATGACCCACCCGACAAACGACGTCCCAAGCACGTCCTTTACGATAACGACGACCAGATCACGACCGACAATGCTCCTTATCAGGTAGGGCAGCACACAAATACAACCTCTGCACAGCGTCTTCGCCGGCGAAGACGAGGTCCCCGATTTCTAACGTTACCTGGGCGTGGATCCTTACCACGATCACGGGGGCGTACGGGCTAATTTAGTCCAACCACTCCCCCCCCATTCGTCCCAACGTCATCCTAAGTCGTGGTTCGAGCCTCACAGGAGGCGCCCTTAGGAAGGCGTTGCCCCCCGATGTCTTCGAGCCTTAGAGCTCTTTTCCTACTTCCGGGTAGAGCCTCGCGCTCGCCAACCCCTCCGGTGACGCTGTAACGGCCAGTAGGGCCAGCAGCATACACAATCCGAAACAACAAAAGATAAGAATTCAGTCTCTTCCAGAGACTCCTACGGCTATTGGATGCTCCCGCGTCTAGGTCGTTGTATTTGATTAAGGGATTGTGATAGCAATCGCGCCCTAATCGAATAAATATTACCCGTATGTTTAGATGAGTGTAATTAATTAAATAATACTTAGATATGTTTGATAGTTACCCTCACGTTCAGATGGTGGTTTGTCTGACGTGTTGTGGTTAAATAGGTTAGATGTGAGGACAGGCCGTTATAGGGGCGGTTGGAGACGGCTTTAGGTAGAGTTTTAGTGTTTTTGAGTTTATATTTATCAGAGTTTCATGCTGATGAAATTGCGAAAAATCAGCCAGTACAATAAAAAATGTAAGTACCTACTTTCAGTAAATAATCTAATCTCGCTGAGAGTTGACCTTTCACTAAAGTTTTTTCCAGCTCTCCCAAGGATTGAAATAAAGGTTACATTTGATAAAATAAGAATAAAACACTTTATATTTCTGCTCACAGATGGTCTATAACTAACGACTTTAGCTTTATAGCTGACGCAGACAGCCGATTTTTGTCTGGGGCCAACTATAATTTATTTACTAATATATTTTTTTAATTAACATCGAGTAGTCCATGAAGAAAACATCATCGTCATCATCTCAACGATATGCGTCCAACTTCTTCTGTCTGTTTCTTACAAGAATTACCACAGAATATAACCTTATGTCACATATATAGAGCGGCAACCACCTACTTGCTTTAGTTAACGATAACATCTTCCTGCTAAATGATTTATGAACAGACCCTCGAAAATTCCTGATATGTTACAAACTACACAAGATTAAAGATTTTTATACAAGGATTTGTATTTAAACCTTTGAGCCTCTTTTGAGACTGTGTCAGTAAAAATTCTGACTGACGGGCTCATCAGATTGAGATGATCTGAGCGAAAGTTACTGACAGCTTGGAGAGTCATGAAGCTCAAGTGGAAATGGGCCACTTATTTTGAAAAACGGGTAACACTATTTTGCCGTCTGCTTAAAGTTCAGAAGTCTTTTGTTTGGTCGAGTTTACGCTTTTATAACTTGATGCCGAGAGAGTTGGTAGGTTTGCCATTACACAAAAAACAGTGTGTAAAGAAACATTTAATAAGTAGAGGTTATTTGTGCTTTGGGAATCGAAAAAAGGATCGTTACCTGAGTAGTATCGTATTGATACTTTTGGTTTAATACCTAGAAAAGCTCCCGAAAGTTATACCATCCCATCGAGAGAGATAACGCTATACATCAGAAGAGAATATTATAGACTATAGTCTGCTGTCACAGTTAATGAATTCCTTGCCGGTTATTCTCAGCAGAATCAATTTTCCGAACTGGAGGCATTGAATTGGGTTTTTAACCTGTGTGAGCCACAAGTTGGCCTAGATGAAATAAATAATTTTGAATTTGAATTTATCAGTCGTCTACGGTAAAATTATTTTTATATTTGTAGAACCAAATAATTCGGGGCTCGCGCCAGAAGCCAGAAAGCCTAGTGTTTTCTTTTTCTATTAGCGATAAGTAAACCTTAGTCTTTACGTGTAAAACTTAGGACTCGTGCATAATGGGTGTCATATTTGAGCCTTTTTTTTAATTTTTTTTATTGAGCTACACTTGACGGGAATTTCTGAATGTTTAAAAAATATCTCGGAGGAAGGTGAGGATCGAAAACATTATTCTCCAGAATCGAGTTCTGAGTGTGTTGACCATTTTACACTACAGACACGGGTGAAGTACCCGTCAACGTTAAACTAATTATATTAGGTACATATTTTCAATCAGTTTAAGCAGGTATAAGTGACATCTTGTAGCTTGTTGTAGAGAAATGCGGGTTCGACCTTACCCATCCGCGGTAATTTTTGATATGTAATTTAGAATTTATTCGGAAATTCTAAGATTCTTTTGTACTGAGGCTGAAAAAATATATGACAAAATATGTTCGATTATTTGCTAACTTTTTCCCGTAACTTCATCCGTAAAGATTTTTTAAACATTCCGCGGACTTCTTGTGTTTTTCCAGAATGAAAACATTACGTCTATAGATCCGTTGCTAAATATATCTAATATTATTTTTTATATTATGTTTTATAAATAATGCAATAAAAATGCATTTTTTATATAGTCGTATATCAATCGAAAGGAAAATGTAATTTTTCGGAATTCTCCGACAAGTCTAACCAACCCCGATAAATTATATTATTAAGTACGTTTCATTACGCCTCCCCATATAACCGCGCCCTAAGAATCAACGCAACGCCTACTTTATTATGCAAATGGGTGAGAGCGAATTTGCCTCGGCGTAACGGAACGTAAATTCAATTTTCTACCTTTTATTGGCCAACCTTCAAGAATTGAGCGCGAAATATCTTCGTTGGCCCAATCGGATGGAAAAATTGGTTTGATAAGATCTAAGAGGCCCTCTTAAAGCCTTGGTTATTTCATTCGGTGTGAGCTCTTAAATTATAATAAGCTTTAATGGGACGTTTTATAAGACAAATGTAATAAAAGGCCCTGTGCTAAGGTTTTATATTGAAATTGAATTATCTCTCTTCCATTATTGGCGCCCAAATATAGATGAAGATCGTGTTCTGTCACTATCGCTGCAAGAACCCCCCTAAATTCCTGAAGTAGGAGTCATCTTTACCTAGGTAGCCCCTAAATACAATCCTCTTACCTAAAATAACTTTCACCTTTCCATATTCCCTAAAGGTTCGTGAAAACGAATTTTTTTGTTCAAATTATGGAATCATCTCCCTTCGACGGTGTTCCCACTTAATTACAACATGGGATTATTCAAAGGGCGGACCAACAAATTCCTGAAAAGCCGGCAACGCATTGGCGGTGCCCCTGGCACTACAAGTGTTCATGGGCGTCTGTAATCACTTAACATCAGGTGACCCGCCTGCTTGTTTTCTCGCTATTCATATAAAAAAAAGAACACCAAAGGCTCGAAACTAGTAAAAACGTAGGTCTAAACTGAACTAATTCTATTGCCGCTTGCTTTGCTTTATTACAACCTGACCTCATTCCCGGAAGTTTTAGTGCTGGCTTCATTTTATTGGTTCGTAAAAAGCCAGTGAATTCCTCTGAGATGCGTCCATTGGTATTTTTTTTTTTTCAATTAACTATAAAAACAGGAGCTCAAAAAATTCATTTCAATTTAGGACTCCAGTTCATATTCGCCCTATTCGTTTAATTTGTGGTATATTTATAATTCACACTACCATACCCCTTCTGAGTTGACCCTCTGCCATCTTAGACTGCATCGTCATTTACCATCAGGTGTGTTCTTAGGCTATCAAAATTAAAAAAAAAAATTCTACTTACGATACTTTCCCAATTACTCGATACATTTCTTCTATCTATTGAGATAATAGATACTAGATTTCACACGTCAGACAGCAGAATAATAGTCTATAATATTCTTTTTCTGATGTAGAGCGTTATCTCTCAATGGAGTGGTCCAGCTTTCGTGGTACATTTTTGAAACTTCATTGTGGAAACACTGTATAGGCATAGCATAGTTTTGTTACCTTTTTTTTTGAAAGAGCAACCGCCGAGTTTATTGCTGGCTCTTCTCGGCAGGAAAGGCATTCCGAACCAGTAGTAGATTCATCGACGATTCAAAAGCACTTGTAAAAGTTTATTTGAATAAGAAATATTTCTATTCTATTCTACTCTTTAGGGAGCTTCTCTACGTATCGAACCAAAAGTATCGATACTACCCCTTTTTTCTATAAGTCAATTAGTAATGGTAATGGTAGTGGTAAGTAAGATAAGTGATTAGAAATGGTACCGTCATAGTCTATGTCCAAGAGAATGTAATTGATGATTAAACGAACTTACCTGTAAGTGAAGTTCGAATAGTTCGATCATAATTATACGAGGATTCGTCCGAAGAGATTAGTGAAAACACTTGTAGTAGTGTCGTGTCTTCCTTTATCTATGTGTCAATGATAAAATGTCACAATTAATAGATAAGGTACTTACACAAACTTTCGAACAATGTCGTCCCCAATTGACATCTGAACAATATATAATAATAAAAGACCTTTTCTAAGCAGCGTCCATCTGTTTAGCCGAGTAAAACATATCCAACAGATGTTTAACATTTCATTTCGCCCACGGAAATTCCTGAGGATGTGTTGTCAAAAACATCACGTCCTATCTTTACGAGAGCCGCATCTGAACATAAAAAGAAGTTTACACGACGCCGAAATACGAACTGCCACATTATAAGTTTGGCAATCGTATACCCCTCACGCGATTCCGGGCTTAATTACCGAAGTTTAGGAGCGAATTTTCGGCGAACAATTTGGCGTTTCTACGTCGCTGTTCAGGTTGTATGTGAAACAAAACCGTAATTGCGTATGCCTGGTGATTCGTTTTTTGCTGCCGCTGCTTAAGCGGCGCCCTTGATGGATGGACTTATGATTTCTTCAAGTCGATGACAGTTTTGAACTACTGTGAAAGCACCTGGTACATAAAAGCACCTGGTAGCGATTAAATGACAATAGAAGAGAAGCCGCCATTTTCTGTTTCTATCTCACTCAGTATAAACCTCACATGAGCAGGACAGAAATATAAAATGGCTGTTTGACAGTCCTATTCTCATTTGAATCGCATTATATATGAGAAAGCAGCCTTCAACAGTCTTCAACAGAGCGTTGCGGTGATTTCTGTATCTACAGCATTTTGCTGAGTTAGGACCCTTTCACCGGTGACAAACTAGTTAAGGCCCAAGAGAAGGGTCTGCCCGCGAAATTCAAATTTAATTTGGTTTTTCGCAATTTGTAAACTAATACGACGAAGTAGGTGAGTTTGACGTGAGCTACTCACAAATTAGTCATTATTTTGATTAATTTCTTAAACTGGATTCTTTTACGTAAAAATTAGTATATAAACCTGTGAAGATGATATTGCCATTATCGCAATTTGAATACCATAAGCCTACTTTGTCGTATTCGTTTATAAATGGCGAAAAACCAAATTAAATTTGAATTTCGCGGGCAACTCCGTGTCTTGGGCCTTAAGTAAGATTTTAAGTGTTTTTATGTTTGATGCCCGTTTTCACCAAGGTTCTGTAACTTTTACGGGCTAAGCTAATTGACGATTTCTGTCAATTTCGTTAACACGGACCTTGGCAAACGAGTACTGTAAATAATAATAGGGAAAATTACATTGCGTAAGGGAATTTAGGGGCTCTACTGAGAGAATGCTTTAGGTATGGTTGATGAAAACGGGCATAGGTGTATTATGTGTCAGACCATCGAATAAATATTCAAAAATCGCGAAATCGTGTGTGAGAGAATGTGTTTTTTTATTAATTTATGAAAATATCATAAAATTAAATATTGTTCTTTCTGTTGAGTAATTGGAGGTGACTATCGATTTTATTATTTTCAAGGACTTATTTTAGACGCTGTAGATAATTATTATTAATCATAGCAATCAACACCTAAATTCAATTTCTATTCAATTGTCCTCATACTTGCAAAAATATCCCGGGAAACATCTAACTAAGGATCAAAGCTTCCGAAGGTAATCTACATAACAACAAATACAGGCTTTCTCAAACCCTAACATTATGCAAAATGCCGGGACAATGCATAGAAGACACTATCAAAAGGCTTTTTGGGAGCCAAAAGCCTTAAAAATAGAAATCACACGCTCGGCTGCAGTGCTTTGTGCTGTTAAATTAAAAATCTTTCGGAAAATTCGGCAAAGAAAATTCAAAATAATGGGACCCCGGGACACGTTCCTATTCGTTTTCCTTCTTAATCTTCTTCATTAACCAAAACGAGTCCACTGCTGGACATAGATCTCCTGCATTGCCTTTCGCATGTACCTACTTCCAGTAAATCATAATCGCATAAATAACTGCAGCACCGAAATTCCACGATCTCGCACTAAGCGCTTTGCTTTCTCGTCCCTAATACGCATCGCAAAAATTTTAAAAGTGATTTAGCCTGCACGATGGCGTGTAGAAACCGATTAGGGAGTATGGGTTGAATCTACACTGCCATACCCGTTCCAAGGAGCCCACTACCATCTTGTACTGCATCTTCACTTACCATCAAGTGAGATCGCAGTCAAGGACTATCTTGTCATCGAATAAAAAAAAAAGACAACAAGTGTTCACAACATAACAAGTGTTCACAACACAACGAGTGTTCACAACACAACAAGTGTTCACAACACAACGAGTGTTCACTCATAACAAGAAAATCAGTGTTCAGTCATGATCGTTGTTAAAGCCCTATATCCAGCAGTGAACGTCTATCGATTTGAGATGATCACAAAAAACAAAACATTACCGAAACATTTTTGGGTAACTCGCATTTGAATTTTTTTCGGGGGCCATTATAGTTCTGTGAAAGCCTTTGATAGTTCCACCTACAGCGCGTCCCGGTGTTTTGCATAATGTAAGGGTCCGAGAGACCGTACCTACCGGCTTTGTGAACATGTGGATTACCCACTTACGATGTGAATTTATATGGGCTGCAGGTTTCGGATTCTTTGAAGCACAAGGCTGCCTTTAATTTAAAGGCAGCCTTGATACATTTTGCTCTAAAATAACTACAATGGATAAAAAATTGCATTCAAATGAATGCAGTTTTTTTTTGTACATATTTATTTATTTAAAACTTTAAATCTATCTTTACAGGTAAGCCTATATATTGCAGATAAATTTAACTATACCAGCCGTGGACTGTGCTTAAAGGAAATATCCGAATAAATTAAATACATATCTCTCTGGAATCGCGCCCTGAGTGTGTTGACCATTACACTAAGGCCAAGTCGAAGTCAAAAATTTATTCGAATGTGCCTAATTCAACCATATTATACATACCATATTTTTGTTTATATTTGTCTTAAAGTAACGAAACGAAAGGGCAGGCGAAAGTTGTCTTAGGCGTGTTTACTTAGCGGTGTTTTGATACGATATCTCTTGAGAATTCAGTTAATAGAGATGTCATGCTACTAGAGGTAGTTATTTCCCGCGCAAGAAGAGACATGAAGGGTAAATAATAGCGATGTGCCGGACCGTTAAAAATGTAAAGGGTTTTCCAATAGGGACGAGTCGATTTTGGCATTCTGTGGCGGCCATGTTGTTTTGGCGGCATCTGTCAAATCTATTGTTTATTATTCAGTCACTGATGCCAAATCACCATGACAAGTTACACGATTGAGTAGCACGTTCAAATGATTTGGTGCGGATTTTGGGCCGGTGGCGGCATTGGTCCTTTTACGAATATGACTTTGGCGAGGCCATCACCGTCAATGGCGAGCGCTACAGATCAATGATAACCAATTTCTTTTGGCCTTAATTGAATGATATGAACATGGAAAACATGTGGTTCCAGCAGGACGGAGCTACGTGCCACACAGCTGACACAGCGAATGCCACAATGGAAATTCTCCATGAGCGATTTGAGGGTATGGTTAACTCTCGTAGAGGTGACGTGAATTGGCCACCAAGGTCTTGCGATTTGTCGCCACTAGGCACAAATCGGCAAGAGGCAAGCGAGTGAATAGGCATCTTCTAAGGAAGCGCGCTCCTACTTAGACTTGATCAGTGCTTTCCAGCATTGATTGTTGTCAAACGTAAGCCTATTTTGCAATAAAACAAATTTAGGAGGGGGAGGAGGGGGGTTCCTGGGTCTGATACCAGGCACGCATCTCTGACTGCTTGGAGTTATGTGCATAATTGCTTTAGCAATTAAATAGCACCTGAGCTTAAGAGTTCTCCAATATTTGGCGTGTGAAGTCTGCCAATTAGGATTTGACCAGCGTAGTGTACTGTGGCTCAAATCTTCCTTATTCGAGAGAAACCTATTGAGATGAAAGAAAATCAACCTGAGGATGGGAAGAGGATATTTTGGGGGCGTTTTTTTTTGCTACGTCTGACGTGCGAAGTTCGCTGCTCTAGTAATTTGATATATCTCTGATTATGTTGTGTTTGCTTGAGCTAAGTTATCCTGATAGCGAGAAAATCCTTTCCAAATAATGTGGAAATTACGTTTATTTTTTTGATGTTAGTCGGTGATCACTAAATAGATTTTCTATTATTTTTTACTATTATATTATATTAGTGGGATGCGATTTGAAATTTAGTTTTGAGCTACGTAACACCCACAGAGTTCTGTTTTTAATATAACGAACCGGTGGTAGAGTCATGACGTGTCATAAGAGCTACAAGTTGGCCTACATGAAATAAATAATTCTGAATTTGAATTTATCTATATTGAATTTAACATAATTGTTATAAAATAATACGAGTACGTAACACGGTAATTAATTAATTTGGAATTACGTACGTGGTACGTACTTGCATTATTTTATAACAATTACTTCATTAAACCACGAATTAAGTCTAAAATCTTTAAATAATTTTGAATTTTATACGGATTACAAAAAAAAATGGCTCTGGCTTTATTTTACTGTAAAAAAGTGTAAAGTGCAATGCAATCGAACCAATAGGTGCTCGTATCTGCCTAGTTTCCACTAATTATATTGTAACAATTTCAATACACTATGTATCAGAAAACGATATCGGAACGGGAAGTTGGTATTATTCAGCCAGTTATAAATTCCAATAAAAGTCTGGAACTAGGTTGGATTGAACAAAACGCTAAAATAAAGCTGAAATAACCAATAACTGAAGCGTAGCGTATTTTTATTCGGGCCATACATTCTGATATCATTTTTGCGGCCATTAAACTAGAGACATTTATGAGCTTATCGCCTAAACCCTATAATTTATTAATATTAATTGAAAACTTTTCTCCATCCGAGTAGTAGGTATTCTTACTTGCTATAGACTTTCGTGAATCATATAAGGGTAGTAGATTTATAAAAATACTTTTAATATTTCTGAATAATTATTTTTGAAACTTCATTGTGGAAACACTGTATACATAGCATTGTTTTGTTCCCTATTGTAAAAAATTTTTTTTTGAAAAGAGCAACCGCCGAGTTTATTGCTGACTCTTCTCGGCAGGAAGGGCATTCCGAACCAGTGGCAGATTCATCGACGATTCAAAAGCACTTGTAAAAATTTATTTGAATAAAAAATATTTCTATTCTATTCAATACAGGTCCGAATTTCAGGTTACAGATCACCCGTGGGATGATCTAAAAATGACAGCTACAGTGTTACGATCGCAATTACCTTTAGTTGATACCTACTCTTTCGCAAGATTGATTTAAATTCAGCTAATCTCTACAACTGAGATTGTAGTATGATTGATGACAAAGGCGAAGATGCCGTATTCAAACTCCAAAATAAGTCACTGTTTTTTTTAAATATATAGACTAGCGCTTTACTGCGATCTCACCTGATGGTAAGTGAAGATGCAGTCGAAGATGTTGTGCGCTTGCCGAGAAGATACCTATTCACTCTTGATTTAAAGACATCTACATCCCACAGGAACTATTTGATTTCCCGGGATCAAAAGTAGTATATGTCACTCTCCAGGTCCTCAACTATATCTATGAAATAAATTACGCCAATTCGTAGCTTTGTTGCAGCGTGATTAAAGGACAAACACACTTTCGCATTTATAATATTAGTAAGGATTGTCGTTCTAATCGGCTGCAACAAATATTGGATTAAAGATAGGTAGGTATTAGGTAATACTTAAAGTCTTCTTCTTGGTCGTATACTTCATTGCTGAAGGTCGTGTCCACACGAAAGTGCCTTCGTGGCATTGGTAACTATAGCTATCCACTCTGTGTCCATACTTAAAGAATTGAAAGCTATTTTCGTGGCCTCAACGTAACGGCCACATATTATCAGTGTATATCGGTATTATAAGAGGAATCACGACCGCCCCATAGCCACTTTGTAGGTTGTTAAAATTCTTATAACGTACATGAAATAATTCTCAACAATCCATTCTCATAGTTGTGTTACTATACAATTATGGTTTTATGATCTTATACATGCTGTAAAAGCTTTTGTATCTCCGTATTATTTGGTTTTTAAATAGACAACCATTGTCTGTTAAATTGCTTGCTGAAATGATTTTATATCGTGTATAATTATTAGATATTTTTTTCTAATAAACTAAATTAAAAATGAGATTACTTATAGATATGTAAAATATATTTATCCCGAGAATTTAACCACATTTATATAATGTATAGTCAGATATTTTTTACTACTCAAGGACAATAATAATGAAATTACTTATAGATGTGAAAAATATGTTTATCCGGAGTTTTTAACCCTTTAAATTTTTTCATAGTGAAGTTAATATTTTATGCTACCTCATGAATTTCAATATCTGTATTGTTTTTGGTAGGGAATTAAAACACAATAAGTACATAGGCCAAAGTTTCGTTTTATTTAGAAAAGTAATTTGTACAATTTTACTAACTTACATGTTTCTTTTTGCAAATATTTAACACTCTCATCGCACCACTATCTAGGATAATCTCACTCCACAAAAACGCATATTTACCCTATTAACTAAATTAGTTCTTGAATTCAAAGCTTTACATTACTTATTTACAGTGTCCTTCATTGAACTACATTACTTTTAATAGTACAGTAGTGATATTTACAAAAACAAAATACACGTTAATCTATGTATCACAGAAAAATAATTATACATTGTATAAAAATATCATTTACAGCTTGTTAATATAATGTTTTAAATTGAATTGTATTCATAACAATATTCAAGATGCTCGTTAAACTAGCTGTAAATGATAATTTTAACACATAGTAGTATTAGGTTAGTTTAGTTATGGTACACAGACTTAATAAAATTACATTTTTTAATTATTAAATTAGATGTATTCATCAAAATCAAATATTTGTTTGTTTTGAAAAATGTTGTTAATTTAATGTGCTTAATTTTTTATTAAGTTTGTGTACTTTACATATATAAAATACAAAATTACAATAGATTCATTTAAAAAAAATTATGCTCGAATTTAATAATTATTATATCCTATACACAAACAATTATTTTATTTTAGAATAAAGATAGCAAGTGTATATTAAGCAATTTTTACCTATTTACAATTTTATTATCTAGAAAAAAACATAACTCTGTGATTCCTCAATGTAACTCTGGATAATTGACAAAATCTATTTCATAAAATATTTCATAACGTGTATAATTTTAAAGATTTTTTATATAAGTAGTTAGTTATATACATAGATAAAATAGTAAAATGAATAATAAATAATTTGTAAATTTTGTAAATTTGTTTTAATTTACAGTATTTCTATTAAAAGGAGGCATAGAAGAACATGTATTACATATTTTGAAATAAATTGTTGCAATAATATTATTTTGAGAAATCACGAAGTTATTGATATTTTAAATTTATCTAATAATAATAATAATAATTGATAAAGACGGATGAGATGATTCTAAGCAATAGTTACAATTTTCAGGTGAATTTATATTTATTTAAAGTTCTAGGCCGTTAAATTTGTTTATTTGGAATCATTTTCTAGTTATCATTTTAAATCTAAAACAAAAGCCCAATTTTTTGAAATAATATGTATATAACGTTCATATCATTATAGCCTATCGTCATGTATAATTTAAAAATAGTCAACGTCTTAAGTAGAAGTGTCACGTTTAGTATTAAAATGAATTATACAAGCAATAAAAGTGTATAACAAAGTAAAGTTGTGAGTTTTGTGCGTATTGATAGTTCTAAAGAATCGAAAATCATTTTGAAATTTGTTTTTTTAAATATATATCTGAATGTTTTCTCTATTTGATATTAATTCTGTAGGTACTCGCTGAAACAATGTAACCTAAAGATAACCCTAGAAACGCAGTAAAAATGTCAAAATTGTATCATTTCCCAGAAATTCCAGATTTTTATCTGCGGGATACAACACTGATTCTTAATTTTTTTTCCTGCTTGGGCTTGGGTTCTTAAATTTTTGAAAATACCAGCCGCCTTTCTTCTCCCTAGTTCTTCTCGGTAAGAGGAACATTCTGTAAATTCACTTTTGACATTCAAAAACACTTCTAGAAGTTTATTTAAACATACAGCTCTTTTTTATTGTTGGTGAGTTGGTGCAACATAATTAATATTATGTGAAACATTCGAATGTCAGTCCGTCAATCCCTTCTATATAAATACACTTTATCCCTAAAGAAAAGCAAATGATAAAATTACCCATCAAGCAATTGGAAAATTATTAAAATTAAGTATTATAAATAAGACAATAAAATAAACAGACAACACAATGTAAATACCATTTGCGTAACGAATTTAATAATTCGGCATGTAACATGATTATTCGGTTATGAAACCATTTTGTTGTATTTGTGAATGCTTGATACTTTTGTGGTAGGTACATTAACTCTGGCAACATTTTTTTCGAATTCAAATGGTCATGGAAGTTAGGTAGATACGTCTTTTTGAGCAGGAATCCAAATAGGCTCGTAATTTCTCGACTACGCCTCAAGAAAGTTCGAAAGTAGTTTCTGGGAATGGGTGTGACGTTCTATAATAAAATTCACAGTCGATTCTAGACATGCCTTTACGCAGATTAAGAAATCGATTAAAAGTGTTAACGAGTATGGAATTGTATGGTTTAAATGTGTAATTTATTTTGATCCAATTGTGGTATTGCCATTAAAGTTTGATGGCTCGCCTAATTGTCCTAAGCACGGTTAATGGATACCAGAGTATCAATTTTAATGATGTGGCCGGGCGACAGTTAATCGATATTTTCGAGGTTCATCTCCAAAATCTGAGCGTGATTTTGTATTTTACATTCAATTTATCGAAATACTAGTTGATGCTCGCGGCTTCGCTCGCGCGGAATTAGTTTATAAAACCGCGCGGGAATTCTTTGATTTTCCGGGATAAAAAGTATGTCACTCTCCCGGTCCTCAACTATACCCATGCAAAAAATTACGTCGATCCGTTGCTTTGTTGCGGCGTGATTGAAAGACAAACCAACAGACAAACACACTTTCGCATTTATATTTAGTAAGGACAAGGATTAGTAAGGATAGGAAGTAAGGAAGTGAGGATTTCTAAAACATTAATTTAAAAAGTTTGCATCAACACTGTACATTTATCAGATACCTAAACTTAAGTACCGTTAGACAAAAAAAAAATTAAAAAATAAATAAATAATAAATTGAATTTATTGTAGTATTTAAGGAGTACTTTAACAAGTTTATTGAAATGAATACAGAAAAAAAGAGCATCCAATAAATCATACTTTTCACTTCTATCACAAACTCACTGACTCAACAAGTAATGTAATTTGAGTTCTGATTAACGTCGTTTATTTCCAAAAATACCCTCTTACAAGCCAGTTCAAGCGGAATAATCAAATTAATCTTGAACATCGAAACGAACTTTCCCGAATATATCCAATCAGTGAGATGTATATCCATTGGGTACACGAGTATATTGTTCTTTTAAGCATTAATATCCTAAGAAAACATCTATTTTAAGAATAATGGAAAGAGGTTAGGTTGACTGCGATCTCACCTGATGGTAGCGGGCTAACTTGGAAGGAGTATGGCAGTGTAGATTCAACCCATACCCCTAATCGGTTTCTACACGCCATCGTGCCGGAACACTAAATCGCTTGGTAGCACGTCTTTGACGGTAGGGTGGTAACTAGCCACGGCCAAAGCTTCCCGCCAGACCAGACCAGAGACAATTCAGAAATTATTTCCAAATTGTCCCCCCCGGGAATCGAACCCAACACCTCCCAGTTAAAAGACCACTGCACCAGGGAGGTCGAATTGGTAAGAATATGTGGAAATTTCTATGGAAATTACACAACGGTTTGCGATTCTTCTAAAATTTTGAAGACTATTGCATTTTTTATTAATGGAACAACGCGTTTAAGTGAATATTTTTTTAACCAAAGAACTAAAGTAATGTTAACAGAAGATGACTCTTAGGGCCTATTCCACCATCGAGTCAACTTTAACCAGCCTCAAATACGACTATAATAACGAACGAATTTATTCGTTGGTTAAAGATTAAGGTGAATAAGCCCTTAGTTTGTGACATGTTTTTATATGTTGTTAATCTAATCAGTCTTAGATCGAAATATTAAAAACAAAAAGTATCTATAGAGTTATTTGAGCATTATTGAAAAGCTACAATTTATTATATTATTATTATATACATCGTAATAAATGAATTATATTTTAATTTAAAGTGTATAAGTTCTTGAAATTCACGAGGGCGCGTGAGCTTTACTTGTGGTTACGTCGTGTACATGCACATTGCGTAAGTGTGCGTACCAAGGAGTCTAGATGGCAGCGGTCAGGCGCGTGCAAGCTCTCGTTCACATTTATACAAATACGACACAAACACACAACCATGAGCCGCGCACCCTCGTGAATTGTAAGACCATTTAAAACAAAATATTTAAAACAATACTTGACAAAGTTCTGATAATAATTGACACTAAAATTCTTAAGGATTTTGATTTTAATATTACGATTTACTTTTTACAGCATAATATTATTTACCCTATTGAGTAATTATGAATGATTTTAAAAACTGTAGATCGTCATTTTCATCCGGTTCCGGGCCGGTTGCATGAAGACACTTTAACTGAGGCATAACTGTTAACTTTCGAAAATCATGGCATCGAAGAAAGCATTGATTCACCATCTGTAATCGCTAACAGTCTCCAGAATTCAAGGATTCAGCGAAACTAGAAAAAAAAAAGACGTGTGGCACTCGGGGACTGCCGCGGTAAAGCTATTGCATAGCATTTTTTATCAACGCCATCTAGCGGCTCACCGTAGAGGAGTCCCGTGTGAGGTTATTTTCGTTACGGAATTTCTGGATTCGGTCTCCACGCTGGCCCGCGATAGAAGCTATGCAATAACTTAAAAACGGTATGCGCAATAATGCTGGATAAACGACATCACACGTACTCTAATACGTGTCGCTTTTACACCGGAGCATCCTCAGGAGATGTTGTCGTTGAATAATACATAATTGGAAAGAAAGTTATTGTTAAATTTTGATCTGTTATTTACCTAAAAGATTATTAACCTAAAGGAGACTATGTTAAATTTTAATCAATTTTATAATACTTTCCGTGGTAATTTTGAATGATGAAAGAGATCATAAGAATCAAATTCGAGAGAAGCAGATTAACAAATGGATGAATTGTTTATTTCGAAATGAAGTAACGTTAGTAAATCAACAAATCGTAGATACTTTAACATAGTCTAAACTTTAACGAACTGAAGTTATGATAACCGAGGCTTTGAATTAACCGTCGCTTAGTTAAAAGTTACAAATACAAGTAATAATTAAATGCTTTTGCATTGATTGATGATTATAATATAATTCATCATTTATTTATTTATTTAAATCAAATTCTAAAAAGTGGTTTATGGAATAAGTAATAATTTTAATGAACAAATGTCATAACATTAAAGAGCTTAAGAAAATTGACGATCCACAGTTTTTACCTGAATTTAATGGCCGTACATTTTAACAACAAGTTGATATGTCAGATAATGGCACGTTTACAATAGGAATTAAAGCTATTTAAGAATCATAATATTTAATTTCCTTTTATAAAATAAATGTTAAGAGTAATTTTCTAAAAGTACCTATATATAGAAAAATCTTCAATACTTATTAAGTATACATAATTAAAATAATATAAAAAAACACTTTTAAGTTTGTTTTAAACATTTTTCCACTATATAAAACATTTTTATTTTTATTAATTCACTTATTTTTTGAATTGCACTATTATATTTTATTTTTAACATAATAACAATCTAGAAAGAAAGAAAGTCGGACAAGCTAAAATGCATAAAAAGCGTCAATGCTTACGTCAACGCTCTAGAGTTCTGTGTTCTGTTCAATAAACTGACCAAAAATTATAAAAAAATAAAATAAAAATCATTTGATTAAATCATTTTATTATTAATAATAATCGGTCAAATGCCAGTCGGACTTGCATACGAAGGGTTCCGTACCAAAAAAAAAAACTCGAAAAAAACACGTTTCTAGTCCCCCCCCCCCCCCGTTAATTTTTATTTTAACTTATTTTTATTTTTATTATATAATATAAACCACAGTTTTTGTTTGTCAACCATTATACATATAACTTATCTCTATTTGTATAATGTTTATATTATATAAATGCAAATCTCTAAACACAAAACTCTAGAGTTTGATGACTAACGGTGGTTTTGACACCAAATGCACATAATTAGTATACAAAATTATGAAGTGGCCACCCATGATTATGACCAATTGATATTAACTTAATTTTTCAAGAAACTTACCCCGTAGAAAACACCCTAACGGAGAAAATTCAAAAAATCGACAAGACATTAATATTAAAATTAAGTTTAATTTTGTATATTAAATATTAATAGGTTTTTACAATAGCAAAGACCAGTCTCAATGGGGTGATTCGAAATTGACGATAATTCATAATTACATGATTAAAAGATGACTAATTTTACGTTTATCTCACGAAGTTACGGGCGCTTTACTTGTGGTTACGTCGTGTACATGCACATTGCGTAAGTGTGCGTGCCTGTCAGGAGCCTAGGTGGGAGCGGGCAGGCGCGAGCAAGCTCTCGCTCACACTTATACAGATACGACACACACACTACCATGAGCCACGCGCCGTCGTGAATTGCAAGAACTATACTATTAAACTATTATAAAATAAAGTTTAAAATCATTTCCCTTAATAACAATAAAATAATATTTCAATAAAAAAAACTGAGAAGACACTTGATTAGACTCAAAAATAAAATTTAAAAATTCGTATATGTATTTCCGTGATATATTTCAAAAATGTAACTTACTAAAATGCGTTGTTATAGTAATAGGCCTTCTTTAAGTTTGAAAATAATTATGGGTAAACTTTAAAATACCTAAATATAAATTTTAAAACTATAACAAATCATGATAATTATTTACTTACTCGTAAATTAAACCTATTTTATAGACAATATTATAAAATTTTACATTTAATTCGAATAAAATAAATTAATTGAAAGTCTTTTTTTTTCTTTCGGACTTTCTTTCGGACCGTCCTTACAGAACCGCACAGTCACGTACAAAAGTGTTTCACACCACAACTTTTTTTTAATTCTATTTTGGAAAATCACTAACGTTCACTAAATTGATAACACTTAGTTTTAGTTTTGATAAACTTTTTGACACTACATAAACAAGATTTTAGGAACGCTTACACGTGAGTTGCTAATGGCTGCTGATGACTGTTACCTGAAAAACAAGTTCCATGTTCATAAACTTATTAAAATAAGTGATTACCGTAATTTAGCAATTGTTAATAAGTGGATAACACTGATAAGACTATTTTCTGTCAGTCTAAATCTATAAAAGAGTGCTACATTTTTAAGGTTCTTTTTTGTATGTGAATTTCTTTCTTCCGCCATAATTTTTAAATGCCTGAACAGATTTTGGTGTAGTATGGGTATCGTTAAAATGCTTACGTCATCCCGAGTGACACTGGCTATTATGAATTTTCAGCTGATTTCTTTGAAGCTATCGGGTTTTTACTATATTTGAATATCTTGCCTAGTGGCAATCAAATCATAAACTTATTTTTTTCGTTGATAAGCTAGTCGTTGTCTGCGATCTCACCTGATGGTAAGATGCAGTCTAAGATGATAGCTGGCTAACTTGGATTTTTTTCTTATTTGTTTGAAACAGATACCATTCGTAAAATAAAGTGACCCAACTGAAGAATTGAATGAAATCAAACTCACCTTTCTTGGTAACCGTCGCATTAGTGAGGGATCGATTCGATGGCGCGAGTATGTAGTGGGAACTCGGCGACTGAGGAGTGGCGGATGACGTCACACCGACCTGCTACACAACAGATATTACAGTTAGTACCTGCAAGGCTATGCTCTTTTTCAGTGGCTATCGAAAGTTGCTATAGTACGTTTACCTCACGATGTTACGGGCGCTTTGCTTGTGGTTACGTCGTGTACATGCACATTGCGTAAGTGTGCGTGGAGCGGTCAGGCGCGAGCAAGCTCTCGCTCACAATTATACAGATACGACACACACACTACCACGAGCCACGAGCCCTCGTGAAATGAATGAACTATGACTATAAGAACTGTCAAGTCCGCATTTTCTTTTATGAAATGGAGGTTTGACAGGTCGCAGTTCGAAACTGTCCATGGTTTTCCACATTCACTAGCAATGTCAACAGATAATAGATACATCGCTCATCCAATAGAACAAAGACGTTATTGTTAAAACTCGAAATTGACTTTTTGATGTTATAAGTATTAATAGTGGATATATCCAAGGAAATATTTATGATGTCAGTACGGATACGTTTTAGGCTAAATAAATAAAATTTTCTTACAAGTGGCAGCAAATATTGCAGTTAAGTTCTAAATTTTCATCCAATATAAAAAATCTATTCCATATCAAATAATATGTCAAAGATAAAAAAATCAGCGATTTCTACAATAAATCTGTTCGCTAACAATCAGTCAAACCCACGTAGCAAATCGCTACGGTCGGCAACTTTGGATAATCCCGAACAAACGGAAATTGTGGAAAGTTCAAACGATCTATGTGAGGACGCGACGCCGCCATTTTATTTTCAGTTTGTCACTAAAGCGGAGCAAAAGAATAGGAATATGTGTTATGAAAGAAATTGTAATCGTTTTGAAAAGTGGTCTACAATATCACTCTTCAAATTCTCGACTGCGCCTATGCAAAAATCACGTCAATCCGTTGCTGCGTGATTGAAGGGCAAACCAACAAATAAACACACTTTCGTATTTGGCTAGGAGCCCCAACACAAGCTGAGTGACTCACCTTTTGGTAGCGTTGCACTGCTGTACAAAGTAACGATACGATATCTAATACTTATCATAGCTGTTTTTTTTTTTTGATTATTTTGTATATTTTTGTGTTTATTGCTACCAATAAAGATATTTCTATTCTATTCTATTTATATTAAGTAGGGATTCAGTATTACTAGGGATTCTTGAGAGATCATTTTATTTCTAATGGTGTGTTCAGAAAACGCCAGTCTTTAGCATGGCGTTGCAATTTGAAACCCGGGATAAGCCTATGATAAAGTAGCCTATGTGTTATTTCAGACAATAATCTATCTTTCTGCTAAATTTCAGCCAAATCGGTTCAGTCGTTGCGACGTGATTGAGTAACAAACATTTATAATATTAATAGGATAATTATAATTACTAAAATAGGATAAGATGATAGGATAGGATTGGAAAGAAAATGACGCAGATATACTCTAAATTTAGATCTAAATCGACGCCATTGCATGGATATTTTAGAAAATCTCCCAATTCGGCACGAACGAGCGACGCGTCCAAACTCCAAACTACATGGAGATTGGATGCTTAGGGGATTACAACAGGCTTTGGGGTAATCAGTCAGGGCGATGACGTCACAGCATGCATGTACTAATCTCGGCACAATGTGTAATCTGTCTCGCATACGATGACTAAAACTGAAAACCTCTGAATCATAATATTCCTCATTATTTAGGACTAGCTGATTCCCGCGTCTTCGTCCGCGTGGAAAAAGTTTAGAGTGACGTGCTACTATCCGCGAGAAGTTATGTCCTCTATCTCCGATAATATTTAGTAGATCTTCACCAAAATTGGACAAAATATTTCTAATAGTACACAATTTATAATAAAAAAAGAATTATAAAATTCGGTTTAGATTTGACGAAGTTATGCAGCAAAATCAACAAAAACTTTCATCCCCTATCCCGGATAAACCTTATTGTTTATCAGGATAAAAAGTATTCTATATTTTGACCCGAAGTATCAGCTACCACTATACTAAATTTCATTTAAATCCGTTAAGTAGTTTTCGCGTGATGCGCGCACAGACAAACAGACAGACAAAAAATTCAAAAAAATTGTTTTGGGCTCAGTATCGATAATAAAGCATCCTCCGATTAAAATTTTCAAAACATATTTAATGTACAGAATTCGTCCCGTTACAGTTTTATTAGAATGCTACTGCTCCATCTGCATTAATGTAAATGTTAAGGGATGCGCTCAAATGGATTAGCGCTTAGCGTCTAACGTCATTACACACATTTAACGCAGTAAAATATTGGCCCCATCTGCGTAATGCCTTTATTATCGTGTTAATTTACGCGTTACGGCGCAGGTGGAGCCCGGGCATAAGTATAGATAGACTAGCTTTTGCCCTCGCGACTTCGTCCGCGTGGAATTAGATTTTGGGGTGGAATTTTCAAAAACTGTGACACACGTACTTCTTTATTTTTAACTGAAAGCTTAAATACCAACTTTGATGGAAACAGCTTGAAAAATGACGGAGTTTCATATAAACTTCCATCCCCTATTTAAACCCCTTAGGGGTGGAATTTCCAATAATCCTTTCTTAGTGTGCGCCTACGTCATAAAAGGAACCAACTGTAAAAATTTCAAGTTTCTAACTTCAGTAGTTTAGGCTGTGCGTTGATATCTCAGTCAGTCAGTCAGTCAGTCAGTACTTTGAATTTTATATATATAGATGAGAAAGTTATTTCGCTGCTGGAAAATAACGTTCAAAATTTTAGCGTGTGTAAACTTACAGCTGGCTGCGCACTGTCCGTCGACATTGTAGAGTTGGTGACGGGGCTCGTAGCACACTGCGGCGACGCGAGGCTCGTGGGGGACGTTATCGAGTGGGACGATGTACCTAGAAGAGATCTAGATTATGTAGACGTCAACTAGATTTCGCGTATGAAGCGGATTATTGAACATAAAAATATAAGTGTAAAAATTTAAAAAGAATAAACTTAAAACAGCTTATTATTGGGATAAATATATTTAAAAATAAAATAAGTGTTAAGTTACAACAAACTACAAAAAAATATCTTATTGTCGTTTGGATCATGGTTTTAAAAGAGAGATCTTCATGGAAAGGTTCAATACAAGCCAGAACTTATCAAACACGTCATGTAAAAATAAATACAAAATAATTTGTAGGCCATTTTGATAAAGGTTAGTTTATATAGGTTGATATAGGTTGTTGATTGTTGTTGATGTATAAAATAATTACCGAATAAATTGCGGGGCCAAAACATCTCTCGGGAACGGAAATTTTTGATATTATGTACCTATTCAAAATTTAGTCGGATATTTCCTTCAAGTATAGGTTAACATTAATAATTTAAAAAAAATACTTCCACTCTATCTATATTAACGGACGGAGATTAACTGTACGAGAATAGATGGAGCTTATGTACCGTACAATATTAATTTTTTTTTCAATAAAGAATTTAAACAAACCAACAATTAATTATTTCACGCTTTAGAATAGAATAGAATAGTTTTTTATCCAAATAAACTTTTACAAAGTGCTTTGGAATCGTTAAATGAATCTACCACTGTTCCGGAATGCCGTTCCGTTTAAGAAAATAACATTATAAACAAAAATAAATAAAGCAGAGAACACATTACCTGATGGTAATATAACAGAATTCCTAACTGAGGAGTAAGGTGGTGGCGCGGGCGTTGAAGCGGGCTTCGCAGTGTGCACCGTGCTTAATCCCGTCCGTAAGTGCGGATTGCCGTAAGTGGCCGCAAACCGCACGTCTACGCCTTGAATTATTCCGCCGTTCGGCACTCTGGCACCTAAGAGCGAGAAATAGAGATAAAAATTGAATTGCCTAAAGCATCAAATAGTTAAAGATCTGGCTCTTAAACTATAACTAACTAAAAATTTAGGCAGATCTTTAGCTATGGATATAGTGTCTCTCTGGCATCAAGGGTCAAAGAGAACTTAGAGCATTTAAACTTAAACAATTTAAATGCTTATAGTTTCAAATATAATGAGGAGATCCGTAGGAGAACCAAAGTCACCGACATAGCTCAGCGAGTCGCGAAACTGAAGTGGAAATGGGCGGGGCACATAGATCGAAGAGCTGATGGTCGTTGGGGTCCCAAAGTGCTGGAGTGGCGACCCCGCACCGGGAAGCACAGTGTTGGCAGACCCCCCCACTAGGTGGACCGACGACATCAAACGAGTCGCAGGGAGTCGCTGGATTCAGGCGGCGCAAGACCGAGGTCTGTGGGGGTCCATGCAAGAGACTTATGTTCAGCAGTGGACGTTATAGACGTCGTATTCGACGTAGTTGAATAAGAAGATAATTTTATCAAACTAACCAACAAATGACTATGTCTTAATTAATTACTATTAGCACTAAAATAGTCTAACCATTTAACCTTTATAATATTGAGGTTAAAGTGCTCTCCTGACATATTGTTCAATGCAAAGAATTACTTTGCAAGAAATTTATTACAGTTTACTTTAATTAATTTCTTACAAAGACAATATTTGCATAATCTTAAATGAAAAGAGTAATTAAAAATATTTTTTAAAGTAATCCTACCTTCACTTTGCAACGTATTTAAAGCAGTACTGCTGTCCTGTCGCTTCGTTGCTCGTTGCAAAGAATTGCTTTGCGAGCCGTTACTGGCGTTGTACTGGACAGATGATGGCGTGTCTACGCTTCTGGGAAGACTGCCATTTATTGACCTGGGTAAAGTATTCATAATTTAGTATCTAACGCTTCACTAGGAAAGTAGGATACCTTCTTAGTAAATTCCTCTGGTCAAATAAGAAGTCTTAACCAAACAGTAAACGTTCGGACTTTCACTAGTAAATTCTTTATCAATTCTTAAAGATTTCAAATCAGAATGACTTCGGAGCCGTCTTTAAACTAGCATTATGTCTCAAATGGGATGTAATACACCACTTTCAAAAATCTTAAATATTAGTAAACATGCAAATTGAACTAAAAGAATTTTATTTTAATTATGACAGAAATTGAAGACAAACGCTTATGTGATTTTACAGTTTATTTTTATAACAATTTAAATAAAAAAGAGTAATGAATGTTATTAAGTAATTTCATTTACTTTGGGGTTTACTAATTTTCGTTATTACGTACGTATATACTTGTATTGTATAATATTAATATATACAAGTATATACGTTATCAAAATATTATCAAAATTGTATTCAACAAATTTTTCACATGTTTATAACAATTATCATGTGATGTTTCATCAGTGAAATAACTTATAGGTATGAATTTGAATATGATTGGAATAATTTGAATGAGCAAATTCTATGTGAAACTAAAATTATAAGCGAATAACAAAAATTACGCCGCTAATGATAAAATAACCACCGGAAAGCTGTTAATGCAGCCTTGTGGTTCACTGATTGCCCTTTCTAGAAATTTCCTATTTTTATGGTAACACTAGACGATGCCCGCGACTTCGTCCGCATAGATCAAGGATTTTCAATTCCCAGGAACTCTGTAATTTTCCGGGATAAAATGTAGCCTACGTTTTAACACACACACACCCACCCACCCACCCACCCACACACACACACACACACACACACACACACACACACACACACACACAAACTTTCGGCTTTATAATATTAGTGTGATGTGATTTATACAGCAGTCTTAGCCTTTTCAGAGGGGCCAATGCCTCAGGTGCTACAAATGTTCATGGGCAGCGGTAATCACTTAACATCAGGTGACCCGCCTGCTCATTTGCTCGTTTGCAAAAAAAAAATGCTTTAACGGAGAAAGAATACATCGTGAATTGACCTGCCTGCCTGAAAGTTTTCCATAATGTTTTCGATGGTGTGTTAAGTCCCACATCACATTGGCCCAGGGCCTATCCACACTTATCCAGTGTGATGGACTATGGCCTAGACCCTACTCCGTCTAGAAGGAGATCCATTACCAGTAGTAGGCTAGCGATGGATTCAAGTAGGGTCTAGCCATGGTTTGAGATAATCGTTAGGATAAAAAAACCATTATAATACCTGTTAGGTGTTAGTTTCTCGCTTCCTAGAGTAGGTGACTGCACTCTTAGAGAACCCGGCGTATAGTCATGTCCATAGTGGACATAAGTATGGTATCCATTACCGAAACCGTTTACCTAAAAAGCATAAAGTTTTTCAATATATCCGAGGGTATTTAGAAAATTATATTTTTACCGTAGACAGAGAAGTACTATAGACTTAATGATATCTCCCTTTCACGCCCACACGAAAGAGATGCAGTATAGCAATGTCAAACAAGATAGAATGAGACACAGCTATGTCTATATCCGTCCCTCAGTACGTGCCACGTTTTGAGTTGTTGCTCACAATACATTGTGAGGTGATTGTGAGCAACAAGACGTACAAGAGTAGGTATTTCTCAGTGTTATGCTATCCCTTTCGGAGACACGCTTGGTAGGATTCTAGAGGATACTCATTCTACGATTTTTACTAATGTACCCTAATTTAGGGAGTTATTAACTTAACACAAATTCAAAACACAAAGGTAATTTTCTTCTTCTTTAACAACCAATAGACGTCCAATAGCTAGACATGATCTTTTGTATGGAATTCCACATGTCTCGGTCTTGTGCCGCCTGTGACTTGTTTAATTTTTTCATTCCACATAGTGGCAGCATCTTGGAATGCCAAAGACCATTCGTTTTTCGAATTAGACAGACTGAGGCTTTGAAACTTTATAGTAAACAAACTATAGCTTTTATTTTATTTATTCAGGTTTACAAACGTCACAGTCCAAATTGTAACAGGCTTATACATAACGTCTTATTAGCCGTGGCGACAATCACGTAAACCCCAAATTACCTTTGACGTAAGTGGACGGTATGTCTTAAATTACCTACAATTAAAAAAAAATTAGGGGGAAAAAAGGAAATCTACAGTTACAAAATATCGCTCATTTGCGACAAGAGTGACATAATTCAAAATCGACGATGAGAGAATTCACTCGTTAGAGAGTAATGTTTTGTGGATGCTGCGGTCTCGAAACAACACAGCGGCCAACAAAGTGACAGAGCATTAAGTCATAATCTCTCTCACTCTTATTTCTTTGTGCTTAGCGTTATGTTGTTTTTATAGCAAAAAGTATAAATTTTCGACACTAAAATTGATGAATTTTGAGTTGTGTCACCCTTGTCGCAAATGAGCGATATTCATTGTGATCACTTTAAGTTTTAAGTCTTTTATCCGCGTTACCGTCCATGATTGAAGGAAAAGCCGATGTGATATTTTGCATGGGTGTAGTTGAGGACTTCAACAGTGATATAGGATATATTTTATCCCGGGTAAAAGCCAGTTTATACAATTATTAGGTACGGATAAACTCACCTTGTAACAATCCACGTAAGCTGGATCGGTATAGTCATTACTGTATCTATAAGGTTGGTATGAGCTGGTGTTATTTATTGAAGATAGTGGCACGGTCCCAGCGAGTGGAATACCGCTTCCCAATTTGGCGTTAGAACATAATGTACTATCCGAGCCGGTGTTCGAATAATCCTGTAGATAATGTTGCTCGATTAGTAGCCATCCTTTTGTCGACTAAGGTTGAACATTTGAACAATGATGTTTTGGAAAAACGATTACCTTTGTTCCAAAACGAATTCATTGAGGAAGAATTCACTCAGATCACATAATGGCGTGTAAGAATTTGTTGTTGTTTAGGGGTCGATTTATAATAGATTAATTTTAAAAATCAGCGGGTGATTAGGAAAGAATCACGACCTTCACCAATGAGGACTACGATTCAAAGAGAGATATAGATAAAGCGCTAAGTTGAAGTCCTAGCTAAGCTTTTGTCAATACGGGAAGCTATAATAGAATCGCTACTTACGATCTCGCAACTGCCATTCGCCTGTCTAAGTTCCAGTTTCAGATCGCTTATGTTGGAGTTCCTATCGTTTTCTTTGAAAAGTTCCTCCGCAGTAACAGTAACATCTGGCTTTTCTGTGACTTGCGCTTGCTTATTCTTCCTTTGCTTCCTTTGACACAGTATCACTAGCATTATCACAGCCGCCACCATTATAGTTCCCGATGTCACCCCGAACAGGATCAGCAGTAGGGGAAACGTTTCTAAAAATAAATTGAGCGTTTTATTTTCCGTCTATTTTCAGAGATGGAAGCTACGTATTGTTCAAGGAAGTTATTGGTATTTTTCAAATAAATGTTATCTTAGTAACTGCTTATATTTGCTTAGGATTGTTTTTAACATTACAAGTGTACAAATATTTGGTCTTAAAACTATTTTGTCCCGACACATTCAACTGATAAATTAGTGTGCAAATTATAAGTTCCTTACAACATTATATTTCTAAATATATAAAAGACAAAGGTGACTGACTGATCTATCAACGCACAGCTTAAACCACTGGACGGATCGAGCTGAAATTTGGCATACAGATAGCTGTTATGACGTATGCATCCGCTAAGAAAGGATTAAAGCGAAGCCGCGGTAAAAAGCTAGTACAACATAAAATCAGAAGAATAAAAAAAATATTAATAATGCCATTAATATAACAATAACGCCCATTAGATTAATTTCAGAGATGGCACAAAGGTAAATAAATCTCAATAACTTAATGTTCATCATCTTTTGCCTGTATTTTACAAAACAGTAAATGGATTCAGTAAATATGAAAACAGAACTTCCCGAAGACCCTTATCAATTGGATTAGTCTACTTCAGTAATATAATCTTGGGATACAATATTTAAAGCAAGTACGTAGAACATAATAAAATACAAACACGTAATTTACAGCATCCCGCGTATAAAGGGCTAACCTATTACCGATAAATGTGAAGAAAACGTCGAGATATTTAAAAAATGGGCTGAATTTATAGGAAGTATTAACCTAAAAGATGCGCCGGTCGAAAAATACACAAATATTTTCAAGGCAGATAGTGACAGATGCCTCCTTTTATGTTCCGGGCGTAAAGTTAAAACGACAATACATTTACGATAATGTGTGGTCGTTGGACCCTTAATGCGTCCACGTCAATGTCTAGGGGGTGATACTGATGTCCCCAACGTTCGCGAACTAGTCCCAAAGATGTATTCGGCTTTTACGATCGCGCGTAACGAAGGCACCGAAACCGTAATTGGGGATCGGTGATATATTAGTTATTGAGACATCGTTGTTTAGTGATAATAATACTGATATTGACGGATTTATCAAATCAAATCAAAATTTAATGTAGGCTAACTTGTAGCTCTTATGACACGTCATAAATCTACCACCACGGTTCGGAATGCAGAATCTGCTGAGAAGAGCCAGCAAGAAACTTAGCAGTTGCTCTTTTCAAAAAATTTTTACAATGGTTAACAAAAGTATGCTATGCACACAGTGTTTCCACAAAGAAGTTTCAAAAATGCACACCTACCACAACCTAACACAATGTTAAGATGGGTAGACACAAAGCAGACCCATTCCCGTTGGTGGCACCCGTTCACGAGCATGACGCATGATCCAGCCATTGCATCGCTTCATTTAAAGTTAATAAGCAACATATACAGACATATACAGTGACATATACAGACGGATACAGACGGCATAAGACCGAAAATGTGGAAGTCTACACAAGAGACCTATGTCCAGTAGACGTTCAACGATTAATAAAGAATAGAAATGATAGTACTTATAATAGAAAGAATCAGTATTACTATGCATGTCCACCTCTTGTTTAGATAACGTATTCATTGGTTTAGTTTGAAACAACTAATATATTGAATGTTCCATGCTTGCGATTGTTTGAACCATACAGTTAATTTTCAAATAGGTCATCGAATAAATATTTATGTATGAATTACCTTAGTATTGGAAATGAATTAGAATAATGAAAAGTGTCAAGCCAGATCTATGCAAACATGCAAACATAGGAAATGAAAGAATTCACAATTTAAGAAAAAGCTTTTTTTATAGACAGACTTTCAAAGCCTACTACCCGGATACTGATAGTGAATATAGATAGAAAAGAATAAAAATACAAAATAATACTAAATAATTATTACAAAAACGTCAATGAAGTAGACGATAAAGAAATATTTAACATTTTATTATGTTGAATAGGTAGGTAGTATACACAATGTATGATACGAAATTCTTGAAAGTCACGAAACGAAAGATTTTTGTCTCGGTGCAATAAAACTTATACAATGGTAAGATGGGGGGGGGAGTCGAATCGGGCTTCCCGAGGGTAATACACAATCGCGGAATAAACTTTTAGATTTTAAAACTAAAATACGTTCTGATTTCAAGCGTTCAACTTAAATCTGCGGCCGAATTGAAAAAGTTCCTGCAGATATATAAATATATATGTACTATGTAGGTATTTATAAATATTTCCCGGAAGTTTCAAGTTTGTCTTTTCGAGTGGGGAAACGGAATTAGAAATATTTTTTATTTTATTCTAGTTTATTTTTATTTTTTATGTAAGTACATATAAGGATTTACAAGACAACATATATTACAAAGAAGTAGACATAGGTAGATATGTAGGAGAGCGAAAATTTCAATTGTGGGCGATGTTAGATTTGTTTTTGGTGTTTTAAGTGTTTTTAAGTTTTTCAATACAGGTTCCAATGATCATTTGACCATTTATATGAATGGATTATGAAGATAATTCACTAACTAACATTATAACAATATATTCTGCTGTTGTCGGTCTGCAATTCATCTCGAGCTTGGTGAATCTGCCTGGCTATTTCTTATTACCGAGAATCTAGTTTATATCGTTATTTTTATAAAATCATGACAGAAGTAATTTTAAAAATGAGGCTGTATAGATTTCTACTCGATTTAACTATACCTGCGATAATTTTGAAAGGACGTTTTTTAACTATAGATTCCTAAGTTTCAATTTCGGTTAAATGACTTATGGGTCATTAAATTTTCTTTAGGGTTTAATTCAAATTCGATTAATCAATGGCAAATTGTATTACTATTAAGACTTAAGTAGACGCATCTCATTATAATTCATCATCATCATTAATCTCTCCGTATCAGGTTTTTTCGACTTTGTCCTTATTAAGTGTATATTATGTCAAAAATCAGTCACTTAGAGCATTTGCAATAATTAGCATAACTGTTTTCATCACAATTAGAAACTTACAGTTGCATTCAGAATATAACAATTGTAATCGCGATTCCATTATTATAATATTCAATCATGGAAGGCATATCACAATTACTCCGTATCTCCATAACAAGACACAGTGAATGAATCAACTAGGACACTAACCAATTGTGGCATCAATATTATAATTTATTCGCATACATATCCCCTATAGGTTAAGCACGAGTTTGCTCATTTCGACAACGTTGATCGAATGTATAAACACTATAACGTCAAAGTAAAATAAACTGAAACTACTTGAGGTTACGCTAAATTGCCTTTGTTTGATGACAAGTTAGACGTTAAGTGCAGTCTCACCTGGTTAAAAGTGATGATGAGGTTTAAAATGGAAACGGACCAACCCGCGTAAGGGAATGGCAATTTCATTAAAACCTTACATACTCTCAATCTGTTTAACAGAATATCGTACAGCACGTCATTGTGTTGGGTGATAACTAGCTACGGGTTGAAGCTATTAAAAGGAAATAAACAAATTGCTCCTATCGGCATTTGACCTCCAACTTATAAGAACCACAGCGCTCACTACTGTGCCGGGAAAGTCGTCAAACAACAACAGTCAACATCACCCCGAGCGGAAACTTAGTGATATAAAAATCAGGAATAGTGAATTACGTTCATTTCTACTTTGACGTAATAGTGTTTCAAATCTATCGACGTTGTCGAGAGGTGCAAATTCGTGCTAAGGGTGCTGACGTTCTGACATCTTGCAGAGGTAGAGTTTATCGATGGGAATTTCATTGAATGTATTTTGATTTGATTAATGTTGATATATTCAGGGGCTGAATACATTACCGTGTACATTTGAAATACAAAAGAATACAATTCAATACGTACTACTAAATTCATTCATAAGTTTGGGACATTTATTTTTGCCATTCATGTTTGTCATACTTAATGGTAAAGCTTTTTAACCAGGGGGAAACATATATCGGCGGGGTTATTACGTATCTCTATCGTTTGCGACAGGCGTAAATCGCGCGATAGTTGCTGTCAAACGTCACTTCTCACCCTGATTACATAAAATTTGTAGTAGCGACAGCAGTAACAATGCGACAGCAATCACTAAGCCATCGGCTTTGTATTTAAATTAATGTTTAAATTCTTAAAATATCTAGTAAAAAATGATAAGAAATCGATTCCAATCGTAAATTATAATAATCACATGTTTAAAAAAACTAATAATATCACTTATGAAAATCGTAGTTTCAATTCATGAGGGCGCGTGAGCTTTACTTGTGGTTACGACGTGTACATGCACATTGCGTAAGTGTGTGCCTGTCAGGAGCCTAGATGGGAGCGGTCAGGCGCGAGCAAGCTCTCGCTTTCACTTATACAGATACGACACACACACAACCATGAGCTACGCGCTCTGGTGAAATGAAAGAACTATACTTCAATAAAGATTAATTCTTGGATGTCCAAAATGCAAGATAAACGTTTTTCAAACAGCGCAAAGAAATGAATATTATAACATTAATAAAATGAATGCCATCACATTCGCTCAATAAATCAATAGCAACAACATAGATACAAATAATTTAAGTAATCAATCAAATATTTCAGATATCAATAACGAAACAAGATATGGATATCAAATAATAAACAGTCAATACAATACTTACTGGTGGGCCTCAAGACGATCTCCAAGGTATCGCTGCCATAGTCATTGGAGACGTTGCATTTGTAAACGCCAAAATGTCTGGACTGGCTCTCACGAATGGTCAACGTGGAATTGACGACACCGCCCGGTTGTAAGTCTTCACGGAACAAGTAATCCTGCATACAAATGTGAGATTTAGGTCGATGACCAAATTGGTACTGGTAATAAACCTTCAAAAAAAAATGAAACTGAAATGGAAATATTCTTTATTGTACACCAAAGGATAACAGCTTATATGACTAATACATACATAAAAAAACATAGAGTACAATAGGCGACCTTATTCTAAACTAGGTACAAGTTTTGTGTTGTGATGTGCGTTTCTGTTTTTTTTTTTTAAGTAAGTGACGATGCAGTCTAAGATGGTAGCGGGCTAACTTGGAAGGGGTACAGCAGTGTACATTCAACCCATACCCCTAATCGGTTTCTACACGCCATCGTGCCGGAACGCTAAATCGCTTGGCGGCACGTCTTTGACGGTAGGGTGGTAACTAGCCACGGCCAAAGCCTCCCACCCGACCAGACTAGAGACAATTTAGAAATTATAAATTTCTTAATTGCCCCCGCCGGGAATCGAACCCGAGACCTCCCAGTTATAAGATCACAGCGCTCACCACTATATATCTATTTTGATGACTGAGGGCCTATTTTTACCCGACTGGCAAAGCCAAAGGGAAAAGTAAGTACCTACTCGCAAACTTAGTCAGCCTTGTAGGAATACAGGTCAAAATTCGAAGAAAGTATTAACTAGACACCGTCATAAACTACTAACACCATACCATCGTTTGCGTAAAATGCAAAAGTCCTTTGTGGGGTCGAGTATACGCTTTTATAACTTGATTCCGAAAGAATTGGTAGATTTACCATTAAGTACATAAAAAACAGTTAGAAGTTATTTAATGAATTCCTTAATGACAAAGTTGCTTGGAACTAAACTGCTTTGCTTCAGCTGTCCACAAGATAGATAAGCTACATATTGTACCTAACATTTTTTGTTTTGAAAAGAGCAACTGCTGAGTTTCTTGCCGGCTCTTTTCAGCAGAATCAGCATTCGGAACCGGTGGTAGATTTTCGACTTGTTATAAGAGCCACAAGTTGACCTACATGAAATAAATAATTTTGAATTTTGAAAGCTGTATCAAATATTAATTTTCCTCATAGAATAATTCTTTAATATGCGATCGTGAATTCATGAAAGGGACAATTATTAATGACATTAATCTACTGTTTTCTCAGTAAAAAAAATAACTTAAGACGGTAGCGTGTGTCTCACCTCACACATAGATTCTGCATATCTACATCTCTTTTACGCTGAAACTATTATTCTTATGAAACTTCGGTAGGTCCTTCATCCACGATTTTCCTCTATGAATATTTTACAAGCACGAAACTGGGTCGAGATTTTGGCCCCCATATTAATCATCCCTTTCAATATTGATTATACCATTGTTACAAATTACCCTTGTTTGATAATAACATAATTACAATACCGCACATCGACCTATCAACCTTACTATTGTAATGCGAAAGCGTGTTCATTTGTTGGCATTTTTTTATAAAAGAATATTAGCCAAGCTGAAATCTAACGCCTCCAAATACGCGGAAAAGCTTGTGCTAAGAGTGCAACGGGTGGGGTTCGAACCAGCGACCTTTCAGTTTTCAATCCGCACCTTTAACCGTTGGGCTATTAAGGCTTCAAAGTCATTCAATCACGCCGCAACAAACCAACGGATTAATGTGATTTTTGGCATGGGTATAGTTGAGGACCGGGCAAGTGACATAGGCTACTTTTTATCCCGGCTGATCAAAGAGAGTGGGATTTTTAAAAACTAAATCGACGCGTGCGAAGCAGCGGGTATCAACTAGTTTACCTACTATAACTATTTCTCCATCTTGAAAATTCTTGATATAATTAATACTCTTTATTCTTTGATTTAAATATTTTACTACCTGATGTCCATGGCATCGTTTCCGTGAATTAGGTATTTGGAAAGAGCTTTAGCCGCTATTTTAATCATCCCTTTCAAAATTGATTTCCATTGTTAGTACAAATTGCCCTTGTCTGATAACATAATTACAATACCTTACATGGATCTATCATTTACTATATCCATTTCCCCATCTTGAAAATCCTTCATATAATTAATACCGTTTTCTTTGATTTAAATATTTTACTAGTTTATGTCTGTGACATCGTTTCTATGAATTAGGTATTTGAAATGAGCTTTAGCCGCCATATTAATCAACCCTTTCAATATTGATTTTCATTGTTACAAATTGCCCTTGTCTGACAACATAATTACAATACCTTACATGGATCTATCATTTACTATAACCATTTCCCCATCTTGAAAATTCTTGGTATAATTAATACCATTTTCTTTGATTTAAATATTTTACTAGCTTATTTCCGTGACATCGTTTCCGTGAATTAGGTATTTGAAATGGGCTTTGGCCGCCATATTAATCATCCCTTTCAATATTGATTTCCATTGTTACAAATTGCCCTTGTCTGATAACATAATTACAATACCTTACACCAACCTTTGCTGTATCAATTTCCTGTCTTCTTGGTATTAATTATTAATTTCCTTTGACTCCAGGAATGTTTGTGTGTGCAAGATGCGAATGCGTGGAGAGATTTTAAGAGAAAGAAGGAGCGCTCACTGTTGAAATCGTATAGTCTGTTCTCTACTTAATTGTATCGACCCGTCTGAATAAGGTATAAACCAAAGCCAATATGCATTCTCTTGTCTCGGTGACAGCTGTCTTTGCATAGATAAAAGACCGCTCTCTCTCATCAGGGTCACCGAACGATAAAGACCGTCTCTCTGTTAAATTATAATCACTCTACAAAATACAAATTAATTGAATCCGTAATTTAAAATTCAATCCTCTTATTAACGCCCTCTAAAACCCATCACTCACCGAATCCAAAATGTACTTTTCAAAACAATACAGCGTAAGGAGTGATTCGACGATCACGCGAAAAGAGGTGGCCCAGATTTCACGGTCGAGGTCGGATTTTAATTGAGTGTGGTCAGGTGTCCACTTGGCGCGCTCGGGCGCGGGCCGCGGGGTGCTCCAGCGGGGTTGAGGAAAGATATGAGAGGGGAAAGAATGCGTTAAGAGCCCGTTCCCATGACGTTTAATGCGCGTATTGACAACTATAATTTAATCTATACTAATATTATAAAGCTGAAGAGTTTGTTTGTTTGAACGCGCTAATCTCAGGAACTACTGGTTCGAATTGAAAAATTATTTTTGTGTCAGCCCAATTCTTGAGGAAGGTTATAGGCTATTCAACATCTCGGTACGGCTCTTAGAAGTCGAGCAAAAAGAAATAATAGCGCGGGCGAACAATGCGATGCGGTGTGTCGTTGGTCGAGGGTGGTCACCTTACGAGAACCGAACCGAAGACTACTTATTAATTCGGAAGATCAAAGCGTTACCACGGGATTATTAAAAAGTAAATCCACGCGGACGAAGTCGCGAGCAACAGCTAGTGGGTACATAAAGTATCTTACATGATCGTGAAGGGTATCGATCTCCTTGTCCTCGTAAGTCCACACAATGGAGTCAATCCTGGGAACGGCGAAGGCAGCGCACTCTATGTTGACTGTGTCGCCTTGTGACCCAAACTGGGTGTGATTGGAGATGATTTTCGGTGGACCTAAAACAAAAATATTCATTAAACTATTTGATAACTTAATCAAAACTTAATCTAAAGAAGGTAACCGAATGACTGATCTATCAACGCACACCTCAAATCTGAGGAGAGATAGGAATTTTGAAAATTCAATTCAACCCCCAAAGGGACAATTGTAAAATAAAAATTCTAAACATCCCCGACATGTTGCAACATCCTAATCGCTAGTCAGTAATCGTTAAAATAAAAATATGTAATCCGCCATTTTGTGGCGGCGGCCATATTGGTCCGAATTTCATCAAACATAGCTGAGAACACTCCCGACTAATTCACCTTTCAACAAAAAACAAAATCAAAATCAGTTCATCCGTTCGGTTGCTACGATGCCACAACAGACACACACACACACACACACACACACACACACACACACACACACACACACACACACACACACACAGGTAAGTCAAACTTATAGCACCCAAAATTAGGGTCAATTGGACCATATTGCATGCCCCACCGATTTAGGAAATTTAAATTATATAAATGAAAATAACAAAAAAACTTCAATCCACGCGAACGAATTCGCGGGCATCAACTAGTAATATAATAATTATATCAATTAATCACAAGCAAGATTGCATCTGATAAACAGACATGATATTAATTAATATTATTAGAAATGTTAGGAATATTATCTTCTCTTCTCCAATTTTAATCAATTTATTCATTAGATTATTATGAATACTTATAACTTCTGACTCTAATAAATCAGTGTTACCATCAACGTTACTAACAAACTCATCAATTTCATCTTTTGTGTCGAGTTGATGAAATTCTACTCTCTATTAAGGTTGCTTTGTATCTAAAAAGGTTTCATGTTTACTAATTTCGACGTTTGGCATCGTTAACTTGTTTTGATTGAAATAGTTTACCTCGTAAATATGGCTACAACTTTCTATTTTAATATTTATCAACATGTTTTAATATTTCTAGCTTTACTTATTAGAATTAGTAAGCTTTGTTTTTTCCCACGTGTTTGTTACGCTTGGACTTTTTTTTAAATTACCAGGAACCCATCACGCTGCAGTCTAAGATGGTAATGGTTAATAAGGTAAGGCAGTTTTAAATAAACCCACCCTACTCTTGATTGGCTTTTTCATCGTACTGGAACGCCTAAACGCTTAGTAGCATTTCTTTGGAGGTAACTAACAACTAGCCGCAACCAAGCCAGACCAGAGACAATTCGGAAATCATAAATTCCCAAAATTTCCCGTGCCAGAAATTGAACCTGTGACCTACATCACTACATCAAAATATACAAACAAAAGCACCTTATTAACGGGGCATTACGCCAAACACGCTCTCTGCTTACCATAGTTTAACCCAGTAAACAGATATATTTTCAAGAAAAAAAAATTTGTGTAGCTATTTCGATAGTTGAAGTTTATTCAACAACTTTATATATGATACAAGTATAATACTTATTGAGAAAAAAAATTTCAAATATCACTAAGAACTCACTTTTACTAGAAAAACTACTTGTGGAATTCCTAAGAGCGTGAAATGTTCTACTGATATAAACCAGAAAAATAATTTCTTTTTCAAAAGTAAAGGAATCAAAGTATATTCAGCAATTTTTATTTTAGACTTACATCTTTTCATTATTTAATGAAAAATATAATCATAAAACTCTTCTACAAATTAGTATGGGGAGCGTTATAATAGACAGCGCCAGCCCTCCAATTTCATTCCCAATCGGGCTTTCAAGGAGGAAGGACGCTTCTCGGCGCAATTTTTTTTTCCAATTTATTTTACGCGCGAATTTGTATGTCGATAGTGGAATCCGTACAGTGCGTACCGAGGTAGGGTTATCAAAATCGAGGAGGAAGGTTTGTATTTTTATAAAATGTTGACTTTGTTTTTTTCTTAGGTTTTTATGTATTATTATTATACTTACATCCTACTAATATTATAAATGCGAAAGTGTGGATGTTTGTTACTCAATCACGTCGCAACGACTGATCCGATTTGGCTGAAATTAGGCACAGAGATAGATTATAGTCTGGAATAGGACATAGGCTACTTTTTATCCCGGAAAATGAAAGAGTTCCCGCGGGAATAAAAAACCCTCAATCCACGCGAACGAAGTCGCGGGCATCAGCTAGTAATAATATAATATGTAATACCTACCTATACATTTCTAGCGCATAGCGTAGCACCTGTGATGTGTGACGTTGTGATGTAGACGAGGTCCGAGGTTCGATTCTCGGGTCGGGTCACAAAATGTACCTACTTATTGGATTTTTCTGTCAAGAAATGTTGCAGTCGGTAGGTACCTAGCTATTAGCCCGCAGTTTGAAAGTTGGCGGTGATCCACCGCCATGCCTCGAAGAACATGTAAAGCCGTCGGTCCTGCGCCTGATCTCTCTCCGGTCGTGTCAGATTTCCGTCCCATCGGGCTATGAGAGTGAGGGAATAGAGAGTACATCTGTGTTTGCGCACACACTTGTACACTATACCTATTATCTCTCGCGCAGAAGGCTAGCCTCTAAGGAAGCCACCATGATTGGATTCGGTCGGAAGGTCATTATTAGGTAAGTATTACAAGTATAATTTGCTCAAATGTGTTCACTCTATACCATCAATTTTATACTTTTATTTGATGGTAATGTGACTTGAAAGAGATCAGGCGCAGGACCGACGGATTTATTACCGTACCGTACCTACCCACCTACCTACCTACCTACCTACCTACCTACCTACCTACCTAAGTACCTACCTGGTGTATACAGAGAGGATATAACCAATAGGTGTATATCACTGATAAAGATCGTACCTACCTACTTAGATTTTTTTATATGAATAGCGGGCATACGAGCTGGCGGGTCACCTGATGTAAAGTGATTACCGCCGCCCATGAACACTTGTAGTGCCTACCAGAGCTACCAGAGGCACCAATTTCTTTACGAACTGTCATGGTCTACCTACTACCTACCCTGATCTGCCTGGTCTTAGTTTAAACACAGAATACCTAATAGTTTCTACCTAGTTTTAATTCCATTGATTGTATAAGAATTTGATGACATTAGTGTCAAAGTAAAATGAACCTAATTTGTAAAATGTTAAAGTCACAAATTCAGTACAACTGATTTTAATTTGGAACGTATAAGAATGCATACATGAATTTTTTTATTCGATGACAAGATAGCCCTTGACTGCCGTCTCACCTGATGGTAAGTGACGATGCAATCTAAGATGGTAGCGGGTTAACTTGGATGGGGTATTATAGCAGTGTAAATTCAACCCATACCCCTAATCGGTTTCTACACGCCGGAACGCTAAAACGCTTGGCGGCACGTCTTTGACGGTAGGATGGTAACTAGCCACGGTCAAAGGCTCCCACCAGACCAGACCAGAGACGATTTAGAAATTATAAATTCCTAAATTGCCCCCGCCGGGAATCGAACCCGAGACCTCCCAATTATAAGACCATAGACCATAGCATAGTCGGGCGAGCATCGTGTATCGGTTTCATTAAACGTATTTATTTGAACTGGGTAACTTGCACGTGCTCGCTTTATATTATACTTCGCATCTTTCCCGAAGATGATTATTGTTTACAAGCAGCAGATCGCGAGGTTATGCTGGAGAAACAGAATCAGATTTCGAGTTCTATGTCTATCTGTAATTGGCCAAGAAGTTATTAAAATACTAAGCGTTGGAGGGCGATTGCTGTAAGCAAACAAAAACAAGATGTATAAAATAATAATTAAAATGCTATAAGGCCATTTCTACTTCTCAGAATTGAGATTTAACAGCGATAAACCAAATCAACTGCGCTCTCAACCGAGTGTTTCGATTTGCAACCCGGAAACTCTAAACGCACGGGGGGCTCCGCGTCGAGACGCGATTATACTTGCACTAGTATCAGCATCCCCTATGGCGGGTACCACAAGCGTCTGAGTCCGCGCCATGCGAGTGGGACGGGACACTTTAGCGTTCGACCCTACGCGCAAACTCCAAAGGTCCTTTGTCACAGGTACAAAAAACAGAAAAATGTTTTGACCTATCGCTGGCAGACTGCAGTATTTTCATCATGACTGGGAATGATAAAATCATTTTGGATTATAAAAATTTTACCCTTATAACCTATAAAAATTAAAAGGTTAAAAAATTCCATTTCATAGTTCTAGAACATCAAACAATTAATAAATCTAAAATAGATCGTATTCTCTCAAAATCAGTGAATGCATTACCGAATTGTTATATTCAGGTTATATTTTGATTTGCCTTCTGGGTAAATTCATCACACAAATCTTTACAGTCCCTAAACCCTTGGTTTATGAAATTTAAAAGATTTTAATAATCTATGCCATTCACTTGAAAATTGATACGGCATTAATGTTGATCTATAAAATTTGCTTCATGGCCACTTTAGACAAAAAATGCATATTTTTTACTACCAGTGGCTACAAGTGATAGAATCTTCGATTTACATGAAGCAATCGACTGTATTCTACCCTCCTCAAGCTATAACGCCGTTAACCAACATTTGACCAAATACGATTTTTTTGTTTTTTATGCTATCTTACTTAAAAAACTCTCTATCAATCCATCTAATTGGCATTCTCTTTACTGCTGTAGTTTTTGATATAGCAATTTGAAAAACGCAATTTCTTAATAAATTGCAGCTTTTTGGATCATAGATCGAAATACGGTTTTGGTCGTTAACAACACTAGCTTTATTATTAACTGTATGAATTTAAAGTTTGATTGTTTTTCGGTTGTACTTTACTATCTCTTTTGTATATTACAAAAGATAAAGTTATTGAAACCTTTCCTCCGTCTTCAAGTTCGTTAGGTCACTTATCAATAATTCTTTTTTGACGATTTCTTGTGTATTGGAAATTTTTTACGCATAATGTAAAAACAATAATTTTACCAGTATTATTTTATTCAAAGATTCATAATGTATACAAATAAGGTTTTTTAACTAATTAAGAAAATAAAAAAAGTCAAACTTGGCCCACAGAAAAGATATTTATTTGTGGGTTTTAAATTTAAAAAGAAAAAATGTATAAGTACAACGTAACGTAAGAATGCGTACCCTTGAACTATCCAATATTGAAAAATGTACCTACCATCAGAAAACTAGCTAGTTATGTTGGTTTGCTGACGCTAGACAGCCCAGTGACTATGGATGGGTTGTTTATAAAAGGAGAATTTTTTGGCACTCAACTATTTTGACAATTATAACAAATAATATATAATATATATGACTCTTTCCGAACGTTTAACAGATGATTTCGTATGGCGGAAGGACTGGAAGGATTATATTGATTCTGCAGGTTCCTCATTTTAAGACTTTTCCCTAGTAGAATAATTCACAAAATACATATATCGCCTTCTTCTCGTCTCACCTTGCTTGTAGCCTTTAAAGTCTCAGTCATGCATCATGACTAAGTAATCGCAATATCTTATGAGGAATAGACAGCTATTGCCTATATCAATAAAATGGGCGCTATATTCTCGCATCTTGAATGAATTTACACTGCTATACCCCTTCCAAGTTAGCCCGCTACCATCTTAGACTGCATCGTCACTTACCATCAGGTGAGATCGCAGTCAAGGGCTACCTTGTCATCGAATAAAAAAAAAAATCTTTCAAATAAATTTGGGTGCCTTCAAATCAAGAGTGAAAAGGTTCTGGGCAGGCGCGTTCCATCTTAGGCTGCATCTTCACTTACCATCATCGCAGCCAAGTGTTAAAAAAAAAATACCAACACAATCGCACGTAACATATGGCAATGGTGTGAAGAATCCAATTTATACTTTTATTGCGTCAGTCCAATACGAACCTAATCTCAGATTTTGAATCTCGTCAAACGGTTAATATAAACACTGAATAGATTACGCGTTTCGTCAGATACAGGAATTTTTTGATACACCTGATTTGGATTTATTTACCAATAATAAAAATTATGAATGTCAGAGATACGCTGCATGGAAATTAAGCTTAGTCTGAAATTATTGATGCATTCAACTTAAATTTTTATGTTTTTTTTTTACAGATAAATCTAATTGCTACGCCACATTAAATGTGTCAAGGCAGAGGGCTTTGTCGTACTGCTATATTGGCACATTTAGCCTTGTGCCCGGTACAGATCAACCTGCGGGTTTATAGAAATAGAAATAGAAATAGAAATATTTTTTATTCAAATAAACTTTTACAAGCACTTTTGAATCGTCAATGAATCTACCACTGGTTCGGAATGCCTTTCCTGCCGAGAAGAGCCAGCAAGAAACTCGGCGGTTGCTCTTTTCAAAAAAATAAAAATTTACAATTGTTATTGAAACTATGCTATGTATTCAGTGCTTCCACGATGAATTTTCCTAAGTACAATACAAGTAAAAATAAATACAATACAAATACAAATAAATACAATTCAATACATGTTGACACAGGCAGGCAAAAGCAGACCCATTCCCGTTGGTGGCACCCGTTCACGAGCATGACGCATGATCCAGCCATTGCTTCGCTCAACCATATTTGAGGGAACGTAACAACCCGCACCACACGACACCACCACAGAAACTTTAAAGAGAGCATGACATACTTAGGCTACCCATGTTAAGGCATCGAATTGAATACTAATATTAAACTACTCATTTTAAGACATGACTGAGACAAATAAAGTGGAAACACCGTGGAACAGAATACAATAAAATCATGTTACACAGGATAGTTATTACTGTCTTATGAATCACTGGAGCGAATTATATCCACGCTTTTTTATCATTTACATAGTCTTCAATTGTATAATATGCTTTTTTCATGAGAGCAGATTTAATTGATTTCTTAAACTTGTGTAGAGGCAAGTCTAAGATTGACTGTGGAATTTTATTGTAAAACGTCACGCCCATTCTCACAAATGTCTTTTGGACCCTCTTGAGGCGCAGCCCAGGAAACATGAGCCTATTTGGATTTCTACTTGGTCTATCGGACAAATCACTCTTTTTTTTGTAACTCAAAATGTTTTGTCTGACAAACATTATGTTGTTATAAATATATTGCGAAGCTACTGTAAGAATGCCTATCTCTTTAAATCTTTCTCGAAGGGAATCCCGCGGCCTCAAATTATAGATTGCGCGGATTGCCCTCTTCTGCAAAACAAAAATTTTTCCAATATCGGCTGCCTTACCCCATAGTAAGATTCCGTATGACATAATACTATGGAAATATGCAAAATAAACAATTTTTGCAGTTTCTATGTCAGTCAACTGTCGAATCTTCCTAACAGCGTTTCGAAACCACCTAACCTATATTAAAATCCTACTTATCTGCTCTTTCAAAGAGCATCGTCCTTTCCATGTTAAGGGAGCTTTCCAGTGTGACAGCCCGAAAAATCGCTGTTTTTCGCGATTTTTTTTTTAAAGAAAAAATAATCTAATCGGTCTGGTTTTTTTTTTTGTATATTAATTGGGTATTGAAGAATACAAAACAATTTTTTAAAGATCGATTTATTTATTAATTAATATCTATAAAAATGATGAAACAATTGTTGCAGAAAATGCACTTGGATGTGGTGTCCACCTTGGGGGTCACAATTTTGATCTGAAACAAAAAACATAAAAAGATTATTGATCGGTATATAATTGGCTTTCGTGCTATGGAGGCTTTTTTTTTTATTATTTTTTTTGCAAAAATGGCGCCCGTTTGAACAAAAAGTATCGATTTTAGCATTTTTTTTTTGCAGTTTTTTTTACAAAAAAATAGGAAGATGTCAAAAAAAAAAAAAAAGCTTCCATAGCACGATAAACAATGACGTTAAGAATATTGTGTAAAAAATTCAACTCGATAGCTTTAAAACTCTGCCCTCCAAGTTGGACACCGTTTTGAAAAAAGATGTTTCGATAAAAACGCGTTCAAAGTTTCAAGTGAGGAAATTTTAGGTAAATCGTTTACTTACGGTCAATCAGCGATGCCAGGTCCATACAATATCCCTTCTGCTTTTTCGAAAAAGCAAAAAAAAAATAATCCATTTTTAAAAAATTCACACTGGAAAGCTCCCTTAATCTAACCCTAGTGGCAGGGAAATTATTAGACAGTCACTACTGAGGCGCGATGTCTCTAATGCATCGCTAGACATAGTAATGGTTTCATTCCTAGTACGATTAAGTCATGGTTGTTTTATGCAAGAACAAAGGTTTAAATTATTGTGGTTCTAATATTATATTTTTATTTCAGGAAAACAGTTATCAGTTCGCGCTATCTTTTTATCTGGCCAAATAAGCGAAATCTCTGGTCATAATACTACGGTATAAAGGTCTTTAAAGGTGTCTTGATTTCCTAATCTAGTATCTATTAAAGTATCTACAGAATAATTTCCCTAATGAATTAATCTCTCTAAAAGACTTGTCTTTAAACACATTAACTCTTAAAAAAGAATGCAAGCATCCTTAGCCTTATAAATATTCAAAACATTTCCTTTTGAATCGGAAAATATTCGTTTTAAAATAATATAAATTATTTATATAAGATTTTAGAAAGGCTCAAAACCAACCAAACCAGTTTTTAACCGTTCATTGTTTTGCCATATACTTATTAAAGAAAATTTTAAAGTGTATCCAGTTCTCCCTTAAAACATTTTGAGATAAAACCTATTCCTTGCATCAGTAGGAAGGTTGTCTTTTGTCAGTTAAAAAAAAAAATCTCCAATTTTATCTCATTGTGTTAAATCAATTCTGGATATGTGGCATTAATTACGTATAACATTAAACGGTGCCCCTAACACGTGACATGCGTCGAAGTTAACTGACCGCAAGGCAGGTGTTTCTAAAAGCAGCAAGTTAGTCTGAATCCTCATTTAATATATTTTAAAGTACTATTACAGTAGTACAATAAAACTTCTAAAAATCAGGTAAAACTGAATTCTTCGATACTTAATTTTAAAGTAAAATTATTATTCAACAAATAACTAATTTCTACCTTAATACAAGAATAATGTAGATGTTATTTAATGACTTATAGTTTGGTATGTAAATTATTTCTGTCGATTAATTTGTCAAGTATCAACGAACAAGAAATAATTTATGTAATGTTGTTGCATTTTTTCGATGCTCTAAACATCTGCTTGTAAACAATAATCATCTTCGGGAAAGATGCGAAGTATAATTAAGAATCAAACGAACTTACCTTGTGAAGTTTGATATCTTATTATACGAGTGTCTTGACCGAAGATGATTACAAACCCACCCACCCTAATTTTTTCAAAATCCCTCGACCTATCGAAAAAATACAGCTCTAACGAATGACACTAAGCGGGATTTCAAGCGGCCGGATGGTGTGTTTGGTGGGAGGTTAGTAATACTCAGTGGAAGTAAATAAGAAACTTTTTTATCATAATAAAATTTAAAAATAATAATAAAATTATATATTTTATATATATTAAATAGCTCTAAATGTGTGATAAGGACAGCATAATCTCGCGATCTGCTGCTTGTAAACAATAATCATCTTCGGTCACGACACTCGTATAATTAGATATCAAACTTCACAAGGTAAGTTCGTTTGATTCTTAATTATTTCTGTCGATTAATTTGTCAAGTATCAACGAACAAGAAATAATTTATGTAATGTTGTTGCATTTTTTCGATGCTCTAACCATCTGCTTGTAAACAATAATCATCTTCGGGAAATATGCGAAGTATAATTAAGAATCAGTAGGTACCTACAATAAATACTTTAAATTATTATTTGTATAATTAGTATGTCATTTAATTTTAAAAGTGTATCTACAAATCTTAGTTTTAATTTATTAGGTGCTTGTTTCATTTACCGAGCATACCTGGACATGAGTAAAAACAGATAAAATGCCCACCATTTGAACAAATAAACTTGTATCGTCGTACCTACCTACCGACTCAGACTAACTTTTGTGTTTTATAAATTCCCGTGATTTCGTCCGCGATTTATTTTATGCTTATCATTATCATAACATTGTCACAATAATACTCCGATGTTGCAGGATCTAAGTCTAATCAGAATCTTAAAATATCCACTGTATCTATTACAATGAATTCAGAAGAGTCATTTTTGCATTAACCTTTGGTAGGTACCTACCTATATTACAGACACAAAGATAAATTTCTAAAAAGTCAGAGATGCGTGACCGGGATCGAACCCACGACCTCCCGAATACCCCTAGGTAGTCTCCTAAGACTGCAGTCCTAAACATGGCTATCACAGCTTTACTAGCTAGTATACTTGTTTCATTACTATAGTATAAAAAGGAGCCTATGTAACTCTCCCGGTCCTCAACTATACCCATGTAAAAAATCACGTCGATCCGTTCGTTGCTTTGTTGTGGCGTGATTGAAGGACAAACCAACAAACAAACACACTTTCGCATTTATAATATTAGTAGGATATTTAGGATTTAGTTTAAATTTTTATTATTAAAAACATTATATGTTTATTTATTGTTATCATTATATATTTATTGTTTTTCAGTAGGTGGTTAAAATAAACTTTCGAAAACTTCAGTTTAGGTAGTTCACCTAGTTTTTCCAAACTTCGGAAAATGATAATAGTTTTATTATTTGTCAAGTCCCTGGTTTTGTACGAGTTCAATGCCCACTGTTCCTGCATATAGTGTGAGCGAGAAGGAGCGAGCGCGCCGACCGATTCTGTGCTGGCGCAAATATACCTAAAATCGACAACGAGCCGCGCCGTAATGAACCCTTAACCGCTGAAATTGATAAAAGTGTTTGCTTTTGTTACATTAAAAAACACAATTCTATCGATACATTCTTGAACTATATTAACCCATATATGCCCAGAACTTTTTTTGACACCGATTTTTCTAATTTTCACATATGTTGTTTATTAATGACCATAAATAAGGGCTACAATAGCAATTAGTAGTTTTCAGATCTGAAAGTGGGTTTTTTTCAGGGGGTCGAAAACGACCCCATGGGCAGATAAGGTCTTACACTAGTATGGGGGAGGAATCATGAATATAAAAACTTTATTCGCTTATTAGTCTTGATTATTGGGGTAGACATTGAGACAGGAACCATTACGTAGTAGAATTAGGTGGGTAAGGTAATCTTTAAAGCATCTGTAATACATATTGACATTAACTTGCGACACATTTTGACTATTATGTTTTTAGACAGCACACGTCTTCTGATCCAACTATTGAGTAAATGTAAAGTTTTAAAACAGAAATAAGGTACCGCCTTGTTTTCAGTTGCTGGTATGGCTCAGGTTGAGTTTTCGAAATAAGATAGGTTGAAGAATTAGATTTCGAAGAGAAAATAGAAAAGAAAAAGACTTTGCTATAGATAAAATTCCAGTATATCTACGTTTGCTTCCAATAATCTGGGAAGCATTGAAGAGTCAACACTCTTCCACATACTTTTTTTGCTGTCAACACATCGAAGTGAACTAACTACAACAAAATATACCACTTCTTACCCCTAATGTCAATTTGATAAACTCCAAAATAAGCATCAAGTCTATCTACTCCTCCCACATTGATTGTATTGATGTACAACGTTTGACTATCAATATGTTTGCCAGTATCAGAATATCGACGAGCCTTTTGGACGGGATATACGCCAATTGCACTGAACAACAGTGTAACTAAGCTGCTTCATTCCAGTGAATGGCGCAAATCTTATCTTTGCAAGCTTTTTGCAAGCTCGTTTTATGCATTTGCGTAGCCTCATGTTGCGATTTTTCCCAGTTCTTGTAGAAAAGAGCACCTAAATCACTGTTAGCCCTAGCAGAGTGCTCCCTCGAGGAAGAATAGTCCTCAGAATTAGCAATGAAAGTATAAGATTCTTCGACAATTCAATAGTAATAGAACATTGTGTTGTGTAGAAAGGGGTTCAGAGATTTGAGAATTATGAGAATAATAGACTGGAAAACTACGAGAATAATTGATTAAAGCCTTATTGGTGGCTTTATTGTCATCATTACCTTCTCGTTGTATAGCTAACATTTCGGCTGAAGTAAATAATTATTGAGATAGGTGAAATCGATTTATATTTTCACACTTTCATCCTTTTCATCCTAAGCACAGTCTGATATCGTACCTCTGCAAGGGGGATCAATGTTTACATCGATGCCCTGGACTTGTTTCTCGTTATCCAATTTCTCCAGGGCTTCAACTATTTCAAAAATGGAGAGTAAATGCCGGGACCGTTAGAGTAAAAAAAAGAATTTAAAGCAGCATATATGCCCACGGGGTCGTTATCGACCCCGTGAAAAGTTTCCATTAATTTGAGTACGAAAAATGTAGCCCCTCAGTGAAAATTATACCTATATCTTTAAAACACATATTCAATTTACTATAACAATAATTTTGATGATAAAAAAACATAAAATACACAGAATATATACATTTATATGCACGTAGTCACCAAATTTTTTCAGAAAAAAACTTACACGATTTTGTACTACTATTTTTCACTTGAAATAATTTAAGAATAGTAATTTTATTGTACTGTGCCTCAAAGTAGTTCTTTACTGTATCAAAAAATAGTGCTTTAATTAGAATTAATATAATAAGTTGCAATCAGGATGCATTTGAAGTCATCAAGTACCTTCGGGCCATTAACGACCCCCTGGGCATATATGGGTTAAGGCGAAGCTGGCATGCGAATTTTTTTAATGAAAGAATTGATTCCCAATTACATTGCCTTCATAGAAACTCCCGAATGAAAGCTTTTTTTAGGGTTCCGTACCCAAAGGGTGCTGACGAGACTCTACTACTAAGCCTCCGCCGTCCGTCCGTCCATCTGACAGAGGGATGTATCTCTTAAACCGTAACAGGAAGATAGAAATTTCGCATAGAATTCTTAGTGTGTTTCTATTGCCGCTATTACAACAAATATACACAGCATAGTTTTGTTACCTATTGTAAAATTTTTTTTTTTTAAAAGAGCAACTGCCGAGTTTACTGCTGGCTCTTCTCGGCAGGAAGGGCATTCCGAACCAGTGGTAGATTCATTGACGATTCAAAAGTACTTGTAAAAGTTTATTTGAATAAAAAATATTTCTATTTCTCTTTCTCTATCTAAATATATAAAAGGCAAAGGTGACTGACTGACTGACTGACTGACTGACTGACTGACTGGCTGATCTATCAACGCACAGCTCTAACCACTGGACCGATCGAGCTGAAATTTGGCATACAGGTAGCTATGATGACGTAGTCATCCGCTAAGAAAGGATTTTTCAAAATTCAACCCCGAAGGAGGTAAAATAGGAGTTTAAAAAATCGAACCTAACGTGAGCGAAGCCGCTGGTTAAAGCTAGTTAATAATAAAAACAAAACAAAGTAAAAAATTAAGAAATGCAGTACTAAACTTTTGTTTCTGCTCGCTCTTACAAAAGCTGGTGTTAAATATATATTTATTTTATAACAGGGTGTCCCCTTTCATTGAAAGAGATCTTGGTTCACTAGTTTAATTATTTTCAGCCTACTTATTTCTTTCAATTTTTATTTCAATTTAAAACAATCTTCGATTGTATATCGCTACAGAACCCTCGTGTGCGGTTTCGATTTTCACTTGGCCAGTTTTTGATGAATGTGGAAGGAAAATGTGGCTAATTCGTCCTAGATTCCGTTTCCTTAAATGCCAATGATATTTGTATTCAATAATAAATGTATCACAATTCGAAGTAGGGCGACCTAGTTTAGCCGAATTGTATTGAGGAGTAAACCTCCAGCACGACTCATACAAACAAAGTTTGGTTCTTATTGCAATATTACACAGCGACTTTATTTGAGACTAGCGGACGCCCGCGACTTCGTCCGCGTTCATAAATCACCACAGTTTAGGTTGGCAGAACCCCTTCAACATCAGGATTGAGGAGTTGGAACCCGAAGTTTTTATGGGACCATCTCGCAAAGTTTTTGTGTCGATTAAAAAAAGATTCACGCAAATTGACTGATTTGACTGATGTAATGACGTGGAAACTGATGCATTTTATCTCGCGTGCCGAAACTAATACAAAAGAAACGCGAGTTTCGGAACGCGACATTAAACTCCTCCAACTATGTATTCTGTGCTCCAACGCACACACGCACATTGTTTTGATAGATATGATCTTTGACGTTGGGAACACACCTACATTGCTTAGACAACAGTGAGTGCTTGTAATTTAATATGAACTTTATACCATAGCAATAAAGCTCAAATTGACTACGTTTTAGTTTCAAATCATTTGTATGGGAAAAAGAAAAGGGCTATTTTTAGGGTTTTTCAAGCAATAATTCTAATTTTTCTCGCCGTAAAAACCATCCTTGAACTTCAACGAACATTTTAAAAAAAGATTTGGCCAAATTGGTCCAGGCGTTGTTGAGTTATGCGCTTACCAACACATTAAGCGATTCATTTTTATATTATAGATTGAAATAGTTTGTAAAAAATTTGTGACGTTTAGATGATACTTTTTATATTTAGCCTTTTTTTAAGATTTAGTTTGAATTTAGAATTTAGTTATTTTTCATTGAACTTTTGAACATTGAACATTGAACTTTTCTGGAGACACTTTTTCTCACTGAGTGAGCAAAAACGACTTTTGCTCACTGGTTCTAGACAGCGCCCTTTTTGAGCTATTTATGTAAGTACATATAAGCATTTACAAGACAACATATATTACAAAGAAGTAGACATAGGTTTGATTTGTTTTTGTTGTTGTAAGTGTTTTTAAGTTTTTCAATACAGGTTCCAATGGTCATTTGAGCATTTATATGAATGGATTATGAAGATAATTCACTAACAAACATTATAACAATATATTCTGCTGTTGTCGGTCTGCAATTCAGCTCGAGCTTGGTGAATCTGCCTGGCTATTTCTTATTTCCGAGAATCTAGTGAGGTGAAAAAGTTACTTTTCTATTTTCTCACCTTTGATAAATATAGACGCCTCGGCTTCGATTTCAGGGTACCCCTCCACGCTGGCCTTGCAAAGATATCGCCCTGAAGTGTGCGTGTCCACTGTTAACGTCAGGTTCGCCGTCCGACCAACTCGCTGAAACAAACGGCTTTTTTAGAAATAGAAATATATTTTTTTTTTATAGAAATAGAAATATTTTTTATTCAAATAAACTTTTACAAGTACTTTTGAATCGTCAATGAATCTACCACTGGTTCGGAATGCCGTTCCTGCCGAGAAGAGCCAGCAATAAACTCGACGGTTGCTCTTTTCAAAAAAAAAAATTTTTTTTACAATATTTAACAAAACTATGCTATGTGTACAGTGTTTCCACAATAAAGTTTCAAAAATGCAAAACAATCCAATGCATATTAACACAGGCAGGCAAAAGCAGACCCATTCCCGTTGGTGGCACCCGTTCACGAACATGACGCATGATCCAGCCATTGCTTCGCTCAACCATATTTGAGGGAACGTAACAACCCGCACCACACGACACCACCACAGAAATTTTAAAGAGAGCATGACATACTTAGGCTAGACTCTCGATCATCCAAAATCCAATAACATTTATTAGCTGATAAAAATCCCGCGGGACCTGTTTGTTTTCCCGGGATAAAATGTAGTCACTCTCAGAGTCCTCATATATACCAATGCAGAAAATCACGTCAATCCGTAGCTCTATCGCAGCGTGACTAGAGGACAAACAAACACACTTTCGCAGGGCTTGTTGAGATGACAGAATGATTTAGTACAATAAGGTAAATATTAATTTCTGTTCATGTATCAATTCACAATTTCACCCTCACCACCTGGGTGCCTGGAGCACTTCGACCATCCGATGTGCCAGATCTTTTTTTCCACGTACTTTGAGACTGTGGAACCAACTTCCTGTGACAGTTTTCCCACTAAATTACAACATGGAGTTATTCAAGGGGCGGACCAACGATTTCCTAAAAAGCCGGCAACGCATTGGTGGTGCCTCTGGTGCTACAAATGTTCATGGGCGGCAGTAATCACTTAACATCAGGTGACCCGCCTGCTCGTTTGCTCAAAAATATAAAAAAGTGTAAGTCCACTGTACCTCATAGGTGGGAAAATTGACGATGGCGTGTCCAGGAAAATCTTGATAACAATTTCTAAGTGATTGTTTGTGATCGCATAAAGTTAGCAAGTCATGTTTAGTTTCAGGCCTATTATTTTCTATGATTTGTTTTACCTTTTAATAAGTACCGAAGTATTTATAAGTAGTGTTTATTAATGAAGTGAGTTCATGATAGCTATAAATTGGGAAACCTTGCTTCAACTCAAAGATTTATAACAGCTACAGCACGTTTATTTTTGGTTAGTTATTTGTTTTTTTTTAAACAAGGAATATTAGTCAAGTTGAACTTGACTTATATTCTCCTCTCCCTTCCAAATAATCGAAAAGCTTGTGGGTACGACAATAGTGCAACGGGTGGGGCTCGAACCTGCGACCTTTCAGTTTTCAGTCCGCACCTTAAACCGTTGGGCTATTGAGGCTATAAAGCGTTAAAGTAAGGAAAGGAGAATGTTATTAATGCTTTACTATATTTCAAAATTAGAACAGCCAATTTAGGTATATAAAGATCTAGTTACTAAAAATATTTTTTTTTTTACTATATTAAGAGACTTTCGGACACGCCAGCCAATTCCATTTACTAACTTGAAAAGTTTTAAGTATTCTACAAACAAAAGTTTGTGAAAGTTAGAATAGTGTGAAGTTAAAAAGTCGAAGTGTGCAAACGCTGGTAAAATTATAATAACTTTATTATTTAACCTTAAAATCAATCCGCTAACTAGGCCCTTTTTTTTTTAACGTTGGGAAATGCCTTTACGCATCCCGCCCATCTTCACAACAGGCGGGTATGTGGGACCCGAAACCAAGGGTTATAATTTGAGAGAAGTGTAAGGGTGGGAACAAGCCAAGGATGCCTCACTGCGATACCTCGCGGTCGCGGTTTAGCTCGCTACCTCGATGCCACCTCCATTTAAAACAAATGTATGCAAACAGACGAGCGCGAACATGCCGAGAAACATCGATGTGAACCGCGATGTATCGCAGTGAGGTATCCTTCGGCATGTTCGCGCTCGCCTGTTTGCATACATTTGTTTTACATGGAGGTGGCATCGAGATAGCGAGCTAAACCGCGACAACAGTGAGGCATCTCTGGCATATTTTCACCCTAACATTCAAATCGATAGCTAATAACTAAGCTACTTGGATATTATTGTAATAAGATAGTACTGAGGTAATAAGACACATTCCTGAATATATTCCAGAGAATTAATGAGAGACTGAACCGAGCGCCGGTTAGATTCCGCTCTAGTAAAATTTCTGTGTGCAAATTCATACTAACTTTCACAGAGATTCCATTCAATATAAGAGACTTATTAGCAATAGACATGCTCTCGTTAGTACCTGGCCAATTTAAAAGTGCTTGTTAAATCTATTTTCATATACTGGAAAATAAAAGTAACCTAGTTGAACAAGGTATTTTGATTTTGATTTTTGTGATAGAAAGTCATTGCAAGTAATGTCTGATTTTGCATTTTAGCAGCCAAACTCTTAAAGAAGTGCCTCTTTTATTATTTATCAAGCATTAGCTGACTAGCTCAAGCCCGCGACTTCGTTCGCGTGGACTTAGTTTTTAATTTCCGCGGGTTCCCGCGGGAACCCTTTGATTTTCCGGGATAAAATGTAGCCTATGTGTAGCCTATGGACAATGCTGCAGGTCCTCAACTATACCCATACAATAAATTACGTCGATCCGTAGCTCTATTGTAGCGTGTTTGAAGGACAAATCAACAAACAAACACACTTTCGCATTTATAATATTAGTTCTTTCCTTCCTTCTTACTAATATTATAAGTGTGACAGTGTTTGTTTGTTGGTTTGTCCTTCAATTACGCAGCAAAAGAACAACGACGTGATTTTTTGCATGTGTACAGTTGAGGACCTGGAGAGTGACAACAAGGGTTACTTTTTATCCTGGAAAATCAAAGTCCCCTGCAGACTTGTGCCCAGTAGTGTTTTTTAAAGAACACTTGACTGATGTTCTCCTCTCCCCTCCAAATAAGTGAAAACTTGTATTAAGAGTGGGTAAGACAATAATAAGACAAACGGGTGGGGATTGAACCTGCAACGTTTAAGTTTCCAGTCTCAATAGCCCAACGGTTAAGTTGGGCTATCGAGGCTTAAAGCTTTAGACTTAATAGTGAAACTTGGATGACTTTTTTTTTCGTCGTTTTTGGATTGGGGGTTAAAAAAAGAAAAATGACATTGTGTTATTTTTTTTATATGAATATCGGGCAAACGAGGTGGCGGATCACCTGATGTAAAGCGATTACCGCCGCCCATGAACACTTGCAGTACCAGAGGCACCACCGATGCGTTGCCGGCATTTCAGGAACTTATTGGTGCGCCCCTTGAATAACCCCATATTGTAATTAAGTGGGGACACTGTCGAAGGGAGAAGGTGCTTGCTTGCTGACGATGACGTACGAGTATACTCACAATATTAGTGTCTTCTTCGTAATGCAGCCATCTTATTTCCGGTGCGGGGAAGCCGTCCACGTCGCAGCTCAGTGTTACCTGTTTACCCACTTCCGCTTCCACATCCTTCGGGAGGCTCCGAAATGATGGCGGATCTACGACCAAAGCATTGGAATGTTATTTTTTTTTAATAATTCCATTTGATGTTTGTTATTTCGACCTCCCTGGCGCAGTGGTGAGCGCTGTGGTCTTATAACTGGGAGGTCTCGGGTTCGATTCCCAGCGTGGGCAATTGGGGAATTTATAGTTTCTGAATTGTCTCTAGTCCGGTCTGGTGGGAGGCTTTGGCCGTGGCTAGTTACCACCCTACCGTTAAAGACGGAACATCTTTAACGGTAGTGGTAACTAGCCACTATCATTAACCTTTTTAAGCTCTAACATGCTTAAAAAGGTTAATGATATTTATAAAATGTTAGTAGGTTTTCTTTTTTAATTAAATTCCCAGGAAATATCTAAGGAAACAAGCTCACAAGTAATCTCGAGGGTCTCCGTCTCTTCGCTCTTCCCGACCTCGTTGAAGACCATGCACTTTAGAACTGCCCCGTTGTAAACACGGGAAATGTTCGTTATTTTCTGGAACAAAATTAGATGCGTTATTAAACCTGGCATAAGATGGTTTTTATCTGGTATAAAATGTTTTTAAAATGCTGAAAATATTTATGCGAGGAAATTACAGCGTATAACTCAATAGCCCAACGGTTAAAGGTGCGGACTGAAGACTGAAAGGTCGCAGGTTCGAACCCCACCCGTTGCACTATTGTCGTACCCACTCCTAGCATAAGCTTTCCGCTTATTTGGAGGGGATAGGAGGATATTAGTCAATTTCAGGTTGGCTATAAATATTCTTTAAAAAAAAATATATTTACAACGTGTATTGAAACTCCGAAATAATACTGAAGGAGGTGAATGTGCTCATGAAACTGAACAACTTTCCCCAACGAACAGAGGTCAAAATATGAAAAAAAAAAAATGTTTACCTCCCATAGTAAATCAATCAGCCGATCGTCAATTTTGTATAGGAGGTCCACATTTTTTTTTCACATGTCAACCTATGTTCCTTGGGGAAAGTTGTTCAGTTTCATGAGCACATTCACCTCCTTCAGTATTATTTCAGAGTTTCAATACACGTTGTATATTAAGAAATATTTACTTGTTTTAACATAAGCGGTAGTAGAAAAAGTCACTGCGGCATCAAGTAATAATTTAAAGACTTATTCAAAAATAAGTTCGCAAGCTGTTAAACTGAGAAATTAAAAGTACGAGTATAATTACAAAATGAAGTTCGTGCTGCGAATTTTATAGTTTAAATCTCTTAATAGTTACTTCTAGGTAAGTTCTGACGTCCTATAGCGGAAAAATTACATCAATTATTATTAACACAGTCTCAATTCTAGTGATTATTTATTTTTTATTCGATGACAAGAAAGTCCTTGACTGCGATCTCATCTGATGGTAAGTGATGATGCAGTTTTAAGATGGTAGCGGGCTAACTTGGAAGGGGTATGGCAGTGTAGATTCAACTCATACCCCTAATCTGTTTCTATTTTACGAAACGTCTTAGCGGCACGTCTTTGACGGTAGGGTGGTAACTAGCCACGGCCAAAGCCTCCCACCAGACCGGACCAGAGACAATTCAGAAGTTATAAATTCCCAAATTGACCCTGCCGGGAAACGAACCCGAGACCTCCCAGTTATAAGACAGTGCTCACCACTGCGCCAGGGAGGTCGTCAAATGATTGGCTGAATTTATGGTGTGCATTTTAGGTATAAGCGAAAGATTATCTGATCGATAGGTGTAGTTTATAACTTAGAGAGTGATATAAGCTGCCTTTTATCCCAGAAAAACAGATCATTTCTGCATAAACTTACCTCCACACGGATAAAGTTAATCAAAATCAAATCAAATCAAAATTTATTTATTTCATGTAGGCCAACTTGTAGCTCTTATGACACGTCATAAATCTACCACCGGTTCGGAATGCAGATTCTGCTGAGAAGAGCCGGCAAGAAACTCAGCAGTTGCTCTTTTCAAAAAATTTTTACAATGGTTAACAAAACTATGCTATGCACACAGTGTTTCCACAAAGAAGTATCAAAAATGCACACCTACCACAACCTAACACACGTTAAGATGGGTAGACACAAAGCAGACCCATTCCCGTTGGGTTATAGGCAAAAGCTATGACGATACTTTATCCGTGTACGTGTTTACATTTATATCCCGTTAAAAGAGGAGAGAGGGTTAAGCTCACTTAAAAGTAGATTTTCAAAAACTCGAAAATAATTCAGCACATTCGCGAAACGGCGGAATAAAAACTTGAAATTGTGAAATGAATTTCTCGTGGCGAATTCTCGAGTTAAAATCTCAATCTTTTAATAGCGACAACTTGTCAAGTCCCAGTAAGAAGGCTTAGTTGGGCAGCGTGCATTTGAGAACTGTTTTATTCAATTAGAGAAAAGCTTTTTGTTTCCGACTGACGAAAGTTCCCAACTTTAGTTACATGATTTTCCTTCTTTTTTTATGTTTACCGAATTGTAAACATTCATATTGTAAGCGGTGATAGTCTGGTGGTTAGGAATGCGGTCTCGTATTCGGGGGGTCGTAGGTTCGAGCCCAAAATTTGAAAAACACTTATAGCTGGTGATAAAATTTTCAGTACTAGCCCGGAGTTAGGAAGTCGGTGGTGAGTCACCCCCGTGCCTCGGAGAGCACGTAAAGCCGTCGGTCATGCGGCTGATCTCCTTCCGGTCGAGTCGAATTTTTCGTCCCATCGGACTATGAGAGTGAGGGAATAGAGTGCACCTGTGTTCGCGGACACACTTGTGCACTATAATATCTCCCGCGCAGATGGCTAATCTCTGTGGTGATTGGCCGCCGTGGCCGGATTCAGTCGGGAGGACATTATTATTACGTATTTAAACTCTCTGCAAGAACCGAAATAAAACAAAGTCGCGAAGGCGAGGTATTAAGGGTATAATTGCTAAATGAAGTTCTTGAGGCGGATTTTTCGAGTTAAAATCTCTTAACAGCATCTTGACAAGTTCCGCAAGAAAATTTAGTTGAAGGACTGAAATTCGAAACTGGTTTTATTCAGAATTATAATTTTTTAAATAATCCCCGAGCTGGTGGAGTATTTGTTAAAAGTTTTTATGCCAAACTATTTTAAAGGTTATATTGTACCTACTTCTCAATTTGTGCAATTTTGTTGTTTGATCATTATAATTAATTAAGATTAAGGTTTAGGAAATAAAATTATACTGCAAAAAAATCCTGATGTCACTACAAGTGAATAATAAAAATTTGTTGGTTGACATTCTTTGAATTCGCAGGACCTCTTTAATTTTCCGGTATAAAATGAATCCTGGGTATGAGCTATCTCCATTTCAAGTTTCAGCCAAATCGATTCATTCGTGGACACACAACTCACACACTTACAAACTTTCGCCTTTATAATATTAGTGTGGGACAGTCAGCTTAACGTGGCACGGAGGGAAGGGATATTAAAAAATCTAACGAAATATATTAATAAATCCTTGAAATTCTCACCAGTTCCGAACTATTTCCAATAATTGACTCGTTCATAACCCATCTGTAAGTCAGATTGCCCGGATTTGCATCCGCCGTGCAACCTGCGGGATAAAAAATCACTGTGAGTACTTATATTATAATAGTGAAAAATTCAATTCTTAAAGGTGGCGAAAAAGTTAAAAGTTAAGATTGGATCATTTGTATCTGGATCAGTACAAAGATTCGAATCAGTGAACCATGAAAGTGAGGTTTAAATATAATTAATTTAATCGCGTAAGAATATACTTCCTATTCTAGTTGAGAGTCGATGATTCAAATTTCTCTGCGTATTCTATCGTCTATATAACGGGGAGTGTTCTGAAGAGCTATTTGACCTTATTCCACCGTCTTTCTTCTACAACCGCACCGCTCGCCACCGAACACAATTTCACCCTCACCACCTGAGTGCCTGGAGCACTTCGACCATCCGATGTGCCAGATCTTTTTTCCACGTACGTTGAAACTGTGGAACCAACTTCCTGCGACGGTGTTCCCACTAAACTACAACATCGGATTATTCAAGGGGCGGAAAAATTCCTAAAAAGCCGGCAACGTATTGGCGGTGCCTCAGGTGCTACAAATGTTCATGGGCGGCGGTAACCACTTAACATCAGGTGTCTGATCGTTTAAAAATAAAAGTAAAAAAAAAACTTAGAATTAAACCGTCTCCACTTCGCATCTACAAATTAGGGTTTCATTTTTCCCTTTGAACAACGAAAATCTAATTTTAAATTAATCAAAAATCCTCTCACTTATAACAATGTCTTGTCCTTCGGGTATCCTCCGGCCGGATTTAATCCGTATCTTGACTTTGGGCGCGTACTTCACCTGCGGACAATGAAAATCAATTTTCAAATTTAATTATTCAAATAAACAAGTTACAACCCCAAGGGAGTAAAAGCTCTTTCTTAAGAAGCGGTTCAAGGTAATGATGTAGGTCACAGTGTAACATTGTAAAGCAATTTACATGGTTTTTAGCTATCTTATAAAAAACAAATCATAAATCTACGCTCGAAATCAACGGGATTTCGCCGCTGACGGTTCGGCCTTCGATTCGGCTGTCTTCGGGAATTCTCGGGTGGCGCAACGCCTGCGCGCGCGCCGCGCCGTGGCCGGCAGTCTGGGAATCGACTTAAGAGCAGACACACGCTTCTCGTCTTCCTTAAGTTTGTGCCGTTGGCGTAACTTCAATTCCTCATTTGGGATAATTCAACTCGAAAAAAACCCGGTAAAACGGGTAAGCCTGAACAATTTTCGTAGCAGATCTTTTGTTTACTATCTCATTGCTAAATAAACTTAATTTTGTTTATTACATAGTATGTACCTAATTACATTCATTGTATTGCACTAGTGTTTGTTCAACTTTTGTTTTAATAAAAATAGTAGATACTTGTCATTGCCTTCTGCACTTTAATATCATTTTTCTTTTGTTGTTAAGTATATTAAAAATGTAATAACCTCACTCTTTCCTTCTTTGTAAATTCCGTCTGATTTTGACACACCTACGCACCGCCATCTTGTGCAGTACTTCTTCGTTGCTTGCTGCTGTGTCACAACCAGATGGATAGAAGGGAAACGCTTCGCTCACAAGCTGGAATGTGCGTTCCAGGTTTTTTTTGACTGGATCCTGAACTCGACTTTGGTCCTGGGTCCCTTGTTCCGGGCCTTGGGTGCATCGCGTGCGTACGGGTCACGCCACTCCTGCGTGACACCGTGTTCTCCGGCGCCGTGCCCTCTCCTGGCACGTCGCTGACGCCGGGATCACCGAGCAGCCTGCAGCACACTCATTGAGCTCCTGGCCTACCATCGCGCCACTACCAGCTGGATTGACACTGTGGCAAATCCAGGGGAGTACTCGCCCCCTACGGTTAGTGAAGTGAATTAATGACGGGCCTCTCGGCTCACGACCCTGCTATACTGCTAAAATAAATTCTTATGTTGACTGGCGGGTTTTTGTTCTTCACCACCTAAACCCCCACGTCACATTGGCGCCTCAACGCGGTAGTATCATTATCTCATGGTCATTATTTTGCTTCCTAGTCCGTAGTGGTACGTAAGTTGGTGTGTGTGCTTGTTTTTTAGTTGTAAAACGTTAATTTTTTTTTGGTTGCCAGCAACTAAGGTGTTCGAGTTGCGTACCTACTGTTTTACTAACTGGAACTTTTTATTAAAAGACGGTTATTTTGTATTTTTTTTGTTAATGATAGATCATCTTATATTGATCTAGGCTACACCCTATTATAGAATAATTTTATTTGGTATTATTTTGGCTTGGAAATTGTTTTTGTTATCTGCGTTTAGCGTTGGTCTTAAAAATAAAATAAAAATTTTGTACCGTTAGCAAAAAAAAAAAAAAAAAATTTTTTTTTTGTGAATTTATTTTACACAATCGTACTCGTACACATTAGTTGCAATAATTATTACTTGCTTATTGATTTTATTTTAATAGATTTTTTTATTTTGTTGCAATCATTCAATCAATCATTTATTTTATTTTATTCATTTATTTCGCTTTATCATTTCACGCTTTAAAGAAAATCAACCGAAACGTTAATTATTCTTTTAATTTGTAACAGACGGAGTATTTGGTTTTTCTCTTTAATTTAAACACTTATTCATTAAGTTTTCGTTTTTTTTTGTGAATAATAATTTGTTCATTATTTTAAAATGTCTTGCGAGATAAAATTCATGTCATTACAAAAAGGTGAACTGGAATACGAGGTCGCTATTAGAGGTGAAACTCCAGCGTCTACTGTACAGGAGTTAAGAAAACAGATTACTAGATGTGGTCCCGCATATCCCTCTGAGGATATCTTAACGAGCCCTTTTGAGCCTTCAGCTGACCTTCACGGCGTGCTGGAAGCACTTGATAAAGTTAGCACTACAATTTCTGCACCTGCTGATAAGAGTGCACTCTTGCGATCACAAAACCTGTTGAATCACATTTATCACCGGCTTCACCGGATAACATGTACTGGTAAACTTCAGAAGGATTATGACGAGTGCGTTGTTCTTTATAAAGAATACAGAACCACACTCAACAAACTTCTAGAAGCAGCGACAGATCCCTTAGCAACCTCTAGTAGCGAGTCTTCTTCTACATCCAGTGGTTCCGCTACACCTCTTAATGTTAATGTCACTTGTGAAGGCAACAATTCAAATTTATTCTCCAAAATAAAGTTTGATGGGAAAACCTGTGTTAGAACATTTCTACAGCGTATTAATGAATTTTGTCTCGCTAAGAATATTAAATCAGAGAAAGTCTTAAAGAATGCTACGGAAATTTTTCAAGGCGACGCGATTCATTGGTATCGTAGCGTCCGAGATACTGTTGGTAGTTGGGACGAGCTTGCGTGTCTTTTAAAGCGAGATTTCAGTCGACCGGATTATGATTATTTACTTGCTAAAGAAATCAGATCCCGTACTCAGGGGGAGAAAGAAAATATTCTAATTTATCTATCGATTATGTCTGGTCTTTTTTCGCGACTATCGAAAGAACCTCCCGAAGATGAGAAATTAGAAATTCTGCTACATAATATTCGGCCATGTTACGCCAGCACTTTATCATCAGTTTCATCAATAAAGTCTATAGATGAGTTAAAAAATTTATGCCGAAATTACGAGGACATTCAGTCTCGCCTTTCAAATTTTAAAGAACCACCTAAAGCTACAGCTGATACTTTAGCTCCTGATTTAGCTTATGCTGGTAGCTCAAGCAGCAAGCAGAATCCTAATTTTTCACAAAAATTTAATTATAACTTCAAATTTAAAAATACAACTAATGACTACAATAAGTCTAATTCCAATAAACCACAATATTCACAACATAATATTAATAAAAACACAAATTCAGATAGTCCTTACGTGCATGCTGTCAGTACTCCTGTTACTACCAAACGTCCTCGATATTGTATTCGATGTCGTACTGATGCGCATAGTACTAGACAATGCACAGCTGATCGTAGTGAAATATTTTGTTTTGTTTGTGGCTGTAAGAATGTGAAGTCTCCTGATTGTCCTGAATGTGCGAAGAATAAGCGGGCTAAGTCAAAAAACTAATCACCGAGAATTGTGTGAAACCAAAATGTAACTCAAAAGAATGGACAGATTGGCTTAACACTATTAATTTATATTTTAAAACTTATAAAATCCACACAATTCTCGATAAAAACTACAATCATGATATTAGGCCTCATGCATCGATTCAGGTGAATGGTTTTAAACTTTTAGGTCTCTTAGACTCTGGCTCTAGTGTTACCATACTAGGTAATAATATTCAAGATAAACTTGGCAATTTAGGTCTACCTTTGATTAATGAAGACTGTATTTCTGTTATTGCGGTTGGCGGTCAACGTTTGCAATCTATTGGATACATTAACTTGCCTGTTGAATTCGAAGGTCAATTTCACATTTTAAAAGCATTTGTGATACCCGAAATCAAACCCAATCTTATTCTAGGCGTTGATTTTTGGCGAAAGTTTCATCTTTGTCCTAAATATGTCAGCAGTGTCATTACCACTAGTAGCAATGATGATAACAACCTTAAGGCTGATGCTTCACATCAATCTTTCATTCAAAGCTATAGTAATTTGTCTAGTTCTGAAAAACAATTAGCTGATAATATTATAAAACAGTATGAGGATATTTCATCAGAAAATAAAGGTCTAGGTGTTACTCATATCATCACTCATCACATAGACACAGGAGATGCTCCGCCAATCAGACAACGATACTATAGAATGTCACCTGATAAGCAGCGTATTCTATGTGAGGAATTAGATGAAATGCTAAAGTTAGGTGTTGTGGAAGCCTGTGAGAGTCCTTGGTCTTCACCAGTCCTTTTGACTCCAAAAAAAGACGGTAAGCTTAGATTTTGTCTCGATAGTCGGAAATTGAATTCTGTTACTAGGAAAGATGCTTATAAATTACCTTATGTATCTGAAATATTAGACAATCTCAAAAATGCTAAATATTTGTCAAGTATTGATTTATCTAAGGCATTCTGGCAAATACCTATTGCGGCTGAAGATCGAGACAAAACTGCTTTTTATGTTCCTGGTCGGGGTACCTTCCGTTTTGTTACCATGCCTTTTGGGTTAACGAACGCTCCTGCCACGCAACAACGCTTAGTCGATCTTTTGTTTTACGGCCCCGAGTTTGAAAATTCCGTATTTGTTTTTGTGGACGATATAATAATTGTTTCACCTGATTTCAATACTCATATCTCACTGTTAATGAAAGTTTATAAAAAATTACAAATGGCTAACTTAACTATTAATTTATCAAAATCGGTTTTCTTTAGAAACGAACTCAAATACTTAGGTTATATTGTCAATGCCGAAGGATTACACGTTGATCCCGGAAAAGTCGACGCGATCCTTAATTTCCCAACTCCCACGAATAAAAAGGAGGTTAAGAGATTCCTAGGTACAGCTTCCTGGTACCGAAGATTTGTGCCTAACTTCAGTACTATCGCAGGACCACTGAATCGATTGACGTCTGCAGGTAAAAAAGCTAAACTTTTTATCTGGTCTAAAGAAGCTGATGAATCTTTTAACAAACTTAAGGAATGCCTAATTTCTGCTCCAATTTTGGCTTGTCCTGACTACAATCTACCGTTCGAGGTCCATACCGACGCTAGTGACTGCGGAATAGGTGCGTTGTTAACTCAAACGATCAATGGTACTGAACACCCTATCGCGTATATGAGTAGATCATTGACGGCTCCTGAAAGAAACTATAGTATCACTGAAAGAGAGGCACTTGCAGTCTTAGTAGCTCTGGAACATTGGCGATGCTATATCGACAATGGTCTTAAGTTTACTGTGTACACTGACCATTCTGCACTCAAATGGTTTCTCAACCTTAACAATCCTACCGGACGTTTAGCTCGCTGGGGTATTCGCTTATCTTGCTTTAACTTTGAAATTAAACATCGTCGTGGTGCTGACAATATTATTCCCGACGCTCTTTCTCGCGCATGTCCTGTGGCAGCTATAGACTCGGGTGATATGTCATCTAGCGCTAGTAGTAGTTCTGATCAGTGGTACTTAAATATTTACCATGGTTGTCAAAACTCACCAACTTCATTTCCGAACTACATCGTTAAAAATAAGCGTTTGTATCGCTTCATGCAGTCTAAATGCGCTTTACTCAAAGAGTTCGAATGGAAGGAGGTAATTCCTAAGGAAAATCGTGAACTGATTCTTACAGAGTGTCATTCCGAGCCTACAGCTGGTCACTTTGGCATATTCAAAACTTACAAACGCCTATCGCTTCGTTATTATTGGCCTGGTATGCACGCTGATGTAGTAAACTTCATTTCTAACTGTGATACCTGCCTATCCTATAAAACCCCTACTCATGGTACTATGGGACAGATGGGTAGACCGAAGGAAGTCTCACGTCCTTTTCAAATGATCTCTATAGATTTTGTAGGTCCCTTGCCAACTAGTCGGAAGCAGAATAGTTATCTTTTAGTAGTAGTCTGTTGTTTTTCAAAATATTCTATGCTATTTCCATTACGACGCGCTAATACGGAATCTGTAATTCGAGTGCTAGAGGATAATTTGTTCCTGGTTCACGGAATCCCTCAGACTATTGTCCTGGATAATGGCACTTACTTCTGCAGTAAAGACCTGGATACGTTCTTTAAAAAGTACAAAATACCTAACATATACTTTACACCTAAATACACTCCCCAAGTTAATACTGTGGAGCGGTATAATAAAACTGTTATTACTAGCATAGCTACATTTATAGAAAAGGATCACAGATCTTGGGACACAAAACTGCCGAAAATTCAGTTCGCTATGAACAGTTCTGTGAACGAGTCTACTGGGTATACTCCAAATTTCCTTGTTCACGGGAGAGAACTTGTAACTTGCGGTTCCCATTACTTAAACTCCGACATAGGTGATGAATTTATTTTTATACCTAGGGACATTTATTGCGAAAATCTAGGCCATCTTGCTAATATATTTAATGAAGTTCAAAAAACATTATATCATGCTCATGCAAAAAATACGTTGAACTATAATTTACGTAGGAAACCTTTTGAATTTGAAGTAGGAGACATTGTCTTTAAGAAAACTTATGTCTTATCTGATAAGGATAAATTCTTTAGCAAAAAATTAGCGCCTAAATATGTGAAGTGTCGCGTTATTGAAAAACGTTCGCCACTTATTTATATTTTAGAGAATATGTCAGGAGACAAATTAGGCACTTGGCATATCAAAGATCTTAAACCAGTATCTTCTCACTATAATATTTAACATAAATTTCTAGTATTGCAATATATTTATATAATATCAATTTAATTTAAATTCATATCATTATTCAGATAATTAATTCTTATTATTATATTAAATTTAACTTACAGTACAACTTATATATTTGGTTAAATTGCTGTCCCTCGTATTAATTACCATCTTATGGCTAAGTTTGTACGAGAGTTATTGGTTCTGCATAACCATTAACTCAGTGTATTAGGATGCGTCAGTAATTCTAAAGTTTAATTTACCGTTGCTTATAATGATTGCGTGATGTATGTATGTGTATGACAGGTGATTATGAGAGTGAGTAGTACTAACGTATTTCGTAGCTTAACGAATTTTATCTTATAGGGATAAAATTCTTCGCGAGGCGAGGGGGATATGTAACATTGTAAAGCAATTTACATGGTTTTTAGCTATCTTATAAAAAACAAATCATAAATCTACGCTCGAAATCAACGGGATTTCGCCGCTGACGGTTCGGCCTTCGATTCGGCTGTCTTCGGGAATTCTCGGGTGGCGCAACGCCTGCGCGCGCGCCGCGCCGTGGCCGGCAGTCTGGGAATCGACTTAAGAGCAGACACACGCTTCTCGTCTTCCTTAAGTTTGTGCCGTTGGCGTAACTTCAATTCCTCATTTGGGATAATTCAACTCGAAAAAAACCCGGTAAAACGGGTAAGCCTGAACAATTTTCGTAGCAGATCTTTTGTTTACTATCTCATTGCTAAATAAACTTAATTTTGTTTATTACATAGTATGTACCTAATTACATTCATTGTATTGCACTAGTGTTTGTTCAACTTTTGTTTTAATAAAAATAGTAGATACTTGTCATTGCCTTCTGCACTTTAATATCATTTTTCTTTTGTTGTTAAGTATATTAAAAATGTAATAACCTCACTCTTTCCTTCTTTGTAAATTCCGTCTGATTTTGACACACCTACGCACCGCCATCTTGTGCAGTACTTCTTCGTTGCTTGCTGCTGTGTCACAACCAGATGGATAGAAGGGAAACGCTTCGCTCACAAGCTGGAATGTGCGTTCCAGGTTTTTTTTGACTGGATCCTGAACTCGACTTTGGTCCTGGGTCCCTTGTTCCGGGCCTTGGGTGCATCGCGTGCGTACGGGTCACGCCACTCCTGCGTGACACCGTGTTCTCCGGCGCCGTGCCCTCTCCTGGCACGTCGCTGACGCCGGGATCACCGAGCAGCCTGCAGCACACTCATTGAGCTCCTGGCCTACCATCGCGCCACTACCAGCTGGATTGACACTGTGGCAAATCCAGGGGAGTACTCGCCCCCTACGGTTAGTGAAGTGAATTAATGACGGGCCTCTCGGCTCACGACCCTGCTATACTGCTAAAATAAATTCTTATGTTGACTGGCGGGTTTTTGTTCTCTCTAAACCCCCCGTCACAACAGATATTGATGTAGACGGCTTCGGCTTTAAAAAAAAAAAAGACGTGTGGCAGTCGGGGACTGCCGCGGTAAAGCTATTGCATAGCATTTTTTATCAACGCCATCCAGCGGTGAATGGAGTCCCGTGTCAGGTTATTTTCGTTACGGAATTTCTGGATTCGGTCTCCACGCTCAAGGCCCGCGATAGAAGCTATGCAATAGCTTAAAAAATACTAACCCTGTGACACACAATGAATAAGCAAAATCTGTGACGTTTCAGAGTCAAGTGCGTTTAAGAATAGTTATTTGCGTTATATTGAATTTCGAACGGAACGAGCGATCGACAGGTTTCTGAACAAACGTAGTAGTATGAACCAATTAGAAGAGAGAAATGAAAACTCCCATGGGCTTAAAAATTAAACTTTGCTCCCGCTATCCTCTGAAGCCAATATTCGTTTTTCGAATAGGTATGATGAAAAATAAATATCACACGCTTCAACGATGAAGGAAAAAATCATGAGCACGCTTGGGAGGTCTCCATAATATTCTCAAAAGTGTATGTAATAGGGATGTTAACACTAATCACAAAATAATGTTTAGTGTTAATTTTATGATAGTTTGTAGGATTAGAATATCGAAAATCACATTTTTGTAATTTAATAAATTTATTAAAAATAATTTTAAATGCTATATTTATAATCTGATGTCACGTGACTGCAAACGCCAAGAAGAATTTGTGACGTCACTAACCTAACCACGAAATAAACGGAGTGATAGTCCCGCGGCAATCAGGTGGAACTAATAGATTTTACATACAATAATTGCCTAGACATACGACTACTAGCGCCGCCTCTATGGGACTTCTTTCGTGGCGCGGACGGACCGATGACGTCATGTCAGTCAAGTGACAGTTGTAGAGTGTTTTAGCGGGAAAATTCAAGACTACTCTATTTTTGTATATTTTCTCATCGAAAATACTAATACTTTTTAAATAATATATATTTTTTTATGGTAAGCAAGAGTCAATCTTCAAAATAAAAGCAATTTCGAAAAATTGTTAACATCCCTATACTCGTACTCACTTGATTAGCGTGGTGGACTATGGCATATACAAACTATTCACTGAGAGGAAACCTGCGCTCAGTAGTGACCTGATGATGGATGATACTAATGATGATGATAAACGTGATTAAATAATCCTCACTACCCTCTCTAAGTGTAAAGTTTTTAAAAAACATCAACATTTGTTATAGTTCTTGGTTCTTGCAATTCACGAGGGCGCGTGAGCTTTACTTGTGGTTACATCGTGTACATGGGTTACATCGTGTACATGCACATTGCGGTGTGCGTGCCTGTTAGGAGCCTAGGTGGGAGCGGTCAGGCGCAAGCAAGCTCTCGCTGACACTTATACAGATACGATACGCACACAACCATGAGCCACGTGCCCTCGTGAGTTGAAAGAACTATAACAAAAATAGTTTTTACGTTTAAATTCAAAGCTCTTTAAGTGTACAGACATTCTTCCCATTAAAGAGGTGTAGACTTCTGAAGCAAAAAGACAGCTGAGAAGCGCGTTAGGATGGCTAAAAACACTCCGTTTCGTCGTGATTAATGATTTTACACGCGCGAGTTTAACCGCTGTAAGGTTGTCTCGTCGCTTAGTAAATTCCATCTAATTGTGCCAAAGGATTCAGTGTAAATTACTCATAGAGCTTGTTAAATACTTTAATTTTAAGCTATTGCATAGCTTCTATCGCGGGCCAGCGTGGAGACCGAATCCAGAAATTCCGTAACGAAAATAACCTGACACGGGACTCCTCTACGGTGAGCCGCTAGATGACGCATTTTTTATCAACGCCATCTAGCGGTGAGCCGCTAGATGGCGTTGATAAAAAATGCTATGCAATAGCTTTACCGCGGCAGTCCCCGAGTGCCACACGTCTTTTTTTTTAATATTTTTAGCGTGCAAACGAGCAGGCGGGTCACCTGATGTTGCCGCCGCCCATGAACATTTGTAGCACCTGAGGCACCACCAATGCGTTGCCGGCTTTTTAGGAATTTGTTTGTCCGCCCCTTGAATAACCCCATGTTGTAATTCAGTGGGAACACCGTCGTAGGAAGTTGGTTCCACAGTTTCAAAGTACGTGGAAAAAAAGATCTGGCACATCGGATGGTCGAATTACTCCAGGTACCCAGATGGTGAGGGTGAAATTGTGTTCAGTGGCGAGCGGTGCGGTTGTAGAAGAAATACTTTAATTTAAAGCTAAAGTCATCGAACCCTCTTTTCAGAATGTAATGGGCCCTGCGTTACCCTGCGTTGCTTTCCACCCACGTGATCTTAAATTAGATATATTAATGTACTTCAGCCATCTCAAGTGTCAGCACTATCTTGAGGAACAAGATAAGTATTTACGTTCAACAAGAGATCATGGGTTTTGTACAGCCGTCAAATAAATTGTTGTAATTTAACCATTTAAAATTAAAGTACGAGTATTCATATAATAATAATTAATAAATAATTCTCACTGGTGAAATACTTGAAATAAATCGTTCCTTAGCTCTAGGTCTATGAAATCTAGGTTAGGTTAGATAGACATGCCTCAGACTGTTAAATAGGGCTAAGGTAATTATACAATAACATGTTTACAGCTAACCTTGTTTCTAACAATTATGCATAGACAGTGTAATTGGTGTTTTAAAATAGGGATGAGGGAAGTCCCAAAAATAACGATACATTGTATCGATATTTTAAAAATTTATCCATACTAATGTTACATATGCGAAAGTGTGTTTGTTGGTTTGTTAGTTTGTTCTTCAATCACCCAGCATCGGAGCAATAGATGGACCTGATTTTTGGCATCCATAGGCTCCCGGAAAAACAAAGGGTTCTAGCGGGATTTCAAAAACCTAACTCCACGCGGATGAAGCGCAGGTAAAAAGATACTAAAAAATTGCAGAAATTACTTTACGTACCCGTGGTTTTTTACAATAGCAATAATGATGAAATTGGAAAAAATATCGTTTGACATAATATATTTTTTAGATACTTAATATTTTATATCACCAAAAAATTAAATGTATCGATATATCGATACATTTTCAACACGCCTATTTTAAAACGGTGAAATCAGTAGTGGCATGGGGTGGACTGGCCTAGATTTAATAGGTCGTCCCACCCTCAACTAACCTTCAATTGTAGGAATAGAATAGAATAGAAACTTTGTTATCCAAATAAACTTTTAGAAAGCGCTTATGAATATTTAAATTAATCTACAACTGTTTCTAGTAATTGGGTATTTAACTAGTGTTTTCATAAATTAAAAAAAGAAAAAGAACCACCATCTTTACATCATCTCGAGTGACACTAGATATACGAGTATTTCAGTAAAAAAAAAATCTTAAAATTAGTCGGGTTTTTTCATTATCACTACATAGTATAAAATAAAGTCGCTTTCTCTGTCCCTATGTACGCTTAAATCTTTAAAACTACGCAACGAATTTTGATGCGTTTTTTTTAATAGATAGAGTGATTGAAGAGGAAGGTTTATATGTATAATAACATCCATTAACAGTGAATGACATAGGCTATATATTTTATACCCGTGCGAAGCCGGAGCGGGCCGCTAGTATTTAATATATTGTTTGTTTGTTTGTTTGTGCGAGTCAAAATATTGAAACGTTACTGATAGCCCACTCTACTTTTGTAAACCTCTCTGCATAAAACAACTACTTTGAACATATTTATCGCCAGTTTAAACTGAAAAACGTGGTCGAAACTCCAATAGATTAGTCTGCAATGTGAGCTATTAAGCGCCAACACCACTGCCAGCGAGTCTAGAGTTCTGCGTTCAACGGTCAAAATGTTCGAATCAAAAACAAATTAAGTTAGATTATTCCAGTCTCAGTTTTATTATACTGAGTTGAATATTTATTTGTCAGTTCATAGCAGTAAATTTCATCCAATTGTGCCAAAGGATTCATTGTAAATTACTCATAGAGCTTGTTAAATACTTTAATTTTAAGCTATTGCATAGCTTCTATCGCGGGCCTTGAGCGTGGAGACCAAATCCAGAAATTCCGTAACGAAAATAACCTGACATGGGACTCCTTTACGGTGAGCCGCTAGATGGCGTTGATAAAAAATGCTATGCAATAGCTGTATCGCGGCAGTCCCCGAGTGCCACACGTCTTTTTTTTTTTTAATAAGAACATTCTTACCTGATGTTGAGTTACAATGCAGTCTAAAAAAAATAGTAGCGGGCTACTTTAAAGAGGTATGGTAGTGTAAATGAAATCAATAGGTAAGTACGTCTAATCGGTTTCTACAGGCCATCGTAACAGAACGCGAAATTTTTTGTGGTGGCTTTTCAGATAAAAATGAAGCGATTGGGATAAGTTGCTGTAAAAGTTAAACTCTCCGACAAAAAATAAACTGAGTACGTTTGATAAGTCAATATTCTTTCTTACCTTCAAAGTTAAGGTTGAGGGTAGGCAAGTAAGATCCCTTGTTCTTCAAATCAAAACAGCATATTTTTGAAGGTAAAATTTTATATCTCGACCGTACTTTACATTGACCGCTTGACATGCAACCCATCCCAAAATAACGTCATGCTTACGAACAGTTAACGTTAAACGTTAAACTCAAGGCTTTGAACTCCGGACAGCTGTCAGTAGGATGGAAGCCTTAGTTCGCCCGCTATGTGAGCTATTAAAAATGCAGTCCAAAATATATTTCCGCCCAGTTTATGGCCCGTTCGCTGTTCCGCTGTTTATTTATGGCATTTTTTTATTTCTACCCTCATACTGTAATGAATTTTGTTTATTGTGCGTCTGGTGCGAGAACTTATTTATGGTTCCGTACTTAAAAAACAAACTAAAAATGGCACTCTACACGATTACTTTGTTAGATGATATTTGACTTTATTAGAGACTACCTTTAACCCGCGGCTTCGCTCACGTTAGGTTCGATTTTTTAACCCCCTATTTAACTCTCTTGGGGTCGAAATTTTCCAAAATCCTTTCTTAGCGGATGTCTACGTCCTAACAGCTACCTGTATGCCAAATTTCAGCTGGATCGGTCCAGTGGTTAGAGCTGTGCGTTGATAGATCAGTCAGTCAGTCAGTCAGTCACCTTTGCCTTTTATATATGTATTTAGATTAGATTAGACTAGCTGATGCCCGCGATTTCGTCTAAACCAGTTTAGAATCAAATGCGAAACTTTGTGAGGATGGATGTATGGATGGATGTTTGTTACTCCTTCACGCAACAACGTATGGACCTGTTTGGCTGAAATTTGGAATGGAGATAGCTCATACCCAGGATTAACATATAGACTACACTTTATCACGGGAAATTAAAAAGTTTGGAACGAAATTTTGTTAGAGTCTTCGGTTCTAAGTTTTATTCTTCGATGGTCATAAACGTTAGTTTTTGACTATGCATCTATATATATAAAATTCAAAGTCCTGACTGACTGACTGACTGACTGACTGACTGACTGACTGACTGACTGACTGACTGACTGAGATATCAACGCACAGCCTAAACTACTGAAGTGAGAAACTTGAAATTTTTACAGTTGGTTTCTTTTATGACGTAGGCGCACACTAAGAAAGGATTATTGGAAACTAGCTGATGCCCGCGACTTCGTTCGCGTGGATTAAGGTTTTTTGTTCCCGCGGGAACTCTCTTATTTCCCGGGATAAAAAGTAGCCTATGTCACTCTCCGGCCCGTAAATTACCCCTATGCAAAAAATCACAGCAAGCCGTTGCTCTGTTGCTGCGTGATTGAAAGACAAACCAACAAACCAACAAACACACTTTCGCATTTATAATATTAGTAGGGATTCCACCCCTAAGGGGTTTAAATAGGGATGGAAGTTTATATGAAACTCCGTCATTTTTCAACCTGTTTCCATCAAAGTTGGTATTTGAGCTTTCAGTTAAAAATAAAAAAGTACGTGTGTCACAGTTTTTGAAAATTCCACCCCAAAATCTAATTCCACGCGGACGAAGTCGCGGGGGCAAAAGCTAGTCTACCTATAATACTCGTAATCTATTTTTCCCCTAGTTCTCTTAAAAGGTAAACAAGTGGTTTGTTGCAAAAGGGGAATGCGAATTTGACAACCTCTCTGGCGCAGTGGTGAGCGCTGTGGTCTTATAACTGGGAAATCTCGGGTTCAATTTCCGGCGGGGGCAAATGAGAATTTATAATTTCTAAATTATCTCTGGTCTGGTCTGGTGGGAGGCTTTAGCCGTGCCTAGTTACCACCCTACCGTCAAAGACGTAAAAAAAAGACGTGTGGCACTCGGGGACTGCCGCGGTAAAGCTATTGCATAGCGTTTTTTATCAACGCCATCTAGCGGTGAGAGGAGTCCGTGTCCGTGGGGTGTCAGGTTATTTTCGTTACGGAATTTCTGGATTCGGTCTCCACGCTCAAGGCCCGCGATAGAAGCTATGCAATAGCTAAAAATTTAGCGTTCCAGCACGATGGCGTGTAGAAACCGATAAGAAGGGTTGAATCTAAACTGCCGTACCCGTGCCAAGTTAGTTCGCTACCATCTTAAACTGCATCATCACTTGCCATCAGGTGAGATCGTAGTCAAGGACTATCTTGTTAACGAATAAAAAAAAAATGATTTTCGTAATATAGGTTAGACTGGTTAGAGCGAAAGACAATAAAATAAAATGTGTATTTTGATAGACCTTTTTAGTTAGTTGCAGGTTTTTATTTAAAAAATTAAACTCGTGCGGCGTTCCGTGAAAATGGAGATTATGCAATTTAGCTGTCACGTTGTTTTTTTTGTGACATTTTTATTCAAGTTATCGAACAAACTAACCGTTTAACGGGTTTTCGGTAATGGAATTATTCTTGTCGGATATCAAAGGAGCAGAATTCAGCATTTCATTTACTGTTTTTTATTTCGACTATTTTAATTTCTCGGAATTTGTTCGATCAATTGTATTTCACGCGCTTCTTTTTTTTTTTTTTTGATTGAGAATTTATCCTACATACTGCCAATTTTACCATCCATTTACCGAGTAATTTTAAATGAATAAATTCGATGGTTTGCGTTGAGCTGTACGTTGATAGATCAGTCAGTCAGTCACCTTTGCCTTTTATATATTTAGACTAGCTTTAACCCGCGGCTTCGCTCACGTTAGGTTCGATTTTTTAACCCCCTATTTAACCCTCTTGGGGTTGAAATTTTCCAAAATCCTTTCTTAGCGGATGTCTACGTCCTAACAGCTACCTGTATGCCAAATTTCAGCTCGATCGGTCCAGTGGTTAGAGCTGTGCGTTGATAGATCAGTCAGTCAGTCAATCAATCAGTCACCTTTTCCTTTTATATTGTTAGATAAAGGCTCTACCACCGATTTGAAAAGCCGATTCTGCTAAGGGAAACTGGCAAGAAGCTCAGCAGTTACTCTTCCAAACATACGGAGGCAGAAGGCAGAGACGGCCCTGTACATTTCAGCTTTTATAAAGTACCTCCTCGAAATTGCGCATCAGCTCTCGACCTATGAAGGGTACGGGCATATTACCGACACTTGAAATAGGGTTGCCCATTGAAGATTTATAGCTTTCGGTTGAGCTAATGGTAGGTTCGATGGCAATTAATCGTTTTCAAACTAGCAATATTTCACCCTGCTCGCAAACACCCAAACAACCAGTAGCGCGCGTCATAGAGGCGTAAAAGCACTGCCTTTTTATGATATTTTTTCTTTAAAAAAAAAAAATCAGCCAAGCTGAACTTGACTGATGTCCTCCTCTCCCCACCAAATAAGTGAAAACTTGTGTTAGGAGGGGGTACGACAATAGTGCATCGGGTGGGGATCGAACCTGTAACCTTCCGTCGGTCGGTTACGCGTTATTTGAATTGTTTACCTTTTAGGAGAGCTAAGGAAAAACAGGTTGGTTTTGTATGATGTATCCATCTAGTGTACTACTGTCTGATGAAAAACAATAATGACGTAGGTACTTCACAGACCCAAACGTCAAGCTGAACTTATGCTTCACGGACTGTATTTCTTTTATCCTTCATCCCTCCCCCTGTGGCCCCAAAGTTGATACTCGACTGTAAAGCACGTCTCACAAAACATTTGTAAGCGTATGGACTTCATAAAAGTAAAATACGATACGATCAATGGATGCCACGTAGTATTATAAAAGTTATTGTCTTTCAAACTCTTTTAGAGGATATTATTGTACTGTTAAAGGAAAAAGAAACGCTGGATGGGTCTATATACTTGGGACTTGTAATAAGTTAACCGAAAAATTAAATTTTTTAAATGCATATCCTTAGGGATTAAAAACTATGTAAGTACTTACCCATACTCAAATTGAAAGTGACTTATTTGATGTAGGCCAACTTGTGGTTTTCAGGATAAGTAAAGGCATTACGGCCATCGATGTATTTGGATATGCCTGTCCCATATAATTGCGTCTACAAAAATGCGCTTCAGTTGCGCGCGATCGCTCGATACTGCAGTACGCGCTTTCTGTTCAATCCTAAACCGGTTTAACGTTATCTCGCGTAACCTTGTTGACGCGAAATCGCATTATAATGTTAATACAAAATGGATAGCAGTGAGCAAGTAAATGAGTCTATAATCGACGAGCAGACCGCGAACTGTGTTGACGAGTATTACTCAAGGATGTACAATAGTGGGATGACATGTAATAGTGAGAATATGGAGAATATAGATCAAAATATGACGGACGTTGGAGTTAATATGGATATGCCGCCGTGCGTTCAAGTTAATATGGATAGGTCGCCGGACACATTAAGACCGACTAAGAGAAGTAGACAAGTGGACCAAGAGGAAGTATGGACAACGGTGACTCGACGAGGCAAGCGTTTTGCCCGACCACACGAGGCAGACGAATCTATAAGGATACCAGAAGATATAATCGAAGTAAATATTACAAGTACTACAGCTGAAAAAATGCCTAAACAGTTCAAGTTATCAAAAATTTTAAGAGCAGAAGGGATAAAAGATATTACGAGGGTCAAATATATTCACGCATACAAAGTAAGTATTCAATTTAGTGATAATAATAGTGCAGACAAACTAATGGAATCAAAATACTTCAAAGAAAATGGATATAAATGCCAAAGAACTTTTGATATCAAGGACACTTATGGAGTAATTAAAAATATTGATTTAGAGTCAACGGATGAAGAAATACTGGAAAGTTTAAAATGTCAAATACCTATAACAGGTGTCAAAAGACTGAAACGTAGAAATAGTACTAATGGCCAATGGGAACCCTCAGAAGTTATAAGAATATGTTTTAAGGGGTCTACTCTGCCAACTAAGGTATATATATTTGACACAGTTAGTGCTGTTAGTGCTTACGAATTCCCAGTCACACAGTGTGTAAGATGCTGGCGATATGGTCACACAACTAGAGTTTGTCCGTCAAATAAAGTGATTTGCCCCAAATGTACTGGTCACCACGCTAACTGTGATACTACAACGTTTAAATGTAACAATTGTCACGAAAAACACATGGCATTGTCAAGATCTTGTCGTATATATAAGAAGGAAAAGCGAATTAGAGAGTTAATGGCAGAATTTAATTGTTCATACAAAAGGGCGTTGACTATATATGTTCCTCCTGAACCTACATATCACATAAGTGACTCAGAAGAATATAGTGAAGCTAGAGTATATGTCGAAAAAACGAATGAACACATCAATACTGAAGCAAATACATCTGATATACATACGGATAAGTCTTATGCTGATATTTTGAAGAAAACGGCTGAGAAGAAACAGATCAAAAACAAACAGGAAAAATATCATACAAAACAAAAGAGACAAAAAGAAAAACATAAATCCAGAGAAGATAAAGATGCTAATATATCCTCGGACAGTGGAAATGAATACTATCAACAGACGAAAGAAGATTCTACTAGCTATGAAACTAATAAAATTAATTGGGGGAAAATACTAAAGGAAGTGAAGGATAAAATCTTTGATAGCAGGCTAACAATAGAAGAAAAAGTAAAGAGTTGTGTAAAGATAATTTTTAACGCAGTGAAACAATTTATTTTGAACTACCTAACCGAATTGCCTTTCTTCTTTTATATTAAACAATGGATAACAGACGCAACCAGATAAAAATTAACATAGCCCAATGGAATTGTCAGAGTATACGACCAAAATCAAGAGAGTTTGAAGTTTTACTGAGCCAAGAAAAAATACATATAGCGATACTTAGTGAAACTTGGCTTGATCCAGATTCATCGTTTAGAATAAATGGGTATAATATTTTTAGAGCGGATCGCGATGATGGATATGGTGGAACTGCCATATTAACACATAAATCAGTAAAAGCTACATTGTGCAACCTTAATATTACAAACACGCAAATACAAGCCATTCATGTTAAGCTTTTGAACTGTGATGGTATAGAAAATGTTATTTCCATTTACTGCCCTTCATCTGTGAGGACTTCAAAAACTGATTGGGACGAAATTTTTTCTTTATTAGATCAAAAGACTTTGATAGCAGGGGACTTCAACGCGCATCACTATAATTGGTCGACTAAAGTAGACCTAAGAGGTAATCAGATTTTTGATTCTATTTTAGAAAATAACTTTATCACGTTGAATGATGGAACCAATACACGAATAAAGCTGGTCGATGGCGTAGTTCAGGAAACTTCCCCTGATCTAACTATTGTATCTACCGATTTGGCTCTAAAATTTAAATGGGAAGTTATAAACGAAAATTTAGGAAGTGATCACATGGTAATTAAAATCTGTACTGAAATAGAATGTTTGAGAAATTTTACTAACCGAAAAAATTATAAGAAGGCAGAATGGGAATCATACACCCGCAAAATCGAGACGGAGCTTTTGAATTTTTCACTTCCTTCAGATCCACAAATTGCTTATAATAGTTTTATAGATATTATAAATAAAGCAGCTGATGAGTTTATACCTACGATTAAAATTTGCGAAAATCCCTTGAATCAGCAAAAATTTAAACCTAAACCATTCTGGGAACCAAGTTTGTCGCATGTAGTTGCACAGCGAAGACGCGCTTTGGCCAATTTCAGGCGGAACCCTACTCCACAAAATTTAAATATTTTGCAAAGTAAGATCAGTATGGCACAGAGAGATATACGTAGAGGTAGTTGTAAATCTTTCCAAAAATTTTGTAGTAATATAAATAGTGTGACGACTTCAAGTGACATGTGGAGAGAAATGAATTGGGTCAAGGGGCGCCGATTGGGTAGATCTACTTTAGATTATAATAAAGCCGAGAAATTGTTGCTGGATTTGGCACCAGATTATGTTATACCACCTGCTCCTAATTTTACCTCTGTCAATATACAATTGTGTAGTCCTATTTCGGTACAGGAAGTTATCAACTCTATTAAAAATAAAGATACTGCCCCAGGTCAAGACAACATATCGTACTCCATGATAAAGCATCTTCCGATTTCTGGGAAAAAAATACTTACCTCCTTATATAATCTTCTTCTGAATTTGGGTTTTATTCCAGAACAATGGAGAAACGTGAGAATAGTTCCTGTGCCGAAACCGGGTTACAATAATAATATAAGTTCGAGTGTTAGACCAATTGCACTGATATCTTGCCTGTGTAAAATACTTCACACAATTATTACGCGTAGACTTGAATGGTTCTTAGAGAAAAATGCTTATCTTTCGCAAAACACTACAGGATTCCGAAGATTTAAATCATGCTACGACGGACTTTCCAGACTGGTTTCTAGGATTCAGACTGGTTTCTCGAAGGGCTGGCAAACTGTTGCTTGTTTCATAGATATTGAGAGCGCATATAATAACATAGATGTCTCTGTATTACTGGCTATACTGGACAATCTTGGTGTGGGATCCCTTTTATGTAACTATCTCTGGCAGTATCTACACAGGAGGAATTTGTCAATTTTGACAAGTGATAACAATAGTTTGTGTAGGTCTACTGGCATAGGTATAGCACAGGGAGATCCCTTATCTCCCATATTGTTTAACGCAGCCACTTTAAAAATTTGTCAAAATATTGATCAACTGTTTATTTCCCAGTATGCAGACGATTTTGTTATTTATACTTATAATGAACGGTTAACAGACTCTGTTTCATACTTGCAAGGTGCTTTGAATTCCTTTCAGAATTTAATTGCAGAGCTTGGTCTAAACATCTCTGATAGGAAAACAAAAGTTTGTGTGTTTAGCAGAGGTAAAGTTAGAAGTAGAATTAAGGTTTATATTAATGATAACATCATTGAACAAGTTAATTGTATTAAATACCTTGGCATGTGGTTAGATAGTTCATTAAGGTGGGGAAAGCATATTAACGAAACACAAAATAAAGTTAGTAGGCATTTAAACATATTTAAAATTCTTGCAGGATCCAAATGGGGTGTACATCCAAAACACCTTCGTAGACTTTATATAGCTCTCATTCGCAGTAGAATTGATTTCGGTTGTTTTTTATATCATACTAGTGCTAACAGTCATTTACTAAAGTTAGATCGCGTGCAGAACCAGGCAATGAGAGTTGTAGGAGGATTTATTAGGAGCACACCCATCCATGTGATGGAAAGTGAGTTGTGCATTCCACCACTCACAGTACGTAGGCAGTTTCTTGCAGGAAAATTTTATCTGAGATCTTGTATTAGTAAAAATAATGTGACGATAAGAATTTTGGAAGAACTATTTAATCTATGCAAAGGGCGTTACTGGAGGAACAAAAAATTGCCATTATTAGTGCATATATACAGGACATATAAAGAAAAACCCATGTATTCTAATTCAATACCAGATGTATTTACTTTAAGTACTTGGGCTACGAATATTGATTTGTCAAAAGTTATTTGTACCAATATTACTGGAATAGACGTAGCTAAAAGATTAATTAACATTATGGAGCTTAGAATGAAGTGCTTGGAATTCATGAAGGATAAATATGATTCACACTACAGATTGTATACAGATGGGTCTAAGGATAAAATATGTTCGGGAGCTGCTTTTTACGATCCTCAAATTAATATCTCTTTCAAATTTAAAATTAATGTTAATATTTCCATCATGAACTGCGAACTTATAGCTATTGCACAGACACTTTCGTATATAATGAGCACAGACCATTCAAATTTCGTTATTTTTACCGATTCAAAAAGCAGTATTCAACATTTGGCTCAAATACCCTCGAGCGGTCGAGGTATTCCGATAGCCATGATAGTTATAGACTCCATCTGTAAGCTACGTGATAGCAATAAAAACATTGTCATTCAGTGGATTCCTTCACATGTTGGAATAGCAGGAAACGAAGAGGCTGACTCTGCTGCACGACAAGCGGTGCAAGATGGTACACCATATTCTTGTTTACCTTTACCTTCAGATTATCTTGGAGATATAAAGAAGATGTGTACTCAAACATGGCGCGAATACTTTGATGAACGTTCACTTACAAAAGGTATTTGGTATAAGACTTTGCAGAGTGAGCCTCTTCGTTACCCATGGTTTGACAAAATGGGGAGAAGATACGCGGTCGCACTGTTGAGGCTGCGATCTGGTCACATTCCGTCAAGGAAGTTTACACATTTAATGGGTATAGTTGACTCCCCAAACTGCACAGTTTGTGGAGTCATCGATGACGTCATACATGTACTGACGGAGTGTGAGCGTAACGCCGCTCAGCGGCGACGCGTGTTTTCTCCACATTTAGACGTGGGAAGGTGTAACAGCAGTTTGGCCTTTCCTTTATCTAGGCAGGCCAGGCTGATGTGTACATTATTATTTGCGCTGGATTATGCATAGATAATAGATAGTTTAGATTTAATTTGATCGATGTTTTATAAGTTTCTTTTTTTATGGGGGTGACATAATCACCAAGTGATAAAACCCCGGCTTATTAATAAAGATTAAAAAAAAAAAAAAAAAAAAAAAAAAAAAAAAAAAAAAAAAAATGCGCTTGAATATTACTTCAATAAACACCGCGCGTTCTCCGCGGTTCGCTTTGACGTAAGTGTCAACCAATCACGTTCGAGGAGTAGCCACTTCCTATTAACTAGAAAAAAAAAATAGAATGAAGGACATTAGTACTTTTTTTAAAATTTCTTTTAAGTTCTTTTAAGACAAGAGATTTTAATCTTTTTGAGCGCGTTTTTTTTTTCTCTAGTGGCCTATCCATATACATCGATGATTACGGCCGAATCGGAAAGCAAAAGCTGAAATGAGCCGGCAAAATGGAATATTTTTTTAACCGAATGTACGTTAATTTGAAGATAAACATGTGGAAATTACCAGTAATTTATTAACAAAAGCAGAGTCCACGGAATTGTTTGTTTACTATTACGAAATCGTCAGTGAAGTTCTAACAGTGCGTGAACTTATTTGTCGTGTTCGAACTGCGTTAGTATTTTTGGCGGATTTCAACATTTTAATGCCATTCGGTGAAGAATTGTGTAGAATTTCAAAATCTAATGTCAAATGAAAGAAATGGCAAGACGTGTGTGAAATTAAATGATGAAAAAATACTGAAATTGCCTATAAAAGCCACACAATATCTTCATCGAATGGCATTGAAATGATGACATATACACGGTTAGAACTTCGCTGATGAAATGTCGTTTGTATTGGCCTAATGTTAGCGAAATATTGAAATAGTAAAGATATACAACTTTAATGTATTGAAGGTGGTTTGATAAAGCTAGTTGTGGGTAGTTTGACTTTGTTGACGTCGTAGACGTCTGGCGCCGCGCCGTTAGTATAAATACAGCGCTTTAGACGTTATTAATTCAGTCTCTTCCAGAGACTCATACGGCTATTGGATGCTCCCGCGTCTAGGTCGTTGTATTTGATTAAGGGATTGTGATAGCAATCGCGCCCTAATCGAATAAATATTGATTGTTAGATGAGTGTTATTGATTAAATACCCACTTAGATATGTTTGATAGTTACCCTCATGTACAGATGGTGGTTTGTCTGACGTGTTGTGGTTAAATAGGTTAGATGTGAGGACAGGGGCCGTTATAGGGGCGGTTGGAGACGGCTTTATGTAGGGTTTTAGCGTTTTTTGTGTTTATACTAAATATATTATAAAGTCCACTACATCGATGTAATAGTGAGTACTACTCCTAAGTAGTCAGTCCTAAGTTAGTCTCAGGACAGTTCTAAGCAAGTTCGAAACTGTACCGAGTTAGTGTTTAACGTCAAACTTTGTAACGTATTAAATAAACTTCAATTAATCGTCACTCCGCTGTTGTAAGTGGTTGTCAGTTGAAAATCTCTTCTGACCACTCGAATAGTAAGCAAACGAACAGGCGGTCCACCTAATGATAAGTGATTACTGCCGCTCATGAACATTTGGAGCACCAGAGGAACTGCCAATGCGTTGTCGGCTTTTCAGGAACTTATTGGTTCGCCCCTTGAATAACCCCATATTGTAATTAAGTGGGAACACTGTCGAAGGGAGATTGTTCCAAAATTTGGTAGTACGTGGAAAAAAGATCTGGAGCAACGGATGGTCGAAGTGCTCCAGGCACCCAGGTGGTGAGGGTAAAATTGCGTTCGGTGGCCTGCGGTGCGGTTGTAGAAGTTAGAAGGCGGAATAAGATCAAACAGCTCCCATTTTTATTCCATATCCAGTCTAACCCCATCTACGTTTTGTTATGGCGAAAAAAGGCGGTTTGTTTATCATGTATTTTCGTTGGCCGTAAAATAAGAACCCTTTTTATGGGGTACCCAATTACTTTTTATGATCGAGATGGACCGGTGATATCGTTCGGATATTGTGATGGCCTTTGCCATTCGTATGTATGCAATGAGAGTTTTTTTTTTTTTGTATAATGTCGGTGCCACGTTTATGCGGCTGTTTGTATCACTTTGTGTTGATCAGGTTTGAGAGTCGGGGGAATCAAAATGAGTCCGTTTTTTGAAACGCTTGTATCCAATCTATTTGAACGAGCGAAGCGAGTTCTCTGAGTCAACTAATGCGCTTGCCTACTAGACAGAGAAGTGTGTACGTCCAAATGTCTGTCAGAGCCCTATAACTTCAGAATTACTGAATATTAGAACGTGAAACTTGGTTGAAAATTCAGTTATATCCTGTACTTGAACAAAAAATACTAAAATTAGATAAATGTTATAAAGAAACGAATTTATTTAATTTTAAATGCTAATAGCTTCACAATAATGCTAATAGACGCTAATAGATGTGTCAGTAAAACAGTTTTATGTCAACTATTATTTTTTTTATTGCGTCTAATGTTAAAAGTTAATTATTACAATAAATAATTAAAACTTTTGGGAATTATGGGATATCGCGAGGTCTCAGTTCGGGGCGAACCACTAGTTTATATAGACGTATCCATTTTTTTTTAATAATATATATCCTCTGACATGGTCAAAGATTTTATTTACGTTTTTATTTTGTTGTCGTTTTAATTTTTTCATTTTGCTTCATGTCTCTAAAGTTTATTTAAGTTAGTTTATATGTATTTTAATATGCACAGATTCAATATTTTCCGTCTTGTTTTTCTGCACCTGCAAATAGTATTATAAAATTGTTTATAATATTTTGCAGCAATACTTTGTCTTGCGACCTTTTCTTTATCTTGCCTAATATTGGAAGTGTGCCAATTTAATGTTTTATTACGTTTTATGACCGTCTCTATTATTGTTCTAGCATGCTTCAAAAATAACCCTCGTTCCTCTCTATTCTCCATTATCTTGGCAAGGTTTTACTCGTCAATGGGGGTCCCAATACGTTGCTGCATGTTATATCTTTGTATGCTAAAAACTGGACATTTAAGCAGGATGTGCTTCACCGACTCATACTCCAGGTTCGTGTTAGACGTATCCATTACAGCGTTTCGCGTTATACTGCCTCGTTGGTCAGTGTGTTGAACTGCGGATTACGAGGTCCCGGGTTCGATTCCCGGGTCGGGCCAAAAATTTATTGGGTTTTCTGTTACTTTACTGTACTTTTAGTACTAGCCCGGAGTTAGGAAGTCGGTAGTAAGTCACCCCCGGGCCTCGGAGAGCACGTAAAGCCGTCGATTCTACGCCTGATCTTTTTCCGGTCGTGTCGGATTTTCCGTCTCATCGGGCTATGAAAGTGAGGGAATAGAGAGTGCACCTGTGTTTGTGCACACACTTGTGCACTATAATATCTCCCACGCAGATTGCTTATCTCTGTGGAGTTTGGATTCGCTCGGGAGTACATTATTATTATGACCAAAGCTTATGGGTTATGATTTTGGCAGTCTATGTTTGTATGTATGTTTGTATCTACGTTTGTACCACTTAGGGCCTAAACTACTGAGCTGATTTGATGAATAAGGTGTTAATACATTCGTTATTATATGGTCCGGATGACAAAGCTTCGCTTTTAATACCAAAAAAATCAATATGACGGATGTTATATTCAACTAGCTGATGCCCGCGACTTCGTCCGCGTGGATTTAGTGTTTAAAATCCCGCGGGAAGTCTTCTAATTTCCAAAACAAACAGTAGTCTATGTCACTCTCCAGATCTTCAACTAAACCCATGCAAAAAACCACGTCAATCTGTTGCTCTGTTACAGCGTTATTGAAGGAAAAACCAACAAACAAACACACTTTCGCATTTATATATAAGTGGGGATGGGGATAGTGGGAATGGGGATTTTTCGCCGTCGGGTTACAGCTTCTAGCTTTTATTCATCCCTGTCTGCAGGTACTTGTTAAATATTACGGCAGGTATTTGAATAATTTTCGTAGGGGAAAGACACTTACGGTGGTCAAAGATCAAAGAGAATTCTCCAACATTATCGACCCGCCAGAGTTCAGCTTTCCAATGCTTTAAGACTACATAAATAATGTACAGACCCCTACTCACGCCCGTTTTTAGAGCTCCTTCGTCAAACCGGATACCCTTATATTTTCTTAATGTACGTCTGACTATCCCCTATAAATTCCTAAAATAATACTTTTGGACACTTGACCTGATATTGTAGATTTTACCTTATTTTGTATACACATATTATACTAGTGGTTCGCCCCGAACTGAGACCTCGCGATATCCCATAATTCCCAAAAGTTTTAATTATTGTAATAATTAAATTTTAACATTAGACGCAATAAAAAAAATAATAGTTGACATAAAACTGTTTTACTGACACAGCGCCATCTATTAGCATTATTGTGAAGCTATTAGCATTTAAAATTAAATAATTTCGTTTCTTTATAACATTTATCTAATTTTAGTATTTGTTGTTCAAGTACAGGATATAACTGAATTTTCAATCAAGTTTCACTTTCTAATATTCAGTAATTCAGAAGTTATAGGGCTCTGACAGACATTTGGACGTACACACTTCTCTGTCTAGTAGGCAAGCGCCCTAGTTAACTCAGAGAACTCGCTTCGCTCGTTCAATAATTCATATATGTGTAGGTATATTGATCAATTTTACAGGAGAGCCAAAAACCGTAAAAATGACATCTATTACTATCTTTTTTGCTATTTACACCTGATAAAAAGAAAAGAAGATAGATATTTTTTACGGTTTTTTGGCTCTCTGCCAATGCATAGGTATATGTTAAATTTCTATTCGGCATTTCAATATTTTTTTAAGGAGCAAAATAAATGATCTAGTTAATTGGTCCCATGAAGCTACACTAAAAAGCTTAAAATAATAATATAAAAAAAACCGCCAACGCCACTTAAAAGTATACAATAATTTACGTATGTTGAAGTCGGTATCGATTTCATCGTTTCTATTTAGGCCGTAGGCGTTTGAAAAGTTAGCGGTTTTTTAATTTTTTTTTATATTTTATATGATGTCGGAACTCGGAACCCTACCTCATGGATGGCTCAAAACACCCTTAACCTTATTTTCGGGGTAACTATACACACGGAATTTCTTAACTCCCCTACACCTTGGAAAAAGGCCGTGGCACGAAAAATACGGGCGCGGAATAAATAAAGAGGGGCACGATACATTATGCTATACGTACGTGGGTGCCCGTTACGCCAATTAGAGGAATACTTTATATACATTATGCATAGAACTATAACGCTCGGAAGCGCAATAGTCGATAGATCAGAGAGAAAGAAACTATTTTATTTCATCAATACAATTCTTAATCAACTAGAATAAAAAAAAGACGCGCGGCACTCGGGGACTGCCGCGGTAAAGCTATTGCATAGCATTTTTTATCAACGCCATCTAGCGGTGAGAGGAGTCCCGTGTCAGGTTATTTTCGTTGCGGAATTTCTGGATTCGGTCTCCACGCTCAAGACCCGCGATAGAAGCTATGCAATAGCTTAAAATATAATCACATTTGATCAAATAATGTCCCCACTCAGCATCATGCTGCAGCAAGTTGTAGCGCTGGTTTTCAGTGGGAACCTTATGTGAGTGCAATCACCGATACATCATATACGGATAGAAAATAAAATGAAAGGAAAAAAAAACAAAATAAAATAAAGTAAAATAAAATAAACCCCACGAAACAGTAATTTTAAAAGAAAGTTTTAAAACAACAAACATACATATAACATAACATAAGACACGAGACGGGGGGCATACAAATTCAATTACAAGCAATTCTTAGTGAGTTTTTAAAGACCGACTGCGCATTATAGTCGTGCTAGTACGACGAAATTACAGAAAATTATTAAATAACCGATCAAATGCTAGTTGGACTCGCATCGGTTCCGTACCAAAAACGTCGAAAAAAATACGTTTCTAGTAGAGCCTCCTTTAATTTTTAATTTATTTTTATATTTTCTTGTTATAGCGACAATAGAAATACCATTCTCTGAAAATTCCAACTGTCTACCTATTACGGATCATGAGATACAGCCTACTGACAGACAGACGGACGGACGGATGGACAGCGGAGGTCTAGGATACGGAACCCTAAAAATGAATTACGAGTGCCATAATTTATTACAATAACCATCATAAACAAAATTATTAGTACCAGTAAGGAAAATAATAACATAGCACTCGCATTGTCATTGATTGTTTTGAATACGTTTGGAGCAGAACTTTATTAGAATGTTCTGTTCTAAGCGTTATGGTTCGATGTTAATGTTTTCGTAAACAGAACCTTATACGTATATCCCTGACGACGTCCCGTGAAAACTAGATGAGGGCGAGATTCAAGCAGGAGGTTTTTCTTAATTTTTTACCCGCGACTTCGTCCGCATTTAGAGGCTGTTTTCCAGGCAGTTTCCGACATCCTACACTTAAAAAACTTTGACGTGTAAATATGTAATCCGCCATTTTGTGGCGGCGGCCATCTTGGATCGATTTTCATCACCAGACAAAAAAAAATCAAAATCAAGAGCCGGTTTACACTGGAAAAAAAACAGGCGATAGCGTTTTTATGGAGAAAAGAGCGCCCATATTCCGTCATAGTACGAGTACATATGTACTAGCAAAACAAACTCACCTCAATTTGGATACTAGCAGCTCTATACGCTCTGTCAGCGGTGTTTTGTGCTTGGCACGTGAATGTTTGGTTGTCATGCTCTTGCTTGGGTGCCATCCTGATGATAGATCTGTGAAAAAATATATATATAGATAAAATAAAAAATTAAACATATATATATAATAGATAAAACCTTATTGCACACAAGGAAGAAACAAAATTGAACATCTTAAAACATGGCATGCAAAGGCGGCCTTTAATAAAAAACTACCAGCTTTGATTTTTAAATTTTTCAGCTGTTCTTTTGAGTATTCCCAATTTTTTTAAACCACCCCTGACCCTATTAGTGAACAAAACCAAAAAATATACAAATCGGTCAAACAGAGAATTTCCGCGGGATTTCAAATAACATAACTCCACGCGGATGAAGTCACGGACAAAAGCTATAGTAGCTTTATACAAACACAATTTGTGATAGGAACTTGTCATAAACATGTTTCAAAATATAAATCATAGACATTAACAATATTACGATATCAAAATTAGCCTTAATCTATACTAGTTTTATACAAATACAATTTGTGATATAAACATGTTTCAAATCAAATCAAATCATTTATTTCATGTAGGCCAACTTGAAGCTCTTATGACACGTTATAAATCTACCATTTCTCTCAAATTGGTATAGATATATAGGTAGTTGTTTTTATATATAGTTAATTGTAATATTTTGTGTGTACCGATGGGGCTGACATAAAGGGTCACCTTTAAAAATCCCTTATTAAATAATGACAATATATTCAAATTCAAATTCAGAATTTATTTATTTCATGTAGGCTACCTTGTAGCACTTATGACACGTCATAAATCTACCACCGGTTCGGAATGCAGATTCTGCTGAGAAGTATCGGCAAGAAACTCAGCAGTTGCTCTTTTCAAAAATAAAATAAACTAATTTTACAATAAGTAACAAAACTAAGCTAAGTATACAGTGCTTCCACAGTGAAGCTTCAAAAATACAATACATATAATCTAACACATGTCAACATGGGAAGTCAAAGCAGACCCATTCCCGTTGGTGGCACCCGTTCACGAGCAATAAAATCAAAAAATCTACCATATCCATATTTCAAAACTAGCATTAACCCGCGGCTTCGTTCACGTTAGGTTTGAATTTTTTAACCCCCGATTTAACCCTCTTGGGGTTGAAATTTTCCAAAATCCTTTCTTAGCGGATGTCTACGTCCTAACAGCTACCTGTATACCAAATTTCAGCTCGATCGGTCCAGTGGTTAGAGCTGTGCGTTGATAGATCAGTCAGTCAGTCAGTCAGTCAGTCAGTCAGTCAGTCAGTCAGTCAGTCAGTCACCTTTGCCTTTTATATATCTAGATATAAATCATAGACATTAACAATTACGATATCAAAATTAGCCTTAATCAAGAGGCGGATAAAAAAGCAAACATATCAGACAATATACGAGTAGATCCAAGCGAAATGTGATTTCGCCGAAACCTAATTCGCACGTATCACAGCCGATCATCAAGCTAATACCAACACCGGTTGGCAGGCAAATTACTTACCTTGCAGTAAATCTCTGTCCGTCTGACAAAGGTTCGACGGAGTTCGTAACGCCCTGCGTCAGTACCCCGGCGTTGCTGTCCACCCACGTAATCTAAAATTAGACAATATTAATGATGAACTGTAGTAACCATCACAAGTGTCGGCACTATCTCGTGTACAGAGATTACTATTGACGTTGAGCAAGACATTTTTGAGAGTTTCGAAAAAAACCAGAACCTTGCTCCGTTGTCCGTCTGTCCGTCCGTGTGTCAAGGCCATTTTGACCCAAAGGCCACTTGAAGATGGTGGCCTTTGGGTCAAATTTGGTTGGGTGATGGGAAGGTGAGTGAAGATGAAGCCTTAGACGAAGACGAAGGCTTTAAAGATACCTAGTCACCCCTGTTTTTTTTTTTTTTTTAAAAAGAATATTAGCCAAACTGAAGTTGACCAATATCCTCCTATCCCCTCCAAATAAGCGGAAAACTTGTGTTAGGAGTGGGTACGACAATAGTGCAACGGTGGGATTCGAACCTGCGACTTTTTCAGTTTTGAGTCCGCACCTTTAACCGTTGGGCTATTGATTTTAAAGGCACCCAAGTTAAAGTTAGTTGGAAAAACAGAAGCCGGAATGGCATTAGGAACGAAATTGGAATGCAATTCCAGCTTCCGTTTATGAAACCACAACTATGATTTAAGTACCTTTAAATTAAGTGAATGATGAAAGTTATGAAAAGCATTATATTTTATCATATCGTAGAAGCAGATCTAGAACAAACTCCTACATTTAACATTATAATTTATCATATCATATCAGTCAGTGTTCGATCTCTGTCGAAACCAAACGCGTACCGTGCTAAAACGTAAAATCGCTGAGTCGGGCCGCGTGATTGCGGCGGTCGTCCCGCGTGCGTCATAATGACCCAGTTACCGCGATTCGGATTGTAAATTGTCAAACTCATCATTTTAAAATAAAAATATTGTATAGCAGCAATACTACTAATATTCTCCAGCTATGGCTGAACAACAAAATATTAAACTCAAAACAGAAAATGAGCGATTTCTCTATGATAAATTTTGCCAAGCGCAGTTGGAAAATGAGAAGCTCTTCAAAGCTCTTGCCAAAAAGGAGGCAGAAAATGAAAAGCTTCAGCTTAGCATAAAAGCTATGAATGATAAAATATTGGAGCTAGAAAATCAGGTAAAACGTTTATCTAATGAGAAACCAATGGATACATCTACTGGAAAGAAAGAGAGTTCTGGTCCATCTGTCGATTATCACACAGACGAGGAAGAATTAGCAAGAGAGACAGAATGGATACGAGCAAAAAGTAGGAAGAAGACAAAAATGAGCACCTCGCCCATTCAGAGCAGAGAATCTGAAACGTCACATAATGAAGCGAGAAATAATTCTAAAACTAAAAAGGCATTCTCTCCACCCCCTATAATAGTTGGCGGAGTAACAGACTATCAGTCATTTTATGATATGCTGTCTCAAAACCACACAGAAGATTCATTCAGAATTAAAATGATGAATGGGGAAAATGTTAAAATTAACGCAAAGTGTGAAGAATCATACAGAGAAATAATAAAACTATTAACAGCAAATAACTTACTCTGGCACTCTTATGAAAATAAACAAGAGCGGCCTATTAGAGTCATGGCCAAAAAATTACATTATACGTACAAGCCTGAGAGAATCGTGGAAGACCTAAAAAACAAGGGTCTGAAAATACTAGATGCGGCAAATAAACTACGGTGGAAGAGTAAAGAACCACTAAATATGTTTATGCTCACCTTCGAAAATGGTGAGGACATAAATAAAATATATGATATAACTTCTGTGTTGGGATGTAAGGTGGAAATTCATCCACTTAAGACACCGAAGCTTATCCCCCAATGCAAGAGATGCCAAACATATGGGCATACTCAAAAATACTGTTCAAGAGAACCCAGGTGCGTTAAGTGTACTGGCAAACATCTAACCAGAGACTGTACTAAACCAGCTGATCAGAAACCGAAATGTGTGCATTGTGGTGAGCCCCATCCAGCGAACTACAGAGGATGCATTGTAGCTAAAGAAATACAAAACATCAAGAACAAGACGCAGAAAAAAATATCAACAGCTCAAGATCCACCAATTAAAAAGCATGAGCAACAGGCAGAAAAAAAAGGAGCTGCTCTTAAGAATGCTACTTATGCACAAATAGCATCCCAAAGAATGTCAGCTAAAAACAACGATCAAGATGGCACCCTTGAATCAAAATTGGATAGAATTTTACAACTCATGTCTTCGTTTGATGAAAGACTGCATAAACTAGAAAATGGCAATAATAAAGCCATTCCTAAAAAGAAACAATGACTAATCAACTTAAGATCATGGCGTGGAACTCAAACGGACTGCTTAAACATCAGCAAGAGCTTCAAGTAGTCCTAGATATAGAAAATATTGACGTGTGTTTGATATCTGAGACTCACTTTACAAATGAATCACACATTAAATTTAAAGGATATAAGGTATATCAAGCACTACATCCTAACAATTCTGCAAGAGGTGGCAGCGCTATTTTAATAAAAGAGCATGTCAGCCACTTCGAAGAAAGTAGGTATGAGACACAGGAAATTCAAGCAGTAGCTGTCAACATTACAACTCAAAGGTATTCTGTATCAGTAGTTGCATTATACTGTCCACCTAGACATAACTTGAAGAAATACCAATATCTTAGCTTTTTAAGACAATATGGAAATAGGTTTATTATTGGAGGTGATTTTAACGCCAAAAATACCTTCTGGGGCTCAAGACTAACAAATACAAAAGGAAAGGAGCTCTTGGGTGCTATTCAAGAAATGAATTGTGACGTGGTAAGTACTGGTTTGCCGACCTACTGGCCCACTGATCCATCAAAAATCCCAGACTTGATTGATTTCTTTATATGTAAAAATATCTCGCTGAAATATTTAAGTATAGACCAAAAATGTGACATGAGCTCTGATCATTCACCCATACTGTTAACATTAAATGAAAAAATTAAATTCAAAGAAAATAACTTGTCTCTAGTGAACAAAAACACAGACTGGAATAGTTTTAAACTAGATTTAGAAGACGTCATAAACCTAAAAGTTCCACTAAAAACACCAGAACAGTTAAATGAGGAACTAGAGAAATTTATAGTAAATATACAACAATCTGCTTGGAAAAATACTCCTACCTTCAGAAAACAGTGCCAGGGAACTATTTACCCAAAACATATCATTTCCCTTATTAATAAAAAAAGAAAACAGAGGAAAAAATGGCATCAAACTAGATCCCCATTTGACAAAAGGTTACTGAATAATTTAACTAAACAAATCAAGAGAGCAATCAGGTCCCACAATGATAACTTGGTGAATGATTATCTCCAAAAATTAACGGGTGATCGAAAAACCAATTATTCTCTTTGGAAAGCCACCAGAAACTTAAAAAGACCCATATCGCAAATTCCACCAATAAAGGAAGATAACGGAAAGTGGGCAATAAACAATATTCAGAAAGCAAAAAGATTTGCTCAGCATTTAGAAAATATATTTCAGCCTAACGAAGGGCATACAGACACTATATATACAACTGAAGATTTAGAGACGGATTTTGAAATAAAGCTTACTACTCCAAAAGAAGTGGTGCGAACAATAAAGCTAGAACTAAGTAAAAAGAAATCACCAGGATTTGATCTCATTACAGCAGAAATTTTAATGAATTTACCACGCAAAGCGCTAGTAAAACTTACCACACTTATAAATGCCGCATTTAGGTTAAAATATGTACCCGACTTGTGGAAAGTGGCAGAAGTCATCATGATAGCAAAACCTGGGAAGCCACCCAATGAAACAACGTCATACAGGCCTATTTCCTTATTACCCATAATGTCCAAATTATTTGAAAAGCTTCTACTTAAGAGGCTAAAACCTATTATAGAAGATAAAAAGCTAATTCCAGATCATCAGTTTGGTTTTAGAGAAAAGCACTCGACCATTGATCAAGTCCACAGAATTGTCAATGTGATTGAGAAAACGCTTGAGGAGGAAAAAGTTTGTTCCACTGTTTTTCTAGATGTGGCGCAAGCTTTTGATAAAGTTTGGCATATTGGTCTAATTCACAAACTTAGGCTGATATTGCCTAAAGCACTAGTAGATATTCTTGAATCGTATATAACAGACAGAATGTTCAGAGTCAGACAAGAAGAAGCTTATTCTGATCTGAAAGAAATCAAAGCTGGTGTACCTCAAGGAAGTGTTCTAGGTCCGGTCCTATACCTACTATACACATCCGATATACCAGAGCTAGACAACAGTACTATTGCCACCTTTGCTGATGACACTGCTATTATGGCTGTGGGTGATTCTCATAAGATAGCAGTAGAGAGACTGCAAAATGGAATAAATAAAGTTTACAGTTGGACTAAAAAGTGGAAAATAAAACTCAATGAAACAAAATCAACGCATGTAGATTTCACCAACAAAAAATTACAGTACTGTCCTGTTTTATTGAATAATCAAAAAATACCTTATGCTGACACTGCAAAGTATCTAGGAATGACGCTGGATGCAAAATTACGCTGGAAGGCGCACGTTAAAAAGAAAAGAGATGAGCTAGAACTTCGCTATAGAAATCTGCATTGGTTGCTAGGAAGAAATTCCTTGCTGTCAATACAAAATAAAGTTCTGCTTTATAAGCAAGTTTTAATGCCTATTTGGGCTTATGGATGCCAGCTCTGGGGCTGCACCAAAAAGAGCAACACAAAAATTATCCAAAGGTTCCAAAATAAAGTATTAAGGAACATTATTAACGCACCCTGGTACATAAGAAATGAATGTATTCACCGGGACCTCAAAGTTGAATACGTGGACAGAGTAATTGCCAAATTTTCTGAAGCCCACGAACATCGACTTCATCATCACGTTAACGTTGAGGCAATCCAGCTGCTCGACGTAACGCAGTTAGTGAGGAGACTCAAAAGGACAAAACCGCATGAACTAGTTTTGAATTAGTGACTAGTGCATAGTGATTAGTGAATAGTGATAGTGTAGTGTAAAAGCTGCCTCAAAGAACACAAGAACAAAGTGTCTTAAACTGATAAAGAAAGACTAAGATACGTCAGTGGACTACTTCTTAGTATATAAGATATTTTATAAGTTTAGGTTAAAATAAAATTACTCATTAGCCAGTTTAATAGGCTAGATTGTAATTTTAGTGAGTATATATTAGTTAATAGTGTGTACTCATATTATTGGAAAAAAAAAAAAAAAAAATATCAACGAAGAAGAGCTAACAAACAACTCAACTAGTTCAATGCTGGAATTAAATAAAATAGTTTGGCAAGCAAGGACAATTAAAGTAATGGAAGTCCGTGCAAAATGTATTTGAACGCTCGCATGGAACAAGGATTTTATTAAACAAGTGGATGAAATAAAGAAAACCGCATTCGCCACTGGACTGTTTGCTAGCTGTAAATATTTCAAGCTGAAAGCTGTTCCCTACGGTTCCCCTTCCGGTCGTTGCGACATCATATTCAATTTTACTCCTAATTGTGTCCCACCCCACGAGTGGCATACCTATTCACTCAATTTGAATTTATCAAATAAAACGTCGAGATTTATTTTGTACAAATAATTTGGGCACAATCGTCGGGTTAAATAAATTGGATCATACAAAAGTTCTCAAAGGAAAATTTGAAATTAAAATGCGTAAAGTGGCAAAAGAAATTTTCGACGTAATTCGTAACGATGATGATGTTAGAATTGTAATGCAGCAAAATGTAATAAATAAAGTAAATATAGGTCCCAAATAAAAAATAAAGGAAAAGTCCCGAACGAGAAATGAAAATGAGGAGCAATTTTCGAAGTAATTCATAATGATGACTTTGTGAAAATGATAACGGAGCAAAAAATCATAAATAACGCAAATGGCATTTGAAAAACAAATTACAACAATGTCAAAACCTTAACGCTTATAAACGTAAAAATTCTTTTAACACAACCGACTTCAAACGCCACTACAAAATATATCAATTGTGCCTATAAAATTTGAAGAGTTCCCTCCAGGATCCCAGCATCAGATCCTGACCTGATGATAATGAGACCACCTGGGAAGTATACCCTTTCAAACAAAAAAAGAATTTTCCAAATCGGTCCAGGCGTCTTCGAGTAATCGGGGAACATACATAAAAAAAGATTTCGACGAATTGAGAACCTCCTTCTTTTTTGGAAGTGGGTTAAAAAGGAAAACATCTGTTAAGGAAGTGAGTTAAAAGAAGGTTTGAATGATACCTACTTAAAAGTAGGAAAGACAAAATAAGGTTTTAATGGCGAGAAAACAAAAAGTAAAACAATTAATAAATCTTGCAAGGGCAAAGTTGGGAAAGGGTAGAAGTTTGGCCATTTGTATTTAGAGTCTCGCTAATTTAAGCAACAAAAATGTTTGCAAGTCATTTACTCGAGGCTCCTAAAATTCAGACATTAATTACTTGTAAACACACTCCTTTGAAATAAAGATGCTCTAAAAAGATAGAACTACTCCCAAATTACTTTTTGAAGTGCTATGTTTGGCAAGAGCGGAATTCGAAATTTTTTTATCTGATATTTTTAGACTCTATAACTCGAGGATAATTATTTGAGTCTATTTATTTTTTAGATCAATTCTATATCTAAAGGACCTTTCATAGAATTTTATGTTTGATGTTGTTTGTGTGTTTAATTACAATACAAAGTACAAAAGCCTTAAGACCTAAAGGTACATAATATTTTTTTGCAGTTAACGCGGAGAGTGAAAGAAATAGCTCGTAGACAGAGAAAGAAATCTGATATTTTAAAACCCTACTAACCCAAGAATCATTATTTGAATCTATGTTTTTACACTAACTAAGCAACCAGAAGTCCTTTCGAATACAACTAGCTAATCACATTAGAGTATAATCCGGTGATGTAATGAACCCTTTTTAAAACCCACGTAACAGCATTCAAATTCAATTCTATTTGTGGTTGATACCATTTTACGTGGCTGGAATAACGTTATATATACATAAAATTAGTCCATATAATATGCCCACCCGTACAATGCCGGAATCATTTAACAAACATTTCTATACATATAAATAAAATTGAAGTGTCTGTAATATCAAAATATTTGTTACTAATAATAACGTTCTGAAAAGGACAACAATTTTCCCAGTCATCCCAAAAATTACAGTCTACTACAACACATTGCAGAGGTCCTACATTAATTTCAGATACTTTATCTCAATTAAAAATATTCTCTTTTAACTTAGCTTAATTGCAATAAAGATCACTATCCACCGTAACATTTTCAGCATTAAAATCATTACTCACTTCAGCCGGTGGTTTGCCTCCGACGGACACGCATTCCAATTTGATTATTCTGTCCTCGGTTGTAGAGTAGAAGTTCCCTTGCAGTATTTTTGGCGGTTCGGGCGGCACCAGAACAGTGAGGCGGGCATAGCGTGACCTAATTGCAGGTTCACCTGTACAAAGAGTTTTAATTTATTTCAACGGTGTATACATGGCATATAGTTGTTGAGAATTGATACTTTTTAGCGCCCGAGCTAGTTTTTCAACGTGTTGTTTTTAGCACTTCCCTCCAGTGGAAATAGTTTTAAAAGGCTTTTTATTTTTCTAAACCCGTTTAATTCGTTTAGCAATACGCAAACATACGCTTTTTTAACGGTATAGGTGCGTTCACTTTTAACAAATATGGGCAAAAAACTATCTTTTTTTTGTACAGCTGTGAGCTGTTACACTAATTGATTACCATACCTAGCGATACCTAAATATCGCTTCGTAGAATGTCGTTTAAATCACATTGTCTTTTTCTGAGACTAGATGGATAATATTTATTTTATTGATGGACTAGCTTTTTCCCGCAGCTTCGCTCACGTTAAGTTCTATTTTTCAAATCCCTATTTTAATGGATATCTGCATAATAATAGCTATATGTATGCCAAACATCAAGTGGTTTAATCCGTCTAGTGGTTTCAGCTGTGTGTTGATAGATCAGTCAGTCAGTCAGTCAATCAGTCAGTCAGTCAGTAAATTTTTCCTCTTAGATATTTAGATTTTATAATGGTGCTTATTTAATGTGCGCTTTATCAGAAGATTATTTGCTTTCGCTAGAATATTACAAATTTCTGAATAATACAAGATTTCTATACTACTCTTATCTTTATTCAATCTATTTCTTATCAGTAACATCGAAGAATTCCTGCAAAACTATTTTCTAAGCTAACAATTATGAGAATACTAGGTTCTCAATATCGTCCAAGCAGAAATATCAGAGAATTGGCTATTGTTGTTTTGCTTTCTAGTTCATCGAATTGCTTTGATATAAACTTCGTTTCGAGAAGAAACAACCTCTAGAGCTGCCTCTAATTGCCTCATCCTGAGGCATACTATACCGTGAGGCAAACGAGTAACTAATTTGGCTATACGTATACCGCTATAATAAAATAAATATATCTATTTATCCAAAAACTTTAACAAAATACAATTTTCCAATTTTATCACTATTTTCTTAATTGTAATAGTCAGTTTTTGTGACAGTTAAATTACATTTGACGACCTCCCTGGCGCAGTGGTGAGCGATGTGGTCTTATAACTGGGAGGTCTCGGGTTCGATTCCCGGCAGGGTTTATTTGGGAATTTATAATCTGCAAATACTGGTAAGTGACGATGCACTCTAAAGTGGAAGCGGGTTCAATCTATATAAATTCAAAGTCTTGACTGACTGACTGAGATATCAACGCACAGCCTAAACTACTGAAGTTAGAAACTTGAAATTTTTACAGTTGGTTCCTTTTATGACGTAGGCGCACACTAAGAAAGGATTATTGGAAATTCCACCCCTAAGGGGTTTAAATAGGGGATGGAAGTTTATTTTTCTCCGTCATTTTTCAAGCTGTTTCCATCAAAGTTGGTATTAGAGCTTTCAGTTAAAAATAAAGAAGTACGTGTGTCACAGTTTTTGAAAATTCCACCCCAAAATCTAATTCCACGCGGACGAAGTCGCGGGGGCAAAAGCTAGTAAGCCCATACAATAGAATAGAATATTTTTTTATAAACTTTCACAAAGTGCTTCCGAATACCCCTAATTGGTGCCTATTTAGCATCGTACGGGAACTGTTGACATAAACTTACCGCATTAAAGTTATTTCGTAACCTAAAAACGCACTTGCCTTGACACACGCTAAAAATATACACACGTCCCTAAAATTTATAACGAGTTGAGGCTTTTTCGGTCATGAAGTTGTTAACTCTTGAAAATTTTAACGCTAAGGAGTGTTTCGCACGCTAATCCTGTAACTAAAGTTCATCGGCCCTTAACTACAATGGGCAAGTATTAAAAGAATTTTTTTTTGAAAATATGAATAGCGGGCAAACGAGCTGGCGGATCACCTGACGTAAAGTTATTACCGCCGCCCATGAACACTACCACCAATACCACCACCACCACCAATACCAATACAATGCCTACATTATCAGAGGCACCACCAATGCGTTGCCGGCTTCTCAGGAACCTATTGGTGGTTTTTTTTTAATATTAGCCAAGCCGAACTTGACTTATGTTCTCCTCTCCCCTCCAAATAAGCGAAAAGCTTGTGCTAGGAGTGGGTACGACAACAGTGCAACGGGTGAGACTCGAATCTGTTTTCAGTCCGCACTTTTAACCGTTGGGCTATTGAGGCTTGAATATAAAGTCATATTAAAGGTGTTGAAACCCTGGTCATGGGTCGAGGATGCTAGATCCTTTTTTAATTTAAGGATCTGTCATCCCGTCTCATAGAGTCCACTGGTGACCGGAAGGCTGGAAGCCACCTCGGCCAGCATATCAGTTTGGCCATTCAGCGGGGTAACGCAGCCAGCGTTCTAGGCACTTTTCCTCGTTCCAGTGGTTCAGATGATATTTTTTATATTTAGCTTTTATTTTTGATATTTAGAATTCAGTTTTAATTTAGAATTTAGTATGCACTAGACGATGCCTGCGACTTCGTCCGCGTGGATTAAGGCTTCATTCCCGTGGGAACTCTTAATCCTGGATATGATCTATCTCCATTCCAAATTTCAACCAAATCGGTTCATACGTTTTGGTGTGAAGGAGTAACAAACATACACACACACACACACTTACAAACTTTCGCCTTTATAATATTAGTGTGATTATGTTACTATTAATTTCTCTATTCAGATATTTAAAAAAAAAGTGTATTAATGGTGTCAAAAATATTGAATGTACTGAAATAAACTAAATGTACTGTATTCCTCCCGACCGAATCCGGCCACGGCTGCGAACCTCCTCAGAGGTTAGCCATCTACGTGGGAGATATTACAGTGCACAAGTGTGTACACAGGTGCTCTCTCTATTCCCTCACACTTATAAGACAGGGATAAAGCGCAGGACTGACAGCTTTAGGTACGTGTTCGCCAGCAAAGTTTTTCACACACAATACAATTGAACATTAACAGTAATTGTCGATTAACTATTTTTTTATTCGCCCGACTAATAACATCCTAAATACAATTACTATAGAGAGAACTTCGACGTCGCTTCCCAAAGTTTTCACGTCAGAAATGTGTAACCGAGCGTAGGTAATCAGTGCTCGTAAACTTTTCTAAAACAAGAAACTGTTCTAGCGAGATAACAAAGTTGGAACATTGGCGGTTTGACAAAGATAACCGACTCATATACCTACGAGTTAGGTTCTTCTTACAGAAATTGGGAGTGAAAAGTTACGAGAACTTCTTTCTATCTATATATATAAAATTCAAAGTCCTGACTGACTGACTGAGATATCAACGCACAGCCTAAACTACTGAAGTTAGAAACTCGAAATTTTTACAGTTGGTTCCTTTTATGACGTAGGCGCACACTAAGAAAGGATTATTGGAAATTCCACCCCTAAGGGGTTTAAATAGGGGATGGAAGTTTATATGAAACTCCGTCATTTTTCAAGCTATTTCCATCAAAGTTGGTATTTGAGCTATCAGTTAAAAATAACTTCTTTATTTACGTGTGTCACAGTTTTTGAAAATTCCACCCCAATACCTAATTCCACGCGGACGAAGTCGCGGGGGCAAAAGCTAGTAAATTTATGAAATGATACGTTTTTCAATTTTAATTTCAGTTTACTTAACCAATCTCATTCGACCATTTAACCAGGACTTGGCAAGCGCACGCATTCCCCTCTGCCGAAGTACATGTACAAACGTACGTGTCAGCTTGTAAGTGTGACAGCTTTTGAGTTAGTGTGCGTTCATAGAGACATTAAGTTTTTTACAAGAGTGTGCGGAAGTGAGTAAATGTGTGCTGTACGTAGGCTGTACGTGATTACCTCACCTCCCGCAGAAAGTGGCAGAATATATTCAGTATTAAATCTACGTAAAGACTCGTCCCGGCTAAATGGTCGAAGCCAATCTCAATGACAAGATTGCCATTGTTTGCGATCTCACCTGACGGTAAGTGTCGATGCCGTTTAAGTTTTTTTTTTTTTTCAGTTTTATTGGCCCGAGTGTCGAACCCGGGACCTCGTCATCAGTAGTCAAAGACCAATAGACCAATGAAGCAGTCGAGATATATTTACTACAGTCCAATACCCACTTTCAGTAATATTCAGTGGCTCATCTATCTAAAACTCTTCTACAGTAGTTCAGTCATGTGCGAGGCGGTGTAAAGACAATTAAAGCCCGAGTTCCCCCCACCTCCTCCCACCAGATAGCTTTCTGTAAAGAAAACTTTTCGCTCACAACTAAGTTACAAAAGTTAAATAGTGAAAAGTTGTACAACTTAGCCGCAAGCTAGTTGTCCATTGTGCTCTCATTTACCCGAGAAAAAAAAACCGCCCAAGTGCGAGTTGGAATCACACACGAAGGGTTCCGTACCGTAAAAGCGATTGTTAAGGTCGAGCAAAAAACGCCGAAAAATTCAAGTTTCTTGTATGGGGACTAGTGTTGCCAGACGTCCCGTATTTCCCGGGACATCCCGTATTTTAGGCATAGTTTAAAATGTCCCGGCGGGACTGACTCTGTCCCGTATTTGAACCGTACTTCGTTTTTCATTATGAAATCGATCTAAGTATTCACACACGCAACATTCGTAAAACGTACGGTTTAATTGTCTGACTCGCTTTTTTTTTTCTCGCCTTGGTCGAGCAACTGTGTAGTGTGAAGTAACTTGCACTTGCCGCCCGCATCGACCAACGACAGTATTAGTGTCAAAATGACAATGTTAAAACTGACTCGATCCTCAGAAATATATAAAAAAAAATTAAAATATGACACTACATAATTTTTTTTTATTTGTCCCGGGTAAAAAACTGAAATCCCGTATTTTTTTGCCCATTTAACCATTTGTCCCTTATAGGCTGAAAAAAAAATCTGGCAACCCTAATGGGGACTCCCCTTTATTTTTTATTTTATTTCTATTATTTGTTCTTATAGCGGCAACAGAAATACACATATTCTCAAAAAATTTCAACTCTCTACATCATTATGTTATTTATTATGTATTGTGAATATGTATTTTGCTTAAATAATATACCTTTATGTTGCACCATACTACCTTCACACATCATTTCACTCCTATCACCAATGGTTGCCTGGTAGAGATTGCTCTGTAGCAATAAGGCCGCCTTTGCATGCGTAGTTTTAAGTTGTATTAATTTTGTTTCTTTCTTGCGTGCAATAAAGTTTTTATCTATATATATTTTATTAACCTGTCTCTTAACTTCTTCTAATGTAATTAAAAGTATACCTACCTGTTTAAATGAATGAGACCGTATGTTTAGTTATATATTGTTTTGTACATACTCATTTTAAATGCTATGTTGCAGAGTGGTAACAGTTCTGTGGTTTTTTCGATGTGCATTATCATGTAAATGTGTATAACAAATTTGTAAATGGTAATTAATAAATACATTAAATAAATAAATAAATCTATCATTATTGCATCATCTCTACGCATCATGACATACATCCCGCTGACAGAGAGACGGACGCACAGCGGAGGGTTAGTAATAGGGTCCCGTCAGCACCATTTTGGTACGGAACCCTAGAAAAGAGAAAAAAAAATATTGCTTTCGTCCCATTACTTTTATGTAAATCTTTATAAAAGGTTGAGAGTTCCTCTATTTGGTTCAAAGTTGTTCTCTCCTCAGAAACTTGAAGATCCTCAAGCAACTCATTTTAGTTACCTTTGTGGAGAAATTTTCTTAATTTGCGCTGATTACTAACTTGTATTTTAATTAAGAATAACATTTTCTAGTCTTGGTTTCTTTGTTGACTGTTCCTTTGACAAGTTCTGGTGCTTAGGTTAATCCTTTCTTCATTTAATTAAGGCTGGAATGACATCTGTGCGCATCGATTCGGATTTTTGCGTATGATTTCAGTTGCGTACACTTATACGCATCGCGCGTGGAAAGGATGCTTGAGCATGCGTACCTATGCATGCGAGCGCATGCATAGGCTGAAATCATATCTATGCGCATCGATTCAGATTTCAGTCACACTTTCTCAATCTATATATAGAAAATTCAAAGTCCTGACTGACTGACTGAGATATTAACGCACAGCCTAAACTACTGAAGTTAGAAACTTGAAATTTTTACAGTTGGCTCCTTTTATAACGTAGGCGCACACTAAGAAAGGATTATTGGAAATTCCACCCCTAAGGGGTTTAAATAGGGGATGGAAGTTTATATGAAACTCCGTCATTTTTCAAGCTGTTTCCACCAAAGTTGGTATTTGAGCTTTCAGTTAAAAATAAAGAAGTACGTGTGTCACAGTTTTTGAAAGTTCCACCCCAAAATCTAATTCCACGCGGAAGAAGTCGCGGGGGCAAAAGCTAGTCTGAAATATGAATCGATGTCGAAAAATTATATTTAACATCCCTCATACGGATTTTGATGGTATAAAGTATACGGCTTTTGTCAATCGGACTATAATAAGGAATCGTTTGACACTTTATTCATCAAAATCGGATCAGTAGTTTAGGCGCTCAGTGAGGCCATATAATATGAGTACGATCAATTTTGCCGTCAACTTTGCATGATGTTTAGGGATTCGCAGAAAGTATCGATACTACTCATGTATCGATACTTGAATAGTATCGAGAAAGTATCGACACCTGTGTAGTATCGATACTTTTAGTTCGATAAGCTCCAAAATTATGGCTCCCGAAAGCCATTCCATCGAGAGAGATAACGCTATACATCAGAAAGAGAATAGTATAGACTACAATCTGCTTATTTACGGTAGGTACTTTTCCAATTACTCAATACATTTATCTCATCAATACACATACAATTACACAGATAGATTGCTCAAAACATAACTCTTCCTTTTGGATTTTCGAGTCGAGTAAAAATAGCCTGTTAACGTAGTCAAAGTTCGAAAATTCATAAAGTATTCGTCTAGGAAGTTTCCAATTAGTTTTAAATGGGTTAGTCCGAGGCCTGTCATTGAGTTCTGATTGAATTTTAATACTAGTAGAATTTTCTAGAGTAGATTAAATTACGGAGGGCAAACTCCGACGTAATAACTGATATCCCTGATTCCAACTTTATTAATCTTCCAACTTTTCAGATAAGATTAAAGTACAATAACTTATTTTGTAAGAATAATTTACACGTTGATGTGTTGAACTTGAAGAAAACACTGTTGTCTAGATCTATACAAATAAATAAAATTGAAGAGCCTGGAACGAAAAGCATTTGCTATGGCAGCGTCTTATGAAAGGTATTAACGAAATAAACATCGCGTGCCAACCTACAACTAGCGCCATCTATTTTAACATGTGACATTACGAATGGTAGCGAGATGCTCCCATGGAAACTTCAACTCCTCATTCCTGATGCTGCAGGGATACTGCCCCGGGCCCCGCTAAACTGTGGGGATTTAGGAACTGACGACTTATAAATGTGGGAAATGTTGCCTGCAGGGTAAAAGGACTACATGTTATTATATCTGAAGAATGAAGCGACGAAATATAATTAATAGTTATTGTAGGTACCAAGTAAAGACTACATCGTTGAATTCCAGAACCCAACTCCTCAAACCTGATGCTGTAGGGGTTCTGCCCACCGAAACTGTGGAAATTCAGGAACTGTCGATTGTGAATTGAATTAGGTACTAGGTAAGTACCGTTCTATGAATGAATATAACAATGTATACAATTTGGCGTGGCAATTCTATCACACAAGCATGAACCACATCACTCTCGTACAAAATATGGTTAAATTTAACTTAAGACTTATACAATACTACAACACAATACTACTAAAACTGCCGAAACTGCTGAAAATGACAGCCATATGCGATGCGATGATGATAGCCTACCATTTTCAGTTATCAATTAAATACATTTAGTTTCAAGATTAACAGAATAAGCCCGACTTATCAGCATAAGAACCATGCAGCAGAGGATTGAATACTTAAAGAACTTGTCAGTAAAAGCCCTTTTGAGTTGGCAAAAATAAAATAAAAGCAAAAATAATTTTGGCTCTACTGTGTGGAGAAATCGAAAATCACGTGCAAACTTTGAAGCCAAGGAAAAATTCAATGTCGTATTAATTATAAAACCAAATAAAATTTACGATGAAAAAATTTCTCGTTGGTAACAAGGAGAATACGCAATTAAAAACAAAGAATAAGAAACCAGACAAAGTCATGACAAAGAAACTAATAAAAAACACGAAAAGTGAAATGAGGCGTTCCATGAAAAACGAGCTCCATTTCCTCAATCGGGATCAAATTTAATTAATGCTTCAAAGAAAATAAGAGCAACGATTACTTAAATACAGAGTTTAAGTTAAATCTTCAAACAAAAGCGAAAGACCCATGAGAGGCGAGGCACTCACAGATAAGAATATTCCAACCGACTTTAGAATGCGAATTTATCAAAAGACGCACAAAAGCTTATGTAAATTAATTTCTGAACCTTTTCCATTGTGAATAGACCCACTTGATGCTAAATGGATCGAGCGTCTGACAATTTCTTAAGACGGCTTATTATAAATTCACATAATTGTCATCATAGTAATCCTAAATACAATGAGGCACGTGGTATTTATGGTACGAAATTCGGAGACAATGCTTTTGTTGTTCAAGTTTGACATGGTATTGATAAATTTATTGGATCTAAGACAAAGAATGACAAGTCCAATGGAAATATTTGCAAAATTATGGTCAAAGTTACTAAATATTTTTACGTTAATCAGTAACAGATTAATACGATAGAGGTCATAAATGACAAGTTAAATGGACAAAAACTCTTCATAAATTCATACATTATTGACTATGATTTTATTATTAAATCTGTAATTTGTGAAGCGTAAGCCCGAATTTTAATTTCTCTTTTTTAGACTTCTATACCTAAAAGGTGCCAATTATTAAGAATCCGCTGGTCCATACAACAAATAATAAAAATAAAATAAAGGAGAACTGTGATTTTTTCGGCGTTTTTTGCTCGACCTTATCAATCGCTGTTGAGATGGTACAGAACCCTTGCACCGGTTTTTTGCTTTGCAATAATTTTCGATAGTCTCATACATCACGATCTCATAAACATTTTACTTCATTATTTATCTGCACTAGATTGGTACTCACATTTTCAGACCTTCATATGGTGATTGCTGTTAAACATATTTTCATATTCTTTATCTTTCCATGAATTATTAGATGAAACTTAATTTCAACTTGCAAACCATGGAATAACATGGATGCATTGTAGGATGACAGTATAATAAAATTATTATCTAACATTTTCGAATTTTTCTCATAAACGAGCAGTCGACCTTCCAAATGCCATTGAACTTTTTTTTTTTTTGCAAATGAGTTCTAAATTAGAGGTCAGGTTTGATATTTCAGCTTTTACAAAATATGTGAAATAATTTCCAGTCCCTTTTCACGTTCTAAAACATTGTCTAACAAGAATCTATATTAATATTGTAAAGCTGAAGAGTTTGTTTGTTTGAACGCGCTAATCTCAGGAACTACTGGTTCGAATTGAAACATTCTTTTTGTGTTGGATAGTCCATTTATCGAGAAAGGCTTTAGGCTATATAACATCACGCTGCAACCAATAGGAGCGAAGTATCAGTGAAAAATCTTGCAAAAACGGGGAAAATTTTATCCATATTTAAAATAATATATTCTTTTAAAAACTTCTTAACCGCGACCATAATAACAAAAATTAAAAAAAAAAGTTTGAAATATTTTCCCTTGCATACTTTTTAAGATTAATAAAAATAGAACCAGTTTACATTTGACATTTTTTTCAACATACCTACTCAAAGTAGCTATTCCTTATCGGTAATAGTAAATAGAAATACCGAGATATTTACAGACCATCTCCGATTCGAATGAGGACATAAATATTCAAAAAAGAAAGAACCAATTAGAAACAGATACTTGAAGAAAATAAAAGTAAACAAACAATATAAAGAAACCCTATAAATATTGAAAGAATTATCAAGCAGAGCTTTTTTAAAAGGTTATGGTTACTAAAAGAGAATAACAACAAATAATAAAAACAGAAACAAAATAATATTACGATAGACCACTTTGTTATTCTCTCTAGGCCAATTATTTATTTATTGAAAAAGGATTCAAGGTAGGTATTGTACAGATACCGAGAATAACCAATGATATAGTTCGAAGGGTAAACTGACATTTAGCAAGAAGAAAGTAACTTTTATATAGATAGAGAGAATATTTAAATTATTCATCCATCTATTCTAGATCTCAAGGCCTCAATGATGAATGAAAAACAAATGTTGATAGCATAAATATATAGATCACTAGATATGGGTATGACAGTACTGCAGCAAATAAAAAGCAGGAAAGAACTCTCTGTAAGAAAAGAACTCTACTAGATCAATGACTTTGGTTAGTATTACATGTTTCTAGATGAATTATATTATAATAAAAAAATCTTATTGGTGGATACCCAAAATTTTTCATGAGAATTTTGCTCATCTTGACATTATAATACCTATAGATCTTGAGATTCAACAAAACAATCCGTAGGAGTTACACTCTCCTTATTTAGTAAATAGAAAAGGGTAACTAAACAAAAATAAAACAGAGATTGCAAACAAAGTTATTTCCTTAAGTGCAATTACAAAGTTGCTTCAATTATTATCAGATATAATTACGTAGAAAACTTGGGACACTTAAAACTAAAGAAGGAAAAAAAACAACTAACTAATAATTTATAATGTCGTGAAAAGTTTTCAAAATAGGTATTTTCACGTTCTTTGCTTGGAAACGTTGAACGTTATTTTCCTGTCAAAAGTTGAAAACAATGAAATATAGCGACCATTGTGAAGTTGAGCGTTAATAATATGTTTCTACTCCAAGAGACGAGGGAAAAAGGCGAGATTTTCAATTTATTAAAAGCAAACACAATTTCGCAATACTGGGCCAAAAGGAAAATAATAGTTACTTGTGTATAGAAGAAATTGATTATGGTACAATATGTAAGCACTAGCGAATAGTGCTGCCGTTTCATTTCTAAGACCCATATTACACTATACTATTTTGTACTATATATTATCATCCTAGAAATATATATGATGATCTAACTATATATATAAAAGAAAGTCGTGTTAGTTACACTATTTATAAATCAAGAGCGGTTTTGGCTGAAAATTGGTGGGGAGGTAGCAGGAGACGGACATAGGATACTTTTTATTCCTTCTACTATAAAAAAAAGTCGGGTTTGTTCGAACACTTATAACTCTAGAACGGCTAGACCGAGATGAAGCTTAAGATGGAACGCGCTTGCCTAGAAGATGCCTATTCACTCTTGATTTAAAGGCACCCAAACTGTAGTTAGAGGAAAAAACGGAAGCCGGAAGGGCATTCCAAATTTTAGCGGTGCGTATCAGGAACGAGGAAGCAAAGCGCTTAGTCCTTGGGATTTCAACTACGTACGGGTGCAGATCTATTCTACATGTTGCAACTTAACGGCAGGATCTCCGAAAACAGCCTGTTTTTGATTCAATAGTAAACAATCAAATATTCTTTGCTTTGATAGGTTAAAAATATATGTTGTAGTTTAATACACGTTCTAAATTATTTTACCGTTCAAAAGTCCATATTTTAGAACTTCACTCGATCAATAATATTCCGAAAACAGTGTAGTTTTAAATTGTTTTTCAGGTTGTATTTATAGTATATCAAAGTTAAACCCAAAAAAAAAAATATCAAAAAATAGGTAAAAGCTTTTAGAAGAATATTTTACCGTTAATTTTTCTCTAAAAAGTTTTCTTTTTTTTTATCATGACGGTTTTACTTTTTTTATAACAAAGTGGCTCGTGCACCTCACTTCAATTGCTTGCAAGTTACTACGGCCGAAGATCGTGCCCTTAAAGGTTTTTCGTAATCCTTGCATACTTGTCCCTTTAGTATTGCTCATATTGAAACGGAACAGTGAAAAGGCACAACCTAATTTATTGGAACACATCAATACCGTTCGTGAAATAGTACTCGGGAATTAACTTTTTCCATATCGCTCTGTATTGGCAGTGTGTATACGAAATTGAACATTTTTTTGTAATTTCAGTGAACAAATGCACAGTATTTTTTGTAAGATTCAATTTGTTTAGTGAAACATGAACATGAAATGTCAAGGTTATAGTATAATAGGGAGCTGCTTTCAATCTTAGATTATTATTATTTACATCGTAATTTTTAACTCCCTAACAGAAAAGGAGGGTTTAACTTATGTAGAATTTTATTTTGAAAAGCGCAACTTTGTTTTTTTTTTTTATTCTTTATTTACATCATAATACATATATATATGCTGAGTTTCTTACCGACTCCAGCCGGAACCGATGGTAGAGTTTTGACTTGTCATAATAGCCATAGCTTGGGCTACATCAAATAAATAATGAATGAATGAATTTGAATTTGATCGCTTCCTGTGTCTGTCTGTCGTAGTAAAGCTCAAACTGATGGATAGTAAGTAACATCTTATAAATTATAAATTAATAGATAGTGCTAGAACGAAATTGTCATACTATTAATATTAATGACGTAAGTAATCTCGTTGTTTCTATCAAAATAAATCATTACACGAAGTAGGTATATCATCGGAAACAGAACAACAATTTTGATGATCTCGTAATTTGTATTACCACGAAGCGTTCATAACTTGAAACGAAAATTGCTGGTTATATTTTTTTCCAAGCTGCTACCAATAAAGTTAACGAGGGACTGTTTGAACAAACTTCTCGCATAATAGCCCGAGAGCCGGGAGAAAATTTTCAGTAGGTGCTTGATCAAAGCTGAAAATTTGCGAACTAATTCTTCTGCCCCATCTGTGCTTCTCAACCTAAATTCCGAGGTACATTCTGATAGATAAAACTGATTATTGCTCGCCTTAATCATGTCAATAACAAAAACTCACGTGAATTAGTTGTTATGATTTTTACATTTTTATAATGTAACTTTTGTAACGTTTTTCAAAAACAATCTTGAACACATCTGTCTCCTATCAGGTTCCACAGGTAGAATACTTTTTTCCCATAAAATAAGAGCGTTCCGCGGGAATTAAAGAACCTCAATCCACGCGAATGAAGTCGCGGGCATCAATTAGTAATAAATATAATTTTCAGCGTTTATTATGTCACTTTTATTAATAAATAGGTAAATATTTCATGAATGTTATAAATCCATCAGCGATTTACCGTAACCACACAACGTAAAAGAAACATACGAATTTTCAGTTTATATCAAAGAAAGAAAGATAGAAAACTATTTTATTTGATCAATACAATTCTTAATCGACTAGAATAAAAAAATAAATAATCGCATTTGATCAAATATTATCAAGCATCTTTTGAAAATTTCCGATTGGCTCTCGAGCTAGTACATACATAATTATTGTGTTACATCTCAAATTACATCCTATATCGTGAGATCTCGGTCTGAGTTATGAGAAATGTTTTTTGTAATTTTGATCTTCAACCATTACTTGGAACGGGATCACGGTTTTTGTGTATGAGATTCGAGTATCGGTACGGTACGTAAATTAGGTTGCGTTTACTTTTTAATAACACGTTGGAATCGGTAATCATCTTGTAATCATACGCAATCGACTTTTACTTTGTAACATTACAGTTCTTGTATGACAAGGTATTTTTAATTTAAAAAAAAGATCGGTGTTATATCTTTGACGTGTGTATACACAGATACATGAATACACATATATGTGAATACACATATATGTGTATTCGTGTATCTGTGTATCTGAGTATCTTTGTATGTGTGTATCCGTGCCTCGGAGAGCACGTAAAGCTGTCTGTCCTGCGTCTCGTGCCTCTCTCCGGTCGTGTCGGAGTTCTGTCCCATCGGACTATGAGAGTAAGGGAATAGAGAGTGCATCTGTGGAGATTGGCCGCCGTAGCCGGATTCGGCCGGGAGGACATCATGTGTGTATCTGTGTATCTGTGTGTGTCTGTTCCCTCGTAGCTCCTTAACTAATGGACAAATTTTGATGCGGTTTTTTATATTTGAAAGCTGACGTGATCGACGTGGATCTTAGTTATAATTTATGAAGATTTGTTCTGGCGTTTGAAGATCATCAGATCATTTCTTACTTGATTAAAAGGTCTTACAGACTTTCAACTAAAAACTGACAATCATTTAAGTGGGTATAAGGAAAAGGTGACTGACTAACTGATTGACTGATCTGTCAACGCACAACTCAATCCTACAGCTATTGAGATGAAGGCATCCGCTAAGATAGGATTTTTGAAAATTCAACCCTTAAGGGGGTAAAAAAGGGGTTAAAAATCGAACTCAACGAAATCGAATTGTTCTTTGAGAATAACTTCTTTAAACCTAACTTAACCTAACTTACCGCGACCACACCCGCGGGTAAAAGCTTGTTTTACTTATAAGTGAAAGGTTTTCTTACCTCTTGAGCCCGAACTGACTTGGCACTGATATTTCGCATCGTCCTCTAACGTCACTTCCCTGATGTCCAAAGAGTAATCGCCTGCAAAACAAAAATCATTATAACAACTTCATCCTTACTAATCCTTACTATATCTAAATATATAAAAGGAAAAGGTAACTGACTGACTGATCTATCAACGCACATCTCAAACTGGATGGATCAGGCTGAAATTAGGCATGCAGATAGCTTTTATAACATAGGGATCCGCTAAGCAAGAATTTTTGAAAATTCAACCCCTAAGGGGATAAAATAGGCGTTTGAAAAATCTAACTCCGCGTGAGCGAAGCCGCGGGCATTAGCTCGTAATATTATAAATGCGAAATGTGTTCGTTTGTTAGTATGTCTTTCAATCACGCCGCAACAAAGCAACGGATCGACGTAATTTTTTGCATGCAACTATACGTGGAGGACCTGGAGAGTAACAATGGCTATTTTTTATCCCGGAAAATCAAAGATTTCCCACGGGACTTTAAAAACTAATCCCACACGAGCGAAGCCGCGGGCATCAACTAGTTTATAATAAGTGAATTAGACTAAGCTTAATACTACATAATAATAAAAAATGTATGTTTCATCCATCCATGATCCATAGGTCTGTAGCTGCGTGGTTGAAGGACAAATCAACAAACAAACACACTTTCGCATTTATAATATTGGTATAGAAAAAATAGTATAAAAAAAGACGTGTGGCACTCGGTGACTGCCGCGGCAAAGCTATTGCATAGCATTTTTTATCAACGCCATCTAGCGGCTCACCGTAGAGGAGTCCCGTGTCAGGTTATTTTCGTTACGGAATTTCCGGATTCAGTCTCCACGCTGGCCCGCGATAGAAGCTATGCAATAGCTTAATAATGATCAAAATCAAAGGCTTATATATATACCTACCCACGTACGTAATATAGATAACACAAGTATCCTGGTGGACATAAAATTTATATTATACAACAACTTGTAACCACTTAGATTAAGTTTATGATTGAATACCTCACAAAGCAGCATATTTCGGAACTTGACAACTCGTCAGTTTCACGTCTCAAACTCTAAAGTTATACTATTAACGTAACTCCCGATAAACTCATACGTCAGGTAAAGATGTGATGTGTCTTTGGCATACAAACGTATGTAATTCCGTATATAACTTTAAGTTTTAAGTCGAATCCGGTGTAGAAACTTGGTTTAATACGCCAATCAAAAGTTGCCTCAACGGAAACGATAAGATCGCGTTTATCTCGGTTTCGAGTTATGCCATAGTTTTGTTATAATATGAAAACAAGTTTATTAACTTTAAGTACTTGATGGGTTTTCAAAATTATGTTTCCCGTAGCATTAAATTATTTTATTAATTGACTAGCTGATGCCCTCAATGTTGTCCGCGTGGATTTAGTTTTTAAAAATCCTCCGGTCCTCAACTAAATCCGGTCCTCAATAAAATGGTTTTTTTCATAGGTATAGCCTATGAAAAAAACCATTTTATTATCATTATCATCTTAACTCTTGGTAATATGAATATTATGGTGATACGGATAATCCCATTTTGGTAATATTAACTATGGTGATACCTAGTTATCTATATAAATAAATAAAATTATAAAATTAAAGTGCCTGTTTGGTATATCAAATTAACAGCTTTTCACTAAATGCATTTGAAAGTACGGTTCTTATAAAAAAAAGCATTTTATTTTTTTCATTTTTGTCTGTCTGCTGTCTGTCTGTGTGTTTCGGCTGATCTCGGGCACGGATGGACCAATTTTGACACAACTTTCACTAACTTGTGTTTGTCTACCTATGTAAGATCTATATCTCCGTTATTTCTAAACCGATTTTCGTGAATCTTTTTTTAATCAATACAAAAACCTTGCGAGATGGCCCCATAAAAACTTCAGGTACGAACTCCTTGATCCTGATGCTGGAGGGTACTGCCTCTTAAACTGTAGGGATTTAGGAACTGTATTATTTATGAATAGTTATTGTAGGTGCTAAGTAAAGACTACGTCGTTCAATTCCAGGACCCAACTCTTCAATCCTGATGCTGCAGAGGTCTTGCCCACCGAAACTGTAGGTATTTAGGAATCGTCGATTGTGAATTGAAGAAGCGGACGAAGTCGCGGGTGTCCGCTAGTTATAAAAGACTAGATGATGCCCGCGACTGCTTCCGCGTAGATAAAGGTTTTTTTATTCCCGCGGGAACTCTTTAATTTTCCGGGATAAAAAGTATCTTTTAATCCTGGGAATGAGCTATCTCCATTCCAAATTTCAGCCAAATCGGTTCATGCGTTGTGGCGTAAAGGAGTAACAAACATACACACACACATACACATACAAACTTTCGCCTTTATAATATAAAAAAAGATATGCTTACCCTCTTCATCGCTCCCGATCATCTTATACCGGTCGTAGCCGCTCAGCTCCCTATGCAGTCCAAGACCGAAGTCATCCTTCGTCCACTGCAGCTGACCCGCCTTGTTCTCCACTCGACAGGGTAACGTTACCCTGGACCCGACTACTGCCGTCTGAGAAAAAAAATAATACTTCTTTTTATTGATGACAAGATCCTTACTGCGATCTCATCTAATGGTAAGTGACAAAGCCGCCTAAAATGTTAGCAGGCTAACTTGGAAGGGGGCATTGCAGTTTTAATTGGCATTGCAAGTGCGGTACCAGGAAGTAGTGAGCGTAGTAAGGAGGAGATAGGTAGTTCCGTAGGCGGTAGTGGAGTCGGGTATGCCAGTATGGTATCCATAAGGATTCCTTCTTCGGGATAGAAAAAAATCGATTCCTACACGCCATCGTGGTATCGTGACGAAAGAATAAATAAGCTAAATTGCTTGGCGTCAAGTCTGTGACATTAGAGATAAACATTCAACTAATAAATTAGTGTGCAAATTATAAGTTCCTTACAACATTACATTTACACCATTTACTAACAATACCAATAACAATAACGCCCATAAGCTCATTGAAATAAGATTATACATAAAAAAGACGTGTGGCACTCGGGGACTGCCGCGGTAAAGCTATTGCATAGCATTTTTTATCAACGCCATCTAGCGGCTCACCGTAGAGGAGTCCCGTGTCAGGTTATTTTCGTTACGGAATTTCTGGATTCGGTCTCCACGCTGGCCCGCGATAGAAGCTATGCAATAGCTTAATAAATAATTAAAATAAATGCATTTCGAATTTGCATAATAATAATCTAAATAAAGGATATCAAATATTACATTTAAGACTTCACGAAATGTCATATTGTTCTTGCAATTCACGTGGGCACCTAGGCTCCTGACAGGCACGCACACTTGCGCGATGTGCATGTACACGACGTAACCACATGTAAAGCTCACGCGCCCTCGTGAATGGGGATGTTAACACTAATCACAAATTAATGTTAAGTGTTAATTTTATGATAGTTTGTAGGATTAGAGTATCGAAAATCACATTTTTGTCACATGTCAGTCAAGTGACAGTTGTAGTGTTTTAGCGGGAAAATTCAAAATTACTCTATTTTTGTATATTTTCTCATCGAAACTACTAATATTTTTAAATAATATATATTTTTTTATTGTAAACAAGAGTCAATCTTCAAAATAAAAGCAATTCCGAAAAATTGTTAACATCCCTATTGCAAGAACTATACCAGCTTTGAAAATTCCTGGAAGATTCCCATGCCATGCAAATATCATGAATTTTAAACGTAAACTAAACGCTTCCGACGCGTTCCGTTCAACGGGAATCCCACTTTATACATTTGAGATACCTAATCAGCCATGTTTGGGTTGACAAATTGATGTTTATACTAGTAAAGCCTCCCACACACTACGTTCCACTATCCAGTTACGGTTACACACGAAAGGAAATTATTTTTTTATGTTGTAATCTCGGGCTTTATCTCCACGCAAGAATAATGGCGCCGTCATTTAACATCCGGGCACCTTTTAATCTGAACACTATCTAATGTATAAAATCAAATAGAGTATAGCAACTATAATTTTTTACCTATAAAATATACCGAACAATACAGCATGTCAGTAAATACACAAATAAATAAAATTAAAGTGTAGGTTTGTCTGTACGAAACTCCTCTTATTAAACTCTAATGATAGCTTAACTCAAAATCTCACTCATTTTCAAAATTTTCTTCTGTCTGTCTGTTTGCGCGGGCTTATCTTTGGAATAGCTGAACTGATTTTGACGGGATTTTCACAAGCAGCTATACAATCAGTCAAGGAGTGAACTAGACCACACTTTGCGTCGGAAATATTTAAGCTTCCTTTATATTGATATTAGAAAAAATACTATATGCTAACTAACCACTGAACCGATAGTGACGAAAATTAGTACAATGATTGCTTCCAACAAATCATCTACAGCCGATTTCTATACCTATTCTATCTGTAATCTCTCGCTTAGTTACCAAGCAACGTAGTAGTCAGTCAGTGAAATTGTATGGACTTTTTTCACAAACAATCGTACACTGAATATAAGTTACCTATCAACGTTTTTAAGTAACTTATCTTCAGTGTACGGATAGGGACAGGGCGTAAGTTGCTAATATTTTGTGGCCATTTTTCCGTTCTGTATCACCAATGTGAACCGATACACCTGTGCTCGAGTTTCCCGGGATCAGTAAAAATATTTACTCCGGGATATTTTTCTTAGAGCATCCGAACGACAGGCAAGCTTACACGGTACTTTCAGGTCTTGTAAGAGATACATTTTATTATGACAGCGATGATAGCCTTCTAGTTAAACCTACTTTTCGGGGGTTCGGAGATTCGATCCCAAGCACACACCTCCAACTTGAGTTATTGCGTTTTAAGCAATTAAATGTCTTTCTTTAACAGTAAAGGAAAATATTGCAAGACAACCTGCATGCGTGAGAGTACTCCATAATGCTCTCTAATATAACGTATGCAATATCTGCCAATCAGATTGATTACTATCTATCATTTATCACTATTATCAAACTTTGTTAGTATTATTCATAGTACAAACAATGTCGCGATATAACTCGAGACAGCGTCATCTATTAGAAGAATTGACAACATTCTACATGGAATTTTATTGGAGATAACTATAACAATAGACAGACTATGCATAATAACCATGTAAAAGCAAATGTAAAAATTCTTTCGGAACCCTTAATACTATAAATGCGAAAGTGTGTTTGTTTGTTCATTTGTTCTTCAACCACGTAGTAATAGAGCAACGGATCGACATCACATGGGTATAGTTGAGGACTTGTAGAGTGAAATAGGCTACCTTTCGTTGTAGAAGAGCAGAGGTTTCCCGCGAGATATTTAATATAATCTAACTACGAATAAATAATAAGTAAGACAGTCTTATTCAGAACAAAATCCACTCAAAAAAATGGCCCTACTTCAAACCATAATATGATTCAAAATACGAATTATACGAATCACTTCTGAGGTTACAGATAGACATGCTTGGTGATCGGTTCAAATTCAGAACGAAAGCAATGATTGGTTCGCGCGCGTGCTGCTATGTTTGCTATGACAGTTGAGTCATTGGAGGATGTTATGAAAATTTGACGTGCAAGAAAAATTACCAACTGTTGACGTGCTATTTTTGTTTTTAATCCCCGCCTCTAACGGCTTAATTTTAACCTCCACCCACTTCGGCGCAATTTATGTTGGGGTAATTTTTTTAACGCAGTTAGACTTCCTTACTTATTATTTATTCGTAGTAATCTGACGACAAAAGCTAGTCATATTATATGAGAGCGTATACAAAGGTCAACTCACCTGATCCTGTGGCTCCATCGCGAATTTCTGCTCAACGTAACCACCGCACACACCGACACACACGCACAACACAACAACACAACACCACCAAGTCCGCAACAACAGAAACAACGGTTTAACACACCGGCTCGTCAACCGCATCCTATAATAGTTCGACATTATGAACAATGTCTTTATACGCGCACATTCATAGGTACTTTATAATGTCACGTTCATATTCCGTCAAATCAGTTCGACGCCATTAGAGATAAATTCATCCGGATATCCTAAAGTTTATTTTTACATTTTGAAATGTACACTGCACTTCCCCTATGTGTTGAGTTGGACTTTATTTTCAGATCCATTTGTATTGGCGGCCATGTTTATTTTTGGGGTGTTCTTAGTTGATGTATTAGCTTTTGATTTACGTTCCGCCCCTGATCTGAAACAAATGAAAAATAGGTTAAATATAGATTCTTGTTAATGCTCTGGGAGTTAGTGAAAGATATCGCTGGGTGATTAGAAAGTGGCATGGGGTAGAGGGGGGGTTAAAACTGAATAGAAATAGAAATATTTTTTATTCTATTGAGATCGATATTTGTTACTCCTTCACGCCACAACGAATGAACCGATAGGGCTATTTGGAATGCAGATAGCTCATACCCAGGATTAACACATCTAGGCTACATTTTATCCCTAAAAGTTATAGAGTTCCCATGGAAATCTTAAATCTATACTAATATAAAGTGCAAGAGTTTGTTTGAAGGCGCTAATCTTTGGAACTTCCAGTCGGATTTCAAAAAATTATTTTTGTATCTGATAACCCAATTCTTGAGGAAGGTTATAGGCTATTCAACACCTCGGTACGACTCTTAGAAACCAAGCAAGAAGGAAGAATAGCGCGGGCGAACAATGCGATGCGGTGAGTCGGTGGTCGAAGGCGAGGAAGGAGACCCGACGAGAACCGAACAAGAACCGAACCAAAGGCCATCTATTAATCCGGAGGACCAAAGCGTTCCCATGGGATTATTAAAAACTAAATCCACGCGGACGAAGTCGCGGGCAACAGCTAGTACTTGATACACTTGTACGAAGTCGAGGGCATCGGCTAATTATTTATAAACATGAATTTAATTATTATAATTATATACACAAAAATGGGTAAGCAAGCATATTGTTGAGGGCGACACATTTGGATTTTTCTCAAGTCTATTCTACTTCTTCTATTTATTCTATTGTAGTTCTATATAAATTCAATGTTATATAGCGGAGCGAATGCCCCTTGGGCTAATGAAATAAATTAGTTGGTGGTCCAACTTTGCCGGGGCAGGAATAATTTGGCCAAGTTTCCTGTATTGCTGTCTTTTCAAGTTTTCCCGGCGATTGTTTGCCGGGGACGCCTCGCCTCGAAATATCTAGATCTACGCTAGCTATGCAGTTTTATTAAGCCAATTACTCATCTCTACAGATCTTTATAAATATGAAATGAATACGCTTTATTGTACACCACATTAAAGATAAAATTAACTTTTTTTTTTATTCAATGACAAGATAGCCCTTGCCTGCGATCTCACCTGATGGTAAGTGACGATGCAGTCTAAGACGGTAGCGGGCTAACTTGGAATATAGCATAGCAGTGTAAATTCAACCCATACCCCTAATTGGTTTCTACACGCCATCGTGCCGGAACACTAAATCGCTTGGCGGCACGTCTTTGACGGCAGGGTGGTAACTAGCCACGGCCAAAGCCTCCCACCAAACCAGACCATTTAGAAATTATAAATTCCTAAATTGTCCCCGCCGGGAATCGAACCCGAGACCTCCCAGTTATATGACCACAGCGCTCACCACTGCGCCAGGGAGGTCGTCAAAACTTAAAATAAATAAGATTCTTCTGAGCCAGCGCACAATAAATAAGCTCCATTGTAAAATCTAAATATATAAAAGGAAAAAGCGACTGACTGACTGATTGATCTATCAACGCACAGCTCAAACCACTGGACCTATTATGAGGTAGGCATCCGCTAAGAAAGAATTTTTGAAGATCTATCAAAGCACAGCTCAAACCACTGGACTGATCAGGCTGAAAGGCATACAGATAGCTACTATGATGTAGGCATCCACTAAGGAAGGATTCTTGAAACTTTCATCCCCATGGAGGTAAAATTGGGGTTTTAAAAATCTAGCTTTACTTGAACGAAGAAAAAGCTAGTTCATTACATTTGATTACAATTAAAATAAGTCAAAATAAATTTTATATATAGGATAAGTTCTTATCGATCGTTCGATATCAACAATAGCCGGTGTTAAATCTTGTATGATAGTACGGAACTCTTCGTGTGCGACTCCGGATCGCACTTGGCTGGTTTTACTCAGATCTTTTTCGTAAAACGTATGTCTTATCAAATTACATATCCACAAAACGTACACGGGGTTTTTCTTCGTAAAAAGAAAATCTCGTAACAACTTTTCCGTCTAAAATAAAATAAGCAATTTATAGTTATAGCAACGCCGCTCCAGTGGAATGGAAGCACGTATTTCGTTACATTATTCTCTTTACATTTCTAGCGGGAACAACTTTAAAACTATCCGTGGAATTTTAGATTTAGAGCTTGCAAATGAATCCTGGAAGGCTAATAGAAATAGGGTTTGGTCTATTTCCTGAGTTGTCAGTCCAAATCTGAATTTCCTAGAATGCTAATGAGAAATGTAGGTATTTGTTTCCTTTTTAGCTTCAGTTTGTATACATTTTTTCATATTAAAAAAATATCTCTTGCTTTACCTACTCGTGAACGGGTGCCACCAACGGAAATGGGCCTGCTTTATGTCTACCCATCTTAACGTGTGTTAGGTTGTGGTAGGTGTGCATTTTTGAAACTTCTTTGTGGAAACACTGTGTGCATAGCATAGTTTTGTTAATCATTGTAAAATTTTTTGAAAAGAGCAACTGCTGAGTTTCTTGCCGGCTCTTCTCAGCAGAATCTGCATTCCGAACCGGTGGTAGATTTATGACGTGTCATAAGTGCTACAAGGTAGCCTACATGAAATAAATAAATTTTGAATTTGAATATAAATGCGAAAGTTTGGATGGATGGATGGACATTTGTTACTAAATCACGCCGCAACAACTGAACTGATTTGGCTGAAATTTGGCACAGAGATAGATTATACTCCGGATTAACACAGACTACTTTTTGTCCCTGAAAATCAAAGAGTTCCCACGGGATATATAGAAATCTAATCAAAGCCGCCAAAGTCGCAGACATCAGGTAGCATTTAATAAAAAGTGGAAAACATTTAAGATAATACAGCTTTTTAATTTGACATTAAAACCCACAACTAGATGTAACTTTGTCTACATTGAAATACGGTTCAAGTCTTTGAACTATATCTTATATTTATACAATTATAAATAGAGGTTCGGCAGATACGAAGTCATAGATAAAGTAAAGATAAAAAAGAAGTGAAGTAGCGGGCGTCATTAGCATCAACTAAAAACTTTACCCAAAGTGGTACATCGACACTCAATTAAACAGAAATTATCCTAAACCGTGAATCTTTAGTTTAAATACATTTTATTAGAAAGATAAATATCTGATATCTTTTGTCGCTTTCTCACTACTAACTCGAATAGGGTTGTCAATATAGATCCCGTAAGCTCGAATAAACTCGAGTTTCTATACATGGCTTGGCTTTTATTTTGTTTGAAACTACAAACAAATCTAATTGACATATCTACCTACAGTTTTGGAAAAATAATGAATTGAGACATAGACGAGGTATAAAATTGGTTTTTAATGTGAAAAATAAAACGAAAAACTAAAAATAAGTAGTTGGAAAGTCTTCACTCGCTCTACATATATATTTTTACACATTAATAAGCAATCGATGTAACTTTATTTTTGCAGAGTTTTAATTTATTTTTATTTTTTTATTTGATGGCAAGATAACCCTTGACTGCTGCGATCTCACCTAATGGTAAGTGACGACGCAGTCTCAGATGATAGCTAACTTGGAAAGGGTATAGCAGTGTAAATTCAACCCATATCCCTAATCGGTTTCTACACGCCATCGTGCCGGAACGCTAAATCGCTTGGCGGCACGTCTTTGACGCTACCATCTTCATTTGTGTGATTTGTTTCATTTGATGAATCCAACATGTATTTTCTGAATTAAAGGGCTTTTTTGAATACTTGTGTGCGTACAGGAAACTCTTAAAGACGAATTAAAACATTTCTTCTATTCTATTGTCAACCAATACTGTTGTGTCGGGACATACACGAGTGAAAGTCGGGACATACACGAGTGAAAGGCACGGCGATCTTACTTGCATTGATTTATTAGCACTTAGTATCTAGTAAGTAGGTAAGTACAAGTGAGCCGCGATGCGGTACCATCGCATACCTAACAAATACGATCCATCCAATTTAACCGTAAACTATGGTTGTAAACCCTAAACCCGGATATGAGAGGTAGCCAGTTTCCCATAGTAATACAGGAGTATTACGGTATTTATAGTGTTTCATTATGGCTACGAGCTGGCTTGATTAACTCACAGATAAATTACACTGCGTGACACGGTTTTGGTACCCGAAAAACTGATTGCTATTTTAGTTTTCTATTAGTCATAGTATGTAGACAGTGCATATCTTTTGTTTCTATCACGTCTAGTTTTTGAGGTACACACCGTTAAATTTTTTCATACCCTCATTTTTCCCATACAAGTTAACTTTACCGTTATTGACAAAATATGTTCATTTCACATTGGTACCTTTGTAATTAATTGGTTAAGAGTGTAATCGTATGATTTTTAAAATAAATACTGGAAAAAGTAGTCACCGCCAGCGCAGAAATTAAAAAAACAACAATTGGTAGCGTGTGTGGTTACGACACATTCTTAAGTCTCAAAAAAAAAGAATTTTTGAAGGAAATGGATGAAAAGCGAAGGATTTTTTATATTTAAATATTGCGTAACTTATTTTCTTCGAAATTAAGTTACGCAATATTATAATATATAAAAATAAGGGCACAAATGCATCCATTAACGTAAAACAAACTTTACGATTAAAAAACCAAATGACAAAGATTTATGTACATGGAAATAATTAAAAGCTGTGATAGAAGGTTGCACAGGAAGGTTGTTAAGGTACTCTCAAAGCTGAAAACGTGAAACTCTTGGTGAATTATTTGTTAAAAAAATATAAAAAGATTGGTTGCTGGATGACATTAAAAATTCATTTTTTCCATATCCATTTCTCTTTTTATTCCATAAATCTTAAATTTGTGGGTGTTGAACCAGTGGAGCGGCTTACAGAGGATGTAAGGAGGCTTAAAGAATGGTTTCAAGGTCATTAGGATTCATCTATGTTAGGAGATAACTGCTGACGTTTAACGCAAGAAAATACTTTCTAACATAAAGCGAAAAGTTAAATATTTTTCATTTTTTGTGTATAATATAATACTTTTTATCGTCTATTTTATATTTTAATGTGTGCAAATATAATAAGAATAAATTTTACTCGAATTATTGATGATTTAATAATAAAATGTGTATATGTATTTAATTTTTAATTTCAGTACTAGTAAATTGTTTATTACCATGTACCTAAAAAACAAGACGTGATAGAGAAAAACTAAGTATGCATGCTTATTAAGCAATGTGTATGAATACATAAACAGGAAAAATTGAAATGGGTACTCAATTTTTTTCGAAATTTGTTGCGCAGTGTTATTACTCAAGATTAGGGTTGCCAGATTTTTTTCCAGCCTATAAGGGACAAATGGTTAAATGTGCAAAAAAATACGGGATTTCAGTTTTTTACCCGGGACAAATAAAAAACATAATTATTTAGTGTCATTTTTTTATTTTATTTTATAATATTTCCAAGGATCGAATCAGTTTTAACATTGTCATTTTGACACTAACACTGTCGTTGGTCGATGCTGGCGGCAAGTGCAAGTTACTTCACACTACACAGTCGCTCGAGCCGAGGCGAGTCGCACAATTAAACCGTACGTTTTACGAACGTTGCGTGTGTGAATACATATATCGATTTCATAATGAAAAACGAAGTGCGGTTCAAATACGGGACAGAGTCAGTCCCGCCGGGACATTTTAAACTATGCCAAAAATACGGGATGTCCCGGGAAATACGGGACGTCTGGCAACGCTACTCAAGATTCCCGAGTAACTGGTTCAAAAGGGGAGTTTATGCAGCTTGAAATTACTTGAAAGCGATTACGGATAAGCAATATTATAATGGTCATCAACTTGAATTGCTGCGTTATTGTTGATAAGATTTATAATAAGTATTTTAATGGGACAGGTAATAACAAAGTTCGCTAGTTGTTAAAATTTAATCAATAAACCAAACCTCAATAAATTGGAAGCCTTATTGAAGCCTCAATAGCCCAACGGTTAAAGGTACGGACTGAAAAAGGAGAGAAGAATGTTAGTCAAGTTCAGCTTGGCTAATATTCTTTTATTGAATTACTAGTTGATTCCCGCGACTTCGTCCGCGTGGAAAAAGTTTAGAGTGTCTTGCTATTATCCGCAAGAAGTTATGTCCTCTAACTCCGATGTTTCTAATAGTACCTACTCAATTTATAATAAAAAAAGAATTATCAAATTCGGTTTAGATTTGACGAAGTTATGGAGCAAAATCAACAAAAACTTTCATCCTCTTTAGTCAAAGCTTATTGTTTATCAGGATAAAAAGTGTCCTATATATTGAGTATCAGTTAAATACCAGTAGGTATACCAAATTTCATGCAAATCTGTTTAGTAGTTTTCGCATGATGCGCGCACAGACAGACAGACAGACACAGAAAATTCAATAAAATTTGTTTAGGGCTCAGTATCGATAATAAAGCATCCTCCGATTAAAATTTTCAAAATATGTTTTGTTATAAGTATAGATATATTGTGAGCCAAGTGTAGTAGGAAGAATTTATAATTTCTGAATTGTCTCTGGTCTGGTGGGAGGCTTTGGCCGTGGCTAGTTACCACCCTACCGTCAAACACGTGCCGCCAAGCGATTTAGCGTTCCGACAGGATGGCGCGTAGAAACCGATTAGGGGTATGGGTTGAGTGTACACTGCCATACCATCCAAGTTATTCCGCTACCATCTTAGGCTGTACCGTCACTTACCATCAGGTGAGATCTCAGTCAAGGACTATCTTGTCATCGAATTAAAAAAAGTACATACAACTGACATCAGCGTAGAGGAATGCAGACCTATCTGGAACTATCATTAATGGACTTTTTTTTAATTTTAGTTTTTGATAATCATAATTAAAATTATGAATGTATTACGTTACATAGCCGTGGTTCAAAAAAAAATTACTCACAAAATATCCAATGGATAGTTCAGTTTAGTCAATCATAATCCAGTTTCATTGGAATATTAATTAATTAATGTGGAGCATTGATTAATTGGTAATCCGGTTATATTTAACGTGTTTTATTCTGAGAACGCATCAACGGAACAGCGCGGCCGATGGGATAGCAATTCGGTTAAAATTAACTTATTAAATTATTATTATTATTATTTAAAGGAAATATACATTTTATATTTACAATATGAAAATTAGATACTGGTGAATCAAAAACCTAATCAGGTTTGTCCGTTCACCAGTAGGTATTCATGTGAGCGCCCTGAATCATACATTATGCATATTTAGGTATACACAATGCATGCTTACAGATAGACACACATGCTTACATTATAGGGACATTTAAGGCATGTAAAATATGCTACTTATATTTACTTAATACTATAGGTATTGTTATTGTTATTATGTAATTACTATAACTAATAAATTGTTCGTTATTATTCAACTAGTTGACGCCCGCGGCTTCGCTCGCGTGGAGTTAGTTTTTAAAATCCCTCCAGAACTTTTTCTAGAGATAAGCTTCACCTATGTCTACTTCTTCTAATATAACATGTTGTCTTGTAATTCCTTATATTATGTCCTTACATAAAATTAAAAATAAAATCTTAATATATAAAAATGAATCGCTTAATGTGTTGGTAAGCGCATCACGCGTGAACGGCTGGACCGATTTCGCTAATTCTTTTTTTATTGTGTTTGTTATTGTTAGGAGAAGGTTCTTATGAAAGAAAAAATTAAGAAAATTGCGCGGAAAATTAGAAAATTTAAGAAATATTAACCACCATATTAAATTATTTCTAATGTAACCGCTTTTACAATTCAAACTTTTTTGATGTAACCTTATGGCGTTTGACATAACATTGACAGAATGCGTGCTGCCAATTTCGTCAAAGAGGATGTAAAAAAACTTAAGACAGGACAACGTCTGTCGGGTCCGCTAGTAAATAAATAAAATAAACTTTTTGATTTTCCAGGATATAAAGTAGCCTATGTCACTCTCCTCAAATCTGTTGAAGCGTGATTGAAGGACAAACAACCAAACAAACACACCCACGCTTTCGCATTTATAATATCAGTGAGGATAAATATAAAGTTAAAGTTATTTCTAAATCATAGAAACACATTTAAACTTCGTTAATAATTTGCCTCAATGAATTAATTAATTTGTAACAAAAATAAATCGAAACGAACGCAACAACTTAAATATTTAAAAAAAACTCACCATATAAAGCGTTATGAATAAATTAATAATCACGTTCATTCATTGAAATGTTCCAACTTTTTTTTTTAATTCACACAAAAAGCTAACCCTGAAACGGCCACATGTTTTTCAAGTCTGACTAATTCACGACACGGTCCAGTCGACCCCTCGAGCGTCACTGAACTAAAATGCATTTTCAGACTATTGTGGGTATTTTTAACCCACCCCTACTGAACTGTCTGAGTCATCTACATCCGATGTTTAATGCCTGGCTATTTTTACGGTACACTGCCCATATATGTCTAATCATAGAACACGCTAGAATTTATACATATATGTATTTCATCAAAAGGAAGCAAGCAGTTTTCATAAAAACTATTATTTTGTTTTTAAATAAGTTATATTGATTGTCTTTAAATTTTTTGTGTAAAGTGATCCACAAGGCAATCTTAAAAAAAAATTTAAAAGGAAAAGTTGACTGACTGACTGATTGACTGATCTATTAACGTACAGCTTAAACCACTGAATGGATCAGGCTGAAAAGCATACAGATAGCTATTATGACGTAGGCGTCCGTTAAGAAAGGATTTTTGAAAATTCAACTCCTAAGGGAATAAAAGAGGGCTTCGAAACATCGAACTTAACGTGAGTGAAGCCACGGGCAATGGCTAGTTTCAGTATAAAAATCTAAATATATAAAAAGAAAAGGTTACTGACTGCCTGATCGATCAACGCGCAGCTCAAACCACTGCTTGCCGGATCGGGCTCTTTGGCATACATGCAGATAGCTGAAATGACGTACGCATTCGGTAAGAAAGGATTTTTGAATATTCAACTTAAGTATTTAATTTGATCGATGTTTTATAAGTTTCATTTTTTTATGGGGGTGACATAATCACCAAGTGATAAAACCCCGGCTTATTAATAAAGATTTAAAAAAAAACCCCCTAAAGTTGTAAAAGGGGTTTGAAAAATCGAAGTTTTTTTTTAAAAAACATTAGCCAAGCTGAAGTTGACTAATATTTTCTTATCCCCTCCAAATAAGCGGAAAGCTTGTGCTAGGAGTGGGTACGACAATAGTGCAACGGGTGGGTCTCGAACCTGCGACCTTTTAGTTTTCAGTCCGCACCATTAACCGTTGGGCTATTGAGGCTCAGTTAACGTGAGCGAAGCCGCGGGCAACAGCTAGCAAATGATATAGATCTTTTCGAGTACCTATGCAATCGTGTACTGCTCCGTAGAATTTTTGTGTCGAGCGCTGACATTTGTAATTAGACCAAGGTGAACGACAGGTTGAGCCGTACCTAGGTAATACACGTTACTTAAAGCTGCTTTTATTTTCACATTTTACTTAATACCACCACGCCATAGATATGAGTATTTTAATGTTGGTACTCAATTCGATGTCTTAACTCTTAGCATGGGTGGCCTAAGTATGTCATGCCCTCTTTAACATTTCTGTGGTGGTGTTGTGTGGTGCGGGTTGTTACGTTCCCTCAAATATGGTTGAGCGAAGCAATGGCTGGATCATGCGTCATGCTCGTGAACGGGTGCCACCAACGGGAATGGGTCTGCTTTGTCTTCCCATGTTGACATGTGTTGGATTATATGTATTGCATTTTTGAAGCTTCACTGTGGAAGCACTGTATACATAGCTTAGTTTGGTTACTTATTGTAAAATTATTTTATTTTTTGAAAAGAGCAACTGCTGAGTTTCTTGCCGGTTCTTCTCAACAGAATCTGCATTCCGAACCGTGGTAGATTTATGACGTGTCATAAGAGCTACAAGGTAGCCTACATGAAATAAATAAGTTTTGAATTTGAATTTGATAGATAGATAGTGAACTATAAAAAACTTATAAAGATGGTTGCAAAAATAAAATATACGGCTTCTTACAAGATTTTGTCGTGCCGCCAAGCGATTTAACGTTCCGGCACGATGCCGTGTAGAAACAGATTTGGGGGTATGTTTTTGAGGGTTGAATTTAAAATGCTATACCCCTTCTAAATTAGCCCGCTACCATCTTATACTGCACCGTCACTTATCATCAGGTGAGATGGGAGTCAAGGACTATCTTGTCAACGAATAAAAAAAAAAGATTTTCAATACCAAAACTGTCCTGAAACCTCAATTTATTTCTCCGTTAAACGTCACTCGACGTTGGTGAAATTGTGTGTAATTTTTTAATCTTTTATCCTAAAAAAGATAATCTTTTATCCTATTTAGAAAAACAGAGGATAAAATCTTACTCAAAGTGCACGAAGTCGCGGGCAAAAGATAGTAGTTGATAATTTACTGGAATGTAAAGTACGACATTTTATAAAAAGACTAAGAGACTAACAGGGTTACTCATTATACAAACCGGAAAGTGTTAAAATAACGCCAAATGTCTAGACAATGTCTGCTTCGGTAATTTTATATGCTTTCTAGCGGACGCCCGCGACTTCGTCCGCGTTCCTAAATCCCCACTGTTTAGGTGGGCAGAAATCCCGCAGCATCAGGATTGAGGAGTTGGGTCCTGGAATTCAACGATGTAGTCTTTACTTGGTACCTACAATAACTATTCTTAATCGACAATTCCAAAATCCCCACAATTTAGGAGGGCAGTACCCCTGCAGCATCAGGATTGAAGAGTTGGAACCCGAAATTTTTATGGGAGCATCTTGCAAAGTTTTTGTTTTAATTAAAAAAAGATTCACGCAAATGGGTTAAGAAATCACGGAGATATCGATATACAGAGATAGAAAAACACAACCCCTTCTCCTCCTTTTTCGAAAGTCGGTTAAAAAAGTAGCCTATACTATGCCCGATAATATCAGCTATCTACCAGTGAAAGTCCCGTCAAAATCGGTCCAGCGATTCCCGAGATTAGCGGCAACAAACAGACAGACAGACAGACAAAAATTTTAAAAATTGTTTTCTTGTTATAAGTACCGTATTTACTTTCGTTTGCAGTTAGTAAATAGCTGTTCTTTTGATATTACAAACAGACACTTCAATTTTATTTATTTGTATATAGATATAGCAATCCTTCATTCAAGTTTGAATTTCCGCCGGTTTTCCCACTAGGTTTTGATCTGAAACTACATTCCCAACTTAAAAGGCAGTAAAACTTGATCCTAGCTATCAGTTGAAGACATTAGCGTCAATAAAACATGTAGAATGCACGCTACTTCCGGGCGTCGAATGGGATGCCAGTATTTTAAATATAGAAGGATACGGCCATTTTGAATTGCGAGCCGTTCAACGTCCGTGCTCATGACATTTAAGGTCGTAGCCCACTTATACGACACCGCTGCAACACAGCTCCCGCACAACACTACCTGTAGCTAGCAGACAACTCGCTGCCTCCGCGCCTACAGCTAGCAGGCTACTCGCTGCATCCGCGCCTACAGCTAACAGGCTACGCGCTGTGTCCGCGCCTACATCTAGCATGCTGCTCGCTGTCCCTACAGCTCACACTTACCGCGACAGGCCCAGTTGTGATCAGTCTCGATTGGAAGCACTCGTGTTATTCGTTATGTCTCAATTTACATTACGCGAACTGGCTGTCATCGCTATTGCACTTGACGATGAAGAGAATAGCTCGAGAAAAAGCAGAAATCGGAGATATTGGGTGCATAACATGTTAAAGGCTTGCCTTCTTGAACTTAAACTTCTTGAAGTTCAGATGGAGAATATCAGAAGATCATGCGACATTTACTAGATGATGAAGAAAAATTCTTCATATATTTTCATATGGATCGGTATTTATTTTACTACATATTATCATTTATTCAGAACGATATTGATCGGTAAATCATTCGAGAATGTAGCCCTCTAGGCTCTAATAGAGGGCCTCTATTTTAGTGCGGCGGGCGGGGCGGCGGCGGCCGGCGTCTCTCCACCCGCGCACGTACGCCGACCGTTAGCCCGCTTCAAGCGAACAGACGCCGTGCTCACAGCGCGCGGCCTGCTCTGTTAAGTGTGCGGTATACCACTGTGTGGCAAGGTTGCGGCAAGCTCGCTTAGCGCGCGCTGTATTCTATTTTGTGTTGTTACTGTAAAGTGCACCTCCAGAGCACGATATTAAGTCCATATTTGAATGCTCATATTTTGGTTGGGCGGGAGCGGTGTCGTATAAGTGGGCTACGACCTTTATTATAAAGTGATGTAGGGTTGGAAATTGAATCAATTGCCTACAAAATATCTGTTTCGTTTTTTGTGAGAGTGTATCCGATTTCGAAATTGGTACGCAAATAAAAGAGCGGTGGCGTATTTAATTGGAACGCTTGCGGCCTTCGGGAATTGACATGAACTTATGCATACTTGAATACAATAATATCATTTCATTAATTTTGTAAGAGTTTGAGGCCTGTAGCAGATCTCCGCCGCGTAAATAATGTAGCGAAATCGCTGAAGCTTCAACGTGTCTTCTCCGTGTACAGAAGCGAAAATTCCTGTTTTAAGATAAAGTTTTTTATTTGATTACAAGATAGCCCTTGTCGCCGATCTCACCTGATGGTAAGTGATTTTACATCTTATGTCTTGAAAGAGGTATGGCAGTATAATTTAAACCCAAACCCTTAATCGGTTGCTAGGTTGCTGTACGTCATCGTGCCGAAACGGTAAATTGTTTGACGGCAAAGGTGGTAAGGTGGCAAGGGTGGTAACAACGCCCAACGCCGCCAACCAAAAGAAACGATTGATTAACTATAACTAGTGGTTCGCCCCGAGACCTCGCGATATCCCATAATTCCCAAAAGTTTTAATTATATATTGTAATAATTAACTTTTAACATTAGACGCAATAAAAAAATAATAGTTGACATAAAACTGTTTTACTGACACAGCGCCATCTATTAGCATTATAGTGAAGCTATTAGCTTCACAATGATGCTAATAGATGGCGCATTAAAATTAAATAATTTCGTTTCTTTATAACATTTATCTAATTTTAGTATTTGTTGTTCAAGTACAGGATATAACTGAATTTTCAACCAAGTTTCACGTTCTAATATTCAGTAATTCAGAAGTTATAGGGCTCTGACAGACATTTATACGGACACACTTCTCTGTCTAGTAGGCAAGCGCCCTAGTTGACTCAGAGAACTTCGCTTCGCTCGTTCAATTAATTAATCATAATTATGAAAGGATCTCATTCCATCGCGATTTACGCGATACCTCTAGCACCCGAACACAATATGTACCACGAAATATATATTATAGGAAAATCAAACGCGTAGATGTGACTGACACCTTAGTACAGAGCCGAAATCACGTGAGTACTATAAACTCACTGTCAAACATCCTCGGAACAGGCATTTTCATCTTTGTTTCGAATGGCAAACAACGGAGACGTCATGCTCCAAGATTCAGCGGTTTCGCGGTAGCGGTGTCCTAAAGGCCTCAATTATTATTTTCAATTTGCTTGCTTAATTGAACTCGGTTCAGAAATTATTTATTGCTTGTTACTGAACTGAAGCTTATTAAGTATGTACAGACATATTTTCATTTCTTGTACTCTATTTTTACCACAGAATTCTAGATAAGGTAATAGAAATGACATCAACGTAATATATTACTTATTGCTTATTGTTGTTGTAATACTAATAATTGTTGTAAAGTGATCAGATTTTCTAGCAACGAGTACTAAAATAAAAAGTAACTGTACCTAATTAAGTTTTTACATACTGCTGTTATCAATAACCCTAAAATGATGACAGACTTTGTAATGACCCGCGTACATTATTGAGTATAGTACGTTTATCTCACGAAGTTACGGGCGCTTTACTTGTGGTTACGTCTTGTACATGCACATTGTGTAAGTGTGCGTGCCTGGCAGGAGCCTAGGTGCTCTCTCTCGTTTGCACTTATACAGAATCGACACACACACAACCATGAGCCACGTACCCTCGTGAATTGAAAGAAAATAATTACAGCTAATATTTTTTGTTAGTAATACTAATAATTAATTTTGCGAAGGTTTTTTAAGCAATCAAAAAAATTAAAAAACCTACTGTATCTAATTAAATTTTCACATACACTGGTACCTAATTCTGTTATCAATTAACCCTAAAATGACGACGGACTGGGTAATTGACCCGCGTATATTATTAAATATTCTCAGCGCACATAACCTAATTGGGTAAATTGAATAAGATACGAGCGAATGAAAAGGGTTAAATTCGAATAAATTATTTATTACCGCTGATTTGGGTAAGCCTTTACGTTGGTGATTTATAGAGATGTTGAATACCTACACATAAAGTTTTAAGCTATTGCATAGCTTTTATCGCGGGCCTTGAGCGTGGAGACCGAATCCAGAAATTCCGTAACGAAAATAACCTGACACGGGACTCCTCTCACCGCTAGATGGCGTTGATAAAAAATGCAATGCAATAGCTTTACCGCGGCAGTCCCCGAGTGCCACACGTCTTTTTTTTAAATATTGAAGCTTTTTTATAATACTAATAATGTGTTTAAACATGTTGATGTAACAGCTAATAAATAATAAAAAAGGTTTTTTTTTTATTATTTACTAGCTTTTGCTCACGGTTTCGCAAACGTTAAATTCGTTTTTTCGAATCCCTATTTTACCCTCAACCCTCGGGTTTAATTTTCAAAAATTCTTTCTTAGCGGATGCCTACGTCATAATAGCTCATAATAGCTATCTGTATGCATTTAGCTAGTTCCATCCAGCGGTTAGAGCTGTGTGTTGATAGATCAGTCAGTCAGTCAGTCAGTCACCTTTGCATTTTATATATTTAGATTTTCATTCATATAATACGTTATAATTGGAACCAACGCAGTGAAGTTTCTTGTCAGGATATATTTTATCGCAAGCGGAGTGAGCACTAAATGAAAGCAAATGACAGCTCATTAACCGACTTCCAAAACAGGAGGAGGTTCTCAATTCATTGGAATCTTTTTTTTAAATATTTTTTATGCACGTTCCTCGATTATCTTGGTACTTTTTATTCTTGTTTGATGTTTGATTTGTTATCAGGAATGCATTAAACCAAGATTTTACCTGTACTGTAATGTAATGTAACCTCTTAATTATAAACTGAAACAACACATCGGTTAGAAATCAGCTTGTCATCAAATCTTGTTAATTATAATTAACTGGCATCCAATTAATTAATCTACAAGCGATTATGTGCTTGGCAGACTGATTTAGGATTAGGGTGACCATCTGGAAACACTTTGACCAGTATTAGACGTTACATAAAGTAAAATCAAAATGTAAACAATGTGTAAACATTTTGATTACGTATCGAAAGAGAAACACTTTTTTTTTTTCAAGGTAAAATTACAAAAATATTAACTTTTTTGGAAAAAATCATTAAGTAGACTTATTGTTAAAATTTAAAAAAAAAATACCAACTTTATTATATTATGTAGGTACTTTCATTACTTCTGGTGTTTTAACCGACTTTAAAAAAGCAGGTACGTCTCAAATCGATTTTTTTTTTATGAATGAGTAGGTTACCTACCTACTAGTGGTAATGCTAGTTACTTACGTGTACGACAGGTCGAGACTCTACCACCGGTTCGGAAAGCTGATTCTGCTGAGAAAAGCCGGCAAGAAACTCAGCAGTTGCTCTTTTTAAAACAAAAATGTTACATTTAGTAGCTTCCTATTTTGTGGACAGCTGAAGCAAAGCAGATAGATTGCTTCCAAGCAACTTTGTGATTAAGGAATTCATTAACTGTACTCATTGTTACTGAAATAAATATTTTTGAACTTTTTAATTTCGAATGAGGCGATGTCTGATCTGGGAGATCTGCCTCACAGCCTCAGTAGTTAGTCGTTGCTGATGATGAAGGGTGGAAAGTTAAAGGATAAATCCCATTTAATGAATTTCATACGTTTGAAGGCGGGTATTAAAAAAGGGATAGAATAAGTCGAGCCGCAGAATTTTTTTTTGGCCACAAATCCTAGCTTCTAATTTTATAACTTAGCCACGGGAAAATAATGAAGCTTCTAATAAACTAACTCGCCTTTTTCACAATAGCCACAAAATATTCCAAAGAAAGCATCAAATAAAGAGCCAATTTTTATAACTTGGCCACCAGGTTAATACATCGCCATCTAATTTATTAACTCAGCCACGGATACAAGTTAGGTTAGGTTGGGGTTATACATAAATATTCAAGTTACTTAGGTTCTATTGGGATCGTAAACCTACTTAAGTCAAAAAAATATCATTTTTTGAATTTTATTTTTCTAAAAGAAAAAATTTCCTTTTTTTCTTTAGTTAAGTATATTACAAACATTTTTTTTTATTCCATTTATCTCAAAAAAAAATCTTTTTTTAAAATTTATTTACGTAGATACCTATCATTTGCTGTGGCTGTGCTATGATGCTGAGTTGTATTTATAGAAGCCTATATTCAAAATAAATAGTGGCTAAAATTGTATTTTTTAGAGGCTCATTGATTGTGGCTGACTTAGTAATTTAAAGGCCAATTTATATTTTTAGATGCTATTAAATAGAAGCTTGTTTAATTACATGCCATTAAAAAATAATTTATTAAATGAATTTTATATAATACTAGCTTTAACCCGCGGCTTCGCTCACGTAAGGTTCGATTTTTTAAACTCCTTTTTTACCTCCTTCGGGGTTGAAATTTTCCAAAATCCTTTCTTAGCGGATGCCTACGTCCTAACAGCTACCTGTATGCCAAATTTCAGCTCGATCGGTCCAGTGGTTAGAGCTGTGCGTTGATAGATCAGTCAGTCAGTCAGTCAATCAGTCAGTCAGTCACCCTTGCCTTTTATATATTTAGAAAACGGGAAGAGTTCGAATAAGTTTTTAATACGACACGTGTCTTTCCTGCTTAATATTCATGGAAGTTCTACTTCAAAGCTGTCTAGTGATTTTAAACTGATAAATGTGTTCACACAAGTGTTCTCCTGGAGAGAATTTAAACGATGTTCATAATAGAGGATTGTTTATATTTGCATAATAATATTATGGTGGCAGTTCTGCTGTATTAAGAGCAAGTGTAATGGTAAATCTTGAGGTGCAGATTTGATTTTCACAGCAGTAGATCTGGTTTTAACTATCCGAAAAAAAAAAGACGTGTGGCACTCGGCGACTGCCGCGGTAAAGCTATTGCATAGCATTTTTTATCAACGCCATCTAGCGGTTCACCGTAGAGGAATCCCGCGTCAGGTTATTTTCGTTACGGAATTTCTGGATTCGGTCTCCACGCTGGCCGGCGATAGAAGCTATGCAATAGCTTAAAAATAGGCAAAAATTACATCATATTTCCAAGCGATGATACTAAACACAACAAAGTAGAGACATATTTAATAATGTTTGTTCAGATATTAAATGTTTATAATGTTTGTTATGATACAGGCGGCGCAAGACCATGACATGTGGAAGTCCAGGCACGAGACCTTGGTCCAGCAGTGGAGGTCTATCGGTTGAAAAAGAAGACGATACCTACTCTAGCCATTACGGTCCAAAAAATATTTTTTAACTAGACATTGTTTACCTAGGATTTTTATAATATAAGTATAATTTATTTTATCAAAAATACCCTCACCCTTAGTTATTACGTATTTAATAAAAATACCAAAGAAAGGGCCGTTTGGCAATTTAATAAATCTTTGACGTTCAAAGAATCAATGTTCGTAATTTTATCACATATTTTCCTTAAGTACCTAAATCGTTTATCTGAAAGAATTTTATGAAATTACTAGCTTTTGGCCGCGACATCGACCGTGTGGAGTCGGGTTTTTAAAATCCTGCCGAATCGGGATTTTCCGGAATAAAAAGCTACCAATCTCACTGTTCAGATTCTCAACACTATGTCTATGCTAAAATTCATACGAGTCCGTCGAGTCCGTTGCTCTGTTGCTTCATGATTAAAGGACCAATCACCTAGGTACACAGAAATACACTTTCGACTTTATAATATGTTCTTACTAGCTTTTGCCCGTGGTTTCGCTAACGTTAAGTTCAAATTTTTAAACCCCTATTTTACCCCTTCAGTTTCAATTGAATTTTTAAAAAATCCTTTCTCAGCGGATGTTGCGAACATCAACTAGTCATATTATAATTATAAAATTATAAATGCGAAAGTTTGAATGTATGTTTGTTACTCAATCACGTCACAACGACTGAACCGATTTGGAACAGGCTACTTTTTATCCCGCAAAATAAGAGAGTTCCCGCGAGAATCCAAAAAACCTCAATTCACGCGAATGAATCATCTAGTAGTTAATAAAAAAAAATCATTTCCAAAAATGTGGACAGAATCACAAGCAGGAGCTACTAGCTAGTTGGTAAATAATAAATTCACACCGTCTCTACACCGTCTCATAAAAAAAAGAGACAAGAAAAAATCACGGACAAATCAACAGGTTGTCGGTCGGTCGGTGGTCAGGTTTTTTCTCTTTTTATCCCCCAGCCGTTCTGGGAACGGATGTCGTTGGACGTCCGTGACGCAAGCCGCTCTGACAATCTAGGGACTGATCACACTTGTTCAGCTCCGTTCGCGTTTCGCCGGACGATTCTGGTCACCCATATTGAGTTTCACTTCTATCAGCCGCGTACAACACCGTTAGTTTGTTAAAGCTGCCGTCCTAAAGCTAGTGTCGTTAACTACCAAAACCATATTTCGAGCTATGATGCAAACAGTGGCAATTTATAAAGAAATGACGCCATTTGAACTAATAAACGACGTTTTTCATATTGCTATATCATAAACTACAGCAGTAAGGAGAATATCGATTAGATGGATCGATAGAGTTTTTTTTTTTCTAAGTAAGATAGCATTAAAAATCGTATTTGGTCAACGACTTTGCAGCAAATGTACTAACTAATGACTTTATTGCAAATGTTGGTTAACGACTTTGCAGCTTGAGGGCAGAAAGGCCGTCATAACATCTCTGCTGAAACGCGCCTACGTTTACGGGACCGTGTATAATATGGGCTCGACCGTAAAAATAGGAAAATCTTCTTTCAGCTGTTGTTGTACGCTATGCTTTAGAAATTGTTTTAGTTAGTATAGCGCCGTGATAAGCATGCGCAGGAATGCCAATGGTAAAACACGCTTGTCCTTATTTTTACATTTGCCACGAAAGCTAAATAGATGCGAAAAGCTGAACGGATGCGTCGTACACATCTCCATAGAAAATACCAGTTTTGTATGGACTAAAATTGAATCGAACCGGATAAGTGTAATTTGTCCCCTACTGTTTACTAGGCCCTACCTTTATGTAGTAATATACCAACTTCGAAAAAAAGGATGTCTATTATTATCCTACCACATAGTATACCTGATTTCTGGGAAGTCATGCTGCCAAGCAATTTAAATTCAAATTCAAATTCAAATTCAATTTATTGCAAATTTGGGTACATAATGTTCTTATAATATTATAAAATGTCCGGCCAAATACCTTGCGGCATGCAATACTTAACATTAATTATTAACTAAGTTTACAATTTCCCATATTATTACACCTGTTACTGATATATTATTTGTATATAATTTTAATGTGTGAGGTCATTACAGATAGGTATGTCAATTTCAATATTATACAATGTCAATTAGATCATTTTACTACAATACAATTACTAATAGATGTCAATATTTCCTCAGATTTAATGTCAATACCTTTAGGTCAAAAAACAAATATAATATTTCAGTTATCATTTAAATACTCAGCCACACTGTAAAAACATTTGAATTTAGCGTTCCGGTACGATAGCGTGCCGTCTAGAAACCGATAAGGGTTTAATTTACAAATGCTATACCATTTCCAAGTTTTATCGTCACTTACCATCAGGTGAGTTCGCAGTAAAGCGCTATTTCGTCTTCTAATAAAAAAAGCCAATCAGCTTGTCCCACTGCTTTCACAGGTCTATTTTTGACAGCAAATAAAATTGACATTTGACAATCGTATTAAAATTGATTTGATGGTAGGTAAGTGTATACATTGTAGTACCTCCTTTGTCTATAATGTCGTTTCCTCTGATCTCCCGATTGTCTTTACAGCACCATTTCATGTACCATAAAGGTCATAAAGTCTTGTTACTATTCAAATAAAGATTTACTTCGCAGATATATTTTACGACATTGATAAAGAACGCTCTTAGCATTGTGAGTGGTTTGGGTACAACCTCCTTACCTACCTGCCCGCCTGGTATTTATGACACTCCTGGTTCAGTAGTTATTAGGGGAGGTTTAAATTCCCGGTTGAGTCTGTTTGGGAAATTATTCTTCTAAATATATAAAAGGCAAAGGACTGATTGACTGACTGACTGACTGATCTATCAACGCACAGCCCTAACCACTGGACGGATCGGGCTGGCATCCAGACAGCTATTATGACGTAGGCATCCGCTAAGAAAAGATTTTTGAAAATTCAACCCCTAAGGGGGTAAAATAGGGGTTTAAAAAATCGAATTTAACGTGAGTGAAGCCGCGAGCAAAAGCTAGTTCTCTATAATAATACTCTAGGCTAGTCTTAAATCTTAGACGGAGGCTGGCTTCGGCCGTGGCTAGTAACAATCAGCAAGTAATAACCCTGCTAATAAAGCCGTGCCGAAGCAAGGCAAACAGAAAAAAACTTTGATCGAAGGTTTTTTCATATACATACCAACATAATATATTTATATATTCACGATTTTACAACAATTTGACTGTTGTAACAATGTGTTATTCATTAATTACAATCGGAAATACATATCACATGTAAGAATAATATTTGTAAAAAGAAGAAAATAAATACCGTCTCTTTCTAAAACGAAATTTTGTATGGCGAGTGTATGGAGCTATGGAATAGTGACGTCATGTTGCAATAGCGCTCTCCTTTTCTAACAGGAAACTTTAACAGGAACAGGAAGCTCTATATTTTCGACACCTAGTTAAGATATTAAAAAAAGAAAAATGACATTGTGTTATAATATCAGAAACATTTATTTTGAGTAGGTATACAAAAAAAATTCAGAGAGATCATGATTTTTTTTTGAGAATCAAACTTAAGATAGTCGTAAGCCAACACTTTGTTTACATTTTAAGACAGCCAAGGCTTAATTGATAATAATTATATGCACCTATTATGTAAACGTATCCTTCTCACATCACTTCTAAAAACAGGTTCCTTCATATCATATAACTGTATGTTCCGACATAAATATATCTCAAGAAAATATCTATTACATCACTTTTCATCTCGATAATGTGAGCCAAGTGAGCTCTATAACAATAAATTGCAGACATACACGGTAGCGGACAGAAAATGTTTACCACCTAAAGATTCATAATTACATGCACACGTCTATGCCTGATAGGGTCGCCAGATTTTTTTTCAGCCTATAAGGGACAAATGGTTAAATGGGCAAAAAATACGGGATTTCAGTTTTTTACCCGAGACAAATAAAAAACAAAATTATTTAGTGTCATTTTTTATTATTTTTTATATTTTTCCGAGGATCGAGTCAGTTTTAACATTGTCATTCTGACACTAACACTGTCATTGGTCGATGCGGGCTGCGAGTGCAAGTTAGTAGCAAGACGAGTACGTTTTACGAACGTTGCGTGTGAAACTGTGAATACGTAGATCGATTTCATAATGAAAAACGACGTACGGTTCAAATACGGGACAGAGTCAGTCCCGCCGGGACATTTTAAACTATGCCTAAAATACGGGATGTCCCGAGAAATACGGGACGTCTGGCAAACCTAATCCCTGACAGTCGATATGCTTTCGATATTCTATGGCGTTATAGACCTTACTGCACGCAATGTGATATAGAATCTACTTTGATAAACATTTTCTGTCCGCGACAATAAACGAGTACAGTCCACATGTCGTATTAGCAGTCATGACGTCTACAATATCATGATGAACGAGTGATATTCATTTGTATGCCGATAATGTATTAAATTATTGGTAAACAAATACGTATCACTCCGAGCACACAGGTCGCGCGTCAGCATCGATTGATTTGTTTTGATACCGCAGGGGTGAGTCGATTCAATCAATATGCTAATATGCCGTCTATGTGGACAACGAACGGATATGTTTGTTGAAGAAACAGATCGCACTGTACCAACAATGACTGTATCAACAACTTGCTCCTGCACTACCAACTATTACTTCGTAATCTATCTATAGCTTTTTTATATCCTTCTTCTGACCATTCATAAAATAAAGGTTTTTAATATTATTTATTTATTTATTTATTTATTTATTAAAGAGGCACACAAAACAGGTTGAGACTAAAAATTACACAAAATATAAATACATACAGCTTATCGAGAACCAAGTAACAACCCTTAATATGTGTACACAGCATGATTGAATAAATTAATTAAGATTAATTATTATAACACAATATCATTTTATCCCCATTCAAAAGAGCAGGAGGTTCTCAAGTCATCAGACTTTTTATTGTTAAGCTATTGCATAGCTTCTATCGCGGGCCTTGAGCGTGGAGACCGAATCCAGAAATTCCGTAACGAAAATAACCTGACACGGGACTCCTCTCACCGCTAGATGGCGTTGATAAAAAATGCTATGCAATAGCTTTACCGCGGCAGTCCCCGAGTGCCACACGTCTTTTTTTTTTTTTTTTTCGTTTTATTTTTTATGTTTGTTCCCCGATTACTCGAAGACGCCTGGACCGATTTGGAAAATTCTTTTTTTGTTTGAAAGGGTATTCTTCCCAGGTTGTCCCATGGTCATCAGTTCAGGATCTGATGATGTGATCCTAGAGAAAGCGAGGGAACTCTTCAAATTTTATATGCACAATTGATATAGGTACTTTATAGTGGCGTTTGAAGTCGGTTTTTTAAAAGAATTTTCATGTTTATACCTATTATTGAACTGAGAGATGCCGCATTAAAAAAATTTATTTGACTGTATTTGTACGAAACTCTACTTGGTTGTTCCTCGTTTGTTGGAAACAAATCCTTCAACTCAATTTTATGCTACAACGAAAGTCTTATTGTCTTAGTGAAAAATACAATTTACTTCGGAAGCTTTGTACAGATTCCTCTGTGACAAGTTTTGTGCTTTATACTCGTAGTTTCTTTTGTTAAGTTTTTCCATTGATAGTTTCGCAATTGCTATCTGAATGTTTGCATTCGGATTAATTTGTCTTATAGTAGCAGTGATAGTTTTTTTTTTTATGTGAATAGCAGGCAAACGTGCATGCGGGTCACCTGATGTTAAGTGATTACCGCTGCCCATGAATATTTGTAGTACCAGTGTGACGAAGCGTGACGTCACAGGATCTACGGAGCCTGGGCATACGTGACTCAACGCACGCGCCCAGAACATTCCAGCGATCACCTGAGGAGTGGCGCGACGACGGCCGGCCAATCAGCGCGCAGCAGCGGGTACAGCGCGTGCACCGGTCCCCCGCCGCGCCCCTCAGTCCGGCGGTCTATAAAACCGCGCAGCCCGGCGTCCACCGACAGTTCGCCTGCTGCCGCTCTCGCCTACGTCGGCTCGTGGAACTCCGGGCTCGACGAGGTGCCAGGGACAGCTAGTGGACGCCGGAGGTGCTGGTCGAATCCAGGTCCCGGCCAGAAACGCCCAGCACCACCGTAACCTCTCGTTCCCCCTCCGCGTCTCTTTCCCCCCGCGTACGCGCGTTGCGTAACCGGCATCGTATCGGATACGATCGGGAAATCGTCCGACGGCTCCGTCTGAGCCGTACCGTGTAGATAGCTTAGTGCATAGCGTGTGAACCTAGATATTTATGTACATATAGTTAAGTGTTGGTTTGAAATAAAGGCCAAGAGCCAGTTCCGGTTGTGATCAGTGTTTTCATTGTCGAGGAAACCCTATCCCTTATGTGCGAAACCACCAGCCAGTGAAATCCTGGGCTCGTGGCTTCGTTACACCAGAGGCACCACCAATGCATTGCCGGCTTTTCAGGAATTTATTGGTCCGCCCCTTGAATAACCACCTTTTATTCAATGAGCCTCGTTGTTCTAGTTGTTAAAATTCAAATTCAAATTCAAATTCAAATTCATTTATTGCATATTTGGGTTTACATTAGGTCTTATATATTGGTTAGTTAGTACATCCAAATGCCTTTAAAGGCGTGCAATATATGTCAGTTTAAAAAATATAATTATTATTCGTATTTACAAATATAATTATTATTCGTATTGTTAACAAGTTATACTTTATTAAGGAAACTGTGTGATAGCCTCTACTTATTAAATAAATCGATAAACGTCCACTGTTGAACAGAGGTCTCTTGCATGGATTTTCACAGGCCTCGGTCTTGCGCCGCCTGCATCCAGCGCTTCCCTACGATTTGATTAATGTCGACGGTCCACCTAGTGGGAGGTCTGCCAACAATGCGCTTCCCGGTGCGGGATTGCCACTTCAGTACCCCCCACCCCAACGACAATCATTTCTTCGAACTATATGCCCCACCCATTTCCACTTCAGTTTCGCGACTCGTTGGATTATGTCTTTGGCCCTGCAGGGTTACTCCGAGCATAGCTCTCTCCATTACCCGCTGAGTGATCCTGAGCATTCTTATGAGGCCCATAGTTAGCGACCATGTTTCGGATCCATAAGTCATCACGGGCAACACGCACTGTTCGAATAATTTAGTCTTCAGGCACTGTGGAATTTTGGACGAGAATACAATGTTTTTGTATCAATCATATTGAATATTTTGGGTTAAAAATTCGATCGACTGACATTCGTGTTGTCCCGCCGATTTAATTTATTGTTCGTACATTCACCGTATTATTTCATGCTTCATTGAATATTATAACAAGCCGCAAGCTAGTAAATTTTAATTCACCGTTTCTGTATAAATTGATGACAATAGACTTTTATTTTGGTAAGTATTTGAAGAAACCGGTTATTTTTAATAGATGAATAGAAGAAACCAGAATTTTTTAATAGACGACAGTTAAGTTGACCGCAATTTGTTTTTGTGAATGACGGGTTTGGCGCTTGGCCGAAATTTTGTGGAATGCTAAATCCCTACTAGTATTATAGTAAATGCGAAGGTGTGTTTGTTTGTTTGTCCTTCAATCAACGGAGCAACGGATCAACGAGATTTTTTGCATGAGCTATAGGTACTTGAGGACCTCGAGAGCGATATAGACAATTTTTATTCGTTTGTGTAGGTACTTATTGAAAATCCGTTAAACACTAATTCGTCGGTTAAACGTTACTTGGTGATGGTGGAATTGGCGTTTAGTGTTCGTCGCCTAAAAAATTTTCCGAGACATCAAATTTTGTGAGTCACGACATCTGTTAGTGAACAATTTTATCTCTTTTGTACTTTTTGAGTTTTATGCTCTTAAATGCGATGGAAACAATTTCAGCCAACTTCTCAGAGCGTCGTTTCTTCTTTTTTAACCGAATTTTGATAATATCTCAGAGCTTCATTTCTTCTTTTTAACCGACTTTCGACAATTTCTCAAAGCGTCGTTTCTTCTTTTTAACCAATTTTCGATAATTTCTCAAAGCGTCGTTTCTTCTTTTTTAAACGAATTCAAACAAGACAAGGTTATCAATTCGACACGTACCTACGTATCAAAAATAAAATCAAAATATATTTATTTGTTGAAATAGGTTAGTACAAGGTAATATTGCTAGGCAGTTGCTTGGTAGGTATCACTAATTTTCATGCATTTTTCCAATATGTATGCAATATGATCTATTGGAAGTGCAAAATACTCACATATAATAATCTAATAGGGCTTCCAAATAAATATACAAAATTTTGCACGTGTATGTATGAATGTAGTATACATAATATGTATGTTTGTCCACGCATTTCTCCGAAACTACTTATCGAAATATGATCATTCTTTACATTATCATTACTAACACAGGGTCTATGTGTGAAAGAACAGTTACCTGATAAAGGTCTAACACGACCACTTGACTACTGGTTTACAAAATGAAATGATAAATCACTTGTAACACATTATTGACACTCGGCTATCATTTAAACAAGCAGGTGGCATAGATACAGATTGATTTGTTTTGATATAGCCATCCGAACCGTTACAATCGATATGCTAACGCTGCTATCCACATAACCTGAGGGCCAATCAATCGTATCCATTTATTGATACCAGTATTATGAACTGGACCTGTCGGTAGTAAATGATTAATGCCTAAGTATGTCATGCTCGCTTTAAACATTTCTGTGGTGGTGTCGTGTGGTGCGGGTTGTTACGTTCCCTCAAATATGGTTGAGCGAAGCAATGGCTGGATCATGCGTCATGCTCGTGGACGGGTGCCACCAACGGGAATGGGTCTGCTTTGACTGCCCATCTTGAAATGCGTTGGATTGGTGTACCTACGTATGCATTTTTGCATTTTTGAAGCTTTATTGTGGAAGCACTGTATACATAGCATAGCTTTGTAAAAAAAAATTTTTTTGAAAAGAGCAACTGCTGAGTTTCTTACCGGCTCTTCTCAGCAGAATCTGCATTCCGAACCGGTGGTAGATTTATGACGTGTCATAAGAGCTACAAGTTAGCCTACATGAAATAAATTAAATTTGAATTTGAATTAAATAAATAATAATATCCTCCCGACAGAATCCGGCCACGGCGGCCTATCTCCACAGAGATCAGCCTGCGCGGGAGATATTATAGTGCACAAGTGTGTGCGCAAACACAGGTGCACTCTCTGTTCCCTTACTCTCATGGTCCGATGGTCCGATCCAACACGACGGGAGAGATCAGGCGCAGGACCGACAGCTTTACGTGCTCTCCGAGGCACGGGGGTGACTCACCACAAACTTCCTAACTCCGGGCTAGTACTTAGAATTTCTTGATAGAAAATCCCAATAGATACATTTTATGGCCCGATCCGGGAATCGAACCCGGGGCTTCGTCATCTGCAGTCGAACTTGCTAACCACTAGACCAACGAGGCAGTTAATACTACTCTGCTGTCTTAAAGCTTAAATGTCGTTAACTACCAAAACGCGGGAATCCAAAAAGCGGGAATTTATACAGAAACTAGCTTTTTCTCGCGGCTTCGCTCACGTTAAATTCGATTTTTTAAACCCCTATTTTACCCCCTTAGGGGTTGAATTTTCAAAATCCTTTCTTAGCGGATGCCTACGTCATAATAGCTGTCTGGATGCCAAATTTCAGCCCGATCCGTCCAGTGGTTAGGGCTGTGCGTTGATAGATCAGTCAGTCAGTCAGTCAGTCAATTAGTCACCTTTGCCTTTTATATATTTAGATGACGCCATTTAATAACTAATAAACGACGTTTTTTACATTGCTATATCAAAAACTACAGCAGTAAGGAGAATACCGATTAGGTGGATCCATAGGGAATTTTCTTTAATTATGATAACATTAAAAAATTTATTGTTTTTGCATATAGCTTGAGGAGGGCAGTACGGGAAAGTTTTATTTGCCCACTAGATGATACCCGCGATTTCATCCGCGTGGATTAAGGTTTTTTAATTCCTGTAGCAACTCTTCAATTTTCCGGGATACAATTTAGCCTATGTGCTAATCCTGGGTATGAATGAGCTATCTCTATTCCAAATATCAGCAAAATTGGTACATTCGATGTGTGAAGGAGTAACAAACAAACATACATCACTTCGACTGCTAATGAGGCCCAGAATTAATTGGCAACCATGTTCGAAATCTATATAAGTCATCACTGGCAACAAGTACTACGTTTTATAGCAGTATATCTATACTAGTAGATATGTTACCGGCCAAACCCGATTTCAGGTCAAACTAGTTTTGCCTAGGCTAAACTAGTTCTTCCTATACGCGATAACTGATATAGGTCGAACATTACCTAAAAACGAAATGCAAACGCCCCGACTCTAAGCAGTCCTGTCTACCCTGCCTCTAGGGTGTTTTTTAAGCGCGTAGACGGAAGCTCGCGAAGGGACGACGGAGTGAGTCTTCTGTCGTAGCCCATTTGGTTTATTAATTACTATTTAAAAAATGGTTCATCCTATTGCGTATAGGAAGAACTAGTTTAGCCTAGGCAAAACTAGTTTGCCCTGAAAATCGGGTTTGGCCGGTAACAGATACATGACTAGCCACTTTAGAGCTACCTAGCGGTAACCGAAGCAAACATTACAATTTTACGATACGTATCGTCAATCTAATTATTAATTTGAATCTCGATAATAAAGCCGAACTTCTAAAGCGTCAGATTAAACATGTGTTACCACAGTTTAACAATCATACAGTGGGATAAGCCTGTAAGTTACGTGTTATTGAAATGTAACTCGCACACAATTGATCATCTAATTTTAATTTTAAATCGATGTTGGTATTAGGTACATTTTGATTCTTTTATACTACATACTTGCCAATTATTGAGAAAATTCATTCAAAATAATTACTAATATTTATCAGATTATACACTAATAACGAAGGTATAGCAGGCGGAGGATACAAAAAATTCCCCAAAATTTGCGAATCAATTTATTTTCTACAATTGACATACTAATAAACTAAACCTTATTCTAAAGCTAACCTATAACCTAACCCGATATTAGGTACGGGGGTATTGTATGGAGACAATCTTTAATTTGAACTTTATATTTTTTTATTATTTGTTGTTATAGTCGCATTAGAAATACACATTCTGTGAAAATTTCACGTACCCATTACGTTTCCAGTCCAGTGCCAGACAGACGGACGGACGGACGGGTTCCGTTGGCACTTGGCTCCCTTTGGGTATGGAAACCTAGAAATACTGCCCAAACTGTATGTTAGTTTAACCATGCTGTCAGTTTTACATATCAACTGGTTTTATTGGGAACTTGTTTCGATACTAGCGCGGCGCCACTCTGTAGACGATCTAAATCATTTCCTCTACTTTCTGTGAGAAAGTTTTTTTTTAAAGCAACATATTTACTATTGGAACGGCGAAAATCTAAATTGTAAATCGTATTAATGTTAAGTGAGTTTCATACTAGCGTCAGTTAACGCTGCATTTATTTTAATAGTACCCACGGCTTCGCTCGCGTGGATTTAGTTTTTCGAAAATCCCGCGGGATCTTATTGATTTTCCGGTATAAAAATTAGCCTATTGTTCTTTCTCTCGCGGTCCTCAACTGTACCAAAAAATTCAACTATACCCATGCCAAAAATCAGGTCGATCCGTCGCTTTGTTACCGCGAGATTGAAGGACAAATCAACAAATATAAACATTCGCATTTATAGTACAAAGGACTAGGCTTAGGAGCTTCTGCGTCATCGTTTGCCTTTCCGAGCTTCAGTGCTTCAAATAGGTAGGAATTACCACATGATATGGTCTTGTGCCACCTGTATTTAACGTCCTTCTGTGTCCCGTCCGATACGGTTCATCTGGTAAGGTAATCTGCCTGCATATTTCAAGGTGTTAATTGCATAAAAGGCCAAAATAACAATGCCATTCTAACAAATCTAAACAAAATGAAACTTAAGAGAAGTTTAGTTAGCTCATAATACAATTAACGTCATTAGCGTATTATTAGTAGTGTCGATAAACACTTCGCAAATAAAATAATCAAGTGCAAAACCTGACGTGTTTTCGCCAGTGCTTTGTTTTCTTGCTTGCGATGTTTATTCAAGACTCCTAACCCACTTCCATACTACAAATAAAGGACCATTTCTTCGATAATAAATAATTAAGCAAACCCCAATAAAAACGAGCGTTTAAATTTTTAGTGTGTTAGCACACTAATAAAAATAGCGTTTTGTAGCTTTTAAAGTGTCGCATATAAATATTCAAAGGTTATTTATTAGAATTTTGAAATAATATTCACGCATTTATTGAAATGTTCCGGACCAATATTTTATCTACGAAATATGAAAGTAATATTATCTCATCTTAATGATGGCAATCTATAGTTATTTTTTGAAAAGAGCTTGTTAAAATCTTGTCTTACTAATATTTTACTTATTTTTATCTTACTTCTTACTATATTATAAATGCGAAAGTATGTCTGTTTGTTGGTTTGTCTTTCAATAACGCTGCAACAGAGCTACGGATCGACGTCATTTTTTGTACGAGTATAGTTGATGACCTGGAGAGTGACATAGGCTACTTTTTATCCCGGAAAACCAAGAGTTCCCGCGGGATTTTAAAAACTAAATCCACGCAGAGGAAGTGGCTACATGTCGAACACATCCAACGCAGCATTTTCTTATTATTTGTATCTAATTTTTTCGTATTTGTAACTCGTAATTCTTTATTTCTTAATATAGGAATTTCTCTTAATAGGAAAAGGTCACTGACTCCAGTGAGTCAGTCACCTTTGGTTTGAGCTACGCTAAGTCAGTACTTAGCATAGCTCAACCCACTGGATGGATAGGGCCCCGCATAAAGGTAACTGTTTTGATATAGGCATCGGCTAAGAAAGGATTTTTGAAAATTCAACCCTTAAGAGGATAAAGACGGGGTTTGAAAAATCAAACTTAAAGAAAAGCTAGTATATAAAAAAGTAGTAGAAATATACAAAAAACCAAGAGCTTTCAACAAAACACCAAAGAATTATTACATTTCTGTATTGATAAAGAATTTCAGGCCTAAAAACTAACCGTAAATGAAATTCCCCGCTAATTCAATTATACCACAAAATGAATTTCTGAAATAGAAAGTAATTAGTTTTCCATTTCAAAGAAACCTTTTAATGGCACTAAATAATCACGATATCATCCGTGAAAATACTCTCACTACGAACTATTGAAAAGAATCACTAAAAAATTCGTCAAATTTTTTTTTTTTTGGAAAGGTGAATTAGTCGGGAGTGCTCTTAGCTATGTTTGATGAAAATCGGTCCAAGATGGCCGCCGCCACAAAATGGCGGATTACATATTTTATCACAACTCCCTCAATGTGGGTATCAGACGAAAGGGCCTGACTAGTAGAATATTTTACACTATGATAAACAAATCCAAAATGGCCGTCACCAGAAACAGTGACATAGACTACTTTTTGTATCGGACTAAAAAATTAGCGCTTAAAAAAAGCTATAAAAATTTTACAAAACCACATTCAATCTGACTTATTTTTAACCACCAATAGAAACTACCACCTAGTTAGTAATTTTAAAAAGTCTACACTCTCTCAACGCAATGACTTCTAAATCTATTTATAATAACAGCAAAAACTGTAAATTACAGAAACATTCATATATATACCTTCATAATACGAAATGAAGTCATCAGGCTTCTCCGCAGCGAAATGTCCATTTTCAAGTCGTAATCGTAAAAAAATCAATTCGTATTACAATACCTCATCGTAATGACGTCTCAAAGAGGTTTTATGTCACAAACGCACTTGTGAACGCCACCCATGGTCAAATATGAAACGACGGCATGTGAACGTGTGTTTTTAACCTATAATAATTATGAGAAGACTTGTCTATATATATAAAATTCAAAGTCCTGACTGACTGACTGAGATATAAACGCACAGCCTAAAGAAGTTAGAAACTTGAAATTTTTACAGTTGGTTCCTTTTATGACGTAGGCGTACACTACGAAAGGATTATTGGAAATTCCACCCCTAAGGGGTTTAAATAGAGAATGGAAGTTTATATGAAACTGTCATTTTTGAAGCTGTTTCCATCAAAGTTGGTATTTGAGCTTTCAGTTAAAAATAAAGAAGTACGTGTGTCACAGTTTTTGAAAATTCCACCCCAATACCTAATTCCACGCGGACGAAGTCGCGGGGGCAAAAGCTAGTCTAAATATATAAAACGACTGACTGACTGACTGACTGATCTATCAACGCACAGCTCAAACCACCTGACAGATCGAGCTGGACACACAGTAGCCTAAGCACGAACATTTTAACTTTCGAATAGTAAAGGTGAAGTTTATGTTAATTTTATATGAAAATGACAGGACCGCTCCTGTAATTTTTTAACCGACTTGAAAAAAAGAGGAGGTTCTCAATTTGACGCGTAGTTTTGATTGCGCGCGATTAAAGCTATTGCATAGCTTCTATCGCGGGCCTTGAGCGTGGAGACCGAATCCAGAAATTCCGTAACGAAAATAACCTGACACGGGACTCCTCTACGATGAGCCGCTAGATGGCATTAATAAAAAATGCTATGCAATAGCTTTATCGCGGCAGTCCCCGAGTGCCACACGTCTTTTTTTATTTCATGCAAAATTTCTTGCTGACGTTAACTTCACCTTTACCATTCAAAAGTTAAAAAGTTCGTGCTTATGCTACTGATAGCTATTATGACGTAGGTATCCTCTCCGAAAGATTATTTTTTAAAAGGCTTTGAAAAATCGAATTTAACGTGAGCGAAGCCGCGAGCAAAAGCTATATTACTATAGGTATATCCTAGCGCTTGACTGCTGTCACACCTGATGGTAAGTGAAGATGCAGCGGACGATTCGTAGCTTGGCCATGAAAAGAAAGAAGGAAATGGAACACAGTTTATTGTATTCCTCATGTCGCCTTTTCAATGTACGTATAGAGGTATACACGATATAAATTAAGTGTCGACATCTCTGACGCTATTCCAATTTAATATACCCGGTCCCTCAAGGGACCTGCATGTTGATGGAAACCTGTACAACGCCCACGTTTATAGAAACCCGGACCAGAATGTAGGTATAATGCCAGAAACACACTCGTAACTTGCCACGAATCGACGATCTTATCTTTGACCCTGTCACCACTCACCAACATCTAAAAATGATTGCATTGAGACAATCGCAATTAACTTTGATTAAGCTTGATTTTGAATGACCTCGTGCGTAACTATAAATTGTTGTCTTCTTCTTATCAATTACTAGCTTTTTCCCGCGGCGTCGTTCATGTTAAGTTCGATTTCTGAAACCCCTATTTTACCCCGTAGGGGTTGAATTTTCAAAAATCCTTTTTGAAGGACGGACAGCAAAGTGATCCTATAAGGGTTTTTTTTTTTCGGAACCTTAAAAATTGACAAATTTTATAAATTCCCTTTAGAATAATTAAAGAGAACAGCTTAGCACTTGCTAAACACTTTAAGTTACCCGAAGTTATAGATTGGAAAAACTTTGCAAGAGTTTATTTGAATAAAAACTTTTCATTCCTATTCTATCTCCTTACGTTTATTTAGTAACAAAATGATATTATCCAGAATGTAAAGAGGATGTCCTGCCTTGCATGGAATATAAATAGGCTTATCTAACCAGACTTTACATTATACATTATATGTATATACCGCATGTATAGTAGTTATGGCTATACTTCTATACAATCGAGAGACCAGTCTCTTAACTTCCCGACAAGTCAAAGCCGGTTATATGTCCGTTGCACCTGTCGTTCCGCTATTTTTGTTCCCATTGGTACCGACAGCAGATAAAATTAAATTTAGAACTTTTTTTTAAATTTGATGATATTTTAAATTTGACGATATTTGATGATACTGGCTTTTAAACTTGGCTTGCTTTTTAAATTCTTCAGGAGCAATTTGTTTTCCCAGTACAAAGTAGCCTATGTTACTCTCCAGGTCCTCAACGATATCCATACGAAAAACAGACCAATCAGTTACTAAGTTCCTATGTGATTGAAGGATAAACCCTCAAGTGAACATACTTTCGCATCTATATAATAATATTAGTAGGGATTTTTTATAATTTCTCGAAATATCGTATTTTTCTTTCTGGAAGTGTTTAAAAATAGCAATTACGGTGCCAAATGACATGGATTTCAGTGGTTCTAAGATATAACATTATATTAAACTACTATAGTTGTTTAAGACGGCAATATTTTGGTTAAGTTACTTTTAAATTTCCCTACTCTATAACTTCCATGATAATTAGGATGATTAAACAAATTTTGGCAAAAAGTTAAAGACAGATTGTTGTTAGTGATCCGATTTAACTCTACCGATAACTTTATAACTGGTCCTCAATATTTTATGTTTCTCCTGTAAAGCCCTCATTGGGTGTAACAGCTTCTAAAAAGCATTTTTAAACTGGGAAAAATCTATAATTCCAGTACATTTTTTTTTCCTAATTGAACCAATTTTATCATCACGCCTTGATATACATAATTTGAAACTATTATTTCAGATATTTTTTAAAATTTTTATGTTGACTCTACCATCTTTGAGAATCTCAAGAGTATTGAATCTTTATGTTAGTCATGCCTTATTATATCGGCTTGGCTTCTAACGTCTTTTATTTTTCTTGTATGTGTTTTAACTTAAATTATAGGTATTATTACAGCTCTGTTTTGTAACATAAATTTTTTTTCGCACAGTTGGTATCTACTAAAGATTCTTTGTTGAAAATGTATTTTCAACTAATACTAGTTGATAAAAAGAATGATTTTTCCAATTAAGTTTTGTTAAAATGTAATAAAAATTTAATGAAATACCGCTTAATAATATTAAAAATATTGAGAAACCTTCTTCGATCTAAAGTCAAAATTAGTTATCACAAATATCAAGTACTTAAAAAAAATTTTGCTACAAGATGAATATGGTTCTATATTATAGCCTCTTCTATAATGTCGATCCGTTGCTCAGCTACTTGATTCAAGGACAAACCAACCAATAAACACACGTTCGCAATACTATAGTATATATTATATGTAGATAAAAACAGAAATACTAAAGAAGGCAATGGGAAATCGTCGTCACTGGGGTATATTGCAGGTCCCGTACTCTATATATGAGCCAATTATATGGCAACTTTCCCATGCGACGACTTAGCGGAAAAGACTTTAAGATTATAGGTATTAGTACATACATACCATGTCCCTACATAGCTATAAAAATTACATGTTGTCTGTGGATTTCCGCTCACAGAACAATTTTTTCTCTAAAGTTTTTTATCTATCCCATTTTAGTAATTTGACATTTGACAGTAACTGTTTGACAGATATTTGGATATTTGATGGATGTTTGTTACTCATTTACATTTGTGCATACATTTGTATGGAGAATGTATGGAGCTACTGAATCGTGACGTCATGTTGCAATAGCGCTCTTTTTCTAACAAGAAACTCAAAAGAATTTTAGAGACTAGTTAAGATATTAAAAAAAAAAGAAATGACATGGTGTTATAATATTAAAAACTTTTATTTTAAGTATCTAAAAAAATTTTAGTCAATTCTGTATGGAGACATACAAAATTTCGTTTTAGAAAGAGACGGATACAATTGCATTAAAACAGCTTGTAACTTATTTGTTTTTTGACCGATTTATTTTCTGTTTTTACAAATGTTATTCATAAGTTAAGTTAGGTACATTTTCGATTGTAATTAATGAATATCCGCATTTTAACAAGAGTCAAATACCCAATTCAGAAATAAATTCCCAAATTCGCCCGACCTGGGGCCCAAGTCTGCTATTGCAATTGTAGTTCAATTGTCTATCAATGACATCCCAATTGCTACTTTTAGCAATTTTAGTAGTCTACTAATTCAATGGCGTCACAATTGTTTTCCGATGGTTTGCCACTGACACATCTAGCTTTGAATCTAGCTTAAATAAACGTCTTTAATATGTAGTTTTTTTTTGAAACTCATTTCGGCAAACGCTTTTTAAGCTAATGGCAATACCGAGGTATCGTCGAATTACAATCCAATTATAAGAAATCGTACGACCATTGTGAATTTAGTAGACTACGAAATTTTGGACCAATGATAATTGAATTGTAATTGTATTGCGGTTCAATGACAATGACATGTAAAATAGCAGACTTGGGGCCCTGGAATCGAATCTCAAAATTCTCACGAATATGACCACAGCCGTTTATCACTGGCTTAGAGAAGACGACATAATTGTATTAAATTAAATTTGACACCAGCGCGCTATAATTACTTCGTACTGAAATAACTTTCAGCTAAAGGATTTGGCTAAATGTAGTTTAGTCTACGTTCAGCTTATAATTCGTTCCGAGTCATGAAGTCTACTAAATTTAACTATTCACTGAAAACTTTATGTGATACACCCAAATAACTTTGCTGCTTTATTTTAGAGCTATTTTAAAGCTTTTAATGAAATCCTACTTATAGCGGAAGTCGAAACTAACTTGTAACTTGTCATTTGCCTTAAGTAACTTATGAATAGCGTTGCTAGACGTCCCGTATTTCCCGGGACATCCCGTATTTTATGCATAATTTGAAATGGACAGGCTATGTCCCGTATTTGAACTGTACTTCGTTTTTCATTATGAAATTGATTCAAGTATTCACGCACTCGACTCGATCCTCGGAAAAATATCAAAAAAAATAGTGACACTAAATAATTTTGTTTTTATTTGTCCCGGGTAAAAAACTGAAATCCTGTATTTTTTACCCATTTAACCCTTATAGGCTGAAAAAAAATCTGGCAACCCTACTTATGAAGCAAATATTTCGTTAATGTAATGCTTTCGAAAGAACCTAAAAAGACTGGCCAAGTGCGAGTCGGACTTGAAAGGCTCGAAAGGTCGAGCAAAAAACCCTAAAACAGATACATAGATACAGATACATAGATACAGATACAAATGTCAAGCTTATTACACCCCTCTTTTTACCCGACACTATTAAGACGTAAGCATCCGATAAAAAAGTACTTTTGAAAATTCAACCCCTAAGGGGTTAAAATAGGGGTTTGAAAAATCGAACTTTACATGAGCGAAGTCGCGGGAAAAAGCTAATACACACATAAGTAGTAATGGTTAATCGAAATGATGATATTAGAGTACCATGAATGATTGATTTGATTATCAATTTCATTACTCATATTGCTTCATTAAACATGTAGATCACAGAAACTAATTTCCTTAAGAGCTAATTTACCAGTCAAATCAATTTGAATGTATAATGTTGGTTCTGAAGCACTTACACCAGTTATTATCGAGCCTATTTGGGTGAATTTACAGTCGTTTTCGTGTCTAGTAATTTATTTAAATATATAATTTATACTTATAACATAATTATACAATATAAACGTAAAAATTTTTTTTACAAAACTGACTTCAAACGCCACTACAAAGTATATCAATTGTGCCTATAAAATTTGAAGAGTTCCCTCGATTTCTCCAGGATCCAATCATCAGATCCTGACCTGATGACAATTGGACCACCTGGAAAAATATACACTTTCAAATAAAAAATAATAATTTTCCCAATCGGTCCAAACTCCAAACGTCTTCGAGTAATCGGGAAACATACATAAAAAATTAAATAAAATATATAACAAAATAAAAAAAGATTCCGACGAATTGAGAATCTCCTCTTTTTTTTTTGGAAGTCGGTTAAAAAGGAAAAGGTGACTGACTGACTGATCTATCAACGCTCAGCTCAAACCACTGAACGGATCGGGCTAAAAGGCATACAAATAGCTATTATCCACATACGCGTTTATGAAATTTTTTTGAAGGTTTTTGAATAAGCGAGCTTAACGTGAGCGAAGTCGCGGGCAAAAGCTAGTTTGAAATAAATCTATGACACAAAGCGGGAAAATAACCTAAAGACTTAAGTTCGAATTCGATCAAAAATCAAGCAAAGGTAACTTACTTCGTAGCTCGTAGCGCGGCGTAGAAGTTCTGCTACTTCGTAGTAACTTGACTTGCTTTGCTTAGGTACTACTACTACTACTACTTACTATTTATCCGACTACAGCAAAAACAAAGCGAAGGGTTATGATTTTAGTATACCTAATAGATTTATAAATACATATCAAAAATTCCTAATTTCGTGGCTGACGTATGGTTCGGCCGTGGTGTAGCGGTTAACACACTCGGGCGCGATTCCCAGAGAGACGTGGGTTCGAATCCCGCCGGCCTCGGAATTTTTGATATGTATTTATAAATCTATTAGGTTATTTCCTTTAGGTGTAGGTTAACACTTCAATAAAAATTTAAAAAAAAATGAATTTAGTAGTATATCCTATCCTACAGCAGAATCTGCATTCCGATCCGGTGGTAGTCATGACGTATCATAAGAGCTACAAGTTCCGTTACGATGGTAGAAACCGATTAGGGGATATTGGATGAATGTAGGTACTGCCATACCCCTTCCAATTTAGCCCGCTACCATCTTAGACTGCATCGTCACTCACCATCAGTTAAGTTCGCAGTCAAGGACTATCTTGTCATCGAATAAAAGAAATATATGAAAAGGTCGCGGCCAAAAGCTATTTATTTAAAAACTAGCTTTTGCCCCCGCGACTTCGTCCGCGTGGAATTAGATTTTGGGGTGGAATTTTCAAAAACTGTGACACACGTACTTCTTTATTTTTAACTGAAAGCTCAAATACCAACTTTGATGGAAACAGCTTGAAAAATGACGGAGTTTCATATAAACTTCCATCCCCTATTTAAACCCCTTAGGGGTGGAATTTCCAATAATCCTTTCTTAGTGTGCGCCTACGTCATAAAAGGAACCAACTGTAAAAATTTCAAGTTTCTAACTTCAGTAGTTTAGGCTGTGCGTTGATATCTCAGTCAGTCAGTCAGGACTTTGAATTTTATATATATAGATAAATAAAATGCACTTAGCTTCAATGCATTTTATTTACAGAAACAAAACGAGGCTCATTTCCGTACTAAGCTAGACACCCATTTTGCAACGTCCCCCTCGTGATTCGTTACGAGTCATTAAGTTAATAGCGGAGAATATTGTACTAAACTACTCCCTGGCTTAGGATTATGTTTTATCTAATGACCCTGTTGCAGCTTGCAGGAATTGAGGAATCGAACGACCTCCCTGGCGTAGTGATGAACGCCGTGGTCTTTTAACTGGGAGGTCTCGGGTTTGATTCCTGGCGAGGGGAATTTATAATTTAGTAGTAGAGTATTAACCTATACCGTCTAAGATGTGCCGTCAAGCGATTTGGCGTTACGGCACGATGGCGAGTAGAAACCGATTAGGGGTATAGGTTGAATGTACACTGCCATATCCCTTGCAAGTTAGTCCGCTACCATCTTAGACTGCATCGTCACTTAGCGACATTTTCACTAAAGTCCGTACAAGCCTTAAGATTGTTAAATAAACATAAGTCAGAAAGTAGCATGTTTACAAACAATATAACTTGGAACTAATTGCGCCCTGAGGCAAATATAATTATTGTAGAACAGTTGTTACGTTTCAACAGGATTTTTGCAATAAATTATCGCCAACTTTGCCTATGTCTAATAACTATGAAATACGAGTACATAATTACTATATATATAGCTACTCGTGCTGATTCACTGATTGACTGACTGACTCACTGACTCATTGATCACCTCTCCTGTAAAATTTTGTATGGAAAAATTTTTTTTCACTCACGTTTTCGTATAGAAGAGAAAAATTCATTCGGAACAAAAATATGGAGAGAGCTGATGATTGAGGATTTCGGAGACGGGTGAGGAGCACCGGCCAGGGTATCGAAGATAGGTGGGGGGTGTTCAACCAAATGTCACTCGAAACCTCATCCAATTGGCAGAGAGCCGAAAAAAACTCCAAAATGGCGGATTCAAGATGGCGGCCACACAAATTTCGTCGGTGTCTATCTCGGAGACTATAAGAGATGGAAGAGTGGTTTCTTGGAAAAAAATGATCAGGACCCGAAGGTCTACTTGATGAATAGAAAAAAAATTCAAGATGGCGAAATTTATTTTTTTCCATACAAAATATATGCAAAACTTTGATACGGGTCCTTTTCAAAATTTTTGATGGTTTCGTATAGAGGACAAAAATTCATTTGGAGGAAAAATATGGAGAGAGCTGATGGTTGAGGATTTCGGAGACTGGTGAGGAGCACCGGCCAGGATATCGAAGATAGGTGGGGGGTGTTCAACCAAACGTCACTCGAAACCTTATCCAATTGGTAAAGAGCCGAAAAAAACCTCCAAAATGGCGGATTCAAGATGGCGGCCATACAAATTGCGTCGGTGTCTATCTCGGAGACTATAAGAGATGGAAGAGTGATTTCTTGGAAAAAGGTGATCAGGACCCGAAGGTCTACTTGATGAATAGAAAAAAAATTCAAGATGGCGGAATTTATTTTTTTCCATACAAAATATATGCAAGACTTTATACGGTTTCTTTTCGAAATTACTGATGGTTTCGTATAGAGGACAAAAATTTATTTAGAGGAAAAATATGGAGAGAGCTGATGGTTGAGGATTTCGGAGACGGGTGAGGAGCACGGTCAGGGTATTGAAGATAGGTTGAGGGTGCCTAGACAAAAATCACTCGAAACTTCATCCAATTGGCAGGGAGCTGAAAAAAATTCAAAATGGTGGATTCAAGATGGCGGCCATACAAATTTCGACGGTGTCTATCTCAGAGAGTATAAAAGATGTAAGAATGTTTTTTTAGAAAAAGATAATCAAGACCCGAAGGTCTACTTGGTGGCCAGAAAAACCGCGGTTCGCTTTAGCGAGCCGCGCACCCACGCGCCCTACTAGTATAGACTATATCTAGGGAGCTGACATTGAATGCTAAAAACAAATTGTATACATTTTGTTTTTATTATTAGATAGGCTTGCGCTTGACGACAATCAATGATGGAAAAGATTGATGAGGTCTAGGTTAGAGCGCGCTTGCCTAGAAAATGCCTATTCACTCTTATCTTGAAGGTAATCAGATTATACGTGGCCAGAAACACAGAAGCTGGAAGTGCGTTCCATACCTTAGCCGTTCGTTTCAGAAACGTTGAACTGAAGCGTTTGGTACGAGTAGGTTGAACTTCAACCACGTATGGATGCCATCACATCATACATGCTGAATTGATAGTTATAAATTAGACCAGTGATGCCCAAAGTGGTCCAGGTGGACCCCAAGGGTCTATGAGAGACTCGATGGAGGTCTAAGATGGTAGCGGGCTAACTTGAAAGGGGTATGGCAGGGTTCAACCCGTACCCCTAATCGGTTTCTACACGTCATCGTGTAGGAACGCTATATCCCTTGGCGGCACGTTTTTGACGGTAGAGTGGTAACTAGCCACGGTCAAAGCCTCCCACCATACAAAAGCATGTTTATATAGCATTAAATTCCTTTTTAAGCTATTGCATAGCTTCTATCGCGGGCCTTGAGCGTGGAGACCGAATCCAGGAATTCCGTGACGAAAATAACCTGGCACGGGACTCCTCTCACCGCTAGATGGCGTTGATAAAAAATGTTATGCTATAGCTTTACTGCGGCAGTCCCTGAGTGCCACAGAGTGTCTTTTTTTTAAATCTTCCTTAATAATTATAAATCAAATTTGCCTATTCGATTTTTTTGACGAGTTTCTGGAATATAGTAGAAATATAGCAGCAGTGTTTACGTATAAAATACAATGTAATATTAATTAGCAATTTGAAACCGCGTAGGACACCTAATTAAGTTGGAGGTTTTAATAATGGAAATAGTTCGTTAAATTATCCATATTTCGAGCATCATATCGTAATTAACAATCCATAGACTGTTAAAATTCTGCCCAAACATTAAATTTTCGATCTATTAATACTAAGAAAGTTCTAAAAAAAGACTAAAATTCCATTTAATTAAACATAATACATTTAAGTATGTGTAACTGTACAACAACCTTGTTACACATAAACATCAGGTCATAGGAATTATATCTATCTTTATTTCTTCTCTATCTTCTAAATATATAAAACGAAAAGGTGACTGACTGACTGACTGATCTATGCACAGCTCAAACCACTGGACGGATCGGGCTGAAATCTCGGGATCGGGAAGTTAACGTGAGTTTATATAAAAATGATAAAAACTGCAACCTGAATACAAAAAATTGTGTGTAACATCCTTCATATTGCTTTCTAACAACGTATCGATTGACATCTCATTCATTACAATCGGCTCAGTAATTTAGGCGCTACTGTGGAACACCCTTAAATACCAACATACATACATAGACAGCTAAAATCATAGCCCTCCCTTTTGGCTTCGACGTAGTCAGATAGGAATGATTGAGGTTCTCGGAGATTAATAAGTAATAAGTTGGATTCCCAGATCTCAGAGCACATTCGATCCGTGCGACTCACTTACGCTCGGTTGCTATTATTCAATCTATCTAAATTATCTGTTGATAATAACTTGTCGACAGGTCACAGATAATTCGATAGATACAAGATTTGACAAATAACAAGGTTGTTAGATAATTTATCGACAGCTTAGCTTTAGCGATGCCTTAACATGGGTAGCCTAAGTATGTCATGCTCACTTAAACATTTCTGTGGTGGTGTCGTGTGGTGCGGGTTGTTACGTTCCCTCAAATATGGTTGAGCGAAGCAATGGCTGGATCATGCGTCATGCTCGTGAACTGGTGCCACCAACGGAAATGGGTCTGCTTTGTGTCTACCCATGTTAACATGTGTTAGGTTGTGGTAGGTGTGCATTTTTGAAACTTCTTTGTGGAAACATTGTGTGCATAGCCTAGTTTTGTTAACAATTGTAAAAAAAAAATTTTTTTTTTTTGAAAAGAGCAACTGCTGAGTTTCTTGCCGGCTCTTCTCAGCAGAATCTGCATTCCGAACCGGTGGTAGATTTATGACGTGTCATAAGAGCTACAAGTTGGCCTACATGAAATAAATAAATTTTGATTTTGATTTTGCTTAGGTAAGTAGGTACTTAGGTACTTACATTTAGATTGGTTAAAGAAACTGAATTATGTGAATTTATAATTTCTGAATTGTCTCTGGTCTGGTCGGAGGCTTTGGCCGTGGCTAGTTACACAGTCGGTACTGTGCCTGATCTCGATTTGCGTTCCACCGAACTATGAGAGTGAGGGAATAGAGAGCTCACTTATGTTTGCGCACACACTTGTGCACTATAAAATCTGCCGCGCAGTTGACTAATCTCTAAGGTCGGGAGGACATTATTACTAAACTAGATGATGTCCGCGACTTCGTCCGCGTCGATAAAGGTTTTTAATTCCCGCAGGAACTCTTTAATTTTCCGGGATAAAATGTATATGTTAATAATCCTAGGTGTCAGACATCTACATTCCAAATTTCAGTGAAATCGGTTCAGTTGTGGTGACGTAAAGGAGTAGGTAACAAATATAGACATATATACACACACACAAACACATACAAACTTTCGCCTTTATAATATTATAGTGAAGTAAGTATGATAGACTCTAATAAAACTTAAACATCTAGGAAATTGTCGGGTCAGAACGTCGCGTTTCGTGCAAATTAGAAATTAGTTTCGTTTCGCGCGCCTTTAACTTAAATGGAGTTTTGTCTGCATTTGTCTAGTAATTCGTTCCGAGTCATGAACTTACCAACTAATGGCACTAGAACACTAAACATTTACTGGTAACTTTTGCTTGTTTAGGGCGCTGGCAGACACGATGCATTTAGCAGCGGCGATCGGCGTTTTTATACGACTGCCTAAAAAAAGGAGTAGGTAGGTACATTGTTGCGATTTATAGTCGCTTTTCAAAATTTCGATGCCGCGTCTGAACCCAAAAACGCCGCTGCTAATAGAAAAAAAATACGTGTGACACTCGGGGACTGCCGCGGTAAAGCTATTGCATAGCATTTTTTATCAACGCCATCTAGCGGCGAGAGGAGTCCCGTGTCAGGTTATTTTCGTTACGGAATTTCTGGGTTCGGCCTCCACGCTCAAGGCCCGCGATAGAAGCTATGCAATAGCTTAATAAAGAAAGAAAGTGGAGGCGCCAAGTGCCCTGCTCTTGGAGTTAGGGATGTCTGGCAGCCAAATTAGTAGTCTGTACCCACTTAAATTATTTATTTTGTAAAAGAAAAGAGTTTAACAGTACGCAAGCTACGCTAGTAAAGTTGACTGTTGAATCGACGTCATACGAAGCACAAGACATACAACGGGTGGCAGCATTGTTGGTGCCTCTGGTACTACAAGTGTTCATGGGTGGCGGTAATCACTTAACATCAGGTGACCCGCCTGCTCGTTTGCTCGATATTCATATTAAAAAAAGTTGATGTGGTCCTGGTAAAACGTACTACGATCAATTTTTTAATTGGAACTGTCGATACTTCGATCCATTTGCATGGACCGTGGTCACGACGGGACTCAAAATCTAAAATCTTTAGCCCTGCCCTGGTAGCATGGGCGGGAGAAATTTTATCCCCGGGAAAAGGATAAAACGTTTATCCCCTCGCTAAGCTTTATCCACCCATCGAGCATGGGCACAACGGTGGAAATAACACTCAGTGGATATACTTATAGAAATATACATCGCCTTCTCCTCTGTCGCCATGCTTTAGCATAGGGAAAAGATAATTTTATCCCCTGTCAGTGGATAAAATCGGGGGATAAAACTTTTATCTCCTGCCCATGCTACCAGTGCTGGTTATCCTCAGTGGATACCGAAAATTCTCACATTCTCATATCTTATACTAAATTACTATTAGTATTACAACTTACTGGTAAACATTAGATTGGAAGTTAAACAAACATGGCGTACCTAGAACAAAATAAAAATAAATTATGTACACAGTAAAACTTTTCACAATACATTCAGATACAATTCAAGCGAAGAAAACTCTGAACTTGTAACAAACGCTATTCTTATTGTTATCTAACAAGAAAGTCTTCATGTTAAAAGTTACTTCAACTTATCTTTTATGCGTGCTAGTCAGCTCCTAGTAGGTAGGTATGTTGAAGAATAAAATTGTTGGGAGCGTCTCGTACTTAGCAATTTCAAGTAGCTCTGACTCATTCATGGAAAATAAAAAATAAAAAAACTTTTTTCTTATTTCGCTCGCAAAAAAAAAGCGGCAAAAAGTCGAAACATCTGGGAAAAGGTAGACGTTGCAAACCTGTTATAGCCAAGTACCTAGCGTTGTACTGCATACATTTTACAAAACAGACATAAACTGAACGCTGTTAAACAAATTTGCACTTTAACAGGATGAACATAAAGCTGAATTCTCTTCGAACTGCATAAGCTCGCGTGGCTGTCTACAATTCTGCTCAGACGAGAAAGGTCGTAAAACGAAATACCACCACTTGATTTTTAACCTTAGGACGATGCTGCAGAGCTATTTTCCGAATGGACAGTGTTTTCTTATTGTAAATTATGTACTGTTTTGCGACGTTTTAACCCATCACTTGTTACCAGTTTTGCTGAGGGTGCGTTAAACTTTGCGTGAATAAAAAAAAAGTGTCTAGTTCCATTTGTAAAATATCCATTTCAATGTAAACGTAGTGGAATATTAAAGAGAACTGGGAAAAAATGGAAATTCTTTTTTAAGTACAAGTGGCATATTTATTTAGGATTTAAATAAATGTTACTTTGTATTATCTGTAAATAAATTATAACTAAGGTTGTAGGTAATTTTTATATCTGGGAAATAATATTCCTTGTAAGTATAGGTATTGTTATTCATAATAATATTATAGTCGGCTCATGGTTGTGTGTGTCTCGTATCTATATACCTAAGTGGGAGCGAGAGCTTGCTCGCGCCTGACCGCTCCCACCTAGGCTCCTGACAGGCACGCACACTTACGCAATATACATGCACACGACGTAACCACAAGTAAAGCTCACGCGCCGTCGACTCTATTGTTTCTGTGTTCTATAATTTTACGAATCGACTGAACCGATTTGTACGAAATCAAGATCAAGAAGCAAAGAATACCGAGGGTAGGCAGTAAGTTTTTGTCTCTATGAAGTTCAAGGTGATTCTATACTTATAACGACCGTACAATAAGGTATCAAAGTCTTAATTAAAGAAAATTAATTAAGAAATTTAATTTAAGAAAATTAAAATTTCCTTCGCACTAAATTATACTTGTATACTTTTTTTTATTAAAGAATATTAGCTAGTAGCCAAGCTGAAGTAGACTAATATCCTCCTATCCCCTCCAAATAAGCGGAAAGTTTGTGCTAGGAGTGGGTACGACAATAGTGCAACGGTTGCGGTTTGAACCTGCGACCTTTCAGTTTTCAGTCCGCACCTTTAACCGTTGGGCTATTGAGGCTTCATGAAAAAAGGTCAAGAAAATTTACCTTGAAAAGATAATGCTCTATCAACAAGAGAGCTAATGTTCTTGAGCTAATGATGAGAAGAATAGATTAAAAATACTATTTTTTATTTTTATTTCTCTTGGAAACAGGTAAAATGCTTAGCAGACAAAAATAGTCTCTCATTTTCTCTAGCGCCTATTTTAATTAGGTATAGTTTTCTTCATTATTAAACTAATTACGTCTTGAAATATTTTATACTAACTTTTGCCCGCGGCTTCGCTCGCGTTAAGGTCGATTTTTCAAATCCCTATTTTGTCCGCTTAGGGGTTGAATTTTCAAAAATCCTTTCTTAGCGGATACCTACGTCATAATAGATACCAAGTCCAATCCGTCCAGTGGTATGAGCTGTGCGTTGATAGATTAGTCAGTCAGTCACTTTTTCCTTTTGTATCCTTACTTCCTTACTAATATTATAAATGCGAAAGTGTGTTTGTTTGTCGGTTTGTCCTTCAATCACGCCGCAACATAGCAACGTATCGATCTGATTTTTTGCATGGGTATACTTGAGGACCTGGTGAGTGACATAGCCTATGGTCTCTCTCTGACGTCGATAACTACACACCCATGAAAAACATCCCGTTGATGCTCCGTTTCTACGTGATTGGAGGACAAACCAACCAACAAACACTTTCGCATTTCTAATATTAGTAAGGACAACTGTTCGTCGAGTGGCGGGCCTCATTTGAAACTTTTTACATTGATATTGTCACTTTTATATTATCTTTTTACAAACTACCTCGCGTGACAAATAGGTTTTTTGGTCAAAGAAATCACATTAAAAAAGTCGTTGATGTTAATTTGTCGAAAGTTTGGTATGTTGACAGACGGTCGCAAGTTCTTTGACGATTTTTTACTATATATATCACACTTTTAATACGTTTTTAACACAAACCGCTTTGGTAGCAACTGATTTCTAACGGATTGCTTTATTATGTACTAGTTGATGCCCGCGGCTTCGCTCGCATGGATTTGTTTTTAATTTTAGTTGTTTTCCTAAAAAGTAGCCTATTTCACTCTCCCGGTCCTCAACTATACCTATGCAAAAAATCACGTCGATCCGTTGCTCTGTTGCGGCGTGATTGAAGGACAAACGAACAAACCTCAGATTCTGCTGAGAAGAGCCGGCAAGAAACTCAGCAGTTGCTCTTTTCATAACAAAATATTACAATATTAATGTATCTAATAATTACTTATTTTTAAACACTATCTTGCCAAGCGGATTGATTCCATGCAACTTTGTCATTAAGAAAGTCAATAACTTTGTAATAACCACCACTTAACAAATGTGACTTTACTTACGCATTGTTTTTTAACCGACTTCAAAAAAAAGAGGAGGTTCTCAATTCGACGAGTATGTTTTTTTTTTATATTTTTTTTTTTTTTTGTGCAAGTTAAGTTGAAACTGTAAGTTGTTGATTTCAAAAAATAAGAGTTTCACAACAAACGAACTGGTTTCAGAACGAAAACGGACCATTCAGTTGACCAACGTCACGTACAAATATCCGGGTTAGCTGTTCTACGAATAGCTGTTGTTGTAGTCTGAGAGCCAGCGAGCAAATCAACGCAATGTTGAAAACGGTACCAATCGAAATTTCTTGTGCGTGATTCAAAAACACGAAGAACTATATCGCCATTTGCTCCATCAATAGGTAAAGTAACTTCAAAAGAAAGAAAGAAAAAGCATTTATTTGAGAAATTGTGCCACACATCACGATACACTAATACGATAAAAACACTTTTTTCTTTTTTTTTTATTCGATGGCAAGATAGTCCTTGACTGCGATCTCACCTGATGGTAAGTGACGATGCAGTTTAAGGTGGTAGCGGGCTAACTTGGAAGGGATATGGCAGTGTACTCATACCCCTAATCGGTTTCTACACGCTATCGCGCCGGAATGCTAAATCGCTTGGCGGTACGTCTTTGACGGCAGGGTGGTAACTAGCCACGGCCAAAGCCTCCCACCAGACAAAATGTATTATAGTAAGTACTTACTACTAATTTTTTTTTTTAGTTTTTGCCCGCGACTTCGTGCGTGTGGATTTAGGCTTTTGAAATCCTGCTGGAAGTTTTTTTTTTTTTGGGATTAAAGATAGTCTATGTCACTCCCCAAGGTACAACTGAACCTATAAAGATGACAACTGTACCTACCAATGGAAAAACTCACGTCGATCCGTTGCTCTGTTGCTACGTGATTGAAGGACAAACCAAGAAACGAACACACTTTCGCATTAATAATACTAGGAAGGCTTTGGGCTCTTAGACTATTCGTAGGCACAAAAGCTTCGAAAGTTTTTGTGATCAACTGCTATTTATATTTTAAACGCTTTTCTCTTCATAACAGACACGTGCGCGGCTTTAGTTCTATTTCGAACTGAATTTCCACTGAAACGAATCGTAATTTTGTGATCTGTATGCCCGGTGTACTTTCAATAGGCATTTAATTGCTTTAATTATTCTTCTGTCGTTCTGTCTGTCATGCTCTTGACAGAGCGGTCGTGGTAATCACTTGGATCCGAAAAATCCGATTCCGACAAATCTTGCATGGACTTCCACAGTCTTCGGTCTCGCACCGTCTGAATACAGGGCCTCCCTGACGTTTGATGTCGTATGTCCACATGTCAGTGGCAGACCCCCGTGGGGGGTGACAAACCCCCCACGGTGGGGTGGGGGACAAATCTTGCATGGACTTCCACAGGCTTCGGTTTTTTTTAAATATATAGACTAGCGCTTGACTGCGATCCCACCTGATGGTATGTGAAGATGCAGTCTAAGATGGTACGCGCTTGCCTAGAAGATGCCTATTCACTCTTGATTTAAAGACGTTATAGTTAGTTGGAAAAACGGAAGCCGGAAGGGCATTCCAAATTTTTGCAGTGTGTATAAGGAACGAAGAAGTAAAGAGCTTAGTGTGAGATCGTGGAATTTCGACCAAGTAGCAGTGCTGAGTCTTGCGCCGCCTGAATCCAGTGGCTTCCTGACGCTTGATGACGTCTGTCTACCAGTGGGGGGTCTGCCAACACTGCGCTTCACGGTGCAGGGTCGCCACTCCAGCACCTTGGAACTATCAGCTCTTCGAACTATAAGCCTCGCTCATCCCCATTTCAGTTTCGCAAAGCATTGTTATGCTGAAAATGACTTATGGCATGTGGCATGTCTTTGGGGAGTTTAACTTGTTCAGCGAAACCGATAGGCGTGGCACGTATAAAAATTTCACGAACACAAAAGGGAACACCAACAAAACAATAATATTTACTAAACTGATTGCGAAGTTATCGCTTACGTCAGTTCGCAGCCTTTGTTCGGATCGTAATATCTCTTTCAAACTACGCCATAAAGGCGTATAAAAATATTAGTCCAGGAGTTGATGGGAGATGGTTAGTTCACTGAGTACCGATATTTTGTCGCCCTCCCTAGTGAACGCTGTAACTGGGCTTTGGGTTCGATTCCCGGCAGGGGCGATTTGTAAATTTCTGAATTGTCTCTGGCCGGTCTGGTGGAAGGCTTTGGCCGTAGCTAGTTACCACCCTACCGTCAAAGACGTGCCGCCAAGCGATTTAGCGTTTCAGTACGATGGCGTATAGAAACCGATTCGGGGTATGGGTTGAATCTACACTGCCATACCCCTTCCAAGTTAACTCGCTACCGTCTTAGACTACATCGTCACTTACCATCAGGTGAGATCGCAGTCTAGGACTATCTTGTCATCCAATAAAAATAACTCACCAGGAATAAAAAAATTCGGACAGATTGTATCAAATACAACATAACAGCGTGTAAAGACACAATCAATAAGAAGAGTTTATACAGTTAGTGAATTTCTTAATGACAAAATTGCATGGAAGGCTTTGCTTTAGCAGTCGATAAGATGTACAATGCTACATAATATTGCGACACTTTTGTTTTGAAAAAAGAACAACTGCTGAGTTTCTTGCCGGCTCTTCTCAGCAGAATCTGCTTTTTTAAACCGGTGGTAGAGTTTGGCCATGTCACAAGAGCAACAAGTTGGCTTACATGAAATAAATAATAATATACAATCCAATGTATTTTTTTCGATCCCCGTCTCTCACTTATACATTAAGTTCTCTCTTCTCTCTCGTATAGGTTGCATCGTAAAGGATCACTACTGGTGATAAGGTCACCTTTTGTGTTACACTGTTTAGTAACAATTAATATTTTGTTATTTTTTCATGCAATTGAGTTGAATGTACATAAAATAATAAAAAAAAGACGTGTGGCACTCGGGGACTGCCGCGGTAAAGCTATTGCATAGCATTTTTTATCAACGCCATCTACCGGTGAGAGGAGTCCCGTATCAGGTTATTTTCGTTACGGAATTTCTGGATTCGGTCTCCACGCTCAAGGCCCGCGATAGAAGCTATGCAATAGCTTAATAATAAATAAATAGTTTTAAATTTCGAGCTCTGAAATACCTCCTCAATATTCACCACGGTCTCTCAGATCATATAAAATGTGTAGATACGCTTTGATTGTCCCGATTGTACGGAGGAGTACAAAAGCGGGCCTTTTACTATGTTTTTCTTTGCAATAAACTCGTATTATTTAGATATTGTATTTGCAGTTCAATAAGACCTAATTTACTCATCCTATACATCCTATTATCCTATTTAATTTATAATATTATAAATGCGAAAGCTTGGATGTATGTTTGTTAATCAATTACGCCGCAACGACAGAACCTAACACGTACAATTTGGGTATCTTTAAAACAAGAGTGAATAGGCATCTTCTAGGCAAACACATTACACCTTGGACCACACCATCACTTTCCATCAGGTGTGGTAGTGGTCAAGCGTGAGCCTATAATGTATAAAAAAAACCGATGTGGCTGAAATTTGGCACAGAGATAGATTATAGACTGGAATGGCACATAGGCTACTTTTTTCGCAAAATGAGAGAGTTCCCGCAGGAATCAAGAAATCTTAATCCACACGAACGAAGTCGCGGGCATGAACTAGTAAAATTATATTGCTGTTTTAAGTGAAGCTTGTTCTACTAAAGAATCCTCACTAATATTATAAACTAGCTGATACCCGCGACTTCGTCCGCGTAGATTTAGTTATTAGATTTAGTTAAAATTCCGCGGGAATTCTTTAATTTTCCGGGATCAAAAGTAGCCTATGTCACTCTCCTGTCCCCTGATTCTGTAACTCAGTGGCTATCAAAAAATGAAAGCCACTGACATATATTTTTTATCCATTGAAGACTTACTATGAACTAGTGGTTCGCCCCGAACTGAGACCTCGCGATATCCCATAATTCCCAAAAGTTTTAATTATATATTGTAATAATTAACTTTTAACATTAGACGCAATAAAAAAAAAAATAGTTGACATAAAACTGTTTTACTGACACAGCGCCATCTATTAGCATTATTGTGAAGCTATTAGCATTTAAAATTAAATAATTTTGTTTCTTTATAACATTTATCTAATTTTAGTATTTGTTGTTCAAGTACAGGATATAACTGAATTTTCAACCAAGTTTCACGTTCTAATATTCAGTAATTCTTGACATACTTGACATAAATTAAAATCTCCACTTTGAAAGCCCCTCATTTCGTCAATTTTAAGGGAAAAATAAAAAAAAAATATATTTTTGTACTCTGATCAAAGTCGTCTTTAAAAAGATATATTGCAAGTCTATGTAACGCAACAAACAAAATTTTACTTCAAACATGCTTCTATGAGAGCCCCCTGAAATAAAGCATTTTATATTTTTTTATACAATGTTCGGCTGAAGGCCATCAGTTTACATATTATATTTAAATTTGAAGTAATTACGTTCAGTAATTCTGAAGTTATAGGGCTCTGACAGACATTTGGACGTACACACTTCTCTGTCCAGTACAGACAAGCGCCCTAGTTGACTCAGAGAACTCGCTTTGCTCGTTCAAATAGTAAATGACATTTCTCTTCAAACCTTCAATGGATAAAAAATGCCTATCGCCGTTGATAGGCACTGAGTTACAGAATCAAGGGACAGGTCCTCAACCATACCCATGCAATAAATCACATCGATCCGTAGCCCTGTTGCAGCGTGATTGAAGTACAAACCAAAAAACAAACACACTTTCCCATTTATAATATTAGTAAGGATTTTGAAGTCTTATACCCTATAGCTGAAAACCTGGAGAGTGACACACGCAACTTTATATTCCGAAAAACAAATACCTAATTTAAGGTGATTTTTAAAAACTAATGGCACGCAAATTAAGTCGCGGGTAAAAGCAATTGTATTATAAAGGAAGGGAGGTGTGTATAATGTATTCTTATACATCTACTAGCTTTTGCCCCCGCGACTTCGTCCGCGTGGAATTAGGTATTGGGATGGAATTTTCAGAAACTGTGACACACGTACTTCTTTATTTTTAACGGATAGCTCAAATACCAACTTTGATGGAAACAGCTTGAAAAATGACGGAGTTTCATATAAACTTCCATCCCCTATTTAAACCCCTTAGGGGTGGAATTTCCAATAATCCTTTCTTAGTGTGCGCCTACGTCATAAAAGGAACCAACTGTAAAAATTTCAAGTAGTTTAGGCTGTGCGTTGATATCTCAGTCAGTCAATCAGTCAGTCAGTACTTTGAATTTTATATATATATATAGATTATACAAATAAGCGTAAGTGCCCCCATAAACCGATTACGACACAGCGTTTACCTTTATCGCCTTAAGTTACGGTACAAACGATAAAATTGATTTCCCGCACCGCGAAAACTGTGTCGATAATAAATTATATTTTTTATTATGTATTTCTTTCTCCGAACGCGTTTTTACCGGGATGGGTGGGGGCATATTTCTTTTATACTGGCCATAAATGTCGAATTTCTTCTTGTAACTATCTGTTGCGGTAAATAATGTAAAAAAAAAACGTAAGTTTTGACATTTCGGGTTCGCGATAAATTACGTTGAACGGGGATTTGACAGTATTCCTTCTAATACCGCAGCATCATGATGCGGCGGCAGCCTTTTCAGCTATAAGATACAATATTGGGTATTTGAATAAATTTTTAAGCGATTGTATAGCTTCTATCGCGGGCCAGCGTGGAGACCGAATCCAGAAATTCCGTAACGAAAATAACCTGACACGGGACTCCTCTACGGTGAGCCGCTAGATGGCACATTACCGCGGCAGTCCCCGAGTGCCACACGTCTTTTTTTATTTACTTAAAATAAAGATAGCAAGAAAAGGTTAGAGTTATCTAAATATATAAAAGGCAAAGGTGACTGACTGACTGACTGACTGACTGACTGACTGACTGACTGACTGACTGATCTATCAACGCACAGCTCTAACCACTGGACCGATCGAGCTGAAATTTGGTATACAGGTAGCTGTTAGGACGTAGACATCCGTTAAGAAAGGATTTTGGAAAATTTCAACCCCAAGAGGGTTAAATAGGGGGTTAAAAAAATCGAACCTAACGTGAGCGAAGCCGCGGGTTAAAGCTAGTTTTGCTATAATCCGCCAACACTAAAAATCTGTATGGTCAAACATGCAGTTACAAGCTAAGCACCGCTTACGTTCCCAACCAAGGAAAAAAGCCAAGTTCCCAGAATCAGATCTTGCCAGGAATAAGAACATACTATGCTAAATGAAATTTATACGCCAACGTACAGTTCTTGCAATTCACGAGGGCGCGTGGCTCATGGGTGTATGTATATGTATAAGTGGGAACGAGAGCTTGCTCGCGCCTGACCGCTCCCACCTAGACTTTGGACAGGCACGCACACTTACGCAATGTGCATGTGCACGACGTAACCACAAGTAAAGCTCACGCGCCTTCGTGAGTTGAAAGAACTATACTTGATGACCTGAATATTATGTCACATAGTTTACTTCAAAAGTTACACTAGACCTAGCAAGTTAAACTTTTCAGTAGGTAATAACAGTAATAAACACCCTTTCATTCTTAAGCCTCCGCTAAGGACGATTTTTAATTCGAGTAAATGTTTTCACCAGCTGTAATCTCATAGAGGAGCTAGGTATAGGATTATATGAGTAAATACTTGGAATGGTAAAAGGTCAAACTCCCAGTAACCTTGTAAATTATTTCCGTAGAAGGCATTTAATTTATAATTATAAACATCCGAGAAAAAGCTTTCAGTTCCATGGAAAAGTTTATGACATATTGATGTTAAAACTTACGAGCTAATTTGTTAGACTTTTTTTGAACAACATCCCAAAAATTCCTAGTCATATTACAAATGCGAAAGTGTGTTTGTTTGAACTTAAGATTAAGTTACGCCATAATAGAGATACAGTGGTTTTAGCATGGGTGATGAGAGTGACATGGTTTTATCAGAAAAGGAAAAACAAAGGACTCCCCCGGGGTTTTTTTACGATATTTATCAAAAACCTAACTCTAAAAGGTTACCAGACATAAATGCTGAAACTCTTTGGATTGTGACTTGTTATGGTAGAAACAAACAAAACTTGCTTTTAACGCAAGTTTAATATATCAGTCCGTTTTAAATACTGAGGCTTTTTTTTTAGTAAAGGAAATAAAAAAGCTATATTTTTATACTAACACTGTAGGTACCATTATAATATTGGATTGGACGCTAAAAATATGGTGAAGTTTTTCTAAAGGTCTATAATATAATTTTTTGATAATGATCTAAAATACGTTCGCCTTCCTTGACAATAGACCAATGTTATTTGATGATAGATGTAATGTAAGTATATTTAAAGTTGTTTTATTTTTTAATGGAAGTGGAATGAATAGTATAAACCAATCAACATTGAGATGAACTACTTTACATTTTGTTCTGCATTTGTCACCTGAATCGGATTGAGAAAAAAGTTAATGGAAAATGTCGTTTTTAATGGATACACTATTTTGTTAGTTTTCAACACTAGGGTACAAAAAATGGGATGTCTCAATGTACGTGCGTAAATATTTGAAAGGCCACCAAAAGAGACAAGCGTGTATTTTAAGAGGTTTTTTGTACATGTTAATAATTTTGTCATAGAAAAAAAGATGTCTTTGTACATTAAACATGTTTTTCGTAATAAATGTGAAACCGATTTCGTTAAAAAGATGTCTAAATTACTTGATAAGACGATCGTCAAAAAGTTAATCGTTAATATTTCAAACGCTTTTTTTTAACTTTCACTTTATTTTGCAAAATACTAAAATTGCGTAAAAATTAACGATTTGTACGTCTAAAATCGTATTTTTTTATAACTGGAATAAAGCATTCAAATAAATCATATAGACGTCTTAAAGCTTGAATGTGCAAAAAGTATTTTCTACCAAAAATTATGTTTTTGCCGGAAACTACCGGGATACAAAATCGATTCACGCGTGATAGCCGTTTCTTTTTCTAAGACCTGTATAATTTTCTACGAAATAAATGAAACAAAAATAAAAATTATTTCAAACGCTCAAGCACATGCTAGTAGTATTCAACGCAGAAACCATTAATTACAATAAAAATATACATTTACAAACTCAGGAAAACAAGGCATGACAAAAAATAAAAAAATACGCGTCGAATTTAGAACCTCTTTTTTTTTTAAATGAAACCGATCGACGCCAAAATGCGCGACGCAAATTCCAACTGTGTGTCACCGAATATTTAGCCCACAGTATAAAATCGCGTGGGTCATAAGTACCCAAAATTACTGCCATGTTATCTTCACTGATGGCTTATATTATACAGTATACTAAAATACTAATAAATCACTTTGTTAGGTAGGTAGGTATGCATATTATGGCTGTTTGAAATGGCCGGATTAATAAATTGTAATAAATTAAGATGTTGCCTTTATTACAAATAAATTATTTCTTATCTATTATTAAATAGTCTACGTGGGTGAATTCGCACGTCTGTTATTTTTTTATTCGATGACAAGATAGCCCTTGACTGCGAGCTCACCTGATGGTAAGTGTCTGTGTGTTTGTGAGAGCCTTGTAATTGTAATTTTGCCTATGTTAAAAAATAAATAAATCATTTCCTATAGTTTTAATAATAAACTAGAGGGTCTAAAGTAAAATACACGTCCCGACTCAGGAAATCGGGAATTTTTGGACATTTTTTTTATTAAATGGGATTTTAGAGTTGGTGTCCGGAGAGTGCTGTGTCACTTTACTTTCAAACTCAAACTCAAAATTATTTATTTCATGTAGGCCAGCTTGTGGCTCTTATGACAAGTCGAGAACTACCACCGGTTCAGAATGCTGATTCTGCTGAGAAGAGCCGACAAGAAAATCAGCAGTTGCTCTTTTCAAAACAAAAAAAGTCCAAAGTCCAAAAGTTACCCAGTCCTCAATTGCGCCCATGCAAAAAATCTCAACCTTTCCGTGGCTCTGTTGCGGTGTGATTGAGGGACAAACCAACGAACCAACACAATTTTGCGCTTATAAAACAGTCTACCATAACAATAAAACTAATCGAACTATTACATTAACGGCTAAGTCCGAGAAATAAGCACTTAATTGTACTCAACGTGAAATCGTAATTTTCGTTCATGAGGAGGCAATAAAGGGAAAGTAACAATTCTTAGTGAAAGCATAAAAAACCTATTTCTCACGTGCCAAGTGAGTAATTTCATTGTGTTACAAATCACAATAATTGGAGTAGTAAAAATCCTTACTATTATTGTAAAGGCGAAAGTGTGTTTGTTTGTTTGTAATTAAAATGCGATTAAAATCCTATTAATATAAATGCGAAATTTTGAATGTATGACTGAATCAATTTGGCTGAAATTCGACACAAAAATAAATTATAGTCTGGAATAACACGTCATAGTCTTTTTCACATAGTTTTTGAATAGCTTCTTTTTATTCCGGGAAACAAGAGAGTTCCCGCGGGATTATTAAAATCTTAAAAAATAAAAGTTAAAGTAATATAATGTCAAATGTATAATGTATAATTTATAATAATATAATGTATAATATATAATGAAGCATAGATCTCTGTACCGCACAGTTCCATACACACTAACACATTCAACAGCAGTCGCCAATGTGTGATCTGACCGATTTTTTTTTAATAGAAAGGATATTAACCGAGCTGAAATTGACTTACATTCTTCTCCCCCCTCCAAATAAGCGAAAAGCTTGCGCTAGGAGTAGGTACGACAATAGTGCAACGGGTGGGGCTCGAACCTGCGACCCTTCAGTTTTCAGTCCGCACCTTCAACCGTTGGACTATTTAGGTTTAAATCTGAATAGACATTTAGTCTAATGCAACTTTATCAATGCTTATGAAGTATGGTATCCACCTACTTGTAAGCTTCAAAGAACGTCCACAGAAGTTTTTCACAACAAAAACTAGCCGCACCAAAGCGCTTTCAGAGACGCGTGTTATTTTTACCGTCCGCCATATTTAGGCTGTTGCTAGGACGAGAACAGGCGAAAGACCAAAAATCGTCTTAAAATTAATTAAGAGCTACAAGGAGCCAAAACATCAAGATACAAACATCAGAGCATCAAGATTTTTTATTTCCCGCGGGAACTCTTTTATTTTATATGCAACTAGCGGCCCGTCCCGGCTTCGCACGGGTGGACATAAGATTTTTTTTATATTTATATAGCCTATGTTATTCAGGGTGGATGTAGCTTTCCAATGGTAAAAGAATTTTTGAAATCGGCACAGTAGTTTTTGAGTTTATTCATTACAAACATACAAAAATATAAATCTTTCCTCTTTATAATAGTAGTGTAGATTACAGAGCCAAAATTTTTATATAAAATTCCTACATACATACTACATATTACTCAAAGACGATAAAAGCCATTTTTTTAATGAATATCTTACGAGTTATTAGAATACATGATGTATTTGGCGCTTACTACACTCGCATCTGCCTCGTTTCACACCATTTCCCCCTGATTCTGTGACTCTACATATTATATTTTTTATCCATTGAAGGTTTACTATAAAATAGTAAATGACATTTCTCTTCAAACCTTCAATGAATAAAAAACACATGTCAATGGCTTTCATTTTTTTTATAGGCACTGAGTTACAGAATCAGCAGGCAGGTTTCGGATTTGTTTTATTTCATCTATCGCGGGGATTTTTTTCTGGTATTCTGCGCACTGTTAACGCGATAGCGACGAAATAACGCTTCGAAATCGGACATCTGTTAGTGACCTTAGGTAGATTCGTCGGCAAAGCTTGTGCGGCGAAACTCGGTCATACGGTTTCATACAGTTTCTAGTCCACCCACGCCGGCGAATGCTTTAGAATCGTGGCAAAGTGGGCGCAGTAGGTACCTACTTTGTTGTAGCTAGTGATGGGCCGACTGCACACAGAATACTCAAGATAGCGGCACTATTAATATCATAAAAGAAAAAGTGCTTTGTTTGTTGGTTTGTTCTTCAATGACGCAGCAACGGATAGACTTTTCTCGCATTTGTATAGTTGTGGACTTGAAGAGTGACAAAATCAAAGGGATCATGCGGGATCTATGAAAACTAAATCCACGCGGACGAAGTCGCAAGCGTCAGCTATTACTAAATCACGGACAATAATAGCAGGATTGAATTGATATCCGTATCCATAATGCCCTAAGACGCTCGGCGGCTCTCCACAAAATCTTAGTATCTGGGATCATCTTGGCCGGAAAAGCAAGATTCGTATTTATAAAACTGTGATCAGGCCAATCTTGATGCACGGCTGTGAATCCTGAACATGAACGCTGAAGGAGGAGAGTAAGCCCTTAGTGGCTGATAGGAAAATTCTAGGACAAACCAGACGTGAGGATGGCAGCTGGTGAGAAAGAAAGAATCGGGAGATTGAAGAACTAGTGGCCGAACCCAATATTATTGGAGAATATAAATCGGCAAGACCTCGCTGGCTCGGACACCTAGAGAGAGTAGGGGATCGTGCTGTAAAGAGAGCATACTTGGGTCGCCCAACAGGAAAACGGCCCGTTGTTCGACCCAGGTATCGCTGGGTGGACGAAGTGACTGAAGACCTGCAAGCCCTCAATACACCCGATTGGCGTGAAGCGGCGCAGGACAGGCATGAGTGGCAGCTTCTTGTGTCGGAGGCCAAGATTCTCTTTGGGTCACTGAGCCAACGAAGTAAGAAGTATAAATGCGAAAGTGTGTTTGTTTGTTGATTTGTCCTCCAATCACGCAGCAACGGAGCAACGGATCAACGTGATTTTTTCATGCGTATAGTTGGAGACTTGGAGAATGACATGGCCATTTATCCCATCACATCTAGCGTTCTCGCGGGGTTTTAAAAAACCACACGTATATTGTTATACATATATTATTATATGTAATATATATAGTAAAAAGTATATACGTATGGTTTATTATGTAGTGTATGGGATAATGCGATTCTTGTGTATTACCTGAACTCCTGAATAGATTTAAGAGTCGGCCGCTGTAGTATGAAAAGGTAAACTTAAGTTTGAAAGAGATTTTGAAAAAGAAATTCCTTAAAGCTAAGTATGTAAAGGTTTTCGTAAAGGAATTTTCTTGTGTGAAGTGTTAAGAATGATGGATTTGTGTTTTTTTTTTAATTCTTATAGCAATAAAAGGGCCTAGAGAGCCAAGTGTGAATTGGTTAATTTACCTTTACTTGACAGGCAGACACGGTTCCTCAAGATGTTTTTCTTCACTATTAAAACTAGTGATATTTAGGTACCTAATTGCTAAAAACGCTTAAAAACAAACATAATTTTTAAAAAAGGCACCTCATACCCTCTTCTCTCCCTTCCCCTCTCCTAAAAAGGAGGCCAAAGTCTTATATTTATCACTAGTTTATCACATACTCACCCTCCATTTGGGTACGAAACCCTTAAAAAATAATTAAGTATCTATCATAAACGTATGTTTATAGTATGAATGAAATAACACATACCAACTTATTTAATACTTACGCAACTACCGTTATAAAGTTATCATAATCTACATAATTTATAGTTTTATTATTGACCGAAATATTTTGAATCACCGATAATATTGCCGAGTGCGTTACTTTATTATACTATTAATAATAGGTACACATTATGCGTAACATAAATAACGGTATTCAATACCGATATGTTTACCGCACCAAGTGCTTCCAAACTTTAATCACATAAAAGCAATGATGTGCCATAATAGGTATAATTTAGGCCACACTTTGAAAAGCACTTCAATTAGTAACTCATACACGGAATACGTTATTTAAATATCTCATTAAAGTGGCTATAATAATATAGGTAGTTCGAATATTTTCGATGTTGAATAATAGATATTGGAGCATTTAATATTTCTTTTTACGAGTCACGTTACGACTTCAAAATTACTTTGTTGTATAATATTACGGACGTCATTAAGTACGGTAGTACGAGTATCAATATGTTACTTGTAACATTCTGATATAGTCCTTATCCTTACTAATCTTTACTATCTTTTCCACTATCGTTACTAACATCTCTACTAATCCTATCTATATATATAAAATTCAAAGTCTTGACTGACTGACTGAGATATCAACGCACAGCCTAAACTACTGAAGTTAGAAACTTGAAATTTTTACAGTTGGTTCCTTTTATGACGTAGGCGCACACTAAGAAAGGATTATTGGAAATTCCACCCCTAAAGGGTTTAAATAGGGGATGGAAGTTTATATGAAACTCCGTCATTTTTCAAGCTGTTTCCATCAAAGTTGGTATTTGAGCTTTCAGTTAAAAATAAAGAAGTACGTGTGTCACAGTTTTTGAAAATTCCACCCCAAAATCTAATTCCACGCGGACGAAGTCGCGGGGGCAAAAGCTAGTTAATATTATAAATGCGAAAGTTTGGATGTATGTATGTTTGTCACTCAATCACGCTGCAACGGCTAAACCGATTTGGCTGAAATTTGGCACAGAGTTAGATCATAGACTGGAATAGCAGGAACATAAGAGAGTTCCCGCGGGACTCCAAAAAATTAGCTAGTAAGCAAATAAAAATCACTTTCTACGAAAGAGAACAACCTGTAAAAAAAGAAAGAAAAATATGGCTAAGGCGACGACAGGTGTCTTCCATGCGTAGGCGTCCTTATCGAACAGTTTTACCTGCAACCCGATCCCATGCCCTTGGGCGCACAAAATAAACAACGGTAGCTCCGCACCTGTTGGTCAATTATCCCAACTCGGGGATCCCTAAACCCGTTTCACAAACTTTTTAATATCCCGTAGCGTTACTAACGGTCGAAAACTGGTGTTAGAGACACATAATATAATCTATGGCATTTTGTTATCTGTGACAGTCAGCTTGTATTAAATGTCATTTTATTGAGTTTGACAACTGTCACTGTCTACTTCTCTTGATTAAAAACTTTAAAATGTAAAAGATGTCCCCTCGGTTGCTTTAAATAAATAATCATGTAATTCAGTAATCTTTGTTTAATTTTAACATCATAATAATATCAACTTCAACAACTGGTTTGTTTTTCGCTTATTTTGTGTTATTATTGACGCTTGGTCTAGGATTAAACTGGGGTTAAATACATTTTTTTAAGATTAAGTATAGTACGTTTATCTCACGAAGTTACGGGTGCTTTACTTGTGGTTACGTCGTGTACATGCAAATTGCGTAAGTGTGCGTGGAGCGGTCAGGCGCGAGCAACCTCTCGCTCACACTTATACAGATACGACACACACACAACCATAAGCCATGAGCCCTCGTGAAATGAAAGAGCACATTCTTTATCTATATGAAATCCCACAGAATTATAGCCCAAATTAATTATGAGTGGGATAATCTAAATTGCAAAATTATCAAATTATACATTATACATAATTGGTAACCCTATGTATTAAAAAAAATATTTTTCTGTCTAGAAAAGGAACGTCATTCTATTTTATAAACGCAAAATTGTTTGTTTATTGGTTTATCCTTCAATCACACAGTAACGAACCCTAGCGCGACCGATTTTATGTAGATTTTAAAATCCGGCGTTAAATCTTTGACTTCCAGGATATTAAGGGTAACCTATGTCATCCCTAAGTGCCCAAATACATCCATGCAAAAAATGAACTTTCTAAATGAAAAATAAAACTACTTTTTCATCATACCTATTCGAAAAACGAATATTGGCTTCAGAGGATAGCGGTAGCAAAATTTAATTTTTAGTCCCATGGGAGTTTTCGTTTCTCTCTTCTGATTGGTCCGCGTTCGTGCTTTAGTATGTGTTTATTACTACTGCGATCGTTGCAGAAATTCAAAAAACTCGAAATTCAAAAATGTTTGAGCAGCTGTTGTCTTCGACGAGTCACGTGATCATAGAAGGTTGATACTCCTAGCTTTTTATCATAGGTAATGATGAAAAATAGCGTGTGTCACTCGGGGCCAAATTTTTAGTTCTCGGGCGGCGTATATTGAATTCATCGCTACGCTCAGGATTCTACTTTAGAATCGTTCACTTCGCTCTGAATTCAAAATAGCGACCTCGGGGAACAAAAATTTTCTTTGGCCCCTTATAACACAAATAACTATTCTGCCTTACAACATTATTATCTAGAAAAGGAAAAGTATCTCTAAGCAAGGAATAAACACGGCAACCTTACCTCCAACCAATCCCATTATAATATCCTTGTAAAACCCTAATCACCAACTCGAACCCGACACAGCGAATTCGTGACGACGTTCGAGAACCCTCAGTAGTCTACATCAAAGGGATCGTTTTTGTTGCGTCGAGAGATCACGCTCGTTATTTTTATTGTATAAAAAGTTCTCAAGTTACAATCGTGCTCCCAGCCTTCATTCACAGGGCTTCGAGTGTCGTGATGATATAACAGTTTCTGTGGAGAGTATCATACCTACGTTGATACCGGTGTAATCTACGCATGTTTTTGAAAAGGATCGCTATATAATATTACGACTAGGGTTGCCAGATTTTTTTTTCAGCCTATAAGGGACAAATGGTTAAATGGGCAAAAAATACGGGATTTCAGTTTTTTACCCGGGACAAATAAAAACAAAATTATTTAGTGTCATTTTTTTTTGATATTTTTCCGAGGATCGAGAGTCAGTTTTGACATATTTTTATTCGTTTTAACAAATTTGTAAAAATAAATATAATTTTAATCGTAATTAAAAATGGTCATCAACTCACTTTTTTACGAACGCTGCGTGTGTGAATTACTTGGATTGATTTCATAACGAAAAACGAAATACTTACGACGACTTACTACTTACGACTTACGAGCTATATATATATATAAGTCCTATTAATATTAGCGAAATATTGAAATAGTAAAGATATACAACTTTAATGCATTGAAGGTAGTTTGATAAAATCGATATTTGACTTTGTTGTCGACGTAGGCGCCCGACTGACGCCGACTTGAACGGACGTTACGAATTCAGTCTCTCCCAGAGACTCATTCGGGTATTAGATGCTCCCGCGTCTAGGTCGTTGTATTTGATTGAGGTAGTGCGATAGCAATCGCGCCCTAATCGAATAAATATTGCCCGGAAGTTTAGATGAGTGTAATTGATTAAATAATATTTGGATATGTTTGATAATTACCTTCACGTTCAGATGGTGGTTTGTCTGACGTGTTGTGGTTAAATTGATTAGATGTGAGGTCAGGGGCCGTTATAAGGGGATGGTGGAGACGGCTTTAGGTAGAGTTTCAGCGTTTTTGAGTTCCTTTTTCCTTCCTCTTCCTTTTCCAAAAAAGGAGGAGGTTTTCAATTCGTCGGAATCTGTTTTTATTTATTTTTTATTTTTTATCTATGTTCCCCGATGAGACGCCTGGACCGATTTGGAAAATTCCTTTTATCCCGGGAAATAAGGGAGTACCCGCGGGAACAGATAACCTCAATCCACGCAAATGGAGTCGCGGGTATCAGCTAGTAATATTATAAATGCGAAAGTTTGGATGTATGGATGGATATTTGTTATTCAATCATGCCGCAACGAATGAACCGATTTGGTTGAAATTCGGAATGGACATAGCTCACACCCAGGATTAACGCGGAAGTTACATTTCATCCCGAAAATTAAAGAGTTCCCGCGGGAATCAATAAACCTTAATCCACGCGGACGAAGCCGCGGGAATAAATTCTTAAAAAAAAAATGAAATCATTAAAAGAAAAAAGAATGGGTAGCGGATAAAAAGTCTTTAGTGTATCGGAGCTCTAAACAGTAATGGAGCCACGAAGTAAACTGTACGTGACACAATATTATGGGTTATTGGATAATGTTGATAATGTATCAATCCCCTATTGTAGTCATTTATTGAAATCGTGTAGCTCCCAACTGTTTGTAAACACAAAATTGATTTACGATCACGAAGAATATAAGAATACAAAAATAACGTATTCTATTACTTACACCACCTGTAGATAGACCGTTATCACGATTCAAGGAAAAAAATTAGTAAGAGGATATTAGTAACTTAACTCATATTCTTAAAAAAAGTAAAGTAATAAACTAAGATCAAACCAAGATAAAACTAACAAAGTGACGCTTGATTGAAAACAATAGCAGTATGAAAATGTTAACAGGTTATTGATTTATAGTTCCTTATGCGTTTAGTATCATTTCCTGGTAGTAAAACAGTGCATAATCGATTTAATACCTAGAATTAAGTTTAACAGTACAGCAGTAGTTAAAGCTATTAAAAGTTAACGATTTCATAAACTGCTTTTAACGCAGTTTAGTTAAGAATACGAATGGTTAATGGTTAAATGAACTCTTGGTCAAAGCTATTTTTTTTACTTTTTTTTTATTCGACGTCAAGATAGTTCTTGACTGCGATCTCACGTGATGGTAAGTGACGATGCAGTCTATGGTAGTAGCGGGCTAACTTGGAAGGGGTATGGCAGTGTACATTCAACCCATACCCTAATCTGTTTCTACACGCCATCGTGTCGGAACGCTGAATCTCTTGATGGCACATCTTTGACAGTAGGGTGGTAACTAGCCACGGCGACAGCCTCCCACCAGACCTGCCCCCCGATTCAGACCCTTCCGATAACTTATTTATCGATCGATTCGGTTTGTTACCGTACGATAACATATATTTTCAATTCGTAAATGCTCTTGTAATCGAATGTATCTTGTCGATGTCGATAACGTAGTCGATACCGAATCGTATCCTCAAACCAAACGCTCAGAGCGTTCAAATTCAAATCACACGACAAAATGTTTTTTATACGAGATCGATATCTAACCGTATCGTCACAGTATGTTATCGAACAGGTCTGAATCGCCCCCCAGACCAGAAACAATTCAAAAATTATAAATTCCCATATTGTCTGCGCCGGGAATCGAACCCAAGACCTCCCAGTTATAAGACTACAACGCTAGTTTGGGTTAGTAACAGTAAAAACTTATTACTATGTTAGTACTTAGGTTAGTAACAATAAAAAGAAAAACTTAATATCTATGTTAATACCTACCTTATAACTAGGGCTCGGATTAATATGTAAGTAAATACATATTTTTAATTTACACTATTTTCGGTCTCAAATGTGTTTTCTACATCTATTATCATATTTAGATTGTGAAAAACTAATTTTTATTTTCCATATTTTTCCATATTTTCCCATATTTCATGGTTAAGTCCATATTCTCGATATTTTCATCCATATTCATCGATATTTTTGATTTTTATGTCATAGAACATGAGTTAGTTCACAAAAATTGATATAATTTTACGTGTTTGCATTCTCGATAATTTAAAAAAGCATGTGATTGTGTACTGCAATCAATTTAATAAGACAGATTTAGTGGCAAATTAATAAAACTTATTTTTTTTTATTTGAATTACCTAAACATTTCGCTATCTTTTTATAATGTTTTTAATGTAACTGTTACTGTAGTAATTTTTCACAATAAACAATGTTTAGTATGAAAGATATTCTTATTTTATACTCCATATTTTTTCCATATTTTACATTTTTTAGTCCATATTATATGTGTACATATTTTGAATTTTTTAATATATATTTATCCGAGCCCTACTTATAACTAACATGGATTTGAGACTCCTTTGACTAAGTATATTAATCAGAGGACTATCCATTTTGCCGCAAACATTTTAAAGCCGCATAGATTTTTTTAGATTTTTTTTTCAAAGGCACTTCCTGATTTTTCGTAAAAGCATCCAAAACACAAGTTATTTAAGCACGCGGAAGGAAAATTATATTTACTTTTACGTCCAGCGTATATTTACGTGGGCGTAATGGCGATATCGGTCACGGAAACACGCTAGGACGTAAAACTTCAGGCCCTTTGTGAAATACGACGCCGCGCTAACTTCAGCCATGTTCGGCTTTTATGACGGAAACGCCTGGTTTACGCTGTTACTAAGCTACTATAATTTTTTTACCGATTAGCGGTATGGTAGGTCCATATTACACTATACCTACTATTTATAGGATTCTATTTCGTACCAAGGATTATCATCTCATATGGCATTGCATCTCAAGCAATGGCTGGATCATGCGTCATGCTCGTGAACGGGTGCCACCTACGGGAATGGGTCTGCTTTTGTCTGCATATATTGGATTGTTTTGCATTTTTGAAACTTCATTGTGGAAACACTGTATACATAGCATAGCTTTGTTACCTATTGTAAAAAAAATGTTTGTTTAAAAGAGCAACCGCCGAGTTTATTGCTGGCTCTTCTCGGCAGGAAGGGCATTCCAAACCAGTGCAGTGGTAGATTCATTGACGATTCAAAAGCACTTGTAAAAGTTTATTTGAATAAAAAATATTTCTATTCTATTCTAAATATGTCTAGGATGATAATATCTATGGTACAAAATAGGATCCTATAAATAGTGTAGTGTAATATGGGCCTTAGGTACATTGCCATACTTCTTCCAAGTTACGCACAGATTAGAAATGTCGGCACACGCATAATATGAAGATTTTATTAGAATTAGCTACACACAACTGGGAAATAATATACCTACTATCTTACTACTTAATATTGTAAATGCAAAAGTGTATTTTTGTGTTGGTTTATCCTTCAATTATGCTGCAATTGAGCTGCGGATCGGATGACCTGAAGGGTGACAAAGCTACTTTTTATCCCGGAAGTTCTCACGAGATTTTAAAAAAAATCCACGCAGACGAAGTCGCGAGCATCAGCTAGTATTATAATATAACCCACTTCATTTTCATAACGCACTACTTGAACTTGCCCACTTCGTAAAAATAACGTATGTAGAATTCGTTTCGCTACAAAGGTCGCCGGCTCGCTTCGCTCACCACTTCCCGCTTCGCTCCACTCGGCCTCGTATACCTGTTTTATACAGATATTCCCTATTTCTGGAAAAACTGACGTGTTATTTACTTAGATTACACAGTTTCGTTCACTTTATTCATACGTTTGACGACCTCCCTGGCGCAGTGGTGAGCGCTGTGGTCTTATAACTGGGAGGTCTCGGGTTCGATTCCCGGCGGGGGCAATTTAGTAATTTATAATTTCTAAATTGTCTCTGGTCTGGTCTGGTGGGAGGCTTTGACCGTGGCTAGTTACCACCCTACCGTCAAAGACGTACCGGCAAGCGATTTAGCGTTCCGGCACGATGGCGTGTAGAAACCGATGAGGGGTATGGGTTGAATTTACACTGCTATATCCCTTCCAAGTTAGCCCGCTACCATCTTAGACTGCATCGTCGCTTACCATCAGGTGAGATCGCTGTCCGAGGCTATCTTGTCATCGTATACAAAAAAAACGTGTATGTGAGAGATAACCTCAAATATTATCATAGATTATACAAGGTTATATATAGCCTCGCTGTGATGTTAACAATTTCGCAAAAATGTTTTCTACTAGAAATATATTGGAGAGAAAAACTAGTGCACGATATTTTCGGCTAGTCTTGATCTTGACGTATACTACCATTACTCTGACCCTATTGTTTTATTGTGTGTTTAGGAAAAACACGATTTGTGTAACACATGGTGGTCCTACGTGACGTTCGACTTGGACCTTTTACGAATACGAATCTTTATCAACGTTTGGCGAACCGAGCACGAAGCATGTTAGTCGGAGCATGTATCGAGCATGCTCGATGCTCTTTTTCTATTCGATGACAAGATAGCCCTTGAATGCGATCTCACCTAATGGTAAGTTACGATGCAGTCTAAGATGGTAGCGGGCTAACTTGGAAAGGGTTTGATGACAGTGTACAACTCGTACCCCTAATCGGATTCTACACAACATCGTGTCGGAACGCTAAATCGCTTGGCGGCACCTCTTTGACGATAGGTGGTAACTAGCCACGGCTAAAGCCTCCGACCAGACAAAACATCGAACATGTGCATTTTTGTTATTATAATATATTAATTATTTATTTGTATGTGTGTGTGTGTGTGTGTGTGCGAGCGTGCGTGCTTGCGTGCGTGCGTGCGTCCGTACGTGTGTGCGTGCGTTCATGCGTGCATTCGTGCGTGCATGTATTATGAACATAAGGAGTTCATCCATAAGATGAAAAACCAAAAATCTTTTCAGATTTTTTTCAGAGTTTAAGCCTTATTTCACGACCTTTCGTTTGTGCAGATTATGACGGGGCACATTGTTTTTTTGGCGGGTTTATTTTGAAAACATTTCTTATAGAAAATATTGATCATAATGTTTGATATCTAGAGCGTAATTAATTACATCATTGAAATAGGAGTAATTATCAGATAGCGGTTTCGATTTATTAATATCGAATGCCCTAAGGGGAAGCGATGTCAGATACCTATCTGCCTAACATAAAAAAAGATATCTAGCATATTAGCAAATATGAAATGCTGAAAACTATATAGGGCAAATATACTTTGCCCTATATAATTTTCTGCTTTAAATATTCCTTATACAATATAATATAATAAGGAATATTTAAAGCAGTACATGTATAAATAAATGGTACCTATAAGATTTTTCATAATAATAGGGAAATCTGACTGACTGATTTATCAACGCACAGCTCTAACCACTGGACCGATCGAGCTGGAACTTGGCATACAGGTAGCTGTTAGGACGTAGGCATCCGCTAAAAACGAAATTTTTCAAAATTCAACCCCGGAGGTAAAATATGGGTTTAAAAACCAGGTTTAAGAAGCCGCGGGTTAAAGCTAGTAATATAATAAAGTGGAAGGGTTTGTTTGTTCATTTGAACGCGCTAACTCTGGAACTACCACTCAGATTTGAAAAATTCTTTTTGTAGTTAATAGCCCAATTCTCGAGGAAGTTTTATAGATTATTCAAAATCACGGTAGGTACGATCCTTAGAAGCCGAGTAAAAAAAAGTGGGAGCCAAGTGGGAGTTGGACTCGCACACGAAGGGTTCCGTACCAACTACCATCGTAACAGCAATTGTTAAGGTCGAGCAAAAAAATGACGAAATAATCACGTCCCTAGTAGAAGAGCCCCCTTTAATTTTTCATTATTTTATTTGTTGTTATAGCGACAACAGAAATACACACTCTCTGAAATTTTCAACTCTCTACCTATTACAGATCATGAGATACAGCCCGCTTACAGACAGACAGACGGACGGACAGCGGAGGCTAGTAATAAAGTCCCATTGGTTGTCCTTCGGGTACGGCACCCTAAAAAGTAATAGCGCGGGTGGGCAATGCGATGTAACGATTTTTATTCCGAAAAATCAGAGTTCCTACTGGATTATTTAAAGTAAATCTACGCGGACGAAGTCGCGGGCATCAGCTAATGTAGTATAGGTACCTACCTACTTAGTATATTTTTGAAAATCAATTAAAATCCTCTCATCAATGTACAGTAGGTACCTACCTACCTACCTACTATTATTTTTATTACCTCGTACCTAATAATGAATTAGGTATTTATAATATCGTTTTATTTAATAACAAGTTTTAGATAAAACCGTTACCTAATATCGAACTGGTTTAGATTAGTACCGAATTTACGAATAAATTGCGTTGAATTAATGTAGCCTTCCAATTAATTAATAATGCATAGTACATCCTTCAATGGGTTAGATATAATTATGTGTACTAAATACTAATTAAGATTTAATCTATGCTTATAATATAACGTTATAAAAGCTACCTATTAACCAGGTGTGCAATTATTATTATACCCAATACCATTCAAATATAATGCTTAGAACAGAAATTGCTAACAAAGTTCCGGTCCAAACGACAGGGACAATATAGAAGTTATGAACTTCCAAAATAGGCCCTGCCGGGAATCGAAGCCGAAACTTCATAGAATGAGCTACTGCGCAAGGTAAGTAGCTACCTACATCTACAAATTATTATGTGTGATTGTGTCTGATTGTGTTACTATCAATAACGTTATAAAACTGTTACAGTAACTTGGTAACGGTAAAAGCTAATACCGTTACCGAAGTATTGGAAATTAACGTTAATTACCGGTAAGTATTTTTTGTTGTTTGATAACGTTGACAAGCCCAACCATTAGTTAACATCCATTTTTCAGTCAAGCCAACCTACGAAAAAATACCGTGATTTATTGACAGCTGATAATGAACCTAAACATTTGAAACGCTGAATAAATATTGCTCTCCTAAAAGCAAACAAAGGAGGGATTTTAAAGGGATAAAGAGGAAAAGTACAAGTATTTTCTTCCCAAAATCTTCAAGAAAAAGTCATACACATTTTCTAGGATTTTTCTGTAGGTACTATGTAAGCTAAGCTTAGCTTTATGCAGCTTAAAATATACATAACGTTATAACGAAATGCCTACACTTATACAACGAATTAAGTATCGATTATCGACTTAACGAATTAAGTATAGTATAAGTGATAAAAAAGTTTCCTTAACTAGTGAGTAAACTACAATACTAATACCAACCTAACAATATAAACCCACCAATATTTGGGTAAAGGTTTTATTTTGTTAATTACTATGCCTCAAAAAGGCCTTACGAACTAATTTAACAAAATATTTTGACAAAACTAAATTAGATTTTGGAAATACAAGTGTTTAAATTTAAATACACATAAAAAAAAAGCATTCGCGAAATCAAGAAAGCTTTAAAATGTAAACACCTCACCAATATACAATTAGTCACATACATAATAGAAAAAAAACAAATGAAGGTTCAGTTTTTTTCGGAACCCTAAAAATTGACGAACAATAAAAACAAAACAATTCCGGAAAAGCTGGGAAACTCAAAATTAAAAATACCTCATCAAAAATACAATGAGCTCACCGTCACGGTTATTTCAAAAAAATCCATAAACAGTTTTCATTCACACACAACAAACACTGAAATGAAAAGCGTTTTTCCAATTTTGTAAAATTCAAAATGTCACTCGCGTTTTTGTTCCGTAAAGTCAATATTATTTACGTGGTACTTTCACAGATGCATTGGCAAATATTAGTAAATTGACGTGTTCGCGTACTGATACGCCGCGTGTAGCCGCGAGATTGGCGTACTGGCACGCACATTGACACACTATCACGATGGCGTCCGGCCGGTAACTGAGGGTGAAGAGTAGGCTCCGCTTGCCCCGGCCAGGCTCGTAATACATAGATTATGCAGACACAGATATTCTGCTTATCATTTATACCTTTCTAATAAAAATATGGTTATTATACTCTTGTATTATTTTATTTATTAAGCTATTGCATAGCTTCTATCGCGGGCCTTGAGCGTGGAGACCGAATCCAGAAATTCCGTAATGAAAATAACCTGACACGGGACTCCTCTCACCGCTAGATGGCGTTGATAATAAATGCTATGCAATAGCTTTACCGCGGCAGTCCCCGAGTGCCACACGTCTTTTTTATTTATACAACTTTATTGCATGAAAAAATAGGAACAAAATATATAAGTAAATAAACAGTGTAACACAAAAACCTTATCACTAATGGTGATCTCTTTCAGGCAACCTGTACGAGAGAATTATTATTATATAGTATTATTGCTTTTCCTTTCCTTTTTTTAAATCCTGAATTATGGCCTCATAGGTATTTGTTTTGGACTGTTTGTTCTAACCAACTTAATTTAGTGGCTGTAAGATATTCATTCCACTCAAAAACAATTAAAATTATGTGTATTTTAGGCCAACCTGTACCTCTAATATGACAAGACACAAGTCAGAACTCTACCACTGGTTCAGAAAGCATTCTGCAGAGAAGAGCCGACAGCAGACTCAGCAATTGACAGCTTGGAATAGTTTTTTCAAAACTTTCATTATATTTATTATTTAGCTCCAATTCTGTTTCTTTCTCCTAGAAGCAGTTATAGCAGTGGTCAGACTTGCTTTCTCCGTTGGAGACCCCTGATTTTTCAGAGTTATGAACATTTTAGCTATTAAATATCACATGCTTCAACGATGAAGGAACGGTGAATCTCATGAGGAGACTTGCACACTAGAGAGTTTTTCATAATGTTCTCATGTCCCAGTACCTATTCAGTCTGAAATTAATAAGGAATTTTCAATATTCTGTCTGAAATACATTTTTTTTACTATTTTTGCCAATGACTATAATCACTACTTAGGTACTCATCTTGCGCTTACAAAATATTTAATCTATGACTCGACAACGACCTTAATCTGAAATCCCTTTTCAACTCCTCGGGCCTCTCATTATTGATCTCTTTCACTCCTTACCACCGGTGCAATAATGTGTGCTTCTCGCTTTAACGAATGAAAGCTCTCTACATCTATCTCGCTCACACTTCACTGCAGAGCTTCGAAAACAAGGTAGAGGCACCCGTACTATCAATGCGAGTGTGTATTAGAAAATTTTTCCCTTATATTAGCCACAGAATACAAAATATGTTTCGTTAGCTTATTAGTACGCTGGCATTTTCCCTTTTGTTTCATATTGAATTTTTCTTGTATGTGCCACAATATTTTTTCATACGCATATTTTCACAGACACGTTTTTTTGCGAATTCGGAATTTATGCAGAAAAAGTTTTTATTGGACGTTCTTTTGGAATTCTTTGTTAAGTTTTTATTAAATACGGGACGTTATGAATAATATTCATAACATCATGCGTGATATTTTCGTTATAAATAGGTAGGTAGGTACATAAAACCTATTCATATAATATACGAATATTACGTAAGTATAGGAAATATTTCAGACTCAAGTCTAAGCTGAGTCAGAGCACGCTTTATCGATCTTAGCATAAGTACTTACCTAGTTTATGAAGAGCTATTTAGGCGTTTGAAGATCATTAGCTCATTTCCTACTTGATAGAGCTTACAGCTTTCAATTTTCAACTTTCACAGGTCAGATTGATTTGCGATTTGGTGTATAATATTATTATACTACCTACTGTTTTTTTTTTTTTCATTTTTTTCATTTCATTTCATTTCATTTCATTTCATTTTACTGTTACTTCTAGGGTTGCCAGATTTTTTTCAGCCTATAAGGGACAAATGGTTAAATGAGCGAAAAATACGGGATTTCAGTTTTTTACCCGAGAAAAATAAAAAACAAAATTATTTAGAGTCATTTTTTTTATATTTTTCCGAGGATTGAGTCAGTTTTAACATATTTTATTCGTTTTAACATATCTGTAAAAATTAATACAATATTATAATCGTAATTAAAAACGGTTATCAACTCTCTTTTTTACGAACGTTGCGTGTGTGAGTAGGTACTTGGATCGATTTTATAATGAAAACGGAAGTACGGTTCAAATACGGGACAGAGTCAGTCCCGCCGGGACATTTTAAACTATGCCTAAAATACGGGACGTCCCGGGAAATACGGGACGTCTGGCAACGCTAGTTACTCCGGTTGTATTTCCAAAGACCTTGAGCTGATGCTGTAGTACTGAGAGATACCCAGCCTCTCAGCAACTTATGGCAGATATAGCGTGTTTGTGCTTATTAGAATGGTCTCAACGAGTTAATGTTAGTTAGATGATGATCAAGGCCCTATGGTGAAAGGGCCTCAGAAAGGGGCCTCGTTAAGTAATCTCAGAAACTTCCACAGGTGCAATTGATTTGAAATTTACAAACAGGGTCTGTTGTCTGGTGGGGAGGCTTTGGCCGTTGCCAGTTACCACTCTGCCGTCAAAGACGTGCCGCCAAGCGATTTAGCGTTCCGGCACGATGGCGTGATTAGAGGTATGGTCTATACTGCCATAACCCTTCCAAATTAGTCCGCTATCATCTTAGACTGTATTGTCACTTATCACTGGGTGAAATCGCAGTCAAGGACTGTCTTGTCATGAAATAAAAAATAAATATTTTCTTTGAGCCAATTATTTAATTTTTGTCATTTTAATTATTCTTTTAATTTTCAATTTACGAGTTAATGTTAGATAGATGATGGTCGAGGCCCCATGGTGAAAGGGCCTCAGAAAGGGGCCTCGTTAATTGATCTCAGAAACTTCCACAAGTGCAATTTATTTGAAATTTACAAACAGGGGTTTTTAATTTTTTTTTTTACGCTTGTTAGCTCTATTATTCCTTTTTAACGCACTTGGGTGCTAAAACACTGATAACCGGGTACTTACAAGCTGAACGAGACAGGTGGTCGATTCCAAGGGCCATAACCTTCAAATAAATATTAAAGCGAATATTTTTAGGGCCCGCGTTAATTATTTTTCAGAAGCGGTTTACATGTTTACGGCCTTAACTTTTGTGTCATGAATATAAAATAATGGATACAGTTAAACGGTTGTTTTGTAATTAGTGTACAAAATATATTTTATTTGTTTTAGAGAGCTGGGCTGGACTACCCACGCTTAAAGCAGTATTATTTCAGTTTTGTTTTGAAATGTCATACTTTAAAGTAATTGCTGTAAAGTTGTCATGAGATTATTATATTGGCATAAAAAAAACAGAACCTATACTACCAACAGTACCAATGATTAAAGCAGTACTATATTAATTTTGTTTTGAAATGTCATACAATGTCAACCTTAAAGTAATTACTGTGAGGTTGTCATTATGTTAATATGACATCTCAAAACAAAATTGAAATGATACTACTTTAATCGTTAGACGATGGCATGTACAAAGCCTAGAAACCCATTAAGGGTATGAGTGTTTAATTTACACTGCAATAACCCCTTCCAAGTTAGCCCGCTACCATCTTAGACTGCATCGTCACTTACCATCAGGTGAGATCGCAGTCATGGGCTATCTTGTCTAATATATAAAAATGAATCGCTTAATGTGTTGGTAAGCGCATCACGCGTGAACGGCTGGACCGATTTCGCTAATTCTTTTTTTATTGTGTTTGTTATTGTTAGGAGAAGGTTCTTATGAAAGAAAAAATTAAGAAAATTGCGCGGAAAATTAGAAAATTTAAGAAATATTAACCACCATATTAAATTATTTCTAATGTAACCGCTTTTACAATTCAAACTTTTTTGATGTAACCTCATGGCGTTTGACATAACATTGACAGAATGCGTGCTGCCAATTTCGTCAAAGAGGATGTAAAAAAACTTAAGACAGGACAACGTCTGTCGGGTCCGCTAGTCATAGAATAAAAAAAAAAGTTTAGCATATAATAATATTCTTTAAAAAAAACATCCGGTCAACAAAATAGCACTAATTAGTTTTAAATTCTTCCTGCATGCCTAGCTAAGCTTTAAGAGGAGCTAAGCATTCGCACAAAAACTAGTTTAGCTACAAATTGCAACGTCTAAACTATGCTTAACATGCTTCATTACCCTTTTTTACTGCCACGCGACATCTTGTATCCCTTTCACTCTTCATAATTCCGTATTTACCTCTCGTTCCCTCGCAAAGAAAGAAAACTTGTCTCTACAAATTGCAATGTCTACACTATCCTGAAGAATCTTCATTACTCTTTTTATAGCCACGCGACAGTATTTTCATCCCTTTCTCACTTATTTATCACTTAATTTACCGTCTCTTTCTCACCACGCGAATCTCTGGCCCTTTCAAAACCTGATTTCTAGCAAGTTGTCAAGTTCAATAAAAATAAAAGTAAACCATCGAACTATAAGGCTTAGAACAGAAGTTTCTAACTAAGTTGCGCTTCAAATGTAGGTATATTCAAAACAACCAATGAGTGCCGCGTAATTACATTTCACTAATGGTACCGGTAATTACATTTTTGATGGTAATGTGATGAATTATAACATCTAATAGATTTATAAATACATATCAAAAATTCGGAGGCCGGCGGGATTCGAACCCACATCTCTCTGGGAATCGCGCCCGAGTGTGTTTTACCGTTACACCACGGCCCAACCACACTTCAGCCACGAAATTAGTGATATGTATCTACTTTTTTCAATCAGTTTCATAATTTTGGGCGCGATTCCCAGAGAGATGTGGGTTCGAATCCCGCCGGCCTCGGAATTTTTGATATGTATTTATAAATCTATTAGGTTATTTCCTTTAAGTGTAGGTTAACACTTTAATATAAATTAAAAATTATAACATCCTTTCAGAGCATAGTAGGTACGTCATTTTTAATAATTTTCTGTGAGCTCGTCGAAATAATGCGACGTTCCTACGTAGTCGGCCCTCAGAGGCTCACTTAAAATGGCATATCACAACCGATTCGAGACTACGCTTCTAAGCGTTATAGTTCAATAAAAGTAAACTTCAGATAAACTTTTTATTGAGATTGCAATTACGTGCAGCGTTAAATTACTCCAGAAGTATTAAACTGAACTCTATATTAATGCCTAGGCTTTAGGCTACCTGTCCACTGAAGCGGAGCGGAGTGGAGACGTCTTCGGTGGACCAACGTCATTTTTGAGATCAATATCATCATGAGGAACCCATTAAAGTCTCAATACTCTCCTCTCAGAAACGTCAATCTAATAACACCTCTCTTTTTCCATCAGGGGTTAAAAACCAACATACAAACAACTAAGTAAACAAGTGTAAATTAAAAAAATTTCAAACACCTCCGACATATTGCAACATCTTAGTCGCTAGTCAGTAATCGTTAAAATAAAAATATGTAATCCGCCATTTTGTGGCGGCGGCCATCTTGGACCGATTTTCATCAAACATAGCTGAGAACACTCCCGACTAATTCACCTTTCAAACAAAAAAACAACAAAATCAAAATCGGGAAATCCGTTCAGGAGCTACGATTCCACACACACAGACTCACACACACGCACACACGCACACGCATACACACACACACGTCAAACTTAACACCTCGTCGTTTTTGAGTCGGGGGTTAAAAAAAAACAGAAAGAAAGCTTTCGTTTCATCAAAAAGTGTTGGAAAATATTTTCTAGTTTAAGTCAAGTCCGATGAGCTTTGCTTAAAAATATTCCTCTACCTCTAGTTGAAAGAGGTATAGTGAAAACTAGAAGTGTTTACTATTCTGCAACCTAGACCAAAACCAAACGTAGGTAAATAGCTAGTATGTCACGTAGAATCTCTGTTTGAAATCTCTTTGAATATCCCAGTTAGTTACTGATAATATCTGACTGGTACACTGCGGGACAATTAATTGAACACTTGCAATTTATTTTACTGTTTTACTCAACTTTTTACGACGTAAAGTAGGGGTTTGAAAAATCAAACTTAACGTGAGCGAAGCCGCGGACAAAAGCTAGTTTAAATATAATTCAAAATCCTGACTGACTGATTGACTTAAAAATCAACACACAGCCTAAACCACTGGAGTTAGAAGCTTGGAATTTTGTAGGTTTTAGTAGGTAGGTTCCTTTTATAACGTAGGCACCCACTCAAAAAGAAGTTTTTGAAACTCCACCCCTGAGGGGTTAAATAAAGATTTAAAGTTAGTATGAAAGTCCGTCATTTTTCAAGTTATATCCATGAAACTTGGTATTTGGGCTTTCAATTAAAAGTGAAGAAATATGTGTGTTTTTGAATTTTTTTCCCAAAACCTACTTGGGATGAAGTCGCGGCGCCCTCTAGTCTAGTATACTATAATAAAAAAATATAGCAATAAACTATAACATTCTACTAGGGATGAGTTATACACCCACAAAACAAGCGAAAAACTTGTTCCGAACGACGAAGACTATAATAGAATACTTCATTATTAAATGAGATGACAAATTACGACAAATACACCTGAAATTACGTTTGTAACATATCTACCTCTTTTTATACAATCACTATATCATAGGCAGTAAGTTGACACATTGTATGTCCTCAAGTGTACTAGAGCATTCTAAATGTTTAAGCCTATATAAAAGGAGCGTAGAGGTGCGGCCTTTAAGAATTTACCCTTCACTTAGAAGGGATTTCAACTTAGGCGATACATTGTCCCGATGCAAATGAAGCTGGAACACGTTTATGCAGAGTAGAGTAAATAATAACTTTGAGATAGAAATAGAAATATTTTTTATTCAAATAAACTTTTACAAGCGCTTTTGAATCGTCAATGAATCTACCACTTGTTCGGAATGCCTTTCCTGCCGAGAAGAGCCAGCAATAAACTCTCTTTTAAAAAAAAAATTTTACAATAGGTACTTAAACTATGCTATGTATACAGTGCTTCCACGTTGAAGTTTCCTAAGTCCAATACAATACAAATACAAATAAATACAATCTAATGCATGTTAAGACAAGTAGACAGAAAGCAGACCCATTCCCGTTGGTGGCACGCGCTCACGAGCATGACGCATGATCCAGCCGTTGCTTCGCTCAACCATATTTGAGGGAACGTAACAATTGATTGACTCCGAGTTTACTCAGATGATTTTGTATTTGTCTCTCAATCTGTTTAAATGCCTTCCAGAGCCTCTTAACTCCTGAATCAATAAACACTTCATATTTACAAAGAATATGTAGATATCTGGCCAAAAATTAAATTAATTAACTATTTTATTTTTTGGGCGGGTTAGGAGGATATTAGTCAACTTCAGCTTGATTTCTTCTTTTAAAAAAAGAAGAAAAAAAATCTAAGTTTGAAATTGCAACTGTAAAACTATTTTTGTTAAAAATAAAGGCTTAAAAATAAAGGTAGCGTATTAAAAATAAAGGCTTTTTTTATTAAGTGGCCGTTTTAGGACCTCTTTTTTTTTAATTTTTATACAGGATGTCCCGTATCGTAAACAGGGATTTTGTTTTTCAATTTTAAATTTTCATTTTATTTAAGTTTTTTACTATTAATTAATATTTATTTTGGGCAATTTAACAATTAGGACTTCTTTTATCCCAGGGAACTTTGACTTATGTTTAACTTCTTAAAGTTCCATAGTAAAACTTATAAGCAAGCTCAAGCTCTTGCATAACCACATCCAGGGATTGTCTCAATTAAATTAGTTCATCTACTTACTGTTGGCAAGTCTTAGTTGATTCTTAGTTGCAGTGTATTTTCAGATCTCATTCAAGATCGTTGCTTAGTCAACGAGTTAGATAAATCGAGATTAAGGATTATGATTACAAAGATAATTATATTTTGCAACTTTATTTGTATATGTATAATACGATATTTTGTGGGTACTAAATCTATAAAGTTTTCTTCTAGATGTATACAACGATAGATAAAAGGAAAAGGTGACTGACTGACAGACTGACTGATCTATCAACGCACAGCACAGATCAAACTACTGAACGAATCGGACTGAAAAGCGTACAGATAGCTATTATGACGTTGGTATCCGCTAAGAAAGGATTATTGGAAATTCAACCCCTAGGGGGGTATAATAGGGGTTTCAAAAGGCCGCGAGCAAAAGCCGTTTGTACAACTACCTGCCTAAATATTATTAACTGATTTCCAAAAAAAGGAGGTTCGCAATTCGTCGGAATCTTTTTTTTTTTTTTTTTAATTTTTTATATATGTTCCCCGATTACTCGAAGACGCCTGGACTGATATGGAAAATTCTTTTTTTGTTTGAAAGGGTATAGTTCCCAAGTGGTCCCATTGTCATCAGGTCAGGATCTGATGATGGGATCATGGAGAAACCGAGGGAACTCTTCAGATTTTATCGGCACAATTGATATACTTTGTAGTGGCGTTTGAAGTCGGTTTTGTAAAAAGAATTTTTACGTTTATATTATTTTATGTTTATAGGAGTTTAGATACAACCTAGTTATACTGGCAATTAAACTATATATTTATCGCAATTTCGTATAGATATTATATATGTATTTATATATTTATGCTATGTTATATATATATAGGTATGTATGTATTATTTTATTTTATTTGTTTAAATATGTAGATATTATAGTATTTATTATGTTATTTATTATGTAGTGTAAATATGTATATTGCTTAGATAATATACCTTTATGTTGCACCATACTACCCTCACACATCATTTCACTCCTACCACCAATGGTTGCCTGGTAGAGATTGCTCTGTAGCAATAAGGCCGCCTTTGCATGCGTAGTTTTGAGTTTTGTCAATTTTTGTTTCTTTCTTGTGTGCAATAAAGTTTTTATCTATCTATCTATCTATCTATCTATCTAGTTACTAACATTACTACTAGTTATTACAAAAGTTACAACAATATTTTTTCTATTTCGCTTCGTGGTGCCTTTTACGTACGTACAATGGCCACAATAAATGTCAAACTACAATCATTGCTAGTGAAATACAACCGCCTAATACTTTCCCTGGATACGTGTTCGGAACGAGTAATTAGGGAGTATTATTCCGTAACGTTATTTTATTCTGTAACGTTTTTTTTTTGTAGGTATACTTTCATAAATACAGATTTCGCGCGGCCTCTATCGTGCGGCCGGATTTATAGTGTTTACAGGGTGAACATTTTTACTGCTAATTTATTTTTCCCATAGCAATTTTCGAGGTATTTAATTTTTTCCCTCATTTCCCTCACACAAATATTTTTCGGATTATGAAAAAATTTATTAATAAAAGTACCTTTATTGAACAGTGTACAGTACACCACCAATAATAACAAGCTATAATTAAAAATATTAAAAAATACGACTGCCCAGCCAAAAAACGAACTAAAAAAGTTAAATACTACAGTCATTACCTTTGGAATCTTATTCACATTTTTAAATGATATTTTTTTTGTGAATCACTGGATATTGAACTATAATGTTATATGATTTTGGAATCTACTCATCATTTTCTAGATGATGATTATATACTTAATCTTATTTTCGAATTATTTTTTTCAACTTTAGTCTTTAATGCGGGACCATGGTCACCCCATCAATTTTTTTAAAAATTTTACTAGCCTATGTCACCCGGAATAAGCTAAGGATTCTAACGATAGCTCATTAATCAAAATCGGTTCAGGCGTATAGAAGTTATGGTGGAATATAGGAACTCACATACATACATGAACCCTGAAAACAATATACTCCTTTTTTCAGGCAGTCGTATAAAAATATAATTCTCTGTCTAGGCTAGTATTTTCATCTATCTATATATATAAAATTCAAAGTCCTGACTGACTGACTGACTGAGATATCAACGCACAGCCTAAACTACTGAAGTTAGAAACTTGAAATTTTTACAGTTGGTTCCTTTTATGACGTAGGCGCACACTACGAAAGGATTATTGGAAATTCCACCCCTAAGGGGTTTAAATAGGGGATGGAAGTTTATATGAAACTCCGTCATTTTTCAAGATGTTTCCATCAAAGTTGGTATTTGAGCTTTCAGTTAAAAATAAAGAAGTACGTGTGTCACAGTTTTTGAAAATTCCACCCCAAAATCTAATTCCACGCGGACGAAGTCGCGGGGGCAAAAGCTAGTCTAAATATATAAAAGGCAAAGGTGACTGACTGACTGACTGACTGACTGACTGACTGACTGACTGACTGACTGACTGACTGATCTATCAACGCACAGCTGAAACCACTGGATGGATCAGGCTGAAATTTTGCATGTAGATAGCTATTATAACGTAGGTGTCCGCTAAGAAAGGATTTTTGAAAATTCAACCCCTAAAGGGATAAAATAGGGGTTGGAATAATCGAACTTAACGTAAGCGAAGCCGCGGGTTAAAGCTAGTTGGATATAAGTCTGAAGTCTTATTATATGAAGTATGAACGTACTATATTATAGGGTTGCCTTTACGTTAAAAGCTTTATATCAAAACAATTTCTTCCACGTCAAGGTTCCCGAGGGAATTTATACTTTTTTAACAATGCAAGTCTTTGTCTTCATAAAAGCTTCACTTTGCTATTCTAAAAATTATAATGCTCTCAATTTTTATCGGGAATTTTAAATATTAAGAGAATTTTTTTTATTTACCTACTCTTTAATGCAATATATAAAAATATAAAATATAAATTATTATAAGGTGTTTTGATTGTGAAAACAAAGACTTCTTAGAAATGCGAAAGTTTGTATGTTCGTTACTCAATTACGCCGCAACGACTGAATTAATTTGGCTGAAATTTGAGAGATAGACTAGTTGATAGATCAGTCAGCCAGTCACCTTCACATCTATACTAATATTATAAAGCTGAAGAGTTTGTTTGTTTGAACGCCCTAATCTCAGGAACTACTTGATCGAATTGAAAAATTCTTTTTGTGTTGGATAGTCCATTTATCGTGGAAAGCTTTCGGGTATTTAACATCACGCTGCGACCATGCTGCGACCAATAGGAACGAAGCATCAGTGAAAAATGTTGTAAAAACGGGAAAAATTATCCATATTTGAGGGCTTCCGTTGCGTGCGCTAAACAACAAACAAAATAATTAAATATTTTCGGAGATAGAGGACATAACTTCTCGCGGATAGTAGCAAGTCACTCTAAACCTTTTCCACGCGGACGAAGTCGCGGGAATCAGTTAGCTTTGTATATTTAGATGACTGCTAGCAAAGGGACTAACTTCTCTAAAATCGAGTTTCTCAAATGGATATACGAGACCACTTGCCACTCACCTCACCGATCGAATAGTAAAAAGAAAAAAAAACCAAATAAATAGAATTGTAACGACTCATTTCGTAGAGCAGAACGGAAATCATAAATATATAGAAGCACTTATGGGTTTGAGATAAGTGTTATTAAAAATAATTGCTCCGATCCATTGATACAAACAACCAAAGAGACGCTTTTGACGCCACTGTTCCTTTGACTTCGGATTAAAAACAGATTTCGAGTGTGGATGGAGCAAATCGAAGTGACCTTACACATTCCGAACAAGGGTTTATTCAGCTATCCGCCTGTAATTATTTTTCTGTCATATTATTTATTTACTAGCTGATGCCTGCGACATAGTTCGCGTGGATTTAGTTTCAAAACTCCTGCGGGAACTCAATGGTTTTTCGGGATAAAAAGTAGCTTACATGTCACTCTCCAGGTCATCAACTATATCCATGCAAAAAATCACGTCAATCCGTTACTGCGTGATTGAGGGACTAACCAACAAACAAACACACATTCGCGTTCATAATATTAGTAAGATTAGTAACACTAGATATTAATTCGTTGTCTATTGTTCTCTATTGTTTCTTTTAATTTGATTAAAATATATTCTTAATATTATAAAGTTGCATAAATTTTGAGAATGTATCGTTGAAGTTTAAACACTTGAACCAACTAATAACCATCCATAACTAAATTAATTAAAGTAATTAAATTGTGGTTTCTAAGTTTTAGGAGTGTATAAAAAATTGGGGGGCGCTGAGAAATAATTGATTTTCAAAGGGGGCGGTGAAAGAAATAAGTTTGATAATCTCTGATCTACAGAGTATGCACCGCAACCAAACTTATATTCATGTTTTACGTATACCAATGGCGTCTATTCAATGATATTTACAGCCGTGATTATAATACTGTAGACGGATACTACACTCTGAGTCGTATTTCATACAAATCGAATGTGAAATGACTATGGGGAAAATAAAAGGCATCAAAAATGTATAGGCGTCATAATTTATTGATATTTGCAGAGTAGAGAGTCTGGGAAAAAATGCGCTTGGTCATACCTTGTTCGCTTACCCCGTACCTCGGAGAGCAAGTAGAACCTACAACCCGGCTACGTTATATTATGGTGCACCTGGCTTGATGACGTCACACCGGCTTTAGTATAATCTACTATTTGATGCCCGCAACTTCGCTCGCGTTTATAAAATCCCGAGGGAACTCTTTGATTTTCCGGGACAAATGTAGCCTAGCCTATGTTTTAATCCAGGGTATGAACTATTTCCATTCCAAATTTGAGCCAAATCCGTCCAGTAGTTTCTGCGTGAACACACACACACACACACACACACACACACACACACACACACACACACACACACACACACACACACACACACACACACACACACACACACACACTTCAATAGAATGTCTAATATATCGTTCGCAAAAAAAAAATTGTTTTGAACGGAATTTACGTCTTCTCACTAACTGCTCATAAATTTATTTTCCATATGTTAGGTACCTACTGGAATTTCATGGATAAAAGCGAGTAAGTAGCTTCATTGCGTGATATACGAGAAGGGCAAGCTTGTGAGTCGTAGTAGAAACACTCTTGCAACTTTGCAACTTTTTTTCTATTCGATGACAAGATAGTCAGTCAATTTTGTCTTTTATGTATTCAAGGTAATAGATATTTTCCACGTGAGTTAGGTTCTTTAAATGCAAATAACTTCAAAAAGTTCGAGGTTACTGCGATTAAAAACCCCGGAACCGTAATCTCTATGTGAATCTCTACAGAGATTCATGAGTAAAGTGTAGACAAAATTTTCTCGTAGCGCGCATGTTAGCCCTACTGAAAAAGAGATTGTAGTCTTAAAAGCCAGGCGTACACCACAACAGGCTGCAGGTATGCTTCCACCATTATTTTCTAAGAAATCTCTGCTAATAAGTAAAGGTATCGTATTTTCTCTTCCTATGTATTATACCACATTATGTATATTTTCGTAGAATGAGGTTCATGTGGGAGTCAAAATGAAATAAACAGAATCTTGTACCTACCTACGTATTCAATTCCGGGTACATGCTAGGTCGAATTAATTCATTGAGAGATACCCGAGTTCTGAGGTATCTCCGAAAACAGCCTGTTTTTGATTCAATAGTAAACAATCAAATATTCTTTATTTTGATAGGTTAAAAATATATGTTGTAGTTTAATACACGTTCTAAATTATTTTACCGTTCAAAAGTCCATATTTAGAACTTCACTCGATCAAATAATATTCCGAAAACAGCGTAGTTTTTAATTGTTTTTCAGGTTGTATTTATATACCTATATATCAAAGTTAAACTAAAAAAAAAATGTCAAAAAATAGGCAAAAGCTTTTAGAAGTATATTTTACCGTTAATTTTTCTCTAAAAAGTTTTCTTTTTTTTATCATGACTGTTTTACTTTTTTGTAACAAAGTGGCTCGTGCGCCTCACTTCAATTGCTTGCAAGTTACTTCGGCCGAAGATCGTGCCCTTAAGGTTATTTTTTTAATTTACAGCCAAGCTCTTGACTGCGATGACATGTAATGATATAGATCAGTCAGTCAATCAGCTTTGCCTTTTATATATTTAGAAGATACGGGTAGCATAAGGATATAGCCAAGCTGAAGTTGACTAATATTCTCCTATCCCCTCCAAATAAGCGGAAAGCTTGTGCTAGGAGTGGGTGCGACAATAGTGCAACGGGTGGGGTCGAACCCTTAACCGTTGGGCAATTGAGGCTTAAATTATTATTATTGAGGATTGTAGTTTATACCTACCACAAAGCCCTCATATATGTGGAGATTTAGAAACTTTGTGTATAATAGCCATAACATAAACTCAAAGATTTGTATTTAAATCTGGTACCTTCAAGGAAAACTACCCTCAAACATTGAGGAACATTTGTCTGGTGGGAGGTTTTGGCCGTGGCTAGTTACCACCCTACCGTCAAAGACGTGCCGCCAAGCGATTTAGCATTCCCGCACGATGGCGTGTAGAAAGTAGAAACTGATTAGGGGTATGGATTGAATTTACTACACTGTCATACGCGATCCAAGTCATCCCGCCACCATCTTAGACTGCATCGTCACTTACCATCAGGTGAGATCGCAGTCAGGTACTATCTTGTCAAAGAAAAAAGAACTTCAAGGAAAACGACCTTCAAATATTCAGGTCTCCAAAGTTCCCTCGCCCATCCAGTTACCATCTAAAGTCATATGTTGCAACAAGCGCAGTCGACCTATGCTCTCTGTTGGGTGTTGCCACAACACTATCAAATTATGTATATTGGTACCTAATAGAGTAGATAAATGTCGTCGACATTTTAACCGTCACAAAACAGTGTTTACCGCCGTCTCTAAATTACATTAATAACAACCACAGGTATTTCAGCATTTCGATACGAGTAACTCGATATTGTTGTAACGAGTCGATATGTACTGAATCGGAAAGAGTATCGACATTCCGTTTTATCGTAATGTAACGCAAGCGCCACACTTGCGGTCTCGTTAGTGACGTGGTGTTTATCGATATTGAGATAAATTAATTATTATTAATAAATGTGCAATTAAAAGTAGTTAGAGTTTTTTAAATATGTTTTTAGCGAGCAAACGAGTAGGCGGGTCACCTGATGTTAAGTGATTACCGCCGCCAATGCGTTGCCGGCTTTTCAGGAATTTGTTGGTCCGCCTCTTGAATAGCCCCATATTGTAATTTTGTGAGAACAGCAAGAAGTTGATTCCACAGTTTCAAATACGTGAAAAAAAAATCTAGCACAATGGATGGTCGAAGTGCTCCAGGCACCCAAGAGGGTGAAATTGTGTTCGATAGCGAGCGGTACGGTTGTAGAAGACAGACGGTAGAATAATGTCAAATAACTCTTCAGAACACTCCCCGTTGTATAGCCGATAGAATACGCAAAGAGAGCTTACATCTCTGTGGTGCTCCAGGTTTTCCAACTAATTGATTTAGTTACGAAATTGTCAGTGAGATTGAAGCCTATGAAGAATTCTAAAAAAAGGTTTTACTGTTAAATATTATTGTATCAACCTTTACCAAACTACAAAAAGCATTCAAAGGGATATTTAAAATGGAATGGTATAACTTTATTTATATAAGAATAGTTAGTTATTTTAAATAAACTTTTACAAAGTGCTTTTGAATTTGAATTTAGAACGGCGTCCTGAAAACTAAAATAACTAAAATATATTTTTCCATGCCTCCATTGTAATTGTATATTGTAAGAATCTAACTGTAAATTAATTTCATCAAACAATGCGGTTTGGAGACAAAAGATGCTGTATGTGAATCACAACCGATCACAAATCATGTTTCATCGACATGCTGTCGTATTTCATCGACATATTGTCTTCACTATTAATGGCCGTTGCCCAGTCGCTGTGAGCCGATACGTTCCAATTATTGAACGCATCAATATGGCGGACGATGCTTCCACGCCTTTGTTGGACATATCGAAGACGCATGATGAAATGATTAGGCACATACAGCTTCGTGTCTAGTTGGCTGGGACAATGAGGCAAACTTTACTTCACTTTTAAAGGCAACAATCTGGCAGACAATTCTTCGACGCCTTAGTTGGACATATCTGCCTTAAGTGAGGCATGCCTTACAATGAGGAAAACTTTAATTATTTATTTTTGAAGGCACCAATATGACAGACGAAGCTTCCACGCCTTTGTTGGACATATAGAAGACGCTTGATGAAATGATAAAGGCACATACAGCTTCATGCCTAGTTGGCTGGGACACTGCCTTAAACTGAGGCATGCCGCACAATGAGGCAAACTTTACTTCACTTTTGAAGGCAACAACGTCACGGAGGATGCTTCGACGCCCTAGTTGGACATGTCGAAGATGTATAATGAAATTATTAGGCACATACAGGTTCGTGTCTGCTAAGCTGGGATACTGCCTTAACTGGCACTAATATGGCGAACGATACTTCTACGCCTTTCTTCGACATATTGGAGACGCATGATCAAATGATTAGGCATATACAGCATCATATCTGCTTGGCTGGCCTGTCTCAAGCTGAAGTATGCCGCACAATGAGGAAAACTCTTCATCAATTTAGAAGGCATTTATATTGCGGACGATGCTTCCACGCCTTTGTTGGACATATGACATATCGAAGACTCATGATGAAATGATTAGGCACATACAGCTTCGTGTCTAGTTGGCTGGGATACTGCCTTAAACTGAGGCATGCCGCACAATGAGGCAAACTTTACTTCACTTTTGAAAGCAACAACGTCACGGAGGATGCTTCGACGCCCTAGTTGGACAGATATATAATGAAATTATTAGGCACATACAGGTTCGTGTCTGTTAAGCTGGGATACTGCCTTAACTGACACTAATATGGCGAACGATACTTCTACGCCTTTGTTCGACATATTGAAGACGATGGTCAAATGATTAGGCATTTACAGCTTCATATCTGCTTGGCTGGCCTGCCTCAAACTGAAGCATGCCGCACAATGAGGCAAACTCTTCTTCACTTTAGAAGGCAACAACGTCGCGGATGATGCTTCCACGCCTTTGTTGGACATATCGAAGATGTATTATGAAATTATTAGGCACATCCTGCTTCGTGTCTAGTTGGCTGGGACACTGCCTTAACTGAGGCATGCCTTACAATGGGGCAAACTTTAATTCACTTTTGAAGGCATCAATATGGTGGACGATGCTTCCACGCCTTTGTTGGACATATCGAAGACGTATGATGAAATGATTAAATACATACAGTTTCGTGTCTGCTAAGCTAGAACACTGCCTTAAACTGAGGCAATCCGCAAAATGAGGCAAACTTTACTTCACTTTTGAAGGCACTAATATAGCAGAGGATACTTCCACGCCTTTGTTGGACATATCGAATATATATAAGATGAATTTTTAGGCACAATATCTTGGGGCAAATTTTACGTCGCATGTATAAAATTAACGGCTGTTGTATACATGCATTAATTAATTCATTCATTCATTCATGGATCTGGGGCGAAATAAACCGACAGTAGTGTCAATCGATCTAAGTCCACAGCTGGACATGGGTTTCTTATAGGGACGGAGCTCCTGCCATTGCATTTTATAGCTCTCCTTTAAAAGAAACCTAGTCCCGTAACTCACGCGTGGGCTAAGCAGGCTCAACTAACGTAGGAAATTGCATTCGTCGAATTTCCGCTAACTGAATCCGTATACGGACATTCTATTACAGGTACCCTTGATCACTCGCATCAATTACAATGGGAACTTTTCAAGCGGATATGACCTTTATTTCCAAAAGTTAAACTTTAAAATTGGGTGACAGGTTTTGGGCTTTGTGGGTGTGATTGGTTTTGGGGTGTGCAGCTATTATTGTTGGATTGCGTATCTATTTCCGATTGGGATATATTGCCAGATCAATAAAGTGCTTAAAACTGGCGATGGATGCTAAAATTTATGGACCGCTCTCGATAGGTACGGGCTTCGACAAAAGCTTTTTAATCTGACTTCAAAAAAAGGAGGTGGTTCTAAATTCGACGGAATCTTTTTTCTTTTTCCCCGATTAATCGAAGACGCCTGGACCGATTTGGAAAATTCTTTTTTTGTTTGAAAGGGTCGTCACATTGTCGTCAGATCAGGATCTGGCTGACGATGGGATCCCGGAGAAATCGAGGGAACTCTTCAAATTTTTAGCTACAATTGATATATTTTGTAGTAGCGTTTGTAAAAAGAATTTTTACGTTTAAATTATTAGTATTAAAGGTATTATTTTCTCGGACAAGGAACTTTATTTGTTATCCTGGCTGTATGTGATTAAAAAATATACTGAAAAGTGTACTGGGCACTCTATATATCTAGTCTAGCCAAGTGAGGATTTCAGGCATGCAGATTACCTTACCTTAGTTTTTTTTAATGAATATTAGCCAAGCCGAGCTTGACTTATATTTTTCTCTTCCCTCCAAATAAGCAAAAAGCTTGTGCTAGGAGTGGGTACGACAATAGTGCAACGGGTGGGGTTCGAACCAGCGCCCTTCCAGTTCAGTCCGCACCTTTAAACCGTTGAGCTATTGAGGGTTAATTAAGAGGTCTAAAGTTTTTGCGGCATAAACGTCCTCTTGCTCTTCGGGGCATCTATCTTAAACGTAATTTATATGGATTAGGTTACTATTAGAACCTGCGACCTTTCAGTATTCAGTGCGCCTTTAACCGTTGGGCTATTGAGGCTTGTTCACGTTGTTTTTCATCAAACATAAGAGCCATCGATGCACTCGTGGGCAGTTTTTCGATTCCATAAAACGATGGAACTGTGAAACTAGACTCGAAAAACTGGGTCGAGGCACTAAAAAACAAAACTCATCCCTGGAACTGTTGACATGAATTTAAACTAGGTGCGCAAACCTAAAATTATTATCGGTTCGAAGGCTTTTTTTATGTATTTACCCTAGTGGGTAGAACTGCAGTTTCGGGGGGTCGCAGATTTGATTTCGGGAACCTCTGTTATGTGGTATGTATTATGTCGAACGAAACGCTTCAATTCAACGTTTCTGATAAGAATCGCTAAGGTGTGGAACACTCTTCCAGCATCCGTGTTTCCTGCCACTTATAATTTGAGTACCTTCAAGGAGTGAATAGGCATTTTCTTGGCAAGCACGCTCCAACCAAGACCTCATCAATGCTATCCAGTATTGATTGTCGTCAAGCGCAAGCCTATTTCGGATTAAAAAAAACCTCTGCTATGTGCATTTAAGAGAATATGCGGGGTGGTCTTTTCTCCATATAAATCCTCTCGCCAGTTTTCTTTCTGGTTTTTGACCTTAAAAGCAATGATTTTTGACAGTTAAATCAATATAAATCTCTTCTATGTCCCTATATTTTCCTTTTTGAAGATACACATTTTCTTTATATATTCTATAAAGAAAATGTGTATCTTCAAAAAGAAAATATTAGAGAATATAAGAATAGAATATTTTTTTATTATTAATTATAATTTAATTATATGCTTTTTAAGGTTTTTAATATTATGACAAAATGCCATTTTTGCTTTTTTCTAATGAACTCGAAAATAAAGAGTTTTTAAGTTTAGTATTAAACAAAGAGAGCGCTATTAAATCATGACGTCACAATCGAGTAGCTCTACACACTATCCATAGAAAATTTCGCAGTAAAGTCGCAGTCGCAGTAAAACAGTTTTTAACTTATTTGTTTCTTGACCGATTTATTTTCTGTTTTTACAAATGTTATTCTTACATGTTACATTTTCGATTGCAATTAATGATTATCCACATTTTGACAATACACCAATACTCGTACCCAATTGGCATAGTGTAAAAAACACATTTGATATTCAACCACGATTTTTAATCCACACGTAATAAATCAATGAATGCCACCGAAACAATAAACCCTCATTAACCGGTCTATACGCGATACTCAAGCGATCACATAACGGCCCAGTGGAAACTTCAAAGCAGCGATCTCGTCTAATAGTTAATATCATTAATCTAACCATTAATAAGACCGATCGAGTGTTACAAAAAATGGTCGACTTATTAACTAGAAGCGCAGACTTCAGTCAAGAATTATTTGACTTAAGCTCCCCAACATCAACATTCTACTGTCGAACCGCAAATTATATCGCATGGCCTTGTTCACGATTTCACGAATGATAGGTTAATTAGAGAAGAACTCGGCATCAAGCAGCGTCTATCCTCCATTGTGCAAGCTCGCATTCTCACTTTCTTTGGTCACGTATCAAGACGGGAGGTTGAATCAATCGAACGTCTAGTGGTCCAAGGCAAAGTAGAGGGCACAAGGGGACGTGGCAGATCGCCAATGAGATGGACGGACCAAGTGAGGGCTGCGGTGGATGTCCCGTTGCACGAATGCTCAAGAAAAGCAGCTGTGAGAGAGGAGTGGAGGCGCATAGTTAAGCATGCTACAACACCGAAATGACGACCACAACCACTCTGACAAGAGTGTAACGACTGAGAAGAAGGTTAATTAGTTAAATCCTTTTGTGTGTGTGATTGGTTAACATTATTTACAGGAAGACGTTACAGGTTCATGATCTGCTCGTTTTAAATGTAATTAGATGATACCTAATTAGGTATTGTTGATATTTAGGCAGTCTTAAACCCCACCTTTGAATCAAATTGAAGCCTCAATAGCCCAAAGGTTAAAGGTCTCAGACTGAAAACTGAAAGATCACAGGTTCGAACCCCACCTGTTGCACTATTGTTGTACCCACTTCTAGCACAAGCTTTTCGCTTATTTGGAGGGGACAGGGGGATATTAGTTAACTTCAGCTTGGCTAATATTCTTTTTTTAAAAAAAGAAGCGCTAGTAATTATGCTTTTTAAGGTTTATTTGAATAAAACTTGTCCCAAAGGAGGGGTCCCCTAGAGTATACTAGTTTTAATGGTAATGAAATAGTGCACAAAAATTAAGTCTAATGTCTGCGCTGCCTAATTAAAAGCTTTTTACGAAAACAATAATATAAAATATCTATCAATATTGCCGTACATCCGTTCCAGTATAGCACAACCCTTATCAACTCTCTCTAAGGTTCAAATTTGCTAGACCGAGTTTGATGGAACTTTAATCTATTGTGATTTGTTATGAAATAAAAGAAATTGTTTCATTTATCACGCTACTGGATCGATATTGTTCAAAGGGCTAATTAAAACTGGTTGTACGTCAAAACAAGTGTTTCAACACTAAAGACATCATAAACTAACTAACTAGAGGTTCGCTCCGAACTAAGAATGCTTCTTAGAAGTTATTATATGCAGCGTGTCAAGAAAGTCCTTATAAATATTGAAGGATATGTAAAGGGAATAGAAACATATTATTTTCGTTAAAAAATAAAAGGAGCGACGCTGCGTCTTTATTTTTGCATCAGTGTGCCTTGAACTTAACCTTCCATGTACGAGGCGACTAAAAATCTCATTCCGTGTTGGATGGAGTGTGACCAACCCTGATTCATTGAGGTCATGAAAGTAGCATTTATGAATTTTTTTGTGAGTTAGGTAAATATATGCTGCTAATAATAATGTTTTTATGGTTTATTATTTTACTGCAGTACGACGGTTTTGTTTTTCGAACTTATGTATGTAGGTACGTATGTTTATTTCTTTGACACGTTCCGTCATTAGCCTAAGCACGAACATTTTAACTTTCGAATAGTAAAGGTGAAGTTAACACTAATGTATGAAAATGACAGGAGCGCTCCTGTCAATTTCATACAAAATTTCTTGCTGACATCAACTTTACTTTTACTTTCAAAAGTTAAAATGTTCGTGCTTAGGCTACTGTCAGCTACTGTAGTCAAAGAGGCTTCGTTTATCAAATTTTTTGCTCCAATCAAATTAGTGCTTTAGCCTACCTACTTTTTAATACACGTAGGTATTTACAGTTAACTTTTAAATATTTTAGAAATGACGCAACGCGACGCGACGCTTCGTTTCAGGACCGATGTGCCTTGAACTTAAAACACGATCCTCTTTCAACTGTATGAAATACAAACAAGTTGTCTCGGAGGCGCCTGGGTTTGCGCGCTTTTATGACATCTGTATGCGTACTTTATGACTGTTTGTCTGTGTAACGGACACAAGAATGCCTTGAGAGCGACGGCTGTGCCTATTAGCATTGCTTTTTATACTTTACTAGCTTTTGCCCGCGACCTTTTCCGCGTGGTGTTAGATTTTTAAAAGTTCTGTAAGAACCCTTTGATTTTCCGTCATAAATAGAAGCCTCCTCACTTTCTAAGTAATAAAATAGACCCATGTAGAAAGTCACGTCGATCCCTTGCTATGTTACTGCATGATTGAAGGACAAACCAACAAATAAACACACCTTCGCAATTACAATATTGGTAAGGATTACCCGACAGCCAAAGGAGAGAAATATCACGCTAATATTATAAAGGCGAAATGTATGTGTGTGTTTATTACTCCTTCACGCCCCAACGAATGAACAAATTGGGCTGAAATTTGGAATGGAGATAGCTCATACCCAGGATTAACACATAGGATACATTTTATCCCGGAAAACTAAAGATTTCCCGCGGGAATCAAAAAACTTTAACCCATCGCGGACGAAGTCGAGGGCGTCATCTAGTAATTAATAATATTGTTACGTGTTAGGGTTCGATTTAAAATGCCAGTCTCCGTACAAGAACGTTTATTCACACTGATTGACTTTAAATAGGAACAATACAATCGCCTTCGAACTTCGCTTCGCACTTGTTCTCGCTTCGATCGCTTGTAACACTCCACTGACTGCCAGGTCGCTAGGGCTGCTCTTTTTATACTGATTGGCCCCGCCTAATCGAACGTTCTGGTTCGTTACAAATACGTAAACAACCCTCGAAGTGATCAAAACAACAAAAAAATGGGTAGGTACCTACACAGGCCCGATAAACAAGTGAAGGTGCTCGAAGCTGTCGAGAACAATAGAATGTACCTGTGTAGGTACTTTCGTAGCTTCGAGAGCGTTATACGCATTTGTAACACCATCCCCTCCTTAGTTGTGCTCGTCCCGAGCATCATTGGTCCCTCGATATGGTGCTAAGCGATCCACATGGACAATCTTCGGCCGTTTCCTATCCCCTTGTTTGATGCGGTAGGTTACGTCATTAATCCTGGTGACTACTTTGTACGGTCCTTCCCACCGGGCTTGTAATTTCGGAGATTTACCCTTCCTTCTTAGAGGGTTATGCAACCACACAGAATCGCCTTCCTTGAAACCACAAGTATTGGCATTCCGATCATAGCGTGTTTTCATTCTTTCACTGGTCTTTAGACTCTGTTCCCGAACATGCTCATGTACCTCATCCAACTGTTTTTGTAGGTCTGCGACATAGTCGATGGTCCGTTTTGGGGAATCGGGGGGTGTCCCAGTAAGTGAATCGACTGGTAGACGTATCTCCCTTCCGAAGTTAACCTTAGCGGGAGTAAATCCTGTGGTTTCATGTTCCGCCGAGCGATACGACATCAGAAATAAAGGGATGTATTGATCCCAATCTCGCTGGTGTTCTTCCACGACCTTGGCCAAGTGATTTTCCAATGTCTGATTGAATCTCTCGACCATGCCGTCCGACTGCGGATGCGCTGGTGTGGTTCGAGTCTTATGTATCCCGAGCAGATGGCACATTTCCTGGAACAGAGCTGACTCGAAGTTTCTTCCTTGGTCGCTGTGTAACTCCAGTGGTACTCCGAACCGGCATACAACCTCTTGAATGAGCTTCTTGGCCACGGTCTTAGCCTCCTGGTTCGGGGTAGCAAATACTTCTGGCCATTTGCTGAAATAATCCTGTACCACTACAATGTATCGGTTTCCATCTTCAGTTTGCGGGAACGGTCCTGCAACATCGATGGCGATTCTCTCCCAAGGAGCTCCCACATTGTACAGCTGGAGTTTTCCCTTTAATCGATTACGAGGTCCCTTCACCGAGGCACATGCAGAACATTTTCTGCACCAATCCTCGACGTCTTCACGGCAGCGTACCCAGTAGAAGCGTTCTCGTACCTTCACTAAGGTTTTCTTCACACCGAGATGTCCTCCAGAGGTACCGTCGTGTAATTGTCTTAACACAGGAGCTACCTTGCTTCTAGGAACCAACATCTGCAGAGTATGTTCCTTGCCATTTGGTGATTCCCATTTCTGTACAGGACTCCATCCTCCAAGACAAGACTATCCCACTGAGCCCAATATGCCTTAGTAGTTGGGCTTGTGGCAGACACATCACTCCATCGTGGTCTTTGTCCTTGGATTTTCCATTCCAAGATGAGTTTCAAGTCCGTGTCCTCTTTTTGTGCCTTGGCTACTTCTTCCTTGCTCCAAGATTCGTCCAGTCCTTGAGTTCTCAGTAATTTAATTTCTTCCTTTGACTCCTGTTTTAAGCAGTGACGGCAATCTAGAACACATGGTCTTCTTGACAGGGCGTCTGCATTAGAGTGAGACTTTCCACTCCGGTGTTCTATTACAAAATTAAACTCTTGAAGTTGTTCGATCCATCTTGCCACTTGACCTTCGGGATTTTTAAATTGCAGGAGCCATGTAAGAGCAGCGTGATCGGTTCGTAAAGTAAATTCTCGTCCCAGTAGATACTTCTTAAAATGCTGTAAGGTCTTAACTACAGCCAGCAGTTCGCGTCGTGTTACACAATAGTTTCTCTCTGGTTTCGATAATGACTTGCTGAAATAAGCAATAACTACTTGTTGACCATTTTGTTCCTGCGATAAGACTCCTCCAATTCCTGTATTACTGGCATCTGTGTCTACCAGGAACCTTCCTTCTCTGTTAGGGTAACCCAATATTGGAGTGGAGCAAAGGAGTTGCTTTAGTTTTGTAAATGATTGTTCACAATCCAGGTCCCAAATAAAGTTCCTTTTATCTTCTGTGAGTCGATGTAAAGGTTTTGCTATTTCGGAGAAGCTCTTAACAAAACGCCGGTAGTATGCACATAGCCCGAGGAAAGCTCTTACATCTGTCTTGTTCTTCGGAACAGGCCAATCTTGCACTGCCTTGATTTTATCTGGGTCGGTTTGAATACCTTTGTCCGATATGATGTGTCCCAAAAACGAAACTTCTTTCTTGAAAAAGTCACATTTCTTCGGATTTAGTTTCAAATTAGACTCTCGGAACCTTTTGAAAACCTTCTCTAAGTTCTGTAGATGCTCCTTGAAGTTGCGTCCCATGACGATAACGTCATCCAGGTATACTAGGCAAGCGTCTCCCAGAAGCCCCACTAACACCCGTTCCATAAGACGTTCGAAGGTAGCTGGTGCATTGCACAGCCCGAAAGGCATCACTCGGAACTGCCAAAGGCCATTCCCAGTACCAGTAGTGAAAGCAGTCTTCTCCTTATCTTCCGGGTGAAGCTCCACTTGCCAGTAGCCACTCTTCAAGTCTACAGTAGAGAACCATTTCATACCTCCAAGCATGTCTAGGGTGTCGTCGATTCGGGGCAAAGGGTAGCTGTCTTTCTTCGTCACATTATTTAACATCCTGTAGTCCACGCAAAACCTGGTACTACCGTCCTTCTTCTTCACAAGCACTACAGGTGAAGACCATGGACTGCTGGACGGCTCAATAACCTCATTGCGTACCATGTCCTGGATCATTTCTGATACCTCTTTTTCTTTCGCCAATGGTACACGTCTAGGTCTCTGCTTGATGGGTTGGGTGAGGCCAGTGTCTATCCGATGCTTCACAAGACCGGTTCTCCCAAGGTCGTTATCACCCTTTGTAAAAAGCTCACTGTAACGTTTCAGCAGTTCTTCAGCTTCCTTAAGCTCTTCTCCTTTTAGATTTTCCCTCAACGCTTCCAGTAAAGAATCCAAATGATCTGTTGACCGGGATCCACAGTCATGTACTTGTGTCCTTCTGAGGTAGTTGACAGCATCACATTGTCCGATAACATCATCCTTCTTGAGGTGTATTTCCGAGTCACTAAGATTTAAGATTCTTACTGAAGCATCACGTTGCGTCATTACCAGTGTCCTTGCCGTGATCCAGTCCGGGTGGGTTCCACAATCCTCTATTATGACGCATCTGTCCTTAATCACATTTGGTGACAATCTTACTTTAATCAGGGTTTCAGATTTTGGGGCCAATGTCACGTTTTTCAAGTTGTACACAACTGCTGAGGAAGCACCCTCTAGAAATACCTCTTGGTCCGGAAAACTCAAAACCCCTCTGGGCACGTCTACCACACATTGTTGTGATTGCAGAAAGTCCAATCCGATGATGCAGTCATCTGTAATGTTAGCCACCAAAACAGGGTGTCGGTATATTCTGTCGCCCATTTTAATCACTACTTCCGTGTCTCCGAGGACGGTCACTGGCTGGCCCGTAGCTGTCTGTAATTTGCAAAGTGGTCGCCAACTTTCCCGCACATTAGTAGGTTTCAAAAGCTCCGGTCGCACAATCGATCTCGATGCACCTGTGTCAATTGTGAAGCGGCATGATTTTCCATTTATTTCTCCTGTAGTAACAAGACTGTTTCCATCACTTGTCTGTAGTACGTGGATAGTGGGGGCTCTACGGGATTCAGCCAGCTCCCGCCCCACTTCTGCGGCGTTCACCTGGGTACCCGTTGATACTGTACCCTGTTTCCCTCGGGTCCTCTTTTGAGTAGGGCAGTTCAGTCTGATATGCCCTTGTTCACCGCATCCATAGCACGTTGGTCCCCTTCGAGGTCTGACTTCGGTTACTACTTCGCGAACCCTATAGGTTTGGTAGTCTTGACCTGCAGCTTCTACCTCGAGTGCATGGGCTAGGGCAGCGTCTAAGGTAGCATGATGGGCCAGTCTAACAGTTTTTCTTACTTCCCGATCCTTTATGCCGTCCACAAAGGCTTGCACAATCAATTTGTCAACTAGCAGGGGGTCAGAGGCATATGCACGCCGTACCAGGCGTTCTATTTCTGAGGCCCATTGCTGTAGACCTTCGCTTGATCTCTGTCTGCGGTCTTTTAGCTGCGCTCTGTAGACATGTTCTAGGTGTTTATCACCATAACGAGTTTCCAAGGCCTTGAGGAGAGCATCGAAAGACCATCCATCAGCTGGGATATTCTCCAGGATCAGTAGTGCGTCCCCGCGTAATGCGAGTGTCAGGGCCGTGAGAGACTGGTCATCTCCCCATCCATTGCCCTTCGCAACCGTCTCAAACTGATGTTTGAAGGCTGACCATGAAGTAGATCCGTCGAAGTTCGGAATCTTCAGCTTTGGGACCCCAGCAGGTGCAGCTGCTAAGCCTTGCGCTTGGACCTTCTGCAGCATATTTTCCAGGTTCTCCAACCGCCTTCGGTGTTCAATTAGCTCCATGTCGTAAGCTCTGAGAGTGGCATCGTATTCATCCACCCGATTCTCCACTTCCTCTATAATTTTTCGCGTCTCACCATAATCTTCATGCTTGGCGTTCATGGCGTCCATCTTACTCCCAATAGCCTCTTGTATAGCACCTAATAAAGCCGCCATGTCAAAACCACCGGCCATAGGCGTTGGGGCTGTGCTGGGCGCCTGAGCCGGAGTAGCCTCTCGTTCCGCTCCGACATGCTCCGCCTGGTCACGTGACGCGTCCAACGCCGTCTGCCGTCGCGTACGTACACCCTCTTCTTGTTGCGGTGTGGCTGGCATCGCACTTCTGACACCAGTTGTTACGTGTTAGGGTTCGATTTAAAATGCCAGTCTCCGTACAAGAACGTTTATTCACACTGATTGACTTTAAATAGGAACAATACAATCGCCTTCGAACTTCGCTTCGCACTTGTTCTCGCTTCGATCGCTTGTAACACTCCACTGACTGCCAGGTCGCTAGGGCTGCTCTTTTTATACTGATTGGCCCCGCCTAATCGAACGTTCTGGTTCGTTACAAATACGTAAACAACCCTCGAAGTGATCAAAACAACAAAAAAAATGGGTAGGTACCTACACAGGCCCGATAAACAAGTGAAGGTGCTCGAAGCTGTCGAGAACAATAGAATGTACCTGTGTAGGTACTTTCGTAGCTTCGAGAGCGTTATACGCATTTGTAACAATATACAAAACAATCCTTTTACGGGACACATAACAGTAATAATAAAAAGTAATACACACAATTACACGTATATCATTACACGCAGGTAACTCCACCGAAAGTACGTACAAAATTGGAATACCATTAAAACTCCCGTATTAAAAACATATTCGCTGCGAACGCACCTTCGAGGCCTTTCATTTCGAGCCGCTAGTTATTTTTTACTGATACCCGCTCTGAGGGACTACCGTGTGTATATGTGAGTCGGTAACTTTAGTATGGAAATGGACTATTTTATTTGGATGCTGATGCATCATGCCAATTGCATCATTTAATACAGCCAGCCTGCTTTCGTAATGCTATTGATTGCCTACGTAAGGGAGCTAATTTGTAGCAATTACTTTCTACTCTATCCACAACTGGTCATCGGTTTCCTCTCAGAATAAAACCCGTGTGTGTGCGTTAATTACTCCTAGCACAAGCTTTCTGCTTATTTGGAGGGGATATGAGGATATTAGGCAACTTGAGTTTAGCTAATATTCTTAAAAAAAATATTGCGCAAAAACAGCGTGTCTTTAACCTAAACCCTTTTTGGTTTAGGTTAAAGACTCGCTGGTCAAGTGTTGGCAAAATTCACACACCTTTGAGAATTACTATTAAGGACAATACAGCCATACCTACAGATTTTCTCACGATGTTTTCACACACATCCGATTTTTCGAAATAAATAAATAAAAATAGCAGGGAACCTATACTTATTAAAATTATAAATGCAATAGTTGTCTATCATTCTGATCCTTTTAATTTTCACAGTTCAACAGCTGTTCAACCGATCTTGACGAAAACTACAGAGATAGCTATCATAGAGTAGAGTTCGACATATCTTAATCCCACAAAAAAATAGAGCTACCAAAATCTTAATCCATACAGTTAATCGTGCGCAGTAATAAATATAAATTATTATAACAAGCCTGTTCCATATTAAGCGACCACGCAGCTGAACGGAAGCTCTGATTTGGGTGTGTATAACCTATAATCAAGCACCCACACAAACACAGCGCTTGACCTTAGCCAATCAGATTTAATCTTGTAAATAAATAAATATAATAATACGCACCATTACAGATAATGCTTTAGAAAGGTGTCCATTTCCTTGTCTTGAAAATGGTATGGAATTTTCGTTAGTTAAGTCATTTTGTGGAATGATAAACTTGACATGCAATTTGACTTACTGCATGTTAAGTAAATAACTTAAGTATTTTTACCCGACTGTTAAAAGAGGCTAATGTCTTTCGAGCGTATGCATTGTATGTCTAAATAGTTTGACGGAATTTAACATAGTATGACATCTCATACCAATGACACTTTAATAGATGGATCTTAATAATATTATAGATGCGAAAGTGTGTTTGTTTGTCGGTTTGTCTTTCAATCACGCCACAACAGAGCTACGGATCGACGTGATTTTTTGCATAGGTATAGTTGAGGACCTGGAGAGTGACTTAGGCTGCTTTTTATCCCGAAAAATCAAAGAGTTCCCGTGAGATTTCAAAAACTAAATCCACAGACAGTCACTAGTTGAATATACACGTTACCTTCTAGTTTCACCACGTACCCTTTACACACCCTATCCACTGGAAAGATCGATAGGAGTTTTCGTCCCGAAAATATTTTTGCAAAGGAATTGTGTTATAGCATGACGGAAGTAACTATACCTTATAAATAAACGCTGAGTATACAAATCTCGCGTCGCCGAGAGGGGAATATCAAACACCTCCCATTATTCAAATGATACCTATATCAAGCGAAAAAGAGTGGCTTTATCCTTATATAATATTTGACGTCTATATTTTCCTACAGTCTGGTGGCACTTAGGCCTTCTTTTCAAGGTATACAGTTCAAATCCCTGGCGCGCCACCACTATATTTTCGTATGTTTGAAACAATTAAATAAATACCACTTGCTTAACGGTAAAGAAAAATGTCACAAGAAAACATGATTTTTTTTTAAATATTAGCCAAGTTGAACTTGACTGACGTTGTCGCATCGGTATACTAGTTGAGGACCTGGAGAGTGAAGTAGTCTATTTTTATACCGGATAAGCGGAAAATCAAAGAAATCCCGAAGTATTTTAAAGCCAAATCCACGCGGACGAAGTCGCGGGCATCAGCCAGCTCAAAATAAAGGTTGAAAAAAATTACTTAACAGCTTTATTTTTGTTGTCCGAAGAGTCTACATTGTGAATATGGTGTGGTGAAAAACACCAAGTTACTTCTGCCGTTGCGTTGCCTCGCAAATGGCCGCAAGTAAAGCTTTTCCACGTCTTTTTTAACAAGCTATAGCATACATCTAAATATATAAAAGGCAAAGGTGACTGACTGACTGACTGACTGACTGACTGACTGACTGACTGATCTATCAACGCACAGCTGAAACCACTGGACGGATCAGGCTGAAATTTTGCATGTAGATAGCTATTATAACGTAGGTGTCCGCTAAGAAAGGATTTTTGAAAATTCAACCCCTAAAGGCATAAAGTAGGGGTTTGAAAAATCGAACTCAACGTGAGCGAAGCCGCGGGATAAAGCTAGTGTGTAATATGTATACACGGGTGTATTCTCCGTGTGTGTACATAATAATAATAATAACCACGCGTGTTACCGTTACACAATCTTGCGGGTGTAGGCGTCACGTAATGAGGGCATCGTAGTCGAGTACTAATGCCTGGCACCTGTTGAACTCGCCTACCCCACTTGTCATATTTAACCACTACTGCTGGAATCTGAGCTGAGAGAGAGTGCGTGCGGTATATAGATTTTAAAAATCCTATTAATACATTCGATTTGATTAAGGATCGATGAAAAGTTGTAACGTTGAGCGACTTAGAATCATATTCGGACTTGTGACTACCGATCTTTGGTTTCAGTTTTCGTTAACACATTTTTTTTGTTTTAGTGAGCAAATGAGCAGGCGGGTCACCTGATGTTAAGTGATTACCGCCGCCCATGAACATGTGCTACAAGCACCTGAGGCACCACCAATGCGTTGCCGGCTTTGTAGGAATTTCTCTTCGAACTATGTGCCCCGCCCATTTTCACTTCAGCTTTGCGACTCGCTGAGCTATGTCAGTGACTTTGGTTCTCCTACGGATCTCGTCATTTCTGATCGAACGAGTCGTAAGGAGCCCCTGGATTCAGGCGGCGCATGACCGAGGCCTGTGGATGTCCACGCAAGCGACCTTTGTCATCTATCGGTTGACTAAGAAGAAGAAGAAACTATAACTGTAAAATTTCCTCGCAATGGAATTGGAACTCAAAACTTTGAAATAATACAAGCAAGTCTATCTCATAATTTAAAAAAAAATCTTCCATTTTTTGTGGTTTCGCTTTGGTGAGAGTAAATCGATACACGATAACTAAGCGTCCCGTCCTAACCCTTGTTATGTATCTTTAGGTGTCCTCAGGGAGCGTGTGAAATATGGTGTCGTTGGTTCGCCAGCTTCACGCTACATCGGGTGGCGACTAGACAGTGTAATATTGTAAAGTTTTTACTATCGATGACCTCCCTGGTGCAGTGGTGAGTGGTCTTATAACAGGGAAGTCTTGGGTTCGATTCCCGGCTGAGGCAATTTGGTAGTTTATAATTGCTGAATTGACTCTGGTCTGGTCTGGTGGGAGGCTTTGGCCGTGGCTAGTTACCACCCTACCGTCAAAGACGTGCCCCCAAGCGATTTGGCGTTCCGGCACGATGGTGTGTAAAAACCAGCTATTCCAATAACTGCTTGCTTTTATCAAAACTACTTACCTACTTGCCAATGTAAAGAGGAAACCTTCAGTGACCTCTAAACTTTGCAACAAATCCAAATCACTTTCAAAGTGAATTAGACCTATATAATACATTTCATTAAACGTCAAGATTTATTGGGAGAAAAAAGGAACAATTATAGAAGCGGAAAGAATTAAGTAATGATAAATATAGTTCACACACGAGCGGTGATCTAATCAAATTAAGGCTGGGATTTTGTTAAACAAAGCTAAGCGGGGGCGATTTAATGAAGACACAGGCGCAATACATGACGCTTTTACGAATGCAAAATTGTACAGGTTAAAAAACAATACCTTGTTTTTTAACCTGTACAATTTTGCAGCAAAATGGTTATTTATAAATCAACTAGCTTTTGCCCCCGCGATTTCGTCCGCGTGGAATTAGGTATTGGGGTGGAATTTTCAAAAAGTGTGACACACGTACTTCTTTATTTTTAACTGAAAGCTCTAATACCAAGTTTGATGGAAACAGCTTGAAAAATGACGGAGTTTCATATAAACTTCCATCCCCTATTTAAACCCCTTAGGGGTGGAATTTCCAATAATCCTTTCTTAGTGTGTGCCTATGTCATAAAAGGAACCAAATGTAAAAATTTCAAGTTTCTAAGTTCAGTAGTTTAGGCTGTGCGTTGATATCTCAGTCAGTCAATCAGTCAGTCAGGACTTTGAATTTTATATATATAGATTATAGTATTTAATATTTATAAATCAAGTATAGTATTTAATGTGAATAAATATCACGTGAGATAACTTGACTTTAAGACTTCAAAATGGCTGATGTTTATTATTATAAGAATCCATATTGATATCCACGGTAAACTACAAATTGTATCTGTTTATCTATTACCCCTTCACAGCCTAACGCTGGGTCGCTATTTGGCGTAGAGAAAGTTCGTGTCAATAGACAGGAATGGGCTTGTTTTAACTCCGAAATATATTTTTGTGAAAACCACGGGAAAACAGAAAAAAATCATTTTATATCTACGCGAATAAGAAGAAATGTTTAAACAAATAAAATACGTACTTGTTAATTTAACATGTAATAAAAGAGACGTGTGGCACTCGGGGACTGTCGCGGTAAAGCTATTGCATAGCATTTTTTATCAACGCCATCTAGCGGCTCACCGCTAGATGTCGTTGATAAAAAATGCGCCATCTAGCGGCTCACCGTAGAGGAGTCCCGTGTCAGGTTATTTTCGTTACGGAATTTCTGGATTCGTTCTCCACGCTGGCCCGCGATAGAAGCTATGCAATAGCTTAAAATCTCTTCCCATACCAATAAACTCGCCACCGCTATCGCCTATGTACAAATTCCAGCCGAAACCATCGTTCAAGAAAGCTTACAAGATATTAACGCACTAATGTGTAACACTTAACGAGGCCAGATATTCCTTTAATTATTATCTATCTACACGAGATGACCGCTTTTATTTGTTAGCGTAATTTACAACATGAATAGTAAAAATAACAGAGGCGAACCTTGTAAAGACTGTAAAATATAGTTCTTTGAACTCACGAGGGCGCGCAGCTCATGATTGTCTGTGTGTCGTATCTGTATAAGTGTGTGCGAGAGCTTGCATGCGCCTGACCGCTCTCACCTAGGCTCCTGACAGGCACGTACACTTGCGCAATGTGCATGTACACGACGTAACCACAAGTAAAGCTCACGCGCCCTCGTGAAATGCAAGAACTATACCTTTATTACAGGGTTATCAAAGAAGATAATAAAGTAAAATATTCATATTATATAATCTATTTTTTGAGAATACATAATAGACTAATCCTTACTAATATTTAGTATAAATTATGTGAAAGTGTGTTTGTTTGTTGGTCTGTCCTTCAATCACGCAAAACGGAGCAATGGAATGACGTGTTTTTGTATTATCCGATGTGTCAGATCTTTTTTTCCAGTTTCAAAGTATTGAAACTGTGGAACCAACTTTCTGCGACGGTGTTCCCACTAAATTACATCATGGGGTTATTCAAGGGGTGGACCAAAAAATTCCTAAAAAGCCGGCAACGCATTGTTGGTGCCTCAGGTGCTACAAATGTTCATGGGCGGCGGTAATCACTTAACATCAGGTGTTCCTGCTCGTTTGCTCGCTAAAAATATTTAAAAAAAATATATGATGGATGTTAAGTACATCTAATTTTCCAAAATTAGGTTATATACTCATAAAATAAGCAGTTAGCAGCTTTGCAAGTCTATATATAAGTCTATATTTAAATTTTTACCTGTAGTAGTAGAGTAGGTAGGTATATCATAGCACAATTGTAGGAAGCTTTGTCTCTTCGGTTATTTAATCATGTAGTAATACATCGCATCATGATTCGCTTTCTCACGGATGTTATTACGTAATGATATAAAGGTACTGAATTAGATTTGTATGTATCTCTGATTAACTTTGGTTTCGAAGACCAATATAAAATCTGGATTTGTAATCACACTAATATTAAGAACGTAAAAGTTTGTTTGTATGTGTGTGTGTGTGACTCTTTCACGTCATAACGATTGAATCGATTTGGCTGTAATTTGAAATGGAGATAGCTCATACCCAGGACTAACACATAGGTTCCATTTTATCCCGAAAAATTAGGGACTTCCCGCATGAATCAAAAAAACTTTAATCACGGGATATAAAAGCTTATCCTCGCGGACGAAGTCGCGGGCACCATCTAGTATTTAATAAAATGAAAATAAAAAATAGGTAGTAGGATAGCAAAGTAGGTATTTAACATGACTTAATGAGAGATTAACCGATATGATAGTTATTGTATGGAAAATCAAAATGTCAGAATTATTCCTCGGTTAAACTATATTCAGCTATGGTGAAATTGGCTCTAAATCAAATTGATAAAGCCTGAAAGTAACCCACTATTAAAATCCGAAATAATAATAATTGAACTGTGAACGTGGCCATACCACTTCAGATATAAACACAAAAAACGCTAAAACCGTACCTAAAGCCGTCTCCAACCGCCCCTATAACGGCCCCTGTCCTCACATCTAACCTATTATACCACAACGCGTCAGACAAACCACCATCTGAACGTGAGGGTAACTATCAAACATATCTAAGTAGGTATTTAATCAAATACACTCATCTAAACTTCAGGGCAATATATATTCGATTAGGGCGTGATTGCTATCACAATCCCTTAATCAAATACGACGACCTAGACGCGGGAGCATCCAATAGCCGTAATGAGTCTCTGGAAGAGACTGAATTAATAACATCCACATATATACTCACGGCGCGGTACCATACCGGCGCCTACGTCGTCAACAAAGTCAAACTACCTACTACTAGTTTTATCAAACTATCTTTAATACATTAAAGTTGTATATCTTTACTATTTCAATATTTCGCTAACAGAAAGTAATATATTTTCAATAGAAGTTTTCAACAAACTTGAATCGAAAAACACAGCGTAACTAATTACAATAAATATTGAACTGCAATTAACATTTCAGTAGGTACCGTAGCAAGGTACGCGGAAAATATGAAACAATAAACGGGTTCAGTTAAAACTAACTTAATTACAACTTTCAGATTTATGACCGCAAGTGTGACTGTATTGAACCTTAATATATGAGTCCGTGTTTACGTTAGACGAGCGGTAGCGGTGGCGGCAGCGGTCGCGATTTTATGACTAGATCCGAGTATATAGGTTTTATTTTATTCGATGACAAGTTAGCCCTTGACTGCTATCTCACCTGCCCCCCGATTCAGACCCTTCCGATAACTTATTTATCGATTGATTCGGTTTGTTACCGTACGATAACATATATTTTCAATTCGTAAATGCTCTTGTAATCGAATGTATCTTGTCGATGTCGATAACGTAGTCGATACCGAATCGTATCCTCAAACCAAACGCTCTGAATCACACGACAAAAATTTTTTATTTATGAGATCGATATCTAACCGTATCGACACGGTATGTTATCGAACAGGTCTGAATCGCCCCCTGATGGTAAGCGACGATGCAGTCTAAGATGGCAGTAGGCTAACTTGGAAGGGGTAAGGCGCTGTACATTCAACTCATACCCCTAACTTACTTGCCCCGACTTTGCAGCTTTCATATTTTTTTATGGGATGACAAGATAGTCCTTGACTGCGATCTCACCTGATGGTAAGTGACGATGCAGTCATAGACTGAAATCTCACTCAGCTGTACCAGTACAGAAAATAATTTCAAAATCAAAATCAAAATCAAAATTTATTTATTTCATGTAGGCCAACTTGTAGCTCTTATGAAACGTCAAAAATCTACCACCGGTTCGGAATGCAGATTCTGCTGAGAAGAGCCGGCAAGAAACTCAGCAGTTGCTCTTTTCAAAAAAAAATTTTTTTTACAATTGTTAAAAAGAACTAGGCTATGCACACAATGTTTCCCCACAGAAGTTTCAAAAATGCACACCTACCGCAACCAAACACATGTTAACATGGGTAGACACAAAGCAGACCCATTCCCGTTGGCGGCACCCGTTCACGAGCATGACGCATGATCCAGCCATTGCCTCGCTCAACCATATTTTATGGCACTCACACATCCATTGGTTATTTTGAGACTTTGGAAAAGTGAAACTTTGTTAGGAACTTACCTGTTCTAAGCGCTATAGTTCGGTGAAGAAAAAATTATAAACATAACTTTATTCATTATGAAATATGAATAACATGACATGTATGATAAATGCCTAGATGTATACAGTGCAATTAAATACACGGGAAAGCGGACAGTTGCCAAACAATATATTTATTTATATGAACCGTAATTAATACTGACTTTTTAAGTGCCCTAGGCTCTATACCAATTACGATTATAATTGCCTAACGTTTGTATTGTTTATGTTAGGTTCTTATAGTTATTATTTATTCTATAACCTATTGGTTTGGCGCGTAGTGGTGGCAAGCGACCTGATGGTATGACCCTGCCTTCAAAGACGTGCCGCCAAGCGATTTAGCGTTCCGGCACGATGGCGTGTAGAAACCGATTAGTGGTACCTACGGGTTGAATTTACACTGCCATACCCTTTCCAAGTTAGCCCGCTATCATCTTAGACTACATCGTCACTTACCATCAGGTGAGATCGCAGTCAATGGCTATCTTGTCATCGAATAAAAAATAAATTCTGTAATTGTAGCCGTCGGGACCCACCCTTAGTTTATCTATTTTTTTTTATTTACGTGTTCTTTTTCTTGTTTTTTTTTTATGGCTGTTTTTATTCTTGACTAGCTTTACCCCGCGGCTTCGCTCACGTTAAGTTCGATTATTCCAACCCCTACTTTATCCCTTTAGGGGTTGAATTTTCAAAAATCCTTTCTAAGCGGACACCTACGTTATAATAGCTATCTACATGCAAAATTTCAGCCTGATCTATCCAGTGGTTTCAGCTGTGCGTTAATAGATCAGTCAGTTAGTCAATCAGTCAGTCAGTCAGTCAGTCACCTTTGCCTTTTATATATTTAGATTAAAAGACTCAACGCATAATATTATAGGAAGCTTTATTGTTATTTTTAAACACATTATAATATAAACAAAAGCATGTCAGATCTTTCTTGCTCAACTGTTTGCCAAGTCAAATGTCACGCTTATTTTATTGGAGGTCATACAAACGGTATCGCTTTACATACAATGGGAATAATCAAAATAATAACAGTGAATGTTATTTGAGCTTAAACTATAGCCTAAAGGTTTGCAAGGTAAAGTGTTAATGGGCGGGGCAAATAGCTAAAAGAACCGATTAGCGTTGGGGTCCCAAGGTGCATGAATGGCGACCCCGCACCGGGAAACAGCGATGGAACACCCCCCAGACCCCATCAGATGGACGGCACCATCTGAGGATCACGAGTTGAGGAACCGCTTTTTTGAGGGTACGCGGTTTTTTTTACAAGCAGGTAGAGTAGCACTTTAAAATCCTGTGAAAATCCCGTCCTAATTGGGTATAGGTTTAATTAACTGTCATACCCCTTCCAGCTTAGCCCGCTTCCATCTTAGACTGCATCGTCACTTACCATCCAAGTGAGATCTTAGGCTGAAATTTATAGCACTATCCCTCTGCTTAGACTCAAGACAGAGATATGGTTGAGCGAAGCAATGGCTGGATCATGCGTCATGCTCGTGAACGGGTGCCACCAACGGGAATGGGTCTGCTTTGGCTGCCCATCTTGACATGCGTTGGATTGGTGTACCTACGTATGCATTTTTGAAGCTTTATTGTGGAAGCACTGTATACATAGCATAGCTTTGCAAAAAAAAAAAAAATTTTTTTTTTTGAAAAGAGCAACTGCTGAGTTTCTTACCGGCTCTTCTCAGCAGAGTCTGCATTCCGAACCGGTGGTAGATTTATGACGTGTCATAAGAGCTACAAGTTAGCCTACATGAAATAAATTAATTTTGAATTTGAATTTGAGATAAAACGAGACAGAATTATGTTGAATTATATTTGTGTCTCGTTTTAACTCTTGTCTTGAGTCGGAGCTAAGTGAGAGCACGCTTTATAGTCCAGGGCTGTCTTTTCATACAATAAATTAATAAATAAAATACTTTGGCCAAATATAATTGTTTGGTCATCCAAAGGGATGATGATGCTTTATGGGTACCTAGTACCTACATCGAAAGTTTTTAAGCTATTGCATAGCTTCTATCGCGGGCCAGCGTGGAGACCGAATCAAGAAATTCCGTAACGAAAATAACCTGACACGGGACTCCTCTACGGTGAGCCGCTAGATGATAGATTTTTATCAACGCCATCTAGCGGCTTACCGCTAGATGGCGTTGATAAAAAATGCTATGCAATAGCTTTACCGCGGCAGTCCCCGAGTGCCACACGTCTTTTTTTGAATGTAGTTTCATTTTAGTAGGTAAATTAGTAATTTAGATTTTAGTTTATTTTACAAATTATTTACTTGCTTTATGTTCTTTTTTTATATCTTTATATAAAAAAAGAACATAAAGCAAGTAAATAATTCCTTTGTTCCTTTCACATTCAAAACCTCAGCTTATCTATCCCGATGTTAATCACGATCACAATTAGAATGGAGTTTGGACTCTATAAAAAGTTATCGCTACAAATAGTTACAACTTGAGGTACAGCATTCTTTGTGCTACAAACATTACAGAAAAAAACTGTTTTAGTTCTATCTATTTTAATCTTAATTAATTAACGTTCCTTTTAAGCGTCAGTCTATGAAATTAAGTTAAGCGTTTTGAGAACATTCTTGTAATGACGCTTTTTCATGTAACTGGGTCTTGTTGACAGAATGTGATAACGATCTAACTTGTTGACGTCATTATGGTTCATTGACCTCTAGGATATTAGCCTTTGTCGTCTCTACCAGAGATTGTTAAGAAGAAAATAGATTACGTCTTCTTATACGATATATTACAATAACAATAGAGAAAATATTTTTTGTACATACCATAGAATCTGTCTCGTTTTATATCTGTCTTAAGTCTGGACTCTGGGCAGAGTGAAAGTGCGGTCTAAAGATTTCAGCCTAAGAGTTCAGTTTTTTTTATTCGATGACAAGATAGTTCTTGACTGCGATCTCACCTGATGGTAAGTGACGATGCAGTCTAAGCGGGCTAACTTTTGGGGTATAACAATGTACATTCAACCCATAACCATAATCGGTTTCTACATGCCATCGTGCCGGAACGCTAAATCGCTTGGCGGCACGTCTTTGACGGTAGGGTGGTAACTAGCCACGGCCAAAGCCTCCCACCAGACCCGGACCAGAGACAATTAAGAAATTATAAATTCCCAAATCGCCCCCGCCGGGAATCGAACCCGAGACCTCTTAGTTATAAGATCACAGCGCACTACTTTACTCTCTGTTTTTTATGTAATGGATCCGACCTAGAATGATCCTACACACGACATATTTAGGAGGCAATCTAGGATCCTCCCCACTTTTTCACCCTAAATCGGCCCTGTCGCATTCTGATAAGTAGAATGCTTAAACTTCTTTATAGGTCAAGCGTTCCAGTAAGGTTCCAGTCACCAACTTAAAAGCGTCGATAATATCAGTACAACAGACTCGAATCACAACTTGACATAAGTTCGCGCCGGACACTGACCGCGGGAAAGAGTATCAATCCAAAGGAAAAAAATAAAAGCAATTTGTCAAACTACGCCACCCGGCCGTCTATTGCCCGTCACACAGGATGTGCGAAGAAACTTCAATGTTCCAATTTTAAATATTGAATGAAATGAAATGAAATGAAATGAAATGAATACACTTTATTGTACACCACATAAATACAGAAACATATATACAGTAACATAAATTAACTTAAAATAAATGATGGCACAAATGGCACAAATATTGGATAGAATCAGACGCTACTTTCCGGAAGTATATGATTAGCAAGAAAACGTTAGAGTTATTTTTCTGTAATCCGCCAACAGATAAAGTCTGTATGGTCAAACATGCAGTTACAAGCTAAGCATCGTTTCCCTTCCTAACTAAGCAAAAAAGCCAAATTCCCAAGCAAGCAATGCCACCACCAATCACATGCACCACCACACAACACTTTTATACTGCTCTCGACGCACGTTTCGCCCCGACACCGGAGCATCCTCAGGAGATGTCTACTATTAACCCTGGATTCAAAGCTACAATGGGGCACCCATATAGCAACGCTTGCTGGCAAACTTAGCTCTGCTGCTTACGCTGTTAGGAAGATTCGACAGTTGACTGACATAGAAACTGCAAAAATTGTTTATTTTGCATATTTCCATAGTATTATGTCATACAGAATCTTACTATGGGGTAAGGCAGCCGATATTGGAAAAATTTTTGTTTTGCAGAAGAGGGCAATCCGCGCAATCTATAATTTGAGGCCGCGGGATTCCCTTCGAGAAAGATTTAAAGAGATAGGCATTCTTACAGTAGCTTCGCAATATATTTATAACAACATAATGTTTGTCAGACAAAACATTTTGAGTTACAAAAAAAAGAGTGATTTGTCCGATAGACCAAGTAGAGGTCCAAATAGGCTCATGTTTCCTGGGCTGTGCCTCAAGAGGGTCCAAAAGACATTTGTGAGAATGGGCGTGACGTTTTACAATAAAATTCCACAGTCAATCTTAGACTTGCCTCTACACAAGTTTAAGAAATCAATTAAATCTGCTCTCATGAAAAAAGCATATTATACAATTGAAGACTATGTAAATGATAAAAAAGCGTGGATATAATTCGCTCCAGTGATTCATAAGACAGTAATAACTATCCTGTGTAACATGATTTTATTGTATTCTGTTCCACGGTGTTTCCACTTTATTTGTCTCAGTCATGTCTTAAAATGAGTAGTTTAGTATTAGTATTCAATTCGATGCCTTAACATGGGTAGCCTAAGTATGTCATGCTCTCTTTAAAGTTTCTGTGGTGGTGTCGTGTGGTGCGGGTTGTTACGTTCCCTTAAATATGGTTGAGCGAAGCAATGGCTGGATCATGCGTCATGCTCGTGAACGGGTGCCACCAACGGGAATGGGTCTGCTTTTGCCTGCCTGTGTTAACATGTATTGAATTGTATTTATTTGTATTTGTATTGTATTTATTTTTACTTGTATTGTACTCAGGAAAATTCATCGTGGAAGCACTGAATACATAGCATAGTTTCAATAACAATTGTAAATTTTTATTTTTTTGAAAAGAGCAACCGCCGAGTTTCTTGCTGGCTCTTCTCGGCAGGAAAGGCATTCCGAACCAGTGGTAGATTCATTGACGATTCAAAAGTGCTTGTAAAAGTTTATTTGAATAAAAAATATTTCTATTTCTATTTCTATTTCTATTTCTATTATACACCATTTTTTAACCCCAATTCCAATTTTATTTCGACGCTTGAAGAGGAAATGCGGTCGCAGAGACTTCTGAAAATTAGTTATTTGAAAAAATTATAGATGTCGCTCTGCAGTTGTTCAAAAAGCATATTCGTGCGATAAGAACAACTGGAGATCTGACTGAATAATAGCCTAAGTAAAAGTCATTATTCGAGGTTTTTTTTAAAAAGTAAATATTTCACCACCTAGCTTTTAATAGTCCGTTTCATAAAGTACCGCATTCGTTGTTCATAGCTGCTAGTCGTGATGGTATCACTTCATAGTTCGTTAACGCGTATTACCCTCGCCTGATCGATATAGTGTATTGCTCGAACAGGTTAGTGAGGCTCTGTAGGTTTAGTATAAGATTTAATTCGATTGATCGTATTCGTGTTCGATGACAATACATTAGCGTCAAAGTATGGGTGGGAAGAGTGGAACCAACTTTCTGCGATGGTGTTCCCATTAAATTACAACATGGGGTTATTCAAGGGGCGGACCAACAAATTCTCAGGTCCTGGTGCCTCAGGTGCTACAAATGTTCATGGGCGGCGGTAGTCACTTAACATCAGGTGACCCGCCTGCTCGTTTGCTCGCTAAAAATATAAAAAAAAGTAAAATGAACCTTATATCGATTTAAAGTCACAAATTCAGTACAACCGATTTTAATTCGGAGCGTATCTGTATACGTAATCCTATAAGAATACGTGCACGAAATTGAGTTGTAATTTAATGCCGCTATGGTCCATTTTACTTTGACGCTAATGTCATCGAATACAAAACGATCAATCGAATTAAATCTTGTACTAACTCTACTGTACTATAGAGCCTATACTGTATAGAGCCTGTAGCACCGGTGCACTAGTAAATTAACTGTATCAATTTACTAATTTATTGTTGACCGAGTGAAGTGACATCTATGCTGTGATCTACAGAGCGTGCTCTGACTTAGCTTGGACTTAAGATAGAGTTAAAACGGGACACAAATATGATTTGACATAAATCTGTCTCGTTTTAACTCAGTCTTGAGTCTGAGCGGAGTAAGAGTGTGGTCTATAGATTTCAGCCTAGGGGTCTATTTGGTGGAATTTACTCATCCGTCTGCCTAAGTGTCTGTTAGAGCCTTATAACTCTTGAACGTGTATTACTAGCTAGCTTTTACCCGCAGCTTCGCCCCCGCCATCTATTAAAAGTAATTCAAACTGGTGATTATCTACTTATACAATGGTATTTTTTTCTATTTTCCAGATGTTCTTTTGGGTTTACCAATTTTTTTAATGTAAAAACTCTACTCTAGTTAAATCGTAAACGAGATCTGGGAAACCAATTCATTATTAACCAAAGAAAATCCCTAATTCCACTGTTTTTTTTTTTAAATACAGAATATTAGCCAAGTTGAAGTTGACTAATATCCTCCTATCCCCTCCAAATAAGCGGAAAGCTTGTGTTAGGAGTGGGTACGACAATAGTGCAACGGGTGGGATTCGAACCTGCGGCCATTCAGTTTGCAGTCCGCACCTTTAACCGTTGAGCTATTGAGGCTTATTATGGAAAGGAATTGATTATGGAATGGGCCTCGACCCTCAGTCGTGAGGAATAAACGACGCAAAGAGAATGGTCCGTCATCGGAATGGTAAGCAACAAAAACAAACATTTAAACGTCCATTCTAGAAATGAAACGGGTCTAAATGAAGATATTAAGTTTACAGCGTTATAAACCTGCCTGTTTGAAGTAATAAAAAAACCTAGTTAATTTAGTAAGTCGTAAAATTGAGAGTCCCATAAAGAGAGAATTACATGATCACAGGAACGGTGTACAGTACCGGACACTGAATATCACAAGCTCCAAAAACAATCAATCGGCCAGAATTGAAATCGTAGAGTGTCGTCTTTGTCACGTTTATCTACGTGTGACATCGACGCGAAGTTAGCCCGCTACCATCTTAGACTGCATCGTCATTTACCATCAGGTGAGATCGCAGTCAAGGGCTACCTTGTCAACAAAAAAAAAACTAGGACAAAGACACATGATACAATAAAACGCTGCGGAAATTCAGAAAAAAAAAAAGAAGTCAAACGTACGTAATATTCATTTAAATTAATAACAACAAAAAAGCTTAAACTGATAATTTGTTATATTATATTTTTACTATTATATTATTGACAAAATAGTTCTTAAAAAACACTATCAATTTAGTAGTGTAACATTGTGATATATCGAAGCACCAATATTTTATCGGTCGATCGCGCAGATGTAATAATTTCATCGAGTGTACGCCAGAAGAGGCGTGGCCTCACTGTTGACAGAATAATGACACAGTTCCACTTAGCGGTAGGACACAATGCTAGCATTGACATTATTAAAAACTAGGGCATGGACTCACCGCGGGACAAAACGCTGCGGCGCGGCGCTCTAATTTTATTAATGTGTCCGTATTACACATTAATATATATATAGCTACTGGGGCTGATTCACTGACACACTGATTCACTGATTCACTGACTCATTGATCACCTCTCCTGTAAAATTTTGTATGAAAAAAAATTTTTTCACGCATGGTTTCGTATAGAGGAGAAAAATTCATTCGGAACAAAAATATGGACAGAGCTGATGATTGAGGATTTCAGAGACGGGTGAGGAGCACCGGCCAGGGTATCGAAGATAGGTGGGGGTTGTTCAACCAAATGTCACTCGAAACCTCATCCAATTGGCAGAGAGCCGAAAAAAAACTCCAAAATGGCGGATTCAAGATGGCGGCCATACAAATTTCGTCGGTGTCTATCTCGGAAACTATAAAAGATGGAAGAGTAGTTTCCTGGAAAAGGATGATCAGGACTCGAAGGTCTACTTGATGAATAGAAAAAAAATTCAAAATGGCGGAATTATTTTTTTTCCATACAAAATATGTGCAAGACTTTAATTGGTTCTTTTTCAAAATTTCTGATGGTTTCGTAAAGAAGACAAAAATTCATTCGGAGGAAAAATATGGAGAGAGCTGATGGTTGAGGATTTCGGAGACGGGTGAGGAGCACGGCCAGGGTATCGAAGATAGGTGGGCAGTGTTCAAACAAAAAGCACTCGAAACCTCATCCAATTGGCAGAGAGTTGAAAAAAAATTCAAAATGGCGGATTCAAGATGGCGGCGATACAAATTTCGTCGGTGCCTATCTCGGAGACTAGAAAAGATGGAAGAGTGGTTTCTTGGAAAAAGATGATCAAGACCCAAAGGTCTACTTGATGAATAGAAAAAAATCAAGATGGCGGAATTTATGTTTTTCATATAAAATGTATGCAAAACCTTGATACGTCCTTTCCAAAATTTCGGATGGTTTCGTATAGAGGAAAAAAATTCATTTGGATAAAAAATATGGAGGGAGCTGATGATTGAGGATTTCGAAGACGGGTGAGGAGCACGGCCAGGATATTGAAGATAGGAGGGGGCTGTTCAAACAAAAGTCACTCGAAACTTCAGCCAATTAGCAGTGAGCTGAAAAAAAACACCAAAATGGCGGATTCAAGATGGCGGCCGTACAAATTTCGTCAGTGTCCGTCTCGGAGACTTTAAAAGATGGAAAAGTGGTTTCTTGGAAAAAGGTGATCAAGACCCGACGGTCTACTTGGTGGACAGAAAAACCGCGGTTCGCTTTAGCGAGCCGCGCACCCACGCGCCCTACTAGTTTATAATGAAGCGCTTTTCCAAGGAAATTCTAATGTGATATGAATCGCTAAGACCCTAAACAAAAACTTATATCTACTAAGCAAGTAAGTTAAGGTACTATAAGTTCGTAGTTTGTTTAGTTTAGTAATAATTATATAAATGAAAAAAAAAAAAATAACAAGGTAGGCCTAGCCGCCTAGGTAGTAGGTAACTTGACAAGGCCTTGTGTTTGCAGCCACCGATGCTTGTGTACACTCAGCTTTAGTGAACGATATAATTAATAGTAAGTTCATCACAATAGATGGCCAGATTATGTCAATAGTATTTTATTGGGCGCGTTTCAAAGCTGGATCGTGACCATGCGATAGCGATCGCTATTTCAATCGCTTTTATTGTTTTTTATATTATATGTTGTTTACTACTGTACTTTGTAGTTACAATCTTTGTATTCACTAGCTTTTGACCACGGCTTCGCCCACGTTAGGGGTTGAATTTTCTAAAATCCTCTCCTGACGACGACATTTAGTTTTAAATTAAAATAAATAAAGTTACGCAATGTATCTTACTTCAATTCCATACAGTTGTACCTATGTCGTGTTAAGCAATTTAGTGCCTTTCGCCACTGAGTAAATAACATACCAGAGGCAAAGCTTCAAAAGACTTTATACCTATTTTAGTAGAGTTATCCTCCTGTTACAATTAAGCAAAATATTTTATCTAGGGTTAATTTTTAATTACCAAAAACCTCCTACAAGGAATTTCTATATTTACGAAAAAATACTAATCTTATTTGAAAAAATATTTTTTCGGAAATGTATTATTTTTTGTTAAAAGTTTTTCTCAGAGAAGCATTGTAGGCCATAGTCCACCACGCTGGGCCAAATTAAATATGCAGACTTCATATTTTTTTTTAATGGTTTTCTCAAGAAGCAGATGATGATTGATTTCTTGTACGTACATAACGCCAAAAGTCAGATTCTTATTCGACAGGAAACCTGTGCCTTTATTAGGCCGGCGATGGGTTGAGATTGTTGGGAACGCAACATAAGATCTATTTTGTTCTCGGACATTCAACAGTTCGTTCAACCATGAACCTACTGAACTAATGATACATCCATTTATTCTTGTTAAGTGTTACAAACAGTACATTTAATACTAATACTAGCTTTTGCTTATTATTAAATTTGGGGGTGGAATTTTCAAAAACTGTGACACACGTACTTCTTTATTTTTAACTGAAAGCTCAAATACCAACTTTGATGGAAACAGCTTGAAAAATGACGGAGTTTCATATAAACTTCCATCCCCTATTTAAACCCCTTAGGGGTGGAATTTCCAATAATCCTTTCTTAGTGTGCGCCTACGTCATAAAAGGAACCAACTGTAAAAATTTCAAGTTTCTAACTTCAGTAATTTAGGCTGTGCGTTAATATCTCAGTCAGTCAGTCAGTCAGTCAGTCAGGACTTTGAATTTTATATATATAGATAAAGTAATAGTAATGTCTGTCAGTAACACTACTCAGAATGGGTGTACTGCTCAGCATATGCCGTCTCTCTTACCTTCGATCTGCCACGGTGTTAACATGTACTCGCTCTTATCTAGATACTTCTTCTTATTCAACTTATAGACGTCCACTGCTGGACATAAGTCTCTTGCATGGACCTCCACAGACCGGTCTTGCGCCGCTTGAATCCAGCGACTCTTTGTGACTCGTTTGATGTCGTCGGTCCACCTAGTGGGGGGTCTGCCAACACTGCGCTTCCCGGTGCGGGGTCGCCACTTATATAGATACAATATAATCAATTTACTGTGTCACAAGCCGTTGTTTGTCTTAAAACCTGCAACCACACAATTTCCCATAGAGATGAATGGAAAAAAGCCTACCAAAGCACGGTTGTATGGAGTTTTGTCTCTATTAGGTTATTTATTCAATAATGCTCTTGCAGGGCATAGTGTACACTGTACAAATAGAATCAAGTCTGTCGTGTGTTTGCTCGTCCTATTACCGAGAGCGTTTGAACAATCGCAGATACAAGTAGCTTTGTATTGTTTCCCTTTGCTCTCTCACATAGTTCAAGGGCCTCTATATTTCTGCTACGATTTTTGAATAATACTAGTACATTATCTATTTTATTTTTCTCAAAAATGAGATTGAAATTTTTTTTTGATTGAAAGGTGAATAAGTCGGGAATGTTCTTGGCTATGTTTGATGGAAAATCTAAGATGGTTGCCGCCACAAAATGGCGGAGGTGTTAAATTTTTGATTTACACATATAGACTTTGTAATATTTTCTGCAGATACTTACATAAAATGCACGCCATTAATTTTTTATTCTGTGAAAAGATACATTTCGACTGTAACAAGCCCTTGTTAATATAATGAATGCAAAAGTGTGTTTGTTTGTTCTTCAATCCTGCAGCAATGTTTCGACATAACTTTTGCAATGGAAATGGTTAAGGATTTGGAGAGTGACATACTTTTTAACCGACTTCAAAAAAGGAGGAAGTTCTCAATTCTTCGAAATATTATTTTTACGTATGTTCCTTGATTACCTACTCGACCGATTTGGAAAATTCTTTTTTTTTTTTTGTTTGAAAGGGTATACTTCCCAGGTGGTCAAATGATAGTCATCAGGTAAGGATCTGATGATGGGATCCTGGAGAAATCGAGGGAACTCTTCAAATTTTATAGGCAGAATTGATATAATTTGTAGTTGCGCTTGAAGTTGGTTTTGTAAAAGAAATAAGTGAAATTTTTTGTATTCGAATGGACGGGATGGTCCATCGTTTAAGAATTAGGTATAGATAGATCGATAGATAGATAGATAGAAAATTTTTTATTGCTACACGAAGTTTACGATAATATCTAGGTAGGTATATTATATCCAGTAAAAACAGAGGGTTCCCCCGGAATTTTTAAAAACCTCAGATACTCCTAGCGGAAGAAGTCGTGGGCAGAATCTACTTATACTCCTACAGGTACAATTTCTCATTCATATTTTTATCACAATCAGAAGCGAGCAATCGTAAACATTTTCTCATTTCTTTCATCACAAACATGTTTTTCCTAAATATTACGTTATTATTATTATGTATAAAATAAAAATAACAATTTCATCATACAGAGCTATAACTCAGCATCTAATAAGACAAAATATAACCAGCCACGTGCCTCGCCTCCGGTGGTAGCGTTAAGCCTGGGCTGTACTGAGTATGCTATAATAATATGTAATATAAAATAGAATATAACAAGCTATAATATATTGGTTGGGTAATAACCGGTCAATCGCGGCTATAGTCGAGTCGATCGCGGCATGACTTTGCAAATCTAGCCGAAGATGCTCAGGCGCTATGCTCACACTAATATTATGAATAAGTAGTTAGTAACTAGTTACTAAGAATTCAATTTTATTTTTTGCCTTTTACTCAAATAAAAAATACTTCATAAGTAACTTATACTGTTTCATTTATCAAGAAGTATGTAATTGGTAGATCTCACAGGGTTTCGTGCGCGACAGTTGACGCCAGCGCCACCTCGGCAGCTGTCAGAGGTCGTGACGTCAGCGCCGCGTGATCGAAAGGAGGGAAAGATGGCGGCTTTTGCCTCGATGTGACTGTGGGCATCAGACCGCGTTTCACTGGAACGACACAACGAATTTGCTAATTTTGTACTATAGTCTGATTTTTAATTGCGTGGAATTCTGACGTATCTTAATGTTACCAGAGATTTAAAAAATCCCACAAAAAAGATATCAAATTTAAACTTAGAACAATAAATATCAATTGCCGCACATAGATATTTATGACAAATGCCTGACAGATAGTTTGGGGTAAAATCAAACTGCAGGTGGTAATACTGTTTTTCATACAAATAACTCGCTTGATTTATAAAATGACAAGTGTCAGAATTCCACCGAATTAAAAATCAGACTATACCTAAGTATTATTATATAATGTGTAAATGTGTACACATATAATGTGTAATTTAGTAGCTCGGTATGTTTGAGTTTATACAGTATAGCTCGGGTTGTGTAGTCAAAACCTTACTACATTTTTTTGAACAATCTCAAAGATTGAGTAATTATACTTACGTAGGTATACCGTGACGGCCATGTTTGTTTTATTGAAGTGTAACGAATTAATTGCTATTTTACGTTAACCGCTGTTTTAATCATTTTGGAGTTATGTTAGTTTTATTATGGGTTTGATTTGATGAACGTGGGGGCGTTTAATGCTCAGTAGAAACATTTTAATTTTCTATTTAACATGCTGATGCCCGCGACTTCGTACGCGTGGATTGAGATTTTCTAATTCCCGCGGGAACTCTCTTATTTTCTGAGATTAAGAGTAGCCTATGTGTTATTCCAGACTGTAATCTATCTATGTGCCAAATTTCAGACAAATCGGTTCAGTTGTTGCGGCATGATTGAGTAACAAACATCCATCCATCCATCCATTCATACATAATATATTATACGACAAGTACACTAGTTGATGCCCGCGACTTCTTTCGCGTGAGTTGAGGTTTTTTTGATTCCCGCGGGAACTCTCTTAATTTCCGGGATAAAAAGTAGCCTATGTGTTATTCTAGACTGTAATCTATCTATGTGCCAAATTTCAGGCAAATCGGTTCAGTTGTTGCGGTGTGATTGAGTAACAAACATCCGTGCGTCCATCCATCCATCCATTCATACATATTAAACATCCAAACTTTCGCATTTGTAGGGAATAATTTGACTTAATTATATTAATTTGAATTCGCTCCTATTTTGTATTAGGATGAGTGTCATAACTCATAACCATTCTAGTACCTAGTACCCTAACTGCCTCGTTGGTCTAGTGGTTAGCAAGTTCGACTACGGATGACGAGGTCCCGGGTTCGATTCCCGGGTCGGGCCAAAAACGTATTGGGTTTTCTGTTAAATTTTCAGTACTAGCCCGGAGTTAGGAAGTCGGTGGTGAGTCACCCCCGTGCCTCGGAGAGCACGTAAAGCCGTCGGTCCTGCACCTGATCTCTCTCCGGACATGTCGGATTTCCGTCCCACCGGGCAATGAGAGTGAGGGAATGGAGAGTGCACCTGTGTTTGTGCACACACTTGTGCACTATAATATCTCCCGCGCAGATGGCTAATCTCTGTAAAGATTGGCTGCCGTGGCCGGATTCGGTCGGGAGGACATATTAGATATAATTAGTAGTAGTTAAGTAATTTAATTTATTTAAGTTATTTTTTTAAATGTTACTGTGAATAATTATGAGGCAAATAAATAGTTTAAAATTATTAATACCTATTTTTTACCTACTCCACGGTTTTCGAAGTGAGTTTGCTTTCGAAGTAAGTTTGTATTTTACTGAATAGCGCTATTGTTGACTCCTCTGTTTATGTACAGTTAAGTAGCGGGCGGGAATCGCGTGAGATCGCAGCATTACCTACCGCTCGCGACCGAAGCTCGCTGCGGTGTAATTGAGGACGCCGCGTCTTATAAAAATGTTGAATGATTATAAATTGTAACCCGTGTGTATAGAAAGAATATTTAGGCTTGTGTGGGTTTTTGTTTTTTCGATGACAAGATAGTCCTTGACTGCGATCTCACCTGATGGTAAGTGACGATGCAGTCTAAGATGGTAGCGGGCTAACTTGGAAAGGGTATAGCAGTGTAAATTCTCCCCATACCCCTAATCGGTTTCTACACGCCATCGTGCCGGAACGCTAAATCGCTTGGCGGCACGTCTTTGACTGTAGGTAATTAGCCACGGCCAAAGCCTCCCACCAGACCAGACCAGAGACAATTTAGAAATTATAAATTCCTAAATTGCCCCCGCCGGGAATCGAACCCGAGACCTCCCAGTTATAAGACCACAGCGCTCACCACTGCGCCAGGGAGGTCGTCAAAAAGGTCGTCGTTGTGTGGGTTTCATTGTTATAAATATTGACCACTAGCTGATACCCGCGACTTCGTTCGCGTGAATTAAGCTTTTTTTATGCCTGCGAGATCTCTCACATTTTACGGGATAAGAAGTAGCCTATGTGTTATTCCAGACTATAATCTATCAGCCAAATCGGTTCAGTTGTTGCCTCGTGATTAAGTAACAAACATCCATACATCCAAACTTTCGCATTTATAATATTACTAGCAGATACCCGCGACTTCGTTCGAGTGGATTGAGTTTTCTAATTCCCGCGGGAACTCTCGTATTTTCTGGGATAAAAAGTGGTTTGTATGTTATTCCAGACTATAATCTATCAAATCGGTTCAGTAGTTGCGGCGTGATTGAATAAGAGACATCCATCCATACATCCAAACTTTCGCTTTTATAATATTATTAGTTTTTGCCCGCGGCATCGCTCGCGTTAAGTTCGATTTTTCAAACCACTATTTTACTCCCCTAGGGGTTGAATTTTCAAAAATCCTTTCATAGCGGAGGCCTACGTCATAGTAACTATCTGTATGCCAAATTTTAGCGCGATCCGTCCAGTGGTTTGAGCTGTGTTGATAGATCAGTCAGTCAGTCAGTCAATAAGTCACCATTTCTTTTTATAATAAGAAGATAATTAAAATCGGTTGTACTGAATGTGTGACTAATCAATTTAGGTTCAAAGGTAGTCTTCAAAATTATTTTAGTTGTATGAAAACATTTAGTACCTAATGTTAGCGGTATAAATATCTATTTTACCGCACAAATGTTGGCAGCCTTGCTACAATAATAGCGAACATTATTTGATTCTCCCACGTTTGTAACCAGAGCGTAAAGTTCATCCTATTTTTAAAGGAATCTACGAGTGAGAAACACGGAGGTGAAAGGTTTTGATGTGGTATTTTATTTTATTTAAAAAAACCATTCATTTTTATTACGATAACATTTAACATCACATCTTATTTAACTGAAATCTAAATTTAAAAATCTTAAAAATTCTTTTCAAAAAACCGACTTCTTACGCCACTATCTATATATATAAAATTCAAAGTTCTGACTGACTGACTGAGATATTAACGCACAGCCTAAACTACTGAAGTTAGAAACTTGAAAATTTTACAGTTGGTTCCTTTTATGACGTAGGCGCACACTAAGAAAGGATTATTGAAAATTCCACCCCTAAGGGGTTTAAATAGGGGATGGAAGTTTATATGAAACTCCGTCATTTTTCAAGCTGTTTCCATCAAAGTTGGTATTAGACCTTTCAGTTATAAATAAAGAAGTACGTGTGTCACAGTTTTTGAAAATTCTACCCCAATACCTAATTCCACGCGGACGAAGTCGCGGGGGCAAAAGCTAGTAAAGTATAAAAATAATTTTAGTTTTTACACGTTTGTTGAATTCGGGCGAGCTTAAAAAGAAACGATGAAACCGATACGCGATGCTCGCCCGACTTTAACAAACGTGTCTCTCATGTGCCATCAGAAGGCGAGCCTCAACGCTGAAGGTGATGGGTCAGGAACCAATCGCTCCCATACCCTTCTGCGAATACAAAACTTGGTTGCATAACCGAACACTAAGTACACATGCTGAGCTATGGGCCAGCACCACAGTTTGTAGACAAACGAATGAGGCTTTTCCTTGCCTAAATCGATGACTAACAGAAAAACTAACAGAACTGACCCGCGTCAAGCTAAAGGTGGTTGTAGGTACAATTACAGGACACTGTTCGCTTAACAGACATCTTTACATTCTAGGTATTACCGACAGCCCTCTGTGCAGAGCGTGCATGGAGGGCGACGAGACATCTTAACACATACTGCTTAAATGCTGGGGTGTATCCGACCAACGTCATAGAAACATTGGCTCTCCAGCTACACTTCCTGAAGTCCTCGCCGACCTGGGTGGCCTGCTCAGATTTTGGAGGGAGCTCGGCTGGCTGGAGTGATCCGGTGGGGAGCCGTACCAGCGGAATCACGCAAAACGGGTGATTAACGCTTACTTGCGGAGAAAATTCCCAGGAGATGAAGATTTTTAAGCTATTGCATAGCTTCTATCGCGGGCCTTGAGCGTGAAGACCGAATCGAGAAATTCCGTAACGAAAATAACCTGACACGGGACTCCTCTCACCGCTAGATGGCGTTGATAAAAAATGCTATGCAACAGCTTTACCGCGGCAGTCCCCGAGTGCCACACTTCTTTTTTTTTCTTTATTTGTTGATGGGCTTTTATGCCTTAGCATATGTCAGCCCCATTATAATCTTATAACACAATACATACACAATTAATAGAAAATAATTACCAATAACACAACACAATCACATGAAAAAAAACAATATTTTAGTTATAATCAAATCAAATCAGCCTTATGGAGATGAAGATGAGCCATATACATCGATAGGAACTCCCAACAAAATCTAAGTGCCACATCCGACATTACAACCTCCGCAACGAAACGGCGTAAAACAATGGAGCTCTGGATTCTGTAATGCAGTTATGTTTGGCCTTGAATTGTTCTCAGTAGCGCTTATCATGAGACGATTCATTGAATAATGTCTATTGTACGTACCCACTGGGATCGTTCCCACCAGATTCGCGGAAAGGTCGGGTTTTTGCAATGTTTAAAAGTACCTACCACAGCTATACCTATCATACCTAGCACAACGGTTATTAATATTTATCAAAATCACATTTATTATTATTATTATTATTTAATTTTTTATTTGCACCAAAACAACAACAAAGAAAAAAAATATATATAAGAAGAGACAGAAGGTATGACACAAAAGGCGGCCTTATCGATTAGTAGCGATCTCTACCAGGCAACCTTGGGATAGGAAAATTTAAGGAAGAAATGCGTTGCAGGTGGTCATTTCCTATAACATACGTACATACAAATAACTACATACTAATACATATATATACAATAATAAACAAATAAATAAAACAAAATTATACATATTTATATTATACATAAAATAGACTAATATATACTATAGTACTAATATATATTGTACATGATAATAATTATTATAAGAGTCGTCTTCAGTTTGCAAGATAATGATTCTTTACACCGTTCTTGAAAATGCCTAGTGATTTAGATTGGCGTTTACCTTAACAGTAGCCTTAACATAATATATCAGTCACTTTGCGTAGGTAACGAACTCAAACTCAAACTTTAAATTATTTATTTCATGTAGGCCAACTCTTATGACAAGTCGAGAATCTACCACCGGTTTGGAATGCTGATTCTGCTGAGAAGAGCCGGCAAGAAACTCAGCAGTCGCTCTTTTCAAAACAACAAAATGTTACAATATGTAGCTTATCTATCTTGTGAACAGCTGAAGCAAAACAGATTGGCTCCAAGCAACTATTGAAAAAATGTTTGCAAGAAAACGTTATTTTGCTATAATAGAGTTATTTTGCTATAATCCGCCAACGGAAAAAATCTGTATGGTCAAACATGCAGTCACAAGCTAAGCACCGCTTACCTCGCCAAACAAGCAAGAAGGCCAAGTTCCCAAGCAAGCAATGCCACCACCACTCACATGCACCACCACACAAGACTTTTGTACTAATCTCGACGCACGTTTCGCTCCGACATTTAAACAGTTTATTCTATCCAATATTTTAAAAATTTTGGATATAAAATTACTTTTGTTATTTTTGAAACCCTGGGGTCATGGGGCGAGGATGCTAGAGCCTTTTTTAAGGATCTGTCATCCCGTCTCATAGAGTCCACTGGTGACCGGAGGGCTGGAAGTTACCTCGGCCAGCATATAAGTTTGGCCATTCAGCGGGGTAACGCAGCCAGCGTTCTGGGCACTTTTCCTCGTTCCAGTGGTTTAGATGATATTTTTTATATTTGGCTTTTATTTTTGATATTTACGTTTTACTTTTGTTATTTAACTTGTGTAAAAACACATTTTTCAAGTCGACGTTATTACATAATTAATGGATTTCGTAACGACAAAGTTGCATGGAAGCAATCGTCTTTGTGTACCTACAACTGCCAACAAGATAGCGGAACAAACATTGAAATTGCTGCATAATAATATACTAGCATTTTGTTGTCCAATTTCTTGGCAGCTTTTTTTTTTTAAAGAATATTAGCCAAGCTGAAGTTGACTTATATCCTCCTATCCCCTCCAAATAAGCGGAAAGCTTGTGCTAGGAGTGGGTATAACAATAGTGCAACGGGTGGGATTCGAACCTGCGACCATTTAGTTTTCAGTCCACACCTTTAGCCGTTGGGCTATTGAGGCTTAAACTTTAAACTTTCTAAACTGATGGTATATGGTCTTGACTTGTCCAAAAGAACCACAAGATGGACTACATATTATTATTATTTTTTTATATTTTTAGCGAGTAAACGAGCAATCGGGCCACCTGATGTTAGGTGATTACCACCGATCATGAACATTTGTAGCACCTGATGCACCACCAATTTGTTGCCGGTTTTTCAGGAATTTGTTAGTCCGCCCCTTGAATAACCCCATGTTGTAATTTAGCGGGAACACCGTCGCAGGAAGTTGGTTCCACAGATTCAAAGTATGTGGAAATAAATAATTTGGGAATTTTTTTATCAAATTTTTAAGCTATTGCATAGCTTCTATCGCGGGCCTTGAGCGTGGAGACCGAATCCAGAAATTCCGTAACGAAAATAACCTGACACGGGACTCCTCTCACCGCTAGATGGCGTTGATAAAAAATGCTATGCAATAGCTTTACTGCGGCAGTCCCCGAGTGCCACACGTCTTTTTTTTTTGTAGTTTTTTTCCAGGCATGTCAACTCCATAATTTTGAATTTGAAGCCAAAGTCATTGTGCAATACACAAACATATAAGAGTAAGCAGACCTAACATAATTTTCACAACTACATCTAAACGAATAAATAATATCTTCGCTTGCTTCTCTCCAACAAAAAATATATGATTCTATCTCTTTTACTTCTGTTGTTGCAACACTTACGCACTCATAGACATAATTGAGCTTGAGGCAATTCGTAAGCTACAAATAAGAGCAGTATGGTGCAATATGTCAATTTGTCAAAAACAACAACATAACCTGCGAGTTGTTTATTCTTTTAAATTTGCTTTAAAATCGAGTCTAAAGAATCAAAAATTCTGAAATAAAATGGTGAAGTGTTGTGCACCTCTGTGTGGCAATTCTCCGTATAGGAAAACACCTGCAATTACTTTTCATCGGTAAGTTTTGATGTGCTATAGACTCGTAATTTGGTTATATGCTTACTGTGTGATTATTAATAATCGTTCGGCATTTTTGGAGCAGTCACTAATTATTATATACGCAAAACTCGTAGACAGTTATAGTAATTTTGGTTCTAGTATATTCCTGTTGCAATATTTATCAATTAATTAATATCAGGATCTTGTTTGTCGTTTCATATACTTGTACAATTTGACAGGGCCGTATTCAGGCGCAAGTTTTGTTTAGTGGGTATATTTTGATTAAATAACACTACTCAACAAATTTCGAACTTTTTTTTTTATCTGAGTTCCTACTATGTGATAATTGTTCCTTGCTATTGACCTAAGAGAAGTGCATAAATAAAGTTTTTCCATCACATCTCATTTTTGAGATAAAAGGGGCAAGTCAAAAATTCAATTTTCTTACAAAATGAAGCAACTACATTAACTTTTATTGATGTTTTGATGGAAAAGGTGAAGTTTTATTAGTAAAGCTGATTGCTCTTGTAATAATGGTAGCCAGGAGTATCTCTGACCTGGCTCCAACAGTAATCTGCAAGCATAGCAGGTTCCCATCTTCCTTGAAAACGTTTTTCGATTGCAGCTACATTTTGATGAAAGTTATCCCCATGTTTAATGCTAAATTAACCCATATTTTCCAAAAGAAAGTCCAAATGTGAATGGTGGAAATGAAATAAAGGAAATTTGAATAAGATTTTGCATCCAATTTTATGGTAGCAGTCCAACATAAGTTTTATTCTTTCCCAGAAGTGAACGGTTTTCTTGAATATTTTTTCACGTCAATAAAAAAGTTCCAAGCTTGGTTTTCAATAATATTGTTATGGATAGATGTAAAAGATGAATTTTTAATCAGTTTTTTATAACTAGACCTACGAATATGCCCTCTTTGATTTTTGATCATCACGATTTTCAATGTCTCATAAACTAAACTTTTCTAAGTTTCTGTTTTCATTAAAATTTATTAACTGGGCCCTCAAGAACAGGCAAATTTTCGGAATGTGGCTAAGGTTTTCTAACTGATGACCTATCGGCATACTTATATTTCGTTTAGATTTATCAGAAAACTCCTTTAATTGTGTTAAACAAAAATAGCAATTCACTGTATGATGCGTTGGTTCAGTCCTTACCGGCGTACCAAATGGCATTTTTTTTTATTCTTCCATCCTAATAACCGTTGAGATTCATATTAAATATTAGCCAGCACACATTAGAAACCCACGTCTTATCTAGATTTCTCACATTTTGGTTAAAATTAGCTAAATAATACTGTTTAATTAAATTAAAGCGAAGCAATGGCTGGATCATGCGTCATGCTCGTGAACGGGTGCCACCAACGGGAATGGGTCTGCTTTTGCCTGCCTGTGTCAACATGTATTGAATTGTATTTATTTGTATTTGTATTGTATTTATTTTTACTTGTATTGTACTCAGGAAAATTCATCGTGGAAGCACTGAATACATAGCATAGTTTCAATAACAATTGTAAATTTTTATTTTTTTGAAAAGAGCAACCGCCGAGTTTCTTGCTGGCTCTTCTCGGCAGGAAAGGCATTCCGAACCAGTGGTAGATTCATTGACGATTCAAAAGTGCTTGTAAAAGTTTATTTGAATAAAAAAATATTTCTATTTCTAAAAAAAAAAAAAAAATATTTCTTTCTTTCTGTTTAAATAGGCCAAAACGTGACTTTTTTTTCTATTTTGGCGCAAATTCTTCACAAATACAATAAAACTATTAAAAATTGTTAACACACACCTATGATATTTTGAAGATTACCAATCAAAGTAACTTGTAAGCTATGTTTTGTTTGCAAAACAATCATATTTTTGAACTACCCGCATTTCAAAACTCGAAGATACGTGAAAAAATTAAAAGTTATATTTCTCCGCTTCTAGACGTGATATCAAAATAGAATGCCTACAGATATTTATTATTAGTCAGCCTCAATATGAAGCCATATGAGCGAATTCAGAGTTTTTTTTAGTGTTGAGTAGTGTAATTAGTCTGTTTTTGCCTGCCTGTTTTAAGATGTATTGGATTGTATTAATTTTTATTTGTATTGTATTGGACTTAGGAAAATTAATCGTGGAAGCAATACATAGCATAGTTTCATTAAATATTGTAAAATTTTTACTTTTTTTTGAAAAGAGCGACCGCCGAGTTTCTTGCTGGCTCTTCTCGGCGGGAAAGGCATTCCGAACCAGTGGTAGATTCATTGACGATTCAAAAGTGCTTGTGAAAGTTTATTTGAAATAAAATATTTCTATTTCTATTTCTATAAAAGTAAGGATAAATTATAAAATTAAATCATTTTTCAGCTTTCCAAAGGATGAAAATATAAAAAATGCCTGGTTGATGCAGACGAATAAAAAAAATTGGCAGCACAAAACATCGAGTGTGCTATGTTCTGAACATTTTGAAGCACATTTAGTGGATTGCAGTGGTTTTCGTACCGTCCTTACTTCTAATGCAATCCCAATGATTTTTGATTCATCATTACAAGTAAGTTTCTAGTTGTTCTTATATTTAGGTACCAACCCAAAACATCTTGCCATTTAAACGTAAATATTGACAGCTATACCCATACATATATAGCTGTGTACCTATTTGTATTACCTATTAAATTGTTAATACTAGACAACTGATAATTTATTACTCTTGTTTTCAGCATATGTCTACATCATCAGTAAAAGGTCCAGTAGAAAGAAAAGCTGCTGGAGATCAAGTTTTGATGGACTTGCAAAATTTACAGCCTAGTAATACTATTAATAAAGAGTATAGAGTAATACTATTCCTTATTACGTTATTGAAAAGACTGAGACATATGGTTTATTTTGTTATTTTTATAAGTTTAAAATGTGTAATACTATTCTAATAAGGTTATTGAAATGAGTGATACAGGCTGAATAGAATGTAAGAGTTAATTAAACTACTGTTGATGTTATCGTATTGTCAATGTTTGTATTTCTAAAAGATATTAGAGAAAAAGTTGCTTTTTGATTTTGTTTTATTTATCTAATAGATATATCTTTTGGGTAGATTTTGTAAATCATGTTTTGTTTTGATTTTATTAAATATTATTTTGTAACATTATTACTTGTTTGATTACAAAACCGCGAAACTTAGCACATTAGAATCCATTTTCATAATTAAGAATTAATTTATAGAATTAAGTTTACAGAATGTAAAATAAGGGTTTAACCTACAATTTGATGGCAACTTTCCGTAGTTTCCATATTATTTCAAATTACAGATATTAAATACTCTCCAGTCCCTTCAACCTCGCTGAACCTCGCTTTTCGAAGTCCGGCTCTGTTTACTGTCAATGTGTGCGTGAGATTTGTATGTAGGCGTAATTGGAACGCCAATTTTTTCTTATGTTAGGTCTGCTTACTCTTATATGTTTGTGGTGCAATACGTACCTACTGGCGGGTTACTCTACCTACTTAACTTTCTATTTACTCACTTATTTAGACTATCGTTTACGTGCTTCGCATTTGTCAACCAATCATCCTAAGTCGTGCGTACAGTCATCCACTAGATGACATCTTACGTAAGTCCGTAGTAAGCCATATATCTGTCTTTAGTTGACCTGAATCTCGACACCTACGCAGATTCTACAAGGTTTGCAGGTAATGTTTATACTAAGTTGGTCATACTATGGACCTGCCGCAAGAAAACTTCATTAATTTGTTCACAACCTCTCACAATTTTAGTCTTATAGAAGTCCTTACTTTCTAAAAATAATAAAATTCTTACTTAAATTACTAGTCGCATAAAGTTAAAGTAAGTAGGTATATAAGATTTTTAGAGTAATTTTTTTTGTTTTTTAATTTTTCTTTATTTGAGGTAAAAACCAGCAGCGGCTACATCAGCTCATAAGAGTTCCTGGACGCGAAGTTAAAGAATGTAAATACATATGAATGAATGAATGAACGAATATACTTTTATTGTACACCACACATAATATAAGAATAGACACAATGAGTTTAATAATGAGCTTAATACATATTATTTGTATCTATAAGTAAATAAAAAAAGCCAATCTTTGAAAAGAGCGACTGCTGAGTTTTTTGCCGGCTCTTCTAAGCAGAATCTGCTTTCCGAACCGTTGGTAGAGCCTTCACTTGTCATAAGAGCCACAAATTAGACTTTATGAAATAATTAATTTTGAATTTGATCCAAATTAAAATTTAATTTCCATCCAAATTATATAGCTGATCCATGTTAATCCAACACAAAAATGTGAGTCGCCTATTCCCATGGCGCCAACTCTTGCGCAGCTCTTTCCTAATATGACATATTGAATAATTTTAATTCGTTTATCGTTATTTTTTGGGTTATTAATGCTGCCATTGTTTTGTAGGACATTTTTGGGTTGGCTCGGGCAGTAAAAAAAAATTGATTGATTGAATTAATTTTTTAATAAATAAATGGAGAAGATGAAGCAATTTCTTTTATTGTTTTGTCAAATGCCCTAGCAGCGCAAAAATTTTTTTTTTTTTTAAAGAATATAAGCCAAGGTGAAGTTTACTAATACCCTCCTATCCCCCCCAATTAAGCGGTGTAGGAGTTGTTACGACAATAGTGCAACGGGTGGGATTCGAACCTGCGACCTTTCAGTTTTGGGTCCACACCTTTAACCGTCGGGCTATTGAAGCTTCATTTTTTTTTAAATTTAGATCATTGATCTATAACGCAAGAAACGCAATAGTTGGCGTGGTGATAAGTCATTTTAGTAAGCCTTTAAAGACCGACTTCACAATTTCGCAACTCGCAGAAAATTATTAAAAAAATGAGGTAATGTGCTGTGAAAGAGTCTTTTTCTGGGTGCCGGGAGCACGCACTTCCACCAACCGTTGTCCCAGATTTTTTTCCACGTACTTCGAAACTGTGGAACTAACTTCCTGCGACGGTGTTCCCACTAAATTACTACATGGGGTTATTCAAGGGGCGGACCAACAAATTCCTGAAAAGCCGGCAACGCATTGGTGGTGCCTCGGGTGCTACGAATGTTCATGGGCGGCGGTGATCACTTAACGTCAGGTGACCCGCCTGCTCGCCAAAAATATAAAAAAAATTAACATTAAAAAACCTAATTATTAATACTAGTGTAGAAAATAATTACATGGCACTCCAATATTCACTGGTTGTTTTGAGCTTGAAGCGAAACTTTGTTAGAAACTGCTGTTTTGTTCAATATACTTAGTTTTATGATTTAGATACATTGACATAAAACTAGTATTATTACTAACAAACAACTTTGCAGCTTTCATAGTTTCTGAATGAAATGTCTGTGATGAACAGACGAACATTGTAACACGGTACATAATGTCGGTACAGTTGAGGACCTGGAGTGACATGTGAACCTTTTTGAATGAATGACACCGTATGTTTAGGTATATATTGTTTTGTACATACTTACTCATTTTAAATGCTATGTTGCAGAGTGCCATCGAGGACAAACCTCTGTGGTTTTTTCGATGTGCATTATCGTGTAAATGTATATATATCTTTGTAAATGGTAATAAATAAATAATAATAATAATAATAATTTTATTCCTGGAAAAGTGAACTCAAGGACGAAGTCGCGGGGAAAAGCTATCAAAATACTCATGTACTTCAATGACTTGGCTCTTTCGTAGTGCGGGGAACACGCTCTAATTTCGCCCTGCTCCGCGTGACTCTCAAACTTTTTGATGTTTACGAATGTACCTACGCGAGAAACTTCTGTAATTTATTCCCCCACGGCCTTTGTGCCTTTCTTGGGCTATATTTCATTCCGCTTATTTGCGATTTAGAATTATTTCATGCAATATTATCGTCAAAATAACTTTCATTATCATAGGCAGATAAGTTGAAAGCACTTTATTTTTTATTGTGGGATAGGCTTGCGCTTGACGACAATCAATGATGGATGGTCTAGGTTGGAGCGCGCTTGTCTAGAAAATGCCTATTCACTCTTGTCTTGACGGTACTCAGATTATATGTGGCCGGAAACACAGAAGCTGGAAGTGCGTTCCATACCTTAGCCGTTCGTTTCAGAAACGTTGAACTGAAGCGTTTTGTACGAGTAGGTTGAACTTGAATCACGTATGGGTGCCATGGCTCACGATTTTTCGAAGTTCTGTGGTAAAGCAATGGCTGGATCATGCGTCGTGCTCGTGAACAGATGCCACCAACGGGAATGGGTCTGCTTTGTGTCTACCCATCTTAACATGTGTTAGGTTGTGGTAGGTGTGCATTTTTGAAACTTCTTTGTGGAAACACTGTGTGCATAGCATAGTTTTGTTAACCATTGTAAAAAAATTTTTTTTTTAAAAGAGCAACTGCTGAGTTTCTTGCCGGCTCTTCTCAGCAAACTTCATTCCGAACCGGTGGTAGATTTATGACGTGTCATAAGAGCTACAAGTTGGCCTACATGAAATAAATAAATTTTGATTTTGATTTTGAAAATGGTGAGGGGGGCATAAGGTTGTGAAGTTCCTGCGCGCACTCTCCAAAGTATATCCGATAGAAGACCGATAGACAGGCGACAATGGGCGGGGCATATAAGTAAGCTAGTTACGATGTATAAAATTCCAACTTCTTTGAAAGCGAAGAAAACGACACCCAATATTGCATACCTAGTTCATGGCTGTTCGGGACACTGCGTGCCACCGTCAGCAGTTTACTCCGTCGTTGGGCCGCGCGTTAGTTATTAACAATCAGTGCACCACGGGCTGCCCTACGACGCGCTCAATATATCATATCAATAAATATCATATTATCAATATCATATTAGTAGCAATATTATATCAATATCAATATCATTAATTATATTTAATTACAGTCCACTTATATCATCTATCAATTATTATCATTTATCAGTAGGGATAACACCCTACAATGGCACCCAATAGAATAGAATAGAATTCCAATAAACAAAATAATCGATGCATTTTATCTTTACACTGAAGAATCAAGTGCTTCTGCTTATCCACTTTAATTACTTATATAATAATACTAGATGATGCCCGCGGATTCGCTCGCGTGGATTTAGTTTTTAAAAATCTCGCGGAATCTCCTTGTTTTTCCGAAAAAAAGTAGCCTGTGTCACTCTCCCGGTTCTCAACTGTACCACACACACTTACGCATTTTGTGACTAATATAGCATTTTGCACAGCTAGGGTAAAATGCCCCAATAACATGACAATTAGCAATTGGTCCTGACTGGTCGCATATTACCAGAAACTATTGGTCCAAAACTTTTGTTTTATGCATCCGGTGAGTGGTATAAGAGGTCCGATGGAGTGTGGAGTCTAGTAGTATAAGTAGTAGCAGTTGTAGTAGTAGCAGTAGGAAGTAGTGTAAATATATAAGCAGATTGTACAAATTTGATTTTTATTTTAGGCGAATATTCACAAGTCTCCCTAAAAATGAGCCAAACGCGTAGACAGAGAAGTACTATAGACTTAATGATATCTCCGTTTCATTCCCATACGAAAGAGATGCAGAATAGCGATGTCAAACAAGATAGAATGAGACACAGCTATGTCTATATCCGTCCCTCACTGCGTGCCACGTTTTGAGTTGTTGCTCACAATACATTGTGAAGACGTACAAAAGTAGGTATTTCACAGTGTTATGATAATTTTAGTTGAACGAGCGAAGCGAGTTCTCTGAGTCAACTAATGCGCTTGCCTACTAGACAGAGAAGTGTGTACGTCCAAATGTCTGTCAGAGCCCTATAACTTCAGAATTACTGAATATTAGAACGTGAAACTTGGTTGAAAATTCAGTTATATCCTGTACTTGAACAACAAATACTAAAATTAGATAAATGTTATAAAGAAACGAATTTATTTCATTTTAAATGCTAATAGCTTCACAATAATGCTAATAGATGGCGCTGTGTCAGTAAAACAGTTTTATGTCAACTATTATTTTTTTTATTGCGTCTAATGTTAAAAGTTAATTATTACAATAAATAATTAAAACTTTTGGGAATTATGGGATATCGCGAGGTCTCAGTTCGGGGCGAACCACTAGTGTTAAATATAGTCTTTAACCTGAAATAAAGAGTGCTTTAAGTTATTAAAACTGATCTAGAATATAAACGATGGTGCATTGCAGCGTTTTAATATTGTATGTAATTATGTATTCTATTACCTATCCCTTTTGGCGACACGCTTGGTAGGATTCTAGAAGATACTCATTCTACGTCCAAAAGTGATCTAAAATGTCAAAATGTCATACAAATACAGATCTTGTGTCACAATGCAGCAGTGAAATTGACACCGCACAACCGTTTCTTTCCAACAAATAACATAAAAGCGAGTGATAACAGCCACCCTATAAATTTTGCTCTCAGCTAAATTAGCTCACGTAGAGGTACAGTTAGCAACTACAAAACTTGTGCCAACGGATTATAGTACCCGTACCTACTTAACAAAAAATATAAAAGTAGTCAAAGTTCTATTTAAAATTTTATTTTTGATTTTAAATCTCGAATCAAGAATCCCCTTTATAATTTCGCTTCGCGCCCCCCCCCCTTCCCCTTTATAATTTAGTTTGCTAAAATCCCGCGGGAACTTTTTGATTTTCCTGATTATAAAGTAGCCTGTGTCACTCTCCAGGCCCTCAACTATCCACGTTACTGCGTGATTGAAAGCTGCGTGAGGCTACGGCACGGTCGATATTGTTTGCATGGGATAGATGAACATGAAGACAAGAATGACATAGGTTTCTTAATCTCAGAAAAACATAGGATTCCTAGAGATCATAAAAATAAAAAAATTGATTTGGTTTAAAATGTCATTCACATTTCGTTATAAATGCGAGAGTTTGTGTTGTTAATTGGTTTGTCCTTCAATCCTCGCCAATAGAAAAACGGATCGACGTGTTTTTTTGCATGGATAGGTATAGTCGAGGACTTGGAAAGTGACAGAGGCTACCTTTTATCCCGACAAATAGAAGACTTCGGTGTTATTCTTAAAACTAGTAAATTGGTAAAAATATACTTCTTTACCTTTCACTAAACTTTTTAATTTAGTTCCTCCATCAGCTTTCTTACAGTTCAGAACATCACATCGCATGAATCTGCACCGCTCGTGATCGAAAGTCCACGATCTCGTACTAAGCGCTTTGTTTCCTCGTTCCCAATACGCACCGTAAAAATTTGGAATGCCCTTCCGGCTTCCGTTTTTCCAACTAACTATAACTTGGGTATCTTTAAATCAAGAGGGAATAGGCATCTCCTAGTCAAGCGCACACCATCTTAGGCTGCATTTTCAGTTACCATCAGGTGAGATCACAATCAAGCACTAATCTATGTTACTATTTAAAAAAACAATTGTTGTCTCTGTGAACGGTACCCCTACGCCCGCCGCACGGTGTATATCAGAATGCAAATTCCAGTTGTATTTTAACCCCTACGCCTTATGCAATATGATCCACACAACACTTGTGAACATATCTGTCGCTTCAAAGAGTCACCATTAGCATATTAAAAAGGTAAGAAAGCCGGCGCTAAGTGCAATATGGACATGGATTAATCTTTAATCTAAATATATAAAAGGCAAAGGTGACTGACTGATTGACTGACTGACTGACTGACTGACTGACTGACTGATCTATCAACGCACAGCTGAAACTACTGGATGGATCAGGCTGAAATTTTGCATGTAGATAGCTATTATAACGTAGGTATCCGCTAAGAAAGGATTTTTGAAAATTCAACTCCTAAGGGGGTAAAATAGGGGTTTGAAAAATCTAACTTAACGTGAGCAAAGCCGCGAGCAAAAGCTAGTTTAAGATAAAATCCCAATAGCGTTTTAGACCTTTCGTATTCACAACCGTACCAAAAATGAGAAAGATGTAAAATAATTATGTAGAAAGTTGAACAACTCGGATCAATTCCTTCTAAAAAGTTTCAATTTTTCAACAAAAATTCTAAGTGGAACTAATTGGAAAATTCTTGTCACATTTTAAATAATTAAACTTATTGGAATATGAACAGTGCCCGTTAGGTAATTTTAGTTCCATTGTTGTCGTCAATCGATTGATTAGGTTATCTATCTTCTATCTATATCTATACTTATAATAAAACTGTAAACTGTACAGTAAATATATTTTGAAAATTTTAATCGGAGGATGTTTTATTATCGTAGTGAGCACAAAATGATTTTTTTGAATTTTTTCTGTCTGTCTGTCTATCTCTCTGTCTGTCTGTCTATCTCTCTGTCTGTGCGCGCATCACGCGAAAACTACCGAATGGATTTAAATAAAATTTGGTATAGTGGTAGCTGATACTCCGGGTCAATATATATATAGGATACTTTTTATTCTGATAAACAATAAGGGATAGATGAAAGTTTTTGTTGATTTTGCTCCATAACTTCGTCAAATCTAATCAAAATTTAATTTTTTCTTTTTATTATAATTTGTATGCAATTTGAAATATTTTGTCCAATTTTTAAATTATCGGAGATAGAGAACATTACTTCTCGCGGATAGTAGCAAGTCACTCTAAACTTTTTCCACGCGGACGAAGTCGCGGGATCAGCTAGTATAATAATATATTCATTTCTCAGTAAAACTCATAGATAATACATAATAGAGTGAAACTGATAATTCACTGATAACTGCTGGTAAGTGCAAAGTGTTATTTATTGGCTAATATCGTAAATAGGTTCTCTATTAGCTAGTGCAGTCATTGTGCAGTGCATCGAATTAAGAAGTAAGAAAAGGTTTTAAATATTATTTTTTCAGCTCTTGTTTGTTTACTAACAATGAAGAATATAGAGTGTTTAGAAAAAGAAATAAAAAAAGTGGATAAAAAGCTTATAAAAGTAGACGCACGGTTGGCGAAATGGAAGGACACTCAGCAAAAGTTACACGAAGAGAAAGCTTGGCTGAAGAAATCTATAGACATATTAAAATCTGAAACATTAGCCAGTGTCGACTGGGAAAGGAATACTTACAAATGGTCAGAAGCCGTTAAGACGACTTTGAACAATGTTTTCAAGGTCGATTCATTCAGGTCGAAACAGTTAAGTGCCATTAATTCAACGTTAAGTGGCAACCACGCGCTAGTAATCATGCCGATAGGTGCCGATGCCGATAGGAGTCTCTGCTACCAACTTCCCGCGCTCATCAGGCCAGGCATCACTGTCGTCATATCACCTCTAGTGCCACTAATGGAGGATCAGGTAAGATCATTGACCAAAAAAAACATTCCAGCAATGCTTGTGACAAGTACTAGCTCCAAAGAACAAACTACAGCTGCATTGAATGCATTGGAAGACAAAAATACAAAAGTTAAACTTTTATATGTCACGCCTGAAATATTAGGTAAAAGCAAACAATTCATGACCAACCTGCAGAAATGTTACGCTGAATGCAGATTACAAAGAATCGCTATTGACGAAGTTCACTGCTGTTCACAATGGGGTCACGATTTTAGGCCAGATTACAAATATCTAGGTATACTGTCTAATATGTTTCCAAATGTTCCAATTCTCGGTTTAACTGCAACAGTAACTGCTCATGTTTTAGAAGATGTAAAAAAAATACTCAATATGGCTGGCTGTTTGGTGATCAAGTCTACATTTAATAGACCTAATTTATCTTATAAAATATGGAACAAACCAACATCACCCGAAGACTGTTTGAATAAAATTGAAAAATTACTGAAGCTGAAATACAGAGGTAAAAGTGGTATAATTTACACTAACAGTATAAAAGATTCAGAAGATGTCGCTGGATGGCTTAAGTCCAGCGGAATCAAGGTTGATTGTTACCATGAAAATATGGATGCTGATTCCAGGTTAAAAGTCTATTTAAATTGGCATAAGAATTATTACCAAGCAATTGTTGCAACTGTCACCTTTGGCATAGGAATTGATAAGCTAGACGTGAGATTTGTTATTCATTACACAATCAGTAAATCTATGGAGAATTACTATCAAGAGTGTCTGAGGGCTGGTCGCGATAGCCACCGGGCAGAATGTCTAACTTTATACAGACTTCAAGATATATTTGAAGTGAGTCCAATGGTGTTCTCCTCAGTCGGGAAACTTGATCATTTATATGACATGGTCAAGTATTGTTTAAATGGAACATTTTGTAGGAGGCAATTAATAGCAGATCATTTTGATGAGGATTGGAGTGATGCTGGCTGTAACAAAATGTGCGATGTCTGTTCAACAAACACTACTACTCAAGTACTCAATAGTACAGAAATAAGTTTAGAACAAGATTGTAAGACCATATCAAGTATAATTGATAATGAGGATAAACAAGATGCAAGATTACCAGCTCAACGTCTGCTTGATATTTGGTACGAAAAACGCCTTTTAAATTTAAGGCAGATGGGTAAAATGTCCACCTTTTCTAGAACCACATGTGAGGATATATTTGCCTATTTGCTTGTTCAAGGGTATTTAAAAGAAGATTTTCATTTTACTGCCTCATCCAAAATATCCTACATAAAGAAAGGTCCAAACATGGAATCAATTGAAGATGCTAATTTCAGTTTAAAAATGCAGGCGAGAAAGATTACAACATATATATATGACGATGAATTTTTTAACAATAGTAGGGAAGAAGATACAAAATCTAAAAAGAGAAAGTCTAGTGTTGAACCAAACCCATCAACGATTAATTATTGTTATTGAAGATGATGATGATTAACATTTCTGTTATCTATAGGTTCTTATAATAAAACAATTATTTATTATTATATTTATTTATGTTGTACTTTATTCTATTGTTGTTGTTGTTGGCGAATTCTGTACATTAAATATATTTTGAAAATTTTAATCGGAGGATGTTTTATTATGGATACTGAGCCCAATATATATTTTTTGAATATTTTGTCTGTCTGTCTGTCTGTGCGCGCATCGCGCATAAACTACTAAACGGATTGTATGGTATAGTGGTAGCTGATACTCTGGGTCAATGTATAGAATACTTTTTATCCTGATAAACTTTCTTTATTGAACAATAAGGTTTATCCGGGAAAGGGGATGAAAGTTTTTGTTAATTTTGCTGAATAACTTCGTCAAATCTAAACCCGAATTTGATAATTATTTTATTTTATAAATTGGGTATTATTAGAAATATTTTTAATTTTTAATTTTTTATTAAAGTGTGAACCTACACTTAAAGGAATTAATCTAATAGATTTATAAATACATATCAACAAAAATTCCGAGGCCGGCGGGATTCAAACCCACGTCTCTCTGGGAATCGCGCCCGAGTGTGTTAACCGCTACACCACGGCCGAACCATACGTCAGCCACAAAATTAGTGATATGTATCTACTTTTTCAATCAGTTTTATAGCAACTGTTAGCGACATCTAGTAGCGACACATTACAGTTGTCGATCTACTTTTTTCCAAGACAATCGACAACTGTAATGTGTCGCTAATTTTTGATATGTATTTATAAATCTATTAGAAATATTTTGTCCAATTTTGGACAAAATATCGGAGATAGAGGACGTAACTTCTCTCGGATAGTAGCAAGTCACTCTAAACTTTTTCCACGCGGATGAAGTCGCGGGGATCAGCTAGTCTTTTCTAAATATATAAAAAGAAAAGGTGACTGACTGTCTGGCTGATTTATCAACGCACAGCTCAAACCATTGGACGGATCGGGCTGAAAAGCATATACAGATAACTTTGAGTGTAAAACAGATAACCATTACGTACGGGGTAATATAAGGGTTTAAAAACTGAACGTGAGTGTGGCCGCGTGCAATAGCTAATCACTATCATCACTACATAGTTTAAAACAAAGTCGCTTTCTCTGTCCCTATGTATGCTTAAATGTTTAAAACTACGCAACGGATTTTGATGCGGTTTTTTTTAATAAATAGAGTGATTGAAGAGGAAGGTTTATATGTATAATAACATCCATTAACAGTGAATGACATAGGCTATATATTTTATACCCGTGCGAAGCCGGAGCGGGCCGCTAGTAGATTATATAAAATTGTTGCACTTTCCCATATTCCTCAATAAGTTTCTTTTAAAATTAAAGTTATCATTTAAAGCGATAAGACCGCCTTTGCGCATTTTATATTCATTTATCAGTTTCAGTTGTAACTTTGTAAGCCATCAATAAAATTTTTGTATGTAGCAATCAAAAAATTTCCATCTTTTTATCTATCTGTACCTACATATAACAAAAGCACTAGCTAACAATTATACAAAAACCAGTTGATGCCCGCGGCTTCGCTCGCGTGGATTTAGTTTTTACAATCCGACGGGAATTCTTTGATTTTCCGGGATATAAAGTTGTAGTTGTCCCTCTCCCGGTCCTTAACTATACCCGTGCAAAAAAATCACGTCGATCCGTTGCTTTGTTGTGGCGTGATAGAAGGACAAACCAACAAACAAACACACTTACGCATTTATTAATAAGTAATTGTCAGGATAAATAATTTAATCCTTCTGACAAAGAACAATAGAATGAAAAGCTTAAGAAGCTTTTGCTGTAAACGTACAAGTAATTTTTAAACGGAATTTATAAATAAAGCACTTTCAACACAAGGAGTTTCCAGCGATCGATCTCAATCCAAACAAAATGATCGTAATCCATATCAATTAGTTAAGCAGATAAAGCCGTGGACAGCCCTATAAAAATACCACATTAATGGCGACAACAGGAAATATTATTATCGGAAAGAATGGTGAAGCTTTTAAAAACACAACCGTTGTTTACATTACACCTTTTCTAGAACACCCTTAAACGCTCAGCGAAAGATTTAAAGCGATGGATATAAAACTGAGAGTGAAACTAAAATATCTCCAAGAAATGCTAATTTCGTTGTAGCAAAAATGTGAGGTAGTCACGCGAGCTTTTAGAACAACGACACATTCAAATTCATACCTTCCAACGTAGCGATAGAGTCTCAATTGGATCGTAAGGTTTTTTCAGCAGGAGCTATTATAAATCGCGGCCTATCTACGTCGCGACATCTAGTTGTTAAAATGACAAATGACTGTTCGGGCGGCAGGGACGCGAGAAATCAGTGATTTCAGGCGGGAATACTGAGGTATCTTTATTTTTATCGCCTTTTCTTTATTGATCAATGATAGCTTTTCAGTTCGCAGAAAATGAAAAGTGACAGATTACTTACCTACGCGATTATCTAGAGCAGAGTTCCCAAAAGTTGACCGCGACTCATCCAACAAAAAGTTCGAAATTCGGGACTGTACCCTCTTAGTTTTCATGGAGGAAAAAGGGTCATAACTTCGAGTATATGAATGAAGGTCTGTTCAAACAAGAAAAAACATTCAGGTCCGATCCAAAGTGTTAATATTTAAATACAAGGAGTGCTATCTTTTAATGGCAATGGCGAAGCAATGGCTGGATCATGCGTCGTGCTCGAGAACGGGTGCCACCAACGGAAATAGGTCTGCTTTGAGTCTACTAAAAATTCACAAATTTTTAGTAGACTCAAACAAATTTTAAGACATGTGTTAGGTTGTGGTAGGTGTGAATTTTTGAAACTTCTTTGTGGAAACATTGTGTGCATAACATAGTTTTGTTAACCATTGTAAAAAAAATTTTTTTGAAAAGAGCAACTGCTGAGTTTCTTGCCAGCTCTTCTCAGCAGAATCTGCATTCCGAACCGGTGCAGGTGGTAGATTTATGACATGTCATAAGAGCTACAAGTTGGCCTACATGAAATAAATAAATTTTGATTTTGATTTTGATCCTTCTTATTTATTTCCTATTTTTTTTTTCTTAGCATCAACTTCAACTTTAGTTACTTTTAATCGCAATGAGTTTAATAAGTCCAATTTATTTCGATATTTACACAACTTACAGGGCCAATATAAGCTTGTGACCCACCAGTGGACCCATCCTTTGGGAACCCAGGATCTAGAGTCAATGAAATCAGACGATTCCCGTTCTACTTATAGTAAAAAAGTCGTTACGAAACATATACAGAACTTACTAAGTACAATATTTTTTTATTGATTGAAGTACTTTTTACAGAAATATTAGTCATGTTGAACTGTACTAATATTCACGTCTCCCTACCAAATTATCGTAAAGCTTATATGTGGTTGCGTACGACAGTAGTGCATTCAAAATTCAAAATTTATTTATTCCATGTAGGCCAACTTGTAGCTCTTATGACACGTCATAAATCTACCACCGGTTCGGAATGTAGATTCGGCTGAGAAGAGCCAGCAAGAAACTCAGCAGTTGCTCTTTTCAAAAAAAAAAAATATTACAATAGGTAACAAAAATTTGCTATATATACAGTGCTTCCACAACGAAGCTTCATAAATGCATACGTAGGAGCACAATCCAACGCATGTCAACACGGGCAGGCAAAGCAGACTCATTCCCGTTGGTGGCACCCGTTCACGAGCATGACGCAAGATCCAGCCGTTGCTTCGCTCAACCATATTTGAGGGAACGTAATAACCCGCACCACACGACACTACCACAGAAATGTTTAAAGAGAGCATGACATGCAGAGAGCAGACATTGGGTGGGAATTGAACCATGCACCTTTTAGTTTTCAGTTGTTAAGGGCGTGGATTGGAGTGGTCGAGGAGTCAATCGGCTGCCCCATTTCAAAACCTAGTAAGTGCGATTGACAAAATTTTACAGGAGACCAAAAAAACATATTTGTGGTAGCCCTTCTGAACTATTCAGTATCTGTTGATGCATTAATGTTTCGTAAATGAACTAACTACTTTGAAAGCTTTTATTTGATATATTTATTACTTCGCTAAGCCATCTATAGTTCTTGCAATTCACGAGGGCGTGTGGCTCATGGTTGTATGTGTATCATATCGATATAAGTGGGAGCGAGAGCTTGCTCGCGTCTGAGCGCTCCCACCTAGGCTCCTGACAGGCACACCTAAACAATGAGCATGTACACGACGTAACCACAAGTAAAGCTCACACGCCCTCGTGAATTGCAAGAATTATACCACAAAACATGTTTTTTGGTCTGCTATAAAATTTTGTCAATCTCACTTACTAGGTTTTGAAATTGGGCAGTCGCAATCCTCAGTCCTCAACCGTTGCAGTGTTCATTCAAGCCTTACGCTTATTTGGAGGGGGGGGGGGGGAGGTCCGGGGGGGGGGGGATATTAGTCAAGTTCAGCTTGACTAGTGTTTTTATTATAACAAAAAGAAAATGAAAAAAAAATTAGTGTATTTGTTTGTTGGTTTGCTAGCTTTTATCGTTGCAAATCACTACTTATCTAGGTACAATTCTGAGTACAATTTTACTTCGGTAAGTACTAAGTTAAAGTCGGTAAAATTTTGTACATTTTTAAAACTACTAACAACATTTTCGTGCCATCTACTTCAGCCGAACACTCTAGTTAGACAAGTTTATAATCCGAAACACCCCATTTTCTTGGTAACTTTGTGTCGGTTCGCACACTTTGAATTTCAATTTTCAACAATATTCCCTTTGTAGTTTCCCGTTTCTCTTCAATATGTTTTTTCAGCGCTAAGCCAATTTAGACTATAGAATCGGTCCTTTGGGCTAGAGAATTACCTATTCGGGTTGCACTTTAATTATTTAACCGACGCGACCTCAAAAAAGGCGGAGGTTCTTAAGTCATCGACATATTTTTTTTTTACAATTTTATCCCGAAAAAATGAAGCGTTCCCGCGTGAATCAAAAATCCTCAATCCACGCGTACTAAGGGGATATCAGATAGTAGATTATAGTTTAGGTTGAAATTTTGGATAATATCCCATTTCCTACTAATATAGTAATAAGTATTATCCAAAATTACAACATAAATTGGGCCATTTTGTATTTGAGGAATGTAGTACGTGACACGCCGTATGATGGCGTACGTGCCCAAAATACACGTTAGATTCGAACACTTCCAAAATATACTCGTACCTACATACCTGCTAACGTTTGATTGACATCTGCTGAATGTTGGAATCAACCGGCAATCGTTACTGAACGATAATTGCTCAGAAATGCGCTATTATTGAATTAAATCCTTATTAATCCTACTTCTACTAATATTATTAATGCGAACGTTTCAATGTATGCATGGATAATCTTTTTTTTTTTTTTTAATATATAGACTAGCGCTTGACTGCGATCTCACCTGATGGTAAGTGAAGATGCAGCCTAAGATGATACGCGCTTGCCTAGAAAATGCCTATTCACTCTTGATTTAAAGACACCCACATTATAGTTAGTTGGAAAAACGATAGCCGGAAGGGCATTCCAAATTTTTGCGGTGCGTATTAGGAATCGAACCGATTTGGCTGAATTTTGGCACAGAGACAGATTATAGTCTGGAATAACACATGGCTACTTTTTATACCGAAAAATGAGAGAAAAGGGACAGATTCTTTCTACCCATGACAGCTATTTGTTGCTTATTACACTAGCATCTGTCGCGTTTTAGAATAGAATAATTTATTGTTCAAATAAACTTTTACAAAGTACTTTCGTCAAATGAATTTACCACTGACTGGTTCGGAATACCCTACCTGCCGAGAAGAACCAGCAATAAACTAGACAGTTGCTCTTTTCAAAAACTTTTTAAAATAGGTACCAAAACTAAACAGTGTTTCCACAATGAAGTTTCAAAAATGAAATTATTCAAATATTTAATTTCATATATTGCGGGGATTTTTTCTGACATTCTGCGCACTGTTACGTCGGTGGAGCCGTGCAGGTGCTGCATTAAAACGGCGTCAAATAAGTGAGCTATGACCTTTAGTTTGCGTGACGGGTATCTTAATAAATAAACGGAAGAACTACCCAATGTTAAGCCCGAGAGTAGAGCGACCCACTTGATGAGCCTAAACCACGGGAAAACTAATTTCCAAGAAAACGCCGCGACCGCTTTTCTTTAACCGAGGAGGCTTTTGTTAAAAAAAAACTCACGTCCAGAACAATACACGCGACGGACAAAGGTTATGAAGTGTCGTGAGAGGACCCTTTTCTTGGGGGTAACTTTTGAGAAGCTATATAAAAACGTCTCAAGGGAGTGTGCTCTTTGGTTTGGAAGCTTTTTTGTTACGTTATGAACGATGTCGCGGAATAACAATGTAATATTTTTAACAGAGGTTTGTGAGTAGCTTGCGCATACCAACGATTTTTTTATTTTTTAACCGACCTCCAAAAAGGAGGACGTTCTCAATTCGTCGGAATATTTTTTTTATTTCTATGTATGCTCCCCGATTACTCGAAGGCGCCTGGACCGATTTGGAAAATTCTTTTTTTGGTTGAAAGGGTATACTTTCCAGGTGGTCCCATGGTCATCAGGTCAGGATATGATGATGGGATCCTGGAGAAATCGAATGAACTCTTCAAATATATTTTGATATTGTTCCTTGTAAGTGGCGTTTCAAGTCGGTTTTGCAAAAAGATTTTTTACGTTTATTATTATATTATTTTCCGATGACAAGATAGTCCTCGACTGCGATCTCACCTGATGGTAAGTGACGATGCAGCCTAAGATGGTGCGCGCTTGACTAGATGATACCTATTTACGCTACTTTAAAGACAAGTAAGACCCAAGTTATAGTTAGTTTGGAAAACGGAAGCCGCACGGGCACTCAAAATTTTTGCGATGTGAGTAAAGGGCTAGCTAGTCTATACATAAAAAAAATCATCGTCACACTCATCATTCATCATCATCACTGCCTGCGGACGTCCACTGCTGAACATAGGCCTTTCCCAAACAGCGCCACCACACCCGGTCCTCAGCCTTCCTCATCCAGCCACTTCCCGCCACTCTCTTTATGTCGTCGGTCCATTTTGTTGGAGGGCGCCCCACACTACGCTTGCTTGTTCGCGGTCTCCATTCCAGAACTTTCCGGCTCCAACTGCCATCGCCACCCTAATGCAATCATATTTCCCGAATCCCAAGATCCAAAGCCATAAGCTAGTTACAAGACCAACAAGGCATTACCATAATATTATTTTTACCGAGTTTATAAACAAAGAGAATGGCTAAAAGGAAGAGACAGAAATTACATACAATTTCTTACCACAAAGCGTTTTAAAATGGCTTTAGGTAAATCCCCGCGGCCCGCGGGCGAGGCAAATGAGTTTAATATTAAATTTCTAAGGTGCTAATTCTAACTGTGACAACGTTAATATGGGGTCTTGGAAAAAAGTAGATCGACAACTGTTATGTGTCGCTACTAGATGTCGCTAACAGTTGCTATAAAACTGATTGAAAAAGTAGATACATATCACTAATTTCGTGGCTGACGTGTGGTTCAATTTGGCCGTAGTGTAACGGTTAACACACTCGGGCGCGATTCCCAGAGAGACGCGGGTTCGAATCCCACCGGCCTCGGAATTTTTGATATGTAATTATAAATCTATAAGGATATTTCCTTTAAGTGTAGGTTAACACTTTAATAAAAAAAAAAATTGTGACAACGGGCAAAAATTATAAGTTATTATCGTATCCGATGTACTTTAGAATTTGCGAATCAATTTGGGGAATTAATTTGAGGGATCTCTTCATACAAAAGCACTTTAGTTCGCCTGAAAAGCTGTACTGCATCCATGTAACCATCCATTTAACTTTAAATGAAAAAAAAAAATATCTCTTAATCAACTTACTTAAACCTGCGATATCGTTCGCGTGGATTGAAATTTTTTTTATTCCCGCGGGAACTTTCTTATTTTCCGCGATAAAAAGTAGCCTATACTATACATATGTACCTCCCAGGTAGTCCCGTTGTCATCGGGTCAGGATCTGATGATAAGATCCTGGAGAAATCGAGGGAAGTCCTCAAATTTCATAGGCACAATCGATATACCTTGTAGTGGCGTTTAAAGTCAATTTTGTAAAAACAATTTTTACGTTTATTTTTAGAAAATTAGATTTATGTATATTGCATTGCTGCGCTGCTTAAATTGAACTTAAACGCAACCCCTTAATGTCAAGCGCAGGTACCTATTCTCTAAGTTATCGACTAATGCTCTAGCTTATAAATCTCCGCTATACATAGAGTTAAGGCAATCCTTAATGTGCCTCCATTCATTGGTAACCCCGATCTGGTTACAGCGCATTTGAAATTTAAATCGCCCCCTCAGCTGAAATGCCAGCTGAATCGGCAGCATTGATTTCCAAGATCACGTCACCATGATGGAATATAGACTTTAATCCCAATTGAATTGAGTCTAAAATTGATCGAGCCATCAATCTGTCAGGCAATTTAGAAGCAGTTCTAACGACTTATTATTTTCAAGTCTTGGGTGTTATCTTTAATGACTCTGTTTTATGCTATCATGACATTACTTTACATTTAATAAATTACTTTCAGTATAATTTTATTACAACTGTGGTAGCTTAGTGTTGGATCCCCTTTTTTGCGAGGGGGGAAGAGGGGTCCGAAGTTTGAATCCCAGAATCATTCGAATTAAGTATCAGTAATGTGGGAACGGAACGTAAGCTGAAGAGAATGAGAGATGACGTATGGAAGCCTCTGAAAGAAGAAGAATAGTCAAACGGAAAGTCCGACATAAAATGAGAGAGATCAGGTGCAGGACCGACAGCATTACGTGCATTCCAAAGCACGGGGGTGAATCACCACCAACTTCCTAACTTCAGGCTAGTACTGAGAATTTCTTGACAGAAAAACCCAATACATTTTTTGGCCCGACCCGGGAATCGAACCCGGGACCTCGTCATCCGAGGTCGAACTTGATAACCACTAGACCAACGAGGCAGTCTAAGGAAAGAAAGACAGAAACGTTTATTTTATAAATTGTGCCACACATCACCAAATATGTATACCTAGATTAGGATATCTAGATTAGGTTGTCCCGGCGCCTCCACCACTTGAGCATTAAAGACAAAAGGCGTCAAGCAGAAGAAGCGCCGGAACAACTAAGTCATGTGTGGCAAAATCCGGAAAAAAGGTCCCAATTCAGCAAAACACTGTGTTCTTTGTACATGTACAAGGGCATACAGCGCTGATTTCCAAACGCGCGTTCCATCTTAGGCTGCTTCTTCACTTACCATCAGGTGTAATCGCAGCCAAGCGCTAGTCTATATTTATTTAAAAAAAAAATAGGAATAAAACCTGTGATCCTCATAGTACGATGACAGGTTTGTACCCTCATCACTGAGACAGAAACCTTTCATTAGAATTTCAAATCTTTAAATAGCTAATATTCTGCTAAATGGTAAAACCGATGGAAGGAAATCCTCTTATTGGAATTATCCAAGAAAATCCTACAGGCGATAAAAACAAACGATCTTACTAGCCATTTTCAGTTATAACAAGTTCGCAAGTACCCCCATTTTCCACCAATGTACCTTGTAGTATAAAAGCTGGTGGTTAAATGGAAATGAACACTATTTATTTATTTATTCTTATTTTTTATGTACATATAAAGAATTACAAGACAAAAACATATATTAGAAGAAGTAGGTGGTAAGACATAGGTAAAGCTTATCTCTAAAAAATGGAATGAAAGGAAATGAAAAAAATATGGAAAACGGAATAGTGAAATAATTACTTTTTCGGGTCTCGTACTCAAAAGGCAGCCTGTTATTAATGCTGATCCGTCCATTCATCAGCAAGCTGTATTTCGTTAACTGCAACTGGTAGATACTTGAAATTTTCACAGAATGTGTATTTCTATTGCCGCTATAGCATCAAATACTGGAGCCTATTATGCAGATTTCAAATCTTTTTCGGGTATTTTTGTTTATTTGATATACCTGCTTAAGTTATACCTATAATTTCTCTATTTCTGTTTTTGTTTTTGACTCGGAAAGTTTGAAATCACTCAGGAATTCTCTGTTTTCTTCGGGATAAAAGGAAGGAAGAAGGGAAGGAAGGATGTCACACTTCTAGTTAACTATAGCCATTTCTCCGTTACTGCGTGATTGAAGGACAAACAAAACACTTTTGCATTTATATGCCTATTGGTAGGATAACCAGTCGAAATTTTCTCTAGCTCACCGACTACCTTTGAACCAGTTTGAACCGGTGTGAACTGCTCACACCAGATGTCGCGTAACAAATAGCGATGCGGCCTCGAGATGATTTCACGGATTCGCACAAACAAACACGCAGGAAATAAGTGTCTTGCATAGACTTCTACCTGCCTCAATCTTGCGCCGCCTGTATCCTGTATCCTTGTGAGTCATTTGATATCATCAGTCCAGGGATCTGCCAACACTGCGCTATCCGGTGTGAGCTGGCCGCTTAAGTGGGATTGATATTGTAGATTAGAGATTTAGTGGGATAAAAGTCCGGAGTTTCTAGGTCTCGACTACGTATGAACCAGTTTGAACCGGTGTGAACTGCTTACAACAAATGTAAAAAACAGCGATGTGGTCATGAGATGATTGCACGTATCCAGCGGTTCCCTGCGAGTTGTTTGGTGTCATCAGTCTACTGGGATAGGGGTCTGTTGCTGCCTTGCATTCCGGTACGAGGTGGCCGCTTAAGTAGGATTGATATTGTAGAGTAGAGATTTAGTAGGATAATAGTCCGGAGTCCCCAGCTCTCGGACTACGCATGAACCAGTTTGAACCGGTGTGAACTGCTCACACCAGATGTCGCGTAACAAATAGCGATGCGGTCTCGAGATGATTTCAGGGATTCGCATAAATCTTCCAACGCAGGAAAGTTCACGCTAGATGGGACCGAATGTTCGGGTTGGCGCGAACTGGAAAATTTGCTACATTCTACGTTGGACATGATGGCCTGAATGGGGGTGTTATACGTCAATATGAATGGTTATGACCCCTTTATTTATGCACTATCGGGTAAATCGGCGAATACTTCTGTTGAAGTGCAGATTTAAATTAATGTCGAAAACGTCACTGGTGTATGGAAATACGCTTTGAAAAGTTGTAACTTCTGAGACCAATAACCTTTGTGCTTATTCAGTATTTTCAACCTAGCAATTAAATAGTGAATATGTACCTCAAAAAAGGCCTCGACACACGCACTGACAGACGGACAAAAAATGTGATCCAATAAGGGTTCCGTCTCTTTTTACGGAACCCTAAAAAGAGGCGCTCTTAAAGACCCTTCCTCAAAAACAATAGATAGCCTAACCTAAATAAAGATAACAACGATTTGGGGCAACGCGTGGCAGGGCCAAAGCAACCGTTAAATTAAACCTTTATCACCCGCGTCAGTATGACCCGGCACAATTACAGAGTGACCCATTATAATTAATTGCGGAGTAACACACGTAACGTTTTGCCCGCAAATTGGAGCGATGCCTCGCTAATTGCTTGATGAATTTTCATAATAATATCACTCTTTATGCTCTTCATCTTGAGCTTTTTCTTTCTTTTTTTAAGTATTTTCATCCATCACGCAGGAAAAACAATTTTGTTAATATTTTCCGCGTGGGAAAAATTAGGTTTTCAAAAATATTGCAAAATGATTTTCCGGTATCCCCTATGAACTTTTTTCCAAAAGTTTTATTTTTACCTGACATTTTTCGCTTTAATGTCGCCATTTACCAAGCGAAGTTCAAAAAGCTGCAGAATTATAAAAACACTACGGAATTTTGTCATCCTTACTTGTGTTTGTTTGTTGGTTTATTGTTTTGTCCTTCAATCACGCTGCTACAGAGCTACGGACCGACGTGATTTTTTGCATGGGTATAGTTGGGGACCTGGAAAGTGAGATTGGCTACTTTTTATCCCGGAAAATTAAAGAGTTCTCGCGGGATTTTAAAAACTGCGCGGACGAAGTTGCAGGCATCAGCTAGTAAGTAGTGAAAAAATTAATGAAACAACTCAAATGACGCAACTCAAATGGGTCACACTCAAATAATGTTAATTCGTGAAGTCAATATACCATTATTTTATCAAAAAATTGCATAAAAAATGTTAGCGAAATATTGAAATAGGTTTTAGGTAGGGTTTAAGCGTTTTTGAGTTAGTAAAAATTCAAATAATTCTCCATAGATTAAGATAGCAAAAACTTTATTGTCACATTTTCAGCTTTAAAGTTACCACTGTACTAAATAAGGTAAAAAAGCTTTAATATAAACCTGCAGAATTATAAAAACACTGCGGAGTTTTGTCCACGTGAAATTAGCGGTAAATTTTTAATGACACAACAAAATTGCAAACTCAAATGGGTCACACTCCCATTGTGACGGTGAAATTAAAATGCAATCGCACGAAATTTGTATTGCGTTCGCGTTACAATTACCATTTAATTATTTTAAATGCATGAAAATAATAATTAAAAAATAAAACATATAACAAAGAATATTGCTTCAATTAACAATTGTGTAACATATTAAATACCTTATTTTTTAATCAAATTCAAATTCAAAATTTATTTATTTAATGTAGGCTACCTTGTAACTCTTATGACACATCATAAATCTACCACCGGTTCGGAATGCAGATTCTGCTGAGAAGAACGGGCAAGAAACTCAGCAGTTGCTCTTTTCAAAAAATAAAATAATTTTACAATAAGTAACCAGACTAAGCTATGTATACAGTGCTTTCACAGTGAAGCTTCAAAAATGCAATACATATAATCCAACACATGTCAACATGGGAAGACAAAGCAGACCCATTCCCGTTGGTGGCACCCGTTCACGAGCACGACGCATGATCAACAATAATGGATCAACAATAACATTTTATATATGTATAGCTATGTTTCGTCGCGGACTTTTTTACAGGCCTTTTATAGCTTAAAAAAAGTTTTCCGTAAGAATTATTCATAAAATCTAATAAATAATTACGTACTCTTCGGCTCACTTTGCAAAACTACGCTGAGACTTATAGACTCAGCTCAGACTCAAGATGGAGATTAAAACCGAGATTTATAGAGCATGCTCTGACTTAGCTGGGACGCAAGATAAGAGTTAAAACGAGATACAAATATGCTCCGATATAATTCTGTCTCGTTTTATCTCTGTCTTGAGTCTGAGCAGTGTGAAAGTACGGTCTATAGATTTCAGCCTAAAACGAGACACAAATATGGTCTGACATAAATCTGTCTCGTTTTCACTCTATCTTGAGTCTGAGCTGAGTGAGAATGTGGTCTATAGATTTCAGTCTCAGTCTCCAACGAAAAGTCCTTTTGTTTTAACAGAATAATATTATATAGCCTATGTTATTTCGTCGGAATATTGATAATATTCCCTTCCAGCACTGGTAGCATGGGCAGGAGATAAAAGTTTTATCCCCCGGTTTTATCCATTGACAGGGGATAAAATTATCTTTTCCCTATGCTAAAGCATGGCGACAGAGAAGGCGATGTATATTTCTATAAATATATCCACTGAGTGTTATTTCCACCGCTGTGCCCATGCTCGACGGGTGGATAAAGCTAAGCGAGGGGATAAACGTTTTATCCTTTTCCCGGGGATAAAATTTCTCCCGCCCATGCTACCAGTGCTGGATGTCTTTTTTGAATAGTGGTAAAATAATTTTGAAATCGGTTGACTAATTTCAGAAATTACCTCATAACTATGTCCAAACTTACAACATTACCTCTTTATTATATTAGTGTCATCGATGTAAAATATGATTAGTGTAGAAGTGGACTAATATGTAGAAACTCCCCTCTGCAGAAACTTTTTAACTCAAGACTGTTTTTAGCTTAAGGCAAACTAAAAACCATGTCGACAAAGTCGCCGGTTTAACAATATATTTAAGATTAGCTTTTGCCAGCGTACCCGTCCGCATGGAGTTAAGTTTTCCGCAGGAACTCTCTGTTTCCCCAGTTTTTGTTATACACGGTGGAACTTTGGTGGTTGTATTCCCGAAGCGAAATGATTTGATCATGGCATTACAATCGATTTTTAAATTCAAAAAAATGATTAGAACCAAAAATGACAATTTTACAATCGAGAAAAACAAAACTCGAAAATGCAACGAACCAATAGTAATAGGTACTTCGCACAACCGCGCGAGGTCGCGTAGCGCGGCCGCGTAGTCGTCGACACTCGCGCGCGCTTAGTCTATGTTCAGCTGATTAATTACATCTAAAGTACTGATGTCTGAAACACAATTACGTACGTACGATATGTTATGTCCATTACTATTGTTTCTCACACTTTTGAGTTGTTGATTATTTTTTTAATTATTTCAAAACGAAAACATTTTTATTTCTTGATTTTAACTCTATGTTCCGATAATACTATTGAGGTCTAATCGTTTCGCTTCGGGAATACAACCATTAAAAATACACGGTGTATACAGACTAGCGTTTGGAGAAAAGTGCAAAAGGACAACCAAACAAACAAAAAAGACGTGTGGCACTCGGGGACTGCCGCGGTAAAGCTATTGCATAGCATTTTTTATCAACGCCATCTAGCGGTGAGAGGAGTCCCGTGTCAGGTTATTTTCGTTACGGAATTTCTGGATTCGGTCTCCACGCTCAAGGCCCGCGATAGAAGCTATGCAATAGCTTAACAAACAAATTTATGCCTTAATAGTATTATGATTTTTAATTTTAGAAATACTCTTATTCTAGCGACGGACGGTAATTTTTCTTCTTTACAACCGAATAACGTGTGACGTTTAAGATAATAAAGTATCTAGAGGGGATGTTAAAAATTTTATTATCAATTTATTGCCAAATTTTCTGCGTTTACGTCCTAAATGTCCTGGCTAAGATATAAAAGCTTAAAATTTTATTATGGCTCCACGTCGGGGGACGCCGGAGTAATAAAAACACTGCGCCGCTTCGTCCAGGTGAAATTGGCGGTAAATTTTTAATGTCCCACCAAAATTGTTACTTAAATAGGTCACACGTTCAATTTATATCCAATTAAATTATACTTAAGGTTCTTGCGTGCTTTGATTTTGTTATCCGCACCACGTAAAGGAGGGTCATGTCTAAAGACCATGTGTAAAGCCTCAATAGCTCAACGATTAAAGGTGTGGACTGAAAACTGAAAGGTCTCAGGTTCGAGCCTCACCCGTTGCACTATTGTCGTACCCACTCCTAGCTCAAGCTTTTCTCTTATTTGGAGGGGAGAGGAGAATATATATGTCAAGTTCGGCTTGGCTAATATTCTTTATTTAAAAGAAAATGTTTTTAGCCTATGTATGTATGTATTTATGTACGTATATTTATGACGCTCTGGAGACCAAACTTCATGGTGAAGCAGCGAATTTACAAAAATGCCAAAAGGACCGATTTTCACCGACGTAAAATAAGTCCTATCTGAGCGTAAAGATATTTTGACAGATCTTCAATACACAAACTGTCAGAACTCTCAATTTATATTTTTTTATTACTTGTAAATAAATAATTTTAGTATGGTCTTTCCGCTTTTATGGACGGATATACACGTTGAGTTTTTTTTTTCATTCGATGACAAGATAACCCTTGACTGCGATCTCACCTGATGGTAAGTGACGATGCAGTCTAAGATGGTAGCGGGCTAACTTGGAAGGGGTATAGCAGTGTAAATGCAACCCATACCCCTAATCGGTTTCTACACGCCATCGTGCCGGAACGCTAAATCGCTTGATGTGAGAATATAGCGCCCATTTTATTGATATAGGCAATAGCTGTTTATTCCTCATAAGATATTGCGATTACTTAGTCATGATGCATGACTGAGGCTTATTAGAGACAATTTAGAAATTATAAATTCCTTAGTTGCCACCGCCGGGTATCGAACCCGAGACCTCCCAGTTATAAGACCACAACGCTCACCACTGCGCCAGGGAGGTCGTAAAAATAATATAATTATTTATATAGGTTAAATGTCGTTCGATTTTGGTGAAATCGGCATTATAAGAATGCTATATCACATTAACCGCATCACGAGCAACTTTTTGCACGAACTTGGCAGATAGAATGAAAGAGCGTTTTAAAAATGATTGCTGAGCGACTTGCATTGGGAAGTGTAGCTTAATTGCAGAGCAATCTATCCTCTGTAGAGAGCCATTGCGTTGGTTTAACTCTAATAGGTTTCCCATTTTAAAGTGACTGGAACGAGCTTTTTTCATTTTGTTTTCTCTCTATCGGCCTTCGTCATCGCCAGCCCACGTTTTTTTTAAAACTTGACGACCTACCTGGCGCAGTGGTGAGCGCTGTGATCTTATAACTGGGAGGTCTCGGGTTCGATTCCCGACGTGTGCAATTTGGGAGTTTATAATTTCTAAATTGTCTTTGGTCTGGTGTGGTGGGAGGCTTTGGCCGTGGCTAGTTACCATACTACCGTCAAAGACGTGCCGCCAAGCGATTTAGCGTTCCGGCACGATGGCGTGTAGAAACCGATAAGGGGTATGGGTTGAATTTATGCTGCCATACCTTTTCCAAGTTCATCATCATCACTTACCATCAGATGAGATCGCAGTCAAGGGTTATTTCGTCATCGAATAAAAAAAAAACTTATTCACAAAATTAATTAAAAAAAACATCAACATCTGGACATAAATCTCCTCTAACTCTTTTTTTCTATTATGAGATAGGCTTGTGCTTGACGATAATCAATGATGGATATAGTAAATTTTCAGTACTAGCCCGGAGTTAGGAAGTCGGTGGTGAGTCACCCCCGTGCCTCGGAGAGCACGTAAAGCCGTCGGTCCTGCGCCTGATCTCTTTCCGTTCGTGTCGGATTTTCCGTTCCATCGGGCTATGAGAGTGAGGGAATAGAGAGTGCGCCTGTTCTTGCGCATACACTTGTGCACTATAATATCTCCCGCGCAGGTGGCTGAACTCTGTGGAGATTGGCCGCCGTGGCCGGGTTCGCTCAGGAGGACATTTTTTTTTATTCGATGACAAGATAGCCCTTGACTGCGATCTCACCTGATGGTAAGTGACGATGCAGTCTAAGATGGTAGCGGGCTAACTTGGAAGGGGTATAGCAGTGTAAATTCAACCCATACCCCTAATCGGTTTCTACACGCCATCGTGCCCGAACGCTAAATCGCTTGGCGGCACGTCTTGGACGGTAGGGTGGTAACTAGCCACGGCCAAAGCCTCCCACCAGACAAAATTATTTTAATGTAATCTGTATGAATACATTTCCGGTAACATATTATACATACATAATAAACTAGTAGGGCGCGTGGGCGCGCGGCTCGCTAAAGCGAACCGCGGTTTTTTTGCCCACCAAGTAGACCTTCGGGTCTTGATCATCTTTTTCCAAGGAACTACTCTTGCATCTTTCATAGTCTCTGAGATATACGTCGATGAAATTTGTACGACCGCCACCTTGAATCCGCCATTTTGGTTTTTTTTTTTCAGCTTATTGCCAATTGGATGAGGTTTCGAGTGATTTTTGTTTGGGCACCCTCAACCTATCTTCAATACCCTGACCGTGCTCCTCACCCGTCTCCGAAATCCTCAAGCAGCTCCCTCCATATCTTTCATCCAAATGAATTTTTGTCCTCTATACGAAACCATCAGCGGAAAGGAACGTATCAAAGTCTTGCATATATTTTGTATGAAAAAATAAAATTCCGCCATCTTGAATTTTTTTTCTATTCATCAAGTAGACCTTCGAGTCTTGATCATCCTTTTCCAAGAAACCACTTTTCCGTATTTCGTAGACTCCGAGATAGACACCATAGAAATTTGTATGGCCGCCATCTTGATTCCGCCATTTTGAATTTTTTTTCAGCTCCCTGCCAATTGGATGAAGTTTCGAGTGACTTTTGTTTGAACACTCCCCACTTATCTTCGATATCCTGGCCGTGCTCCTCACCCGTCTCCGAAATCCTCAACCATCAGCTCTCTCCATATTTTTCCTCCAAATGAATTTTTGTCCTCTATACGAAACCATCAGAAATTTTGAAAAGGAACCGTATAAAGTCTTACATATATTTTGTATGGAAAAAATTTAATTCCGCCATTTTGATTTTTTTTTTATTCATCAAGTAGATCTTCGGGTCCTGATTATCCTTTTCCAAGAAACCACTCTTCCATCTCTTATAGTTTCCGAGATAGACACCGACGTAATTTGTATGGCCGCCATCTTGAATCCGCCATTTTGGAGTTTTTTTTTCGGCTCTCTGCCAATTGGATGAGGTTTCGAGTGACATTTGGTTGAACACCCCCCACCTATCTTCGATACTCAGGCCGGTGCTCCTCACCCGTCTCCGAAATCCTCAATCATCAGCTCTCTCCATATTTTTCCTCCGAATGAATTTTTGTTCTCTATACGAAGCCGTAGGTGAAAAAAAATTTTTCCATACAAAATTTTACAGGAGAGGTGATCAATGAGTGAGTGAGTGAATCAGCACGAGTAGCTATATATATAGTAATAGATAGCTTGATTTAACATTCATGCTTAATTCCTTAGTTCTGAAACGGGAAATTGCATCACAACGCTTTTAAGCCTTCAGGCCGGAACAGATTTCGGTCGGAGTCGCGACGTGTAGACAATTAACTAAATAATATGTAAACGAGTGTGACGCTGACATAGGTTTTGTGCTGGTTAATGCATCTACGACATACGCTGAATCTGCCTTAGCCTAACCGTACGATTCAAAATGAGTTAAAAATAATTAAATTGATAAAAAACTGACAAAACATTAAAATAAAAAGACTTCAAATGATAAAAATATAAATCAAATTTGATAAAAATTTAAATCAAATGTAATTGTAATTTGAAGACAAGCACATCAAAATCCCTGATAAAAGAAAAGAGAGTGTGAGTGTACAAAGTAAATTGTATTATTATTATCTCAAAAATGGTTGAGCGAAGCAATGACTGGATCATGCGTCATGCTCGTGAACGGGTGCCACCAACCGTGCCGGGAATGGGTCTGCTTTTGTCTGCCTGTCTTAACATATATTGGACTGTTTTGCATTTTTGAAACTTCATTGTGGAAACACTGTATACATAGCATAGTTTTGTTATCTATTGTAAAAAAATTTTTTTTTTTTGAAAAGGGCAACCGCCGAGTTTATTGCTGGCTCTTCTCGACAGGAAGGGCATTCTGAACCACTGGTAGATTCATCGACGATTCAAATGTACTTGTAAAAGTTTATTTGAATAAAAAATATTTCTATTTCTATTAGTAGTACCTACTAGATGACGAACCGCTTCGTCCCCCCAAAACTGTAGGTACTAAGTAAAGACTATATCGTTGAGTTCCAGGACCCAACCAACTCAATCCTGAAGTTTATTTTTTATTCAATGACAAGTTATTCCTTGATTGCGATCTCAACTGATGGTAAGTGACGATGTAGTCTAAGTGACGATGCGGTCTAGTCTTCGATCACAGAAGAAAAAATTTCTGTGATCGAAGGGTCTAGTGGACTAACTTGGAACGGGTATAGTGTGTACTTCAACTCATACCCCTAATCGGTTTCTACACGTCATCGTGCCGGAACGCTAAATCGCTTGGCGTTGGCCGTGCCTAGTTACGACCCTACCATCAAAGACGTGCCACCAAGCGATTTAGCGTTCCGGTGTAGAAACTAGAAACCGATTAGGGGTATGGGTTGAATGGACACTGTCATACCGCTTCCAAGTTAGCCTGCTACCATCTTAGAATGCATCGTCACTTACTATCAGATGAGATCGCAGACACAGACTATCTTGTCATCAATTAAAAAAATATACCCTTCATCCTGTTATCCACGCTTCCAGCTCCATTCACAAAATCCCTTAAACACTAACCATGGCTTTTTAAACAAAAGCCATTAAACCCAAAAGACCACTTACACACACAACGAGCCGGGGACAAAATTCTGTACCAATTATACTTGAAAGCCTTACACAAGCGTTCTGTGTGAAGCGACCGTTAAATTAACCCTTTAGCGCTCCCGTCAGTGACTCCGACGCAATTACAGAATGACCGCCGCCGTAATTCTGTCAGAATTTCGGTCAGAATTTAACAAACGAAACGCATCTCGTACGAAATTCAAATAATTTTATGTCACTTTTACGAGAGCAATTCTGACTTAGAAATACGACTCTGCCAGCGATTCTTGATAAAAGCTGGTGACGTCACCAGAAAATTGACATCTAGTTATTAGTAAGAATAATATTCCTTACTAATATTATAAATGCGAAAGTGAGTTTGTTTGTTGTTTTGTTGGTTTGTCCTTCAATCACGCCGCAACAAAGCAAATGATATAGTTGAGGACCGGGTGAGTGACATAGGCTACTTTATATCCCGGAAGATTGAAGAGGTTCTGCGAGATTTTTATATTTTATTAATAACTAAATCCACGCGAGCGCAGCCGCGGGCATCAACTAGTATAATAGTTCTTGCAATTCACAAGGGCGCGTTGCTCATGGTTGTGTGCGTGTCGTACCTGTATAAGTGTGAGCGAGAGCTTGCTCGCGCCTGACCGCTCCCATCTAGGCTCTTGACAGGCACGCGCACTTACGCAATGTGCATGTACACGACGTAACCACAAGTAAAGCTCACGTGCCCTCGTTAATTGAAAGAACTATAATAAAGTACAAACTTATCATCGATACTGGGAATCGCTCATTATAATAAGTATTTCAATATTATTATCGTATTGATTTTTGCAATAAATTTGTAAACTGCAGATTCGCAGATTTAAATTCCGAATCGGGACTTATTAATAAAAAAGTTCATATTTCCTCGGTGAAATATCACTGGGAAGCTCCATGGACGTCAATGGAAATTAAAAATATACACGAGGCCATCGAGTTTTACCACCTTTAGAGCAACAGAAGTGTATTTTTTTATTTCTTATACAAGTTATAGTTCTTGCAATTCACGAGGGCGCGTGAGCTTTACTTGTGCTTACGTTGTGTACATACACATTGCGTGCCTGTCAAGAGCCTAGGTGGGAGTGGTCAGGCACGAGCAAGCTCTCGCTCACACTCATACAGATACGACACACACACACAACCATGAGCCATGCGCCCTCGCGAGTTGAAAGAACTATAACACCCTTTTCATCTTACCAGCAACTTACTACTTAGCAAAGATACTGTCGAAAGCGAGATAACTAGGGGGTTAATTGTTTATTTCAACTGTCAAACCAAACTATGTAGCACCATAAGCGAAACAACACTTTTCTCGCGGTTTTTGGCATTTGATTTTTGAAATCGATAAAAAGGTCAATTTTGCTATAAAAATAATGCATTAAGTCAAGATTCTCACTGATTAATAAAATTCAGACATTTTTAAATAAATAAAAAAAAATCGTGTGTTGAATTTATAACTTATTTAAATGAACAAAAAAAGGTGTTGAATCAGTAAGACTGCTTATACTGTATTACCAAAACTTATGACTAGTGTACACACCATACAGTTTTAGGCGACGTACATACAAAGCCTGCTCTAGAAAGATGACATCTCCATGCTAGCAGTACTGAATAATTTGATATTACGAGAAAATGAACTGTATAAATTATATAGCAATATTCACAGGAAAGGCTTTCACATTTTGAAGCTTTAATTATTATTCCTGTTTTATTCCGAAATAATTTCGTTTATGCTTTATTGCAAGCAATAATATAAAGCTGCTGTTAACTATTTAATGCTTATGTACTTCTCTATTAAATACGCACGTTATAATTTTATACACATATATCATTGCCTTATTTATTATAAGCTTTTGCGCGCGACTTTGTTCGCGTGGAGATACATGTGAATAGGTATCTTCTAGGCAAGCGCGCTTCAACCTAGACCTCATCAGTGCTATTCAGTATTGATGGTCGTCAAGTGCAGGCCTATTTCAGATTAAAAAAATTTTTAAAAAACTCTCAGGAACCTTCTGTTTTTCCGGGATAAAAAGTAGCGTATGTCACTCTCCAAATTCTCAACAATCCATGAATGCGAAAAAATCACGTCAGTCACGATCCGTTTCTCAGTTGCTGCGTGATTGAAGGACAAACCAACAAACAAACACACTTTCACATTCATAATACTAGTAAAGCCTCAATAGCCCAACGGTTAAAAGAATCAAACTGAAAATTACAAGGTCGCAGCTTTGATCCTCACCCGTTGCACTATTGTCGTACCCACTCCTAGCACAAGCTTTCCGCTTATTTGGAGGGGAGAGAAGAATATAAGTCAAGTTCATCTTGGCTGATATATAACTTTATAACCCCAAAATAGGCATTGGGGCAGACTGACAAACCGACAGGTCGCCGACCAAAACCCCTTGCACTTTTGTCGTACCCTACCCACTCCTACAAAATTATGTTAACCCACTCCTACAAAATTAAATTAATCCCGATTTAAGTTAGAATTAATCGTAAACTGCAAAAAACCTCGTAAGTTTTACGTAGATGTGTTGTGATATTATTGTTTGTAAAATTGGAACCAACCGTCCACGTCAAGTTGGCCGTCGTCAACCGTTACAAAATGACGTCATACCGTACCGTTGACAAGAAAATAATAATTGTATTTTTTACTGTAGCCACAACTGTGACGGAAGTTTTCTTCTCTGGCAATGCTTTTCATGGCAATGACATCTTGAATGTCGAAAGCGTAACTTGTAATTTCCTATTTTTTTCCGCTTAAAACAGTCATTAATTAAAGTAATTAAAAGTCTGCGCTATGCAAAACTTTACCTATTTTTACTCATCGTAGAAGACGATAAGCTAACAATAGTAACCAAACAGAAATTAATAACTAATTTAAAGTTAACAAAAACACTCAAAACGTAACAATAACAAAATTTTGAAAAAAATTGGTAGTCACAATCGCGAGCGGCACGTTGCTATCTGTACTTAGCGGGTCTGACTTGAGGAAGCGCTGGGCGAGGTAGCGGTCAACTGGACGTGGACAGGTAATATGTTGTTGCCGCATTAAATTTTTTACCACCAATTTCACCTGGACGGAACTCCGCAGTATTTTTATGAGCTTTACGTCCCGACGTAATAAAATTTTAGCTTTCAGTTCCTCTAGTTAGGAATTGGACGAACTGGGAACATTATGTAGCAACAGCGAGAATGAAAAGAGTGATTGCCGAGTTTCTTACCAGCTCTTCTCAGCAGAATCTGCTTTCCAAACCAGTGCATAGTGGAGTCATAACTTGTCATAACAACCACACTGCCGTACTCAAGCTATAACATCGTTAACCAACATCCAAATCGTTAATATTTTTAAGCTATTGCATAGCTTCTATAGCGGGCCAGCGTGGAGACCGAATCCAGAAATTCCGTAACGAAAATAACCTGACACGGGACTCCTCTACGTTGAGCCGCTAGATGGCGTTGATAAAAAATGCTATGCAATAGCTTTACCGCGGCAGTCCCCGAGTGCTACACGTCTTTTTTTATGTATTTTCCCTGATTACTCAAAGACGCATGGACCGATTTGGAAAATTCTTTTTTTGTTTGAAAGGGTATACTTCCCAGGTCGTCAGGTCAAGATCTGATGATGGGATACTCGAGAAATCGAGGGAACTATTCAAATATAGGCACAATCGATACACTTTGTAGTGACGTTTGAAGTTAATTTTATTATTATTGGCATGATATTGATGGAATTCACTTTATTACTTATAATTCTCTATTGATCCATCGAAACGGTATTCTCCTTATAATAGTAGTTTGTGGTATAGCAATATAAAAAACATCGTTGTTTTTTATTAGTTATCAAATGGTGTCATTTCTTTATAAATTACCTCTTTTTGCATCACAACTCGAAATATTGTCTTGGAGTTAACGACATTTTAACTTAAGTACGGCAAGTACATAGGTTGGCCTACATGAAATAAATCATTCTGAATTTTGAAACGGACGTACAAAGTTGGACCGCCGTCTAGACCCTAGGAGGTTACAATACGCTTTACAAAGTTTTAAAAACGTCAAAAATTTCCCCAACGAAATCCGTCCAGAGCTTTTGTAGTAGGAAGTTGTATGAATTATGAAGTCTGACTTATTATGAGTTGCATGCAACCAGCGATTGTGCGAGCAACAATGCCCGTCCCATCCCTTTTGTATGGAAAATTGGTGACTCCACACACCGGAGTAATTCGAAAATTGCTTTTCGGGTTTCTCATACACACAATTGTGTATTCAATTCTACGTGAATGTTAGAACATAGAATTTTATTAAAACAGCTTCTCACGTTTTTATACGACTGCCTGAAAAAAGGAGTATATTGTTTTCAGGGTTCATGTATGAATGTGTGTGAGTTCCTATATTCCACCATAACTTCTATACGCCTGAACCGATTTTGATGAATGAGGTATAGTTAGAATCCTTAGTTTATTCCGGGTGACATAGGCTAGTGAAATTAAAAAAAATGATGAGGTGACCATGGTCCTGCATTAAAGACTAAAGTTGAAAAAAATATATTTGAAAATAAAATTAAGTATATAATCATTTTTTATCATCATCTAGAACTTAACTAGAATAACTTTTTAGTTCGTTTTTGGCTGGGCAGTCGTGTTTTTAATTTTTTATATTATTTCACACTAATATTGTTAAGGCGAAAGTTTGTTTGAATTTTTTTTTTAGTCGATGACAAAATTGTCCTTGTTTGCAATCTCACCTGATGGTAAGTGACGATGCAGTCTAAGATGGTAGTAGACTAACTTGGAAGGGGTATGGCAGTGTACTCATACCCCTAATCGGTTTTTACACGCCATCGTACCGGAACGCTAAATCGCTTGGCGGCACGTCTTTGACGGTAGGGAGACTGCAAATCAGCGTCGGGACTCCTGGCACCCACAGCTTTGATACTTGGCGCCATCGCCAGTTTTAAGTCTGTTGCCTTAGGAGCCCCAACACAAGTCGAGTGACTGAGTGACTGACTGACCTTTTGGTAGCTTGCACTGCTAGTAATGATATCGAATTTATCGAATCATTTATTAATTTTTTAGTTTTGATTTATTTCGCACATTTTGTGTTTATTGCTACCAATAAAGATATTTCTATTCTATTCTATTGTTGCAAAATAAGTGTCAAATCAAATTCAATTAACCGATATACACTCCGCTCGCTGTCCTATATGTACGGACCCTCCCAAATTATCGGGATATTTCAATTAACTGTAAACTGTAATTTAACACCGACTGTTTAGCAATTAGTGGGAAAATTGCGCATTGAGACGTACGTTAGGGTAATTATACTATAACAACAGCTACAAATACCTATATACAGCAAAATACTGCTATCATCCTTATCTTTACTAATCCTTCCTATCCTTACCTAATCCTTATTAAAATTATTTTAAATGCGAAAGTGTATTTGTTTGTTGGTTTGTTTGTTTTGTTGGTTTGTCCTTCAATCGACGTGATTTTTCGCATGGGTATAGTTGAGAACCGAGAGAGTGACAAAAGCTACTTTTTATTCCGGAAAATCGCAACCATATTGTTGCGTATCATACTGTTGAAATCGAAACCATGCTGATTTTGACTAATATTCCCCTTTCCCCTCCAAATAAACGTTTATTCTTGTGTTAGGAGTGGGTACGACAAAAGTCCAACAAGTTTGAACCTTTCAGTTTTCAATTATCGAAATTATCGATTTTTTGAATATTTAGTTTAAAAATTTTTAATGAAGTCGAGAGCTTTTCTTTTATACTCGTAATTTGCTTGTTCCTTGTGTGAAAAAGCTGGTAGATTCTTTTGGTGCAATATTTTTGTTGGTTTTTCCAAAGAGTACATTTTTGAAAGCGTCTGCAATAGACACCCGGTATTGCACGAGCAATAGGGTTGTCACCACGACTTTACTAATACAATAATGACATATATAAAAAATCAATTGATTTTCGTCATTTTGTCTAAAACTTGATCACGGCTTGACCGATTTGAACTATTTTTTTTTTTTTGTTTTGTTCGCTCTACTACAGGCTGGTTTAAAAATAAAAAAATAGAGGAAACCCAAAAGATCAGCAAAAAATCGAAAAAATCAAAAGTAGTACGTTATTTTTAAGAATTGTGATTCAAAAAATACAACCAAAATCTAACTAGAACTTGCCAAAAAAACAAAGAAACGGTAATATAGTAATAAAAATTTATATAATTGCAGTCAATTAAATAGGAGAATAATAAAACAAGCTTCGAGAATTTTATTTTTCAACTCAAATCAACAAAATTACAAAGCAACAGAAATAATATAAACTATTTCATAATCTTTACACAATCAACATTTTTTACGAATATAGTTTCAGGTAAATAACAACAATATTTAAAAACAGGATAGATCCAAAGAGCATTTTACTGAACGCGGCGTAAAGCGTTCTTCAAAGGCTTACTGCAACGGACATCCTGTACGTACTGCATGAGCGATAGGGTTGCCACTCCAGTTAAAAATTTAAATACTCTTGACATTGATACTCGTCTATTAAAATAATATATTAATAAATCAATTGATTAAATTAATAAACCAATTAATATTAAAAATTAAAACTAAATAATATCTAAAAGGAAATCGAAGTCACAGTACCCAAGATGCAGCATTGGCTTTTGGATTGCCTTTTAGATTGCCAAATTAATTCTTTGGTCAAGTTGTTGCCAGCTGTTGAATCCACGGTAGACTCGATTACCCTTTTTGATAATTCTGCAAGAGGCTTTAGAGGCTCGAGCCTCTGGGTTCAACGGATTAAAATAAATCAATTTTATTGACGTTTAGCCTTCTGACGGCACATGAGAGACACGACAACATCGCGTATCAGTTTCGTCGTTTCTTTTTAAGCCCGCCCAACTTCAATGAACGTGTACAAACTAAAATTATTTTTATACTTGGTAGTGGCGGCGTAAGAAGTTGGATCTTTTAAAAGAATTTTTATTGAGATTCTTTTGATAACCAGCTGACAACCCTAACAGAATGCGTCTTACTTGAATAATAAATTTATATTACGCCGCTGGCGAAATATTACTATAAAAATGAGTATAACATATATCTCAAAATGTTACTTTAATATCATTAGTTAAGACTTGCGAGTTTCTCTTAAGAGAAGCTTAATTAATTGTACATTTCAGGTTATGATAAAAACGTTGGAAGAATCTTAAAATTATAATTAAATAATACTACTACACGTTCACGCCAAGTTGGCCGCTACCTCGCCCCGTGCTTCTCCGCAACGCACCTCAAATAAGAGCCACTTAGTACAGATAGCAACGTACCGCTCGCAATTGTCACTATCAAATTTTTTGAAAGTTTTGTTATTGTTACGTTTTGAATGTTTTTGGTAACTTTAAATTAGTTATTTATTTTTATTTGGTTACTATTGTTAGGGTATCAACTTCTACGATGAGTGAAAAAGGAAACATTGTGCATAGCGCAGACTATTAATTACTTTAATTAACGATTTTTTTCAAGCGGAAAAATAAGAAATTAAAAATTACGCCTTTAGACTTGCAAGATATTATTGCCATGAAAAGCATTCCCAGAGAAGAAAACTTCTGTCATAATTGTGGTAACGGTAAAAAATACAACTATTATTTTCTTGTCAACGGTATGGTATGACGTCATTTAGTAATGCTCGATGACGGCCAACTTGACGTGGCCCGTTCAGCTTACTTATAACACATGGCGGAAGCGAAACCGCCGGTAAAAGTTAGCAAAAAAAATGAGGTCGAACTTATGACACCCCCCTTCTTGGCGTTGGGGGTTAAACAGTAAGTATCCTCAGAGAACGTACAACTTTGTATTAGAGCCTCTCCACACTGTTGAGCCCGACAAAAACAAAGTAGGTAATTTCCACGTCGTCGAGGCGCGGGACTACTTCCCCCCCCATTTCCTGCACTTCCCGAAGTTTCCTTCGAGGGGATGTTATTGTGAAAGGCCCTTTCATATTTTGTTTATTTCTTACTTCCTATAGAAGTGGGCGTTTAAACGAAAAGCGCTTTTAAAAGCGCTTTTTATTTTTAAAACGAGTCGCTCATTTGCAACAAGAGTGACATAATTCAAAATCGACGATGAGAGAATTCTCTCGTTAGAAAGTAATGTTTTGTGGACGCTGCGGTCTCGAAACAACAGAGCGGCCAACAAAGCGACAGAGCATTAAGTCACAATCTCTCTCGCTCTTATTTTTTTGTGCTTAGCGTAATGTTGTTTTTATAGCAAAAAGTATAAATTATCGACACTAAAATTGGTGAATTTTGAGTTATGTCACCCTTATCGCAAATGAGCGAAGTGTTCAATAACGTTTATAAACATAAGCTAATTTCGTTTAGACTTTTTGGTCAACCGAATTTAATATGCTTTCTATAGTACAATTGAAATGTAACCTTATGTTCTTTTTTATAAGATTAAATTTCAGGTGTGTTGCTATCAACAAGTCAGTTACTTTCTCCTTCCACTAGTTATAGGTACCTACTACTACTAATGCGAAAGTTTGTGATGAATGGATGTTTGTTACTCTTTGATGTAAAAACTACTGGACGGATTTTGATGTAACTTCACAATGTATATTAAAATAGAACATAGGCTATATTTTTCTAGGCAAATAAAGAATTTCTGCGGGCATCTTTTATACAATACTTAGGTTGGTATACATAATGCATAAACGTGTTTTTAGCCGACTTCCAAAAAAGGAGGAGGTTCTCAATTCGGCGGAATCTTTTTTTTATGTATGTTCCCCGATTACTCGACAACGCCTGGGCCGATTTGGAAAATTATTTTTTTGTTTGAAAGGGTATACATACTTCCCGGGTGGTCCCATTGTCATCAAGACAGGATCTGATGATGGGACCCTGGAGAAATCGAGGGAACTCTTCAAATTTCATTGGCACAATTGATATACTTTGTAGTGGCGTTTGGAGTCGGTTTTGTAAAAAGAATTTTTACGTTTAAATTATTTCATTACACGTTTATTATTTTCTGTTATTTACCGTAACCTTTTCACCCTTTATATATATATCAAATTTAGAGCAGCATTAATGTTTAACAAACACACAATCTAATCTAGATTGTCTGTACGAATTTTAGTTGGAAATTGTGCATTTTCGAATTCAATGATAGTTAATTGGCCTGTTTTCCAATTGAGGCGAACTATTTTGTAATGGAATTGAATGCATCGCTTATTTGGGCTATTTGTGATGCCTATGGCGATATTTGGATAGGTATTTTGAAATCTATCGACTGGATAATGTAGATAGATAGATAGAACCTACTCGCTTGTCATTTCTATTTCATTTTATTCCAGTGGGTGCCCGAGACTTTTAAAGTATCTGGCCTTAAAAAAAAATGGCATAAAGCTGCAAGTACTCGGGATCTTCCCGGCCCGTTGGGCCAACATAATGGGCTAACGTAGTGGGAAGGGATAAGAGTTATGCGATAAAAATAGAGGTAAATTCTAGGTGAATATAGTAGTAGGTAAGTTAACGCTGTGCGACCTGAATTGCACCTTATAGTGTGGTAGCAAGAGTCGCTTTTCATTTAAATGATTTTGAGAAGTGAATCTTCTGTACCTGTACTATTATCTCCGTGTTAAGTTATAGTCTGCTTACTGACGGTAGGCACTTTCCCAATTACTTACTCGATTTTATCTCATCACTAGACTTCACACTTGAGGTGGTTAATATAGCACTTAGCAACATATTACAACATGCTATCTTTCCATAGCACACAGCAAGTTCTACATACGTAGGCGCGGTGGTGCTACGATGCTATAAATATCACGCGCTGTAGGCGGTGTAGCACACTGCGCGTAGCAGCAGCGCTGAGGCGGCCGGGCAGTTAACAGGTGGATTTATCGCAACTCGCAATAAACATGTTATGTGATTTAGCGTGTTGCAAGACAAAGCGCGCGCGCCGGCCGCCCACAAGCTTCCTAATTAAAGTTGCTATAGCATAACATTTTTTATAGCATGCTAAAATTTTAGAGTTTATAGTCAGTAGCATGATATTGATTTATAGCATTTTTGAACAACTCTACTTCACACGTCAGATAGCAGACTATAGTCTATACTATTCTCTTTCTTATGTATAGCGTTATCTCCCCCGATGGAGTGATACAGTTTTCAGGAGTTTTCCTAGGTATCGATCCAAAAGTATCGATACTACTCAGGTATCGATCCTATTTTCGAATCCCTAAGCATCATGCGAACTTGACGGCAATCTTGATCTATGTGGCCATACTATGTTCTTTAATTTAAGCCTTACTTACTTAAACCTAACTTACTTCAGTGACGTTGGTTACACACAAATATTTAAGTATAAATTTTTCATCTTATTCTCCTAATGTGTTCGTTTGTTTTGTTTAATTCTTTATTCCACAATAGAACAACAATGTACAAAGGGAAACTTAATCCCCAAAGGTTTTCCTCCAGTTAACCTTTGTTGATGTGGACAGAGTGGAAGAAATATTGCGTAGATAGAGAAATAAGTAAACAATTATATGATAGTGCGGACAGGTCTATTTTTGCACGCTAGGTTTTCATTTATTTCGGTAACCGAAAGCTTATGAATGTTATACAGAGCTTTTGTTTTAATTCTGGAAAATCTGGTAGGGATATGACAGTATTTGTTGAACCGGTCATGGAAGTAGGACAAAAAGTAAATAGGATTGCATGCGTAGTTTGTCACTAAAATTTTAAGTGAGATAATATTATGTGACAAAATTAAGTCTATGGAACGACACCTGTAGTTTGACCAGGAATATGGTATTTTAAATTTGACAGTATAAAAGATGGCATAATTTTGTGTCATTTGACAATTTGAATTTAGTGACCAGTTGATAATCGAATAGGTAAACACAAACGGCGACGAGGTTTAGGTTGGAGCGCGCTTGCCTAGAAGCTGCCTATTCACTCTTGCCTTGAAGGTACTCAAATTATAGGTGGCAGGAACACAGATGCTGGAAGAGTGTTTCACACCTTAGCGGTTCTTATCAGAAACGTTGAATTAAAAGGTTTCGTTCGAGTATGTTGGATTTCTACCACAAAGGGATGCCAACGCTCGACTATGGCTTAAATCCTTTTTTCTGAGAGGAGATCTGCGCTCAGTAGTGAATTGGTGATGAGTTTGCTGATGATAATGATGAATTGAACCCGGTACCTTGTACAACCAGACCACTCACGACATTAGAAGGTCACAGAGCTTCTTAATAAGTTACAAGAAAAAGAGGGGAGGGTAAGGAGGGGGGGGGGGGACCTCGACACTTCATAACCTTTGTGCGGAGCGTGTTTTGTTCTGAACATTGTGTAATGTTTTTGAACAAAGCCCGTATAGAATTTGTGTAGTGGCTATTCGGTAAAGCGGTGGGCCCTTTACGAGAAACGAGTTTCGGTCTGAATAAGGCTTCTGTGTTTTTCTGATACTTGAGTTTCTTTTTTTTTGTGCCTTGGTGACATACTTTATGACCGACTTGAAAAGTGGTGTTTCGGAAAATTACTGTGTTAGTCTGTCTTGATTTTTCTGAACTATTGGTTGGAACTCGGTTCGAACGGCATTCCAATGGTAGATTCACTGGACGATTCGAAAGAGCGATACGTAATGAAAATATATATTCACATAATATACTTAACTAGATGATGCCCGCGACTTCGTCCGCGTGGATAAAGGTTTTTTGATTCCCGCGGGAACTCTTTAATTTTCCGGGATAAAAAGTAGCTATGTTTTAATCCTGGGAATGAGCTACCTCCATTCCAAATTTCAGCCAAATCATGCGTTGTGGCGTAAAGGAGTAACAGACATACAGACACACACACACACACACATATTCGCCTTTATAATATTAGTGTGATACTTATTACGTACATTAATATGTACCGGTATAATTACCGTAAAAGTTAGGGAATATTGGTGAAAACGGACATTAATTACTTAGGTTGTTTAGTTGGCAACAGCCATACTCACGGATTAAGTACACGCAAGTATCTAAATGTGTTTTAAATGCAAATAGAAAAAGTATACACAGAAAGAAATTACATTAAGGCAGCCATTAGCAAAGCGATGCTACCTTTTTGCGATAAATTATTCACGTAATGAAGCCGCCTCGACGTCGGGGAAATTGGCTGCGTTTCCCGAATTAGCCCTTTTCTGTACCGCCAACCTTTTGTAGGGAGTGTTTACACAGACCCTTGCGGGGCAAGGTACGTGGTGGGGCAACGACGTAGGTGTAAAGTTCGTCGCTCACGTGCCACCCTGGTACCCGACCAGCACCGCATCGCCTCGTGCGGTTGAGATTTTTGATGTGAACTTTCATATAATAAGGACTTTCTTTTTTATGCGATTTATAATGTATTTTAAATAGGAAGTAAACAAGGAAATTGTCTTATTTTATAGTTATTTACTACATTTTAAGTTAGCCCTTAAAGTGGGGTAGGGGTAAATACGATGTTGGATAAAAATATTATGTTTTGTAAGTAAATAAGTCAACACATTGCAAACAATGAGGGCTTTCTATTAAATAGAATAAATAATTTATTACATGCACTACTGCACTGACCATAGTTGATAGTCGTCGAAGAGCTGATAGTCGTTGGAGTTCCAAAGTAATGGAGTGGCACCCTCGCACCGGGAAGCGCAGTGTTAGCAGACCCCGACTAGGTTGACCGACGATAGTAGACGAGTCAGAGCCGGTGTTGGTCGGGTGCTGAGTTGATAAGTGAGCGGCAACTTTAAGCGATGATTCACGACACGCAATTTTATTGTCTTGACGCTGAAATGTGCGGCAAATAAATGTGACCGAACGGGGCACGCTCGGCGCGGTCTAGCATAAAAGCCTGTCCCTTTATGTTCTAAAATTAATTCGCCTTAAGGCGGTCGATACTGTGTTTAAAGTTAAAGCGCAATCGATTGGTAAGTACTCTACTTAAAACAGTCTTCGAAATCTATCGAGATCAGTATAATTTATTTACCTACTGCTTTTAAAAATACATTTAATTTTGGATATTGGGTGGCAGCTGCTGAGTTTCTTGCCGGCTCTTCTCAACAGAATCAACATTCCGAACTGGTGGTAGATTTTCGGCTTGTCATAAGAGCCACAAGTTGGCCTACATGAAATAAATAATTTTGAATTTTGAAGCAAGCGTTACTATGTGGAATTCCAGAATAATCCAGGAAAAACAAAATCAAACCAGGAAAAATATGCACAGTAGAACAATTACTTTTTCACATAATAAAATTACAGAGTTTTCATGTAGGGTATTTAATAGTTTGGTTTGCCCTAATTTTTCCTTTAGTTTGCGACAATTTTTTTTATTTTTCCTTAATTTTCTGGTGTTGTTTCTCTATGGTTTGTGTTTGGCATACAGTTCTGTGTAAATACTGCCTAAGGTTCTTTCCATACGGCTCTATCCCCTTTGCCAGGCGAGATGTTAAATAAACGGATGAAAGGAAGTGCAAACATCTCTATTTGAGACCGGACCGGACCGGACCGGACTGCGATAGTGTTGCTGGAAGTTTCATCATAGTTACAACCGACAGACGTCCACGTGTGGACATAATATATCGGTCTTTTGATCGGTCTTTGAAACAAATCCTACTAATGTTATAAACGCGAAAGTTTGTAAGTACGGATGTTTGTTATGCTTTCACGTAAAAACTACTGAACCGATTTGGCTGAAATTTGGCATTGACATAGATTATAGTGTGGAATAACACATAGACTACTTTTTATCCCGGAAAATAAGAGAGTTTCCGCGGGAATCACGAAATCTTAAATTAGGGGAGGGGGGGTCCTGCCAACACAGCGCTTCCCGGTGCGGGGTCGCCACTCCAGCACCTTGGGACCCCATCGACCATCAGCTCTTCGAACTATGTGCCCCGCCCATTGCCACTTCAGTTTTGCAACTCGCTCAGCTATGTCGTGTATCGTTTGTCGTGTCGTGTGTGTGCGTTCACGATTTCAAATTTCAATGTCATAGTGAACGAGCGGCCCTGATTCGGAAATTAATACAGTAAGTCGGAAAAGTTAATTTTGAACGCCGTCAGCACCCTTATCAGTTGTCAGCGACACGCTCCGCTGATAACCGGCCACCTGTGCTTGTCGTTTGGAACTTTGGAAACCAACGAATTATATCATTTTATCTACAATTATTGTATAGTTCTTGCAATTCACGAGGGCGCGTGGCTCATGGTTGTGTGTCGTATCTGTATAAGTGGGAGCGAGAGCTTTCTCGCGCCTGACCGCTCCTACCTAGGCTGCTGACAGGCACGCACTCTTAAGCAATGTACACGACGTAACCACAAGTAAAGCTCACGCGCCCTCGTGAATTGCAAGAACTATACTAATTGACGGACTTAAAACTAAAAAAAAATACCGACCCAAGCGAGGTCTCCTAGTCTATTTGGTTGGATTTGAACTTGTCTGTTTGTCTGTCTGTCAAAATTTCAAATCTTTAGTTTGATTGACCGGAATGAACCGATTTGGCTGAAAGGAATGGAGATACCTCATACCCAGGATTAACACATAGGCTATATTTTATCCCAGAAAATCAAAAAGTTCCCGCGGGAATCCAAAATCTTAATCCACGCGGACGAAGTGGCGAGCATCGTCTAGTAACGCCATATTTAGAATAGAATAGAATAGAAACATTTTTTATTCAAATAAACTTTTACAAGTGCTTTTGAATCGTCGATGAATCTACCACTGGTTCGGAATGCCGTGCCCGCCGAGAAGAGCCCGCAATAAACTCGGCGGTTGCTCTTTTAAAAAAAAATTTACAATAGGTAGCAAAACTATGCTATGTATGTGTACAGTGTTTCCACAATGAGGCTTCAAAATTTATAGGCTTACTTATTAATCCGATGGTATAGACCATCCCATTCCCTGAACGGATTTACCTGTCTATGATATGTACAGACACACATGCGTATTCAAATCTAGCAGATCACAAATCATTTAATCACGATCGGAATAGAATCCAATTTGAGCGATTTCTAGTGCAACACAAACTAGACACGCTTGCATTGCAAAAGGACCTATAGTCTCAGAGCTGGTGGCAAATTGGGTACCTGCATGATTACATGTTTTTTTGTGAGAAATAAAGCCCGTAATATGGGAAGAAAATGCAAACTTTTTTTTTATTCGATGAGAAAATAGTCTTCGACTGCGATCTCACCTGATGGTAGGTGACGATGCAGTCTAAGATGGTAGCGAACTAACTTGGTAGTAGTATGGTAGTGTACATACAAACCATATCTCTAATCGGTTTCTACATCGTGTCGAAACGCTAAATCGCTTGGCGGCACGTCTTTTACGGTAGGGTGGTAACTAGCCACGCTAAGGCCTCTCACCAGACCAGAGACAATTCAGAAATTATAAATTTCCAATTTCCCCCGCCGGGAATCGAACCCGAGACCTACCAGTTATAAGACAACAGCGCTCACCAATATATGCAGGGAGATCGTCAATTTTCCAAAATACGCTAGGTGGCAAAATACGCTGATATCCAATTTTTTAAAACATTGTGAATCTAACTTTTGAAATATAGTGATTATTTGAAAACATTAGAGTTGTGTTAAATATTAAAATGTTTGACTTATGTTATTAAAATGTCCTATTGACATATTCATTGTTCTACCTAAATAACATACCTAGAATATTGCACATTTAAGTTTTTATGTTCATATATACTTGATACATCGCTCACCACTGTGCCAGGGAGGTTGAGAAATGTACAACTTTAAGTCATTGTTACACAGATGTGTAAAGCTTCAACACTGAAACAATTAATGGCACCAGCTCTTGGATTACATTGAACTACTATAACCGTGTTCTCGATTGGAATTGTAGGATTTGCAGATTTCCAGCGAACAATCGTAATCGGCGCAACGATGCAACTCAGGTAGGCTGGTACGTAGTCGTTTCAAACTCCAAAATAACATAACCTTCCTTCAGGTCGGTAGCACACCCCCGCCGATATTTATAGAATAGAATAGAAATATTTTTAAGCTATTGCATAGCTTCTATCGCGGGCCTTGAGCGTGGAGACCGAATCCAGAAATTCCGTAACGAAAATAGCCTGACACTGGACTCCTCTCACCGTTAGATGGCGTTGATAAAAAATGCTATGCAATAGCTTTACCGCGGCAGACCCCGAGTGCCACACGTCTTTTTTTATTCAAAGAAACTTTAACAAGTGCTTTTGAATCGTCGATGAATCTACCACTGGTTTGGAATGCCCTTCCTGCCGAGAAGGGCCAGCAATAAACTCGGCGGTTTAAAAAAATATTTTTTTTTTTTACAATAGGTAACAAAACTATGCTATGTATTCAGTGTTTCCACAATGAAGTTTCAAAAATGCATACATACACACAATCTAACACATGTTAAGAAAGGCAGACAGTAAGTACCTAGACCCATTCCCGTTGGTGGCACCCGTTCACGAGCATGACGCATGATCTAGCCGTTGCTTCGCTTGTTTTTTTTTTTAATTCTCCTTGTCCTTGATTGCGATCTCAGCTGATGGTAAGTGACGATGCAGTCTAAGATGGTAGTGGGCTAACTTGGGAAGGGCATACCCCTAATCGGTTTCTACACGCCATCGTGCCGGAACGCTAAATCGTCTTTGACGGTAGGGTGGTAACTAACCACGGCCAAAGCCAGACCAGACTAGAGACAATTTAGAAATTATAAATTCCCAAATTGCCCCCGCCGGGACCCGAGACCTCCCAGTTATAAGTATGTATAATATGCTCTTTCTTTTAAAAATGTGTAATCAAAGTAACGGATAGAACAATTTACATCGCAAAACAACTGAAAAAAATATGTTTAATTCAATGTTGTTTTAACTCGAACCATTGAAGCTACGTTTTAAATTAAAGTTTTTTTTTATCAGAAAATAGATATCGGACGCAAAATGGGATCGCCGTTTAAACTCGCAAATGGAGTAATCGAATTAACACAATTCCCTCGTTTGCCCGACTTGTAATGCCTAATAGTTTTGTTGCTTTTATTCTGTAAAAACGCAATGGACTTTGTATTTTTATTCGATGACAACATAGCCCTTGACTGCGATCTCACCTGATGGTAAGTGACGATGCAGTCTAAGATGGTAGCGGGCTAACTTGGAAGGGATATAGCAGTGTAAATTCAACCCATACCCCTAATCGGTTTCTACACGCCATCGTGCCGGAACGCTAAATCGCTTGGCGGCACTTCTTTGACGGTAGGGTGGTAACTAGCCACGGCCAAAGCCTCCCACCAGACTATCACATCATCATCATCATCACTTATCATCAGCATCACCACATCATCACAACATCATCGCCTTGGCGTAGGTCTTTCAATACTGCACTCGAGCATCACTGCAAACCCAATGTCAATGATTCCTTCCTTCCTATATAATATCGTAGGTATACTAGATTTTTCCCGCGCCTTCGATCACGTGAAATTCGATTTTGCAACCCCCTATTTTACCTAAGTTGAATTTTCAATCAAATCATGCGTTGGATTGTGTACCTACGTATACATTTCTCAAGCTTCATTGTGGAAGCACTGTATACATAGCATAGTTTTGTTACCTATTGTAAAAAAAATTTTTTTTTTAAAGAGCAACTGATGAGTTTCTTGCCAGCTCTTCTCAGCAGAATCTGCATTCCGAACCGGCGGTAGATTTATGACGTGTCATAAGAGCTACAAGTTGGCCTACATGAAATAAATAAATTTTGAATTTGAATTTATACTAGTGGTTCGCCCCGAACTGAGACCTCGCGATTTCCCATAATTCCCAAAAGTTTTAATTATTTATTGTAATAATTAACTTTTAACATTAGACGCAATAAAAAAATAATAGTTGACATAAAACTGTTTTACTGACACAGCGCCATCTATTAGCATTATTGTGAAGCTATTAGCATTTAAAATTAAATAATTTCGTTTCTTTATAACATTTATCTAATTTAAGTATTTGTTGTTCAAGTACAGGATATAACTGAATTTTCAACCAAGTTTCACGTTCTAATATTCAGTAATTCAGAAGTTATAGGGCTCTGACAGACATTTGGACGTACACACTTCTCTGTCCAGTACAGACAAGCGCCCTAGTTGACTCAGAGAACTCGCTTCGCTCGTTCAATTAGATAGCGATTTTCACGAAATGGGTATACATTTACCCAAACTAATTGTAACGTATTAATATTGGTTAGTTCATAATTTTCGCCTACAGTGTACTATCTACCCCGCTTACACTGGCAAGCGCTTCGCTCATAATTAACTGAACGGGCTATAGAATATCAATTTTGGGTTTAAGATTACCATTTTCAACCTCCCTGGCGCAATGGTAAACGCTGTGGTCTTATAACTGGGAGGTCTTGGTTTCGATTCCCGGCGGGGGCAATTTGGGAATTTATAATTTCTGAATTGTCCCTGGTCTGGCCTAGTGGGAGGCTTTGGCCGTGGTTAGTTACCACCCTAATGTCAGTTACCACCCTAATGTCAGTTACCACCCTAATGTCTTGACCTGCCGTCAAGTGATTTAGCGTTCCGGCACGATGGCGTGACTCACGATGACTGACTAACTGATACATCACACTGATATTATAATGAAAGTTTGTATGTGTATGTGTGTGTGTCTGTTTGTTACTCTTTCACGCAAAAACTACTGGACGGATTTAGTTGAAATTTGGAACGGAGATAGATCATACCCAGGATTAACAAATAGGCTAAATTTTATCCCGAAGAGTTCCCGTGGGAACTTTTATCCACGTGGACGAAGTCGCGGACATCATCTAGTATTAATAATGTCTCGTTTTTTATTACTTTTAATTAATGTTGTTACTGGTCTCATTTGAATACTAAAAAGATCCTAAAAAAAAATTTGTAATAAGCTTACTTAACAGGAACTTCGGCCTCCTTTAATTAAAAAAGTCCTACCTTCATCATCGAGCTATAGAGCCTGTGGAGGAGCAAACTTCATACAAATATTTAATCAAACTGCTTTGTTAGATCAGTGGTAGTGGTGCAGCTTCTCCTGCAGCTCTTAAAGTTCTGAGTTCCTATCCCAGGTCGAGCCACAGAAACAAGCTTTTTTAAGCGATTAAAAAGGAGGAGGTTCTCAATTCATCGGAATCTTTTTTTTTTCTGTATGTTCCCCGATTACTCGAAGACTCGCGGACTGATTTGAGGGTATACTTCCCAGGTGGTCATAAAAAATTTAAAAAATAATAATAAAAAGATTCCAACAAATTCAGAACCTCCTCCTTTTTTGAAAGTCGGTTAAAAAGTAATCTATGTCACCCGAACCATAATAACGAATCAATTAACACCTCATCCATCAAAATCGGCTCAGTAGTGTAGGCACTGCGGTGAAACATAAGTTAATATTTACATATTACTTATTATACAGACTGCTAAAAAAGCATTTCTATTTGGCTTTGCCGTTAGACTTGTGCAACATTGCACGCTCTAGAGATCCAACATCTCTCTGTGCTTCATAAACCTGCAAATTGGAGTGATAACATTTTGCCGGCATGTAACACGGGTCAGGGGTTAATCCGGATTTGATAATACTGCTTTGACCTTATAAGCTTAATTTTGGGCCAAAAATAAATACCAAAATCGACTTCATTAAAATCTGCATCGTAGTGCTGATTGCTGAGGATTGTACTCCTTTCTTATAACTTCGACTTTAATATTCGTGACCTTAAAGGTCACGAATATTAAAGTCAAATTCGTGCTACCAAAGTTGGTCACCCATCCAGTTACCGACTCGGGTCAACGTTGCATTACCTATACAATCAGTTCATGTTATGATCTAAAAGATCATTGGCAATACAGTCAATTCCGTTAACCATGTATAGTTCTTTCAATTCACGAGGATACGCAGCTTAAGGTTGTGTGTGTGTCGTATCTATATCAGTGGGAGCGAGAGCTTGCTCGCGCCTGGCCGCTTCCACCTAGGCTCCTGACAGGCACACACACTTGCGCAATGTGCATGTACACGACGTAACCACAACTAAAGGGGTTCCGAGACGAGCAAGCAGCTTGGCGTCAAGCACGTAGATCTTAGCTTGCGTCAAGCATTTTGACCATTTACAACACTGGATTGATGCTTTAGTCAAGCATTTACGTGCTTGATCCGCGCTTGATGTGATTTTATATTTTTTCCTTGACGTGACGGCTTGACGCGACGTTTGTTTGACGTCTTGCTTGATGAGGCCGCTTGACAGGCGTAACTGGCGTATCAAACTGTTGGAGCAAGCAACAGAAATCTACGTGCTTGACGCCAAGCTGCTTGCTCGTCTCGGGCCCCTTAAAGCGCCCATAACTTCGTGAGATAAACGTACTATATCAGTCATGACCTACGATACGTTATAAAACTTTAAGAATAGGTAGGTACATTAATAGAATCAATCTAATTGAATTGACTTGTTATATCTAAGAGCAACAAGTTGATCTAGTACATTAAATAAATAATTTTGAATTTTGAAATCGTTTTGTCCGTTTGAACTCTAAAATAACACAGGCATACAGACAGATAAATAATGCGATAAAACTTATAACACCCCCTTTTTAACGAAAGGGGGTAACCTCTCGACTCTCTAATGGAAGTTTCCACACCGATCTTAAAACACTCGCCCACACAAAATATTGTGAATTCGTGTGTGTGTGTGTGTGTGTGTGTGTATGTGTGTGTGGGTGTGTGTTGGGTAGCAGACACACAGTCAGAGAGTGTTGTAACAGAGCTGTGCAAAGGGAGGGAAGAGTTCTCCAATTCTCGCTACTTATAGCCCCAGTAATTTGAAGGATTTTGTTGCGTGGTACGAAATATAGGCTTTAGCGTTGTATTTAAAAAATCTATTTAAATCACAGTCTGTATCTTATGACATAATATATAATAGTCCTTGACTGCGATCTCACCCGAGGGTAGGTAAGTGACGATGCAGTCTAAGATGGTAGAGGGCTAACTTGGAACGGGAATGGCAGTGTACATTCAATCCATACCCCTAATTTGTTTGTATATGCCATTGCTAAATCGTTAAATCGCTTGGCGGCACGTTTTTGACGGTAGGGTGGTAACTAGCCACGGCCAAAGCCTCCCACCAGACCAGACCAGAGACAAGTCAGAAATTATAAATTCCCAATCGAACCCGAAACCTCCAAGTTTTCAGACCACAGCGCGCACCACTGCGCCAAGCAGATCGTAATCAAAAATGATAGTTACAAGTACAGAATATTAATTGCGTCAAATCATTTAAATAAATACTCTCTTGCTACCACACAATAAAGTGCAATTCAGGTTGCCCTAACTTACCTTCAGTGATATTTGAACGAGCGAAGCGAGTTCTCTGAGTCAACTAGGGCGCTTGTCTGTACTGGACAGAGAAGTGTGTACGTCCAAATGTCTGTCAGAGCCCTATAATTTCTGAATTACTGAACGTAATTACTTCAAATTTAAATATAATATGTAAACTGAGGGCTTTCAGCCGAACATTGTATAAAAAAATATAAAAAGCTTTATTTCAGGGGGGCTCTCATAGAAGCATGTTTGAAGTAAAATTTTGTTTGTTGCGTTACATAGACTTGCAATATAATATTTTTTTAAAGACGACTTTGATCAGAGTACAAAAATATTTTTTTTTTAATTTTTCCCTTAAAATTGACGAAATGGGGGGCTTTCAAAGTGGAAATTTTAATTTGAGCCATATGTCAAGAATTACTGAATATTAGAACGTGAAACTTGGTTGAAAATTCAGTTATATCCTGTACTTGAACAACAAATACTAAAATTAGATAAATGTTATAAAGAATCGAAATTATTTAATTTTAAATGCTAATAGTTTCACAATAATGCTAATAGATGGCACTGTGTCAGTAAAACAGTTTTGTGTCAACTATTATTTTTTTTATTGCGTCTAATGTTAAAAGTTAATTATTACAATATATAATTAAAACTTTTGGGAATTATGGGATATCGCGAGGTCTCAGTTCGGGGCGAACCACTAATTACTAGAAGTTGCCTCTCTATCTATCACTTAACTCTTATCCCTTCGCACTTCGTCACCCCGGTGAAGTAATGGCCAATTTGACGTGAACGTGTAGTAAATGATTAATACATCTTCTTGGCGGTTCTTATGACTTGGACCATTGCTTAGCATGTTGAAAAGCGTATATTTATATAGAGATTTTATTCGCAATTCAGACGGTGCTTTGATGGCTGATTAGTTTGAGGTGAAAACGGGGTGCCAGCCTATATTTTGCACCTTTATTTCACTGAAATTATTCGGCAAGTATCCTTTGTCGCACCTAAACTTTGCTATCTATACTTATAGCAGGACGAATTTTGTACATCTATATATATAAAATTCAAAGTCCTGACTGACTGACTGACTAATCTAACTGAGATATCAACGCACAGCCTAAACTACTGAAGTTACAAACTTGAAATTTTTACAGTTGGTTCCTTTTATGACGTAGGCGCACACTAAGAAAGGATTATTGGAAATTCCACCCCTAAGGGGTTTAAATAGGGGATGGAAGTTTATATGAAACTCCGTCATTTTTCAAGCTGTTTCCATCAAAGTTGGTATTTGAGCTTTCAGTTAAAAATAAAAAAGTACGTGTATCACAGTTTTTGAAAATTCCACCCCAAAATCTAATTCCACGCGGACGAAGTCGCGGGGGCAAAAGCTATATATAATAAAACTGTAACAGGACGAATTCTGTATCTGAAATATATTTTGATTAATCGGAGGCATTAATATATAAGTCAATGATCGGAGGATGCTTTATTATCGATACTGAGCCCAAAACAATTTTTAAAACAATGCGATAATAAATAATTTAATAAAGGTTGTTACAGGGATGCTAAGTTGAATATTTGATGAAGTTACAGCCTTAAATTTTTTTTTAAAGAGGTCAAAGAACCTGTGAATATATCGCTAGGCAGTACAGTGATATTAGAATATATATTTTTTTAAAGAACAACCGCCTAGATGGTAAATCCATTTGACGATTCGAAAGCACGTTATAAAAGTTTATTTGAATAAAAAATTATTCTATTTTTTTTAAAGAGTATTAGCCAAGCTGATGTTGACTAATATCCTCATATCCCCTCCAAATAAGCGGCAAGCTGGTGCTAAGAGAGGGTGTTGAAGTTGTTATTATTATGATGTTAAAATTAAACAAAGATTACTGAATTACATAATTATTTATTTAAGAGCAACCGAGGGGACATCTTTACATTTTTAAAGTTTTAAATCAAGATAAATAGACAGTGACAGCTGTCAAACATAATAAAATGACAATTAATACAAATTGACTGTCACAGATAACAAAATGCCTTAGATTATGTTATGTGTCTCTAACAGTGGGTACGACAATAGTGCAACGGGCAGGGTTTGAACCAGCGACCCTTTAGTTTTCAGTCCACACTTTTAACCGCTGGGCCATTGAGGAATTTCTATTCTATTCAGTTTTTAGGATGTTTTATTTTTCCAATAGGTAGGTTCGTAAGGAAATTTTAAGCCGAAACCCACCTCAACAAAGGTAGGGCTTTCCACAATCAATACAACCCTTCACCCTCTAATTGGTCACGTGCTCTATAATGGTTTTTCAAGGGACAAATTCGGTGTGCGTGCCCTGGAGTAGGTAAATTGAACTTTGAATAAAGTTGAGCAAAGTTGAACTGTAATTACGAACTTTTGTTTTTGGATTTAATTTCTCCTTCACTATGTTCTGGCACGTTCCAACAAGTTCTGTTTGAATTGTTGTATTTTAAAGGACATTATATCCCAACTAGCAAAGGAGTCCTATTAAAAGACTACAAGTCAAAAAGACTACAAGATTCCCGGCGGGGGCAATATGGGATTTTAAAATTTCTGAATTGTCTCTGGTCTGGTCTGGTGGGAGGCTTTGGCCGTGGCTAGTTACCACCCTACCGCCAATGAGCGATTTAGTGTTCCGGCACGATGGCGTGTAGAAACAGATTAGGGGTACGGGTTGAATATACACTGCCATACCCCTTCCAAGTTAGCCCGCTACCATCTTAGACTGCATCGTCACTTACTATCAAGGACTATGTTGTCATCCAATAAAAAAAAGTAGATGTTTTGACTAGTTTCTTTTATTTGACATCAGGTGACCCGCCTGCTCGTTTACTCGCTAAAATTCAAATTCAAATTCATTTTATGTTGGCCAACTTGTAGCTCTTATGACACGTCATAAATCTACCACCAGTTCGGAATACAGATTCTGCTGAGAAGAGCCGGCAAGAAAGTCAGCAGTTGCTCTTTTCAAAAAAAAAAAAAAAATTACAATAGGTAACAAAACTATGCTATGTACACAGTGCTTCTTAAAAAAAATGCTTCTGCATTTGACTGATCTTCTGATATACTCAAGGCACAAAGGGTAAATAAATGTGTGACTGCTTGACACGTAGACGTGAATCAAATGTTTTAGACGTATAAGGACCCTTGTTCTGAGTGCCCGCACCCGTCCAATTAGCAAGCTATATTTCTTGGGGTGATATAAGAAATACTTATCCTAAAACTAGTTGATATACGAAACTTCTAGTTGATAAATGGTGATATAAGATATATTTATCGTAAAACTAGTTGATGCCCGCGGCTTTGCTCGCGTGGATTTAGTTCTTAAAATCCCGCGGGAACTCTTTTTCCGGGATAAAAAGTAGCCTATGTCACTCTGCCGATACTCAACTACACCATGCAAAAAATCACGTCGATCCGTTGCTTCGTTGCGGCGTGATTGAAGGATAAATCAACAAACCAACACACTTTCGCATTTATAAAAAAAAAAGTGACGATGCAGTCTAAGATGATAGCAGGCTACTTTGGCAATGGCAGTTTTGGCAAATACGGGACCCGGGACGGAGATATTAGCGATCAGCAGTATCCGCAATCTTTCAGCCCCGGTAGACCCGTGGATCCCGCGTACATAATCCCGCAACACTGATCCCGCAAGTACGCTACTCCGCAGTTGCGGAATTGGATTCCCTATAAGGGACCAACTGACAGTGCCCACGTTTCCATACAATATTAAGTCAAATCGCAGAAATGCACTAGCCCATAGTAAACAGCTCCATTACTCATGTACCCACTAACCCCTAATAAAATATGAATTCAAAGCTGGTTTGATAGATGGCGAGCGTTCAAGCGGTCGACGGCCTGGTCCTTTGTGTGTCTAATATTACTTGTAAATAAATAATTTTAGTATGGTTTTTCGGCTTTTATGGACGGATATACACGTTGAGTTCTTTTTTTTTAATCGATGAAAAGATAGCCCTTGACTGCGATCTAACCTGATGTTAAGTGACGATGCAGTCTAAGATGGTAGCGGGCTAACTTGGAAGGGGTACAGCAGTGTAAATTCAACCCATACCCCTAATCGGTTTCTACACGCCATCATGCCGGAACGCTAAATCGCTTGGCGGCACGTCTTTGACGGTAGGGTGGTAACTAGCCACGGCCAAAGCCTTCCACCAGACCAGACCAGAGACAATTTAGAAATTATAAATTCCTAAATTGCCCCGCCGGGAATCGAACCCGAGACCTCCCAGTTATAAGACCACAGTGCTAACCACTGCGCCAGGGAGGTCGTCATTTTACCCCCTTAGAGGCGGAATTATCAAAATTCCTTTCTTAGTGGATGCGTATCGATAGCTACCTACTTATATGCTAAATGCCAGCTTGATCCGATCAGTGGTTTGAGTTGTGTGTTGGTAGATCAGACAGACAGTCATCTTTTCATATATTCAGAAGATTGGTGCTAATTTTGGTGATTGAGTTTCTTGCTGCTTCTTTCCAGATGGAATGGCATTCCAAACCAGTGGTAAATTGAGTTGAAGATCCAAAAGCACAATTATAAAGATTGATTAATCTTTTTATTTGTTGACAAGATAGTCCTGTGATCTCACCTGGTGGTAAGTGAAGACGCAGCCTAAGTTGGTGTGCGCTTGCCATGAAGCTGTCTATTTACTCTTGATTTAAAAGATACCCAAGTTATAGTTGTTGAAAAAACGGAGGCCGCAAGGGCATACCAAATTTTTGCAGAGCGTATTAGGAACGAGGAAGCAAAGCGCTTGGTGCGAGATCGTGGAATTTCGACCACGTAGCGGTGCAGATTCATGCGATGCCTTGCGGTTAGGATAGACTGTTAGGCTATTTCTGTACTGGATCTGATACGAATCCGATTCGAACCCGAGAATTCTCGATTCGATGTAGCCTTAGTTCTATTCGTAGGAAGGATAAAAAGTAGCCTATGTCACTCTCCAGTGTGGCTAACATGCGCGCCACGAGAAAATTTTGTCTACACTTTACTCGTGAATCTCTGTAGAGATTCACATAGAGACTACAAGTAAACGTGTAGACAAAACTTTCTCGTGGCGCGCATGTTAGCCCTACAGGTCCTCAACTATACCCATGCAAAAAATCACGTCGATCCAGCTCTGCTGCAGCGTTATTGAAGGACGAATCAACAAACTAACAGACAAATACACTTTCGCAGTTATATATTAGTAGGATTACAATTGTATTTTTGCAATAAAAACATTTCTACAATTTTTTTATTTGTGGTACTTTTGAATTGAAGCAGCGAATTGTAAATCACTTCATCCACGTCACTCGTTAAACTTCGCCAGGCCGAGGCTCAGTTGGCCCAAGTTTTGTAAAACATTGGCCATAATCCTGACAAGTGACAGGTAATCAAATAAAGTACAGTCCAAGCTCTCGAGATTGAGGGGAACCCTTCCTTTGTTTTGAGATACGTCAAGTTAAAAGCGGTAGCGTTTATTGATACTCGAGAACTATGTATAGTTCTTGCAATTCACAAGGGCGTTTGAGTTTTACTAGTGGTTACCTTCTCTCTCACGTAGCTCTCGCTCACACTTATACAGATACGACACACACACAACCATGAGCCACGCGCCCTCGTTAATTGCAAGAATAGTATAGAATGTAGTGCTGCTATGCTGTACTTATAGGTTCTTAATAAGCTGATCATCACACAAATCAAAGGCTTGCAGATACTCAAAATATTGTTATAATGAATTTTCCAAAGGAACGATAGCAAATTTTACAGTTATTTATAACTAGCTGATGCTCGCGACTTCGTTCGCGTGGAATTAGTTTTCAAGATCCCGCAGGAACTATAACTTTTTTCGGGATAAAAAGTAGCCTATGTTTTAATTCAAGATATAATCTATCTTGATGTTAAATTTCAGCCAAATCGGTCCAGTAGTTTTTGAGTTTATTCATTACAAACATACACACAAAAATACAAACCTTTCCTCTTTATAATAGTAGTGTAGAAGTGTAGATGTAGATGAATTCAACACGACTTGCTCAGTCTGTGTCAGTCTCAGTCTCAGTCAACTGATCGGAGAGAAGTTTTGTTATGTAAAGTACTAAGAAGCCGATCAACTCGGGTGGCTGCAGCTAGTTGAATGACTGAGGCACATGATTTAAGTTTAGTTTTAACTTCTTAATTCACCAAGCTAATCTCTTCAAATGCAATTGCCAGTGATAGCAAACAAATCGGCAGCCATCCAACCTTCGTAGACGTTAGACTCCACAGCAGTTGGGCTAAAATCATGGAAAAACGAAAATACAAAACTAATTGCTAGAACTTCATCAACATCCACCTCTAACCTCATCAATGCTATCCAGTGTTGATTGTCGTTCAGCGCAAGCCTATTTCGAAAAAAAAATAAGAATTTGCTAACCACTAGACCAGAGATTATCAAACTTATTTCTTTTACCGCCCCCTTTGAAGATCAATTATTTTTCAGCGCCCCCAATTTTTTATATACTCCTAAAACTTAAATACCACAATTAAGAAATTACCATAAATCAACCATCGCTCCCCTAAATCACGTCAACGCCCCCTATTTTTTTCTGGGCCCCTTGACGCCCCCCTTTAGGTCTCCAACGCCCACAGGGGGGCGTTATCGCCCGTTGAGAAAGACTGCACTAGACCAACGACTACCGCCAAAGTTCCCAACTTGCACCCGACTCGCCCAAATAAATCGCGGTCATATTTTTTGCAAGGCCAGTAACTATCGGCCCATCTGCCGGCATCGGCCAACCATTGACGCTTACATTTAGATTTGGATCGGACAGCTCGGCTTAACGGCAGTGGAATCGGTTCAACCTTTGTTCGATGGGATGATCGTTATTTTAACTGATTGTTCGGAAAGTTGCTGTTGCATCGTACTGTGTCAAACTTTTCGAGGACATCAGAGTGAGAATATTTTTTTAAAATCCAAAATAGGCGTGCGCTAGACGACAATTAATACTGGATAGCACTGATGAGGTCTAGGTTGGAGCGCAATTGCCTAGAAGATGCCTATTCACTCTTGTCTTGAAGGCACTCAAATTATAGGAATATCAGAGAGTTGAACCTTAAAGGTTTATCTTAGGAAGCTGGTCACGTTTTTCAAGTTCGCATTCTTCTTTTTACCGCTTTATGTGCGCGTATTAAAATTTATTTCAATTTCTTAAAAAAAAAAAGTTTTAAAATCCATCTCTAAAGTAAAAAAAAGTCTAAAAGAGTATGTAAAAAAAGTCTAAAAGAGTATGTAAAAATCCTTATAATAATTTTTTTTATGAATACAGTCTTATGCGCTTTCTATTGCTGTTTTCGAGAGGAGAGATGGTAGCAACATGGATAAAAATATTACCCGTGTTACTACTGATAGTAATACCTACTGTTAGTAAGAATAGTAACGAACGGAAAAATGGATAGATTTAAAAAAAAAAACTGGTACACCTCAGTACAGTGAACTTATTTATTTTCTAACCAAACGTGCACGTAATTTATCCCCTTCTGTAAGTATTATATTTTATCTAGGGATCTCTCTGGAACGATAAATTTATTCTGAAAAATGTGGTCTCCTCAAATTCTTATCACTTTAAGTGAATCCTTAAAGTCCTGAAGCAGAAAATAAGCAAGGAATAGCGAAGGAGGTCCCTATCTGTATATTATCATAGCCTTTTAAATCCACCCAATAAAATTAGTCCGTTCTGCTCTGAATATTGTAGTGTTGGCGAAATCTTATCGATATTGGCTATAAGGAACTATATGTACTTTATAAATTGTTGTTATTTATTTTGCCAAGCTTAATAATATGGATATTCTATTTTTGGTCGAATTAATTATTTAAAGGAACTATCCTTCTACTTCGAAACTGGGTCGGGTCAACTTTCCTTCATTTGGGACACGATCGTACTTTACACACCTAACTCTGTTTAACGCAAGATTCTAAGACAGTTGAGGAATCTACTCGTATTACCGAAGAAACTTTGTGGTTTATGTGCTACATGAACAATTTATGGAAATAAGAGAGGAAGAATAGAAATTCATCTTATCTCAACAGGACATTTGAATGAATAAAGGAATGAATTAAATAAATGAATGGATGAATGAATGAAATGAACCAAATACAAACACAATATCCCAAAAACAAAAACAAGTTTCTTAGTTGTGTAGAGTTTGAATCATTACTTCCTAAGGGGAAATAATAAAGGGTCCTTCATATTAAACTTCATTGACCTCTTAAAAGATCTTGAAGAAATTTGGCACAGAAATAGCTTGTATCCCGAAGACGGAACAAGCATAAGCAAGGAAAAGAAAAGACTTTTCACGGAATTTAAAAAAAAAAAACCTAAATTCATGTAGATGAATACACGCATCAGTTTATAGAAATAATTAATTAGCTTTATCATTAAAGTATTCTGCTATCGTTACCCTTTAAAAAAATTTTCACGCCAATTTACCTATGTTTTCAATAATATTTTATTTTTGCAATTTTCTAACTAAACTGAACATACATAGTTGCGTTAAAATTTTGTACACCAAAATTGGCGTGAATATCTAAAGCTACAATTTTGTTAAAACATTTTTGCCACAGTTCAGTAGAAAACACTGCTTTTTGACTGAACTCAAGCATTCTCAACTCGAAAAACACTTTTTTGAATTTTTTTTCCAAATTCATCCATTGTGTGAAAAATCATTGAAATAGATAGAAAAATTACTTCTATTCTGTTGCGGTATGATGATGGTCAAACCAAGAAACTGACACCAGTTCACGTAATAGTTTCTTTCTTCTTTTTCTTTTCTTTCCTAATAAATAAATAGCCATTTATTCCCAAAATTATAGTCAAATTGTTAGATACATCCTTTAGTCAACTACATTATTTAGTCAATTTATCATAATTATTGAACTAGCTTTTGCCCCCGCGACTTCGTCCGCGTGGAATTAGATTTTGGGGTGGAATTTTCAAAAACTATGATACACGTACTTCTTTATTTTTAACTGAAAGCTCTAATACCAACTTTGATGGAAACAGCTTGAAAAATGACGGAGTTTCATATAAACTTCCATCCCCTATTTAAACCCCTTAGGGGTGGAATTTCCAATAATCCTTTCTTAGTGTGCGCCTACGTCATAAAAGGAACCAACTGTAAAAATTTCAAGTTTGTAATTTTAGTAGTTTAGGCAGAGGCTGTGCGTTGATATTTCAGTCAGTCAGTCAGGACTTTGAATTTTATATATATAGATTAGGCTTTCCAAATATTTTTGCCTCAATTTAATTAATGTTTGAAGCCTGAAAACTGAATGAACTGAAAACTGGAAGATCGCAGATTCGAACCCCACCCGTTGCACTATTGTCCAACCCACTCCTAGCACAAGCTTTTCTCTTATTTGGAGGGGAGAGGACAATATACCTAGGTCAAGTTCAACTTGGCTAAAATTCTTTATAAAAAAAATTATTGTTTGACTAGTTGATGCCCGCAACTTCGTTTGCATGGATTAAGGTTTTGTAATTCCCGCGGGAACTCTCTTATTTTCCGGGATAGAAAGTAGCCTGTGTTTAATTCCACACTATAATCCAAATTTCAGCCAAATCGATTCAGTACTTTTTTCGTGAAAGAGTAACAAACATCCAACCATCCATACTAAGTTATATGTATTTATTCATTCGGGACAAATAAAATTACAATATAAATATAACAAAATAAAAACTTAAATAAATAACTTAAATAAATTAAAACTACCACTACTTATATTTACAAAAAATACACGCCGTCCAAGTGGTCGTTTATGGGCATGGTGCCCAAAACACTGGCGCTATTCCCTCGTTGTATAGCGAGGCTTAGGCGTTGGGCTAAATAAGCGCCAGCTCTTTGGTCACCTGAGGCGTGGATCAGTCTTTCGGACACGACATTCATAAAATTCTTCGTGTCCGATGACCATGGGCCCAGAGTCTCAAAAGCAAGCGCCGCAAAAACGTAGTCCTTAGAAATGGCTGAGTATTTGCGGCGCTTGAGTAATTGAGCAGATTCGGCAGCTGCACCCGCTTTTTGGCACGAGCCCTGTAGATGGGACGCTGCCAACGTATCAACGCAGGTTGCATCCCACACCAGCGCTCGACCCATCGTCCACGGTACTATAGTCATCCCGTCCGGCCTCTTGCCGTCATCCCTGAACAAACCGGAGGGTTCCAATTGTGCAGGGATGGAGGCAGTGACCAGAGCGCGACGGACTATATCATTAAGAGCACCGTGGCGATACAAGCGGCCTGCGCTCCGAATGCAACTGAGTCCATGATGACCAAACCGATCCACTTGGCTGCCGCAAGGACAGCGATGAGACTCGCACACCTTAATCCCCAAACGTAAGCAAACGGTTACACGAAGAGCTGTCCTGTCAAGAATCGTCCCTAGGCTATGAGATGGCAGAGCGTGTAGCCAGTGACCTGACTCTTTTTCGGATACGGCTAAAACACGGGCTTTATCCGTAGCCGAGGTGCACTGTGCAACGAGATCCGCATGTGTCTTGACAACACGCGGTTTGTCCCAAAGACCCTGGCATTCCACAGCCGAAGGAAAACTCTCCCCAGGACAAGAAGCACTCCAGGCCAACTTCGCCTCCGCAAGACTCTCCACAACAACATCAGTCGGACTAGTCAGGTTAAGGATCTGACTGATGAGTGTGATAGAGCCAGAAGCGGAAGATAAGAAAGCCGGAAGTGCCACGCTCGATATGGACCGTATGCCTAAGCCACCGTATTTAACAGGTAGGCTCGCTTGGGTCCAGGCGCGGTCATCTAACTGTAAATTTAGAATTTTGGAAAGAGTATCTTTAAGAGATACGTCTAGAATAGAAGTTAAAGAAGGAAATTTCCAAAAGGGACTGCACCGTAGCAAATACATAAATTTTGGCGCAAATAGACATAACCGTAAAATGTATAAGGCCATGTGTGGCTTTATATCTAAAAGGCGAGGCGAAAATTTATTGAAATGATCTAATTTAGAATTTAGCAACCATACTTACAAACTTTCGCGTTTATAATATTAGTAGGACAAGTCAAGTTCAAATTCAAATTCAAAATTTATTTATTTCATGTAGGCTACCTTGTAGCACTTATGACACGTCATAAACCTACCACCGGTTCGGAATGCAGATTCTGCTGAGAAGAACCGGCAAGAAACTCAGCAGTTGCTTTTTTCAAAAAATAAAATAATTTTACAATAAGTAACCAAACTAAGCTATGTATACAGTGCTTCCACAGTGAAGCTTCAAAAATGCAATACATATATCCCAACACATTTCAACACGGGAAGACAATCTATCGATATTTTGCTGTGTCACATCACTAGTTTTTATCGCCGAGCGCTCAATCGCATCCTTCGCCTGACGTATTGCTATTCATTCTTCTCCCAAGTCAGACACCTATTTATTCAGTAAATCCCAAATCCACCACATCTCGCGGTTAGGTAATTTAAGTGCCCTTAAGTACGTACTTCGGTTTGTTTCATGTCCTTTTAAATAAGGATTTGTGTTTTACAATTGGGTAAAATATCATTGGATGTAGTTGATCTTAACACATTGAATGCCAGCTACGCAATATTGCGTAGGGGTATAGTAATGCAGGGGCCAAATACGTAATACAACGTAGCACTTTCTTACAATTTAAATGGGTATTTGCATTATTAGGCCTCCTTGAGCGTGGAGACCGAATCCAGAAATTTCTGAGGTTATTTTCGTTACGGAATTTCTGGATTCGGTCTCCACGCTGGCCCGCGATAGAAGCTATGCAATAGCTTAAAACGCTCCACTAGAAACCACGTTCATTTAACGAGGGCTCGTGGCTCATGGTTGTGTGTGTCGTATCTGTATAAGTGTGAGCGAGAGCTTGCTCGCGCCTGACCGCTCCCACCTAGGCACGCACACTTACGCAATATGCATGTACACGACGTAACCACAAGTAAAGCGCCCGTAACTTCGTGAGATATTCAAATTCAAATTCAAAATTTATTTATTTCATGTAGGCCAACTTGTAGCTCTTATGACACGTCATAAATCTACCACCGGTTCGGAATGCAGATTCTGCTGAGAAGAGCCGGCAAGAAACTCAGCAGTTGCTCTTTTCAAAAAAATAAAATTATTTTACTATAAGTAACCAAACTAAGTATACAGTGCTTCCACAGTGAAGCTTCAAAATTCGGCTTTCTCCCTTCATAATAATAGCAAAAAAAAAAAAACGCTCCACTGTAAACCACATTCATTTCACGAGGGCTCGTGGCTCATGGTTGTGTGTGTGTCGTATCTGTATAAGTGTGAGCGAGAGCGCGCCTGACCGCTCCCACCTAAGTTCGTGACAACTAGGCACGCACACTTACGCAATATGCACGTACACGACGTAACCACAAGTAAAGCGCCCGTAACTTCGTGAGATAAACGTACTATACCCGCACTGATAAGTTATTGGATCTATATAGAATATTAATAACAGCGAAACTTTAATAAAACTAACATTGCAATATCATCACCCGTTTTAAATTAATAACCCTCACGTCTGAACTTTAAATTAACATAACAGCGGCACGTGTTCGTATAAATTATATCTACGTGCCGCTTCTGCGCTGTAATAATAATAAAGTAAGTTATTATATCGCATAAATATTAATAAAAAGCTTTATTGTTAGTTTACTATGTCTTCTTTATTAGGACAGGGGCTGACCTTGTGAGGTTCCTCGGACGGAAATTCTTGTGTGGGGATATTGGGTGTTATTCCAAACGACTGTTCTCCATCTAGTAAGTACTATTTATTACTCAACCTTACAGTCTAAAAGATACATCTTATATACTAACCTAAACTACGTCATCTATACTACACCTCACTTGCTAGGAAATCTGTAAGTCTTTGAGCCATTGCCTTATTATAGGTTTCTGACGACCTCCCTAGCGCAGTGGTGAGTGCTATGGTCTTATAACTGGGAGGTCTCGAGTTCGATTCCCAGCGGGGGCAATTTAGGAATTTATAATTTCTGAATTGTGTTTGGTCTGGTCTGGTGGGAGGCTTTGGCGGTGGCTAGTTACCACCCTATCGTCAAAGACATGCCGCTAAGAGATTTACCGTTCCGGCACCATGGCGTGTAGAAACCGATTAGAGGTATGGGTTGAATCTACACGGCCATACTTCTCCAAGTTAGCCCGCTACCATCTTAGACTGCATCGTCACTTACCATCAGGTGAGATCGCAGTCAAGGACTATCTTATCATCGAATAAAAAAAACTAAATTCAAAAAATTAAATTTTTTGTCTGTCTGTCTATTTGTTTGTTGACGCTAATCTCGGTAACGGCTGAAACGAATAAAAAAAAAATCAAACGGGAATGAAATCACATAAACTATTCAATTAAGTATAAAAATGAATCTAAATTAAGAATACGTTTCCACATTTCCACTTAAAAGTCGTGCAATGCTTTTAAAATCCGAGATACATTTAAAAATAATGCCACAGAGAGCATTTCCTTACAAAAAGGCCTCACTCAGGTTAGCGTGGAGGAGAGATTTTCTACTTGACGCGTCGTATTGAAAGGGAGGCATTCTTTTCAAAAAATTGTTATTTAAACTCCTCATATTTATTTTTTTAGAAGAACCATAATGTAAAGCTGTTTTGTGGCTTTCTTTAGAATTTACCTAGGCAAAGCCTCAATAGCCCAACAGTTAACTGAAAACTGAAAGGTCGCAGGTTCGAATTCCACGCGTAGCACTATTGTCGTACCCACTCCTTGCACGGGCTTTCCGCTTATTTGGAGGGGAGCTTGGCCTTTTAAAATCCGTGATACATTTAAAAATAATGCCACAGAGAGCATTTTCCTTACAAAAAGGCCTCACTCAGGTTAGCGTGGAGGAGAGATTTTCTACTTGACGCGTCGTATTGAAAGGGAGGCATTCTTTTCAAAAAATTGTTATTTAAACCCCTCATATTTATTTTTTTAGTAAAACCATAATGTAAAGCTGTTTTGTGGCTTTCTTTAGAATTTACCTAGATAAAGCCTCAATAGCCGAACGGTTAAAGGTGCGGACTGAAAACTGAAAGGTCGCAGGTTCGAATCCTACCCGTTGCACTATTGTCATAGCCACTCCTAGCAGAAGCTTTTCGCTTATTTGGAGAGGAGCTTGGCTAATCCTAATAATACTAGTGGTTCGCCCCGAACTGAGACCTTGCGGTATCCCATAATTCCCAAAAGATAGTTTTAATTATATATTATAAATATTAACTTTTAACATTAGACGCAAAAAAATAATAATAGTTGACGCAAAACTGTTTTACTGATACAGCGTAATCTATTAGCATTATTGTGAAGCTATTAGCATTAAAAATTAAATAATTTCGTTTCTTTATAATATTTATCTAATTTTAGTATTTGTTGTTCAAGTACAGGATATAACTGAATTTTCAACAAAGTTTCAGGTTCTAATATGCAATAATTTTTGACATATGGCTCAAATTAAATCTCCACTTAAAAGTTAAATAATTTCGTTTTTTTATAATATTTATCAAATTTTAGTATTTGTTGTTCAAGTACAAGATAGAACTGAATTTACCACTAAGTTTCAAGTTCTAATATCTTGTTATTCTTGACATATGGCTCAAATTAAAATCTCCACTTTGAAAGCCCCCCATTTCGTCAATTTTAAGGGAAAAATTAAAAAAAATATATTTTTGTACTCTGTTCAAAGTCGTCTTTAAATAGATATATCGCAAGTCTATGTAACGCAACAAACAAAATTTCGCTTCTATGAGAGCCCCCCTGAAATAAAGCTTTTTATATTTTTTTATACAATGTTCGGCTGAAGGCCATCAGCTTACATATTATATTTAAATTTGAAGTAATTACGTTCAGTAATTCAGAAGTTATAGGGCTCTGACAGACATTTGGACGTACACACTTCTCTGTCCAGTACAGACAAGCGCCCTAGTTGACTCAGAGAACTTGCTTCGCTCGTTCAATTATAAATGCGAAAGTTTGGATGTTTGTTACTTAATCACGTCGCAACGACTCAACCGATTTGGCTGAAATTTGGCACAGAGATAGATCTGCAATAACACTTAGCCTACTTTTTAATCCGGGAAATAATTTGATTTTTTTTAATCGATAGAGAAATCTAGCGATGTGGCACCATAAAGTTTTTTTTAACATCCATATTCCATAAGTTACTTACATTAAGGTCCTCATTGTATTATGACATATCAAAACAATATTGAAATAATATTACTCGGTAGTAAGGCCCCTGCACTGGTAGCATGGGCAGGAGATAAAAGTTTTATCCCCCGATTTTACCCACTAACAGGGGATAAAATTATCTTTTCCTATGCTAAAGTATGGCGACAGGGGAAAGGCAAAGTATATTCTTATAAGAATATCCACTGTGGATATTATTTCCACCGTTTTGCTCATGCTCGACAGATGGATAAAAGATAGCGAGGGGATAAACATTTTATCCTTTCCCCGGGGATAAAATTTCTCCCGCCCATGCTACCAGGGCTGATTTGCTTAGGTGATCGAATTAAGAACAGTAGGGTTAGTGTAAGTTTTAATTCGATTGATCGTATTCGTATACGATGACATTAGCGTCAAAGTAAAATGAACCTTAACACTATTGATTTAAAGTCTCGAGACCTTAACAGTAGGTATCGATTTTAGTTTGCAGCGTTAAATCCTCCTAGTTTGCAGCGTATACGTATACGTTAAAGTATAGGAATGCATCCACGAAATTGAGCTCTAGTTCAATGTAGTTATGGTCTACTTTGACGCTAAAGGTAGGTAGGGTTACTATAAGATTTAATTAGATTGATCGTATTCGAATTCGATGGCATTAGCGTCAAAATAAAATGAACCTTAAATTTATTAGGTTTAAGTAAAATATAAAATTAATGGGCATAAGAGAGAATGAGACGTTACACTAAATTTTAATGATATTATACGAGGGAAACTTTATAGACCGGGCAGTTTGTTAAATATTACATCTCAATGTAAAGGTATAATCATACAGCAATGCTATGAACGCGCGTTTCTTGTTTTTTAAGGCAAAGATTTAATTATTTGTGTAACGTTAATTAACTTAAATCACTGTACATTAAACCTACCTATTCTCATTTACTGTCTAATATTATGTCATTCAGTGTCAATTTCACCACAGTCGATTGACGTTTAACCGAGAAATAAATTGGGCGTTCTGACAGTTCGACCTATACGTAGAATAGAGTTATATATGATTATGGCACAAATTTTTTTTATTGCATTTTTAAGCCTAAAAAGATCTCTAATATTTACTAGTGAAATCAAAATTTTAAAAAGTTATACAAGGTGTTAGTTAATGTCCCTATCCTACCGAAACCTATAAGTTGGGGTCGGTGTATAGATACATGAAAAAATATCATGAGACGTGTAGCTCATATCCTGGCCAAGTTATGAGGACTTCAAAAATTCACCATAAATGTATCGGTGGCAGCCCTTTAAAACAGCTGATTCAATGGCAATGAACTGCCAACGATAAAACTATGAATGAATATTTGTAGGCCTACACCGTACTACTTGCTATGCTATAACGTTGCGATAAAATATTCCAGATGCGATACCTAACCATTAATCGGCATGTAATTAAACCTGTAACCTGTAGTTTTGTTCAGTAGAGTGAAAACCGATTAGAAATCTCGTATTTTTGCAAGAATATTCCCGACTACTTTCGGACTCCATAAGTTAAAGTCCGTACCTACGTAATCCATAAAGTGACTGCCGCCTCTTTATTTGCAGGTAATTAATATCTCGCGTTGTGGTTTTGATTAACAATGACTGTATGTGAATGAACAATGTGTGTGAAATTTTTAATAATAAATCAATTGCAAAACGATACAATAATTATTATTATCGCTTGTAGTACAGTGCAAACATAGTACTAGCATTGAAGTTGAAAGCGAGCGGTATTCGGCGTAGTGATTTGCACCGGAGAAGTGATTTTTCACCGGAGAATCACCGGTGAGTCTCCGGTGAAAGTAATCGGTGTTTAACCGATTATTATTGAATCATAACTCAAGTAATTTTATTATTTAAATAAAAAGAAGTTTGTTGATCAACATTGTTAATTATTTAATAACATTTATTCAAATACAATTACTTTATCATTATTTCCTACCTCCTTAAATAATAATTATCATAATAAAGTAAAATATTTTTTTCTTAATATTTTTTTTATTTAAAACCTTTACAATACATCTAATATCATTTTGAGTTCACACAATATCGATGCGCTTAAAATTCCATTACATTGTACTAGAACATTAACAGTTAAAAACATTTTAATTGATGCTAAATCTGTATTCGAATTCACCGGAGATCTCCGGTGAATCTCCGGAGAATGGCAAATCACCGGTGATTTTCACCGCTGCTCGAAATAGCTAGCGGCGGGCGGTGTCTCTTTGGCGGCGTTCTTTGGCGGCGGCGCCCGCCGGTAAGGCCGAGCACACATTGGGGTGCGAAGTCGCAGTATTGTAAAAATCATAGACGTCGCACAACGCACCGTGGAAATGTCCGCTGTGCACCGTAAAAATCTGTACTATTCTATCGGTATCCACACTTCCCAGCGTGTGCATGTCAAGATGATTAATTACGATAACGATTATCTGATTTTCTTGATTCAGGAACGTCCTGTCCTTTGGGAGAAACCAATGGAAGAATACAAAGATAAATTTCTACTAAAGTACTTAGTGTGGTCCATGTCTCATTAGAAACTAAACTAATGGACAGAGTTTTCTCGTACGATGTCTTATGCGATGAAATTTTTCGTTGCGTAAACGCAACCGCAAGTCTTGTTTGTAGCCTCGCCTTTACTTGCACGGCGCGTCAAAGTAATATTGGTGTATCGTAAAATTACGTGGAATACTAGGGCACCATGAAAATAAGGAGACTTAGAAAATAATATTTTTTGATAGTGTTTGTCTTTAGAAATTTTGCCTTTACCTCGGGAAAAACAACACAAAATACTTGTATTATGCAAGATTTTTGCTTAACTATTTTTAAAGGAATTGGTGATAATTGCGAGTGCATTTAATAATTTTGGAATCTAACAGTAAATACCAAATGTTAGGTACGTTCCTGAGATGAAAATGTGGCTTTTCAAATGTAACACTTTTGTTAATAAGTAATTTTTAAATTGCTACCTAAAAAAGTATTCAGTTTTTCATTTTACAAGTTATTTGCCAAAAGAAAGTCAAAATATTGTTTTAGGACTAGGGATTCGATGACCTCCCTGGCGCAGTGGTGACCGTTGTGGTCTTATAACTGGGAGGTCTCGGGTTCGATTCCCGGCGGGGGCAATTTAGGAATTTATAATTTCTAAATTGTCTCTGGTCTGGTCTGGTGGGAAGCTTTGGCCGTGGCTAGTTACCACCCTACTGTCAAAGACGTGCCGCCAAGCGATTTAGCGTTCCGGCACGATGGCGTGTAGAAACCGATTAGGGGTATGGGTTGAATTTACACTGCTAAACCCCTTCCAAGTTAGCCCGCTACCATCTTAGACTGCATCGTCACTTACCATCAGGTGAGATCGCAGTCAAGGGCTATCTTGTCATTGAATAAAAAAAAGGGATTTTTTTTAAGAAAAACGGGTAAAATTAAAATCATGACTGGCAACACTCGTCTTGCGGCTTTAATTTTTTGGAATTACAATTTACAACGCAGTTGCACGTGAACGGTTGCGGTATAATCAACTATCGATTGCGTCTCTGTTAAGTGAACTGTGGAATGGAGTATTTATGACATAATCATGTGTGTCAGTTTGTGAGTGTTGTGAGGAGTGTGTGGTTTACATGTTCGGTTGCAAATCTGCTGCGGTCTGAGTTCGAATCCTGCGTAGTCGGTCATAACATTTTTAGAGTTGAGTTTCTGCCAAGAAACCCCCAGTACCGGCCTAGAGTTAGGAAACTAGGGGCGGCTCTGTTTGAGCTTCTTGAGTCTAAACTAAATCAATCTGGAAGGGAGACCTGTGCCACTCGCAAGTTATTTAAAGATGAACCTAATTAGACCCTCCAATCCAAGTACATCCATACCTCCAAGCTGCTGCAGCTGCGGTTGGTGGGCTTTAATTAATCTTAAAATTTATCATTGATAACATGTTCTCCGAGGAACGGGAGTGACACAACGCCAACTTTGTAATTTAACTCCAGGCCGATACTTACTGATAATTTGTTGTCAGAAACCCAATAAGGCAAGGCGTGTGTAATTTTGAACCGACCCGGGAATCGAACCCAGACCTCGTTATCCGGTCATCACCACTACTGACGTAGTGTACGTAGTAACGAGGCAAAGTGGTCGACTTGTCAGTCGTCAGCAAAGGTCGTCAGTGATTTCGCGCTTACCTACCTATTCCGAAAAGACATCACGTGACATCAAGTGCGCGGCACTCGGTAAGAATTTACGACTTTTTCTAAACATCGAACTTTTTTGTACTAGGGAATCAGGAATTGAAAGGGATTTATGTGGCGTGTTGTTATTATGTCTAGTTAGGGTTTCCAAAATGTTTTTTTCTTAATTAATTAATTATTTTTGTATGAAAGTTTTTGATAATTAATTTTTACTTTTTACCACCGCCATTGTGTTTATAGGGTCAAAGTGCATGGGTGGTTGCTGGTAAGTTATACACATTAACAAACACCTTGTATAGATCCAAAGATACCAGTCGAATAAAGGTATATGTAGTTTATTTCTCCAAAGAAGAAGGGCCCGACAGCACAAGTGTCAGTATTCACTGTCCTGATCAGCGCGAACGGAGGGTCACATCTGCAGTTGTATTCATGTTCTCCGAAATGATAGTGTGCACACGCTCGCACTTTTATCTGCTATTTTCGTGTTAATTTTGTTATTATTTTTTACTATATGTGCTCAAAATTAAAAATACATGCTCAAAACATATGATCTTCCCTTTGTTAAAGCCAAAAAAAATTTAATATAGTAATACGACAAATGCCGTGGAGATAAAAAAAATGGAAAAATGGATGTTCCAGGTAAGTAAATGGAATTTTCTTTCTTCAGCTTTGTAATTATAATACATAGATTGCTCTTAGATAGTTGTATATAATAATTTTTACATATATATATTTTTAAAGCTAAATAATTAAGTTAAACGGTTCCACATTCATATAGAACATTATACCTCGGAATGTTAGATTTTACTACAAAAAACAATCAAAAAAAGAAATATCAATTCATTACACTCATTAAACATTAATTCATACATTTTAATGAGTAATCAATAATATTAATTATTTTACCATACTACTTTATTATTCGGAAATCATGTAAAATATATCGGGACAATGTGCACAAGTTACTTTGTTCGAGGGAAATTATTTTGAAATTATGAGGTATATGTGTAAATGTTCTTTTATTCTTGGTTTCACATTGAGATATATATCCTTATTCAACTGAAAACTACCATAAAAGGCTAAAATTAATAATTTTTTTTATGTTAAGAATTTATAAAAAAACTACATAAAACTATTTAGATCTGTTTTCTGTAGTTAATTGCTTTAACGTTTTAATTATGTTAATTATTGTTTTCAGAAAATGGCAGTGTCAGTAGTGGAGCTTTTACAATAAAAGCCCTGGTAGCATGGGCGGGAGAAATTTTATTCCCGGGAAAAGGATAAAACGTTTATCCCCTCGCTTAGCTTTATCCACCCGTCGAGCATGGGCACAGCGGTGGAAATAACACTCAGTGAATTTACTTATAGAAATATACATCGCCTTCTCCTCTGTCGCCATGCATAGGGAAAACATAATTTTATCCCCTGTCAGTGGATAAAATCGGGGTTAAAACTTTTATCTCCTGCCCATGCTACCAGTGCAGCACTACCACAGGGAGCTGAATAAATTAGGCAAGAGGTCCCTGATGTATGGGAAGATTGATATATCAAATGGAACTGTAAGAGACAGTCGATTATCTATACTGCAGCCGGCATATAATGATAAATACCAGTTTTTGCTACTGACAAAACTAGCCATAAGGCTGCACCATGTTGCTGAAAATTCTATAAAAGACTAGCGGACGCCCGCGACTTCGTCCGCGTTCTTAAATTGTTGAAATTTTTCCTGAATTTTCTTTGCTATAAACCTCACGCAGCCCGAGACTTTTCCAACGAATGCAAAACCGTGGAAATCGTTTCGTGCGTTCTGGAGTTATAGCGTCAGGAAGGAAAACCCGACTTATTTTTATATAGTAGATAATAAATAATGTCTACCGTCGCCTGCAATTGCAACAACTAGACCTAACACTTTTAACTCGATCCAACTTTGAAAATTCCCCTGCTGTTAGCTTTGGGAATTTGTCTTGAATATCATCACCAAAATGTGTACCGACTCCCATGCCTTCTCCGTTAAATACGCATAAATTGTCGTGATGCCTTTTATTCTAACCACTATGATGATCACTGGACGCAATCACCATCTAGAACTAACTCTTACAGTGCGCCTAACGACTCTAGAGATGATGATGTGCCGCATCTTCTTTACAAATTCATTATTTTGATTGATTTAAAATTTTCATTTTGCGCGGTACCCAGTGGATCTCTGCCACCACAATATTATTTTCTTCGTGATTTAAAATATCTATTCAATTAAAATATTAATAATATAGACATAAATAACTTAGATATGATTGATTTCTTATTGATTGCCAATAATAAATCGCACTGAAAAATTGTGGAAAATAGAGAAAATGTTTTTAAATCTTTTTGTTTGCCAATATTCGGTTGTACTATTTTTAAAACTCCTGAAAGAACTTATATTCTTGTCCTTGTAGCAATTTTATTTCGTTGGTTTTATTCGAGTTTTCTATAATAGGATTATTATTAATGTTAAATAATAGTTCCTAATACGTTATTTATGTTTACGTTTTATGTTAGTTATTTATTAGTTTCATTTTGAGGTTTCTATAGTAGGATTATTAATACATACTACTTACATATTTACATAATAGTTCCTAAATTTAATTTCCTAAATATATAAAAGGATAAGGTGATTAATTATAGGATAAAGTAATTGACTGACTGACTCATCATCATCACATTGCTCAAAACACTGGATGGATCGGGCTGAAAGACATACAGATAGCTATTATGACGTAGGCATCCGCTAAGAAAGAATTTTTGAAAATTCAACCCCTAAGGGGGTAAAATAGGGGATTGAAACATCGAACTTAATGTGAGCAAAGTTGCGGGCAAAAGCTAGTATCACCTATATAAAATACAAAGTACTTTCAGTTATTTTATTATTAATTTTTACATTTTTTGTAAGACAATTTTATAGTAGGTACATGCTTAGTAATTAAAAAATTAGTCAAATTATGTTGAATTTTTATTTTTACTATTAATGTGTTATTATGAAATAAGAAACACTGTTTATTTTGTATTTATATTTCATCCTTTACAGCAAATAAGACCGTTTGAAGATTAGTATTTCCATAAAAAAAAGTTATATATAGACATGGTACGAACACTTTTCCCAAGTATAAGGTTACATATACATATAGAACATGGAGACATCCGCAAAAAATCGTCACATATGCATATAGAAACACCTAAATTCCAAATTATGGGTTTTGCATTGAGTTTATTGATAGTAATCAATGCATAATAATGTTCCAAAAGTATACTATGAGAATCAATTCTCTAGAAAAATAACGAAAAAAGTTACAGGCAAGACAAACTTCAAATCGCTCTCCTGTAAAGTAGGGTTTTTGCAGAAGTAACTCTATTCTGCGTATAGGTCGAGTTTTTGTATTGAAAATTTTCCCAAATATCAAAATGCTCGAATAAGACTTATTTTATATTGGTGAAATCAGGTCTTAGTCCTTACTAGTATATGCGAAAGTGTTTGTTTGTTGGTTTGGCCTTCAATAACGCTGCAACAGAGCTACGTATGATTTTTTACATGGGTATAGTTGAGGACCTGGAGAGTGACATAGGTTACTTTTTAACCCGGAAAATCAAAGAGTTCCCGCGGGATTTTACAAAATAAATCGCGGGCATCAGCTAGTCGATTGATAAATAAGATGTAAAAGAGTTTTTTCTTGACCCTTTAAATATTTTATGTGAAACTCCCTTACGGGCTGTTTCCCAACGCGGCGGAAAGGTCAGTCTATTGTTGTGAAGGTTATTTGTCAAATGTTCGAGGCCAAAGGGCTGCGAATAATTTCCATTGTATACAAGACGGATTTGTGTAACGGGATCTTAAATGTAAGTTAATTGTAGTGTTAATGACGTAAGTCTGGGTATTAGACTGAAAATGTAACATGTAAGAACACATCACATCAGACTAATATTATAAAGGCGAAAGTTTGTATTTGTGTGTGTGTTCGTATTTATAATATTAATCTATACAAATAAATAAAACTGAAGTGAAATGAATGAAATTTGAAGTAAATATGGTACTTATAACAAGAAAACAATTTTTAAAATTTTTGTCTGTCTGTCTGTCTGCCTGTCTGTTGCCGCTAATCTCGGGAACGGCTGGACCGATTTTGACGGGACTTTCACTGGTAGATAGCTGACATTATCGGGCATAGTATAGGTTACTTTTTTTACCGACTTTCGAAAAAGGAGGAGAAGAAGTAGTGTTTTTTTACCTCTGTATATCGATATCTCCGTGATTTCTGAACCGATTTGCGTGAATCTTTTTTTAATTGAAACAAAAACTTTGCAAAATGCTCCCATAAAAATTTCGAGTTCCAACTCATCAATCCTGATGCTGCAGGGGTACTGCCCTCCTAAACTGTGGGGATTTAGGAACTGTCGATTACGAATAGTTATTGTAGGTGCCAAGTAAATACTACATCGTTGAATTCCAGGACCCAACTCCTCAATCCTGATGCTGCAGGGTTTCTGCCCACCTAAACTGTGGGGATTTTGGAACTGTCGATTAAGTATGAATTGAAGAAACGGACGAAGTCGCGGGCGTCCGCTAGTAGGATTATATAATAGGAATAATAGGATGCAACAGCGTCTAAATAATGCAGATGTACAAAGCACATTCGATTGCACAGCCGATGTGTCGCCTTTAACGCAACGGCATTAATAAATCCGGCTCACAGCAATTGCTCACGCCGTCGGCGCGCCTGTCTCGCTCGAACGTAATTTACAACAGATTTACTTGATACATTCACACTATTTTCTTCTGTACAGTAATTCCGGATGATAGAGCATGAATTTATTGAGATATCTGCATATAGCTGCAGGGTTTAAATTCCTTACTACAAACAAAAACTACAAGTGTTCATGGGCGGCGGTAATCACTTAACATCAGGTGACTCGCCTGCTCGTTTGCCCGCTAAACATAATCAAAATCAAAATCAAAAATTATTTATTTCATGTAGGCCAACTTGTAGCTCTTATAACACGTCATAAATCTACCACCGGTTCGGAATGCAGATTCTGCTGAGAAGAGCCGGCAAGAAAGTCAGCAGTTGCTCTTTTCAAAAAATTTTAACAATGGTTAACAAAACTATGCTATGCACACAGTGTTTCCACAAAGAAGGTTCAAAAATGCACACCTACCACAACCTAACACATGTTAAGATGGGTAGACACAAAGCAGACCCATTCCCGTTGGTGGCACCCGTTCACGAGCACGACGCATGATCCAGCCATTGCTTCGTTCAACCATATTTGAAAAAGAAACCATATAAAAAAGAAAGAAGAAAACTTATTCCACGTTTCCACGAGATTACGAGTAAACGTGCAGGCAAAATTTCGCACATGTAAGCCCTACAGGTCCTGAATATACCGTGAATTTTTAATGGTTGTATTCCCAAAGCGAAACGATTAGCCCTCAATAGTACTATCGAAACATAGAGTTAAAATCAAAAAATAAAAATGTTTTTGTTTTGAAATAATTAAAAAAATAATCAACAACTCGAAAGTGTGAGAAACAATAGTAATGGACATAAAATAACGTACGTACGTAATTGTGTTTCAGACTGCAGTACTTTAAGATGCAGTTAATCAGCTGATCATAGACTAAGCGCGCGCGAGTGTCGACGACTACGCGGCCGCGCTACGCGTCCTGGCGTGTTAGTGCTAAGTACCTATTACTATCGGTTCGTTGCTTTTTCGAGTTTTGTTTTTCTCGATTGTAAAATTGCTATTTTTTATTCTAATCATTTTTTAAATTTAAAAATCGATTGTAATACCATGAGCAAATCATTTCGCTTCGGTAATACAACCATTAAAATTCCACAGTGTATACAGACTATGAAGAATATAATGTTGACTGTAGTCAAATATGGTTGAGCGAAGCAATGGCTGGATCATGCGTCATGCTCGTGAACGGGTGCCACCAACGGGAATGGGTCTGCTTTTGCCTGCCTGTGTTAACATGTATTGAATTGTATTTATTTGTATTTGTATTGTATTTATTTTTACTTGTATTGTACTCAGGAAAATTCATCGTGGAAGCACTGAATACATAGCATAGTTTCAATAACAATTGTAAAATTTTTATTTTTTTGAAAAGAGCAACCGCCGAGTTTCTTGCTGGCTCTTCTCGGCAGGAAAGGCATTCCGAACCAGTGGTAGATTCATTGACGATTCAAAAGTGCTTGTAAAAGTTTATTTGAATAAAAAATATTTCTATATCTATTTCTATTTCTAGGCGTAATAGTGACTTAGTTAGATTACCATGCCTATTATTACACTCTGAAATTATAAGTCTGTATTCTCTCTGTTTATAGAGACTGTGTTCTATGCTAAAGCCTAACGCTTAGGCAGTTTCAATTGTACCTTGTTTTCACTTCGCTCCGTACACCTTAATTGTACAAAGGCTTACAACACTGCTCGTTGACCCTGCGCTAATCGGTTAACACGGCTTGATATTAATGTGATTATTGCATCGGTCTATACGACTGATTCTGTTTATGAACATACACAGCATAGGTAAACACTAAAGTCAACAATACAACCATATACAGGGTGTACCTAAGGGACATCGTAACTAAAACATTACATTAACACATGATTCTGAGTCGCTCAGCGTTGGATTTTTTCGTTTTTGTCAATAATTTTTAAGCTATTGCATAGCTTCTATCGCGGGCCGGCGTGGAGACCGAATCCAGAAATTCCGTAACGAAAATAACCTGACACGGGACTCCTCTACGGTGAGCCGCTAGATGGCGCATTTTTTATCAAATAGTAATGCTATGCAATAGCTTTACCGCGGCAGTCTCCGAGTGCCACACGTCTTTTTTTTGTCAATTATTTTTTTGTTAATTACAAAATTTATAATTAATTAAAAAAATATATCGTTTGTTTTTTTATTAATTATGATTTTATTTTTCATTAATGTAGAATAGAGGAAAATAAATGGACGATATTATAACATGAGTAAGTAGTATCTTTTCCTTCACATAAAGGATTGTCTACATTTCCGTAATGAAATTTAACTACAGTAAATTCCAAGCAAATATGAGTTACTACCAAACTACGTGCAACAAAGATAAAGGAATTAAAATAATTTACACACGCGAGCGTCTTAGGCCATTATGCAAAGCGCAGTTTCCTGTGAGACAGGCTTTGCGAACAGTTTACAAACAATAGAACCGCTACGAAATAAAATATATCGAAAAAACTGTAAATAACGTATGAACTGAAACAGTACTACCCAAAGCCTAACAGTGTATGAACTGAAACAAGACTGCCAAAAGCCTAACAACGTATGAACTGAAACAGTACTGCCAAAAGCCTAACAGTGTATGAACTGAAACAGGACTGCCGAAAGCCTAACAATGTATGAACTTATATAGGGCTGCAAAAAGCCTAACAGTGTATGAACTGAAACAGGACTGCCCAAAACCTAACAGTGTATAAACTAAAACAGGACTTCCACAAGCATTAACAACGTATGAACTGAAACCGGACTGCCAGAGCCTAACAACGTATAAACTGACACAGTACAGTACAGTAGTAGTTATTTAGTTTCCTTCCTATAATGCCCTGTCACTTAACAGCACTTATTATTATTAATCTTCATCAAATTTTTAATAAGGAAATAGTTACAGTAGTTAGGAGTTCTTAGTTAGACTCTAGGAGATCCTCAGATTGAAAAGTTCAAATTCCTCCAATGCATGTCAAGACGGGCAGACAAGACAGACCCCTTCCCGTTGGTGGCACCCGTTCACGAGCATGATGCAGCCGTTGCTTCGCTCAACCATATTTGAGGGAACGTAACAACCCGCACCACACGACACCACCACAGAAATGTTTAAAGAGAGCATGACATACTTACTTACTTATCTTCAAATAAAATAAATAACCACAATTTACCAATGCCAAATAACCCAAAGAGTCGTTAAAGAATAATCTACGCGAATAAAATCGCTGGTATAATAAAACAATCGCAATGCATTTCGACTCTCACAATGCTTAGCGAAAGGGAATATTTATTGCTATCGTTTCAGTGTATTCAGACAATACAGAGTGCATAGTTACAGCTGAAAACAGCCGGGAGTGTTAAACAATCGATGTCTCAGTGTTAACAACGATGTATACAGTTTAATAATTCACGGATTGCACTGTTTCTAAAAGCGATGCGACGCTTCTCGCTGAACATGCGATAGAGAGACAGGCTTTGGATTGTAAATGACTCTAATATAATCCAAAAATCTTTTTTTTTTTTAAGCTATTGCATACCTTCTATCGCTGGCCAGCGTGGAGACCGAATCCAGAAATTCCGTAACGAAAATAACCTGACACGGGACTTCTTAACGGTGAGCCGCTAGATGGCGCATTTTTTATCACCGCTCACCGCTAGATGGCATTGATAAAAAATGCTATGCAATAGCATTACCGCGGCAGTCCCCGAGTGCCACACGTCTTTTTATATTTTTAGCGAGCAAACGTGCAGGCGGGTCACCTGATGTTAAGTGATTACCGCCGCCCATGAACATTTGTAGCACCAAATGCGTTGCTGGCTTTTTAGGAATTTGTTGGTCCGCCCCTTGAATAACCCCATCTTCAGTATGATTATCGAATTTAATCAAAATACGAGTATGAAGTAATATAATATAAAAGTAAAAATTATTTTTACAAAATCGACTTCAAACACCACTACAAAGTATACAAATTGTGCCAAGAGTTCCCTCGATTTCTCCAGGATCCCATCATCAGATCCCGACCTGATGACAATGGGACCACCTGGGAAGTATACCCTTTCAAACAAAAAAAAATTCAAATCGGTCCATGCGTTAAATTAGAGAGGTTATGTAAACTGGCTGTGAGACGACTTTTCATAAAGCTGTACACCCACAGGAATAGCTGAAGATAACTCCGCGATTTACTCGAACATGAAAATTAATTACTACATTAACTGCAATTTTTACGAGCGATCCTGAACGTAACTCCGGCAACCCGGCCCGCGGGAAAAGTGTTAATTTATATAATTACTGTTAGTTAGTAATTAAGTTCTTCTTTTTACAAAGTAGGGAAGTTGGGTTTTGAAATTAATTTTTGTATTGCTGTGTGCAAATTTAACTAGTGAAAAATCGAAAGGGGAATTTATGTTAGTCCGCATTTAATAGTGGTTCGTGTCAAGGAAACTGTCAAAATGGTTTGTAGAGCGCGTATAGAGCGTGCCGATGAATTGACAATAGATTTGTAGCGGGACGGAATTTGGCTGTCGCAACTGAACCATTTATTATTTACCTTTGTTTTCCCTGATTGGAATCTATTCCCACACTTACCTTATTAGTTATGACACACTAATGGAATGAACTGCCTATAATATCAAAATATATCTAATATTATTAACAATATAATTTATTAATAATTGATCCATGTAAACCCTACTCGTATCCTAAAATTCTTTGAAAGTATCTTGGGATGCATGGTACCGGATTGTGTACGAGCTATTTTTTAAGAATATCTTCTCAATGAATGATGTCGTGAATTACAATTTAGTATCCTGGTATTAGTGGACATAAAGTTGTATAAATGTGTTAAATACAGCTCAGACTGAGTTAACCTGGCATTAATTCATGATTTGTAAGTTCCCTTATATTTTACTGTGGTACGTACTATTTACTCGTATATTTTATAACTTTGCAAGTTAGCAATATGTCAATATTTTATAAGGAAGGAGGGATCAGCTTAAAAAATAAGCCAAGTGCCAGTCGGTTTCATCTACAAAGAGTTCCGTATATAAATTTTTAATAAATAACAATAACATGAATACCACAGCAACATCAAGGCAATAAAATAAAGAGCAAAAATGTTAATGCCTGACCATCAATCATTAAAAATAAATTAATTTAATTGCAGCTTAAATTAATAGAAAAATTCTAATTTGGATAAAAAATCTAAAATTCATCAGCTTAGATTCAGTAGCAAGTATTTGTACTCGTAATAATATGTGAGGGATATAGACGTACCATAAAGCTATGTACAAAAATAAACAAGAAATATTTCTTTAATAAAGTTTAAACATTGCCAAGATACGACAAAGTAGGGTAGTAGTTTTTCTTTAAAGTTAAACATTAGTTGCATAGTTGCCGGCCGCAGTTTTGCATAAATTCTAAAGTTTTCTTTATAAAGCCTGAAACAAACAAAACGCGTAGCTCTTAAAAAAGACAAGTTACACTGCGTCACAGTATAACGTGCCTTTATAACAAGTGTAAACCACTCTTATAATATTATAAAGGCGAAAATTTGTATGTGTATGTGTGTATGTGTATGTTTATTATTCCTTCACGCCACAAAGAATGAATTGATTTGGCTGAAATTTGGAATGGAGATAGCTCATACCCAGGATTAAAACATAGGCTACATTTTATCCCGGAAAATGACAGAGTTCCCATGGGAATTGAAAAACCTTGATCCACGCGGATGAAGTCGCGGGCATTGTCTAAACGGGATGTCATGTATATTGTCTCGACGATATACATGACATCCCGTTACCCAGTTTTCTGTTCCATCACCAGATCTTCCTCCTCGATCCTCGATCTTCATCTAATACTTACTCATCGAGACTATAGTAATGAGTCCAAAACTCCAAAAACTCTATATCTGCTGTAAGTTGCTGAAGAGTTGGTTATAGCCGGTTGAGTTGGTTGTTGCCTCTTCTTTGATGAGCTTGGAGCCCTCGTAGCTAGAACACCAATAAAAGCTAACCATTAAGATTATTGCAATGTTTTGCTTACATTAACAAATTTACATACTAGTGCTTGCGCTGCAGTATGTATATCATGGGGCGCAGATGAATACATTAGTTGATAGTGTAGAAGCTTGATGTATCTACATTATCAACTTACATATGTATTAATATACACATACTATGTATTAATTTGCGCAGACTTAAGTCATATTATCTGCACCATATGACTAAAATATGAAAAACTAGCTGATGCGGTTTTTTAATTCCCGCGGGAATTCTCTTATTTTTCGAGATAAAAAGTATTCCGTGTGTTATTTCAGACTATTTTTTTTTTTTTTTTTTTTAGCGAGCAAACGAGCAGGCGGGTCACCTGATGTTAAGTGATTACCGCCGCCCATGAACACTTGTAGCACCAGAGGCACCACCAGTGCGTTGCCGGCCTTTCAGGAATTTGTTGGTCCGCCCCTTGAATAACCCCATGTTGTAATTCAGTGGAAACACCGTCGCAGGAAGTTGGTTCCAAAGTTTCAAAGTGCGTGGAAAAAAAGATCTGGAACATCGGATGGTCGAAGTGCTCCAGGCACCCAGGTGGTGAGGGTGAAATTGTGTTCGGTGGCGAGCGGTGCGGTTGTAAAAGAGAGAGAGATTTTTTTCTTGCAAATAAAATATTTCCTTTCGGTTCTGTCGTCGCGGCGTGATTGAGTAACAACCATCCATCCATCCACCCTTACATCCAAATTTTCGCATTTATAATGTACAGTAGGATAGTAGGATCTCGCAGCGGTGCTGAAGAAGCACGCTGCCGATACGCGTCCTGTTTGCTTCAGCCTTAAAAAACTTAGATATCGCGAACATGGTAGGAAAAGGAAACCTCTGGGTGACACGCTTTGTAATTTCTTTCATGCAAAGTAGGACATTCCGGGGAATTCCGCATTTAACATTTCTTATTTTCATCCGGACTTGTTACGGAGTTACGAAATAATCAGCGAATGTACATTTATGTCTTACAAAAAAGTTCCGTCTTGTCTTTTTTTTGAATATCGAGTCATGTCCGCCGACTTATCGTAAAATTCATCGATACATCTAAACAAATAAATACACTTATTGCAGTGTCTGTTTGTAATATCAAAATAATAGCTTTTTACTAAATGCATATGAAAGTAAATACGGAAAAAGCATTTTTTTAAATTTTAGTCTGTCTGTTCGTTTGTTCCGACTAATCTCAGGAACGGCTGGACCGATTTTGATGAGACTTTCACTGGCAGATAGCTGATGTTATCGGGAGTAACTTGGGCTACTTTTTTAAACGACTTTCGAAAAAGGAGGAGAAGGAGTTGTTTTAACCTATGCATTTCGATTTCATAGTGATTTCTAAACGATTTGCGTGAACCTTTTTTTAAACGACACAAAAGCTTTGCGAGATGGTCATATTTCTTCTGGTTCCAACTCCTCAATTCTGATGCTGCAGGGAGGCTGCCCTCCCAAATTTTGGGGATTTAGGAACTGTTGACTGTGAATTTATGTTCAAACGTTAAAAAGTTAACGCTATTTACTAGAGCTTTTGAATACTCATTTCAAACACAATCTAGGACTGTCTATTTTTACACGGGACACAGTGACAGGCTTTGTTATCTTGTTATCGAAGTTGTCAGTGACTTTGAGGCCTCCACTAAAGCTCTACACCCACTACACCGTATCAGGCACGGAAAAAGCATGACAGACTACTAAATGCCCACTTTTTCGGGTCGAGTAAATGGAGGAGGCGCGAAAGTTAGTTTCTTTCAATTCACGAGGGCACGTGGCTCATGGTTGTGTGTGTGTCGTATTTGAGTGTGAGCGAGAGCTTGCTCGCGCCTGACCGTTCGCACCTAGGCTACTGACAGGCACACTTACGCAAAGTGTGCCTGTCAGTAGCCTAGGTGGGAATTTACGAATTTATGACTTTAAACTAATACAGTTAGAGTTTATTTTACTTTGACATACATTTTAATGTCATGGCATACGAATACGATCACTTTAAAAAAAAAGAATATTAGCCAAGATGAAGTTAAGTAATATCCTCCTATCCCCTCCAAATATGCGGAAAGCTTGTGGTAGGAGTAGGTACGACAATAGTGCAACGGGTGGGATTCGAACCTGCGACCTTTCAGTTTTCAGTCCGCACCTTTAACCATTGGGCTATTGAGGACTAGCACGTAAGCTACATTTTAATAATAGTTCCCGCGGATTATGACGACGATTACCCCGATTATGACGATGTATTTAAATGATTATTATTTTTATTTTTTTGCATAGGTATGCTGACAAAATTCGGTCATAGAGCAATGTAGTGGGTATAGACCTTAAGCCTGTCAGAACCGTGTCAGAACCAGTCAGAACCCACAATGCAGCGATTGTTGGAGCGTTGAATGACATGTGGGAAAGTTGGCCCTAACTAACATTAGCTGACAATAGCTCGAGTATTGATTTTATGAAAACGAGTGGTAAAGGGGGGGGAAGGCTTTAACTTAGAAATGGGGTACATACTTTAACGTGGAAACTTACTACCGCTATTATTAACTTAACTAATCCAAAATCTACGGATTGAAGTCGAAAATTATGCACGTATATTGTGTGTACTTTTTATTCCCTCAGTCTCATAGTATCGACAAGACAAGAAAAAGCCTAGGCATAAACGTATACAAACTAAAATTATTTTTATTTTTGTAATGGCGTGTGAAGTCAGTTTTTTGAAAAAAAAAAAAATTTAAGCTATAGGATTTTTGATTTTTTAATGGAGCTTCATAATGTGATAATTTTGTTATTCAAAGCAAATCCCTACAGTTTAGGAGCAGTAGCTTGCAGCAGCAAAAATGAGGAGTTATAGGACCTAGAGCTCCATGATGTAGTCTATACTTGATACCAATAACATCAATTCGTAATCGACAGTTCCTAAATCCCCACAGCTTAGGAAGGCAGTACCTTGCAGCATCAAGCTTGAGGAGTTGAAGGTAAAAATTTTCATGGGACCATTTCGCAAGCTTCTTCTCTCGATTAAAATAAGGCGAACCGGCTTAGAAATAAAACAAAGATACCCTCTCTTTTTAAAAAGAGATTGCTTTTTTCCAAAAAAGTGCATGCATTTTATTTCCCATAATCGGAAAAAAACGCTGATCGGATAATCTCAATGCAAAAAACATTTTACTCATTAAAAATACTGAAAAAAAAGGCTAGACGAGCATATTTCCGTAACGTTTTGCCAACATTGATTACCATAGATCCCATTGGAGAGCATCCCTCCTAACCCTTGCTTTTTGAAAATCAACTTTAATGTTATAAACATTGAGATCAAATTTGCGAGTGTTGGGGGTTAAAGTAAAAGTGATAGAGTTAGGAGATCTGCGTAGTCTTGTCTGGTCTAGGCTTAATTGGATCGTAGAAGGGTAGTAATACACTGGGGCGCCGGGCTTAGTTTGCTCGATAATGCGTATTAAATAGGGTTGTACACACCGATTTATCGTACAATCATTCTCATTATTGAGGACCTGGCCAGTTAGCATGGGCGGGAGAAATTTTATCCCCGGGAAAAGGATAAAACGTTTATCCCCTCGCTTAGCTTTATCCACCCGTCGAGCATGGGCACAGCGGTGGAAATAACACTCAGTGGATATACTTATAGAAATATACATCGCTTTCTCCTCTGTTGCCATGCTTTAGCATAGGGAAAAGATAATTTTATCCCCTGTCAGTGGATAAAATCGGGGGATAAAACTTTTATCTCCTGCCCATGCTACCAGTGCTGGAGAGTGACATAGGCTACTTTGTATGAGTGGTTTGTCCTTCAATCACGCCGCAACAGAGCTACGGATCGACGTGTTTTTTTGCATGAGTTGAGAATCTGGAGAGTGACATATGGCACTTTTTATTCCGGAAAATCAAAGAGTTCCTGGGGGATTTTAAAAACTATATCCACGCGAATGAAGTCGCAGGCATCAGCTAGTGAAATATAAAAAATAGGTACACATTTTGACTTTATTTTTATTCAGTGGTAACCCTAAATCTCGAGAAGGTTTCACCCGGGCATTAATTTGCATTACACTCCGGCCGGTGCATAACCTTATAAAATGTGCTAATGGCTAGTCCTAAAGCTTTCATGAAATTTCACGTGAATTTGGATAGAATACCTCGAATAAAGTAACGGTGTAATCTTTCCTTTAGAAAACTATGTTCACAACTTCATCTGCGTAAACCTACGAATCCATTTAATGCTATAAATGATAAAGTTTGGATGTATTCAAAATTCAAAATTTATTTATTTCATCTAGGCTAACTTGTAGCTCTTATGACACGTCATAAATCTACCACCGGTTCAGAATGCAGATTCTGCTGAGAAGAGCCGGTAAGAAACTCAGCAGTTGCTCTTTTCAAAAAAAGATAATTTTTTACAATAGGTATGCTATGTATACAGTGTTTCCGCATTGAAGTTTCAAAAATGGAAACGTATGTAGGTACATACTTCAGACAAAGCAGACCCATTCCCGTTGGTGGCACCCGTTCACGAGCATGACGCATGATCCAGCCGTTGCTTCGCTCAACCATATAACCCATAGTGACTGACTAACTGACTGATTTATCAAAGCACAGCTCAAACCACTGGATGAATCGGGCTGCTATTATAACGTAAGCATCCGCTAAGAAAGGATTTTTGAAAATTAAACCTTGAGTTTAATTTAAACTTTAATTTAAGGGGGTAAAATAGGGCTTCAAAAATCGTACCTATAGCGAGCGAAGCCGCCGGCAAAGGCTAGTAACGCACATAAACCCATAAAGTAATAAGTCATAATAAATAACAGTGGCCTTGTATTTGCAAAAGCGCCTAGACGTTTACTCAAATTACAGAAATCTCAGAAAGCGTAATTACGAATTCATATCATAAGTACAAAGTCGCTTCGTCACAATGCGTTTCCCTGTAGATGGGTTTAACAAGTGTGTTTATAAGGAGGTTTAATCTCATGAACAGAACGTGTTTTCCGAGCTAACTTTTCTCTTAACATAAAACAAGCTACATGTATGGTGTACGACTTATAAATAGATGTAAAAGAGGTACTGGAAGAGATAATTTTTTAATTTATTGCAAAGCAAAAAACAAAAGTGGGTTTAAACTAAAGCATTTTCTCTCTCAGTCTACCTTTAGATTTTTTTAAACTTATAGACTAGCGCTTGGCAGCGATCACACCTGATAACCGAGATGCAGGGCTAAGTGGAGAACGCTTGCATAAAAAATGCCTATTCACTCTTGATTTGAAAGCACCGAAATTGTAATTATCTAGAAAAACGAAAGCAGGAAGGGCATTCCAAATCTTTGCAGTGCGCAGTGGGACGAGGAAGCAAAGAGTTTAGTGCGCGATCTTGGAATTTCAACCACGTAGCGGTGCAAACCTGTTGTGTGCCTTGCATTTCTGTAGAATGGTGATGGTTGAACCAACACCATTCTACCACCCTGAAAAGTTCCTGAGCACAATCTCCGAAATACATTCTGTAGAATTGAACAAATGTTCCAGACTTTGAAGTTTGGACTCATTTCGCCGATGCGACATCACAATAATATATGGGTGTGCAAGAAAAAAATTGTGTAAGAACCATTGAAGTAAATATTATAGCTCAAGAAGATGAAGGAATTCATTAACTGTGTAATAACCTCTACTTAAACACGCTGTTTTTTTTTAAAATCACATCACATCACACTAATATTATAAAGGCGAAAGTTTGTATGTATATGTGTGTGTGTGTGTGTATGTTTGTTACTCCTTCACGCCACAACGAATGAACCGATTTGGCTGAAATTTGGAATGAAGATAGCTCATACCCAGGATTTAAACGTAGGCTACATTTTATCCCGGAAAATTACAGAGTTCCCATGGGAATTTAAAAACCTTGATCCACGCGGACGAAGTCGCGGGCATCGTCTAGTAAATAATAGATATCTCACTAATTCTTTATCTTATTCTTCTAGTACCGCGGCCGAGTCTTAATGGAGGTTGAGAAGCATAAAGGCTTGTGTCACTTCTAGATTCTATAAATCCCGACCCCATTAAGTAGGCTAAAGTAAAATTTAGCATCGCCCTGCCACGCGGGCGCGACATGTTAAATCCATTCGTCGGGCGGAGTCAAGTTTTATTGCCGTAACATAACCTTGGGGATGCGGAGACATTTCCGTAGAATTACACATTTAGCACAGTAGTGACAGCCAAGTGGTTAGGACTGTGGTCTCGTACTCGAGGGCTCGCGAGTTCGATCCCGAGCACCTCTGATTTTTCGGAGTTTTAGCAATTAAATACATCAATGGTGAAGGAAACATAGTGAGGAAACCAGGGCCCCAAGTCTGCTATTTTACATGTCATTGTCATTGAACCGCAATACAATTACAATTCAATTATCATTGGTCCAAAATTTCGTAGTCTACTAAATTCACAATGGTCGTTCGATTTCTTATAATTGGATTGTAATTCAATGATACCTCGGTATTGCCATTAACTTAAAAAGCGTATGGCGAAATGAGTTTCAAAAAAAACTACATATTAAAAACGTTTATTTAAGCTAGATTCAAAGCTAGATGTGTCAGTGGCAAACCATCGGAAAACAATTGTGACGCCATTGAATTAGTAGACTATCGAAATTGCTAAAAGTAGCAATTGGGATGTCATTGATAGACAATTGAACTACAATTGCAATAGCAGACTTGGGCCCCTGCACGTCTTCCCTCTGAGAGTTCTACATAGTGTTTTTAAAAGGTGTGTGAAGTCTGCTGTGAGATAGAGAGCTAATATCTTCTGTGTCAATTAATATTAGCCTCCTCTATATTATTATAGCACAAGGGGCGATATAGGTTCCTATCGGGGGCAATTTGCCTAAGGAAACATGGCTCAACCCTTTGGTATACACGTAAGTAGCTAATCTATATATATAAAATTCAAAGTCCTGACTGACTGACTGACTGACTGACTGACTGAGATATAAACACACAGCCTAAACTACTGAAGTTAGAAACTTGAAATTTTTACAGTTGGTTCCTTTTATGACGTAAGCGCACACTAAGAAAGGATTATTGGAAATTCCACCCCTAAGGGGTTTAAATAGGGGATGGAAGTTTATATGAAACTCCGTCATTTTTCAAGCTGTTTCCATCAAAGTTGGTATTTGAGCTTTCAGTTAAAAATAAAGAAGTACGTGTGTCACAGTTTTTGAAAATTCCACCCCAAAATCTAATTCCACGCGGACGAAGTCGCGGGGGCAAAAGCTAGTATGATATAGGCAGAGAGGATGTTCGAAAGATCAACCCCGAAAATTTCGAAACATTTCGGATAAAATAGGGGTTTGAAAAATCGAACTTTACGTGAGCGAAGCGTGCAAAATCTAGTATGAATGTATACGTTGATTTGTACAAAATAAATATGTAATTTAATTTAGATATAATTTTAAATATATTATTATTTACTTACAGTATATTGTACAAGTGTGTTGATTTGTCAATTATAATAAACAATTTGGAAACTAAAGGTCAAATTTATCTATATAACCGACTGAAGATTTAATTAAGCGTTCTCAATAGAAAATTCAAATCTAGGCACCCCATTAATTCCTCGAAGAGAAAGCAATAGACTCCTCCCGGAGAGGAATCATCTCCATCGACAGTAAATATTCGAGAGCCCTTTTAATTAATGAATCGGCAATCCTTTTGCGTTTGGACCTTGATGAAGTTTTCGTGGAAACATACGGGTCGAAAGTGGCGCGAGCAGTTCGTGCAATATATATTTTTTTTAATATCAGCCAAGTTTAACTTCACTTATATTCTCCCCTCCCCTCCAAATAAGCGGAATTGTGCTTTGTGTACAACAATAGTGCATCGAACTACAACCTCGCAGTTTTTTATTCACATCTTTAACTGTTGGGCTATTGATTTTGAATTCATTATTCCTAGTGTGTAATCAGTTGAAAATAAACTATGTATAAGTAAAATTGCACTGAACATACTAGTTATAAATTGCAATTTGCACGCCACAGTATGGCATATTGTGGCCAAAAACTAACTGTATAATAACTCTTCTCAGCAAAATCTGCTTTCCGAACCTACTACTGGTTCGGAAAGCAGTAGCCTAAGCACAAACATTTTAACTTTCGAATAGCAAAGGTGAACTTAACGCAAGCAAAAAATTTTATATGAAAATGACAGGAGCGCTCCTGTCATTTTCATACAAACTTGCTGACCTTTACTTATTGAAGTCCTTCTTTCATGCCTTTACTATTCGAAAGTTAAAATGTTCGAATCTGGGCTACAGATTCTTCATGTACCAAAATAGTTTGTATTTGTATTTAAAAATTTTATACTTAATCAATACTTATCTGTAAGGACATCGTATCCATATTATGACCGGATTATCGTACCGGGACACTAAATCGCTTATGGCTCTGCTGTGTTGATAGCTTGGTAAGTATACTATATTATCCACTGCCAAAGTAGGCCGTTTATGGAAAGTAAATAATTATAATATCAATATTAAATTTAAGGATTAATCTATAAAATCCAAGAAACTTTTAACCACTATATTGTGTTGGTGAAATCGCTCAAATCTACTTATTATTTTGAAGTTCTTCGAAAGTTTGACGCAATATATCTTAGTACGTTTTCGGGGTAGACTATTTCCCATCGAGATTGATTTATGCAGCTATCTAATTATCACAGAGATTCTTAGTAACTTATTGAAATATCTGAATAAAATCATTTACTTAGCATGTAATACTTTATAATTTTAAGCTAAGTTTGGTGTGAAATCCTGGAGAAATCCTTGGACGTAGAAAAAAAAAAGATACCGAATTGATAGCCTTCTTCTTTTTGGGAGTCGGTTAAAAAGAAAATCCCTCGACAGGGTGTTGCGAAACAAACAAAGGCCGCCCACGAAATAGCCGAAGGTTTTAAAAAGCAATTTTTCTCCATGAGAATTTTTGTACAAACAAAATTTTGCCCCTTTTAATCGCAGTTTCCTTAATCAAAATGACAAGTAATTTATCATTTTTTTCCTTGCCCGTAAAGAAATCCCCTTCAATTCATTATCACGGGCCCTGAATGCTTGTAAAACGGTGTAATTTCTCAAAAAACGTTGATGATAAAGGACTATGAAACGCTCGTTTTTGGGCCAAAATATCTTCGACGGGTCGTAACAATGGGCCAGCGTGAATGGATATTTCGAGTCAATTATTTAACGATTTGCAATCATCTAAATGCTTGTTGATACGAACGTTTATTTGCTGACTAGCTTTTGCCCGCGATTTCTTCCGCGTGGAATTAGATTTTGTAAAAATCCCACAGGAGCCTTCTAATTTTTCCAGGATAAAAGGTAGTTTGTTACTCTCCAAGTCCTTAACTATTCCCAATGTAAAAATCACGTCAATCCATAGCTTCGTTGCTGCGTGATTGAAGGACAAATCAACAAAGCCATTCTCTCATTTGGGGTACTAGCTGATGCCCGCGACTTCGTCCGCGTTCACCTTGTTTTCAGTAACTTGCTGGCTTGGCACTAAAAAAAGCCATTGACCAAAGGCTTATAGTAGTAATTTTTATCCCAAAATAAAGAGTCCACTCCACTCCTAGTCCTATGACTATGAGAGTAAAGGAATAGAGAGTGTACCTGTGTTTGCACACACACTTGTGTACTGTAATATCTCCCTCGTAGATGTATCTCTGTGAAGATTGGCTGCCGTGGCCCAATTCGATCTACAGTATTATTATTTTTCCCTTGAGTAACTCAGCTGAAGCCACGGGTAACAGCTAGTCTAAATATATAAAAGGAAAAGGTGACTGACTGACTGACTGATATATCAACGCACAGCTCTAACCACTGAACGGATCGGGCTGATTGGCACACAGATAGCTATTATGACGTAGGCATCCGCTAAGAAAGGATTTTTGAAAATTCAACCCCTAAGGGGATAAAATAGGATTTTGGCAAATCTAACTTAACGTGAGCAAAACCGCGGGTAATAACTAGTTATCTTATAAACGGATTTTAATTACCCTTTTGTTATTTTCCTTCGCTGAATAAACAGTATCTTGGATCAAATTTACGAGGCGGGATATCCTTTTACCGTCGGCCGGCTTATCGGGGATGATAATTGCTTTATCCTTATAACCGGATGAAATTATTGAATGTTTTTCTTTGTGAGCCTAATCGTTAGTCTGACGGTAAATAGTCGGTGAATCTTGGTATTTTTTTTAATGGTTTAATTTTATCATCTTCTATCTAAATATATAAATGGAAAAGGTTTTTGACGACCTCCCTGGGTCCTGGCGCAGTAGTGAGCGCTGTGGTCTTATAATTGGGAGGTCTCGGGTTCGATTCCCGGCGGGGGCAATTTAGGAATTTATTATTTCTAAATTGTCTCTGGTCTAGTCTGGTGGGAGGCTTTAGCCGTAGCTAGTTACCACCCTACCGTCAAAAACGTGCCGCCAAGCGATTTAGCATTCCGGCACGATGGCGTGTAGAAACCGATTGGGGGTATGGGTTGAATTTACACTGCTATACCCCTTCCAAGTTAGCCCGCTACCATCTTAGACTGCATCGTCACTAACCATCAGGTGAGATCGCAGTCATGGGCTATCTTGTCATCGAATAAAAAAAAAAAGGTGACTGACTAACTTACTGATCTATCAACGCACAGCTCAAGCCATTGGACGGAATGGGCTGAAAAGCTCACAGATTGCTATTATGGTGTAGGCATCTGCTAAGGAAGAATTTTTGAAAATTAAACCCCTAAGCAGGTAAAATAGGGGTTTGAAAAATCGAACTTAAGGTGAGCGGAGCCGCGGGCAAAAACTAGTCCTTAGGTACATAATATAAATGCGAAAAGGGTTTTTTTAAACTATTGCATAGCTTCTATCGCGGGCCTTGAGCGTGGAAACCGAATCCAAAAATTCCGTAACGAAAATAACCTGACACGGGACTCCTCTCACCGCTAGATGGCGTTGATAAAAAATGCTATGCTATTGCATACCGCTTTACCGCGGCAGTCCCCGAGTGCCACACGTCTTTTTTTTGGTTTATTACTCAATCACGTCGCAACGACTGAACCAATTTAGCTGTTTTGCACAGAGATAGATTATAGTCTGGAATAGCACATAAGCTACTTTTTATCCCGGAAAATTAGAGAGCTCCCGTGGAATCAAAAAACCTTAATCCACGCGAACGAAGTCGCGGGCACCAGCTAGTTTATACCTATATATTATCTTCGTTTTATACCTATGAATACTTCAACGAATTTGAATATTTAAACCCAATGTTAACCCAATTATTTAATAACATACATTTTAATGATTAAATAATTGAATGATATATGCTTCCGAAACTTTAAAGTTAGTTACTTTAAAGTTTGTTCATACCGCAATGGGGCAAGCAGTAATAATTTACTTCATTATGAATACGTTTCTCCACTCAAGTCTGTTAGTGTTACTTTCAGTGACCCACTTTGTTTACTGTTTTGGAAGTCAAAGGCTTAGAGAAGGATATGTGGGTTAAAGATGTTTAAAATATTTGGATATGATAATCCCCTATCTACATCTACACAACTATTATAAAGAGGAAAGATTTGTATTTTTGTGTGTATGTTTGTAATGAATAAACTCAAAAACTACTGTGCAGATTTCAAAAATTCTTTCACCATATTGGAAAGCTACGTTCACCCTGAGTAACATAAGCTATATTTATTGCTAAAAAAGATCCCGTGCGAAGCCGGGACGGGCCGCTAGTCTAAATATATAAAAGGCAAAGGTGACTGACTGACTGACTGACTGACTGACTGATCTATCAACGCACAGCTCTAACCACTGGACCGATCGAGCTGAAATTTGGTATACAAGTAGCTGTTAGGAAGTAGACATCCGCTAAGAAAGGATTTTGGAAAATTTCAACCCCAAGAGGGTTAAATAGGGAGTTAAAAAATCGAACCTAACGTGAGCGAAGCCGCGGGTTAAAGCTAGTATACATATAAAATGAAAAGGTGACTGACTCTGTGATCTATCAATACACAGCTCAAATTACTGGATCGAACTGAGAGGGTAAAATAGGGGTTTCAAAAAACAAAATATTTATTAATGTATGTATATCATCAAAAATCCTAGAAATTGATTTCATTTAAATGGAAAATTGTACACTTTTCCCTTTTCAATTATTATTCTTTATTTCGATATATTGAAGTTGGTTTAATTTTTCTTAAATTAATTATAGCTTGTTTATAAATCTGTTATCTCGTCTCATAGACGGCGACCGGAGATCTGGTAGTTCCTTCGACCAACATTTTTTTTTAAATATATAGACTAGCGCTTGACTGCGGTCTCACCTGATGGTAAGTGAAGATGCAGCCTAAGATGGTGCGCGCTTGCCTAGAAAATACCTAATCACTCTTGATTTAAAGACACCCACATTTTGAAAGTTCGGACCATTCAGCGGAGTAACGCAGCCAGCGTTCTGTGCACATTTCCTCGATCCAGTGGTTTGGATGATATTTTTGATATTTAGCTTTTCATATATTAAGATTTCAGATTTGGTAAAGATATAAAAGGGTAAATTTTATTAGAAAAATCAAAAACAAAAGCATCTATACACACTTACATTTAATAGATTCGCGCAACACTACTTACCTCCCAAATTCCGTCGCCGTCCCTAAAGAGGGAAACAAAATATTAACTTGCCCTCATAGAGAATTCACGACAAGAAAAATCACTTTGACTTCAAAAAGGTTTGGCTCAATTGCAGTATCACTCAGAAATTCAATAGAAACACTTTTCAGTTCAAAGGCGAAAGAGGAACAAGTTTTAATGTAGGCGAAATGAATTATTTACATCGATTTGATTTTCCACATTTTTCTGTGATCGAAGGTGCAGATATGTTTGCCGGTGTTGAGAGCTCTTGAATAACCTTTTTTATTTATATTTTTAGCGAGTAAACGGGCACGCGTGTCACCTGATGTAAAGTGATCACCGCCGCCCATGAACATTTGTAGCACCTGATAGGCACCACCAATGGATTGCCGGCTTTTCAGGAATTGATTCTTACATCTTCGACCATTTAGCCAGGACTTGGCAAGCGCACGCATTCCCTTTTGCCGAAGTACATGTACAACGTACGGTTCAGTTTATAAGTGTGACAGTTTTTGAGTTAGTGTGCGTTCATAGAAACATTAAGTTTTTTACAGGAGTGTGCGGAAGTGAGCAAATGTGTACGTAGGCAGTACGTGATACCCCACCTCACCGCAGAAAGTGGCAGAATATATTCAGTACTAAATCTGTGTAAAGGCAACTCCTTTCTAAATCGTTCAAGATGTATATGGTAAAATTACAGAAACTATAAACAAAAACATTTGTGAGAAATATTAATCATGAGATCATATAAAAATCCTTGCTGTACAATACCACAGGCTTTCAGTTGCAGATAGCCGTAAATATTCAACTATAAATCACCTGGCCGCCGCGGCCGTAACTGATACGTGACATTCGCAGAATTTAATTCTGGCTGATCGATGCTATCGCCGCTAAATGTCGGGGAAAATTGAACTTTTAAATGTTATGCCGACTGTTCGCTGGCTAGTAACTTTCGCAATATCTTGCGCAATTTCCCATTTCAATCAATGATCGTCAATTTGACGACCTCCTTGGCGGAGTGATTCCCGACGGGGACAGTTTGGGAATTTATAATTTCTGAATTTTCTCTAGTTTGGTCCGGTCTGGTGGGAGGCTTTGACCCTGGCTAGATACCACCCTATCGTCAAAGACGTGTCGCCAAGCAATTTAGCATTCGAGCATGGTGGCTTGGTACCCTTGGAAGGGTATGGCAGTGTACATTCAACCCATACCGAAGGAATACTGTCGAAGGGAGACGATTCCACAATTTGGTAGTATACGTGAAGAAAACTATCTGGAGCAACGGATGGTCGAAGTGCTCCAGGCAACCAGCATAGCTAGCATGGGCGGGAGAAATTTTATCCCCGGGGAAAGGATAAAATGTTTATCCCCTCGCTCAGTTTTATCCACCTGTCGAGCATGAGCAAAACGGTGGAAATAATATCCACAGTGGATATTCTTATAGGAATATACTCGTACTTTTCCTTTCCCCTGTCGCCATGCTTTAGCATAGGGAGAAGATAATTTTATCCCTTGTCAGTGGATAAAATCGTAGGATAAAACTTTTATCTCCTCCCCATGCTAACCCTGCAGGTGGTAAGGGTGAAATTGCGTTCGGTGGCGTGCGGTGCGGTTAGTACGTATAGAAATTAACGAGAGGCGCATTTTATCATGCATTACATGGCAAATTCTCATCTCTTAAAGTACTTTCAGTGCAGATTTTTTCCTGGGAGGCCACTCGGCCGACTAAAGGGCCCTCGTGCTGGCCAGGGCCCTTGCGGTGAAGAAGTTCATTGTTCCATAGCATAATAGCCCGCGCCATTTTGTGTCGCCTTAACGCTGTTACGTGTTTTTATAACGTATTACGTACAGATTTATCAGATTTTATCTGCATAACTAGCTTTAACCCGCGGCTTCGCTCACGTTAGGTTCGATTTTTTAACCCCCTATTTAACCCTCTTGGGGTTGAAATTTTCCAAAATCCTTTCTTAGCGGATGTCTACGTCCTAACAGCTACCTGTATACCAAATTTCAGCTCGATCGGTCCAGTGGTTAGAGCTGTGCGTTGATAGATCAGTCAGTCAGTCAGTCAGTCAGTCAGTCAGTCAGTCAGTCAGTCAGTCACCTTTGCCTTTTATATATTTAGAAGAAAGAAGATATAGCCTCCGTTTTAGACGAATAACGCCTTCGCGCGTCACTATTTTACGCGTTACGCGTTTTTCTGGTGGGAGGCTTTGGCCGTGGCTAGTTACCACCCTACCGTCAAAGACGTGCCGCCAAGCGATTTAGCGTTCCGGCACGATGGCGTGCAAAAACCGATAAGGGGTATGGGTCGAATGTATACTGCCATACCCTTTCCAAGTTAGCCCGCTACCATCTTAGACTGCATCGTCGCTTACCATCAAGCGAGATCGCAGTCGACTACTAATGTCGCATCATCTAAGCGGCTACGATCATTCTGACAAGACTGACCGATTGAGAAGAAGAGGTACTGGCCAATCAGAGGCGATTGCAATCATCAAGCTATCGCAATCATTTTTAGAGAAGCACACAGCAGGTCTGTATCAACTTAATAAGCGACAAATCGTCATAAAATCCTAACAGTTATGTCCTAAGTATTACAATAAAAATTTCGCTTACAATGAGAAATCGCGACTCGTTTCATTATTCTGCCACATAATCGCTGACAATTGAGAAAATTTAAGACGCTACATCCAGAGAAAGATAAGCTAAGCATTTGCTTCATTTTTTATTCGATGACAAGTTAGCCCATGACTACGATCTAACTTGTGATAAGTAAGGATGCAGTCAAAGATGGTGGCGGGTTAACTTGGAAGGGATATGGTAGTGTACATTCAACCCATACCCCTAATCGGTTTCTACACGCCATCGTGTTGGAATGCTAAATCGCTTGGTTGGTGACCGGTAGAGTGATATAGGCTATCGGCTTTTTATCTCCGAAAATCAAAGAGTTCCTGTGGGATTTTTAAAAAAATATATCCACGCGAGCGAAGCCGCGGGCATCACCTAGTGTAGTAATCAAACGCATCAATTTATTTATGACAAGTAGGATTCCCTTGGGGGTAGATTTTTCAAAATCTGTGAAACAGGTGTTTCTTTATTTTTATTTGAAAGCCTAAATACAAAGTTTCATGAATATAACTTGAAAAATGACGGACTTTCATACAAACTTTTACCCCATATTTAATCGTCTTGGGGGTTGAAATTTTCAAAAATTATTTCTTAGCGGATGCCTACGTCGTAATAGTTACCTGTATGCCAAATTTCGGCTCGATCAGTCCAGTGGTAAGAGCTGTGCGTTGATAGATCAGTCAGTCAGTCAGTCAGTCAGTCAGTCAGTCACCTTTGCCTTTTATATATTTAGAAGATATCGATCAAGGGCTCACACTGTTTAACTAAACCATAAGTAATAAGCATGTAATAAGTAAGTTAGCTCAGCTTGCAAAGGACATTCGCCTAATCGAAATTCCTTTAACAGGGCGAAAAATTGGTGTAGATTTATTTCATTAAGCGTTAGGGCGGGACCAGGCTTAGTTCAATTATAGTAATTGGAGATTGTGATTGTAGCCTTCTCTCACACTCCAGGCCCATTCGCAGACTTGGCAACTAAAATATAAAAGTGTGGTGCGGGTTGTTACATTCCCTCAAATATGGTTGAGCGAAGCCATGGCTGGATCATGCGTTGTGCTCGTGAACGGGTGCCACCAACGGGAATGGGTCTGCTTTGGCTGCCCATCTTGACATGCGTTGGATTGGTGCACCTACGTATGCATTTTTGCATTTTTGAAGCTTTATTGTGGAAGCACTGTATACATAGCATAGCTTTGTAAAAAAAATTTTTTTTGAAAAGAGCAACTGCTGAGTTTCTTACCGGCTCTTCTCAGCAGAATCTGCATTCCGAACCGGTGGTAGATTTATGACGTGTTATAAGAGCTACAAGTTAGCCTACATGAAATAAATAAATTTTGTCGCAAAAATCGCTTGACAACACGTCGTTGGTAACTAGCTACGGCCAAAGTCTCCCACCCGACCAGACCAGAGACAATTCAGAAATTATAAATTAAAAAAAAATTGCCCCCGCCGGGTATCGAGCCCGAGACCTCCCAACTCTCTCTACACACACACACATCCTCACACCAAACTCACCCACACACTTTCACCAAGCGTCAGGCGCTTAAATCTAGGTCCTAGACTGTGATACTTTTAGATTGTATTTTTATAGCGAAAGAAAAGTAGTGCAAGCTTACTGCCCTCCTTCGAAGGAAATTACTGTTTGTTTTGCGAAATTAAAAACGGTGCCGTATGCATACACAGCCGCTCGCAAGTTCCAACTTGAGTGTTCAACCTAACAACCCATCTTCTGACTTATGCCTCTTATAATATGAACGATATTTTATTTGTATACTCTGTTGGGAGTGTAATTATTGCGTTAACTTTCGTACCTATATGCTATTATAGAGTTTGTTGGTAGTGGATTGACATTTTTGTTTGCGATTAGTAATTGAATTTTTCATATGAAAATCTTCATTCTATATAATCGATAATTGAGCCATAGAAAGAACATAGGCTAGGGAACAACTTTCCCCAAGGAACCTAGGTCGAAATATGAAAAATAAATTTTTACCTCCCATAGTAAATCAATCAGCTGATCGTCAATTTTGTATGGGAGTTCCAAATTTTTTTTCACATTTCGACCTATGTTCCTTGGGGAAAGTTGTTCAGTTTCATGAGCACATTCACCTCCTTCAGTATTATTTCGGAGTTTCAATACACGTTGTATAAGAAATGATTTTATGAAAACCCACCCCAAAGAGGCTGAAATGGTGGTTGGAGTTATTGGTAGGTATTTTTATGTACTGACATATTTAACATCTAATACTTAAAGATTTGGACAGTAATACAGGCTACTATTGTTTATTCCGAAGTAACAATGGGTGTCGCAGGGTTTTTAAGAACTTACTCCAGGAATCAGCTTGTTCTAACTAACCTTAAGAATCCTTACTAATATTATAAATTCGAAAGTGTGTTTGTTTGTCATCAATCTCGCGGCAACAAAGCAACGGATCGACCTAATTTTTTGCATGGGTATAGTTGAGGACCGGGAGAGTGACATAGGCTACTTTTAATCCCAGAAAATCAATGAGATCCCGCGGGATTTTGAAGAAACTAAATCCACGCAAGCATAGCCGTGGGTATCGACTAGTATTCTATAAAATCTAAATTTAAAGCCAACCCGATTTATCTTGAAAAACATTTTCACCCGATGTGAAAACATTCGCTAAACTTCGCAGGCTCTATGCTGAAAAAAAGCGAATCCAATTACCGGGGTATTGGAAAAATTTGCCAAATTAACTCGCGCTGTGAAAAATCTCGTCAAATCTCTCAAGAACGCCCCTACCTTTTCGTTTTTTAGTTCAATTTGCAAGCCATTTTATGATAAACATAAAAGCCGTTGCAAATTGCCATTACCGAACCGGATTTTGTGAAGTTCTTCATTGCAGTTGCTGCTGCTGCTACTGAGTAGGGGGTTTCTTAACATCGAGTACATTTTAGTACTGCATCAGTTGCTAGCGCAAAAAAAGCACGGTCGCAACTATTCACATACATACATACCGAACAACCGAAACACTATTAAATAGATATAATCATTACATTACCCTTTATTCGATGTTTTATGAAAATACATCGATACATCGAGTAAATCAACAATCTTTCAAAACATCGGATCGATTCGATGCATCGTATTATAAACATCGAGTGAATATCCCTATTACTGAATTCTTGCGGCTCTCCTCAGCCGAATCTACTTTCCGAACCGGTGGTAGAATCTTGACTGTTCGTTTTTGAGCCACAGTTTGGCCTATCTACTTTCTTGCCCCACTTTTCTACTCCTAATATCTTAATATATACTAGCTAAAACAAAGTCTGGTTTGGTCGAACGATTTTCTTTGTTTTTGATTTGTTGTATTTGTCTCCGTCCCGAATAGTAGAATAACTATATTAAAACATTGGAAAATTGACGAAAAAAATTATGAAAAAATTTCATCTCGGGGGGAACGGGGTTTTTAAAGAGCTATAACGAGACAGATTTATGTCGGAGCATATTTGTGTCTCGGTTTAACCTCTATCTTAAGTCTGAGCTGAGTCAGAGCTCGCTCTACAGATCTCAGCATAAGGCCGTCTTGCACCAATCTACTTAATCATGTTTAATCCCTACTAATATTATAAATGCGAAAGTGTGTTTGTTGGTTTGTTGGTTTGTTGGTTTGTTGGTTTGTTGGTTTGTTGGTTTGTCCTTCAATCACGCAGCAACAGAGCAACGGCTTGCTGTGATTTTTTGCATAGCATAATTTACGGGCCGGAGAGTGACATAGGCTACTTTTTATCGCGAAAAATCAAAGAGTTCCCGCGGGAATTAAAAAACTAAATCCACGCGGACGAAGTCGCGGGCATCAGCTAGTCTACGAATAAATAATAAGTAAGGAAGTCTAATTCAGAACAAAATCCACTCAAAAAATGGCCCTACTTCAAACCAAAACGACGTATGATTCAAAATATGAATCATACGAATCACTTCCGAGGTTACAGGTAGACATGCTTGGTGATCGGTTCAAATTCAGAACGAAAGCAATGATTGGTTCGCGCGCGTGAGTCATTGGACGATATTATGAAAATTTGACGTGCAAGAAAAATGACCAACTGTTGACGTGCTATTTTTGTTTTCAATCCCCGCCTCTAACGGCTTAATTTTAATCTCCACCCACTTCGGCAGAATTTTTGTTGGGGTCATTTTTTAACGTTTACTTACTTATTATTTATTCGTAGTGTTTAATAGTTAATTTTTGACAAGTTACAGTTTCAATCGGACATTGGTTACCGGTACTGACGGCTTAACGTGCAACAGAGACGACACTCTACGAATACGGTACTGTGTACAGTACCGTACATGATTGTGATTAGAACTGTAGTTCTAATCACAACTTTTGTGCTATAAAGGCTGTGTTAAATATTTTTTAACTTCGCCATCCTGATAAATTCCCAGTGGGCTATTCTTTTGATTTAGTTGCGGAGTTGGGAAGTCAGACGCTCCTTATTTCGCCCTCGGCGATGGAAATTCGGAACTCGGAAACTTTTGGAATGATAATGGCACAATTTGTTATATATTTGAATAATCAAGAAATATCCGCTGTTAATTTTTAGGATTCTGTCATCTTCTATTTTCACCCCTTAGGGGTCGAATTTTCAAAAATCCTTTCTTAGCGGATGCCTACGTCTTAATACTAACTGTAGGTACGCGAAACAGCCCGATCCATCCAGTAGTTTGAACTGTGCGTCGATAGATCAGTCAGTCAGTCAATAATTCAAGCAATCAGTCAGTCATCTTTTCTTTTTATACAACGTGTAACAAAAGTGTGAAATAACCCTGAAGGAGGTGAATGTGCTCATCAAACTGAACAACTTTCCCCAAGGAACATTGGTTGAAATATGAAAAAAAAAAAATTACCTCCCATAGTAAATCAATCAGCTGATCGTCAATTTTGTATGAGAGGTCCACATTTTTTTTTCACATTTCGACCTATGTTCCTTGGGGAAAGTTGTTCAGTTTCATGAGCACATTCACCTCCTTCAGGGTTATATCACACTTTTGTTACACGTTGTATAAAAAGAAAAGATGACTGACTGGCTGCTTGAATTATTGACTGACTGACTGATCTATCGACGCACAGTTCAAACTACTGGACGGATCGGGGTGTTTCGCGTACCTACAGTTAGTATTAAGACGTAGGCATCCGCTAAGAAAGGATTTTTGAAAATTCGACCCCTAAGGGGTGAAAATAGGGGGTTGAAAATCAAACTTAACGTAAGCGAAGCCGCTGGTTAAAGTAAGTATAATATTTTATTATATAATTGTGGTAGATTCACAAAAAAAACGTCGTATTAAACGCTAATTATAATAAATTGTAATTCAATTCGTTCTTGTAATTTACGAGGGCGCGTGAGCATTGCTTGTGGTTACGTCGTGTACATGCACATTGCGTAAGAGTCTGTCAGGAGCCTAGGTGGGAGCGGTCAGGCGCGAGCAAGTTCTCGCTCACACTTATCCAGATACGACACACATACAACCACGAGCCACGTGCCCTCGTGAATTGAAAAAATATTAATTTCCATCGAAACATTAGAATTATATTTACTCGCTCCAATTTAATGATCATCTGATTACTGGCATAATTACGTTGCATGGAATAGTTATTAAAATTAACAGTGCCCCCTAATGGATATGTAAAACATATCCATGAACCGTTTACGATAAATTAACAGTTAGACCAAATTAAAATAGGTTTGCAAATTGTGTTTCCCACCGGGGATACTTATTGAATGCATTCCTACGTTTTCCCATGTTGCGGGTAAAAAGATGAAGGTGGACCAAGTTGACATTGCCAGGAAAATTCTTTTAATAAATCGAATTCTTCACAAAGTTTTATTCAAGTATTCTACATCAATTAATGCAAGATATTTTATTCAAGAACAAGACCTTATGAAACAGGTCTGTCTATTACTTTTTCAGACAGACCAGTCGCTGAACCGATTTCAATGAAATTTTAATTAATAGTGAGAAAGGACATAGAGTGTGTTTTTTCTTCAAATATTAATAAATTCTCATGGAAAAAGTTGTTTTTTGAAATTTTGAAATAAGTATCTAAATTCACGCAGGCAAAATTTCGGGCAACTAGTCCTTCATAAATATTTTTCGTTTTATTTAAGTGACGATGATCATACTTTCCATGCAAACCCGCTCATATCCCTTTTTTCTTTGAAAAATAAGCTTAACCTGACTAAACCTTGCTTATATTTTAATTATAATTAGCATACATGGAGCATCGATGCAAAGAAATGGTTAATTAATCAAAATAACGACAAATAGCGCACTAGCAGTCCGACTGCGATAGTCGAAGTGGTGGCTGCCACTTATAATTAACATAATAATTACTTAATTTACTTAAGCAGGATTGCCTGCTTAAGTAATTATTCACTGCCTTGTGTGCGGACTCCAAAAAGCTACTATTGGATTGGCCGCTAGGTCAGCTCAAGCTTAAAGTTTATTTTTAGTAAGCGAATATCATGTCAATATATATAGAATATATATATAGACTAGCAGCCCGCTCCGGCTTCGCACGGGTATAAAATATATAGCCTATGTAATTCACTGTTAATGGATGTTATTATACATATAAACCTTCCTCTTCAATCACTCTATATATTAAAAAAAAACCGCATCAAGATCCAAATAGGGACAGAGAAAGCACTTTGTTTTATACTGTGTAGTGAACCTCCATTCGATAACAATAGAGCTTATATTATTTATCATCGCTCGGGCATTGTCAACTTCACCATTCTGCGTGTTTAGCTGTAGCATCAATAAATAAATTAATTTCGAATGCCTGATTTTATCGACTAAATACAGTCTAATTATATTATGAGTAATAATTTAGTCCGATTAACATTAATGCATCGGGGGACATAATTAAATTTTAATGCGATATAGATTTATTCCATTAAAACGAAATCCCATTATAAAATGTGAATTATTTTTGGCGAAAATTTTGTTTACCTTTAACGAGGGACCAAACAAAGCTTCCGAAGTATTTACCCGAATTTAATTTTCCTACTACAGTTTATCGAAAAAATTTCGTTAAAATATTATTATGAAAATTATTAAGTTTTTAATTAAAAGTTTTTAAATCTATCGCAGAAGAGTTTGTTGACCGCATGCTTTTTCTAAAAGGCATACAGATAGCTATTAAAACATAGGCATCAGCTAAGAAAGGATTTTTGAAAATTTAACCCTTAAGGGGGTAAAATAGGTTTTTGAAAAATTTAACTTAACGTGAGCGAAGCCGCGGGCTAAAGCTTACTTAATAACTTACTTAATAAAAAAAATATATATAGATTAAGGTTGAAGGTTTATATTAGTTTTAATTTTAGAATTGGTTTAGTATTAGTTAATTATTTTATTTGTATAAGAATTATTATAAAAATAAAGAATAACATAGGCAAGATCAAAGTTGCGTATAGCATCTAATCTGAAATGGCGCCTCCCTAAATCTAAAGAACATCAGGTCTTTCATTTTTTATCTTTGCATCAACTATCCATTTAACCCTGTCGAATTGTAACTAAAAAAATAAATGCACTGTACCCCCTTAATAGAGTAAAAGGACAAAGGGCCACAAACTATGCACCATGATAAATCTTTGATACGCAAAAGCGGTGAAATTTATTGTCCACTTTTTCACCCCCTCGCTATTGATGCTGAAAAATAGGAGTTGCGTCGCTCTAATAAACGCAAACAAAATTGATTACATTGTTCACACTGGCCATTCGTGACGGCTGTCTGCAGTAGGGACTAACTAACTTATGAATAAATAAAAAGTCAGGAAATGTAACTTTTTTTTCTCCTGATTCTGAGCTCCAAAGTGGTGTTCAATACAATTACAATCTAGCCTAACTTAGTTGACTAATTAGGAATTTTAAATTACAAACTTATAAATTACTATCTTATATACTAAGACATTGTCCAACGACGCATCTTGGTCTTTCTTTATAATAGTCTTTAGAGACACTTTGTTCATGTGTTCTAGTGATCACTATAATTCACTATACACCAACTCAAATGGTTTTGTTCGTTTTAATTTCCTCACTAGCTCCATTACGTCAAGCTGATGGATTGCCTCAACGTTAAGAGAAGAAGAAGAAGGAAATGTAACTACGTTAAAAAAACAACCCAACAAAAGTCGTGTGGTGTGAAGCGGCGCGGCATCTGTCGGAAAAACGGGCACACGTCAAATCTTCGCGTACTTTACTAAGCGATTGGTATTTTGAATTATACGACTTTTTGGTTTGAAGCGGTCACTTTTTGTGTGGAATTTGTTCTGAATTAGTACCTGACTCATAATTTGTTCGTAGGGACTAACGAACTACTTTATTTTTTTATCCCCCGACGGAAAAAGGAGGGGTGAATGGACCTATTTTGACGCAATTTTTTCTGTTTGAAAGCTGACTAATTAGCTATAATCACACTAATATTATAAAAGCGAAAGTTTGTAGGTGTGTTTGTATTTGTTACTCTTTCACGTAAAAACTGCTTTACGGATTTGGCTGGAATTTGGAGTAGAAGTAGTTCATACTCGGAATTAACACATAGGCTACATTTTATACTGTTAAACTAGTTTTTCAGTAAAATTAATCATTTCGTCCTTTGTTTCCTTTCAATAATTCCTTGTTGCTATCGCAAAATTAACTAGCATAACATGGCATTTGTTGCCTGGTAAATATAAGTTAAGGCTTAAAATTTTTGAATTGACGTTTTTAAATATATTTTTTTGTAACTGGTTCTTTTTCGCAGAACACCATCTTTACAGAGTGGAGTCCATCCAAACAAAAAGAGTAGCAGTGGTACAACAAATATTAATTGCATTAAGGCCCGTCCAAATACGAGAAAATGCATCTGAGCCTTTTCTATCGGAGAGATGTAAGCTCTCTTTGCGTATTCTATCGGCTATATAACGGGGAGTGTTCTGAAGAGCTATTTGACCTTATTCCACCGTCTTTCTTCTACAACCGCACCGCTCGCCACCGAACACAATTTCACCCTCACCACCTGAGTGCCTGGAGCACTTCGACCATCCGATGTGCCAGATCTTTTTTTCCACGTACTTTGAAACTGTGGAACCAACTTCCTGCGACGGTGTCCCACTGAATTACAACATGGGATTTTTCAAGGGGCGGACCAACATATTCCTAAAAAGCCGGCAACGCATTGGTGGTGCCTCAGGTACTACAAATGTTGCGGCGGTAATCACTTAATATCAGGTGACCCGCCTGCTCGTTTGCTCGCTAAAAATATATTTAAAAAAAATTGCTTTCGGGTTCCGTACGCAACTAATTGAATCGTTATATTTTTTCCATGCGTATGTATAGGCACATTTAAAAAGTTACTTAAAGATATCTTAAAAACTTGAAACTTAGTCACTCTGTATATTCTGTAATTGTAATTGTTTATTGTTGTTCTGTGCTTCCAAGCCTTTAGCAGCAGTTACAAGATTTAAACAAAAACAATTATAAAGTTTGAAAGTTAATCCAAATTGAATACGCCGTCACAAACTTTTGTTAATTTAAATCGGCTTTAATGAAATATGTAACACAAGATATTATTTAATTTTTAAAATAAATCCTCGTACAACTTTCGCCACAAACTCGATTGTGATAAACCTTCAAGCAACTACAACTCTTATGCTACATACACAGAAGGTTTGGAATTGTATAAGGGGGTTTGTCAGAAAGTTTTTGTGCCGTTTTCAATTGTACAGGCTAGCCTTTATCTGACGGCCGTACTGTTCCACCTGATCATAAAAAATAATTGAATAGTATCCGAGGGGTGGGTATGGCCCATAATATTATCATACCTATTGTACCTACGTAATGTTATGTAAGAAGCCATAGAGTTATAGACCGTAGGAGGAAGACCACATAAGAAAAAACGCCTGCATCTAATTATATCAACTATAAGACCTAATATGGAACTCTTAATAAATACTAGTTGACTAGTTGACGCCCGCGGCTTCGCTCCTGTGGATTTAATTTTTTTTAAATCTCGCGGAATCTCATTGATTTTCCGGGATAAAAAGTAGCATATGTCACTCATCCGGTCCTCAACTATAACCCTGCAAAAAATAGGTCGATCAGGTTGCTTTGTTGCCGCAAGATTGAAAGACAAACCAGCAAACCAACAAACAAACACACTTTCGCATTTATAATTATGTATTAGTAAGAATATTAGTAAGTAGGTATTTCAATATTATAAAGGCGATAGTCAGGTGATACATACAATTAATGAAATTATATAATATGTGTAATGTGGAGGAAAATAAATAAATGAAATAATAATAATAATTGTCTCACTGAATTTCTGTCAGTTATTTTTTTACGGCTCAATCGCATATAAAATCTTGAAAACCTTGCTCCAAGCTATTTAAAAAAATCGCGTAATTCATGCGTAATTACGAATTTGTCAATATCGGTCCGGCAGTTAGACCATTAGGTCTTTACGTACGTTTAATATTATCCCTCATATCGATAGTCTTTTTATTTTACGTAGGAATCCTTCTTATTTTCAGAATAAAACGAAGCATACAAATAACACCACACAGAGAGTGTTGGCCAATCTGCGGTGACTGCGATCGTCACAATGTACTTATGTAGCAATTATCTTCAGACAATCCTGCCGCTGGTTTTGCGGGACCTTACTGACTCTACTATATGACACCTCCAGGTATCTGTTTTGAGATCCGAAATGGGAGATAGCATTCGCGAATACGGATAGGCAGTTTAGCAGGCATTTAACGTTTTACAAATTATTTTCAGGTATTGTTAGTATTTTTTTAGTTTAGTTAGGTATTTTTTTTTCATACCTATCTATAGGTACTTATACCTTATTACTTCCCTACCTAGGTACGCTCTTTTTTATGGTGTTTTGGGCAATTAGGTGAAGCAAATTGAGAATTTATAATTTCTAAATTGTCTCCGGTAGGCCTGGAGGGAGATGTGAGCCGTGGCTAGTTACACCCCACCGTCAAAGATGTGCCGCCAAGCGATTTAGCGTTCCGGCACGATGTATCTCTGTACTTCATTTCTCAGTACGGCAATAATGATGGGGTACTATTTGGGCGAGTTCCCCCTATAGGCTTCATTTTATATGAACAAAAAAATTACGGATTTCATTTTTTGACGGATTTTCCTCAGCCGAGTTACAGTTTTGAAGCTTTTTTTCTTGTTACAAAGTACTTAACCTAAGTTTTCGTTGAATTGTAGGGCAGGTATTCACCTTATTTTTACAAAGTAAGGTACTAGGACTTACCGAAAAGTTAATTCAAAAAATATATCGGCGGAGTTCGGTGCACGTCTGAAGTAGATTCGATTTCCGAGAAAATTTACGACTCGACCGTACGATTTACGAGCCAAGTTTAGTAGTTAACTGCGATTTACAATCGGCTAATGAACTTAATTCAACGTGATCAAAGTTTTTATTGTTCGGATCCGGAGGTAGTGAATTGATTCAATTTTGTTGCAAATGTTGCAAACTGAAATGCTTATCATACATCTATACAAATAAATAAAATCGAAGTGTCTGTTTGTAATATCAAAAGAAGAGCTTTTAACTAACAGCATAAGAAAGTAAATACGGTACTTATACCAAGCAAACAATTTTTAAAATTTTTGTCTGTCTGTCTGTTTGTTGCCGCTAATCTCGAGAACGGCTGGACCGATTTTGACGAGACTTTCACTGGTAGATAGCTGATATTATCGGGCAAAATATAGGCTACTTTTTTAACCGACTTTCGAAAAGGAGGAGAAGGAGTTGTGTCGTTCTATCTCTGTATATCGATATCTTCGTGATTTCTTAACCGATTTGCATAAATCTTTTTTTAATCGACATAAAAACTTTGCGAGATGGTCCCATAAAAACTTCGGGTTCCAACTCTTCAATCCTGATGCTGCAGGGATACTGCTCCCCTAAACTGTGGGGATTTAGGAACTGTTGATTATGAATAGTTATTGTAGGGAACAAATAAAGACTACAACGTTAAATTCCAGGACCCAACTCCTCAATCATGATGCTGAAGGGGTTCTGCCAACCTAAACTGTGGTGATTTAGGAAAGCGGACGAGTTCGCGGGCGTCCGCTAGTCATTAATAAAGTTCTTGCAATTGATGAGGGCGCGTGAGCTTTACTTGTGTAAATGTAATGGGACCACCTGAGAAGTATACACTTCTCAGGTCCCATTGTCATCAGGTCAGGATCTGATGATGGGATCCTGGAGAAATCGAGGGAACTCTCCAAATTTTATAGGCACAATTGATACACTTCGTAGTGGTGTTTGAAGTCGGTTTTGTAAAAAGAATTTTTAAATTGACAAATTGCTTAAAATTGGTAATAATAAGCGAAAATGCTGTGAAAAGTAAAGAAAAAAATATTTTAATTCCATTTGCTTTCTTAGCACCCCCTTCGAATAAAGTTTTCTTTACGAAGTGTTTGTGTTATTTTCTGTTTTGAGTCGGACTCCACACGAACAAAGTAACGGGTAAAAGCTAGTAAAATATGTCCAGGTACAATATAGGACTGGGCCTGAGCAAATGTTAGACAATGCACTGACCGGAAGCGGTAAACACACGGTTTCCGCTGCAGTGTTAGCACATCCGTCTATGTACCTACCATTTGACTAATATACGCATGTAGATACAAGTGATTGATATAAATAATTAGCTGATTACTAGCTGATGTCCGCGACTTCGTCCGCGTGAGTTTAGTTTTTAAAATCCCGCGAGAACTCTTTGATTTTCCGGGATACAAAGTAGCTTATGTCACTTTCCAAGTCCTAACTATATCCACGCAAAAAATCACATTTATCCGTAGCTCCGTTGCAACGTGATTGAAGGACAAACAAACAAACACACTTTCGCATTTGCAATACTAGCTGATATCCGCGACTTCGTAACGCGTGGATTGAGTGTGTCGAAAATTCATACTTTGCTATAAAAACAACATTATGCTAAGCACAAAAAAATAAGAGCGAGAGAGATTGTGACTTAATGCTCTGTCGCTTTGTTGGCCGCTGTGTTGTTTCGAGACCGCAGCATCCACAAAACATTACTCTCTAACGAGAGAATTCTCTCGTCGTCGATTTTGAATTATGTCACCCTTGTCGCAAATGAGCGAAATATGTTCTGACATAAATCTGTCTCGATTTAACTTTGTCTTGAGTCTGAGCTGAGTTAAAGTGCGGTCTTTAGATTTCAACTTTAACTGGTACGTCTGTGCTCGTATAAAATCTCATCCAAAATGCGAAAAGCCTTAATACGCCTGTAGCTTAGAAGTAGAGTTGCCAGATTTTTTTTTAGCCTATAAGGGACAAATGGTTAAATATTTTTACCCGGGACAAATAAAAAACAAAATTATTCAGTGTCATTTTTTTTATATTTTTCCGAAGGTCGAGTCAGTTTAAACATATTTTTATTCGTTTTAACATATCTGCAAAAATCAATACAATTATAATCGTAATTATAAACGGTCATCAACTCGCTTTTTTACGAATGTTGCGTGTGTGAACACTTGGATCGATTTCATAATGAAAAACGAAATATGGTTCAAATACGGGACAGAATCAGTCCCGCCGGGACATTTTAAACTATGCCTAAATGTCCCGGGAAATACGGGACGTCTGGCAACGCTACTTAGAAGTAAAGCTAAATGCTTTCTCTCTCTCTATTTTCTATCATAATCATTGATTTATCTCCCTTGTCCGCCCGTAATCCTATTAATTAATCCTGTTACAGACTAGTAAAGTGATATTAAAATCAGTGGTCCAGCGATATTACATTTCCACTATCTGCAATAAGGCCCCGACCAGACGTCGCTGGAGATTGAACGTAAACACTGCACTAGATTGTAGAGCGCTTCATTTTATGCTAAAGGCAAGTGCATATTACAGACGCGCTTTGACATTTCGCAACATAAATAGTAACTTCTAATAATCGTACTTATATTATAAGCACGCTTTTGCCTGCAATTCATCCACTACAGTTAGATTTTTTAAATTTTGCGGGTACCCCTTGTTTTTTCTGGTTAGAAATAGGTATCATAAATTTCCATCAATACATATGTCATTCTATAACTCATCAGCTTATACCGCTTCGCTATTTGAATTTCTAAGGATTAGGATCCAGACGTTATGTTATGGCGGATGTGTTTCTCATGTTGATGGAATTTGTCCGAAGCGAAGTTCGAAACAGAACATTGGGCTATGTTAATATAATCCTGACAAACCCAATGTCAGAAGACGCAAAAATTTATATTGGATAGTAAGAAATAATTTAAGCTAATAACTAGTTATAATTGTAATTTTATTTTATTCATTAACTAGGAACAGAACTACTAATCTTATTCTAATGAACAAAAACGAAAAAGGAACTTAAGGCTTTCGTCTTAGAACTCTATTTAGCATAACGAGACAAAAGTATAAGTAATTTAAATTTAATATAATAATAACTAAAAAAAAGAAAAAATAATAATTTTTAATTGTGCTACTTACGCTGAAATCTATAGACTTCGCTCAGACTTAAGACAGAATTAAAACGAGACAGATTTATGTCAGAGCATATTTATGTCTCGTTCTAACCTCTATCTTGAGTATGAGCTGAGCTGGACACGCTCTATAGACTTCAGCGTAAGTCACTCCAGCTCTATAATAAGTTTTAAAAAAGAAAAAATTAAAAAAAAAAGGATTAGGATGGACGAATAATAACATGCGCTGGGCCTTACATTACTCGCCGGGCGTAACTGGAATTGCATAATCGAGCAGTGCCGATGTCAATTGGTTTCGTAGCTTAATACATTTAAATTATCGCCATGAAATGCAAACCGAGGACCGGTATCCGGTATATTTTGTCCTCCGATTTCCCGGTCACAATATTATTGACTACTCTATCCGGGTGGAGTTAGGTTTTCAAATATCCCGTGGGGACCCTCTGTTTCGCCGAAAATGCCTTAGTTTGTAGAACTACCCAGATACAGCCCGCTGATAGACAGACGGACGGACGGACGGACGGACAGCGGAGGTAATAGGTTCCCTTGGTTGATTTGTTGGTTGTTGTTTTTAAGCTATTGCACAGCTTCTATCGCAGGCCAGCGTGGAGACCGAATCCAGAAATTCCGAAACGAAAATAACCTGACATGGGACTCCTCTACGGTGAGCCAGTAGATGGCGCATTTTTTGTCAACGCCAACTAGCGGTGAGCCGCTAGATGGCGTTGATAAAAAATGCTATGCAATAGCTTTACCGCGGCAGACCCCGAGTGCCACACGTCTTTTTTTTATATACTTATGTATATACAACGTGTAACAAAAGGGGGGTATCAACCACGAAGGAACTGAATGTGCTCATGAAACTGAACAACTTTCCCCAAGGAACATAGGTCGAAATATGAAAAAAAATTTTGGACCTCCCAAAGTAAATCAATCGTCAATTTTGTATGGTAGGTCCACATTTTTTTTCATATTTAGAGTTTCTTGAGCACATTGACCTCCTTCAGGGTTGATATCCCCCATCTGTTACACCTTGTTTATGAATAGCGGGCAAACAAGCTGGCGGGTCACCTGATGTAAAGTGATTACCGCCGCCCATGAACGATTGTAGTACCGGAGGCACCACCAATGCGTTGCCGGCTTTTCAGGAATACCTACTTACTTAGGGATACATTACTCAAGTGCTAATAATACCTACTACTAAATTATTATTACCTCATGAATAGTAAATGCTATCCTGTTCTACTAATATCTACTATAGAATAGAATAGAATAGAAATATTTTTTATTCAAATAAACTTTTACAAGCACTTTTGAATCGTCAATGAATCTACCACTGGTTCGGAATGCCTTTCCTGCCGAGAAGAGCCAGCAAGAAACTCGGCGGTTGCTCTTTTCAAAAAAATAAAAATTTTACTATAAATGTGAAAGTTTGTATGTATGGATGGATGGATGGATAATGTTACTCAGTCATGTCGCAACGACTAAACCGATTTGCCTGAAATTTGGCACAGATATAGATTATGATCTGGAATAACATATAGGCTACATTTATCCCGGAAAATAAGATTGGTTACCCTTTGGGGTACGAAGCCCTAAAGAAATAAAATTTCGTGTTTGCGTGTACTGAAACGCCCAGTGAAAATACAAATACATAACTTTTATAATATTCACACTACATTTGTTGTAAACTTTTAACTATACCCACGCTTATTACAAGATGGAACTACAAAACTTTAAGTTTTGCGTATTTTCTTTTCTTACTTCTTAGGTGCGATAATGTAGGTTTTTTTATTGACTGGATTAATCCAACCTTGAATATTCCTTGTGCCTACCGATGTGATGTCTGGTGGGACGCTTTGGCCGTGGCTAGTTACCACCCTACCGTCAAAGACGTGCCGCCAAGCGATTTAGCGATGGCGTTTAAAAACAAGTTAGGGGTTGAATATACACTGCCATACCCCTTCCAAGTTAGTCGGTTACCATCTTAGACTGCATCGTCACTAACCATCAGGCGAGATCGCAGTCAAGGACGATCTTGTCACCTAATTAAAAAAAAATGTGATAGCACCGTAGATAACGGAATAAAGGGCTGCACTGACAACGAAAATTTTGTGCGATTAAGTCCGTGGAATAAATTAATCTAGCCGCGGCCGAAGCCTTAATAGCCCAACGGTTAAAGGTGCCGATTGAAAACTGAAAGGTCGCAGGTTCGAATCCCACCCGTTGCACTATCGTCGTACACAGTCCTAGCACAAGCTTTCTGCTTATTTGGAGAGAGGAGGATATTAATCAACTTCAGCTTGGCTAATACATATTTTTAAAAAAATACATAGTTATATAAATTGTATTATATATATTTATGATATTATTATATATATTATATTATTTGCACCACCTACCTCTAGTATCTGTAGCTATTTAACACCATTGGTTGCCTGGAGGAGATCGCTATGTAGCGATAAGGCCGCCAAATTGTATGCTATTTATTAAGCTCATTGTATATTTTGTGTGGTGTACAATAAAAGTATATTCATTCATTCATTCATTCATAGTTTCATCACATTGCATCAGAGAAGTGAACTGTACGACAATAGGAGAAACTTCCACCCGTCTCGAAACTCGACAAGTGTTGATTCAATACAATCAAAACATTTTCAGATATTGGAGTGAACCACTTACGCCCACCCTCCGCCTCTCGGAATAGAAAAGACCCTTAAGAGGCTCAGTTATGCCCGATCCCTCCTTGTGATGAGTGAGACACAACTGCGGAATTGCTAACCCTTTTTGGGGCGCTAAGGGGCGAACGGGGTTTCGTTGGGGCAGAAAGGCTCGTTATTGTGATTGTACTGTGGGCTACCTATTTATGAAATCGTTTGTTGGATAGTTTTTAACATCCTTATTAGTACTATTAATGCGAAAGTTTGTTTGTTTGTCCTTGAATCACACTGCAACGGAGGTCTCTTGTATTGACACAGGCGTCGGTCTTGCGCCGCCTGTATCCCCTCGCTTGGTGTCGTCGGTCCACCTACTACAGCTTTCCGATACGTGTCACCTCTTCAGACAAAAGTGGTAATTGAAGTAGGTCGATCCAAAACCACAAAAATTAGTAACACCCTCTATTTAATAGGTAGTACTTTATCCCTCCTTTTTGCGTTGTTTTTTCCCAGATCGTCAAGCCAAAAGTGGAAAAAAAATGAAACAATCAAACTAGCAAAACTTTCTTTATTACCACAGCATCAAATATCAACATACTCAAAGAGCTGAAACATCGAATCATGAACTTTAGTTTATCCCGATTATCGTTTACCCGCCCCCGATTTATTTGTTAGGGCCGATCTACACCAGAAAGGTAGCGGCGCGGCGACCACTTTCAGTGTGAAATAATTTTGAAAAGCTGAAAAGGTCATGCGGCCGCGCGGCCACACGCGTCAAGCGATACTGGTCTTTAGCGATTATGTAGATAAAGTTTAAAATTATTTCACACTGAAATTGCTAGCGAGCGCAGTGAGCGGCCAAAACAAAATTATTCGCTGCCACTATAAATGCCGCTCTGATTCATGGGCGAATCATAAATCGCTCATTTACTACACAAAAAGGTGTGGATGTGTCTATCCCAAAAAAGTGACGAAAAATAAGTGATTTTAACTAGTAATCTAGAAAAAAATCATCATTTAATGTATAAGGAAAACTACTTAAAAAATTAACTTCTGAAGACTTTATGTACTTGCAACTTATCAAAACTTAGATTTTGAAAATTTAGAAATCTTTAAAATAAACGGGATTTTTAATATAAAACCAGTGTCGCAGCAAACGAGCGAAATGCTTTTTGCGAAAAAAAAACAAAAAACTCATGTTTCGATCGATCAACCAAGTAAACCTAAGAAAGACACAATTTTCTTACTTAAAGATATTTTTATTTATTTACATAAAAATTATTTCATTCATGACATACATACAATCTTTTTTACAAGTACATAGGACAAAATTGTATAAAATGGCAGCAGATTCAATGAAAAAAGATTCCAACGAATTGAGAACCTCCTCCTTTTTTGGAAGTCGGTTAAAGAGAAAGCCTCAGTTAAAGCAGTCATACAAATCAATAAACAAATTATTTAAAGTTATTTTTCACAAGACAACTAACTAAACTAAGTAATGCCTCAAAACTTTTTAGCATAAACAGTAAGCCGATTTTTCCAATGTCTCCTAAAACTTAAGAGGTTCTCAAACATATACAGGGTGTTAAGGGAATGCTAACGGAAACTGAAACTAGGAATTCAGTACAGGTTCTGAGTCGCTCAGTGTTGTTTCTTAACCAGATAATCTAGGCATAATCTCTTTACAAAGTTTTCGTTAGCATGTCTCTTCTTACAATCTGAATTTTTTCATACAGCAAAAATATCAAAAAGGTTACGTAATTTATAAGATTTTTTTTTTAAAAAAAGCTCTTAAGCATTAGGAGACTCATCAGACTATTCAGATTCCCAGTAACTTAGTTTTTTTTAAATCTATTTAAAACATCTAGTTTACAAATCATCAGTCTTATTTAAATAATAATAGTTAATTAGAAATTCAAAAACATTAAACTTTTTACCTAGATATTTAATTTAATGCTTTTAAATTCATTATCATGACTTAAAAAAATTGTCTACAATACACAAGGTCTTAACAAATCAACTTAAAATGCAGCTACGTATCGTAATCATAAACTTATTTGATAAAAGTCTATAAAATTCTTCAGTTAAGTAAAAAAAAAAAAATACAAAAAAAAAAGTAAAAAAAATTACAAAAAAATATTTGGCTAGAAATACACTAGTAAGTTTTTACATCAGTAGCTTACTGAAGAACGATATCAAACGATACGTGACAAGTACGTGCCCTACAGCACTGCTTACATTTCGTAACATACTTACGTGACTTACGTGAGAAAAACTTACAAGTGTAATTGCGGCCTTACATAGTAACAATGTTTTTCTTTCGATGATATATTATTTTTGATTGAGCACAACGTTGCTTATGACGTAGTCAAAAGTTTTGCTGCTGTTGCAATTTGATATTCATTAGACTATCGTTGTTGCAACTTGAAAATAATGTTGTTGCGTCAACAAAATAATGAGCATCACTGTTGCAAGCCAAAAATAAAACATTTTTCCCAAATAAAACATAAAACTGAATATAAAAACTTGCCTATTTCACGTTGCTATAAAATTTTATTAAATCTTAAGTTATCTTAAATTAATAATTGGGACCTATTCAATTCTTTGACATCTATATTTAAAGCTTTTTTTCGTTAGGCTACCGTGAATATTTTAGGATACTTTAATACTTAAACTAATAATAAAAAAAATATACAAGAGAGACAAAAATACTTAAAAGTCTATCAAAAAGATGTAAAAATTCCACTTTGAATATTGTATCAAATAAAATTTTATAAAGCTTTGCAATCAGTTATTTAACTTAGGTACATTTTTATCGAGAGTTTGAGAACATTTTTGTAGTAATATAAATTAAATTAAATATTTTTTCATTATACATGAGTCCCGGTTCCTGAAAAAAGAAATAGTTAGGTACATATTTTTTGTATGCATTATATTAAGTTTCTAGTGAAATAGTACAATAATGTATAATAAGTCCAATCAGTTACTGCTCACAGAGACATAAACGTCCCAGAGACGTCCCAGAGACAACGTCTCTGTGAGCAAAGGTCTCTTGCATGGACATTCACAGGTCTCGGTCTTGCGCCGCCTGCAACTAGCTGCTTTCTGTGACTCGTTTATGTCGTCGGTCCACCTAGTGGGGGGTCGCAACCGGGTTATTTTCCGAAATAAATAGTAGCCTGTGTGTTATTCCAAACTATAATCGGCAGGTATCTCTGCCAAACAGCCAAATCGGTTCAGTCGTTGCGACGTGATTGAATAACAAACATCCATCCATCGATCCATCCATCTATATATTCAAACTTTCGCAATATTTATTAGGATTTATTAGTAGGATTTATTCACCTTTGGTAGATATTTGAGATGAATGCATGCTTCCCTGACTGGACGGTGGGAGAATGTACATCGCTCCAGTACCTTGGGATATAGGTTTAGGTACCTAGAGAAAAAAGATAGGAATTAGTAGGGATATGTCATTTAAATAGCCCACAAACCTTATGGGTAGGTTCAAGGAAAAAACCAAATTCTTTTGCTGCGCTCTACGTACGTTTACCTCACGAAGTTACGGTATAGAAATAGAAATAGAAATATTTTTTATTCAAATAAACTTTTACAAGCACTTTTGAATTGTCAATGAATCTACCACTGGTTCGGAATGCCTTTCCTGCCGAGAAGAGCCAGCAAGAAACTCGGCGGTTGCTCTTTTAAAAAAAAAAAAAAAAAAATTTGCAACAGTTAATGAAACTATGCTATGCATACAGTGCTTCCACGATGAAGTTTTCTAAGTCCAATACAATACAAATACACATAAATACAATCCAATGCATGTTAAGACGAGTAGACAGAAAGCAGACCCATTCCCTTTACATTCTAGGCACTTGGTATAGTAGGTACTATACCAAGTGTCTAGAATTTACTGTAAAACTTACTTGAGGCTGTGCGCTGTTGTTGCTGGTCGGTGATGAAGTGGGTGGAGTGGTGTACGGACGTGATGATGATGATGAAGAAGGTGATGTCACCGACGTACCTGAAGGGTTAGAATAAGTTGCAGAGATCGCTTTTTAGAATGTATTCAACCGGCTACTGCTTGATTCAACTGCAGTTCAACGCGCTGCGTCAGGTGTGAATAGTACTTAGTTGAAATGGTAATTCAAGCCTCAACGGTTAAAGGTGCGGGCTGAAAACTGAAAGGTCGCAGGTTCGAATCCCACCCGTTGCACTATTGTCGTACCCACTCCTAGCACAAGCTTTCCGCTTATTTGGAGGGGAGAGGAGGATATTAGTCAACTTCGGCTTGGCTAATGTTTTTTTTTTTAAAGTAATGGATGACTTAATTAATGTCTTACTTGGGGGATGGTGATTAGTATTCCTTAACGTGTAGTAGGGTGGGGGGGCATTCTTGGCAGGATTGTTCACAGGGGGTGAGTAAGCTGCAACGAAATTTCACACACATCAATCTTACTTCTTTGATTGAACGTCAAACGCAAAATGTATTTTACTTCCGGGACTTTGTTACCGTTTATTAACTTTGTTACCGTTTATTAATAACTAGCTTTTGCCCCTAACTTCGTCCACGTCGAATTAGATTTTTAAAATCCCTCGTAAAACCTATCTCCGGGGGAAAAATAGCCTGTCACTCTCCGGTCAGGTCTCAATTATAATCATGCAAAAAATCACGTCTATCCGTTGCTCCGTTGTTGCGTGATTGCAAGACAAACAAACAAAAAAGACACTTTCGCATAAAATATTAGGCGTGATTGAAGGACAAACCAACAAGTGGTTTGTTTTGACGACCTCCCTGGCGCAGTGGTGAGCGCTGTGGTCTTATAACTGGGAGGTCTCGGGTTCGATTCCCGGCGGGGGCAATTTAGTAATTTATTATTTCTAAATTGTCTCTGGTCTGGTCTGGTGGGAGGCTTTGGCCGTGGCTAGTTACCACCCTACCGTCAAAAACGTGCCGCCAAGCGATTTAGCGTTCCGGCACGATGGCGTGTAGAAACCGATTAGGGGTATGGGTTGAATTTACACTGCTATACCCCTTCCAAGTTAGCACGCTACCATCTTAGACTGCATCGTCACTTACCATCAGGTGAGATCGCAGTCAAGGGCTATCTTGTCATAGAATAAAAAAAAAAAAAAAAGAAATACTTTCGAATTTATAAATAGTGCTAGGGCAGCGGTCTTTTCTGGTGTTTAGTGTGTATATGCCCACGGATAAAGTGATAAACCTTCCGGAATTTACGGATTGTCTCAGTTCGGTGAGTGCTATCATTAATAATGAAAACGTTGAGTCTGCATATATACTCGGTGACTTTAACGCGCACCCGAATGAACAGTTTTATAATGAACTAACGAGCTTTTGTAACGAGTTAGAGTGGACTTGTGCGGATGTACAGTTTTTAGGTCTATCGTCAGGCACATACAGTTTTATTAGTGAGGCTCACGGGTCTAGACGATGGCTGGACCACTGTATAGCTACCAAATCGGCTCTGTCGTCTATTGTTAATGCTCGCATAAAATATGACGTATTATGGTCAGATCATTATCCGTTGGTTATAGAATGTAATTTAGATTTTATAAAACCGAAAGTAACTTGTAACAATATATCGAATGTTAACAAAATAATATGGGGGTGTAGGAAGCCGGAACAGATAGACTTGTATAGTAAGCTATGTCATGAGAAGTTGAGTTCTATCGTACTTCCCGATGAAAGTCTTTGCTGTAATAATTATTCCTGTAATAATACGAATCACGTAATATTGATTGATCAATTATATAGTGACATTATTAATATCCTGACCGGAGCTGCCATAGACTCGAATAGTGTAAGCAAGTGCCGGAGGAAGCGTCCTGTGGTTGGATGGAACAGATATGTACATGAAGCTCATAGGGAGGCTAGGTCTGCGTTTTTGATGTGGACATGGTATGGAAAACCTATGAGAGGTCATATGTACGAGGAAATGTTAAACAGCCGTAGAATCTTTAGGTCGCGCCTGAGGTGGTGTCAGAGCCATAGTGACCAAATAAAAATGGACATTCTGGCTTCGCATCACTCTAGGCATGACTTTCGAAGCTTTTGGAAAGCTACGAAGAAACCTAATGGTAGACCTAGTCTCCCAGTGAGCGTTGAGGGTATCAGTGATCACGGCCTTATAGCAGATTTATTTAAAAATCACTTTAAAGTGAAGTCACCGTTGGGCCCATCACAGTTGAAGGGAGATGAGAGGGCGTGTGCACAGGAGACTTGTGTCCGATTTACAGCCAAGGATATTAATAAAGTCATTCTGTCTATGTCAAGGGGCAAGTCTCCTGGCCACGACGGCCTCAGCATTGAACATTTGAAACACGCTGGTTCTCAACTCCCTAGGGTGCTGGAGGTATTCTATAATCTTTGTATGAGACATTCGTACTTACCTGCAGCATTGATGAAAACTGTGGTGGTACCCATCGTTAAGAACAAAACCGGGGATATCGGTGACAAGTCCAACTACAGGCCGATTTCTTTGGCTACGGTTGTTGCTAAGGTCCTTGACAGCTTGCTTAATGCTCAACTTGGTGATCACGTCAATTTACATGACAATCAGTTTGGTTTTAAACCTGGATTGTCTACGGAATCGGCCATATTGTGTTTGAAGCAGGCTGTCAAGTATTATACAGAGCGACAAACGCCTATTTACGCATGTTTTCTCGATCTTTCCAAGGCATTTGACCTGGTGAATTACGATATACTGTGGAATAAGTTGAAAGCTACTGGTGTGCCCAAGAACATCAACAGTATTCTCAAATTTTGGTACGAAAACCAGGTCAATGTCGTGCGATGGTCAGAAAGCTATTCCAGCCCGTACAGGTTGGAGTGTGGGGTGAGGCAGGGGGGATTAACCTCACCCATACTCTTCAACCTCTATGTAAACGCACTGATTGAGGAGCTCAGCAGCACACATGTTGGTTGTCATATTGACGGAGCGTGTCTCAATAATATTAGTTACGCAGACGACATGGTGCTGCTGAGTGCATCTGTCTGTGGCTTAACGAAGCTGTTGGGCATTTGTGAGAACTATGCCAACAGTAACGGCTTGATGTACAACGTCAAAAAAAGTGAGTGCATGGTATTTCAGGCCAGAGGAAAATCACTTACCACTGTGCCGCCCATTAAACTGTATGGGACTCCACTAAAAAGAGTGGATCAATTTAAATACCTTGGGCATGTGATATCCTCTGACCTGAAAGACGATGCAGACATCGAGAGAGAACGCAGGGCGTTGTCTGTTAGGGCGAACATGATTATCCGCAGGTTTGCTCGTTGTTCAGTGCCAGTTAAAATCACTCTTTTCAGAGCATACTGCACTTCCTTTTACACGAGCAGCTTGTGGATCAGTTATGCGCAGAAACAGTATAGCGCCCTGCGTGTGCAGTATAACAATGCGTTCAGGATGCTGTTGGGGCTGCCCCGATTCTGCAGCGCTTCAGGGATGTTCGCCGACGCGCGCGTGGACTGTTTTTATACCACTATGCGAAAGCGGTGTACATCCTTGTTGCGCAGAGTCCGGGCCAGTTCCAATAGCGTCCTGAGGGCATTTGCTGACAGGTTCGATTGTCAGTATTTGAACCACTGTAATAGGGTTCATATGCTGACAAATCGGGCCCGTCTTAGGTTAAGTTTTAGATTTTAGTACTCACATCTACTAACAAATAGGTTTAAGTTTTATATATTTTTGTTTATAATTTTACTAACACATCTATGATCCTAGTTGGTCGAAATAAATGATTTTTATTTTTATTTTATTTTATTTATTTTTATAATATTACTTAGGATTGATGAACCGAGTTGCAATTAATTTGAAACGAAATTATGTAAATTCTTATAATGAAAACGTATATTTTAAACAATTAATTAAAATCCTAAGTTACGTCATATACCATAATTATATTGAAATAAACATTAAGCTTTGATCGCTTGAAATTTTTTACGCTTGAATTGGAAAAATATTGTTTCATAGTTTGCAGTCAAAATAATAGAGTAAAATAATTCAGTTTAGGTGTTAAATACTTTAAGTAATATTATTATTATTGACAAATTATAAAAAAAAGTAGGAAATAGGAGTAAAACTTACAGAGTGGTCCACCGCTACCCCTTAAATAAGGGTTGCCGTAAGTGGCAGCATAACGCACGTCGACACCCCCAGTCATGATCACTCCAGGGTTCCCCATCGGGATCACTACAAGAAAACTAATAATAAAAGCATACTGGATACACGGAGGCATTAATTTTCAGAATTCCAAGAAACACATGGGAAACCAATTTTTTGTTTTTTTGCTATAATCCGAGAGGAAGAGGATTTGCAGAATTCCACAAAACACATGTAAAAATAAATATTTTTTTTGCTATTTAATTTGTCGCTTCTTGTTAGGTGTGCGTGCTCATTTAGACGAATAGGAAAGTCGGCATAACCAAAAACAAAGTTAAACTCTGTAGTAGATGAGCGGGTATATGTGTAAGTATGTCATGTTTTCTTTAAGCATTTTTGTGGTGGTGTCGTGTGGTGCGGGTTGTTCCGTTCCCTCAAATATGGTTGAGCGACGCAACGGCTGGAGCATGCGTCATGCTCGTGAACGGGTGCCACCAACGGGAATGGGTCTGCTTTGTGTCTACCCATCATAACATGTGTTAGGTTGTGGTAGGTGTGCATTTTTGAAACTTCCTTGTGGAAACACTGTGTGCATAGCATAGTTTTGTTAACCATTGTAAAAAAATTTTTTTCAAAAGAGCAACTGCTGAGTTTCTTGCCGGCTCTTCTCAGCAGAATCTGCATACCGAACCGGTGGTAGATTTATGACGTGTCATAAGAGCTACAAGTGCCTACATCAAATAAATAAATTTTGATTTTGATTTCGAATGTGTGTGTGTATGTGTGTGTGCGTCCGTGCTTGCGTGCGTGTATACGTGTGTGTGTGTAAAAGAATACTTACAGTCAGGTCCCATCATGCCGCCCAATCTACCACAGCTTCCTTGCCGGTTCAAGGACCCGCAGTGGCTCTGGTACGTGGACGCATCGGTGCTTCTTGACAAGGAACCCGTCATGGAATCGGTCTGCGGTGGAGCGTAGTCCCTCGAGTAATCCACGTACGGCACGTAGCCATTCGCTTGGTCGTGTGTCTGCAACAACCATACCTCTATAACACTGTGATTAATCTATGGTGCCTTCTTCTTCTTTTCCAACTTATAGACGTCCACTGCTGGACTCTTGTATGGAACTGCACAGGCCGCCTGAATCTAGTGGCTCACTGCGACTCGTTTGATGTCGTCGGTCTACCTACTGGGGGGTCTGCCAACACTGTGCTTCCCGGTGCAGGGACGCCACTCCAGCACCTTGGGACCCCATCGACCATCAGCTCATCGAACTATGTGCCCCGCCCATTTCCACTTCAGTTTCGCGACTCGCTGAGCTATGTCGGTGACTTTGGTTCTGCTACGGATCTCCTCATTTCTGATTTGATCTCGCAGAGATACTCCGAGCATAGCTCTCTCCATCGCCCGCTGAGTGATCCTGAGCCTTCTTATGAGGCCCATAGTTAATCTTTGGTGTAATTCTCTAAAAATGATTGGTATAGTCTGGTGATTGGCCGATACTCGCTCGCCATTGGCTAAAATGCATTGTTACAGAAAGAAAAATTTATTTATCAGAAATAGGCTTGCGCTTGACGACAATCTGTACTGGATAGCACTGATGAGGTCTAGGTTGGAGCGCTCTTGCATAGAAGATGCCTATTCGCTCTTCCCTTGAAGGTACTCAAATTATTATAAGTGGCAGGAAACACGGATGCTGGAAGAGTGTTCCACGAACTTAGCGGTTCTTATCAGAAACGTTGAATTAAAGCGTACTTTCCATACTTCAAGCACGCACCTAAAGGATTCTTGTAAAATCTCATAAACTACCTGACGCTGGAGCCATTCGGGACGTGACTGGGAATCCGGATCACGAAACGTAATTTGACGCTCAAAGCAATGAAACTTTGTCAACATTACCTAAAACTACGTTATTAAATTTAATACAACCCTGCCCGGGTACCCCCTACTGTAAGGGGTTCTATTTATGGAAACGGTGTCGGTTTCTAATTTAGGGCTGTTTGAACTGCGAAGCTCAATTGCTTGTGTCAATAAAATACTAGATTTTATCTCCCTGGCTCAGTAGTGACCGCTGTTATTATAATTGTTATTGTTTGAAGCCTCAATAGCCCAGCGATTAAAGTTCCGAGGTTAAATCTGGTTCAAGATGCACGTAGGGGATAAATGTTTCCTAAATTGCGTTCGTAATCTGTCACTTTTTAAATTTTTATTTTGTGCTATTAAATATTAAACCCCAGAAAAGTATGTATATTGCAAACCAAGTAGGTAGGTACTTTGTAGAGTACTCTTACCAGAAATGTATGTAGATATTATGTATGTAGGTACCTCTTTGTCAGGGGTCATAAGCGGCTGGTATTGAGCCTCCAGTCGTTCATTTTTCCTTATCCTCCTTAGGATCCTTAGAGACGAGCCCAATGGGCGTCGCGCCTGGAAGGCTCCGGTTGTGTTCTTAGGAGATGTCGGAGCCTCCCATTATGCGCTGAGGGTGGCTATGGAGGGGGTTTAAGTGGGTAAAATTCCCACATAACCCGGGACCCTACCCCACGTTTTCGGGTATCTTTACTTCTTTACTTACTTACTTTCTTTTTCTTTTTTTCACCAAATTTTATTTAATAAATCCTTTTTTAAGGATCTGTCATCCCGTCTCATAGAGTCCACTGGTGACCGGAAGGCTGGACGTTACCTCGGCCAGCATATAAGTTTAGCCATTCAGCGGGGTAACGCAGCCAGCGTTCTGGGCAGATTCCCTCGGTTTTTTTTAATATATCGACTAGCGCTTGGCAGCGATCACACCTGATGGAAAGTGAAGATGCAGCCTAAGATGGAACGCGCTTGCCTAGAAGATGCCTATTCACTCTTGATTTGAAGGTACCCAAATTGTAGTTAGAAGGCAAAACGGAAGCCTGCCCTTCCGGCTTCCGTTTTTCCAGTGATTAAGATGATATCTATATATATATAAAATTCAAAGTCCTGACTGACTGACTGACTGACTGACTGAGATATCAACGCACAGCCTAAACTACTGAAGTGAGAAACTTGAAATTTTTACAGTTGGTTTCTTTTATGACGTAGGCGCACACTAAGGAAGGATTTTTAAAAATTCAACCCCTAAGGGGGTAACGTGAGCAAAGCCGCGAGCAAAAGCTAGTTTTCTATATTTAGCTTTTATTTTCGATATTTAGCATTTTATTTAATTTAGATTTTAGTTATGTATTATTTGACCTCATATTATGTTATTTTAATAAATAAATAATTACGTTATGATTAGGAACTTTTCCACTATTTCGCTCTTATATTAAACTTCGCTTACAGGAGCTTATTAGTTTTGTTTTCAATACCTTCTAAGACTAGAATATGAACTGCGGCTTCATTAATGTAATTAGGAACAAAGTTTCCCAGCTGCGGTGCATTATTTAGTTGCCAAGTTGCTGGAACTACTTGAATGTTAACCAAAGCAGACTGACCATCAGTTTTAATTAACCTACGTCTAAATAAGGTTTCCCATTTTGCCATCTTGAGGCTTAAGTAAATAATAACTAGCTTTTGCCACTAAGAAAGGGTTTATGAAAACCCCTAAAGGTGATAAAATATGGTTTGAAAAATCGAACTTAATCATGTTATATATCATCTAGTCATCCAGTTATCTAGTCGATCTAGTCTTATAAATGCGAAAGTTTGGATGTATGTTTGTTACTCAATAGAATAGAATAGAAATATTTTTTATTCAAATAAACTTTTACAAGTGCTTTTGAATCGTCGATGAATCTACCACTGGTTTGGAATGCCGCTCCTGCCGAGAAGAGCCAGCAATAAACTCGGCGGTTGCTCTTTTCAAAAAAATTTTTTTTACAATAGGTAACAAAACTATGCTATGTATAGGTACAGTGTTTCCACAATGAAGTTTCAAAAATGCAAAACAATCCAATACATGTTAAGACAGGCAGACAACAGCAGACCCATTCCCGTTGGTGGCACCCGTTCACGAGCACGACGCATGATCCAGCCATTGCTTCGCTCAACCATATTTGAAGGAACGTAACAACCCGCACCCGCAACGCCGCAACGCCTAAACCGATTTGGCTGTTTGGCACATAGATAGATTATAGACTGGAATGGCACATAGGCTACTTTTTAACCCGGGGAATAAGAGAGTCCCCGCGGGAATAAAAAAACCTTAATCCACGCGAACGAAGTCGTTGGAATCAACTAGTTTTATATATTTTGTCATCATGCAATTAATACCATCAATTAAATTGGAAAAGGAAAGATGCTCAATACTCATATCTCCCAAAGAAAGACGCGATGGGAATCATAAGAAGGTTATGTCTTTTTATTATAGGGCGAATGGGAAATTGAAAGGAAAATGTTAGAAGAAAATGTCGGGGCACATTAATGGAAAACGATAATTTTAATAAAAATATTATTTTACGAGACTAAACAGAAGGAAAATTGGAAGAGGCAGGTCTGGGGTAAATAATATTATGAATTAAGTGGTCCAAAAAGTTTGTTTGGTCCTAATACAAACGATATAATTTTTTTTCTGAGTTTATGTGCATGGAGCAGATAAAGAGGTTTTGTATGACGCCATACTACCTTTGTATGGAAACTCATTTTTTTTAAACTTTTACTTATCTACGTTATAGGGGGTTTACCTTAAAATGTATATGGTGAGTTCAATCAAATTATGGTTCAGCTAGTTTTCAATTAAACTAATCTAACCTCAATAACCAAACTAATAAATATTTAAATTATTTCCAATAATTCCAATTAATTTCAAACGCGAAACTAACACTATATAATGTAATAATTATTAATACTATCAATTTAATTGAATCGATTTCGGGACCTTGCGATCCCTAGTCGAATGTGGTAACCATTAAAACGACGAAACAGTTATTAAAATAGGGGTACAATAATTTAAATGCTCACCAAAAAAAATTTTTAGACCCTAAGACTAAGCACCAAGTAAAATATTAAGATTTGGGATCAACTATATCTACGTTATGGGAGACATACCTTAAAATATATATTATGAAGTATTTGGATAAACTTCCCGCTGTACCGCTGTTCATAAGTTCGTTTTCGTAGCCCGTATCCGGAAGCTGTATCCGGCAATCTGGATCGGATCTAAGTCGCTGTTTGACTCATAAGACTTGGGACAAACTATATCTACGTTATAGCGGACTTACCTTAAAATGTATGTTTTGAAGTGGTTGATTAAAGTCCCCGCTGTACCGCTGGTACTGCTTCATGAGTTCGTGGTCGTAACCCATATACGGAAGTTGTACAGCAGGGCGATTTAGACCCGTTCGAAAACATACCGTGTCGATACGGTTAGATATCGATCTCTTTTTGTCGTGTGGATTCAGAGCGAGCGAATTATATGTTATCGTACGGTAACAAACCGAATCGATCGACAAATAAGTTATCGGAAGGGTCTGAATCGGGGGACAGATCCGGCGATTACGAGGCCCTTATTGGTGGTCAGTTGTAGAGTGGACCGCAGATCCGGGTCTGAACGGTTGCGCATTTTTTGACTCATAAGACATGGGATCAATTTTCTGCGTTCATGGGAGACATACCCTAAAATGTATATTATGAAATAGTTGGTTAAACTCCCCGCTGTACCGCTGTTCATAAGTTCGGTGTCGTAGCCCATATCCGGAAGCTCGTCGCCCCAGTTCAACAAGGTTCTATCTAGCATTTTGTCAATTTTCGAGGTTTTTGGTTACGCTGGTAGAATATTTTTTTGTGCTTCTTTCTGTAAAAAAATCTTTCAAAAATTCTCATTCTGTAATGAGATATTATCAAAACAACGAAGTTCTATCTGCATTTTGCCTGATTTTGAGAGTCACAAGGTTCTAAGTGAAAATTGTATGGCAGATAGAACTTTGTTTTCCAATTATGGGCAATAACTTGTAGTGGTCACATTAATTAAATTTTAAAGTAAACATTATTTATATGTATAAAAATTGAAATTTAATGTCTGGCCAAGCTATACGAAAAATAACTGCGCAAAAGTACTTGATATTAACAAAATTATTAATATAATATAATTAAAAATTTCGTTATTTTTGTGTCACGATTTATTTGTTTACGAATTTTTACCCCAATCTTACTATTTAAAGGGCCAATGAGTAAAAATGCTTTTAAAATAGGGCTACTCCAATATTCTTAAAGCATTAAAAAATAAATCGGCCATATTGTTTCGCCAGACGAAGATGTTAAATATGCGCGTCAGTTTTGAAAAAATACAATAATCAAAATTTAATGAGGTTAGAATTATATTTTATTACTATTACACCATATTTGTTAACGAGTGTATTCATAATGTAATTAAAAGTATTCATCAGCGTCTAATTATAGTAAATTACCAAATTATAAGCTAAAATTAAATAAAATATGTGTTACATTTGTGTTATTGTAACACATATTTTTGTGTTACGTATCACATAAAATCTGTAAAGCCTCATTAATAACGGTAATAAAACTGAATTGATGAAAATAATAATGTATTTATGTGTGATTCTAAGTACAGCAAAAACTCCTTATTCGCGCTTCCTTCATTCGCGTTTTCACTATTTGCGGACAAAAAAAAATGTAACCCAATTCCTATATTCATGGCTAAAAATTTCTTTATTCGCGGATCTAATCGATACATCGGAACATACATATTAATAAAAAGGATTCCAATAGTTATCTAACCCAATATCCTCTGTAAACGCGTCGTCAAATGGATTAATAAAAAGTAAAATAGACTTTATTACAAATTGTTAAAAGATATCGTCGTTGTATTGGTTCGGCCTTTGACAGAAGCCGCCTTCGCCGCGGTTGGTGTTGAAGGAGCTTTTAAAAACTGCCAAACAAATTACAAAATTCTTTAAACCATTGCCTAAGCCTAAAGATAATAATTAATAAATATGGTCAAAAACTTCAATTAATTTTTTTTTTCATATTCACATTCGTAAAAATTCTAATCAATTTTATAAAATATCTGACATTATTAATTACCATTTTGAAACAAACTTTACGCAAAAAATGTGCTTTTTTTGGGTTACATTTGCGTAATGACAACACAAAATGTTGTTGTGTTACTTTTGTGATATAATTGACAATTTTGGTGGTCTTGCCCACTTATTTAAACCCTGCTTTTTATTTCTAGTTATACAATTCAGTCGTATTCATACAAAAAATATTAATAATTGGGGTTCTATGTGAAAGAACTGATTTTGAAGCGAGAATTTTGGATGTAACAAGGTTCTAACTGTTTTGAAAATATGATAACAAAACTATATTATTACATAATTAAAATGAAATAAGGAAGTTTAACATATTTTAAATACGGTAAAACTAAAATTGTAATGCAATTGTTTATCATTAGAGAAATACAAATTTTTAAACCTTTGATTAGCCATTCCCAAAACCTGTCGTTGATGCACTTAGAACCCTGTTGAACTGGGGCGACGAGCTGTATCCGGCAAAAGCCGGTGTTTGACTCATAAAACTTGGGACAAACTATATCTACGTTACGGGGGACATACCTTAAAGTGTATATTATGAAGTGGCTGGTTAAAATCCCCGCTGTACCGCTGGTACTGCTTCATGAGTTCGTTGTCATAACCCGTATCCGGGAGCGGTACGGGTCCGGCGAGCGGGAGGCCCAGATTGGTCGTCAGTTGTAGAGTGGACCGGAGATCCGGGTCTGAACCGTTGTTGGAGAGATCCTGTTAATTGTGAATGGATGAATAAATGAAATATTGCGACGCTACGGACATACTGGACGTTCAGTGTATTGGACCTTTTGGGCCGTAAGGTGAACATCAATACCAAAAACAACCAGAAATAATAATATAAAAAAATATTTTAAAAAAACCGACTTCAAACGCCACTTAAAAGTATAAAATAATTATTTTAGTTTGTACAAGTATGTTGAAGTCGGGCCAGCGTCGCGCATGGGTTTCATCGTTTCTATTTAGGCCCGTCCGTCTCACGGGTGAATTCAACAAGTTTATCTGCCTATTTACGATTTAATATAATTTTAGTTTGTACACGTATGTTGAAGTTGGACGGGCTTATAGTACTAGTTATCCCAGTACTAGTGTCAAGGTCGACACTAGTATTGGGAGTGTGCGGGGTGAGGTGCGACGGGCGGGCGCGGCCCGCAGGATTATTACGTATCTCGCGACAGGTTCGCGACAGGCGTAAATCGCGCAATCATTGCTGTCAAACGTCACTTCTGCTGTCAAACGTCACTTCTCAAACGTCAAATTTGCAGTGTGACAGCAGTAGCAACACGACAGCAATCACTACGCGATCGGTTGCAAAATGTCACTAAAATTCGTATTACGCAAGCCAATCGCACGTCTATTGCTCGCCTATCGCAAAATGTACTTTTCTTCTTTAGAGATGCTTGATGGAGAAGAAAGGAAGTCAAATACTTCGAGAGGGTTTTACCACAGACCACAACACAAAACAAATAAAAAATATAACAATTCAACCACTGACGACGATAAAAACTGTGTATTTTGTTTACATCTATTGCTGTCTTATCGCGAGTGGCGCTAGTATCGACAGGTGAGCAATAGACGTGCGATTGGCTTCCGTAATACGATTTTTAGTGACATTTTGCGACCGATCGCTGTCGCGTTGCAATTGCTGTTGCTGTTGCAAATTTTTACGTAATCAGGGTGCCGCTTCGTCAGCCCCCGATTCCTCGGAGCTCGCGCGCGGACTGTACTTACCATATCGCAGCTTCCTTCAACCTGCCTCAACTCAAGTTTCAAGTCGCTTATATTAGAGTTCCGATCGCTCTCCTTGTAGGGGTCGCAAGTTTTGCCAACTTCGTTAATATCCGGCTTCTTGATGTCCTTGGCTCTGCGATGACACAGCATGATCGCGAGCATGATTATGAGAATGACTATCGTTATTGACGATCCGGTGCAGACTATCACTATAAGGGGGATGGATTCTGTAACAAGGATGAAAGTTTAACGAGTTGATCGTTCTATAAAAATTCCTTTTAAATAATAATATTAAATTTAAAAAATCAATAATCCGGCTGCGTAAAAATTGGATTTTAAATAAAAACTGAAAGGAAAAAAGCAAGTCCTGCATAGCTAACATGGGCAGGAGATAAAAATTTTATACCCCGATTTTATCCACTAACAGGGGATAAAATTATCTTTTCTCTATGCTAAAGCATGGCGACAGAGGAGTAGGCGATGTATATTCCTATAAGTATATCCACTGATTGTTATTTACACCGTTGTGCTCATGCTCGACGGGTGGATAAAACAAAGCGAGGGGATAAACATTTTATCCTTTTCCCGGGGATAAAATTCCTATGCTAGCCTTGCTGGACTTGTTATTTCCCTATCAGTTTTTGATTTTTTAAATTTAATATTTTTATTTAATAGGAATTTTTATCTGCAACTAAATTCGAATGAATTTTTGTTTTTTTCTTGAAAATTACCTTATTTATTACATGGATACCTGTGGCTTTGCTCATGTGGATTCAGTTTTTAAAATCCCGCGGGAACTCTTTGATTTTCCCTGATAAAAGTAGCCTATGTCACTCTCCCAGTCGTCAACTGTACTTACCCATGCAAAAAATCACGTCGATCAGATGCATTGTTGCGGCATGATTGAAGAAAAAACCAACAAACAAAGACACTTTCGCATTTATAATATTAGTAAGGATGTAAATAAATACTTACTATCTGGTATAACGTTAATCTCCATGCTATCAGTGCCATACGCGTTGGAGACAGTACAGTTGTAGGGACCGAAGTGTTTTATTTGGCTCTCTCTTATGATAAGCGTGGACTTAGTCATTCCATCCGGTAAGGATTCTTCTAAGAACACGTAATCCTGCAAAAAAAATGTTTTTAACCAAACAGAAAACCCAATATTTAACAGTGCACAGAATGCCAGAAAAATCCGCGCGATAGATAGCGATGAAATAAAACATACCCGAAACCAAGTGTGTAACGCTGCTAGTTGCACAAACACGTTACGTTGCAACTTTCATAAGTGTGTGTGCCTGTCAGGAGCCTAGGGGGGAGCGGTCAGACGCGAGGAAGCTCTCGCTCACACTTATACGACACAAACACAACCATGAGCCACGTGCCCTCGTGAATTGAAAGAACTAGATTATTATATAAATTTTGTTTCATGGAAATAGAAAATGTTACTCACGTGATTATGAAAAGAGTTGAGCTCGTTTCCACCAAAACTCCAAATCACCAGGTCGGGTTTGGGCACGGAGAAGGAAACGCATTCAATGTGCACACTCCCCCCCTCCACTCCATACTGTGTTTGATTGGACATTATTTTCGGTGGACCTGCAAAAACAAAACGCTGGCATCCAACGGAAGTACGGAACTGTAGGGTTAGTACAGTGCAACCTTAATTCTATAACCTTCACATTTCGACCTATGTGCCTTGGGGAAAGTTGTTCAGTTTCATGAGCACATTCACCTCCTTCAGAGTTATTTCACACATTAGCGTCAAAGTAAAATGAACCTTAAATGTACAGATTTAAAGTCACAAATTAAGTACAACCGATTTTAGTTTGGAGCGTATTCGAATACATAAAAGTATAAGAATGCATTCACGAAATTGAGGTCTAATTCGAAGTAGTTATGGTTCATTTTACTTTGACGCTAAAGTCATCGAATACGAATACGATACAATCGAATTAAATCTTGTACGGATATTATGTTTTGGAAGTTGGAAAAAACGCATGGGCAAAGGTTGCAAAGCGTATGACAATGCCTGATTCGATTACTATTATTACGATAATCGATTTTTTTACAGCAAGTATGGACGTCATTTCCACTTTTTTTTATTCATGAAAAGACAATCTTTGACTAATATTTCACCTAATGGTAAGTGACGATGCAGTATAAAATGGTAACGGGCTTACTTGGAAAGGGTATGGCAATGTAACATTCAACCCATACCCGTAATTGGTTTCTACACGCCATCGTACCGGAACGCTAAATCGCTTGGCGGCACGTCTTTGACGGTAGGGTGGTAACTAGCCACGGCCAAAGCGTCCCACCAGACAAGAATTATGAATTCCCAAATTGCATCTAGCTAGCTAGGGAGGTCGTCAAACTTACAAATTATTCTTTTCAGTCATAGGTAGATAGATATAGGCTTATAATCTCAATAGCCCAACGGTTAAAGGTCTGAAAACTGAAAGGTCACAGGTTAGATCCCCACCCGTTGCATTGTTATCGTACCAATTCCTAGCACAAGCTTTCCGCTTATTTGGAGGGGAGAAGAAAAAATTTAGGAATCGAAGATGCGATCTTTCTGTTCTCAGTCCGTACTTTTAACCATTGGGCCATTGAGGCTATTTATGTAACCGAATCACGTAATTACCATGCTAACAGGTTGACAAGATTTCAAAGGGAGTCCGGAGTTATTAGCTAACTCAATTTTTTTATGTAAATTTTAATTCAAAATAGCAACAGAGTACTGTCACGCCTAGATCTACTACTGGTAGTTTCCCTGATAAAGTTCTTTTAGTAAAGTTATTCCAAAAAAATTCAAAAAAAAAAAATTCATTTTGGAACTGAATGCATATGCATGGATGCAACTCCAACATAAATTTTATAATGCGAGTACAAAGTGCGAGTAAAATGACATTTTAATTATTATAATATTTTATAGTATAAATAATTAAAAATGTATTTTAATAGATCTTGATCAATAAATAAAAAAAATTAAACGGTAAATGTCATGTTTTAGTCTAATAAATAATTTAACGTATCTACAAATTTTATAAATTAATCGTTCGAACTATTGCTATTAACTAATTAGCAGCCAAGCTAATTAAAAGTGGATGATACAGTGCTGCCATCTCTATTGATCTATACAAACCATTATTAATTCTTTCGCTTGCCGCTAGATGTCGCTTCCCTTGAAAAGTTCGAGGTATCATTCTGCTCACAACAAATGAATATTAGTCTGTCCACGTTAAAGTTTCGTCACTCTGGTTTCCCTTCAAAACGCATAAATCTTTCGCCTTTTACTAAAGATTTCCGTGGAGGGGAACACTCAAATGAGTCTTACTAATTTTTGATGCCCTACGATCGTAGGGCTTATAATTAAATTAAAATGTATAATTGACTAATAGAATAGAATAGAAATATTTTTTTATTCAAATAAACTTTTACAAGTACTTTTGAATCGTCAATGAATCTACCATTGGTTCGGAATGCCGTTCCTGCCGAGAAGAGCCAGCAATAAACTCGGCGATTGCTCTTTTCAAAAAAAAAAAAATTTACAATGAATAATAAAACTATGCTATGTATACAGTGTTTCCACAATAAAGTTTCAAAAATGCAAAACAATCCAATGCATGTTAAGACAGGCAGGCAAAAGCAGACCCATTCCCGTTGATGGCACCCGTTCACGAGAATGACGCATGATCAAAGAAAGTTATATTTATATCTGATATATCTGATATTCTAGTGATATTCTTATATTATGTAGTATGTTATAATGTAATTTATTTATAATATAATTAAAATTATATAGGTACTTCTACGTATTTATTGCGATCCCCCATCTCTATGCAATAAAGTTGTTTAAATAACTTTTTTTTTTTGTTTTAATTTTACCATGAAGTAACGCCTGTTTCTATCCAAATAAATTAATCATACTGCAGTATACTGTATACTTCACAGGGTGGAGTCAATAAAGCGCGTACAGATAGGCGTTGCCGCATAGAAGTCACGAATTCAGAACTTAACTCTCTGTACGTGCTCGCAGATAATTAACATTCTATACCGCGCCGCATATGAAGTGCCGGTTTCAAACATTCATTCAAACGAGATTGTATTGAATTCTCGGATTTTCCATCGCATAATAGTTTTTTTTTTTGTTAGATAAATCCGTTAACTCAAAAACTCTAAATTTAATAAAATAAAAACAATCGTACTAATATTAAAAATGCGAAAGTTTGTAAGCGTGGCTGGATGGATGGATGGATAGAAAGATGGATGGATGGATGTTTGTTACTCTTTCACGCAAAAACTACTGGACGAATTTGGCTGAAATATGGAATGGAGACTATACGCAGGATTAACATATAGGTCAAATTTTATCCCGGAAAATTCAAATCACAAAACCTTAGTTCACGCAGACGAAGTCGCGGGCATCATCTAGTAATTTTTATTTATTTATTTAAACAACTTTATTGCATAATACATAGAGATAATGGCATACATGAATTAAGTAAAACAAAAGGCGACCTTATAAATTATATAACCAACTATACTCAAAGCCTTATCACTAAGAGCGATTTCTGCCAGGCAACCTATACAGAAGAACTTGACTTAATAAACTGAGAGTCGGGGGATCGCAATAAATACGTAGAAAATGTAAATTACATCCTACTAATATTATAAATGCGAAAGTTTGTATGTATGGATGACGGATGTTTGTTATTTAATCTCGTTTATTTAATCGACTAAACCGATTTGGCTGAGAACAGAGTTAGATTATAGAATTAAATAGCCAGGGATTATTCCCTATTGCTATTTATATAGCATATAGGCTACTTTTTATCCCGGAAAATAGGCGAGAATCCACGCGCAAACGAAGTCGCGGGTATCAACTAGTTATATTATATTATAAATAAACTACATTATTTCATACTACATAATAATATAAGAATATAAGATAAGAATATCAGATTTAAATATAACTTTCTTGAAAGTCAATACTCAATATTACATTTTAATTTTAATTTATTATAAGCCCTACGATCGTAGGGCATCAAAAATTAGTAAGACTCATTTGAGTGTTCCCCTCCACGGAAATCTTTAGTAAAAGGCGAAAGATTTATGCGTTTTGAAGGGAAACCAGAGTGACGAAACTTCGACGTGGATAGACTAATATTCATTTTGTTGTGAGCAGAATGATACCTCGAACTTTTCAAGGGAAGCGACATCTAGCGGCAGGCGAAAGAATTAATAATGGTTTGTATAGATCAATAGAGATGGCAGCACTGTATCATCCACTTTTAATTGATTGGCCTCTAATTTGTTAATAAGCAATAGTTCGAAAGATTAATATTTTATAAAAATTATAAAGACGTTAAATTAATTATTTATTGGACTAAAACAAGACTTTTACCGTTTAATAATAATTATTAAAATGTCGCTTTACTCGCATCACAAAATATGTGTTGGAATTGCATGTATGCATATGCATTCAGTTTCAAAATTTTTAGAATGCATATGCAGTAAGATTTTAAAAATATCCGCGAGTGTCCTCTATTTTTCCGGGGCAGAATGTGCCTAACCTATGTCACTCTCAAATACTGTAACTATGAAAATCGCGTCGATACGTTTCTCCGTTACTGTGTGATTGAGGGACAAATCAACAAAAAACACACTTTTGCATTTATCTTATTATCCTATTAATATTATAAATGCGAAAGTTTGAATGGATGTATGGATGGATGGATATTTGTTATTCAATCACGCCGCAACGACTGAACCGATTTGGCTGAAAGGCACAGAGATAGATTATAGTCTGGAATAACACATAGGCTACTTTTTATCCCGGAAAATAGGAGAGTTCCCGCGGGAATTAAAAAGCCTTAATCCACGCGATCATCAACTAGTTTGTCATATTTGTTCTTATAAAATACAAGCTGACGCCCATGACTTCGTCCGCGTGGATCTAGTTATTTTTCGGGATAAAAAGGGGATTTCGGCCTGTGTCACTCTCAAGGTCCCCAACTATAAACGATGCAAAAAATCACGCCTATCCGTAACTCTGTTGCAGCGTGACAAACCGACAAACTAACATCATATATATAACAACATATAGCGACTCATTACAGTTGTCGATCTAATAAAAATAATACTTTTTGTGACGCGCCGTTACTTTGCAAGCAGTATTTCTTGGGATTTAGTATCAAAAGGCGCTAACAAAAATCGCTTTACCGCTACAAGAACAAGTGTTCCAACAAACTCGTCGACTGAACCCCGGGGCAAATTTACTGCGCAAACTTCGCGACGCTCTGGAATGGCGGCGCAAATGACGTCATCACTTAAAAACTTTGTTTGCGCTTTCCTAACCTACCCAAGATTTCAACTTGCAGCTCAAAAATGAGAATTTAATAGTGGTCTTAAAATTTTCACCCCTCTTTCTTACTGCTAAATATCAGTCCCGCAACTTTGTCCGTCTTTTATCCCAAAAAAAAAATAAGTTTTAATATTAAGAGGAAATGTCTTTTCTCCATACAAACGCTCTCGACTGTTTTCTTTCTGGTTTTTGACTTTAAAGCAATGATTTTTTTACAGTTAAATAAATATCAACCTCTTCTATGCCCCTATGTTTTCCTTTTTGATGATAAATTATCTTTATAAGCACTAGAATCCTTACAAAATGCTCAAAATTGGCTATTTAGACCTCTGTCTAAATAGCCAAGACTATTAATGAAAAAGAAAAACATAGGCACACAGTAGATATCTTTTAAATTGGTTCAATGTTGGAGGAGGAAATAGTAGCCATACCTCGACTTTTACTTTCAGTCGTACTAAATAAATGAATAAATTTCAAAAGTCGCTGCGACCGTATTTCCACTTAACATTTGCTAATTAAACATACCTTTGACATAAACCATAGCAGGCGCTTCAATGTCTTGATACCCTTCCACAGTGGCTCGACACCAGTACTGCCCCGCTGTCTGCTTGCTGATTGTTACTGTTAAGTTGGCCGACTTTGATACTCTCTAGGAACAGAATAATATAAACGTAAAATTATTTTACAAAACTGACCTCAAACGCCACTACAAAATATATCAATTGTGCCAATCCAATTGGAATAGTTCCCTCGATTTCTCCAGGATCCCATCATCAGATCCTGACCTGATGACAATGGGACCACCTGGGAAGCATACCCTTTCAAACAAAAAACAAATTTTCCAAATCGGTCCACGCGTCTTCGACTAATCGGGGAACATGCATAAAAAAAAAAAAAAAGATTCCACGAATTGAGAGTTATTACCTATCCCTTTCGGAGGCACGCTTGGTATGATTCTAGAAGATACTCATTCTACGCCGTTTATAAAGTTAGTCGATAAAAGTGGATATAAGTTAACGAAGTTGATGTCAAAGTTGTCAGATTCAAGTGTCAACAGTGGGTATCGGGCGACGCGACAAATTGCCTTACATCATCCTCACGCCAGAACGCTTGAACCGGCCGGTATTGGGTCCATCGGAATCACTCAATATGCACGACATTGGGGGAAAATTGAAACATGGATAAAGAAACTTTAAAAACTTGTGTTTTGAAAAGAAACTTGTGTGTGTGTGCATGTCTGTTATTCCTTCACGCAACAACGAATTAACCGATTTGGCTGTTTGAAATGGAGATAGCTCATATCTAAAATTAACGCATAGGCCACATTTTATCCCGGAAAATTAAAGAGTTCCCGTGGAATTTTAAAAACTAAATCCACGCGGACGAAGTCGCGGCCTCATCTACTTTTCTTTTAATTCGTTGACAAGACAGCCCTTGACTGCGATCTCATCTGATGGTAAATGACGATGCAGTCTAAGATGGTATGCGCTTGCCTAGAAGATGCCTATACACCCTTGATGGATGGGCGCTTAGAACGGATATGACAGTGTAGATTTAATCCATACCCCGTAACCGGTTTCTACACGCCATCGTGCCGGAACGCTAAATCGCTTGGCGGCACGTCTTTGACGGTAGGTTGGTAACTAGCCACGGCTAAAGCCTCCCACCAGACTTGGGTAATAAAAGAAGATTTATTCATTCAACTATGAATATGTACGTACAACAACTCTGTCCTGTTCGTACCGCATCCAAAGCACCTTGGGTTGAGGGTGACCTTCCACCAGGCAAGTGAGGGTCGCCGCCGATCCTATATCACCCTCCACGTTCTGAGGTCTCGCACGAAACACGGGCCCATCTGTATCATAGTCGGGTTAGTATAAGATTTAATTCGATTGATCGTATGCGTATGCTTTGACATTAGCGTTAAAGTAAAATGAACCAAAAGAAATTGAATTAGAGCTCAATTTCGTGCGTGCATTCTTATACTTTTAAGGATACACTCCAAACTAAAATCGGTTGAATTGAATTTGTGACTTTAAATCAATACTTTTAGGGTTCATTTTACTTAGACGCTAATGTCATAGTAGGTATACGAATACGATCAATCGTACTTATACAAGAGGTAGTATATGTTACAAGCATGCGGTAAATGAAGCGCGTAGGTAATGGCAGGAATTTTTCGTAATTTTATCATATCATTTGACAATTTTTTCGCTTGCTTTGTGAGTATATAACTCATATCATTGATTATAATAGGACGTTACTTCCAAGGTACACAGCTTTGCCTTGGTCGGGTAAAAAGGTTACGTAATATAACTAGTTTCACAGCCTTTTGCCGGCAAATTCGTCCGCAATTGCAGTAATATTAGCCTACAGCCTGTCGCAGAACATACCTGCATAATTAAACAAGCATGTCTACAACTCACACAGGGGGATATGACTAGAAACTTTTCAAAGTTTAACTTCCACAATGCATGCAACTCTGGAGATTGTTTACTTAGCACGGATGAAGTGTTTCAGGATCGTGTATTATGCTAGAAAAGGTTGATGTGAAGCATCTATTGGCTCGTTTTTTTTTTTAGGAACGACTCGTATGCCGTGACGATAAAGGGCATGACACTCTCTTATACCGTCATGACGTTCTTTAATGACAAAGTTGCTTGGAACCAATCTGCTTTGCTCCAGCTGTCCACAAGATAGATAAGCTACTATTACGTATACAGGGCGTAAGGATAGTAAGGATCGGGAAATGATGCGTACTTCTCAAGTGGGTACTCATCAGTAATAGTTCATATCAGTTGTATGTCGATACGCCAATGTCAGCTTTTCATTTTTCTGAACAAAATTTTACATCAAAGGTAAAATTCATGGTCTTCCTTTTATTTCTCATGCTATGTTATTTAACAAAAAATAATCCTTATGATGAACCCTTCCGATCGGTATGATAAAGATACAGGTTAATTTTTTTTCTCGTATAGCGGGTTCGAGTCCCGGTTCAACCAGGCAATTATTTAAAAATCTATGAATGCAGTTTAAATTGTTTTTTAAATTAAAATGAAGTCTTCTTTCAGTAAAATGTTCCATCTACAATATTTAAGGTACTTCCCCTCCATGTGGCATAGCCGTGGGACACCCTGTATAATAGATAGATACTATTGTAACATTTTTTGTATTGAAAAAAGTAACTGCTGAGTTTCTTGGCGGCTCTTCTCAGCAGAATCAGCATTCCAAACCGGTGGTATAAGAGCTACAAGTTGGAATGCCTACATGAATTAAATAATTTTGAATTTTTGAATTATTTCGACACTGATGGGTAAGCAAAATATGGTAATCTTTTGGTATGTAGCTACTCGTGGGTACTTCAAAATGTATTTAATAAGAATGACTTACAGGAAACTTCCAAGGTCTTGGAGTCGGCGCTTTTACCAACTTGGTTCTGAACTTCGCACTTCACAGTCGCGTCATTGTGCCTCCGGGACACATTTGATATAACCTGCAACAACACTTAACATTAAGCTGGAAACGTACTTATAAAATCGCCCGACCTAACGACAAATGCCGCGTTTTGAGTCAGCCAATTTCTTAATAGATACAACGTTTTATGCAACGGTATAGTTCTTGCAATTCACGTGGGTGCGTGGCTCATGATAGTGTGTGTGTGTGTCTGTATAAGTGTGAGCGAGAGCTAACCCACCTAGGCTTCTGACAGGCACGCACACGTACGCAATATGCATGTACACGACGTAACCACAAGTAAAGCTCACGTGCCCTCGTGAATTACAAGACAACGTATATATTTTTAATCAATGTTTTGACCCTGATTTTGCCTGGTGGTAAATGGCAGTCATTATGTGGGTAAATGGAATGACCAAAAATTATTGACCTAGCCAGAAACCGAATACAACCTTCACAACTGAAAACACCTGACGAGTCGACATATAATATGATTAATAAACTTAATAAGAAAAATAATTAATAATTAATTAATAAATAGAATATTATGTTTTAATATGCCTTTTCTTTTTTGAACAAGATTCCATAATTTATATAAAAACTTCTAAAAGACAGCAAAAAATTCGTGTTTCTACATTAATTTCACGAAAATTTATTATAATTTTATTTGAATGCCTTTTGCATTAAGGGATTGGGCAATAGCTTGAAACTTACCATGGAAATGCAGGATTTTTAACTTTACCCAATAATCTCAGGGATAAATGACAGATTTAAATTATCATAAATACAACACAAATTATCACGACTGCTAGTAATACACAATGCTTGTAATTTGCCACACTGCGCGTCACTTAGCGAGATCGAATGGCGTGTTATAAGTATGTTTCTGTCATTATAACCGCAAACAACATCCGCGTGGGTTTTAATTTTGCCCATATTTAGTGAACCCATGGGATGTTCCCAAAATTCTTAAAGTGACTCTATGAAGACCTCCGTGTATTATCAGGCGAATTTTATCTAATTATACTGAAGATATTTTTTTTATTCGATGACAAGATAGCCCTTGACTGCAATCTCACCTGATGGTAAGTGACGATGCAGTCTAAGATTGTAGCGGACTAATTTGGAAGGAGTATAGCAGTGTAAATTCAACCCATACCCCTAATCGGTTTCTACACGCCATCGTGTCGGAACACTAAATCGCTTAGCGGCACGTTCTTGATGGCCAAAGCCTCCCACCAGACCAGAACAGAGACAAATTTAGAAATTATAAATTCCCAAATTGCCCCCGCCGGGAATCGAACCCGAGACCTCCCAGTTTTAAGAGCACAGCGCTCCCACTGTGCCAGGGAGGTCGTCATAAAATAAAAATCACAACTCGTCACGGATTCGTATTCTTATGAAATGAATTGTGGCATACTTTTTAAAAAAAATTGTATAAAACCTAAATGAACGAGAACGAAGTCGCGGGCATCGACTAGTAAATAAAATAAAACGTTGGTTACATAGGAAAAATAATAATCTTCAACTGTTTTGAGAGGGAAAATGATATTTAAGTACCCTCGGCTTATGTAAAATGCACATTGCAGATACCTACGCCCGCGTGAAAAAACTTGAAAATATGCTGCAGCGTAAATTTTTGAACATCTCTGCGCCAGGCAATATTGTGTTCCGTAGGCTATTACGGATCTATTATGCGCTAGCTTAGATAATATTATGACTATGCAGTATCCTACATAGATACATACTCAGTATAATATAAACGTAAAAATTCACCATTCTACCATCGAAACACAAGGCACAGAATAGATCTGCACCCCTACGTAGTTGAAATCCCAAGGACGCGCACTAAACGCTTTGCTTCCTCGTTCCTGATACGCACCGCTAAAATTTGGAATGCCTATTACGGCTTCCGTTTTTCCGTCTAACTACAATTTGGGTACCTTCAAATCAAGAGTGAATAGGCATCATCTAGGCAAGTGCGTTTGTTATAATCGAAAATCCGTTAAAAATTAATATGTATCGATACACCTTATTGCTAATCTTGTTCGTTTTGCAGCCGTACGCGATCTACAAAAAATTCAAAATTGCTAGTTACTTTTTATTAAAAAAAAAAAAATTGAAACAAGGTTTTTTTTTTGTAAATTAAGAAAATCAAAAAATAAATAAACTATAGTATTAGTTCCTGCATTCGAGTTGTGTTTTTTTTTTAAGACCATCGACTGCTAGAGACTAATAGATCGGAATCGCAAATGCAATCCCTAGAATTGCCTCAGGTGCTACAAATGTTCATGGGCGGCGGTAATCACTTAACATCAGGTGACCCGCCTGCTCGTTTGCTCGCTAAAAATATATTTAAAAAATTCGATAAAAACCAGCTGAATTTCTATATCTAACGTATTAGAACTGTATTCTTTAAAATAAATTTCCAGACACCAGTGGCATTCCTGTAAGAAAAAACTATATGAAATTCAAAGTTTTCCTTACCAATTCGTTGTTCTTAGCAGTGGGCACTTGTTCGTTATTGACGAACCAACGGTATGTCAGGTTGCTTGGATTGGCTGTAGCTTGACACCCTAGGATAAATAAATTAAAATCTTATTATTATAGGATAAATAAATTAAAATCTTATTAATTTACTCACACTTTGGTCTCCTATTCAAGGATTCACAGGTACGATTTCAGGAAAACATCTCTGATATTCCGGAGTTAGACGTGCGTTCAAGAAATTAAATATCACATGCTACAACGGTGAAAGAAACTATGGTGCAACTTAAGCGTTCTCCGTAACGTCTACACAATTATTCACATTATTTAAGAAAAAAATCTAACAATTAATTTCAAATAGTATATACCTATAAAATAAAAAAGTAATTTATTTTTTGGTGCCACCTTACCCACAACTAAAGCATCTCCTTCGTGTATCCTGCCATTTGTTGACCTCGACTTGATCACCACCCTGACTTTCGGCGCGTATTGTATCTGTAACAAAATGGTATTTCTAATGCTTTATAGTTTATAAGTACTTATGGAGTTCAGTCCTAATGCTTTTCAAAATCAAAATCAAAATTTATTTATTTCATGTAGGCCAACTTGTAGCTCCTATGAAACGTCATAAATCTACCACCGGTTCGGAATGCAGATTCTGCTGAGAAGAGCCGGCAAGGAACTCAGCAGTTGCTCTTTTCAAAAAAAATTTTTTTTTACAATTGTTAAAAAAACTAGGCTATGCACACAATGTTTCCACACAGAAGTTTCAAAAATGCACACCTACCACAACCTAACACATGTTAACATGAGTAGACACAAAGCAGACCCATTCCCGTTGGTGGCACCCGTTCACGAGCATGACGCATGATCCAGCCATTTTAAGGTTTTGTAAGCGAATCGCTAAGCTACAGTGGTAGGCGGGCGCATAGTTCGAAGAGCTGATGGTTGTTGGGGTCTCAAAGTGCTTTAGAGTCTGTTCAATAAGTCAGTCGTCAAATTGAAAACAGTTTGATAATTTACATAACAAGTGTAAATTGAAAACTTAAAACACCCCCAACATGTGAAATTAAAAAAAAATTGTAATTCGCCATTTTGTGGTGGCGGCCATCTTGGATTTTAAATTTATCATAGTGTAGAGTATTTTCTAGTCAAGGCCTTTCATTTGATACTCATATTGAGGGAGTTGTGAAAAAATATGTAATCCACCATTTTGTAGCGGCGGCCATCTTGGACCGATCGCAACGGCCTCTGATTGGCTGAATTTATGGCCTTCTTGCTGCATCAATGCATTTTAATCAATAGCGGGAGGGCACCAGCCAATCAGAGATCGTTGCCATCGTTATACTGATGCGATCATTTCTAGAGAATCGATACACAATGGTCTATTAGTGACAGAGAACGCATGCACGATATCGCATCGACAGGTCGTATCGGTTGGCAGGATCGGACGCTGTCAGTGAAAGCCGTAACATATTTCGGTTCTTCAAAACATTTGCCCGCATTGCCGAACCTGCTATTCCGTTCAAATTTCCCAAAGCACAAACAAAATGCAGATATACAATTAAGAATTTTACGAGAGCACAAAACAGAACGGAGTCGTTTTCTCATTTAATTTTTCTCGCATTTCCCCGGAGACTGAGTCTGCAGAATATCTTGTAATTGGATTGTTATGCTATCGTACATCCGAACTGAGAAACTCCAACTGCCGTATAAAATAACTATTATTTAAACTCGCATCGCACTGCTAATTTCGCCGAATTCTAATGAGTTTTAGAGGAAACTAGACATTTAGCAAGTGAGCTAAACTCTTCATTACGCACAAAGAAAACAAGGAACTACGTCAACGAACTTGTTCGCACGGTGTTTATTTTATTTTATTTATTTTGGAAAACCAACAGCTAAACATCTATATATATAAAATTCAAAGTCCTGACTGACTGACTGATTGACTGAGATATCAACGCACAGCCTAAACTACTGAAGTTAGAAACTTGAAATTTTTACAGTTGGTTCCTTTATGACGTAGGCGCACACTAAGAAAGGATTATTGGAAATTCAACCCCTAAGGGGTTTAAATAGGGGATGGAAGTTTATATGAAACTCCGTCATTTTTCAAGCTGTTTCCATCAAAGTTGGTATTTGAGCTTTCAGTTAAAAATAAAGAAGTTCCTACCTGTGTCACAGTTTTTGAAAATTCCACCCCAATACCTAATTCCATGCGGACGAAGTCGCGGGGGCAAAAGCTAGTACTAAATAAACTTAAAATTAGGTGACTAATAGCCAATAATAGGTTTTCACAGATAGAAACTAAATGAACATGAGTACCTGAGTGCACAGTAAATTTCCTGAAAAATCTGCAAGTTTAATGTTTAGGATGCACTTATTTTTGTTAATTTTCTTTGTTTAATTTGATTGAAAATATTTTGTTTGTATTGTAATAGGCGAAGTTTTATAGTAACAAAAAAATAACTTTGTGTACAAAAATATAAGGTAGTTAAGTATAAAGGCAGCTTTATCATGGTTCGTGAACAATTTTGCAGAAGAAATAGGACACTAACAAAGCAATTTACCTTTACTTTTTCCGGGATATAAAGTATGGCCTATTTCACTCTCCAAGTCCTCAACTTAACCGATTTCATCAACGTAAAATAAGTCGAGCGTAAATATATTGTAACCGATTTTCAATACAAAAACTGTCAGAACTTCCAATTTATTCCTCGGTTACACATCACTCGACGCGTCGGCGAAATCGGCACTTAGAGCATGGACCTACGTGGTTTTATAAACTACTAGTGGCCCGTCCAGGCTTCGCACGGGTGGACATAAGGTATTTTTTAAAAATAAATATAGCCTATGTTACTCAAGCTAAATGTATAGCTTTCCAATGGTGAAAGATTTTTTGAAATCGGCATAGCAGTTTTTGAGTTTATTCAATACAAACATACACACAAAAATACAAATCTTTCCTCTTTATAATAGTAATGTGGACTAGTTGACTTTGCTCACGTCGATTGAGGAATTTTTAATTCCCGCAGGAACTCTCTTATTTTCAGGCCTATGTGTTATTCCAGACTATAGTCTGTCTCTGTGCCAAATCGGTTCAGTCTTTGCGGCGTGTTTGACTAACAAACATCCATCCATCCATACATCCAAACTTTAGCATTAAATGATGCCCGCGACTTCGTCCGCGTGGATAAAGATTCCCGCGGGAACTCTTTAATTTTGTAGCTTATGTGTAAATCCTAGGTATGAGCTACCTCCATTTCAAATTTCAGCCAAATCGGTTCATTCATTGTGGCGTGAAGGAGTAACAAATATAGACACACACACACACATACAAACTTTCACCTTTAAAAAAAAAAAGACGTGTGGCACTCGGGGACTGCCGCGGTAAAGCTATTGCATAGCATTTTTTATCAACGCCATCTAGCGGTGAGAGGAGTCCCGTGTCAGGTTATTTTCGTTACGGAATTTCTGGATTCGGTCTCCACGCTCAAGGCCCGCGATAGAAGCTATGCAATAGCTTAAAAATATTATACCTTTATGATATTAGTATGAAGTGTAATAACATTAGTACGAAATTGTACAGGAACATGGAGTTATTCAAGGGACGGACCAACAAATTCCTGAAAACCCGGCAGCGCATTGGTGGTGCCCCAGGTGCTATAAATGTTCATGGGAGGCGGTAATCACTTAACATAAAAAAGTTTTCTAAATTGTCTCTGGTCTGGTCTGGTCTGGTGGGAGGCTTTGGCCGTGGCTAGTTACCACCCTACCGTCAAAGACGTGCCGCCAAGCGATTTAGCGTTCCGGCACGATGGCGTGTAGAAACCGATAAGTACCCCTTATGGGTTGAATTTACACTGCTATACCCCTTCCAAGTTAGCCCGCTACCATCTTAGACTGCATTGTCACTTACCATCTGGTGAGATGGCAGTCAAGGGCTATCTTGTCATCGAATAATAAATAATAATAATAATGAAAAGTAGGAGTCTAACACTATGCTAAACTCGAGTGTAGATATAATCCACGTTTGATAGCAATCAAGGGTTCAACGAGTTGTCTAGACGAAGCCCTAGACTACGGTATTAAAACCGTGAATAAAACCATTAACACACCCCTATCGTAACTTTAACTTATGTCAAAGTACCCTACAACTACAATTTACATGTTTAAGTTCCGATTAAGCTTTATCCAAGAACGAAAGGCTTCTAAGGAGTTTATCATCCTTTTATATGGATTCTTTGATTAAGGAAACCCGAAGTAGATAAACTTTCTTTAACTCTCTAGCTAGTAAGTTAGTACCTAACAAGATAAATTCGAAAACTAAACTCGGCTGCTAGTTCTAAATTAGACGCGTATTTTTTTCCGTTTAATCAAAGTCAAAGTAATTTATTTTCAAAATTGTTACACTTATATTTTTGAACTAGCTTTTGCCCCCGCGACTTCGTCCGCATGGAATTAGATTTTGAGGTGGAATTTTCAAAAACTATGACACACGTACTTCTTTATTTTTAACTGAAAGCTCAAATACCAACTTTGATGGAAACAGCTTGAAAAATGACGGAGTTTCATATAAACTTCCATCCCCTATTTAAACCCCTTAGGGGTGGAATTTCCAATAATCCTTTCTTAGTGTGCGCCTACGTCATCAAAGGAACCAACTGTAAAAATTTCAAGTTTCTAACTTCAGTAGTTTAGGCTGTGCGTTGATATCTCAGTCAGTCAGTCAGTCAGCACTTTGAATTTTATATATATAGAAGATATTCGAACAAACTCATCATAGACCAAAATGATGATAAAGTAATCTCTTACTAAAGTATAGTTTGAGTTACTTATACCGCGCTGTTTTAAATGATTCGTCTAAAACATTACTGGTATTGACATATCATTTACAAAGAGAATATTCCATGAACAATCCTTACTAATATTAAAACGTAAGTGTATTTGTTTATTGATTTGTCCTTGAATCACGCAGCAACGAAGTATCGGATAGACGTGTTTTTAATTACGCTTGTGACTATTAGCATATCAGCCAATCACAGTCAGTCGTAAAACAAACTCATAGAATTGAGAAACTTCTGTTTTTTTAAAGCGGTTAAAAATAGAACATAGGAACCTGTTGATGAAAAAAAAAAGATACCGGCCGAATTGATAACCTTCTCTTTTTTGGAAGTCGGTTAAAAAAGGAGAAAAACTTTTCTAAAAATTTAACGTAAATTTCTTGCGTTGCAAAAATTCTTCACGTAGGTAGTAGGTACTTCAGCACCAGTTAAAACCAGTTTAAACGATAAATCAGCAAAACGTAGTTCATTCAAATGTAGGCAATTCGAAAAAGGTTAATCTGAAAGTTAAATTCCCCGGGTCTAACAAAAAGTAACTTGCATTTTACACGATCAGGTATTTGTAACTCTTTTTTAGTGTAATGTAAAAAGAATGAAGACGGGCGACATAGATGTAGAAGAATTTTAACTGACTACAGAATGGTCACGTATGTATTATTGCAGATTATTTATTTATTTCAATTTACTATATATACTTATAGGATGACCAAAACGTATGCATGCTAAGTCATTAAAATCTAATTACACTCAATATATTTCGAAAAAAAAAAAGACGTGTGGCACTCAGGGACTGCCGCGGTAAAGCTATTGCATAGCATTTTTATCTAAAAAATGCGCCATCTAGCGGCTCACCGTAGAGGAGTCCCGTGTCAGGTTATTTTTGTTACGGAATTTCTGGATTCGGTCTCCATATCTATGCAATAGCTTAAAAATATTCCAACAAATTAAGAAATTCCTCCTTTTTTGGAAGTCAGTTAAAAATAAGTTTCATCTAAAACTTTATTTTTATTTTATTTTTCATCGAAAACGGAATTCGAACATTAAAAAGTTTCGTCCGGCGTAATATCGGCTTTGCTGACATTTCCAGAGCGCGTCGTCACAACATTAGAGCCGTGCATTGGCTCCTTATTTTCACTTTACCAAAACCACGACCACATTTCCACGACCCACCCTTCTATTTCTACGCGGTAAAATTGGGATAAAATCAGAAAACTGTACTTAGTTCTTGCAATTCACGAGGGCGCGTGAGCTTTACTTGTGGTTACGTCGTGTACATGCACATTGCGTAAGTGTGCGTGCCTATCACGAGCCTAGGTGGGAGCGGTCAGATGCGAGCAAGCTCTCGCTCACTTATACAGATACGACACACACACAACCATGAGCCACGCGCCCTCGTGAGTTGAAAGAACGTACCAATTTCACCTTTCCGGTGAAACTTTTACGTTCACGTTTAACCGAGGAATAAAGACGTTCTGATAGTTTTCATATTGAAAATCTATCAAAAATCGTCAAAAAATCGGACAAAAAGCATAGAGGAGGCATTGGTTACCTTACGGAACCCTAAAGAGAGAATCCTCGCATCCGCTATGCGTTGTCAAGGCGAGGCAAGGTTTTCGTAGGCCATTTTATTCTGGACGTTGTTCAGCTGAAATTCACGGGAAAGACAAAAATTTCGGGCAAGCTTTTTCTTCCTTGTGTTTCTATATTTCGTTACGTTTCCCCCTTATCCGTTTATTGGTGGCTTTGGCTTAAGGAGTAATTTATGTGTGCAAGCCGGCACACTTTTATTTTATCTCATTCGATTTTATGTTGCCATCGGTGCAGCTTGAGATCATTTGTTTTTATGGCCTACGCTTTACGTCTCGTCTTAATTGGGAATGTTGTCTTTGGTTGGTTCTCCGATCGATTAAAGACCACGGAAGCTGAGGTCTTTTTAACCGACTTCCAAAAAAGGGGGGGATAAACACAGTTCAACAAAGTTGAATAGGTTAAGAATCATAAAATATTTGATCACTTATGGAAGTGATCAAGTAATTGCTATCTTTAACATAGGTTTTGGGTGCTGTAGGTAAAACTGTAAAGCCTGTTATTATGATTGCGATTAAGAAGTTTTTAAAAGAATATATTTTATAAATATGGATAATTTTCCCCGTTTTTGCAACATTTTTCACTGATGCTTCGCTCCTATTGGTCGCAACGTGATGGTATATAGCTTAAAGCCTTCCTCGATAAATGGACTATCCAACACAAAAATAATTTTTCAATTCGAACCAGTAGTTCCTGAGATTAGCGCGTTCAAACAAACAAACTCTTCAGCTTTATATATTAAAGTATAGATAAATGAATTATTATTAATCGCTGTTACGATGTTACGGAACCCTTTGTGTGCGAGTCCAACTCGCACTTGACTAGTTTTTATTTTTAAAATAACTTAGTCCACGATGATCAGTGGGCGTGATCAGCAAGTTTGAAAGTTTGAAATAGTTTTGCAGAAGAAACAGAAATAACTCGCATTTTCCAAGTTACGATTGTATCACCTGACTCATTTATTTTATTAGAAGTTTTTCCAAACTGTCTGCAAACTTCGAAATATCACAAAATATCTTGGAGGGGAGTGACGTCAAATAAGCGGTTGGAAGGAGGATTACGCAGCCAATTTTCGTGGCGAAAGTCTTTGTTTTATATTTCATTTATTTTATGTCAACGCTGAGCTTTTATAGCGGGGGCTTACTATCGTGAAAATAAAGGATGAACTTTTAATTTTCAAGGGGATTTTGTAATAAGGAAATAATGCCTTGGGGTTAGGAATAATCTAGTTTTAAAATTGAGTTTTTATGCTTTGTTTTCTCTTGCTTCCCACTGACGTCTATATTGTAATCTATTAATATTTCATATTAAATTAAAATTATGAATATTTCATAATATGAAATCATAGATTAATTATAAAATCGGTACACCATCCTTACTAATATTATAAATGTGAAAGTGTGTTTGTTTGTCCTTCAATCCCGGCGCAACAAAGAAATGGATTGACGTGATTTTTTGCATGAATATAGTTGAAGACCGGGAGATACATAGGCTACTTTTTATCCCGGAAAATTGATAACCTAATCGCTAAATCCACGCGAGCGAAGCCGCGGGCATCAACTAGTCTATATAAATAAATAAAATTGAAGTGTCTGTTTGTTATATCAAAAGAACAGCTTTTTTCTAACTGCATACGAAAGTAAATACGGTAAGTACTTAAAATTTAAATTTTTAAATTTGTTGGTAGGTACTGCCCTCCTAAACTGTGGGGATTTAGGAACTATCGATTATGAATAGTTATTGTAGGTACTAAGAAAAGACTACATCGTTGAATTCCAGGACCCAACTCCTCAATCCTGACTGCTGCAGGATGCTGTGGGGATTTAGAAACGCGGACGAAGTCGTGGGCGTCCGCTAGTTTGCAATATTATTAGTCCCAGAGGCTCTCATAATATCTATGCTTACATTGCCAAGATGGCGTCAGTCAAAATTCTCACCTTTAGTTTAACAGCAGCAGATCTGTAGGCTCTATCCGCTGTATTTTGAGCTTGGCACGTATACGTTTGATCGTGGTGATGCCTTCTTGGACGGACGCGAAGTGTTGATCTGTTAGACAGAAAAACCTTCAAAACCAACCAATTACCTATTTATTTATACAACAAGCATCAAAAAAAGACGTGTGGCACTCGGGGACTGCCGCGGTAAAGCTATTGCATAGCATTTTTTATCAACGCCATCTAGCGGCTCACCGTAGAAGAGTCCCGTGTCAGGTTATTTTCGTTATGGAATTTCTGGATTCGGTCTCCACGCTGGCCCGCGATAGAAGCTATGCAATAGCTTAAAAATAACAAAATATATAAGTAAATAAACAGTGTAACACAAAAGGTGACCTTATCACTAATAGTGATCTCTTCCAGGCAACCTGTACGAGAGAACTTAATGTAAGTGCGAGACGGGGTTTGCAATTAAAAAAACATTTAAAAAAAAACACGAATGTGTTAAATAAAATAAATAAATAAATAGTCTTTTAATCAAGAATAAAAACCAGCCACATAAGAAAAAAATACAAAGAAAAACAACAAAAAAGAACACAAACATGAAATAAGAAATGATTCTAAAGATTTAATGACATAAAGTGGTTTAGTGACATAAATTATGATGGAGAAATTATAAGAGTACTACGTATAGTTCTTGTAATTCACGAGGGCGCGTGACTCATGTTTGTGTGCGTCGTATCTATAAAAGTGGGAGCGAGAGCTTGCTCGCGCCTGACCGCTCCCACCTAGGCTCCTGACAAGCACACACACTTACGCAATGTGTGTGTGCTTGTCAACAACGCACATAACTCCGAAAAGTCGGAGATGCTGGCTCTGGAATCAAACCCTGGATCAATTGAAAAGGAAATCGTAACTTTAACAACTCTACTATCACCGCAAACCGAAAATTTCATAAATTATATCAAAACCACGATTCAATAAGTTATCCTCTATTAAGTATATAAAACGGTATTAAGCAAATTAAGTTTCGAAATATAATTCAAAAGATAAAACAATTTAATAATGCCTAAAGAGATTTTCGCAAGAAACACTAATAGAATTTCGAAACAATTTTCTTTAGCATGCCTAAACAAATTAGTTATTTAAACAGGCTTCAATTAAACCCTGAAACATACACAACGCGGCGCGGCGACAAGTTTTTACAATTTGGAATAGGTACAATACAAGAAACAGTATGGCGGAATTAACAGTGTAAACTAGTGTTAAACACCTACATATGGCAGCAAAACTGACACATAGGCCAGCCTACGCTTCGTACAGCGTTGTCTCTGTCATTCATACCTGTGTTTCGTTTTGTCACTTCATGCGACAAAGACGATGATCTAAGAGCCAGCCAATATGTGTGTAATATTTATTGTCATTTGTTATACAGTTAGACAGTTAAATATTTGTGAGGAAGCGCATACCATCGCCATATTATCTCAAATATGCATGAAGTCTGCCAATCCACACTTGACCAGCGTGATGATCTATGGCCTAAACCTTCCTCTATTTGAGAGGAGACCTGTGCCTAGTAGTGTGGCGACGATGGGTTAGGATGATGACTATATAAGTTATTTGTATATACGTAGGACATTTTCAAAAAGTGATTGATCACTAATGACAAAAGAGAATCGTTGCAACAAGAACGCCATAAATTCAGCCAACCAGCACTATTGAGACTGTACCAATGATTGATGCAGCTTATCCGCAATTGACCAGGGAGCTTAACATCCAGCAGCCTTCACACATTCCCGTCGCGTACTGTTTGTTTGAGCCTTACCGAGCAATGAACCTGCGCCCGTCCGACATTTGTTCGACCGTGTAAGTCACACCCTGGCTGAGTACACTCCCATCGCTATCCACCCACGTAATCTGTAACAAATTAATCATTTCTTCTTCTCCTTCTTTATCAAACGTAAAAGTCCAAAGGTCTCTTGTATTGACTTCCACAGGCTTTACAAGACACAGGCCTTATCTAGCAGCTCCCTACGATTCTAATAACATCGTTGGTCTACATTATGGAATACTAACACACAAATCGTTTTAAAAGAAAAGGTTTTTTATTCGATGACAAGATAGTCCTTGACTGCGATCTCAGCTGATGGTAAGTGGCGATACAGTCTAAGATAATAGCGGGCTAGCTTGTAAGGGATATGGCAGCGTACATTCAACCCAAACCCCTAATCTGCAGTTACTGCACGCCATCGTGCCAGAATGCTAAATCGCTTGTGCCGTCTTTGACGGTAGGGTGGTAACTAGCAACGGCCAAAGCCTCCACCACCAGACCAAACCAAAGTTAATTCAAAAATTACGAATTACCAAATTGCCTCCCAATTATAAGACCACAGCACTCACCACTGCGCCAGGGAAGTCGTCAGGAAGGTTCTTAATAAAAGTTAAATTACTTACTTCAGCAGCAGGTTTCCCTCCAACAGATACGCATTCTAGCATCACTTCGCTATCTTCAACGGCTTCTAGAATGGGTCCTTTCGTAATCTTCGGAGGTTCAGGTGGCACCAACACAGTTAGACGAGCGGATTTCGATCGAATAGCTGCTTCACCTGTGACAACATAAAAAATATCATGGATGTTCATCTAACTATAAAACCTACATTTTGGCAAATGAAGACTTCAATCTATTTAGAAGCCTCCTAATTATGAGCTTAGAATCACTCAGCATGTGGTGGTGAGAGCTTTGCTTAGACCTACCTTCAGGTTAGATCAGACATGCGGGTAACAGAAGGGGAAAAGGAGAGCGACGAGACATCGGAACACATACTGCTTAAATGCAGGGGTGTATCCGACCAACGTCATAGATACATTGGCTCTCCAGCTACACTTCCTGAAGTCCTCGCCTCGCTGGGTGGCCTGCTCGGATTTTGGAGGGAGCTCGGCTGGCTGGAGTGATCCAGCGGGGAGCCGTACCAGCGGAAACACGCAAAACGGGCGATCGACGCCTACTTGCGGAGAAAATTCCCGGGAAATGTAGATGAAAATGACGATGACCAGTAGGAAAACCAGAGTTTCGTTGCGAAGTGGCAATGCATGAAGGACAAAGTTAGACATAGTTCGAAGACCAATTATACTGGAGTTCCAAAATGCTTGGCCGAATACTGAACTCAAAAATGCCAATCGCCGCTGCTAAAATCATCTTATCTGAGCTGATCCTTATACATTTTACTCCACGAAGCCCAATTTCATAACCACGGAATATGGTGGTCATATGGCCGCACAATTATTTGTATGGGTTAGATTTGTTACGCACTAAAACGTTACTGCGTCACGAATGAGCAACTTGGAACTGTCGAATTATGTAACAATAATATAACGGGGTATACGAGTACGTTACCGAATTTAGTTTGCGGTCAGCTAATAAACGGGAAACAATAACTTGAGCCCGCCGTATTTCGCAATCCGACGAGGCCGCAAAACTAACTTGCCGCATAATTTCATTATAATACGAAATCCCAACTTAAAGCTTCGGCTGTAGGTTTAGACAAACCTACAGCCGAATATACTGTGAGATGCGATAGCTTTTAACAAATAATAAAGTAAAAGTAAAAAACTTTTTTAAAAACAAGCTTTTATTTAAATGAGCTAAAAATAAAGTCCTTTCATTTGATACCCATATTGTAGGAAAGCATAAAAAACGTAGTCCGCCATCTTATTTTTTTATTCGATGACAAGATAGCCCTTGACTGCGATCTCACCTGATGGTAAGTGACGATGCAGTCTAAGATGGTAGCGGGCTAACTTGGAAGGGGTATAGTAGTGTAAATTCAACCCATACCCCTAATCGGTTTCTACACGCCATCGTGCCGGAACGCTAAATCGCTTGGCGGCACGTCTTTGACTGTAGGGTGGTAACTAGCCACGGCCAAAGCCTCCCACCAGACCATCCTTAGAAGTCGGCCATATTGGATTTAGAATGAACATCACTTTATTTTTCAAGTTATTCTCAGCAAGCCCTATTTGATACCCATATTGTAGGAGTGCATTAAAAATAACTAGTCCGCCATGTTGGGTTTAGAATGACGTCACAGCTAACCGTGCATTGTCAACCAAACTGTATACTAACATGTATCACGTTTCAGCTCAATCGGTTGAAGATATTATCTGCTTTCTCAAAATTGCTACTCAAGACAATTTCGCTAACGTAAAATCTCTACTAAGCTATAATATTTTATACGCTTTATGTTGAACCAGACTATATTATATTACACTTAGAGTATGAAATGCGTTAAGCTATATCAAACCGTTGGCACTTGACAGACTATAAGCAAAGTTGATATTCAGTCTGAAATAGTTCATAACAGTTAATTATAATATAATCTTACTTAAATCTTACTTAAACTAAATCTTAATTTACTTAAATCTTACTTAAGAGTTCGTAAGTTTTGGGACTACCATGATACGCGTAATACTTACGTACATATTTCAATAAAGAAGAACTTAGCTATACCTACTTGCAAGTAGTGGCATTTCAAGTGTGGAGTAGAAATATGACGTCATAAGAGAACTATATCCCGGGAAAACAGGGGTCCCGCGTTATTTTTAAAAACCTAACTCCACGGGACCAATTCCGTATAGAGGTATATATTTTGAATATTTTAATTGGAGGACGCTTTATTATCGATTAGCTTTAACCCGCGGCTTCGCTCACGTTAGATTCGATTTTTAACCCCCTATTTAACCCTCTTGGGGTTGAAATTTTCCAAAATCCTTTCTTAGAGGATGTCTACGTCCTAACAGCTACCTGTATACCAAATTTCAGCTCGATCGGTCCTGTGGTTAGAGCTGTGCGTTGATAGATCAGTCAGTCAGTCAGTCAGTCAGTCAGTCAGTCAGTCAGTCAGTCACCTTTGCCTTTTATATATTTAATAAGAAGATAGAAGATACAGAGCCCAAAACTTTTTTTTTATTTTTTGTCTGTCTGTCTTTCTGTACGTCTGTCTGTCTATCTGTGCGCGCATCTCGAGAAAACTCGAAACCGTTTAACCCGATTTTTCATAAACAAAGTTTTAATATTGTCTGAAATAAACTTATGAACGAGTAGCGGTGAGAGTTTAAAAATTGTTTATGCTTCGGCACGAACACGAAATAGTTGTCTGCGAATTTCCAACAAAATAATCTCCGGTGCGTAAATTCGGCCCGTTTTTCCGCAGTTCATGAAGAGTTTATAAATGTAAACTATCTATTGTAGTGCTGAAATTGTGTAGAGAATACCCGTACCTACTGTATACACGGTGCAACTTTGGTGGTTGTATTCCCGAAGCGAAATGATTTCATCATGGTATTACAATCGATTTTTAAATTTAATAAATGATTAGAATCAAAAATGGCAATTTTACAATCGAGAAAAACAAAACTCGAAAAAGCAATAAACCAATAGTAATAGGTACTTCGCACTACCGCGCGAGGTCGCGGAGCGCGGCCGCGTGGTCGTTGACCCTCGCGCGCCCTTAGTCTATGATCAGCTGGTTAACTACATCTAAAGCATCTATCTTTAATTTAAAAAATTAAACATAAGTTAGATATTAATTGTGTAAATGTAACTTTTATCGTACTAACTACTAACTTTAAGTTTCTTAAGTTTTGCACGCCAGTTATATGGCTGATTGTGAAGTCAATACGAATAATTTGTAATATCGTATATTTACAATCATGCAAATAAATCTATTCTATCTTCTATCTATCTATCTAAAGTACTGAAGTCTGAAACACAATTACGTACGTACTTTATTGTATGTCCATTACTATTGTTTCTCACACTTTCGAGTTGTTCATTGTTTTTTTAATTATTTCAAAACAAAAACATTTTTATTTTTTTATTTTAACTCTATGTTTCGATAGTACTATTGAGGGCTAATCGTTTTGCTTCGGGAATACAACCATTAAAAATACACGGTGTATAACTAACTGAAAAAGAAATACAAAATGTATTTCTATGTATTGTTAACAAAATTATCTCCACGAAAGTTATTCACTTCGCACCGCACCGCAGTGAAAAAGCGGCCATGTTTGTTTGACCGTTTCACAAAAGTGGTTTTTTCACTCATTTTTCATGCCTTTTGTATGAGTTCTATTTTCAAAAAATACTCTCAAATAACAAACAATAAATACAAGCTGCTCCTGTAGCGCTGTTTAGGAAACAAGCAACGTTTTGCTCGATTTTTTTTTTTTTTTAATAAAATTCACTACATCTTGTTTCAAGGAACGGGTGCCACCAACGGGAATGGGTCTGCTTTGTGTCTACCCATCTTAACATGTGTTAGTTTGTGGTAGGTGTGCATTTTTGAAACTTCTTTATGGAAACACTGTGTGCATAGCATAGTTTTGTTACCCATTGTAAAAAAAAAAATTTAAAAAGAGCTACTGCTGAGTTTCTTGCCGGCTCTTCTGCGCAGAATCTGCATTCCAAACCGGTGGTAGATTTATGACGTATCATAAGAGCTACAAGTTAGCCTACATGAAATAAATAAATTTTTAATTTTTTTTTAATGTTATAGAATAATCATGTTATTTAGGGATTAATTATTATTATTTATTTATTAATTAAAAAGTGGGGTTTTTGTCATTTAATCACATATGAGCGGTGCAACTATTAAATAGATAGGTTACATACCATACATCCCCTAAAACTGTGATTTCACCTGATGGAAAGTGACGATGCACTCTAAGATGGTAGTGGGCTAACTTGGAACGGGTATGGCAGTGTAGATTTACCCCATATCCCTAATCGGTTTCTACAGGCCATCGTGCCGGAACGCTAAATCGCTTGGCGGCATGTCTTTGACAGTAGGGTGGTAACTAGAATAGAATAGAATAGAATAGAAATATTTTTACCAGACAAACTAACTAAACTAACTAACTTAAGTCTGAGGTGAGTCAGAGCACGCTCTATAGATAAGACAGTGAGAGTTCTCTATGATATTCTCAAAGTTGTATGAAGTCTGTTAATCCACTTTAGGTCAGTTGTGGATTATGCCCTAATCCCTTCTCATAATGAATATTATAAACAAAACAAAATATTTTTCCCTAAAGTTAGTAGTAGTAAATTGATAACAAAAATTTTCACTATAAATCAATAAAAAAATACATGTATATAGATACTTTCAAATGACCACAGTCTACGGGCCACGGCTTTTGGAAAAGCGGTATCAGCGCAACTGCAATCAAAATTGCAAATGCCGTGAGTGCAGACAAATGCTTTTTTTGTAAAAATGAATAAAATCCGTACATTCATACTTCATTGTGGAAACACTGTATACATAGCTAGTTTTGTTACGTATTGTAAAAAAAATTTTTTTTTTTTTAAAAGAGCAGCTGCTGAGTTTCTTACCGGCTCTTCTCAGCAGAATCTGCATTCCGAACCGGTGGTAAATTTATGACGTGTCATAAGAGCTACAAGTTAGCCTACATGAAATAAATAAATTTTGAATTTTTTGAATTTTGAATTGACCGTCGGCAGTCCAAATAAAATTTGAGACGTCATCAACATCTTAACCACTGAGATCTATAATTCAATTTCGATTTCAATTTTAATTTCTTTATTGCGAATTTGGGTAAAGTAACAGGTCCTATAAATAAAATATAATATGGACAATCAAACTCTGCTTAAATACAGCATGCAGCAATTAGCTTAATCTAATTACAATATGTTCTCATCATAATCAAAATGTGTAATATAAGGATTTTTATTATTAAATGTCAAATTATTATTATTATTAAATAACTGGTATAATTTGTCTTATCTATCAAAAATTCTTAGTATAGCGATGTCAAACAAGATAGAATGAGACAGCTAAGTCTATTAGGCTTGCGTGCCACGTTTTGAGTTGTTGCTCACAATCACCTCACAATGTGAGCAACAAGTCGTACAAGAGCAGGTATTTCACAGTATTACGATAATTTTAGTGTTAATTAAAGTCTTTAACCGGAAATAAAGAGTGCTTTAAGTTATTAAAACTGATCTAGAATATAAACAATGGTGCGTTGCAGCGTTTTAATATTTTATGTACTTTATTAGTATTATCTATCCCTTTCGACGACACGCTTAGTAAGATTCTAGAGGATACTCGTTCTACGTTTAGCCTTTTTTTTTTTTAGCGAGCAAACGAGCAGGCGCGTCACCTGATGTTAAGTGATTACCGCCGCCCATGAACACTTGTAGCACCAGAGGCACCACCAGTGCGTTGCCGGCCTTTTCTAAAATAGTGGTATTATCGCTCACGCTTCAAGGTCGTGGCCCCGTGGTGAACCGATAAATTATATAAAAAAATGCCCATTACAAGACCAATGCGTCATTATTAATGTCCCTTTTGCACGGGGCACGCGAAAATCTTTTTACCTTTTTAACCTTCAAGCGGTCGCGCGGCGTCGAATCGACCGCACTTGTTACATTTTTGTTTATAATTTCAAACATATTCGTGTCAAATATTTCTCGTCTCAAGTACCCTCTTCTAAGTTCATTACAAACAAAAACAACTACATACCTTCATTCCCCGCTCGTCCCATATTTAACAAATAGCTTTTGTTTTAATCGTGGCGTAGGCGTCGAAAAGACTACACGCGCCCGTCGTCGTAAAGGTTACGCGCGACTCGATTTGCGAAAATATTTTATCTTATGTATTAAACTAAATTTGTGTTTTATTGATAGTTTTTGTAAAAAATGACTCGTAGATTCGTCAGTGAATCCGAGATAATTGCACAACTAATTGAAGAAGACACAGAAAGTGAAAAAGAGACTGATGAGGAAGAAAACTAAACGTTAATATATATTTTATATTTTTGATCTCTAATTATAGGGATTTATCTTGCAAATTGTTTTATAATCCAAAAATTATTTGCAGAATGTTCATGGGCAACGATAATCACTTAACATCAGGTGACCCGCCTGCTCTTTTGCTCGCTAAAAATATAATTTTTTTTTTTAAGTTTTTATTATATTTTTTGTTTTCTAATGATAATACATACGATGTTAATTTGTTTTGTAAGTGTTCAAAGATATTTATTTGATTTTATTTTAATAAATGAGTAAGATTTATGTCCTAAAATTGAGACCCAACTTAAAGAAATATATATTTCTTTTAAATATCATTTTAAAGGCAATTACTTGGTTTGAAATATTTTTCTGCATCTAAATACTTTCCTGACTAAAAGATAAATGTTTTGATTATAAAACATAAGTGATAATTTAATGATTTGTCATTTTAAATCCCTAAAATCTCCAATAGGTCTTTTAGGTTACGCGCGACCGCTGCCGTTATAAATGGCCACGCGCCCGCTTGAAGGTTAAATATAAATACCGTCTTTGTCGTTTCAAAGTTTGCGTTCACGAAATTGTTTCCACGGAACCGGGTTTTTCTGTCAGGCAATTTGAAACTTTGTTGTAATACGATGAGAGTTGATAATGACGTTGTGGCCCGCGGCGGTATAACTTCTTATCGCGGTAATTTCGAAGGTAAGATGAAAAACAGTCTGGGGAAAAGTGAGAGTTAAGCTGTAGACATTGTTTTACTAGAAGTGGTGGTGGTTTTGTCTGGTGGGAGGCTTTGGCCGTGGCTAGTTACCACCCTACCGTCAAAGACGTGCCGCCAAGCGATTTAGCGTTCCGGCACGATGGCGTGTAGAAACCGATAAGGGGTATGGGTTGAATTTACACTGCTATACCCCTTCCAAGTTAGTCCGCTACCATCTTAGACTGCATCGTCACTTACCATCAGGTGAGATCGCAGTCAAGGGCTATCTTGTCATCGAATAAAAAAAAACAAGTGTACATTAAAAAATCTTTCAATTCACGAGGGCGCGTGGTTCATGGTTGTTTGTGTGTCGTATCTGTATAAGTGTAAGAGAGAACTTCCTCGCGCCTGACCGCTCCCACCTAGGCTCCTGACAGGCACGCACACTTACGCAATGTGCATGTACACGACGTAACCACAAGTAAAGCTCACGTGTCCTCGTGAAATGCAAAACCTTATACCACCCCTGATTATCTATATAAGTACGAATTTTTCCAGTTCTCATATTTTGTTTCTGAAAGAAAATTACACATATTCACGGAATAAATACATATATTTTACTAGCGACCCAACCCGACTAGGCATTAATGCAATTTACTAATAAAGAAATTGGGATTTTCATACAAAAATACCACCCGAACTTCCGATTTTTCCGGTGGATTTTCCAAACATATTACTTAGTAAAAATGTACCCAATGGAAGAACACCAGACAATTTTGAACACAACAAAAAACAGCCAAATCGGTCAAGCCGATTCTCAAGTGATACATAATTTTTATACAAATAGAAATAGATACTTAAAACTAAGAAAGGAAATACTTTTTAAAAGTGAATTGCATTTCATGATATAATTAAATAAGTGCAACTGACCCCATAATAAAGTTCTATCCATATGTAGTCTTTTCCATGCAATTATTTAATTCTTGCCACGCAACAATGTGTCGTATCTAGTAGTATTTAAGACATAAAATCCTACGTAAGGTAGTCCTGAATAATTCAAGATGATAACGACTGAAAAGAGACGCTATCAGGTTGGAGTGGGACGCAGTGATTCCCCTTTGTCATATTTCGTCGTAAATAAGGCTTCAGGACTTTATGGCTTCTTGAAAGTTAAGGTGAATCATTTGATTAGTCTGGTTCGCTAAGAAAGAAGAAATAATTGTTATAAAATATTTTTTTTTCTTTTTTTAATTCGATGACAAGATAGCCCTTGACTGCGATCTCACCTGATGGTAAGTGACGATGCAGTCTAAGATGGTAGCGGGCTAACTTGGAAGGGGTATAGCAGTGTAAATTCAACCCATACCCCTTATCGGTTTCTACACGCCATCGTGCCGGAACGCTAAATCGCTTGGCGGCACGTCTTTGACGGTAGGGTGGTAACTAGCCACGGCCAAAGCCTCCCACCAGATCAGACCAGAGACAATTTAGAAATTATAAATTCCTTAGTTGCCACCGTCGGGAATCGAACCCGAGACCTCCCAGTTATAAGACCACAGCGCTCACCACTGCGCCAGGGAGGTCGTCGAGTCGATATTACGAGTACGTACCACGATAATTATTTATTTTAGTTGGGATTGTCGATATTTCGATCCGATTGCATGGACCGTGGTCACGACGGGACTGCGGTGTTGCGAGACGTCAAGTTGAAGCTGTCATGGGTAGAATCTATTACCGTGGTATGTACTCGTAATATTTTATAACAATTATAACATTAAACCTTCATTAAACCACGAATCAAGTCTAAAATCTTAAGAAAGAAGAAAATCCTTACTATTCTTACTAATATTATAAATGACGAAGTGTGTTTGTTTGTTGATTTATTGGTTTGTTGGTTTATCCTTCAATCACGCAGCAACGGAGCAACCTTACCTCTAGTGCTACAAGTGTTCATGGGCGGCGGTAATCACTTAACATCAGGTGACCCGACCCGCCTGCTAATTTGCTCGCTATTCATAATATCAAAATAAAACTGAAATACTCTTTTTCTTTGTTTAAACAGGCCCTTGTAAAGCCATTATGACGAAATATGAGGTCCTACGTCACAACGTCACTGGCTTAATTCTCTGTTTGCAAGGCTTCATTCAGAAAATTTTACGTAATTGTTTTTCGTCCCAGAGTTAAGGCCTGTTACACACACAATGCGCACCGAAAAAGTATGCAACGCTGCTACTATAAGAAGCAAGGAATCAAATGATGAAATATGTCCACAATATACATAAGTGGACCCTTGTATACCAATTATAACAAAAGAAGTAGACCATAAATTCAAATTCAAAACTTATTTATTTCATGTAGGCTAACTTGTAGCTCTTATGAGACATCATAAATTTACCACCGGTTCGGAATGCAGATTCTGCTGAGAAGAGCCGGTAAGAAACTCAGCAGTTGCACTTTTCAAAAAAAAACAAAAATTTTTTTACAATTCGTAACATAACTATGCTATGTATACAGTGTTTCCTCAATGAAGTTTCAAAAATGCAAAACAATCCAATGCATGCCAAGACAGGCAGGCAAAAGCAGACCCATTCCCGTTGGTGGCACCCGTTCACGAGCATGACGCATGATCTAGCCATTAAGAAGAACAGGCTTTCTAGGCGTTCAAATTCTAGAGCACGCGTAGGTGCCGAGATACAAGTAATACATAGCTTCGCCCCCGACGACTAATAGAGTTTCGCAAAAAGCTGAATTTTACAGGAAAAATAAAAAACTGATTTTTGGTGATTTATCACTTTCGGTTGGCTCTTACCAATTTATAGATATAAAATACGTTTACCATATTGTACTAATAGGATTCTAGTTATTAAATGATGCGGATTAATAATTAATATGTTGTGGTGTACTACTCTACATACCTCATTCACTTCTCTCACAAAAGCTTGCTTTTTTAAGTAATAATTTACAGTAATGGATATTCTTGTTTATTCTTGTTATAATACATAGTTTCTATCTATCTTCGCCGTGATACCGTGTTACATAAAGTAAAAGTTTCGTATTGAAAATCACACATCCGTACTCGCGCATTGAATGTGTCATCCTGTCGACACTGTCCCTAATTGGTTTTGTGCCCGAGTTTATTTAGGGCCGTATTTGGGACATGTATACAGGACTTTGTGTCTTTGTAAGAGAGAATTAGCCAAGGGGTCCTTTTTGTACTACTTAGGTACCAAGTTAGCCGGTGTTAACTTAATTCACCCAATGAATTAATAGAAATAAGATAATTATATTAATAGTATAAATCCAAAATTGTTTTTGTTAGTTTGTGGCTTTGTTCTCACAATCATGCAGCAACGGATCAACTTAATTTTTGGTATGTGTGTAGTCAAAGACTGACACTTTCTGTCACGGTATGATATAGGGTTAACCCGGGATGCCTAAAAGCATTTCCCAGCGATAAAAAAAAAAAAGGTTAACCTACGAATTATTCTTATGTAGAAACTAAGTGATTACTTAGTATGTAGGTAAAAAATCAATTGCTGTTCGTTAGTTCGGTTAAAGGCTAAAACTTAAAAACGATTGACAGATTTCATTTTTTTTTTGTTTTGTTCGCTCTAATAAATAAATAAAATTAAAAAAAATAGGGAAGCAAGAAACGGTTAAAATTATTTTGCTATAATCCGCCAACAGAAAAAATCTGTATGGTCAAATATGCAGTTACAAGCCAAGCACCGCTTACCTCCCCAACCAAGCAAGAAAGCCAAGTTCCCAAGCAAACAATGCCACCACCACTCACATGCACCACCACAGAAGATTTTTATACTACTTAACTTACGTTACTACGCGTGCGCAAAGTAACGCTTATTTTATTCAAAAATAGGGAAACCTAAAAGAACATCTGAAAAATCGAAAAAATCTAAATTGGTAATTTTTGTAGGAATCGCCACTTCGGATAAGGTACTTTTAATGATGATGGCGGATCGAAACCGCGTGTAAAAGCTATAGTCTTTAATAATTTCTTTCAATACTCACAAAAAGTTTTTTTTAAAATTAATATCTTACCTTTTGGTCCTGTGCTGACTTGACACTGATAAAGTGCATCGTCATCGATGGTAACGTCTCTGATGTCCAGTGAATAATCTCCTGAAACAAACGACACATTTTTTATTATATATATATTTTTTTTTTTAACAATTGTAAAAAAAAAAAAAATTTTTTTGAAAAGAGCAACTGCTGAGTTTCTTGCCGGCTCTTCTCATCAGAATCTGCATTCCGAACCGGTGGTAGAATTATGACCTTTCATAAGAGCTACAACTACAAGTTGGCCTACATGGAATAAATAAATTTTGATTTTGATTTTGATTTTATACGACTGCCTGAAAAAAGGAGTATTGTTTTCAGGATTTATGTATGTATATTAGTTTGTATATTCCACCATAACTTCTATACGCTTGAATCGATTTTGATGAATGAGGTATCGTTAGAATCCTTAGTTTATTTCGGGTGACATAGGCTAGTAAAATTTAAAAAAAATTGGGGTGACCACATCATAGTCATGCATTAAAGACTAAAAATTAAAAAAATAATTCGAAAATAGCATTAAAATGGAAAAAAATCTCATGAATAGACCTAGAAATCCCGAAGAAATCACAAAGGTTAAAGGTGCGGACTGAAAACTGAAAGGTCACAGGTTCGGATCCCACCCGTTGTACTATTGTCATACCCATTGCTAGCACAAGCTTTCCGCTTATTTAGAGAGGCTAGCAGGATATTAGTCAACTTCAGCTTGGCTAATATTGTTAAAAAAAATTGGATACAAACTTACCTTCTTCATCACTCCCTATCATCTTGTACCGCTCGTACCCCGTCAAATGACGATGGGTGCCCAGACCAAAGTCGTCCTTCGTCCATTGCAACTGGCCAGCCTTGTGGACGACTCGACAAGGTAGAGTAACTCTTGAGCCAACTACCGCGCTCTGTAACAAGACCAAAGGATAAAGCTGGTGGCATTGCCTCTTTGGCCATCCAAAGGTACAATGTCACCAAGTAGAGTAACTTTTGAGCCTACTGCCGCGCTCTGTAACAAGACCAAAGGATAAAGCTGGTGGCATTGCCTCTTTGGCCATCCAAAGGTACAATGCCACCAAGTAGAGTAACTTTTGAGCCTACTACCGCACTCTGTAAGAAGACCAAAGGACTTGCCTCTTTGGCCATCAAAAGATACAATGTCACCAAATGAAAGGTTTTATCGACCGGGTAAAGTAACTCTTGAGCCTACTACCACAGTCTGTAAAAATTGAATTTGAAATTATCCCTTTGGATGGCCAGAGACGCAATGCCACCAGCATTGCGTCTTAGCCATCTCAAGGTACAATGTCACCAAATGGAAGGTCTTATCGACAGGGTAGAGTACTCTTGAGCCTATTACAGTATTCTGCAACAAGACCAAAGGATAAAGCTGGTGACATTGCCTCTTTGGCCATCCAAAGGTACAATGTCACCAAATGAAAGGTTTTATCGACCGGGTAAAGTAACTCTTGAGCCTACTACCGCAGTCTGTAAAAATTGAATTTGAAATTATCCCTTTGGATGGCCAAAGACGCAATGCCACCAGCATTGCGTCTTGGCCATCTCAAGGTACAATGTCACCAAATGAAAGGTTTCATCGACAGGGTAGAGTAACTCTTGAGCCTATTACAGTATTCTGTAACAAGACCAAAGGATAAAGCTGGTGGCATTGTGTCTTTGGCCATCCAAAGATAATGTCACCAAATGGAAGGTTTTATCGTCAAAGTAGAATAATTCTTGAGCCTATTACTGTACTCTGTAACAAGACCAAAGGATAAAGCTGGTGGCATTGCGGCTTTGGTCATCCAAAGGGATAATTTCACTTAACACTTAAAGACTTAAAAAAAGTAAATGACTAGGTAGTCCTTAACTGCGATCTTACCTAATGGTATTAATATTGTAATATTTTGTTTTGAAGAGCAACTGCTTGGTTTCTTACCGGCTTTTTTCAGCAGAATCTGCATTCCGAACCGGTGATACCGTGTGATAAGAGACACGGGTTGGCCTACATTATTAGACCTTACTCAGTGATGGTAAAACTGAAATCGTACGAACAAAGTCACGTGTACGGGCTAGTATTTATGCCCAAATATTTTCACCGACGAACAGCGTACGTAATAAAGTGAAAAATGTATAAAACTTCGCGTCTCTGTGTAAGAGCTCTCCACTTTGCCCCGACAAAGATCTTTCCGTTTTGTTGGAGAATTCATAAATGTTGCCATTTTAAAGCATCTATTATTCCCTGTGCGACGCGCGCCCGACATTTCGTCCACCCCGGCTTTTATTAGGCTAAAAGAGAATACCATGTTATAACCTGCCAACAAAGAGATATTTACATAGGGTACAGACAAGGTATATTTCGGAGAGTGTGCTCAAGAACTATTCAATTTAGTTCCACCATCGCCTTTCTACCCAGTGCCGGCTTTACCTATGATGCAGGGTGTGCAACACACACGGGCGCAGGGTTTTAGGGGGTGCCACGCCGCTTCCGACATCATTTGAAATTGCACCATTTTTTGCACCTAAATTTCCTTTCACTATGAAAGTAAAAGGTGAAAATATAACTGGAAACGAGACGGTATTCTTGTATTGTAAGTACATATTCCATTTTGGCCGCGCGTCTACTAGAGGGCGCCAAGATATTGATTGCACACGGGCGCTACATGGGCTAGAGCCGCCTCTGTTTCTACCAATGAACCGCAAGACATCGCACGACTCTGTACCGCTACGTGGTCGAAATTCCACGATCTCGCACCAAACGCTTTGACTCGTTCCTAATACGCACCCCAAAAATTTGGAATGCCCTTCCGCCTTCCATTCCAACTAACTATAATGTCAAATCCAGAGTGAATAGTCATCTTCTAGGCAAGCGGGCACCATCTTAGGCTGCATCTTCACTTTCCGGCAGGTGAGATTGCAGTCAAGCGCTAGTCTATATATTTAAAAAAGACCGGATATTCATTAATTCATGTCAAAGTATCGTCACGACGTGACTTACCGCCAAGATATTTAGCAGTCCGGCACGATTGCGTGAGAAACCGATTAGGAGTATGTGTTGAATATCCACTGGCATACCCCTTCCGAGTTAGCCCGCTACCATCTTAGACTGCATCATCACTTACCATCAGGTGAGATCGCAGTCAAGGACTATCTTGTCATCGATTTAAAATATATAAATCTTCAGCTGACTACAGGGCACAAGTTTTCCTTCCCGGCTTGAGGTGAGTGATGTGGTCATATAAGTGGGAAGCACTAGGTTCGATTCTTGGCAAGATAATTTGAAAATTGCTAATTTCTAGAAATTTTTAGTGGGATTTGGCAGGGGCTAGTTGCTATCACCATCTCTCGACGGTCGTTATTCGCTAAAGCAATAAAAAATAAACTGTTTTTCTTGCCTTGTAAGTGTAACTTTTACTGCATTGTCCTTTCTGTCTCCAACACGAACGTTTAAATATCCGTAACCAGCGCCGAAGCTACCATAAATGTTACAGTTGTAATAATGGTAGGTATAACATAATCTTTTAGGAGCTCGCGTGGAGGGGTCATAAAATGTATAATGGGGGGTCCAACTTACTGATGGAAGGTCCCGGTGCAAGTTTCCACGTGAATTGGAATTGTAATCCAGGACCTTTCGTGCACGTATTACGTTTACTAGTTATTATCTAGTCGTATAATCTAAGAGCTGCACAGTCGACGGAATATTTTCCACATAGTAGGGACAATATGTCATCGTCCCATGATTACTAGCTACTAGGTACTTACATAGTATTTTTAAGCTATTGCATAGCTTCTATCGCGGGCCTTGAGCGTGGAGGAAGAATCCAGAAATTCCGTAACGAAAATAACCTGACACGGGACTCCTCTCACCACTAGATGGCGTTGATAAAAAATGCTATGCAATAGCTTTATCGCGGCAGTCCCCGAGTGCCACACGTCTTTTTTTCTTCTTTTTTCTAGTCGATGCCTGCGACATCGTTCGCGTGGATTGAGGTTTTTTGGATTCCCGCGGGAATTCTCGTTTTGCGGGATAAAAAGTAGCTCCTATGCTGTTCCAGTCTATAATCTATCTCTGTGCCAAATTTCAGTTAATTCGGTTCATTCGTTGCAGGGTGATTGAGTAACAAGCATACATCCAAACTTTCGCATTTGTAATATTAATAGGAAATAGGATAGTATAATAGGATTAAAGCGTTAAACTACATTTAAAGGAAATATCCGAATATTTTTTTAAATAAATATCAAAAAATTCCGAATCCGGCGGGATTCGAACCCACATCTCTCGGGAATCGCGCCCTGAGTGTCTTGACCAGATTACACTACGGCCAAGTCTACTTACATAGTACTTCTCAAAACTGAATTTTGCACTGAGCCGATTACATTACAGTTTTTATATTGAAAATCTGACCTATTTTACGTTGGTGAAATCGGCCCTAAGTGATCTATATTGACAGCGGAAGATAAACTACGTCGAGTGACTGTTGTCTGCATATTATGCTATAACTAGATAATGCCTGCGACTTCGTCCGCGTGGATTAAGGTTTTTTAAGTATTTTCTGGGATACCTACTAAAAATAGCGTATAGAAGGCTATAAAATCACTATATTCCATACACTAGACATTAGTGTAGTACCCACTCCTAACAAAAGTTTTATGCTTTTTTAGAAGAGCGAGGGGAATATTATTATTAATGTTCAACAAAAGAAACGAAAAAAAAAGACGTGTGGCACTCGGGGACTGCCGCGGTAAAGCTATTGCATAGCATTTTTTATCAACGCCATCTAGCGGCTCACCGCACAGGAGTCCCGTGTCAGATTATTTTCGTTACGGAATTTCTGGATTCAGTCTCCACGCTGGCCCGCGATAGAAGCTATGCAATAGCTTAAAAACTCTTTCAAGGTTTTTTATTTATTCTTTCTTTATCCTTTATTCACATAAAAATTACACCATTTATATGGGTCATATTTTGTACCTTGAAGTCTCTTGACTGGTTCACAACGTACAAAACATTTGACGAAAAACAACGAACGTTAACAAAGCAAAACGTTCACAAATAAAATGATATTAAAATCAAAATGTACATTTGATTTACAGCTTTCGCGTTGCCTAAACAAATCTGAAACCATCTCAATTAGCTGATTTAAATCAAAAAGGGCCCTTGTCCAATAAATAAACCAGAATCCCTCAGGGGCGACCAAAAATCAAAGTTACGGACCTCAGAATATTAATTTTGGAAATTCCATTCCATAAATCAAACTTTACTCCCGATTCGAAACCTCGGTTGAATAAGGGTGTATTTATAAGGAGAGAAATATTAAAGGAAAATTATGAACATTTTCAGTGAGAGGTTTCGAAGTAACTGTCTGTCACAGATGATAAAAATAATTATACAAACGTATTAAGTAAATTCATTTAAGTATATTTATTAATTTCTGTTCGGTATTTATGATATTGTTTTCATTTCAATTATTAAGCTATTGCATAGCTTATATCGCGGGCCAGCGTGGAGACCGAATCCAGAAATTCCGTAATGAAAATAACCTGACACGGGACTCCTCTACGGTGAGCCGCTAGATGGCGCATTTGCTAATGCAAAAATTTTTGCAAAAAATGCTATATGCAATAGCTTTACCGCGGCAGTCCCCGAGTGCCACACGTCTTTTTTTTAGTTAATTATTTTTTTTAGTTAACTATTTATAGTATTTGATGTCATATTATGACAGGTTTGATTGTCAGTACCTGAAACATTGTCATATGGTGCACGTGCTGAATAATCAAGCCTGTCTTAGATATAGTTTTGGGATTAGATAGTTTTTAAGATTACTAACATTAGTTTTAGTGTGTGTTTTCCTTACTAACAAATAAGATTTTATTTTTATTTTATTTATTTAAGCGAAAATATTAAATAGATAAGATGTTTTAGTCACATGAAAAGTCGATCCAAAGAATTCTTTAAAGTGTTAACATCTCTTTTGCAAATATCTGCCAGAATTCTTTACCATAATAATATTTTATGAACTCGTAAAGTATTTTTCGGTTCTAGTATTTTATTTATAGGGGAAATGAAGCCCTATCTAAATGAAAACCGTATCACACTGCTTATTGTACACTTGTATTTATCCAGCAATAAAATAATGTAACAAGATAAACTTAAACTGGATGAACAGGCGTTGTGAGCTTCCGGTGTGGACGAGAATTGAGAATATTACTGTTCTAGGCCTCCGGCTCGGTCGGTGGCTGATAGAATAATGAATTACAACGCCTGTTCAAACTTACATTCCAAACAACATTCAAATTGCATTCCAAGTTTGAATGCCTTCGAATATGAAAATAAAAGTGATAGATAGTGGCCAGCTCATAACCAGCCAGCAACAGTAAGCTCTCCGTGGAGACCGCTAGACTCCACATCACTCCCCCAGGAAGACATGAAAAGTAAGGAAAAAACAAACAATGATTAATTAACTAAGTCAGATTAAAATGAACTCTACGCCCTGAACGCGTCCTAACAACAGGTTTGCCCAGCTCGTCCAATTCCTCCGGACCTAAAACATAAGCTGGTTTCAACCTGTCGATTGAAATATTTTCCTCTTTGCCTTTCATTTCTATTTTATAATGTTTCCCTTCCCTACTTAGAACCTTGAAAGGGCCTACGTAGGGTTGCTCTAAGGCTTTTTGAAAAGGACCTCTACGAACGAAAACATATTCCGACGAAGCTAAATCCTTTGGGATATGAAATATCTTCCTACTATTGTGGTCAGAAGCGGGGGATGGAGATAAATTTGCGAAATGAGACCTGAGTCTGTCCACTAAATATGTTGGGTCCTTAATATAATCTTTAGGGTCGAAAAATTCACCTGGTAGACGTAGCGGCTCCCCGTAGACTAGCTCTGCGCAGGAAGTGCCGAGGTCTTCCTTCCAGGCACTCCTGATCCCTAGAAGTACCAACGGGAGAACCTCAGTCCACCTTGGATTCGCATGGCACATGATCGCTGCCTTGAGCTGCCGGTGAAATCTTTCGACCATCCCGTTTGCTTGAGGATGATACGCGGTTGTCGTCTGGTGTTGAGCACCTACAACCGCAGCTATCTTCTGAAACAAATGCGAGCCAAATTGAGATCCTCGATCTGTTAAAATAACCCGTGCTGAACCGAATCTTGATAGCCAGCCAGAGACGAAAGTTGCCACGCAAGTTTCCGCTGTAATATCTGGCATGGGCAATACCTCTGGCCAACGAGTAAATCTATCCACGATAGTTAAGCAATACCTCATTCCCGAAGAATAAGGTAATGGGCCTATAATATCCATGTGGATATATGCAAATCTCTCCGATGGGAGAGCAAACTTAGAGAAAGGTGCACTAGTGTGCCGCGTCACTTTCGACAACTGACACCCCTGACAAGCCTGTGTCCATGCACGACAGTCTCTTTTCATAGATGGCCAAACAAAACGTTCCGAAATTAATTTATTAGTCGCACGGACCCCGGGATGAGAGAGATTGTGAAAACTTTCAAAAATACTCTTCCTAAACTGCGGAGTTACATAAGGACGTGGTTTACCTGTTGACACATCGCATGTAATTTTTAACCTGGTGTCTGGAATAGTGACCCGAGCCAACGTCATCGACGTTGAGTCACTCAGCGCCTTTAATTCTTCATCAGCTGCTTGCGACTTAGCAAGCTCAACCAGGATATCTTGAGCAGCGACGCTCTCGACGCGCGAGAATGCATCAGCTACAACGTTCTCAGCTCCCTTAACGTGTTGAATGTCCGTGGTATACTGAGAAATAAAAATTAATTGATTTAATTGAACGGGCGGAAGTTTGTCCCGTCTTTGTGAAAACACGTAAAGCAACGGCTTATGATCTGTATATATCGTTGCCGCTTGTGCTTCAAGAATGTGCTTAAAATGTTGCACACTTTCGTAAATAGCTAATAATTCACGATAGTAAGCAGGCCACGTTGATTGCTTAGAATTAAGTTTCTTACTAAAAAATGCAATAGGCTGCCAACCCTGTCTGACCTCTTGCTGCAGACATGCACCGACATGAGAGCTCGATGCATCTGTAAATAAACCTAGCCGAGCATCAGCGACTGGGTGTGCTAACAGAGTCGCGTTAGCTAAACTTTCTTTACAAATAATAAAACTACGCTCTAAGTCAGGAGTCCAAGTAAATGGCTTTGCACCCTTACCTTGAATCGCTGATAGAGCATCAATGAGCGGAGCTTGATAGCGCGCAATACTAGGGAGAAATTTACGATAAAAATTCACCATACCGAGAAAACGACGTACACCTTGCACTGTTTTAGGCAAAGGAAACTCTTGAAGGTTCCTAATCCTGTCCGTAGGAGGACTAATCCCAGCAGCGCTTATGGTGTAACCAAGGAAACGAACTTCTGTAAGATTAAAATGAGATTTTTTGTCATTAATAACAATCCCGTAATCCTCTAATCTTTTAAAAAGGATACGTAAATGTTCCAAATGTTGTTGTTGATTTTCTGAAAAAACTAAAATGTCATCAACATAAGCGAAACAAAAATCTAAGCCGCGGACAACTTCATCGATAAACCTTTGAAAATGTTTGCCCTGCGTTCCTAAGTCCAAAGGTCATATAAGGAAATTCAAAAAGACCAAATGGTGTAATGATAGCTGTCTTACAGATATCTTCCTTCGCTACTGGAATTTGATGGTATGCTTTAACCAAATCTATTGTACTAAAAATCGTCGAACCAACCAAGTTTTGGTTGAAATCTCCGATATGACGCACTGGATATCTATCTGGAATCGTGCGCGCATTCAAAGCACGGTAGTCGCCGCACGGACGCCAATCAGCCTCACCCTTCGGGCTAAATGAAGCGCCGACGACCACGCACTATCTGAAGGCCTTGCGGTGCCAGAAGCTAACATATTGTCGAATTCCTTCCTGGCAACAGCTAATTTTGACGGACCAAGGCGGCGCGGACGGCAACAAACCGGCGGACCGTCTGTTGTCCGGATGTAATGCACGGTACTATGTTTGATTAAACGAACCGGACCCGGCGGGCGCACTAATGCGGGGAATTCAGCTAGAATATCATGCTCTGAAATTACAGTTTTGATGCTAACTTGGTCGTGACATACAACTGATGCAATAACCGACAGGCCAGTCGAACTATCAAGAACTCGACCTGACCTGCAGTCGGGTAATAAGCAGAAATGCGCGAGAAAATCAGCGCCAATAATTGCAGTTGTCACGTCACAAATAACAAAATGCCATTTAAAATCCCGCCTCAATTTAAAATCCAACGATAGAATAATGGTTCCATAAGTTTTGATTTCGCTCCCATTTGCAGCGCGCATGGAAAAATCATCCACTTTCGGACGGCTTTCCATCCATGAAACCGGAAAGCATGAAATGTCTGAACCGGTGTCAATCAAAAATCGTTTTTTCGACTTGACATCGGTAATAAATAGACGGCGGCTACGTGATGAAAAATCAGGGACCGCCTCCACTGATTTGTCGGTCGCGTTCCGGTGTTCCTTAAACGAACACGGCTTTATACATCTGGTAGCACGCAACGCAAAATTTCTGTGATACCAACAAAATTTATTCTTACTGGACTTACTTGGCTTACTTGATGATGGGGATGAGAAATGCTGATTTCCAGAACTGCTTGACCTATTTCTTTTATTACGACATTCTTCCTGATTTGATTTTTTTATTTCTGCAACTTCCTTGAATAAATGATCCAAGCGAGCCAAAATTGGAGCTAAATTTGGTTTCGCTGAACCACTAAATGAAGAAGGAGAAGGAGGAAGAGGAGGAGAAAGAGGAGGAGGAGAAGGAGGAGCTAAAACCTGTGGAGAAATTTGAGGTGTTACGCTAAATGTCTCCCTGGGGGTCGTCGATGGCGACTGAACATCAAGTGAACTGGCTAGTTGATCCCGAAGTGATTTATTTCCTTCCAATAGCGCCGGGATAATAGCATCAGTTAGTTCTATCAATTTTTGTTTGAGCATTTGATTCTCATCCCGTAATTTATTAAATTTTTCCTCCATACTAAATAAACGTGTATAAAAATGGTATTAATAATTATTCTAAAATAAAATTCAATTAATAAAGCTGAAAAAGAAGGATAAAATTATTAAACTTAGAGTCCCAAAATTTTCTTTAAACCTTCACTTTTTTCACTAATGACGGACGACGACGACGTTTGTCAAATTGTTTCGAAATATGATGTTCCAATCGTCCCAATGAGGTTTCGCTGCGTATTTCCACTTCTACGATACGATGACGTTACGTTTCACATTTTCCAATAATAAATAATATTTCTTACGGCTGTCCATCAATTATGCACACAACTTGTCCGGGCAACCCATAAAATTGTACGGGTCGGGAGTCACCAATATAGGGGAAATGAAGCCCTATCTAAATGAAAACCGTATCACACTGCTTATTGTACACTTGTATTTATCCAGCAATAAAATAATGTAACAAGATAAACTTAAACTGGATGAACAGGCGTTGTGAGCTTCCGGTGTGGACGAGAATTGAGAATATTACTGTTCTAGGCCTCCGGCTCGGTCGGTGGCTGATAGAATAATGAATTACAACGCCTGTTCAAACTTACATTCCAAACAACATTCAAATTGCATTCCAAGTTTGAATGCCTTCGAATATGAAAATAAAAGTGATAGATAGTGGCCAGCTCATAACCAGCCAGCAACAGTAAGCTCTCCGTGGAGACCGCTAGACTCCACATATTTAACTACGAATCATAGGAATAGTTGAAAAGAAAAAATAAAGCTGAGATAAGTAAATGTTTTTCTACTTTACCAAGCAAAAGAATTAATTATTCTAAAAACTAAAACTTAAAAATAGAAAAAGTAAACCTTAGATACATTGTTAATTTCATTACTAAGTGAAATAATTCACTATTCTAAAAAACTATAACAACTGCGAGAAGTCGTGAGCGTTGGCATCCTTATGTGGTAGAAATCCAACCTCGAACGAAACGCTTTAATTCAACGTTTCTGATAAGAACCGCTAAGGTGTGGAACACTCTTCCAGCATCCGTGTTTCCTGCCACTTATAATTTGAGTACCTTCAAGGCAAGAGTGAATAGACATTTTCTAGGCAAGCGCGCTCCAACCTAGACCTCATCAATGCTATACATCATTGATTGTCGTCAAGCGCAAGCCTATCTCATAATTTAAAAAAAAATCTATACGACCGCGCGTAATGGGAAATCCTCAAATACAGATTTGATTTTGAAAGCAGTAGATCAAGTTTTAATTATCCGAAAAAAAAAAAAACAGGCAGACGGTATTGAGTAAACAGAGATATTGAGTAAAAAAAGACGTGTAGCACTCGGGGACTGCCGCGGTAAAGCTATTGCATAGCATTTTTTATTTATAACACATTAAACACGGATGCTGGAACAACAGCATCCGTGTTTCCTGCCATCTATAATTTGAGTGCCCTCAAGGCAAGAGTGAATAGGCATATTCTAGGCAAGCGCGCTCCGTCCTAGACCTCATTAGTTCTAACCAGTATTGATTGTCGTCAAGCGCAAGCCTATTTCGGATTAAAATAAGCTTTCTATCTTAATAAAAATCCACCATCCCCTTATAACGCCCCTGACCTCACATCTATTCAATTTAACCACAATACGTCAGACAAACCACCATCTGAACGTGAGGGTAACTATCAAACATATCCAAGTATTATTTAATCAATTACACTAATCTAAACCCCCGGGCAATATTTATTCGATTAGGGCGCGATTGCTATCGCAACACATCAATCAAATACAATGACCTAGACGCGGGAGCATCCAATAGCCGAATGAATCTCTGGAAGAGACTGAATTCGCAGCGTCAAACCCGCTGTATTTATACCCATGGCGCCAGACGGGCGCCTCCGTCGTCAACAAAGTCAAATATCGATTTTATCAAACTCCCTTCAATACATCAATGCTGTACATCTTTACTATTTCAATATTTCACTAACAAATGTGAAAATTAAAATTACCTGATCCTGTGGCTCGATCGCGAATTTCTGTTGATATGCACTCACGGAACCCGCCAATAAGAACAGAAAAACTAATTGCTTCATCGAAAATATTTGAGGAACTATCCTTAGTAACAGGAACAGTGGATTGGCATGTCTACTGGTTATTCTTGATTTGGCAGCATTTGTTCTTGGCTGTTTCTTACTATCTATAGCTACATTGACTTCTTTTACATTGAGACCTTCTAGTTTTTCTTCAAGTATTTCATTTGTTATCTTCCTTCTAAGGACAATCTCTCGGTTCTGATCAAAAATATTGTTTTCAAAACCGGCTTTATCTGTTTCCTCGGTATCCATTTTGATTTATTTTGAGTTTTTATAGCCATAAGGTACATTCATTGAAATGTTTTCTTTAGTTTCTTCAGTTTCGTAAATTTCGTCTGGAACAAAAAGAAAGATAATGTAAGGATAGTTTTTGTTGTTTTATTTATTCTTGATAATATTTGACGACCTCCTTGGCGCAGTGGTCAGCGCTGTAGTCTTATAACTGATGAACTTTCGGGTTTGATTCCCGGCGGGAGCAATTTGGGAATTTATTATTTCTAAATTTTCTCTGGTCTGGCCTGGTGGAAGGCTTTGGCCGTAACTAGTTACCACCCTACCGTCAAAGACGTGCCGTCAAGTGATCTAGCTTTCCGGCAATTTTCCGGGAATTCCTGTGAAAAAAATGTTGCAGCAAATGAGCGAAATTAAATTAGTTACAATATTTTGGTCTACACGTATGCAAATATTAAATCGCGCCGCAAAAACAAAGCCGCGCGCGTTCATCACGCCGCCCGCCATGAATAATTACTCCAATTCAACATTGCCGACGGAAATATATCATAAAGGCGACAATTTAGCGGATTATTATCATTATTTTATGCGGCTTGCTTCGCTGCTATGCTGTTTCATATTTATTATGATCACTAGCTTTTGGCTGCGACTTCTAAAATTCAAAATTATTTATTTCATGTAGGCCAACCCATGGCTCTTATGACACGTCGAGTCTCTACCACCGGTTCGGAATGCAGATTCTGCTGAGAAGAGCCGGCAAGAAACTCAGCAGTTGCTCTTTTCATAAAATATTACAATCGTTATTCGTTACTAATCCTATTATTAATAATTATATTATTATAAAAGTTTGGATGTATGGATATTTGTTACTCAATCACGCTGCAACGACTGAACCGATTTGGCTGTTTGGCACAGAGTTAGATTATAGACGGAAATAGCACATAGGCTGCCAAAAAACCTTATTCAACGCTAGTATCATAAATGCAACAGTGTATTCGTTTGTTGGTTTGTCTTTCAATCACGCCGCAACAAAGCAACGGATCGACGTGATTTTTTGCATGAGTATAGTTGAAGACCGGGAGAGGGACATAGGCTACTTTTTATCCGGATGAGTTCCCGCGGGATTTTAAAACTGATTCCACGCAAGCGTAGCCGCGGGCATCAGCTAGTTATTATAGTAAAACGAAACATCGACGTCATATTTTGCATGAGTATAGTTGAGGACCGGGAGAGTGACACAGGCTACTTTTTACCCCGGAAAATCAAAGATTCTCCGCGGGATTTTAAAAACTAATTCCACGCGAGCGAAGCCGCGTTCATTCAGCTAGTCTAAATATATAAAAGGCAAAGGTGACTGACTGACTGACTGACTGACTGATCTATCAACGCACAGCTCTAACCACTGGACCGATCGAGCTGAAATTTGGCATACAGGTAGCTGTTAGGACGTAGACATCCGCTAAGAAAGGATTTTGGAAAATTTCAACCACAAGAGGGTTAAATAGGGGGTTAAAAAATCGAACCTAACGTGAGCGAAGCCGCGGGTTAAAGCTAGTTATTATAATAAAACGAAACATCCCAAACCGGGCGGTTATCTCAAACCCGACAAAGCAACCACTAAATCAATACTCTCCAAGACATACGGCCCGGTTGTAAATTGTGAAATACATAAACCCGTCCGGCGCCGGGCCGGGAACGAACACACTAATAAATAATTCGGCATCGTTGCAAAGACGGCAGTTTCTACTGCACCGCTTTGAGCAGACAGGACTTCCGTTTATCCGGCCCGCAAAGGATGCTACTACCGGGTCTCGTTATGCTGTGTTACATGTTATAAAATACGTATAATAAATGTTAGGCAACGTTAGTTATGTGGAAGCACTGTATACATAGCTTAGTTTGGTTACTTATTGTAAAATTATTATTTTTTTTTTGAAAAGAGCAACAGCTGAGTTTCTTCCCGGTTCTTCTCAGCAGAATCTGCATTCCGAACCGGTGGTAGATTTGTGACGTGTCGTGCTACAAGGTAGCCTACATGAAATAAATAAATTTTGAATTTTAATTTTGAATTAGGCACGGTGCACATTGGGGTTACTTTCGCACAATCGCTTCAGTTCTGAAACGAACGGCTAAGGTATGGAACGCACTTCCAGCTTCTGTGTTTCCCGCCACGTGTAATCTGAGTACCTTCAAGACAAGAGTCAATAGGCATTTTTTAGGCAAGCGCGCTCCAACCTGGACCTCATCAATGCTTTACATTACATCATTGATTGTCGTCAAGCGCAAACCTATCTCAAAATTAAAAAAAACTAAAGAAAGCAGTAGATCAAGTTTTAGCTATCCGAAAAAAAACAGGCAAACTGTATTGAATATATAGAGATATTGAGTATAAAACTAATAAAACTAATAATAAAATTTGTTGGACAACAAAAAACCCCAAATTAGGTCTAATCTTTTACCAACTTGCATTTATTTTCAATGTTTTGCATATTACAGAGCCAAAATTTTTATATAAAATTGGAATACATATTACTGAGACGATATAGCAATTTAAAAAAATTAATATCTTAGGAGTTATTAGAATACATGATGTATTTGGCGCTTACTACACTCCTATTCCGCGCAATACGCTACCATCTGAGTGAGCTAACGGATTGTGATCAAGGATGGAAGAGACAGGGAACTCTTTAATTTCCAGGATGTACCTAATGTAGCATATGTGTTAATCCATGAGCTATCTAATTCCAAATTTCAGCCAAATCGGTTCATTCGTTGTGGCGTGAAGGAGTAACAAACATACACACACACATATACACATAAAAACTTTCGCCTTTATAATGTTAGTGTGATAGTGTGATACAATGCTAAAAATAAAATTTAGTTCTATTTGTTGAATTTTGGTTTTATTAAACTCTCTATTCTCGTACACGCAATAATTTATATTAAAACGATCCAATTAAGGGATCCGAAATGAAAAGCGACAGTTGGAATATTTGATAGGCTTATGCAGTTTCAGTAGAATTGATCATATATTGTCAGTATTAGAACATTATATGGACGCACATCTATACAAATAAATAATTGAAGTGTCTGTTTGTAATATCAAAAGAACAGCTTTTTACTAACTGCATACGAAAGTAAATACGCTACTTATAACAAGAAAACAAGTTTTACATTTTTTGTCTGTCTGTCTGTCTGTCTGTTTTTTGCCGCTAATCTCGGGAACGGCTGGACTGATTTTGACGGGACTTTCATTGGTAGATAACTAATATTATCGGGCGTAGGCGTCATTGACGGCAGGGTGGTATCTAGCCACGGCCAATGCCTTCCCCCAGACCAGACCAGAGACAATTTAGAAATTATAAATTCCCAAATTGCCCCCGCCGGGAATCGAACCCGAGACCTCCCAGTTATAAGACCACAGCGCTCACCACTGCGCCAGGGAGGTCGTCCTATCATAAAAATATATCTACTAATTTTATAAACGCGAAAGTACCTGCTTTTTGGTTTTTCCTTCAATCACGCAGCAACGGGGCAACAGATCGACTTGATACCTCGCATTGATATATTGATGGTTGTCTGGTAGAGATTGCTTTGTTAGCAATAAGGCCGCCTTTGCGTGCGTAGTTTTAAATAATATATGTTTTTGTTTATTGTGTGCTATGTTATACCTATTGATGATAGTAGTTGGGTAACTAGGATGAGGCATCGTCGTGTAAATAAACCCATAGGTACCCTACGTACTGGAACGCTAGATCGCTTAGCCGCCCTCTTTGACGATAGACAGTTTTTTTTTTTTTATTCGATGACAAGATAGCCCTTGACTGCGATCTCACCTGATGGTAAGTGACGATGCAGTCTAAGATGGTAGCGGGCTAACTTGGAAGGGGTATAACAGTGTAAATACAACCCATACCCCTAATCGGTTTCTACACGCCATCGTGCCGGAACGCTAAATCGCTTGGCGGCACGTCTTTGACGGTAGGGTGGTAATTAGCCACGGCCAAAGCCTCCCACCAGACAAAAAAAGACAGTTAAACTTTGCGCGTTCTGCACCCCGGATGTAATATGTACTTATATAAATTAAACGCAGTAGTTAAATTTAACTGTTTTCATACATAATTCATTGGAGGAAGAGTTCAATTATTATATTACAGAATTTGCATGCGAATGTAATGAAGCCAAGGACTATTTAAAGTTTTAAACTTTATATTAGAAAGACAGACAGGACAATGTCACGCGTAAAGAAAAAATTTTTTTTGGGTAAGTAATACATATTTGCTCTAGTATTCATGATTGAAAATATTATGTACCTAGAGTTCTTGCATTTCACGAGGGCACGGGAGCTTTACTTGTGCTTACGTCGTGTACATGCACAATGCGTAAGTGTGTGTGCCTGTCAGGAGCTTAGGTGGGAGCGGTCAGGCACGAGCAAGCTCTCGCTCACACTTATGCAGATACGACACACACACAACCAAGAGCCACGCTACGTTGAGAATTGAAAGAACTATACCTATTATGGGTTTTCCCCGCGACTTTATTCCTTTGTTTTTCGGGGATAAATAGTAGCCTTTATCACTCTCCAGACCCTAAACTATACTCATGCAAATGACTTCGATCCGCTGTTGCGTGAGTGAAAGATAATTCCAACAAATCAACAAAGATATTATGTATTAGCACAGCGTAAACACATAGGTATTATATAGAATACAAAGTAGTATCTAACGTAAGATACTAGGCGTTCTAGCAAGATTAAACCATTTTGTTAGACTGCCATTTAATGGACAAACATCTATTAAGTCGCAGGAACAAATTCGGAACAAGGCATTTTAAATGCGTGTTTTCGTTCGCGTTATATAGCGTAAATCCTACTAATATTATAATGCAAAAGTTTAGATGAATGGATGGATGATTGTTACTCAATCACGCCGCTACAACTGAACCAATTTGGCTGAAATTTGACACAGAGATAGATAGTCTGGAATAATATATAGGCTACCTTTTATCAAAAAAATACACGAGAGTTCCCGTAGGAATTAAATAAACTCAACGCGCGCGAACGGAGTGGCATGGCGGCCATCAGCGCGTTCTAAATACTTTCAATAGCCGCTCTACATTTTGATTAAATCTCTTCGACGTAAGGCCATGAGCGTTTTCACCGGGGAGCCATAACACCAGCTGTGTAATAATTTTAGCGAAATGCAAAAGTATGAATTTGTTATGTATCTACTCGGAGTAGATAAGTAGCTTTTTTTTTTTTTTTTTTTTATTCTATGACAAGATAGACAAGATAGCTTATATTCGACTTCGTCCGGATTTTGAAAAAAATCCCGGGACAACGCCTCGAAATTCCAAGATAAATATTTTCAGTACAATGTCCTTCCGTGAGACTTCTTTCTACAAGAATACAAAACTCTCTTTTTACCAAAAACCAAAAGGAAGGATTATGATTTTAGAAGTACTATGTATGTATGTGACTATTTACGTATGTTCCACTGTAGCCAATAAATTACTAATTCGGTTTTGATAAATGAGGTGTCATTCGAGTTGTTAATATAGTCTGGGTGACATAGGCTACATTTTTTTTAATTTGATGACAAGATAACCCCTTGACTGTGATCTCACCTGATGGTAAGTGACGATGCAGTGTAAGATGGTAGCGGGCTAACTTGGAAGGGGTATGGCAGTGTACTCATACTCCTAATCGGTTTCTACACGCCATCGTGCCGAAATGCTAAATCGCTTGGCGGCACGTCTTTGACGGTAGGGTGGTAACTAGCCACGGCCAAAGCCTCCCACCAGACCAGATATACCTAATTCTTGCAATTCACGAGGGCGCGTGGCTCATAGTTGTGTGTGTGTCGTATCTGTATAAGTGTGAGCGAGAACTTGCTCGCGCCTGACCGCTCCCACCTAGGCTTCTGACAGGCACGCAATGTGCATGTACACGACGTAACCACAAGCAAAGCTCACGCGCCCTCGTGAATTGAAAGAACTGTACCACAACACATGTATTTTTGTTCTCCTGTAAAATTTTGTCGCTTACTAGGTTTTGAAATGGAGCAGCCGTGGATGATACATCCAATTTTCTTAGTCGAGATACAGTTTTGAAACTTTTTTCTCGTTTTAATTTATACAATTCTACTACTAAATAAGGGATTTTATAATGGTTCCCACGAGTTTTATCTACGGATGCTTGAGCTACCATATTAGTCTTGGCAAAAAGTTAAAACCATTGTTTTCTTATGCCTAGATAGATACATAGTTATAGTATCGTCTGACTAGTTGTTAATGCTTACCGTTATTGAACTTTTTAAATAAAACAAGAGTGATGCCCGCGACTTCGTCCGCGTGGAATTATAGGTTTTGGGTTCGTTCCACCAACGGGAATGGGTCTGCTTTGTCTTCCCATGTTGACATGAGTTGGATTATATGTATTGCATTTTTGAAGCTTCACTGTGGAAGCACTGTATACTTAGCTTAGTTTGGTTACTTATTGTAAAATTATTTTATTTTTTGAAAAGAGCAACTGCTGAGTTTCTTGCCGGTTCTTCTCAGCAGAATCTGCATTCCGAATTGGTAGATTTATGACGTGTCATAAATGCTACAAGGTAGCCTACATGAAATAAATAAATTTTGAATTTGAATTTGGTTTTGGGGTGGAATTTTCAAAAACTGCGACACGAACTTCTTTCTTTTCAATCGAAAGGCAAAATTTCGACCACCTCTCTGGCGCAGTGGTGAGCGCTGTGATAACTGGGAGGTCTCGGGTTCGATTCCCAGCGGGGACAATTTGGAAGTTTATAATTTCTAAATTGGCTTTGGTCGTGGCTAGTTACCACCCTACCGTCAAAGACGTGACGCTAAGCAATTTAGCGTTCCGGCACGATGGCTTGTAGAAACTGATTAGGGGTATGAGTGCACTGCCATACCCCTTCCAAGTTAGCCCGCTACCATCTTAGACTGCATCGTTACTTACCATCAGGTGAGATAACAGTCAAGGGCTATGTTGTCATTGAATAAAAAAATACTAATTTTCATTGATATAACTTGGAAAATGACGGACTTTCATACAAACTTTAAATCCTTAATTTCACCCCCTTGCAATATGTATTTTAGAAGGAATACTATATTGTTTAATTGTATGTATAGTTCTTGTAATTCACGAGGGTGCCTGGCTCATGGTTGTGTGTGTGTCGTATCTGTATAAGTGTGAGCGAGAGCTTGCTCGCGCCTGACCGCTCCCACCTAGGCTCCTGCTCCTGACATGCAATGTGTATGTACACAACATAACTACAAGTAAAGCACCCGTAACTTCGTGAGATAAACGTACTATACCTACCTAAGTGGGTTTGTATATTCCTAAATAAGTTTGGAAACATACCAGAATTAAGACATTAAAATTAAACAAACAAAACAAAATGAAAAACTCCCATTTTCTAGTCATAAAACGTAGCGGGCGCAAAATTCAATTACTACTTTAAAACAAGCAATAGAAAGGCCGAAATTATCTTACTACAAAGATTTGCGATGTCAAAGAACTTAATTCGTAACTTGAATTGGACCGACCTCCATTATTCAAATGGAACCTTATTCAATTATATTAGAACTCAATTTGGTTCGGCAAAGGGATGATTCTGCTTTACGATCTGGACCAGTTCCAAACATGCCTATAGCCTGTCTATACAGTTAGGTATACTTGGGGGCCTATCGAAGATGATCATAAAATTGTTCGCTCATTTAATATAAGTTTTGAAGCCTCTGAAAACTGAAAGGTCGCAGGTTCGAATCCGTTGCACTATTGTCGTACCCACTCCTAGCACAAGCTTGTGTACAGGGATATAAGTCAACTTTAGCTTGGCTAATATTCTTAAAAAAAAAGGTTTCTTTAAACTTTATATTTTACTAGACGATGCTTGCGACTTCATTCGTGTGGATTAAGGTTTATTGATTCTCGCGGAAACTCTTTAATTTTCCGGGATAAAAGGAAGCCTATGTCTTAATCCTGGGTATGAACTATCTCCATTCCAAATTTTAGCCAAATCAGTCCATTCATTGAGTAACAAACATACATAGACATACAAACTTGCGCATTTACAATATTATTAGTGTGATTAGTGTGAAGTATGATTAGCCAATCTGAACTTGACTAGTACTCTCCTCTCCTCTCCATACAAGCGGAAAGGAGTGAGTACAACAATAGCTCAACGGGTGGAGATTGAACCGCCGATCTTTCAGTTTTCAGACCTTTAACCGTTGGGCTATTGAGGCTATATACCTATTAATAAGTATTTAGCTAATTATTATTAGATCCTCACCCAGATCAAGATGTGGAAAATCAAAAGCATTTATGAATTACCTAATATAATCTTTAATTATTAATATAATGTTAGTCTTTCTATAATACCAAATGATTATTTTACAAGCATTGAAAATTATTCGCTTATTCAAGTCCTATTATAAATTTTCTGAGAACCTTGTATTTTATCGACTCGAATTACTAAGACTTTCTTATAAGCTTAAGACTTCAAAGAGGGTTTCTAAGAAATAAGGCTTTTACGTTGGAGTACGCAGTAATCTTTTAAAAATTACAATTACAATCAATTTATAAATTAAAGGAATCGAATTAAGTGGGTACATTCAGCGATGGGTACATTCCTATCAAAAATACCAAATTATAACTTTATTTATAGGTATTTAAAGGAGACCTGTAGGGTTAGTATAAGATTTAATTCGATTGACCGTATTCGTATTCGAACAGTAAAATAAAAAGTTACCTATTGTAAAAAAATTTTTTTTGAAAAGAGCAACCGCTGAGTTTCTGGCCGGCTCTTCTCAGCAGAATCTACATTCTGAACCGGTGGTAGAGTTATGACGTGTCATAAGAGCTACAAGTTGCCTTCATGAAATAAATAATTTTGAATTTGAATTTATCAAATAGGCACCCAATTTTTCAACGTACTACCAAATTGTGGAATCATCTCCCTTCGACAGTGTTCCCACTTAATTACAATATGGGGTTATTCAAGGGGCGAACCAATAAGTTCCTGAAAAGCCGGCAACGCATTGGTGGTGCCACTGGTATTACAAGTGCTCAAGGGCGGCGGTAATCACTTCACATCAAGTGACCCGCCAGCTCGTTTGCCCGCTATTCATATTAAAAAAAAAAAAATTGAGAAAGCTAAATTAAACAAAAAATAGTTTTCTGCTCTTTATAGAGATCTTTTTACGACACGCCGCAAGCGAATTTTTTGCCCTCCATTTTCCTCAATGTCTCCCCTCTGGTGTAATAGACAGACAAACGGACAAGTGCAAATTCACCCAAGTAAACACAGTACCCTCGCTTCGTTCGGTCAATTAATTACATCGCTTTACAGCGTATTTATGTTTACGATCGATTTCCCGCTATAATTGCAGGCGCTTAAATAAACTCACCAATAAACTGCATCATTACTACCGCTTAGATTTACTTTACGTGATATTTTATTAAGTTATGTTACTGTTATGAGTAACTTAAGGCGAATGACCGCGCTTTCAAAATGGTAGCTACGAAAAATTTCATAATTTTACTTATTAAGCTATTGCATAGCTTCTATCGCGGGCCTTGAGCGTGGAGACCGAATCCAGAAATTCCGTAACGAAAATAACCTGACACGGGACTCCTCTCACCGCTAGATGGCGTTGATAAAAAATGCTATGCAATAGCTTTACCGCGGCAGTCCCCGAGTGCCACACGTCTTTTTTTTTCTTAAAAAAAATAAACAAGAAGAAGATTCGGGGTATGGGTTGAATGTACACTGCCATAACCCTTCCAAGTTAGCCCGCTACCATCTTAGAATGCATCGTCACTTACCATCAGGTGAGATCGCAATTAAGGACTATCTTGTCATCGAATAAAAAAAGCGTTAAATTAGCCAAGCTTCAGTTGACTAATATCCTCCTATTCCCTCCAAATAAGCGGAAACACTTACGACAATAGTGCAACGGGTGGGGTTTGAACCTGCGACTTTTCGGTTTTCAGTCCGCACCTTTAACCGTTGGGCTAGTGAGATAACTAACTATCCATTTTCATTTACCAATATATTTCGTAAAATCCTTGACTGCGGTCTCACCTGATGATAAGTGACTAGATGCAGTCTAAGATGGTAGCAGGCTAGCTTGGAAGGGGTATGGCAGTGTACATTCAACCCCTAACCGGTTTCTACACGCCATCGTGCCGGAACGCTGAATCGCTTGGCGGCACCTCTTCAACGGTAGAGTGGTAACTAGCCACGGCCAAAGCCTCCCACCTGACCGGACTAGAAACAATTTAGAAATTATAAATTCCTAAATTGCCCCACCGGGAATCGAACCCGAGACCTCCCGATTATAAGACAGCGATCACCACTGCGCCAGGGAGGTCGTCAAGATTGTAAGAAGATAAGAACACGCCCTAAAATAAACGTTCAAACTTGGAGTGGTAATTCACCTTAACATGTTTGAATTAAGATTTTACTATCGGTGCTGATCATTGGAATCGATAAACAGTTTTAATTGGTGTGATTAAGTGCGGACACGAATTGGTCATGTCGATTTGGGCTTAATATCTTCTAATTGCCCCCCTGCCGGCAACTAGCTCATTAAAAGAGCTACCAGTTTTAACGTTTTACGTGGGTTGAGAATTTCTTCACTTGCCCGGCCGCTAGAAGTTTATATCCTAAGCCTCAATAGCCCAACGGTTAATGGTGCGGACTGAAAACTGAAAGGTCGCAGGTTCGAGCCCGACCCGTTGCACTATTGTCGTACCCCTCCTAGCTTATTTGGAGAGGAGAGGGGAATATAAGTCAGGTTCAGCTGGATTAATATTCTTATTAAAAAAATAATTAAATTGCAATTTAATTACAGTCAAGGACTATCTTGTCAGCGAAAAAAAAAAACCTAGCTTTGGCCCGCGGTTTCGCTCAAGTTAAATTCGATTTTTCAAACCCTTATTTTACCCTCTAAGGGGTTGAATTTTCAAAAATCCTTTCTTAGCGGATGCCTAGCTCATAATAGCTATCTGTATGCCAAATTTCAGCCCGATCCGTTAGGCGTGGCGGTTTGAGCTATACAGTTAGTCAGTCAGTCAGGCTGAAATCTATAGACCGCACTCTACCTCTGCTCAGACTCAAGACAGAGTTAAAACGAGACAGATTTATGTCAGAGCATATTTGTGTCTCTTTTTAACCTCTATCTTGAGTCTCAGCTGAGTCTGACCCTATAAATCTCAACATCAGCCGCCTTTTCCTGTTATATATTTAAGATTTTGATGCACATTGTGTAAGGCGATTTTTGTCGAAATCAGCGTAATATTATTTTCAATAGCCGTTGCCCGCTACTTCGTCCGCGTTAATTTCTGTTATTATGATCGCGATTAAGTTATGTTGATAAAACTCTTTGGCAAATAATTGGCAATAATGCCTTAATTTCAACCAAATTTGATTACCATAAAAAAAGGTTGTAATGAATATAAAGTCAATCTTAAAAAATAGACATATACTGTCGCGGACATTTTTTTTGATCATTTAAAGAGTAATAATTCTTTTATACATATTTTTTGGGTAACTTGAACCGTTTACGCAGCGCACGCGACGGAAGCCCTCAAATATGGATAATTTTCCCCGTTTTTGCAATTTTTCACTGATGCTCCTATTTGTCGCAGCTTCCTCGATAAATGGACTATCCAACACAAAAAGATTTTTCTATTCGAACCACTGGTTGCTGAGATTAGCGCGTTCAAACAAACAAACTCTTCAGCTTTATAATATTAAGTATAGATTATAGGTATAGGAAATTATATGTATACGTGATTCGCAGGCTTCAGCCGGAATACCCCAAAAAAAAAACACCCGTGAACCCTTTGTGTACCTACAGCGGGGTATGTACTAAATAATATAATAAAAGCACTCTAACAAATTAATTGGCCTGCCAGTGTCCGCAATCAACGGGAGTTTGGCGTATCTTTTTTAATTAAAAAAGCGAAACGCATGGGAGGGGGAACGGTTGTAGCTACCATTTTATTTAATTAGGTTACGGAACCGCGTCTGTGGACACTTGGGTTCCCCTGAAAACCATCGCTGCAGCTTGCTGTGGTTTCGTGCTGAGCGGGTTGCCTTATTTTTCCGCGGCTATTTATATCTTGAGCTAGCTTTTGCCCGCGACTTCGTCCGCGTGGATTTAGTTTTTAATAATCCCGTGGGAACGCTTTGATCTTCCGAATTAATAAATAGCCTTCGGTTCGGTTCTTGTTCGGTTCTCGTCGGGTGACCGCCCTCGACCACCGACTTACCGCATCGCATTGTTCGCCCGAGCTATTTTTCTTGTTGCTCGGCTTCTAAGAGTCGTACCGAGATATTGAATAGCCTATAACCTTCTTCAAAAATTGGGCTATCAGGTACAAAAAGAACTTTTCAAATGCGACTGATAGTTCCATAGATTAGCGTGTTCAAACAAACAAACTCTACCACTTTATAAAACTTAAGAAAACTCTACATCTCTTTATAGATATTTACCGACTTATGGCCGATTTCAACAACGAACGTAAAATGAGTAATTTTCAAATTTTTTGGGTCGTTTCTAAGGTGCTCTTACAAAATTGTTGTAACAAAACTGTTGAAAACTATAATATTAAAGTAACCAGATTGTAATTTTAATGTTTCGTGTACAATATTATATTCTCATATTCCCATTTTTTTAAAAGTTGAAGTTAAATCGACATTTGAAAAACATCAAAAGTATTGCAATGCTACCTTAAATTGTCCACTTCGAGAAGACTCGATTGCATAAGAAATAATTTCCTAAACCTACTTTATAAATCCAATGAATTGCTTAAATTTTAGTCAGTAGGTATTGTGGACTAATAAAAAAAAATTATCGCCTGGTCTAAGTTAAAAGCTTTAAACTTAGACCAAGCAACAGTCTAAGGTAGCATTCCAGAGCTCCAGGTGCTGGGATTTATTTCTCTAGAACGTTCGAGATACACACACACACACACACACACACACGCATCCACGCTACATATTCGCTAGAGGGTGACTTTAAGATATGAATCAAATTGAGCCCAATTTCTATTGTAACAACTATTAATAAACCTCTAATAAAATAAATAAATAAATTAGTTGCTCAAATAATTTTATTACTTTTTATGCATCGTGTACCGTGTGGATCAACTTCAATTTTTTTTTTACATAAGTATAAAGAATATTAGCCAAACTGAAGTTGACTAATCTTATCCTATCCCCTCCAAAAAAGTGGAAAGCTTGTGCTAGGAGTGGGTACGACAATAGTGCAACAGGTGGGATTCGAACCTGCGACCGTTGAGGTTTGAGTTACCGCACCTTTAACCGTTGGGCTATTGAGGCTTAAAAATTTCAGTTGTATAAGATTTTCTTATAAGAGAAGAAAATCTTATACAACTGAAATTTTTATAGGTGTTTTTTAATATAAATATCGATTTTTTGAAACAGAACAAAGTAAAAATTTCAACAATTTTGCCATGATAAGAAAAAAAATTAATTTTTTTTTTTTAACAAATGTAATTATTGATTTTTGATCAGACCTTCCTCATTTCTAGATCCTACATATATAGTATATATCCTACATATAAATATATAGAAGAAAATCGAATCGCTTGGGCAGGTGAAGTCTCTAAACGGAAATGTACCGCTAGCGAACTGTATACAGGATGTTCATAAATAGACTACTACTTACATTCTTACATTCTAATTGGTAACTGAACTCATGCTGTGTGCAATTAAAAGGCCGATTTATGTTTTAATTGCGATACAGTTATTAATAAGATGCTGTTACAGAGTGAATTAAGATTATAATAAATCATGTTTACTTATTTTTTCAATTAAATAAGATACTGTCTTTGCACTTAACTGCAAACCTTACAAATACTCTTAAAAACTTAACTAACCAAATTGTTAAATTTAATAGTGAGGCTATAAAATTTAACAATTTGGTTAGTTAAGTTTAATATAATATTTGTTATTTAATATTTTATATAGTTAAGTCTCAATAGCCCAACGGTTAAAAGACTGAAAACTGAAAGATTCCATGTTCGATCCCCACCCATTACATACCCAATCCTAACACAAGCTTTTCGCTTATTTGGAACGGAAAGGAGAATATTAGTCAACTTACTAAAAATACTTACTTCTTAAAATTCTTAAAAATACCAGAATATACACCAATCAAATCTACAGCTTCAGCTACCTTAAAGTTAGTAATACTCTAACAGGAAATCGAATCTTATATTCGACGACCTCCCTGGTGCAGTGGTGAGCGCTGTGGTCTTATAACTGGGAGGTCTCGGGTTCGATTCCCGACGGGGGCAGTTTAGGAATTTATAATTTCTAAATTGTCTCTGGTCTGGTCTGGTGGGAGGCTTTGGCCGTAGCTAGTTACCACCCTACCGTCAAAGACGTGCCGCCAAGCGATTTAGCGTTCCAGCACGATGGCGTGTAGAAACCGATAAGGGGTATAGGTTGAATTTACACTGCTATACCCCTTCCAAGTTAGCCCGCTACCATCTTAGACTGCATCGTCACTTACCATCAGGTGAGATCGCAGTCAAGGGCTATCTTGTCATCGAATAAAAAAAAAAGAATCTCGAACCTCTTATTTCCAGAGCGTAATTAGGAACCAGCACTGAGCCAAAGAGCTGTGTGAAATTACCCATTACTTTACGAGTATTTAAACGATGTTATTAAAATTAACTCCACGGCAAATGAACTCTGCGAGTGTTAGTTTGTAATTAAAAACTAATTAATTGTAGCATGCACTTACTGTTTACTAATTTTGTTTAAAGCTTTCGTAGTCTGGCGCGGTCATCATTTTTCATTTCTTAATCCTTACAGAGGTATGCGGATAAAAGGGAGAATGATAGTTTAATTTTCGAAAAAAAAAAACGGTAAAATAACATTATAAAATTATAATGATTTAGGATCAAAATGGGTGATATAGGTAAATTAGTGGCAAATTTTGCGTCATTGCGAATTTTGTATGGAAATACGACTAGTTAACGGTTGAACTAATCAGTTGCACTAGTGGGAATGACCCCTTTTTTCTTTTTTTTTTTATTCGATGACAAGATAGCCCTTGACTGCGATCTCACCTGATGGTAAGTGACGATGCAGTCTAAGATGGTAGCGGGCTAACTTGGAAGGGTATAGCAGTGTAAATTCAACCCATACCCCTAATTGGTTTCTACACGCCATCGTGCCGGAACGCTAAATCGCTTGGTGGCACGTCTTTGACGGTAGGGTGGTAACTAGCCACGGCCAAAGCCTCCCACCAGACCAGACAAGACAATTTAGAATTTATAAATTCCTTAATTGCCCCCGCCGGGAATCGAACCCAAGACCTCCCAGTTATAAGACCGCAGCGCTCACCACTGCGCTAGGGAGGCCTTTGAACAGCTGATTCAATATTTCACTGAGTTAAACTAGAAACTTGAAGTTTTGATAGCATTAAGAGACCATTAACCTTTGTGTTTAGTATAAATTTCAACTTAGTGCCTCGAACCGATTCTAAGAAAAAGGGCCTTGAACACAGATGAACAATAAATTAATCCTATAAGGGTTCTGTTTTTTTTTTCGGAACCCTTAAAATAGCCTCATAATAAATTCAAATTTTCAATTCTATTAATCATCAATGAATGAAAGGTACTAATTAAAACTGAAAGGTCGATTCTCCGTACATCTCCTTTGTACAGGTTTATCGATTTGTTCTTCAATCACGCAGCAATGGAGCAATGGAATCTTCAATCACGCAGCAATGGAGAAATTGAAGCCTCAATAGCCCAACGGTAAAAGGTGCGGACTGAAAACTGAAAGGTCGCAGGTTCGAATCCCACCCGTTGCACTGTTGTCGTACCCACTCCTAACACAAGCTTTCACTTATTTGGAGGGGACAGAAGAACATCAGTCAAGTTCAGCTTGGCTGATATTCTTTTTTAAAAAAAAAAAAAAAAATGGATCCACGTGATTTTTGCATAGGTATAATTAAGGATTTTTTTTTATTCGATGACAAGATAGTCCTTGACTTCGATCTCACCTGATGGTAAGTGACGATGCAGTCTAAGATGGTAGCGGGCTAACTTGGAAGGGGTATGACAGTGTAGATTCAACCCATATCCCTAATCGGTTTCTATACGTCATCGTGCCGAAACGCTGAATCGCTTGGCGTCTTTGACGGTAGGGTGGTAACTAGCCACGGCCAAAGCCTTCCACCACAAAAACCTGATCTGATCTGATGTGAAACAGGCGTTTTATGTCCGAAAAACAACAAAACGTTTGCGTGGAATTTTTAAACGAAATCGCGGGTAAAAACTAGTACAATTATAGAAATATTACAGCAATGGGAGTGAAATAAATTACAAGCATTATTCCAACAACAACAATAAAACATCTGGAACCTTCGTACCTAATTGATAAGTTGATCTCTCACACCATAGTTTATTGAACTCCTTTATAAGCAGCTTCCAATACGGATCCAGTCTAGAAAGACCTCCCGTATGTATCTAAATGTTAGAACATCGGGGATATTGAAACTGGTTGCGTTACCAACATTCCCAGTTTAACAAGAACTGTAACTGTAAAGGAATTCCAGCAATGTATAGGTCTAGGTGCTTAGGGCGGAAAGAAAACCACTTTTTATGCTACGCTTTCTGATGTCATGTGGTTTGTGGTCTATGCCTAGGTAGGTATACATTCGCATACCTACCTGTAAGTATGGAAGTTGAATATCATAGAAATATTAGAGTTACAATCTATACTATACTAATATATAAAGCGGAAAGTTAGTTTGTTTGAACGCGCTAATCTCAGGAACTACTGGTTCGGATTAAAAAATTCTTTTTGTTTCGGATAGAATATCACGCTGCGACCAATAGGAAGCATCGGTGAAAAATGTTGCAAAAACGGGGAAAATTATCCATATTTAAAAAATTTCTTTTAAAAATTTCTTAATCGCGATCATAATAACAGAAATTGACGCGGACGCAGTCGCGCGCAACAGTTTATTCTTTCATTCCGGAAAATGAAAGAATTCCTGCGGGAATCAAAAAACTTAATGCACGCGGACAAAGTCGCGGGCATCGTCTAGTTATAAATAAAGACAAATTAGTTAAAGAGAAATGGCAAAGGAGCGTGCATGTCTCTTTAGCTACCTAATAATTATATTTTTTAAAGCATTTTTAAAGTTACGAAATAAGAAAATAAAGCGCAGTTAATAGTTATGTTTAAAACTTTCATTAGCAGCTTCGAAATTGTTATTTAGAATCGGGTCTAATGAGAGTAATTTAGTTCTCAAAATTTTTATTATCTCAAAAATTTCTTTACCACGCCTATTGCGTGTATTTTTCTTAAGTGGTGCAAAATTATAACCACGATATTTACGTTGGTCATTTTGTATGGAAATTAAGTTTTTGGGAAACGTCATGGTTGGACATTTCTACTGTTTTGAGGGTTCCGTACCCGAAGGTTAACCAACGAGACCCTATTACTAAGGCAGAAATCTACAACGCGTAACAAAAGTGTGGGTTAACCCTGAAGGAGGTGAATGTGCTCATGAAACTGAACAACTTTCCCCAGGGAGCATAGGTTGAAATGTGAAAAAAAATGTGGACCTCCCAGACAAAATTGACGATCAGCTGATTGATTTACTATGGGAGGTAAAAATTTTTAAGCTATTGCATAGCTTCTATCGCGGGCCAGCGTGGAGACCGAATCCAGAAATTCCGTAACGAAAATAATTTGACACGGGACTCCTCTACGGTGAGTCGCTAGATGGCGCATTTTTTATCAACGCCATCTAGCGGTGAGCCGCTAGATGGCGTTGATGAAAAATGCTATGAAATAGCTTTACCGCGGCAGTCCCCGAGTGCCACACGTCTTTTTTTTTATATTTTGACCTAGATTCCTTGGGGAAAGTTGTTCAGTTTCATGAGCACATTCACCTCCTTCAGGGTTATTTCACACTTTTGTTACACGTTGTATAGACCGCACCCTCTCTCAGCTCAAACTCAAGATATAATTAAAACAAGACAGAATTAAGTCAGAGCATATTTGTGTCTCGTTATAACTCTATCTTAAGTCTGAGCTGAGTCAGAGCACACTTTATCTCAGCATTAGCCTCCTCTGTCCGTTCGTCCGTCTGTCTGTCAGCGGGCTGTATCTCATGATCCGTAATAGGTAGACAGTTGAAATTTTCACAGAATGTGTATTTCTGTTGCCGCTATAACAATCTATACATATAATAAAATTGTAGAAAAGTGGTGTCTGTACAATGGAAATATATAAAAAAAGTAGCAAGGGTTGTTATTATATCGATGCCGAACCCGAAATTGTAATTAATTTTTTTTTGTCTGTTTGTCTGTTTGTCTGTGTGTTTGTGCACGCTAATATCAGAAACGGCTTATTCGATTTAGATACGGTTTTCACTAATATATTGTAGTAAGCTTCACTTAACATTTAGTGTTTATTTCATGTCAATCGGTTCATAAATAAAAAAGTTATGGCAATTTAAAGAATCACGACGAACATTTTTAACGTACAGAGTACGTACTACACGCTAATTCAAAATATGCTGCCCGAAAAGTCACTATTCCACGCGAACGAAGTCGCGGGCACAGCTAGTAAATAATAAAAATAAATCAAGAATTGAAAATAACCTCCTCCTTTTTGGAAGTCGGTTAATTAAGAAGCGCCGGAACAACTAAGTCATGTGTGGCACAACCCGAAAACAGGTCCAACTCAGCAAAATGCTGTATGCTTTGAAGTGGGTACGACAATAGTGCAATGGGTGGGATTCGAACCTGCGACCTTTCAGTTTTCAGTACGCACCTTTAACCGTTGGGCTATTGAGGCTTCTTTTCTGCCACCAGTGGCTGCCACTAAACTGTAAAAGTCATACCATAAGGCCCAAGAGACGGGTCTGCCCGCGAAATTCAAATTTAATTTGGTTTTTCGCAATTTGTAAACTAATACGACAAAGTAGGCTTATGGTATTCAAATTGCGCTAATGGCAGTATCATCTTCAAAGGTTTATATACTAATCTTAATGTGAAAGTATCCAGTTTAAGAAATTAGTCAAAATAATGAGTTTGACGTGAGCTACTCACAAATTAGTCATTATTTTGATTAATTTCGTGTTCAAAAGCCATTTCCAGGTATGGCGGTAATGAGAGCCGGATCTAGTTACCGCCACCAAGCTTCGCGAACATGCGAACAATCGCGTTAGCGTGCGGTTACAATTACTGTTATGAATTCATGATTCCTGTTTATTTACGGGTTCGGATAATACACTGGATATTTCTTAGTAGGTATGTGTCAAGTAGCGTTGCCAGACGTCCCGCATTTCCCGGGACATCCCGTATTTTAGACATAGTTTAAAATGTCCCGGCGGGACTGACTCTGTCCCGTATTTCAACCGTTCGTTTATAAAATAAAATATACTTCGTTTTTCATTATGAAATCGATCCAAGTATTCAACGCAACATTCGTTAAAAAGCGAGTTGATCACCTTTTTTAATTACGATTATAATTGTATTGATTTTTACATATTATATTATGTTAAAACGAATAAAAATATTTTAAAACTGACTCGATCCTCGGAAAAATATCAAAATTCAAAAAAAAATTTCAAAATTCAAAATTCAAAATTTCATGTAGGCTAACTTATAGCTCTTATGACACGTCATAAATCTACCACCGGTTCGGAATGCAGATTCTGCTGAGAAGACCCGGCAAGAAACTCAGCAGTTGCTCTTTTCAAAAAAGAATAAAAAATGACACTAAATAATTTTGCTTTTTATTTGTCGCGGGTAAAAAACTGAAATCCCGTATTTTTTGCCCATTTAACCATTTGTCCCTTATGGGCTGAAAAGAATCTGGCAACCCTAGTGTCAAGTATAAATAGTAGCTCTAGAGTTATAGATAGGTAAAAGTACAGCTATAATGTAGAATTCTGAGGCACCCCCCGAATCAGGGTTCTGGCTAAAAATCAGCGCTGTATGCTCTTGTGCAGGTACAAAGCATACAGCATTTTGCTGAGTTGGGACCTTTTTTCCGGGTTGTGCCACACATGACTTAGTTGTTCCGGCGCTTCTTCTGCTTGACGCCTTTTGTCTTTAAGCTCAAGTGGTGGAGGCGCCAGGACAACCTAATCTAGGTATAGGTTCCTAGTGGGTGATGTGTGGCACAATTTATAAAATAAACGTTTCTTTCTTTCTTTTTTTACTCTTAGCACCTAAGTATGTCATGCTCTCTTTAATATTTCTGTGGTGATGTCGTGTGGTGCAGGTTGTTACGTTCCCTCAAATATGGTTGAGCGACGCTATGGCTGGATCATGCGTCGTGCTCGTGAACGGGTGCCACCAATGGGAATGGGTCTGTTTTGTCTTCCCATGTTGACATGTGTTGGATTATATGTATTGCATTTTTGAAGCTTCACTGTGGAAGCACTGTATGCAGCTTAGTTTTTTTACTTATTGTAAAATTACTTTATTTTTTGAAAAGAGCAACTGCTGAGTTTCTTGCCGGTTCTTCTCAGCAGAATCTGCATTCCAAACCGGTGGTAGATTTATGACGTGTCATAACAGCTACAAGGTAGCCTACATGAAATAAATAAATTTCGAATTTGAATTTAATTTGAATTTGAATTTCTTTCTTTCTAAAAGTGAACCGTCTAATTTGGGCTTTAGCTTTGCTAAACTAAGGTAAACTGTAGTGAAACACACTCATAAATCAAGGCATGGCAAGTCAGTGCTTACATTAATTCCCCACAGCCTATCAGGGTATTTACTAACCTGGTATGGGTGCTTGCGGGTTGGCAGGTAGCTCGGATACTTCATTAAGATGTTTAGGCTTCCTAAAACGTCGTGAGTGAGCAATAAATTATAGCCTAAACACTTTAGCGCTTGTTTAAGTGGGGTTATTGTGCCTTGTGCCTCCTTCACCGTTTTACCACAGAACTGCGAGAAGTCGTGAAGTATTCGATGACGTTAGCGTCATAGTAAAATAAACCATAATTTGATAGAATTAGAACTCAATTTCGTGCATGCATTCTTATACGTTTACGTATACGAATACGCTCCAAATTGAAATCGGTTGTAATGAATTTGTGACTTTAAATTAATTTAATTAAGGTTCATTTTACTTTACGCTAATGTCATCGAATAAGAATACGAATAAACGAATAAAAAAAACATCTTTTATCTTTTTTATCTTCTAATATAAAAGGAACAGCTGACTGACTGACTGACTGATCTATCAACGCACAGCTTGAATCACAGGACGGATCGGGCTGGGCATACACATATCTAGTTATTATGACGTAGGCATCCGCTAAAATAGGATTTTATGAAATTCGACTCCTAAAGGGGTAAAATAGGGGTTCAAAAATCGAACTTAACGTGAGCGAAGCCGCGGGAAAAAGCTAATCTTCTTATAAATATATAAAAGGAAAAGCTGACTGGCTGACTGACTGACTGATCTATCAACGCACAGCTTGAATCACTGGACGAATCAGGCTGAAAATTGGCACACAGATAGTTATTATGACGTAGGCATCCCCTAAAATAGGATTTTTGGAAATTCAATCCCTAAAGGGGTAAAATAGGGGTTCAAAAATCGAACGTAACGTGAGCAAAGCCGCGGGCAAAAGCTAGTTTCAATACAAACAAGGATCAATGGTTTCGATAAATAGCCCTTTGATCGCAGTATTTTCCTTCGGTACACAATATAAATAGCTTAAATACTTGAAAGTATCCTCTGATCGCCAAAGGCTATACTGGGTGCAAAGTATCCTGAATGTACCAAAGGCATTGGATTCACGTCCGTTTCCTTTGGTGACGTCAGCCAACTGATAAAGCTTAGTGCACAATACTACAAAATAATTTTATGATAATATAGTTCTCGCAATTCACGAGGGCGCGTGAGCTCTACATGTGGTTTCGTCGTGTACATACACATTGCGTAAGTGTGCGTGCCTGTCAGGAGCCTAGGTGGGAGCGGTCAGGCGCGAGCAAGCTCTCGCTCACACTTTTACAGATACGACACACACACAAACATGAACCACGCGTCCTCGTGAACTGTAAGACCTATACAACTTCTTTGTCTAGCTTGACTTGTTAATTTTACTCGATAATGTTGTGTACACATACTAGTGATTGTTATTTGTAGCCCTTTTCTTTGATACCCATATTGAGGGAATTGTGAAAAATATGTCCATCTTTGACCGATTTTCATTGAACATAGGTAGCTATGAACACTCCCTACAAATTCTCCTTTCAAACAAAAAAATCAAAATCGGTTCATCCGTTAGACTGCTACGATGCCACAGATAGACACACACACGCACAGACTGACACATCAAACTTATAACACCCCGTCGTTTTTGCGTCGGGGGTTAAAAAACCTAATAGATACTTAAATAGTTAAAACACACCGTTCGTAAGTTTAGCGGCTCTATATTTTAGTTGAAAATCGATATTGGCATGTGTGTGAACTCAGCTTAATTCACTAGCTAGGTACATTGGTTAACGGAGATAAATGGCCGTGTGGGAACTTTAATCGTTGAAGTAAATTGTAGGCCTGTGGATTTCTTCAATCACTTCAAAAGTGTAAGTACCTAGCTATAGAGATATGTTTAATCTAGAACTAAACACAAAATTAATTATATATCTACAAAAAAACCATGGGAAATAATATAAACGTAAAAACTCTTTTTACGAAACCGACTTCAAACGCCACTACAAAGTAGGTAGGTACCTATATCAATTGTCTATAAAATTTGAAGAGTTCCCTCGATTTCGCCAGGATCCCAGGATACGAAAAATATCAGATCCTGACGTGATGACTATGGGACCACTTGGGACCACCCTTTCACACAAAAAAAGAATTTTCCAAATCGGTCTATGCGTCTTCGAGTAGTCGGGGAACATACATAGAAAATAAAAAAAAGACGTGTGGCACTCGGGGACTGCCGCGGTAAAGCTATTGCATAGCATTTTTTATCAACGCCATCTAGCGGCTCACCGTAGAGGAGTCCCGTGTCAGATTATTTTTGTTACGGAATTTCTGGATTCGGTCTCCGCGCTGGCCCGCGATAGAAGCTATGCAATAGCTTAAAAATAAAAAGATTCCAACGAATTGGGAACCTCCTCCTTTTTTGGAAGTCGGTTAAAAAGTAGTGAATATAAAACCTTTGGGTAAAGAATCGTTCATAATGTTTTTCTGATCTCATCTCGCAGCCATGCAGGTACCTATCTCCTTGCGTAATGAAAACGGATACGCAATGCAGAGTTGCTTTTTAGACACCTGTGCTCTGAATGTGCTTCCAATGTCCTACTCGCCTTACAATGATAGCAAACCTCCTGATATGACACGTAGATAAACATGAGTTGCAACAATCCTTACTAATATTATAACTCATCATCATTATACACACACCTCCCAGACATGCACCCATATTACTTCTTACTCAGAGAGGTTCATAAACGTAAACATTTTTTCATTAATTGTCATCGCTATCTCAAATTTATGTAAAATCTTATCTTTATTAATTCCGCTAGTATGTTTTTGTTTATTATCTTATTTAATTGTCATAAATCATAATAATTTTGTTCTTATTATACTTGTCTTTATATATAAATGTTCAGGGGAGTTCGGCACTGAAGCTGAAGCACAGGGCTACCTAGTTTAGCTTCAGAAGCTATATTTATGTGTAAATTAAACATTAAATTAAAGGGATGCCCCGCCCATATAAAATTGTTAAGTATTTAGTGTGTTTAATTTTACTTTTTGCTAAATAAATGATTATTATTATTATTATTAACTATAGGCCTCATAAAAAGGCTCAGGATCACTCAGCGGGCGATGGAGAGAGCTATGCTCGGAGTATCCCTGCGAGATCAAATCAGAAATGAGGAGATCCGTAGGAGAACCAAAGTCACCGACATAGCTCAGCGAGTCGCGAAACTGAAGTGGAAATGGGCGGGGCACATAGTTCGAAGAGCTGATGGTCGATGGGGTCCCAAGGTGCTGGAGTGGCGACCCCGCACCGGGAAGCGCAGTGTGCAGACCCCCCACTAGGTGGACCGACGACATCAAACGAGTCGCAGGGAGTCGCTGGATTCAGGCGGCGCAAGACCGAGGTCTGTGGAAGTCCATGCAAGAGACTTATGTCCAGCAGTGGACGTCCATAAGTTGAAGAAGAAGAATATTATAACTGCCTCGTTGGTCTAGTTGTTAGCAAGTTGGACTACGGATGACAAGGTCCCGGGTTCGGTTCCCGGGTCGGGCCAAAAATGTATTGGGTTATCTGTTAAGAAATTTTCAGTACTAGCCCGGAGTTAGGAAGTTGGCGGTGAGTCACCCCCGTGCCTCGGAGAGCACGTAAAGCCGTCGGTCCTGCGCCTGATCTCCATCCCATTGGATTTTCCTTCCCATCGGGCTATGAGAGTGAGTGAATAGAGAGTGCACCTGTGTTTGCGCATAGTCTTATGCACTATAATATCTCCCGCGCAGATGGCTTATCTTGCGGTCGGGAGGATTATTTTTATTAATATTATAAACTAGTTGATGCCCGCGACTTCGCTCGCGTGGATTTAGGTTTTAAAAACCCGCGGGAACTCTTTAATTTTCCGCGATAAAGAATATTAAATAAGAAGAAGCCTATGCCACTCTCCCGGTTCTAAACTACACCCATGCAAAAAATCAGGTTGATCCGTTGCTTTTTTGCAGCGTGATTGATAGACAAACCAACAAATAAACACACTTTCGCATTTATAATACTAGCTTTTGCCCCCACGACTTCGTCCGCGTGGAATTAGATTTTGGGGTGGAATTTTCAAAAACTGTGACACACGTACTTTTTTATTTTTAACTGAAAGTTCAAATACCAACTTTGATGGAAACAGCTTGAAAAATGACGGAGCTTCATATAAACTTCCATCCCCTATTTAAACCCCTTAGGGGTGGAATTTCCAATAATCCTTTCTTAGTGTGCGCCTACGTCATAAAAGGAACCAACTGTAAAAATTTCAAGTTTCTAACTTCAGTAGTTTAGGCTGTGCGTTGATATCTCAGTCAGTCAGTCAGGACTTTGAATTTTATATATATAGATTAGTAAAGAAGGAAGGATGAGAAAGTGTTCGTTTGTTGGTTTGTCCTTTAATCACGCAGCAACGTAGCAACTTATTCACAAAGTGTTTGTTAAGCTGTCTTTTACACCCTGTCTACTCAAAAGAAACTCAATTTGTATTTGGTAAAACAAAAATGATTGCGAGGCGAAAACCCGAAGGCTCTAGGGACGTAGCTAAATAAATTAAAATATACGTCCTCGTTTACCGTGGCAATGAACCTGAAAGCAAATGAGATTCTTTCCCTCAATTATCTGCTAATCCCCAAAGGACCTGACGACAAAACCCTCCGCGAATTAACACGTACATACGCCAAATCCCAATGGCTTTTACATCCATGGCTTTAGTTAAAAAGGTTACAAAGTTGAACATATTAAATGGAAACGCGGGCGGCGTTTTGTCCATACAAACGTATTTTAACCCGTTTTCTTTTTTTTTTATATAAATAGCAGGCAAACGAGCTGGCGGGTCACCTGATGTTAAGTGATTACCGCCGCCCATGAACACTTGTAGTACCAGAGGCACCACCGATGCGTTGCCGGCATTTCAGGAACTTATTGGTTCGCCCCTTGAATAACCCCATATTGTAATTAAGTGGGAACACTGTCGAAAGGAGATGGTTCCACAAATTGGTAGAACGTGAAAAAAAAGATCTGAGATCTGAGATCTTCTCTCCGTGGTTAATAGTAATTAGTTAATAACAATAGAGAAAATATTTTTGTGCCAAAAATCCATGTCTATCCGTGCCAAGAATTGGCAAAATCAAAGGATGCTTTGCTTTTTTAAATCAAATTGGAACTCTGATTTTCCGGGATAAAAAGTAGCCTAAATGTCACTCTCCAGATCTTCTAATATACCCACGCAAAAAAATCATATCGATTAGAGCTCTCTACTGTTGCGTGATTGAAGAACAAACCAATAAACAAACACACTTATAATATTAAGAAGGAAAGTAAGGATAGAAAGGATAAGGAAATAGATCTGTATTTTTGTGTGTATGTTTGTAATGAATAATTTCAAAAACTACTGTGCCGATTTCAAAAATTCTTTCACCATTGGAAAGCTACATTCACCCTGAGTAACATAGGCTTTAAAAACCCTCAATCCACGCGAACGTAGTCGCGGGCATAAGATAGTTTTTTATAACAAAAGATTTGATACCAAAATATATTTATGTTATATCACTTCGAACTGATTTAAATCGCGGTCGGTATAAAAATGGTCGGAAATCGAACCCCAACTATATTATAATGGCTTAGTGAGAGAAATAAACCGCAGCGCAGGTAATAATGGGCGTGGATACGAATCCGTCGGTTAGAAATAAAACCACTATTAAACTTGACTACTGGTTTTAGGGTTCCCTACGAAACTATGTAAAGATAAGCCGTATGTGAGTCGGCTTCAGCCTGACTTAGTTGTTGTATCAGGTCACAGACTAATAGCCCAAGAGTTAAAGGTGTGAACTGAAAACTGAAAGGTCGACAATTCAATCCCCATCGTTACTATTGTCATTCCCACTCCTTTCAGGAAAAAAGAAAGTATGGAAATACACTTATTCTTCACTTATACGCTTCTGGATCCATATAAGTCATCACTGGCAAAAAGCACTATAAATAAAATCATTATCAACAGCCAAGTGTATCCACCATTGAACATAGGCCTAAGAAAATTATTTATTTTATGTAGGCCAACTTGTGGCTTTTATGAGAAGTCGAGAATTCTCCACCGGTTCGGAATGATTCTGCTGAGAAGAGCCGGCAAGAAACTCAGCGGTTGCTCTTTTCAAAACAAAAAAAAAATGTAAATATGTAGCTTATGTATCTTGTGGACAGCTGAAGCAAAGCCTCTTTATGAAGCGCTCGGCCTTTTGCATCCAACGATGCCTGCCACATTCCGGATGTCATCGCTCCATCTAGCCAGGGGGCGCCCTACACTCCGCTTGCCGTGACGCGGTCTCCACTCGAGGACCTTACAGCTTCCATCTATCTTATTTTTTCCAGCGGCCATCGGTCCTTCGACAAATGTAACCAGTCCACTGCCAGTTCAACGTGCTAGCTTGTCTGGTAGGAGGCTTTCGCCGTGGCTAGTCACCGCCCTACTGTCAAAGACTTGCCCCCAAGCGATTAAGCGTTCCGGCACGATAGAAACCGATTATGGGTTGAATGTACACTGTCGTACCCCTTCCAAGTTAGTTAGTTAGGTGAGATCGCAGTCAAGGACTATCTTGTCATCGAATAAATAAAAATAAAAATACTACGGAACCCTACTACTTTAGAATCAATATATACAAGATGTAATAAAGATGTAGATTGTTGGGAGCATGGGAAGATAAAGATTCTCTTCTATGATAAGAGCCGCGGCTATAAGTAATTGTTTTTTACTTACTATTAAATGCTTCCCATTTTTAATCTACATTTTTACTTCTTTTTTGTGGGGTAAATAAATCCTCATGGATCTTAAGAATGAAATCAAATTGTGTAATTTTGTTGGTAAATAGGTACAAACTACGACCTGAAAATTCTATCACACTCATCGATGTATATGGATATGCCTGTCCCATAAAATTGCGTCTACGAAAATGCGCTTGAATATTACTTCAATGAACATCGCACGTTCCATGTGGTTTGCTTTGACACGAGTGTCAACCAATCACGTTCGAGGAGTAACCACTCCCTCATAAGTCAGTTCTTAAAAGACAAGAGATTCTATTGTATTTTTGAGCGTGTTTTTTTCCTCTAAAGGTCTCTCTTTCTTTCTTTCTCTTTCTTCATACTGGGCTGATTTCCACACTTAAACCAGTTATGGTCTGTTGTGTGTGATGCACCAATCCTTCCAATGTTCTTTACTCCGACCATCCCAGCTCTCTCCGGAAGCATAGCAGGCCGCGCAGGTTGCCAAGGACTTCTCGAAGTGAGTCTGGGGATCCTAGATGATTGTCGCGTTGTTCTGTCACGCCTGTGCATCCCAGAATCACGTGTGCCGGTGTTTCATCCGCCTCCATGCAAGCACTGCACATAGGACTATCGGTTCCTCTAAAGGCCTATCCATCTACATCGATGATCACACTATACATATATTATTGGAGCAATGCTTACCAAGGAGTATATAAAAGTACTAACTGCAGGGAAATTCCAGGGTCTGGCAGTTTTACGAGCGAACAGTAAAATCAATAAATCATTGACAGACAAACTGCCTGTGATCGAGATTTAAACAATGCGTAAAACAAAAGGTCTTTTTTTATGTTTTTATCGTAAAATCCCGGGTTATTTATATCAGATATAAACAAAGAAAAAAGGGATCTGTTTTTTGTAACCGTTTCCCTTCACAAACAAACGGATATATACTATTTTTTATTATAATTTAACACGGCCAGGAATCGACGTGATTATTTAAATGGATATAATAATAAATAATTATAAAATAACAGGATTTTTGCCGCGACAGTTTACAAGTTGCATCCATTAACTTTACTCGTTATTGCTGTTGTAATATTAGCCTCAATAGCCCAACGGTTAAACGGCAGACTGAAAACTGAAAGGTCGCAGGTTCGAACCCACCCGATGCACTATGGATACCTTCTAGCACAAGCTTATTTGAAGGAGAGAGTCTCCTCTCCTCTTCAAATAAGTCTAGATCAGCTTGGCTAATATTCTCTTTAAAAAAATGTATTTACTTAGTAGGTTTAAGTATCCAACCCTTTCAAATATATAAAAAAAATTAAGATCACTGACTCAAAGATTTTTCTATCCTAATATTACGAGTACATCAATGACCGTTAAATAAAAGATGCAATGTATTTATGATAATAAATACATATATTCAGAAATCGTTCATTCATACTGACCGTTTAAAACACAGCATATGTAATGTAACCAAATTAATGGTCAAGTTATGAATGTTATTACATTTAAGTCAATATGAATCAATGAATTCATATTTACTTATATATTTCAAGCTAAATAATACGATATCTGTATAAAGATCCATATATAAATTACATCCTTGAAAGATGTCCATAGCAATGAACGAATGATGAATGAACGGGAGTCGATTATGTCAAATTATAAGACAACAGCATATAAACCTTATAAATTATTGCAAGGATTGCGCTGGAAGTTAAATCTGATCGCGAATGGAGTGAGTTATTTGACAGGACAATTCAAAAACGCTGACGTGTGTTTACATACATTAAATTTACGATTCCATTCGGTCAACTTTTCATTCAAATGCGCTCACTTTATGAGAGGGCCTGAATCAGTTATCTGCATGTGTATCATAAGATATTTTATGATAATAAATTCGCTTCACAGGCTCTTCATGTTAGAAGTTTTTAAACAGCCCGCGAAAAAGTTTTTTTTGTGATAAAAATTAGCCTATGTAGTACGTAGTCGTAGTATATATGTATATGTAGTATTTTCTGCAGGTCCTAAATTATACTACTCATGCTATAAGAAAAAAGTAACCCGACTACGAAAGTATCCTTAAGAAAGGATTTTCGAAAATATTCCTTTCATTGGCATGATAGGTACATAGTTGATACCTACTAGTTAAGTTATATTTTAAGTAATTCTGTATATGTGTAAGTCTAAGTATAGGTACCTACCTATTTCATTTTTTTATGTCAATGAAAAAACGATATTTTATTCTATTCTAATAAAATCGAATGATAGTATTTTGCCATTGAAAAAAGAAAAATCAACCCCCTATTACCAATTTACCCCTAAAATAGGGGTTTGAGTAATAGAACTTAACATGAGCGAAGTCACGGACAAAAGCTAGTTAAAGATATAATTATGACGACTTTCGGTTTTCATTTCTATTGTTTTAAAAGAGAGCTTTTTAAATCGTTCATTCGAAACATCGAGCCTCTGTGTTTTTTTTTGGGTTCTTTTTATGTCGTGAAAACGTGTTTCGTTGCTCTGGGAATGGGTTCTTTAAACAACAGGTGCTACTACCCATCGATATCTTCTTTTTTTCTTTTTCGAATATCGGTATTTTAAAATGTCGGCTTACAAAATGAACAAGTGTGACGAATGGATTTTTCTGACCGTGATATTTGTGTGCTTTACGTCGGTTAAAATAAAAGTTCACGCTTCATGTTTAATTTTTGTAATTTTTTTTTTTTTTCAATTTATTTGACGGCTTTGGATCCAAGTTCTTTCAACCTATTTTTTTTTTGTAAATTGGTCAGGATTTTCAGACCGTCTCGAATATTAAAATTTCGTGCTTCAACTCCACCTACGAATGAAATTGAAAAAAAAAATGAATGGCCTTGTTTTCGAATTATTTTTATTAATACCCTTTATTATCCCACTAAAAATTTATAGAAAAAACTGCAAAAACTTAACAACAAGTACAAAAAAGAGGATATCGCTAAAAAGTGGTCTCTTCCAGACAACCTTATCATTTTGGTTAAAAAAACCCCTTATTACCTAACTATTAGGATTCAAAAAGGAAATCATATTTTCCTGAAATAGCTAACATCATAATATAAGTACCTAAAGTAGCTAAGTACCTCCTTACCTATAGTGATGTAAAAAAAAACAATATATTTTTGGCATTCGCACCGCCATAAAATAACAGTAAAAAATAGATACCAATCTAGGAATATAAATTTTTTTAAGTAAATTTATTTTAAATAGTATAAAATAAATGGTTAGCTACATATATACACTTATCATGCATTCTACAAAAAGTAGGTAATTAAAAGCCATACAAAACGACGAAATGTATGATATATCATAATACTTAATAATAATTTTGTTCTAATCTATACAGTAGAATCAAAAAAGTTATTAATAGTAGGTTACATAAATAGGCAACTAAATAATTGTAATTATAAAAATATTTTTTCTAAATTATAATCAATAGCCATTTATCAACTTACCAAAACAATCCACAATCCAAACAACACGATATTTTCTTGTTTTTATCAAACAAAAATCCCTAATTCAAACCTCACTTAACTCAGGTTCTATATTTTTCAAATGAGAAAAATAGATCTATTTTTAAAGTTCGAATGAAAAAAGTTTAGTTGCATTTAAACTAGCATTGCAGATAAAAAATATAAAAGGAAATAACAGTTCTTTTTTTTAAAGTTCTATAAAACAAAAGTGTTTATGTTTTGAACTACGTGAAATACGTAACTTTATTGAATAACACAATTTCACGTAACGTAACTCGATTGACACGGACACGTATTCTCGTATAGATGCCGGGGGAAATACTGAATAACGTTTGCCGCCCTTGTGTCATAGAGTAATTTGTGTACGGAGGGAACGATCAATCAAGGGATCTTTTTTAAATACTCCAGGCATATTTTTAATTCATGGTCTCTGAAATATGTCTCGAGTTTTCAATAACTGATGCCCGGGATTTCGTCCGCGTGGATTTAGTTTTTAAACTCTTTCATTTTCCGAGATAAAAAGTAGCCTTTGTCACTCTCCAGGTCCTCAATTATGTCCATAAAGAACAAACCAACAAACAAACATACTTTCACGTTTGGAGCAGATACGCAATAACGATTCAACTCAAAAACAATGCTTCGTTATTCATAATTTCTAAAAAAATATTAAATCTTAGACTTCTTAAAAAGTAGGAGGATCGTTGTTCTTAATTTTTTCCTCTTCGGCACGGGTAGGTAAAGATCCATGAATATACAGCCTATTTAATCATGTACAAGTTCTTGAGTAGGTAAAGGAGGTTCGATTCGGTGCGTATTTTGTATTTATTTTTAAATTAATGCCTTTAACATTTTTGTCTTAAAGCAAACAGAAATAACGAGAAAGAACCTTTACTGGTAACCGTAATTTTGAATATAAATTTTTGCCACGTTATGATTATTCTAAAGTTAAAAATACCCAGGAATTTAAATCTGAATAGCCTACTTTCTAAACATTGTCCCTGACCTGTAACATACGTAAGGTATTTTTTCATTCATTCATTCCATCAGCGTTTATTTGTCCATCGTTGGACATAGGCGTTTTGGACAAATTGAAACGTGACGTCATGTTTCTCTCTTTTCCTAACAGGAAACTTAAAAGCTCTACATTTACGAGACTTTTTTGACTAGTTAAGATATTAAAAAAGAAAAATGGCATTGTGTTATAATATTAAAAACCTTTATTTTAAATACTTACATATAAAAAATTTACTTAGTCAAATACCAACCCAATTGAATATATGCAATTTAGGATAAACTCTCAAATTTCAGTTTATTAGCACGGTATCTCACAATTAATACAATACATTGCTCAGCTATATCCCAAAGCGTACAATAATTCAATGTAGCTTCAAACTTAGTTTGTGTTTAACTTGCTCTATGCTGTATGAATATTCTATCCTTTTCTATAACAGGTTTAAAATATTGCCGTCTCTTTCACTGCACTTGTATTAATATCCCACGTATGTAGACTTGGCAAATTGTAATTATTTGTTTTTAGTAACAGTTTGTCCGAGTTATTTTAAACTAGAAATGCAATTACTTTGTAGCAAAGTTTAATCTGTTTTTGTCCTTTGCTTTCAGTTTCTACTTTAGAATAGGTATACAATCCACGCGGACTTCGTGCAAACACAGACAATAATAAAAAGTTCGCTTTTAAGTTCATTTCTCTGTGTGCGATTTTTTTTTTTTCTTATATTAGGCAAAGGTATACAATAATTCATTATACAGTCTATTTTTTCTTCTTTTCTTGTGATTAGAAGGTCCTGCTCTAGGGGTGTAGCTAGAGTTGAATTATAATTTAATGTATAGTACGTTTATCTCACGAAGTTACGGGCGCTTTACTTGTGGTTACGTCGTGTACATGCACTTTGCGTAAGTGTGCGTGCCTGTAAGGAGCCTAGGTGGGACCGTTCAGGCGCGAGCAAGCTCTCGCTCACACTTATACATATACGACACACACACAGTTGTATGCCACGTGCCTTCGTGAATTGAAAGAACTATACAATGTTTACAACTTAAAGAATATAACAGTTTCACTTTTTTCACCGATTTATTATACTTCTACCTATTTATGTGTTAAAACACTACTCCAAGATATGAACATATTATTATCTGACGTTATATTTTTTGCAGCTAAGTGCTAAATCTCATTAACTATGATTAATTACCGTCGCGAATTCACCCTCCTTTGATAAATATGCGCGGTGCAAAAACAGCTTTTCATAATACATTTCAGAAAAAATTAAATTAAATCCAATGTAGCAAAATTTAATACTTACTTATTTAATATTTTCTTAATATTTTAATTAAAATAATAATATATAAGTGCCTAAGATTTAGACAAAAATGAAAATAATGTATTATGAACTATCATCTCAGGAGCTCATCTCTTTTCTTTCAAAAATTTTTCTTTTTTATAAAATATTGCTGCTCTGAAATAAATCAACCTTTTCCATTTAAAACTAAGGGAAAAAAATTGAATGAAAAATTTTATCCAACAATTTTTTTTAGAAAATCCCACAGCTCAATCCCACAGCTGGTTTAGACAGTGTACAGCAGAATTAGCTCCAGTGTCTCCGTAAAAATGCACCTACTTGTAACATTATATTAATCAGTCTGTGCCCTAATCTACGCCGATAGGGTTTCACTAAACCGATACCCTATTAGCGAAAGCTTCGTGCGCCCACCTAAATTGTACCTGATTACTTTGGCGTCTTTTACTGACTGAGGGGTCTGTAAGGGAGGACACATACCATCAAGTTTGCCGTCAAGCTTGCATGATGCTTAGGGATTTGAAAAAAGGATCGATACCTGAGTAGTTGAGCTTTTTTTTTGAAAAGAGCAACTGCCGAGTTTCTTACCGGCTCTTCTCAGCAGAATCTGCATTCCAAAGCAATGATAGATTTATGGCGTATCATAACTCATAAGAACTACAAGTTGGCCTACATGAAATGAATGGATTTTGAATTTGAATTTGGTTCGATACCCAGGAAAGATTTCACCTTACTCACTTTCAAGGAAAGCTGGAAGAAATTTCTTTTTTTAGAGATAAGCTTCACCTATGTCTACTTCTTCTATTATAATATGTTGTCTTGTATATAAAAAATAAAAATATATGTATATAAAAAATAAAAATAAATAAATAATATAAAGCTCCCGAAAGCTGCATCACTCCATCGAGAGAGATAAATATTATACATCAGAAAGAGAGTATAGCTGAGCAGAATCTGCATTCCGAACCTATGGTAGAGTCATGACGTGTCATAAGCGCTACAAGTTGGCGTACATGAAATAAATAATTTTGAATTTTATAGACTAGTCTGCTGTCTGACGTGTGAAATCTAGTGATGAGATAAAAGTATCTATCAAGTAATTGGGAAAGTACCATAAGTAAGCAGAATATAGTCTATACTAATCTCTTTCTGTATAGCGTTATCTCTCTCGATGGAGTGGTACAGCTTTCGGGAGCTTTCCTAGGTATCGAACCAAAAGTATCGATACTAGTCAGGTATCGATCCTTTTTTCGAATCCCTAAGCTTCATGCAAACTTGACGGTAAGCTTGATCGTATGTGGCCTCCTTAACAGTGGTAGCTTATTAGTTAGGATTGTGATCTCCTATTCGGTTTCACACCGGTTCGATTCCGTGCGTCGATTCTCTAAAAATAGTAAAATTATTTGTTTTTAGGTTTGTCCTTTAATCAAGCAGCAACGATGCAATGGATTGACGTGATTTTTTTGCATGTGTATGAAAGTGACATGGACTGCTTGATTGAAGGACAAACCAAAAAACAAATACTTTCGCATTGATAATACATATTATTAGGAAGGATAGAATGGACTATAATACCCACCTACAATGTTGACTCAAATTAACACTAAAAATATATCGATCAAATATCTATAGATCATCTTCCAAGAAAGGGTATAATGGCTATTGTCGAGATTCCTTAAACTCGTGTGTAATGAGGCTACCTAGGGCGTGTACCTCTCCTTTTCTAACACAAGCAATACCTCTCGTTGTCCCTCTCACACGCTTGTCACTTGTCGATCAAGCTTTTTTTTGATTCGTCACAGGTGCTATGATAGTATGGGTAGAAGTGTGAGATGTAGGTTTATCGTGAGAACTTATTATTCCTACTACATCATACAACAGTATACATATTGTATAAATGGGGAAGTGTGCTTGTAAGTTGGTCCTTCAATCACGTAGGAACGGAATTACAGATCGACGGCATTTTTTGCATGTCTCTAAATTTTTTTACCACTAGCTGTTGCCCGCATGCTTGATGCATTTTAATTCCCACAGGAACTCTCTTATTTATTTATTCCAGACTATAATCTATCTCTTTGCCAAATTTTAGCCAAATCGATTCAGTTGTTGCGTCGTCATTGAGTAACAAACACGCCGCCTATCCATCTATACATCCAAATTTTCGTATTAACCCACTCTCTAAACTTTAGCTCTAATATAGTTATCCGCAGCGAATATTATGATAAGTATACATAGCACTGTATTTAAACATGTCAATTTAGTTTAGAGTGGATACCGCGTCTCGCGATGGAGCGATGACATCCGGAAAGTGGCAGGCATAGTGGCAGGCGTATACCTCTCCTTTTCTAACACAAGCAATGCCTCTCGTTGTCCCTCTCACACGCTTGTCACTTGTCAATCAAGCTTTTTTTTGATTCGTCACAGGTGCTATGATAGTATGGGTAATGATAGTATGGGTGGGAAAGGCCGAGGATAGGCAACGTCGGCGCTACTTAAAAAGAGAAATATGTCCAAAAGTCGATGTCTTTTGGCCGATGATAATGTACATTGTGTGTCGTGTGTGTGATTTCGTAGAGCTAAATTACTAGCCCCCTCAAGCGATAACGTCTCACTATGTTGTATGTCTTATGTTACTTAGAAGAAAATTCTCTATCGATCTATCTAATCGGTATTCTCCTTACTGCTGTATTTTTGGATATAGCAATATGAAAAACGTCGTTTCTTAGTTATGAAATGATGTCATCTAAATATATAAAAGGCAAAAGTGACTGACTGACTGACTGATTGACTGACTGACTGATCTATCAACGCACAGCTCTAACCGCTGGACGGATCGGGCTGAAATTTGGCATACAGATAGCTATTATGACGTAGGCATCCGCTAAGAAAGAATTTTTGAAAATTAATCCCCTAAGGGGGTAAAATAGACATTTGAAAAATCGAACTTAAGCCGCGAGCGAAGCCGCAAGCAAAAGCTAGTTGCTTTATAAATTGCAGCTTTTTGGATCATCGCTCAAAATAGGATTTCAATATAGTTCCTTCATTTCACGAGGGCTCGTGGCTCATGGTTGTGTGTGTGTCGTATCTGTATAAGTGTGAGAGAGAGCTTGCTCGCGCTTGACCGCTCCTGACAGGCACGCACACTTACGCAATGTGCATGCACACGACGTAACCACAAGTAAAGCGCCCGTAACTTTTTTTTTATATGAATAGCGGGCAAACGAGCTGGCGGGTCACCTGATGTAAAATGATTACCGCCGCCCATGAACACTTGTAGTTCCAGAGGCACCACCGATGCGCTACCGGCATTTCAGGAACTTATTGGTGCGCCCCTTGAATAACCCCATATTGTAATTAAGCGGGAACACTGTCGAACTTCGTGAGATAAACGTTCTATAGTTAACGACACCTTAGCTTAGGACGACAGATTAGAACTATGTAATGGCTAACTCATAGAATATTTAGAATAGAATAGAATATGGTTTATTCATTGACATGGATAAATACAAATGAAATAGGTACACTTAAGACTTACACATTACAATTTCTTAAAATATAACTCAACTAGTTGGTATCTATTATGTATCATGCCAATGAAAGGGTCCTAGCTCAGCTCAATGCTGTGGATACAAACATGTAACCACAACGCTGTTATTCTGCTAGGGCCCGCCCGAGGGAAGTTCATGATTAATTAAATAAGTACATAAAAAGCGAAAGTGTATTATTATCCTAAAATACTATTAAAATGTTCTTTACTTTTGGAAGGTTTTTTATTTTTACTAAAATTTTAGTGCCACGGCTAAATATCTGATCAATCGCTTATTTAGTTTTATCTCTTAATTTTCGATACACTGCCTTCTGTAACTGACCCTTCACAACATGAGTAGTTCTGGCGCGAGTTTTTGCGTGTCGATAATAAGAGCCCTTTGTTATTTTAAAGTTTTTAAACCACTACAGCACTGGTAGCATGGGCGGGAGAAATTTTATCCCCGGGAAAAGGATAAAACGTTTATCCCCTCGCTTAGCTTTATCCACCCGTCGAGCATGGGCACAGCGGTGAAAATAACACTCAGTGGATATATGTACTTATACAAATATACATCGCCTTCCCCTCTGTCACCATGCTTTAGCATAGGGAAAAGATAATATTATCCCCTGTCAGTGGATAAAATCGGGGGATAAAACTTTTATCTCCTGCCCATGCTACCAGTGCAGGTTAACTCACGATTAGCTACTGTTTACTTTCTTTTTCTTTTCCTTTTCTTATCTTTGACTTCTTCTTCTTCTTCTTATTCTACTTATAGACGTCCACTGCTGGATATAAGTCTCTTGCATGAACCTCCACAGATCTCGGTCTTGCGCCGCCTGAATCCAGCGACTCCCTGCGATCTTTGACTAGTCAATAGCTAAGTTCTAGTAAGTTTTATTCACAAAATAGGTTAGCGACTTCGTCCATGGGGAGTAAGTTTTTTTTTGGAGGTTTGTTTTTTATTTTATATTTTATTTATTTATTTTTAAACCCACGAGAGACCTCTGTTTATCCGGCACAAAATCTTAGAATGCCTCGTCACTTAACATCAGGTGAGATGGCAGTCAGGAACTATCTTATCATCAAAAAAATAAAAGGCAGCCTATGTCGCCCAGTTAACTACCTACGTCCTACACCATACAAAAATTTCGTCGCGTCGTGAGTCCGTAGCTCCATTGCTGCGTGATTGAAGAACAAACCAACAAACGAACACACTTTTGCTTCGCCATTAAATTAGGAAGGATAAATAAATAAAATGTATATAACTAGCTGATGCCCGCGACTTCGTTCGCGTTGATTTAGTTTTTAATATCCCGCGAGAACTTTTGATTTGATAGCCTATATCACTCTCCAGGTCCTCAAGTATACCCATGCAAAAAATCACGTCGAACCGTAGCTCTGTTACAGCGGGATTGAAGGACAAACAAACCAACAAACAAACACACTTTCGCCCTAAGCAATAAGAGGTAGTAAGGATACCCCTTTTTTCCGTTGGTGGTTGAAAAAGGGAACACGCAACAAAGTAACACTATGAAAGTATTCCACCATCAAGTTACATGTACAATTGTACATACTTACAAAGAATACTACACTACACCCCTTTCTAAAAGGGCCGGGGGCATAGTGTCGTAGTCATTTGTGTAATTATGTACTTGTGTGAAGTTGACGGGTGGATTTGATGCAGGAAATGTGTTTTGAACGCTATGCCTACTATGTACTTACATTCTCGGCTTTTCAGACTTCGATATCTGTAATGGGATAGACGTAGAGCTTTCAGAACAAGGAAAAATAATAAAAACTGTAAACCGACTACGGAAAATTGATGTAACATCCGTCATATCAGACGAGTCACAGGGAGCTGCTGGATACATGCGGCGTAAGACCGAGATCTGTGGAAGTCCATGCCAGAGACCTTTGTCCACTGAACTCACAGGACAAAAGTCAGATTGTAACGTCCGATTGTTTACGTAATTAATTTTTAAGTATAGCAGCGAGATTGCTTAATTAAGATGTAAAATGTTTTTAGACATGACAGCGGGATTGCCTAACTATTAGGTTGTTTTTTTTAAGAATGGCAGCGAGATTCTTTCGAAAAAGTTCGTCGCCGACTCAAAATTAGTCAATAACCACACTACACTAACTTGCTAGATTGCTTTTAAAAAAGTTTGTCGCTGACTCAAAATTAGTCAATAACCACACTACACTAACTTGCTAGATTGCTTTTCAAAAAGTTTGTCGCCGACTCAAAATTAGTTAATAACCACACTACACTAACTTGATAGGTCGCTTTTAAAAAAGTTTGTCGCCGACTCAAAATAACAAGTAGCTAACAACAAAAACAAAATAGCAATAGTGACACTATACTACCTTGCTATTTTGTTTTTAAAAAAGTTTGTCGACGACTCAAAATTAGTCTATAACCACACTACACTAACTTGCGAGATTGCTTTTAAAAAAGTTTGTCGCCGACTAAAATTAGTCACTAACACACTAACTTGCTATTTCAATGAATTTCTCTGCTATCTACAACATAGGATTAATTCGTCACCCCAGTGAAATGTCACTTGACACCAACGAGCAACGACTAACCTTTCCCCCCACGCTTCGTCTACAAAAACACCGTTATTCGACTTCAATGGAATCCAAGTAGGTACCAACTCACCTAACTATATTCCAATTAAAACGAAAGTACTACCTAAGTACTAGAACTTTCTGCATGGAATTTATAATTTGAATTTATAATTTTATGTTCTTATTACTCGTAATAGGTACTAAGTTAATGAAATTATGTTACATTTAAAACTCTTAGGTAAAGAGTACTGAGTAACTTTCTAAGTTACTAGTTAATTCCCGCGACTTCGTTCGCGTGGATTAAGGTTTTTTATGATCCCGCGGGTAGTCTCTTATTTCCCGGGTTAAAAAGCCTATGTGTTATTCCAGACTATAATCTAATCAGCCAAATCCGTCCAGCACTGGTAGCATGGGCAGGAGATAAAAGTTTTATCCCCCGATTTTATCCACTGACGGGATAAAATTATCTTTTCCCTATGCTAAAGCATGGCGACAGAGGAGAAGGCGATGTATATTTCTATAAGTATATCCACTGAGTGTTATTTCCACCGCTGTGCCCATGCTCGACGGGTGGATAAAGCTAAGCGAGGGGATAAACGTTTTATCCTTTTCCCGGGGATAAAATTTCTCCCGCCCGTGCAGTAGTTAGTTTCTGCGTGAAAGAGTAACAAACATACACAAAGCGCGCGCACGCACACACACACACACACACACACACACACACACACACACACACACACACACACACACACACACACACACACAAACTTTCGTCTTTATAATATTAAGTGTGATACTACTAATTTCTGTTTAAGTTTAGCTCTCAAATTATCTTGTTGGGAAATTAGTATGTACCTAACTGCCTTCCTGCTTACCTCGCTGCACTAATCGTTGCATTTGCAGTGTGGACGTAAGCCTAATATTGCAGTTGCTTATTTAGAGACTAGCTGTTGCCCGCGACTTCGTCCGCGTGGATTTAGTTTTTAATAATCCCGTGGGAACGCTTTGATCTTCCGGATTAATAACTAGCCTTCGGTTCGGTTCTTGCTCGGTTCTCGTCGGGTGACCGCCCTCGACCACCGACTTACCGCATCGCATTGTTCGCCCGCGCTATTTTTTCTTTTTTCTCGGCTTCTAAGAGTCGTACCGAGATATTAAATAGCATATAATCTTCCTCAAGAATTGGGCTATCAGATACAAAAAGAATTTTTCAAATCCGACTGATAGTTCCAGAGATTAGTGCGTTCAAACAAACAAACTCTTCCACTTTATTATATTAAGTACAGATTTATGCTGAGATCCATAGAGCGAGCTCTGACTCAGCTCAGACCCAAGATAGAGGTTAAAACGAGACACAAATATGCTCTGACATAAATCTGTCTCGTTTTAACTCTGTTTTGAGTCTGAGCTCAGTGAAAGTGCGGTCTATAGATTTCAGTCATAATCTACATGTATACTTATAATAAAACTGTAACGGGACGAATTTTGTACATTAAATGTATTTTGAAAATTTAAATCGGATTTTTATTTTCGAGTCCAAAATAGTCTGCTTGTGCACGCATCACGCGAAAACTACTGAACGGAATGTAAAATACAATGTGTGTATGTTGATTTCAAAAACCAAATCAACGCGAACGAAGTCGCGGGCATCAGCTAGTCAGCCAGCAATTCATAAATCATGAAATCGCAACACAAAGCCCCAAACCAAATAGCACCGCCGTGACAGCTAACAAAAGAGACGAACAAATTACAAATGAATTCGTTTTATTCAATCCCTCACGGTACATTCAACGTTGTATTAAATCATTCATTTGTTTTCATAATTCCGTATTAATTAATACCGTACTCCCTTTATTCGCAGTTCGCTGAGCGTGCGGGGAGCGTTCGGTATTAAAATTTCGCCCGAAAGCGATTACGTCGTTACGTACTCGTGATAGTTCATTTGGCTCTTTATGAACCGTTTCGTGTGAACGAAACGTTTCATTTTTGCGAATTGTAATCATTCGTTCGTTCATTTCACTCAACCCGTCGCAGCGTCACTACACATGTCTCCTCTCGGATGAGAAGAATGAGTGAATGAAAATGAATGAACTAAGTACTTTTTTTTACTGCACACCCCTATCACAGCGCCACTACATAGGTCTCCTCTCGAATGAGACGAATGAGTGAATGAAAATGAATGAACTATTTTCTTTACTGCACACCCCCATCGCAGCACCACTACACAGGTCTTCTCTCGAATGAAAAGAATGATTGAATGAAAATGAATGAACTATTTTCTTTACTGCACCCCCCATCGCGGCGCCACTACACAGGTCTTCTCTCAAATGACAAGACTGAGTGAATGAAAATGAATGAACTATTTTCTTTACTGCACACCAAAGAAGAAGAAAAACAACATTGGTACGGTACATAATAATTCTTTTTAAAAAACTGACTTCTTACGCTACTACAAAGTATAAAAATAATTTTAGTTTGTACACGTTTGTTGAAGTCAGGACGTGGGCTTAAAAAGAAACGATGAAACCGATACGCGATGCTCACCCGACTTTAACAATAGTATCTCTCATGTGCCATCAGGAGGCGAAAAAGTGTTTAAGCGGCCTTATCTCTCTCTACCTAGCGATCTCTTCCAAGCAACCAAAGATTCTTTACTTTTCTACTAACAATTTTATTGAATCAAGATTTTTTCCTATTCGCTCATAATAACATTATCTCGATCTAAAATCGATACCTATGGCACAACAATCGGGCCATAATGTCGTAGAATCGGTATTTTATCGGTACGTAAATCGGTGCTTAGCCGATTTACGTCGCTTTTACGACTCTCAACTGATATATCGATTCATTATCGCGATCATATAAACATATTTTCCCAGTAAGACACATGTTTAGTATTCCATTTTCCAAGGAATGTATGGGACAAAGATTTTACTTATCGATAAGTTGAATAATATCATATTAGATATGGAAATTGACTTCGTATTTATTACCTTCGAACTCGTATAGAAAACTCAAACATAAATCAATGCTGTGTAGTTAAGAAATACCTACTTTAGTACATAAGAAGCCTTACCTTATTCGCCTCTCCCCCATATTTTTAAAAATCTTCTAAAACAGTTTTTTGCATCAACTATTGGGATTTTGCCTATTTATATGTTACTAGCTTTTACTCGCGACTTCGCTCACGTTAAGATTTAAGTCCAATTTTTTGAACCCCTATGCTACCCCCTTGCAGGATGAATTTTCAAAAATCTTTTCTTAGCGGATACCTATGTTATAATAGCTATATGTATGCCAAACAGCTCAATCCGTCCTATCCAGTTGTTTGAGCTGTGCGTTAATAGATCAGTTAGTCAGTCAGTCAATCAGTCAGTCACTTTTTCCTTTTATATATTCAGATAATAAGTTGTAAGCGCGGCACATCGAAGTATAACGCATAGAACAGAGTTGTAAGTGTAGGCTCAAAACATCCATTGAAAATGTGAGTGTAATGCAATTATTTTCTTTACTGGTTTTATATGGTTAGTGTGATTGCGAGCTCGTCGTACTAACGCGATGATACTGCGTATTCATTTAAAGCCGTGGCAGTAAAATTTAAGAAAAAAATTATATTAAAAAAATTAAAAAAAAAAAACCTTCCAAACTTCAAAAAAGTAAAGAACATTTTAATAGTATTTTAGAATAATAATACACTGTCGCTTTTTATGTACGTATATTTATTTAATTAATCATGAACTTCCCTCGGGCGGGCCCTAGCACAGCGTTGTGGTTACATATTTGTATCCACAGCATTGAGCTGAGCTAGGACCCTTTCATTGGCATGATATATAGTAGATACCTATGAGTTGAGTTATATTTTAAAAAATTGTAAGTCTTAAGTGTACCTATTTCATTTGTATTTAATTAATTTAACATGTCAATAAATAAACTATATTCTATTCTATTCTAAAAATGGCTTATCACAGCGTCAACTTTTGCGCTTCTGAGCATTATAGTTCGATGGCGTGACAAGAATTTATTAAACGCTGAAATAGGGAGCTCAAAAAACGTTGATCCTTAACGTCGATAGGTATTATAAAATAATTTAAATTGTAAGCTTTGAGCTATTCATAAACGCTCTTTAAAGTTTTAATACCGGAGCTACGTTCCGGCGATCCGATGGGACTAATCTAATTTACCTACAATAAACTAGCCTTTAAACAACTAGTGGTGTTCTATTTGCACATCGACATCGATGCTTTAAGGAGATTTTTAAGCAATTGCATAGCTTCTATCGCGGGCCAGCGTGGAGACCGAATCAAGAAATTCCGTAACGAAAATAACCTGACACGGGACTCCTCTACGGTGAGCCACTAGATGGCGCATTTTTTATCAACGCCATCTAGCGGTGAGCCGCTAGATGGTGTTGATTAAAAATGCTATGCAATAGCTTTACCACGGCAGTCCCCGAGTGCCACACGTCTTTTTTTTTTTATTCGTTGACAAGATAGTCCTTGACTGCGATCTGACCTGATGGTAAGTGACGATGCAGTCTAAGATGGTAGCAGACTAACTTGGAAGGGGTATGGCAGTGTAGATTCAACCCATTCCCCTAACGCTAGTTCGATGGTACTAACATTACTCTGTACTTATTTCTCAGACATGTGAGTTGAATCATGATGAATGGTAAACTAATTATCACGGTCTAATCCTACTAATATTATAAAGGCGAAAGTTTGTATGTGTGTGTGTATGTGTGTATGTATGTTTGTCACTAAATACAATCTTCATTTTTGGCATAAAAATAACTTGCATCATAGAATCTAATTTAGATTTTTATTATAGGTATATATAATTTAGATTTAGACTAATTTTTATCCCCAAATCCTAAATCCACGTAGACGAAGTCGCAGATATCTGATGATTATCAGCAGTTATTTTAAGCTATTGCATAGCTTCTATCGCGGGCCAGCGTGGAGACCGAATCCAGAAATTCCGTAACGAAAATAACCTGACACGGGACTCCTCTACGGTGAGCCGCTAGATGGCGTTGATAAAAAATGCTATGCAATAGCTTTACCGCGGCAGTCCTCGAATGACACACGTCTTTTTTCTTCGATACGACATTCAAAACGAACATCATAAATCTCTTTTTCTGATGTGACAGTAACAAACAATATAAATATAATTTTTCATCGATATTAGCGTAGTTAAACATCACTAATGTATTTAGCATCAAGTTGCTTCATTTTGCCTTTATTCCATAAGCCGTTATATAAGAAGGTTAATTTGTATAATGCTAGATTATAGCCTCCCTTATAAAATATAAATTAAAGCGAAAACATCTTTTGTATTAACCAATATCCAGTAAATAATAACGGCAGTGTCGATGTTATAATATTGAGTTATATTATATTACTAGCTGATTCCCGCCTATTCGTCTGCGTGGAAAAAGTTTAGAGCGACTTGCTACTATCCGCGAGAAGTTATGTCCTCTAACTCCAATAATATTAATGAGATCTTCACCAAAATTGGACAAAATATTTCTAATAGTACAGAATTTATAATAAAGAAAGAATTATGAAATTCGGTTAAGATTTGACGAAGTTATGGAGCAAAACAACAAAAACTTTCATCCCATATCTAAACTTATTGTTTATCAAGATAAAAAGTATACTTGATATTGACCCGGCGTATCAGCTACCATTATACCAAATTTCATTCAAATCCGTTCAGCAGTTTTCGCGTGATGCGCGCACAGACAGACAGAAAAAAAATTCAAAAAAATTACTAATACCAAAGCATACTCCGATAAAAATTTTGGCTAATATCACTGACGTAATGTCAATGGCTAATATTCTTTAAAAAAATTCTTTTAAAGGGTCAGCGTTGTACGCCTTTGCCGGTAAGGTGGTAGCTAACCACGGCCGAAGCCACTTTCCAGTCCAGATAACAGTTACCCTTCTACTGAAGGGGTTACCTTTTACCATTTGAAACTTTAGGATCCAATTGCGAGAAAGTGTAATAAATGTCAAGCTAACCCAACTATACAAGGGTTTGGTTAACTTCCACAAGGGTCACCTAAAGTTGCAAAGTAAAGTCTGTCTGGTGAATCCTTTATGGGTGTTGTAAATCTGGGAAAATCGTAAAGGAGGTGGGTTGATAAGGCAACAAAATCCGCCCCTCATACACTCGAAAAAAAAAGTTCCAGATTTCGACAAATTGTAAATGTATTTATATACTTGAAGATATAAACTTTATTTTAATATAAAGTTTAGGTGATAAAAAAAATAGTAAGTTACAGAAAATATTACCCAAAAAGAGAGTGTTTCTTTTACTTTTCTTACATTTTCATACATTTTAGTCGTTTTTTAAGCTTTGATTTAATATTTTAGAATGAGGCGCTCCATGAACCATGGTAAACGTAACTGATAATGATGCTCCTTTTTATAAGCTTTTATATGAGTATTAATTTATTCTGGTTCATGGAGCGCCTCATTCTAAAATATTAAATCAAAGCTTAAAAAACGACTAAAATGTATGAAAATGTAAGAAAAGTAAAAGAAACACTCTCTTTTTGGGTAATATTTTCTGTAACTTACTATTTTTTTTACCACCTAAACTTTATATTAAAATAAAGTTTATATCTTCAAGTATATAAATACATTTACAATTTGTCGGAATCTGGAACTTTTTTTTTCGAGTGTATGAGGGGCGGATTTTGGGCCTTATCAACCCACCTCCTTTTGCACTCTGACCCCGCAAAGGGTCGACCTTGCTATACCCGTACTACGGGTTCGTTCACATCTGTCACTAACTCGAAATACAGACAAGTTCTTGCAATTCACGAGGGCGCGTGAGCTTTACTTGTGGTTACGTCGTGTACATTTTTTTTATTTTTATTCGATGACAAGATAGCCCTTGACTGCGATCTCACCTGATGGTAAGTGACGATGCAGTCTAAGATGGTAGCGGGCTAACTTGGAAGGGGTATAGCAGTGTAAATTCAACCTATACCCCTAATCGGTTTCTATACGCCATCGTGCCGGAACGCTAAATGGCTTGGCGGCACGTCTTTGACGGCAGGGTGGTAACTAGCCACGGCCAAAGCCTCCCACCAGACCAGACCAGAGAAAATTTAGAAATTATAAATTCCTAAATTGCCCCCGCCGGGAATCGAACCCGAGACCTCCCAGTTATAAGATCACAGCGCTCACCACTGCGCCAGGGAGGTCGTCAAAGGGAGGTACATGCACAATAACATAAAATTATTTTGTAGTATAATTGTGTACTAAACTTTATCACTCGGTTGACATGATTGAGACACACATTAATGAGATTTAGCACTTAGCTGCAAAAAATATAAAGTCAGATAATAATGTGTTCATATCTTGGAGTAGTGTTCTAACACGTAAATAGGTATAGTACGTTTATCTCACGAAGTTACAGGCTCTTTAATTGTGGTTACGTCGTGTACACACATTGCGTAAGTATTCGTGCCTGTCAGGAGTCTTCTTGGGAGCGGGCAGGCGCGAGAAAGCTCTCGCTCACACATACAGATACGACACGCACATAACCATGAGCCACGCGCCCTCGTGAGTTGAAAGAACTATGTCAGAAAGTTTATCTTTTTACTTCTATTATGTACTAGATGATGCCCGCGACTTCGTTCGCGTGGATTGAGGTTTTTTTTGGTTTCCCGCGGGAACTCTCTTATTTTCTGGGATAAAATGTAGCCTATGTTTTAATCCTATGAGGTATGAGCTATCTCCATTTCAAATTTCAGCCAAATCGGTTCATTCGTTGTAGCGTGAAGGAGTAACAAACATACACACACACACACACATACAAACTTTCGGCTTTATAATATTAGTGTGATGTGATGTGATATGGATCTCGTTTGTCACGAACATTATCACGTCGATCCGTAGTTCTGTTGCGGCGTGATTGACTCACAAACAAACACACTTTCGGTTTTATAATATTAGTAAGGATTTTGTTTTGAAAAGAGCAACTGCTAAGTTTCTTGTAGGCTTTTCTTAGCAGAATCTTCTTTCCGAACCGGTGGTAGAGTCTCGACGTGTCATAAGAGACCCAAGTTCGCCTTAATGATATAAATAATTTAAAAAAATTTTAAGGTCATCATGGTAGGGGTTACATCAGGTCCACAAAGGAATGGCCGGGGCAGCTCGTGGTCGTGGCCCATTTAAAATTCCAATTCCTGGCCCTTGATTAGGAAACCACTTCCGCTCAAATTTCCCTATTGGTTTGAGTTTTAAACTGCACCAAACCACTTCACTTTTCTTCACTGAATTGTTTCATTTCATTCATTCGCCTTACTTACCTCCTCAAAGATTCACAAGTGTAAATTAAAAATTTAAAACACCCCCGACATGTTACAACATCCTAATCCACACACACACACACACACACACACACACACACACACACACACACACACACACACACACACACACACACACACACACACAAACGGCAATACATATACATATTCTGTGAAAATTTTAAGTATAGGGTTATGAGTAGAGACCGGATTATATGCAACATAAAAAGCTTGTTATATGCATGCAAATATGCATGAAAAATGCTTGAAATATGCACGAAAACTGGCAGAATATGCAAAATTAAATGATAAATTTTAGGAATCCCTAAAAAATAGAAAAGTAAGTATTCATTTTTTTTATTTCAAAATCAGCATACAATTAGTAAATTATTTTTTGATAGGCGATAATAGGTACAGTAAGTAACATTATATGATATTAAAATGATTTAGAATTTGTATAAACATAAGCAGTCAAATATTTTTCTAAATTTTCAGTGGTAAGATTGTGTCTACGATCATTTAGAATATTTTTGTAAGTAGAATAGGTTCGCTCCATATCCATTGAGGTAACTGGGCAGAATTTGAACTTGGGTGCTATGGTACTTATAGTTTCCGGCAAAATTTCTGCTGTCCCATTAATGAAACTATCAATTTGACACAAGCTTTGAAAACCTGGGTTATTGCTCAATATGTTTTCAAACTTTTCTTTAAGTTTATGGGGCAATGCGGCGGCGGCGGAACGCAGAGTGAGTGAAAAATATTGTAAATGTACCGATAATATGCATCATAACTAGATCTTAGGTAAAATATGCTATTACCGCTGAGAATGGCTAAAATATGCAAATGCATATCGTACCCTTATTGCAAAAACCGATTATCTGCATTTTTGTACCAAAATTAGGTTAAATATATCAATCGACTCCTCAACTCACGGCGAAGCTGTAGGTAAAACCCATTATCTCCTACGACGCTTTTTTACGGAGATAGCTAGAGTTAAAAGCAACTACCTACAGGTATGATTTAATTACCTTCTTAAAAAAAGAACTAAACTCATTTAAATAATTTAGATTTATAAATCTATACCACAAAAACAATGTATTGTATTATAATACTTTTCAGATGTAGTTGCTTGATTTATCATTATGTCAATATTATTCTGTTAATACATGTTAACCTGCGTTAACAGGTTTCAGTTTTTATTAATATACTAGAAATTGCTGATGTATCTAAAAAGTAAAACGAACTAAACAACATTAGTTGCTTTTTGCAGAATAATGAACTCAATATTTTGTTAAAATTATTGCAGGTAAAAGAACTTAAGTTTACTTTTACTGTATAACTGGGCTACGAGGGTTTTTGAACATCTTCACAAATCAAAAGTTTTTTGATTTTTTAAGCTCACAATATAACTATCTTTAAGGTGATAGAGAAAAGACTGTCTAAAGATCTTAAGTTTAGTAACTGGCCAACTGCTGGAATCTATAAAAGTAGAAATAAGCTGTTTGACTTGTATGCAGAAAAAAATATAATTATTCCCCCGTGTTTATTGAATATGTAAGAAACTATTCTAAACTGTTTGAAAATGTGTGCATACAAGCAAAGTCACTTCACATAAAACAAAAAATTGCCAATTCTGATAATAAAATTAAAACAGCATGGGACATCATCGGCGATGAAATGAGTAGACATAAGGTACATAATAATAATAAATTTTAGCTTAAAAGTGATAATCATGTAATTAACTCCGATACAGAAATTGTAAATACATTTGAGAACTTTTTCAAAAATATTCCAATTACTACAACCAGTTCTCTGAATTCCTCGCCAGCAGAAGCCTATCGTCTTCTAAGGAGCAATGTCTCTGAGTGCAATAAGTTATTTAGGTTTGAACACGTTACCCCATATGACATAGTCAAAACATTTAAATCTTTACAAAATAAGAAAACAGCAGATCTATGGGGGATATCAGTTAAAATAATTCATAACATAATTGATATTATTGCGCCATATCTTGCTTTAATTTTTAATAAATCAGTAGATTCTGGATCTTTTCCAGACCTTATGAAATGTAGTAAGCTAATACCGCTTTTTAAATTGGGAAGCAAAAGTGACCTGAATAACTACAGGCCAATTTCAATTTTGCCAACTCTCAGCAAGATATTCGAAAAAATAATGCTCAACCAACTGCTTTTACACTTTAATTTAAATAAACTCCTACACACTGAGCAGTATGGTTTTACAAAGGGTCGATCAACAACTGATGCAGCCGCAAGGCTGTTACAACACATATTCGATGCATGGAAGAACTCACAGAGTGCCATTGGTATTTTCTGTGATTTGTCGTCAAAGGCATTCGACTGCGTTGATCACGAGACACTTTTGCTTAAACTGAGCCACTATGGCATTAAAGATTTTGCACTTAGTCTCATTGCGTCTGTCCATGATGTAAAATCATCCGGATCAGCCTCAGTAATGGGTGTACCCCAGGGTTCTATTCTAGGTCCATTCATGTTTTTGGTCTACATAAATGATTTACCACATTTTGTCCACAATACTTGCGATATTGTACTATTTGCAGATGATACGTCTTTGAATTTTAAAGTAGATAGGATGAAAGACAATTTTGACGATGTAAATAATGCACTATCTCAAGTTTCTGAATGGTTTACGGCAAATAATCTACTTTTAAATACTAAAAAAACAAAGTGTGTTGAGTTTTTATTACCTAACCCGAGAACTGTCAGTAAAAATTTAAAGATAAATAATGAACCTTTGAAAACTGAGGACTCCACAGTGTTCTTGGGATTAACCCTGGATTCAAAGCTACAATGGGGCACCCATATAGCAACGCTTGCGGGCAAACTTAGCTCTGCTGTATATGTTATCTTTACATAGTATAAAACAAAAAAGCGATTCCCGCTGTCTGGCCCTCTTTATGTACGCGTAGATCTTTTAAACTACGCAACGGATTTTAATTCAGTTTTCATCAGTAGATAGAGTGATTCGAGAGGAAAGTTTACAGTTATAGTGTTTCCCTAAATTCCTACGGGAACGGGACAAATGTAGGTGAAACCGCAAGGCACAGCTAGTTATTCTAATATAATAAAACGAAATAGTTTTTTTATTTAAATGAGCTAATCTCTAGAACGGCTGGACCGATTTCAACGAAACTTTCTTTTAAAGATAGCTGAGATTATAAGAAATAATGTAGGCTTGCCCATTTCCCACGGGAACGGGAACTCCTCGTGTAAAACCATAGGGCGCTGCAGTTAGTACGTACAAAGTTAAATGAAATCTACTTTACCTTCAGCCAAAAGCAACTAAAGATATTTATTTTACACCTGTACTGGCTAAAGTTGAACTAAAACGATTTTTGTCTTGATGATTATTACTATTCAAAACAAGTGATTAAATAAAAAATGCCATTAGAGCTACCAGAACGGTAAATTTGAAAATTTGGTAGTTTTTCTACATTCAGGAAAAACTAACTAAGTGAGCTCCTTCCCGGTTATTTTCTTCTTTTTGTTGAAAAAATAGTAAGTTTTTTTCAATTATTAACCTACTTAACATTTCTTGAATAGTTTCTTGTTTATAAAAATTATTATTGTTTAAAAATTGACATCATTATAACTAATTTTTAAGTCGTTAAAGTTTCAAATGCTTATAACTCAAAAACTTTTCGCTCAAATTTTGGTGCAGATAATCGGTTTTTGCAATAAGGGTACGATATGCGAATATGCAAATGCATATAATCCGGTCTCTAGTTATGAGATACAGTCCGCTGACAGACAGACAGACAGACGGACGGACGGACGGAGAGCGGAGGCTTAATAGGGTCCCGTTGGTCCCTTTAGGTACGGAACCCTTAGAAGACTAAACCATGTATTACATCGTATGTATTTTAGTAGGGACGACAACAGTAGGTATATGGAGGTGCAATCACACTTTTATTATCTCTCGCCCATTTATACTGAGTATGAACATAAAGCCGTATGCATACTACACCGAAAGACGCCATAACTCAGGTAGCTCCTGAAATATGAAACGCAATTAAATACCGTAGTATCTTACCCACTATAAACAGAGACATATGGATATTGTAGCTCTTAAGGCAGCGCATAAACGGGCTAGATTTTCAGCAATCTCCAGCTGCAATAGTGTGCCGCCAAATTATCGTGTCCATTTCAGCGTATAAAAAACTCTTCGGGCTATTTCGCTCGGCTAATGCTAGACACAATAATTTACTTGGTAAATAAAGAACAATAAAAATAGTACGAATAATTTCATACTTTAGTCACGGATTTTCCCGTTAGGACATAAATGATTGATATTTTTAGAGACTAAAAATTTGAATTTTTTTGTAGACTGCCTCGTTTTTCAAGGAGACCTTAGAGATTTAGTGCTGTTATTATCCTGGGAGAGTACATAAAGCCGTTGGTTCTGACTTCTAAGCTCTACCTCTCCTCGGCCATGTTTTCTAACAGTGTGTGTTGCCGGTGATGATGACTTACGGATGCGAAACATTGTCGCTAACATGCATCTTAGGCTGCATCTTCACTTACCATCAGGTGAGATCGCAGTACAACGCTAGTCTATATATTAAAAAAAACTATGGGTCTCATAAGAAGGCTCAGGATCGCTCAGCGGGTGTCCAAGGTGCTAGGAATATCCCTGCGGGATCAAATCACAGCAACTTTTATAGCCCGTTTATGAGCTTCACAGTGAAGGTGGGTGCATGAAAACAATGTGTTTCAGTAAATATTTGAAGACTTACTGCCGGTTTTGTATGTTGTATGGTAAGTAAGTTTTGTATATTAGTCTTGCATCATAATTTTTTATTTAGCGTAACAAAAACGCTTTTATGTCAATGGCATAGAGACGCTAATGGTGCGGCATGTGAATGTGTACTAAAGGCGTGTATATTTTGGTGCATTTTTAGGTATCTTTGCTTATAATTGCATTAGCTCGTAGTTGCTCCATTGCTGGCTAAACCTTAGATAGATAGATAAAAACTTTATTGCACACAAAAAAGAAACAAAATTGAATATGTCTTGAAACTACGCATGGAAAGGCGGCCTTATTGCTAACAAAGTAATCTCTATCAGGCAACCATTGGTGACAGAAGTGAAATTAGGTGTGGTGTGTAGTATCGATCTAGCTTTTTTTTAAGAATTCTATCTGTGATAACTTGTTAATAGCTTTAATTTTTTTTTCCGTATTTATCAATTTACTTCTCTTATTAGCTGTTAGTTATCCTTCTAAATCCTTACTAATATTATAAATGCAAAAGTGTGTTTGTTTGTTGACTTGTTGGTTTGTTGGTTCGTCCTTCAATCACGCCGCAACAAAGCAACGTATCGACTTCATTTTTTGCATGGGTATAGTTGAGGACCGGGAGAGTAACATAGGCTACTTTTTATCCCGGAAAATCAGAGAATTCCCGCGGGATTTTAAAAACTAAATCCACGCGAGTAAAATAAATAATTAAATATCAGCCAAGCTGAACGTGACTTGTATTCTCCTCTCCGTCGCTCCATCGCTGCGTGATTGAAGGACAAACCGAGAAGCAAACATACCTACTTCCGCCTTAATAACATTAGTAAGGATTTGGTCAAGTAAAATGAAGGAGCTGTGGATTCTCAATATTCGGATTGGTTTAGCGACCTCGGTGGCAGATTCAATATATCTTATCTAATGTTATTCCAGACTTGACTTCAGCGACCGGGAACGCGCTCGTTATAGATTCAATTAAATCTCGTGAGCATTGCCCGTCGAGAAATGCTACTCAGAATTTTGTAGTATTTCCATAAGAATTTATGTTTAGGAACTATACATTTAGATTGGCTACCAGGTGCTTTGGCCAAAAATGTAACCGCAGTGGCATGTTGCCAGATCCCCCGCGAGATGGACCGACGACATCAAACGAGTCACAGGAAGTCGCTGGATTCAGACGGCGCAAGACCGAGTCCTGTGGAGGTCCATGCAAGAGACCTATGTCCAGCAGTGGACGTCTAGAAGTTGATAAAAAAGAAGAAGAAGAGATGTAAGAATAAAATAGAAATATTTTTATTCAAACTTTTACAAGTAGGTACTTTTGAATCGTCGATGAATCTACCACTGGTTCGGAATGCCCTTCCTGCCGAGAAGAGCCAGCAATAAGCTCGGCGGTTGCTCTTTTCAAAAAAAAAAAAATTTTTTACAATAGGTAACAAAACTATGCTATGTATACAGTGTTTCCACAATGAAGTTTCAAAAATGCAAAACAATCCAATAATATGTTAAGACGGGCAGACAAAAGCAGACCCATTCCCGTTGGTGGCACCCGTTCACGAGCACGACGCATGATCCAGCCGTTACTTCGCTGAACCATATTTGAGGGAACGTAACAACCCGCACCACACGACACCACCACAGAAATGTTTAAAGAGAGCATGACATACTTAGGCTACCCATGTTAAGGCATCGAATTGAATACTAATATTAAAATACTCATTTTAAGACATGGCTGAATTTGAAAAACCTTAAACCACGCGAACGTAATTATTAATTTAAAACGTTCATAGGTATATACCTATATATGAGAGCAAAATCTTTAAAACCTTTTCCCTCTAATTAACCAAAAACTCGCAAACGGCTCCACATAATATTTTGTCTGACATCGTCAGCTCAAGACGGGGCCCCTTAATTAGAAACTCAGTTAATTAACTTAAGTAACGTTTCATAATTATTAATCTTTATGTAAACAATATATAAATGCGATAATACCGATAATACAGATTTTCTTCTTCTTTATCAACCGAAAGATGTCCACAGCTGGACATAGGTCTCTTGCATGGACCTCCACAGGCCTCGGTCTTGCGCAGCCTGAATCCAGCAGCTCCCTTGCGGAACCCTCCGTGTGCGAGTACAACTCGCACTTGGCCGGTTTTAATCTATCAATACATGCATTTTAAAAATAAATCTAACTTTTAACTTAACAATAAACTTATTTAACTTAATACCAACTTAACAAATGGGATCCAGAATTCGTTAAGTTACAGTTATATTATAAATACAGATATAGATAGATAAGAAGTAATTTATATCAGTCAATTTATGTTCAAAACCACTTAGCAAAGTAATTAAAAAGCTCCCAAGTTCCATCATCTGTACAGGCCCTTAAATGTGCAAATTAGTCCTAACGAGACAAATTGCTTATAATCTCCTCTCAAGTTTAATTAATTAAGATGAATGTTTGTCTTTTAATTAAATCATTTCGAGCGTGTATCGAGATTGGCAAGAGAACATTTTTTATCGACATGTGCAGTGAACGTTGCAGTTTTTTTAAATTTTTGGTATTATTTTTGGTTTTTAAGGTAATTTTTCTTTTTCTATGATACCTTAGTTTTTCAATAGAATAGGAAAGAATATTGTTTTATTCAAATAAACTAACTCTACAAAGTGCTTTCGAATCGTCAAATGAATCTACCACTGGTTTGGAATGCCGTTCCAACTGAGAAGAACCAACAAGAAACTCGGCTGTTGCTGTTTTAAAAATAAAATAATATGTAATAACAATATTATTTTGCTGTATATATGCATTCCCTTTTGCTGTATATATGCATTCCCTAATTGGGGGCATTTTAAACTATGCCCAAAATACGGGACGTCCCGGGAAATTCGGGACGTCTGGCAACGCTACATATAACCCTTCTCTAAGAGGTGACCTGCGCTCAGTAGCGACCTGGTGATGGGTTTCTGATGATGATAACGATGAATTTTTTTAGGATGGATCTTCCAACAAACGCAATGACAACCTTCTTCAATTTCTATCCAACCTCAACGTGAAACCACCTTACATCGCAATACTCTATCCGCAAGGCAAAAATATAGAAGAAACCAACAAACGTATAACATCTGAAGAAGATCTAACTAACGATATAACTCCAGAAATAGATTCCATGGATCCACCACATGACCAGAAAGCTTACTTGCTGTATCATTTGTTAAGGGTAAAGTATTTATTTATTTATTTAACTCTTTATTTGCACCAAAACAACAACAAAGAAAAAAAAATATATAAGACGAGACAAAAGTTATGACACAAAAGGCGGCCTTATCGCTTAGTAGCGATCTCTACCAGGCAACCTTAAAGTATTTACTTACAGTTATTTTTGACGACTTCCCTGGTGCAGTGGTGAGCGCTGTGGTCTTATAACTGGGAGAGCTCGGGTTCGATTCCCGGCGGGGGCAATTTGGGAATTTATAATTTCTAAATTGTCTCTGGTCTGGTCTGGTGGGAGGCTTTAGCCGTGGCTAGTTATCATCCTACCGTCAAAGACTTGCCGCCAAGCGATTTAGCGTTCCGGCACGGATGACGTGTAGCAAACCGATTATAGGGGTATGGATTGAATCTACACTGCCATACCCGTTCCAATTTAGCCCGATACCATCTTAGACTGCATCGTCACTTACCATCTGGTGAGATCGCAGTCAATGACTTCTTGTCAACGAATAAAAAAAGCTTTTAGAAGGGAATTTTCGTGGAGTCATGTAGTACCTAGTTAGTAAGTATTTATTTTAATCCCGCGGAAAGCTTTTGTTTTTCCGGGATAAAAAGCCTATATCATTATGTCCACCACTTCACTCATGCAATAATCACGTCTATCCGTTATACTCCGTTGCTCCGTGATTGAAGGACAAACAAAACTTTCTTATGTTGACATTTTTTTTTATAAAGAAATATTAACCAAGCAAAAGTTGACTAATATTCTCCTCTCCCCTCCAAAGAAGTGGACAGCACAAGTGCGAGGAGTGGGTATGAGTGGTATGACAATAGTGCTACGAGTGGAGTTCGAACCTGCGACCTCTTTCAGTCCGCACCTTTAACTGTTGGGCTTTTGAGGCTTAATATCTTTTTTTTTTTTAATAATATTCGCCAAGCTGAACTTGACTTATATTCCCCTCTCCCCTCCAAATAAACGAAAAACTTGTGCTACGAGTGCGTACGACAATTTTATTGTACAATGAGTTGGGTTCGAGCCAAATTAACCAAGCTGAACTTGATTTATATTCCCCTCTCCCCTCCAAATAAACGAAAAACTTGTGCTACGAGTGCGTACGACAATTTTATTGTACAATGAGTTGGGTTCGAGCCAAATTAACCAAGCTGAACTTGATTTATATTCCCCTCTCCCCTCCAAATAAACGAAAAACTTGTGCTACGAGTGCGTACGACAATTTTATTGTACAATGAGTTGGGTTCGAGCCTGCGACCTTTCAGTCCGCACCTTTAACCGTTGGCTTTTTAGGCTTAATATTAGTAAGAAGCTTACTTCTTCTATAGTAAGAAGTAAGGTATTAATAAGACTACTTCTTTTCCAAAGACGACTGAAGAACGCGAGCAAATAGATCCAGAAGCGGCAAGAAGTTTCGAGCAAACCAAATACGTGCTACGCCAAGCGTTACGCAAGAGATGCAACAAATTAAACTCATGTTACCGCAAGTGCCCCAAGCCCAAGAAATTGTACATAACTTGTACCGTTGGATGTCAAGAAACCTACGATGATTACGACGTATGCGAGACTGTGCAAATCTGTACCACTAACAAATCAAAGTGTGGAAGAACGATGCCACCGAAATGGTAACGCCCTAGTAACGCTGTTAGTAAATAGGATGGAAATAAAATTGATCCATACATTGGGTGATCTTTTTTGATTTTTCAAACCCCTATGGATTTTTTAAGCTATTGTATTGCTTCTATCGCGGGCCAGCGTGGAGACCGAATCCAGAAATTCCGTAACGAAAATAACCTGACACGGGACTCCTCTACGGTGAGCCGCTAGATGGCGTTGATAAAAAATGCTATGCAATAGCTTTACCGCGGCAGTCCCCGAGTGCCACACGTCTTTTTAATTTTCAAAAATCCTTTCTTAGCGGATGCCTGCGTCGTAACAACTCTACTCTCTAATAAAATCTGTATGTCAAACAGCCCAATCTGTCCAGTTTGATAGATCAGTCAGTCAGTCAGACACCTTTTATATTTAGACTAGCTGATTCCCGCGACTTCGTCCGCGTGGAAAAAGTTTAGAGTGACTTGCTACTATCCGCGAGAAGTTATGTCCTCTATCTCTGATAATATTTAATAGATGTTCACCAAAATTGAATAAAATATTTCTAACAGTACACAGTTTATAATAAAAAAAGAATTACCAAATTCGGTTTAGATTTGACGAAGTTATGGAGCAAATCAACAAAAACTTTCATCCCCTATCCCGGATAAACCTTATTCAAATTCAAAATTATTTATTTCATGTAGGCCAACTTGTGGCTCTTATGACAAGTTGTAAATTTCAGGATAAAAAGTATTCTGTATATTGACCCGGAGCAACAGCTACCACTGAACCAATTTTGATTCAAATCCGTTCTGTAGTTTTCGCGTGATGCGCGCACTGACAGACTGACAGACAAAAAATTCAAAAAAAAATTGTTTTGGGCTCAGTATCGATAATAAAACATCCTCCAATTAAAACTGTCAAAACCAAAAGGGAGAGTTACGATTTTAGCAGTCTAAGTAAGTATGTATGTATGTAAAAAATATAATATTACATACGTTTTACAAAATTGAATCAAAAATCCAAGAGACACCTTTGAATAGATAAATATGTCAGAGCTTCCTTGCACATTTACGCCGCTCGCAAAAATATTGTCACCGAAAATTTTTCACAATCTCATCCTATCCTCTTGACATGCTCTAATCCATTAAGCAATACGCCGAAGAGTATACTTAGCATTTTCGTGTTATGCAAAAGTTCGAGATGCGACGAAGTGGTCACCAACTTTGTCAAAATAAAATAGCATAAAAATTTTACCATCCACACTTTTCAAAGACATGCTCTTTTTTCTTTCCAGAGAGATTCATATCGTATATATATATATATATTTTATTAGTTGTCACTGCTATTTTAAAATATAAAATATTACTTTATTCATTCCGCTATTATAGTTTTGTTTGTTTTTTTATCTTATCATATTATTAGCACAGGCATGTTTTATAATAACATCCAGGAAAGTTCGGCACTGAAGCTGAAGCACAGTTAGCGTAGTTTAGCTTCAGAAGCTACATTATCAAATTAATTAAACCTTAAATTAAAGGGATGCCCCGCCCTTATAAAATTATAATGTAAAAGTAGTGCTTCATTTTATTTTGGTAAACAAATTATTCTTTATTCTTATTCTATAAAAAGACTAGCTTTTGCTCGCGGCTTTGCTCAATTTAAGTTCGATTTTTCAAACCCCTATTTTACCCCCTTAGGGGTTGAATTTTCATAAACCCTTTAGTGTGCGCCTACGTCATAAAAGGAACCAACTGTAAAAATTTCAAGTTTCTAACTTCAGTAGTTTAGGCTGTGCGTTGATATCTCAGTCAGTCAGTCAGTCAGTCAGGACTTTGAATTTTATATATATAGACAAGACAAGGCAGACAAAATTGTTTTATTTATCGAGGCTAAAATAGAAAACAGAAAAAATTCATGCACATTTTTAATTTATCTCTGTGGATACCATTACACAATGTGTAAAAACAAAATTAATGTATTTCTTAATGAAAAAGTAGCATGGTAGCTTTGCTTCAGATGCAGACTGTACATGATAGGTGATTCATTTATTTTATTTTATTGATAAGCTACATAGGTCTTGTAACACATATGTTTAAAAAGAGCAACTGCTGAGTTTCTTACCGGCTCTTCTTAACAGAATCTGCTTTACTAACAGTGGTAGAGTCATGACTTGTCATAAGAACTGGTTAATACTAACATTTATAAAAAAATTACTGTTACTATTAGCCACAGGTCGTCTTATGTGAAATAAATAAATGTATGAACTTTTAATTTGGTCCATTATTTTGACAGCGAGTTCGTGACATATAGCTTCTCCCTTCTCCCCTCGTGAAATAGAATAGCTTCCTTTTTAGCTTCAATCTGATCAACGAAGCGTGCTCTCGAAGAGTCAGTGGCTTCTGAGATTTCGATAAAATATTTTAAGACACTCAAAGCGCGCCGAGACGCAGGAATGCCTCAGGAATGTCTTGGAAAATTCTGCTTTCAGGTGTAGGGTATCCATTTTATTTGAAAAAAATCTACGTACACAAACTGTCATATTTTAATTTTACTTAGGGAACCGGCTCAGGCAAAGCAATTACAAATAATTCTTACTAATTAGTACGGGTTCTTAGCTCAAGAAAATAGGAAATACGGTCGCATCGGGAAGAAAGCATAAAACTGGGCATGCATATAGCTTTGGCATATATGACTCAATATAGAAGTAGAAACACGTCGAGAAAAATAAAAATAACATGGGATAGTTCTTTTTTTGTTTTGCTATTTTTCAGCCATCTACAATCAGTCCATCTGTGACTATAAGTAGATTTGATATAGGTCACTCCACCAAGAAACTCTTAATTATGCAACTACTGGCCTATATGTAACATGGGATAGTAAGTATCTACTTATGAAAATTAATCCTCGATATGCCTCGAAACGAAAAACGAACTGAAAATTTAATTAGCAACACTCACGCAAAAGATATTAAAATCAACGTAAAATTAAACCTCTTAATCAGGAAATAATTAATACAGATGATTAAAATTATTGAAGCGAATATTCGGCGAACTCCGTTTCAGTTGAATATATTCGGAAGAGACGCGGCGATAATCGTAGGAATATGGCGTTTGGGAAATCTGTTTTGGAAATATCGCTCTTTATTACTCTCTCTCTGGTTCTAGTAAGTACTTTTTGCTTTCTTTCTTAGCTACCGTTTTTTAATAGCCAATTTTAAATACACAGCTTCTTATTCCGTATCAAGCACAAGTTCGATCGTGCATGGAGTACTGCAGCCATTTATGGGATGGCTCTGCCAAGTACCAGCTCGCTGCTCTGGATTCGGTGGTTTTTTTTTAATATTTTTAGCGAGAAAACGACCAATGCGTTGCCGGCTTTTTAGGAATTTGTTGGTCCGCCCCTTGAATAACCCCATGTTGTAATTCAGTGGGAACACCGTCACAGGAAGTTGGTTCCATAGTTTCAAAGTATGTGAAAAAAAAAGATCTGGCACACCGGGTGGTCGAAGTGCTCCAGGCACCCAGGTGGTGAGGGTGAAATTGTGTTCGGTGGCGAGTGGTGCGGTTGTAGAAGACGGTGGAATAAGGTCAAATAGCTCTTCAGAACACTCCCCGTTATATAGATGATAGAATACGCAAAGAGAGCTTTCATCTCTGCGGTGCTCGAGGCTTGGCTGCGGTGGTTCGACGTGCCAGAAGACTCATAGGCCACGAATCGCTGGTTAACTCCAGACTCCAAAATCTGGAACATCGGCGCGAGGTTGCCTGTCTATCGGTGTTCCACAGGACATATTTCGGAGAGTGTGCTCAAGAACTATTCAATCCACCATCACCTTTCTACCACCGAACCGCAAGGCATCGCACGAATCTGCACCGCTACGTGGTCGAAATTCCACGATCTCGCACCAAGCGCTTTGTTTCCTCGTTCCTAATACGCACGCAAAAATTTGGAATGCCCTTCTGGCTTCCGTTTTTCCAACTAACTATAATGTGGGTGTCTCTAAATCAAGAGTAAATAATGCAAAGTGAATCTTCTGTAACTCTAGGTATTAGGTAGGTACTATTTTGTGGTATAACTCAATTTTTTTCCAGACCCAGCAAACTACCGAAGCAGCAAGACGGGACCCCTCAGACCTTCTGTCCTTATTGACCAATAAGCTGCATCCACATAAGCGACCCCTCATCATCGTGATTGGCAAAGATGCTCCTCTTAAGAAGGACAGAGCTCGTGTGGATAAAGCCTTATCTTCAGACACGAGTGGTGAAGCTGTTCATCTGATGCATCATCTGATGGGACATGACCAGGTAATACAAGCCTCACTAGCCCAACGGTTAAGATGCGGACTGAATAATGAAAGGTCGCAAGTTCGAACCCCACCCGTTGCACTATTGTCGTACCCATTCCTGGCACAAGCTTATGCCGGAAAATTAAAGAGTTCCCGTGGGATTTTAATACTAAGTAAATACATGCAAGCAAAGCCGCGGGCATCAACTAGTATGGATGGATGGATGGATGGATATTTGTTACTCTTTTACATAAAAACTACTGAACCGATTTGGCTGAAATATGGCATATAGATAGATTTTAGTGTGGAATAACACATAGGCTCCTTCTTATCCCGGAAAATATGAGAGTTCATGCGGGAATTACAAAACTTTAATCCACGCGAACGAAGCCGCGGGCATCAACAAATAGGCTATTATATTTTACTCTCGAAACAAAATTAATATGACAGATATTATAACCAATTTTCCTTAATTTGGTTTTTCAACTATTTTCTTGTTCGAGTATTTGCTTGCACATTTGCAGCCAAAGAAGAATGTCCTATCATTCAAAAAGAGTACAACTAAGCCGTATCAACGAGATGAGACGAAGAGGCAGCGGTACAGAGCGATGAGGCTCAAAGAAGAAGATGTGGTACTTCAAAAAGAAGATAAGAACGTTCTGCGATCACCCATCGTGAAGAAACTGTTGAGAATTTCTAATAGGTAAGTTACTTTTTTTATATGTAAATACGATCAGTAGTTTTTGCGTGAACGAGTAACAAACACTCACACACACATAGATACTGATACAAACTTTCGCCTTTTATAATATTAGTGTGATTTTTGATATTCATAAGCACTTTTGTTAGTCAGAATTGAAGAAATAAACATTCCTCCTGAGCACATTCGGTGAGTGTGCTCAGGAGCTCTTCGACCTTGTCCCCCCTTCACCTTTTTACCACCGTACTGCAAGACATAGGGAGAGCTTCCATCCCTACGTCGTTGATATTCCATCTACCCGCACTAAGCGCTTAAGTCTTCATTCCTGATCCGCACGGCTACGCTCTTCCAAGATATGTGTTTCCTAACACGTAAAATTTGGGTATCTTTAAAACAAGAGTGACTAGGCATCTCCTAGGCAAACGCGTCACACCTTAGACTACATCATCACATTCCAGGTGTAATAATGGTCAAGCGTGTGCCTATAATGTATTAAAAAAAACAATACAATACTACTTATACAATACAATGCAATAAGATGGGTTTAACATCCAATTTTCCGTAGAGTTACATTTTTTTTTTTTTTTTTTATTCGATGACAAGATAGCCCTTGCAGATGCAGTCTAAGATGGTAACGGGCTAACTTGGAAGGGATATAGCAGTGTAGATTCAACCCATACCCCTAATTGGTTTCTACTCGCCATCGTACGCCATCGCCATTTTTAAACTTTTATCTTGCCTTACCAATAGTTTACGATGCAATGCCAAGGACGAGTGCCAAGATAAATGCAACAACAAATTCCACGGTCTAAGGGGGAAGAAATGTGTTATACAGTGTGAAATTAAATACGTTTGTGAGGAAGAAGAGGAAGAGAAGGACGAATGTAACGGTGAAAACGACTCGTGTAACCAGTCTGAAGAACAGAACCCAAGCACGAGAGGTGTGAAGTTGTCAACCGAAGGAACTGAGTGCAAGCGATGCTAAATAAATGTAGTATGAGTTATTTATTGGTGTTTCATTTTTGACGACCTCCCTGGCGCAGTGGTGAGCGATGTGGTTTTATAACTGGGAGGTCTCGGGTCCGATTCCCGACGGGGTAATTTGGGAATTTCTGAATTGTCTCTGGTCTGGTCTGATGGGAGGCTTAAGCCGTGGCTATTTACCACCCTACCGTCAAAGACTGGGAGGTCTCGGGTTCGATTCCCGTCGGGGCACTTTGGGAATTTATAATTTCTAAATTGTCTCTGGGGTCTGGTGAGAGGCTTTAGCCGTGGCTAGTTACCTACCGTCATACACGTGCCGCCAAGCGATTTAGCGTTCCGGCGTAATGGCGTGTAGAATGTAGAAACCGATTAGGGGGTATGGGTTGAATATACACTGCCATACCCGTTCGAAGTTAGCCCGCTACCAACTTAGACTGCATCGTCGCTTACCATCAGGTGAGATCGCGGTCAAGGAGTATCTAGTCAACGAATAAAAAAATTAGTGCTTTATTACTACTTCCATGGCAACATGCCATGGAAACCATGTCATAATGACATTTATTGTTCCTAAGTTCAGCTAGAATCTATGGAGAGTTGAGCTGACATAATGTCAATATAATGTCAATAAATACACTCATAATAATTTTAAACGAGTACCTAAATATCATAGAATTCCTTGTAGAATTCACATGAATTGTTTTTCTTATACTATGCAATTATCATCATGTTACTATTATAATTTATATAACGAATATAGATTCCATTTATATCCCAGATTTAATATAATTTGTAATAAAAAAATATTTCTAAATCAATATAATTTATAAGAACTGCAAAAGTAATTTTAGCTTTAGATCAGCATTGCCTACTCGATTTTTCTTGGATTTACATGGATGTATTCCAAGAGAATGTAATCACTCCTTACATACAATATTACATAGATAAATTATATGTAAAAAAAAGGATTGATTATTATGGATTCTCCGCCAAAGGTAAGATTTTATAGCAATTTCTTATATAACAGGTTTTATATTTTTGACCGATTTCGAAAAAAGGAGGAGGTTTTCAATTCGTCAGAATCTTTCTTTTTATGTATTTTCCCCGGTTACTCGAAGACGCCTGGACCGATTTGGAAATGTTTTTTTGTTTGAAAGGGTATACTTCCCAGGTGGTCCCATTGTCATCAGGTCAGGATCTGATGATGTGATCCTGGCGAAATCGAGGGAACTCTTCAAATTTTATAGGCACAATTGATAATACTTTGTAGTGGCGTTTGAAGTGTGTTTTGTAAAAATAATTTTTACGTTTAAATGATTATAACAAAGGCGGGTTATGATTTTAGCAGTCTATCTGTGTATGTACTCGTAGGTAGGTAGGTATGTGTGTATGTACCTATACATCTAAACTACTGAACCGATTTTGATGAATGACTTTTTTATTTATTTATTTTATTTATTTTTATTTTTTATGTACATATAAATATTTACAAAAGAAGATATATTAGAAGAAGTATACATAGATGAAGCTTATCTCTAAAAAATTTCCTTTAATAAGTTTTTCCTGTTTAATAAAAATAATTTATTCATTTTCAAGGATAACGAAAACAAAGCAGCTCGCTTAGAGGACGAATCTGTAAGAACTACTCATCTATTACCTATATTACTAACTAGCTGATGCCCGTGACTTCGTCCGCGTGGATTAAGTTTTTCAAACCCCACGAGAACTCTTTGATTTGATAAAAAGTAGCCTATGTCACTCTCCCGGCCCTCAAATACGTCTACCCATGCAAAAAATCACGTCAATCCGTTGCTTTGTTGCGGCGTGATTGAAGGACCAACCAACGAGCAAACACACTTGCATTTATATTATTTTATTGTTAAGTATAATGAACCACTTTAGTCAAAAATGTAATGAGACTTTTACAATAATTGAAAATATTAGAATGTGCGAAAGAGAGGGATGCAAAGGTAAACTAGCTCTTAACTACTCACTCGAAAAATACTCATTCATCGAAGTCAGGGAGAGAACCAATGAAAAGTATATTTTAGTTGGCAAAATAGGTACGTACTACTAGAATATCATTACCATTTATATTCTAGTTCTGATTACCGTTAGCTTTGACAATAAAGCGTGCATGCATACCATGCAGCGCGCGGCCGTACCTACCTACCTGCATTGTTTCTATTCGGGTGCAGCGTTTTGGAAATTTCGAGATAAATCATTTTGACCGCTGGACACCTTTGTAAATCACCGCCAAAATTTGCGCTACATTTCCAAATTTTCGTTGCCATTTCCGTGAACTACCCACACCGCGCCGGTGTTGTGTTAACTTAGTTTATTTATTAAACTAGCTTCGTCGGCCCCACGTTGGGCGCCAAATGTAACTTCGTCGGTTTGTGCCCCCACGTTGGGCGCCAAATGTAGGGAATTGTTGGTCGACGAGGTTGAGCTCAGTCAAAGAAAAAACGTGGCGGTCGGTCGTTACCGGTTTATTTTAATCAAGTACAGGAGCTTACTACCAAATTAACTTTAGAGATTGTTCAAAGTGTTCAGCTTTCGGAATCCTCTGTCCCATCCAGGTGGAAGCAGAGATTCGGACCACTTATACTTAGTATACTGAAGAAGTCGCTTTCAATACTGTCCCAGCAAGGTGTAAGCATATGCCACGAAGTCGCAGTAGTGCGAATAGAATAATTTTACATTGTTTGATTGGCCTATATCATCATACCGCGAGTTAATAGTCGAGTGGCGCCATCTAGTTTGCGGGTTGGGTATTAGAGTCGGTGTTACAGTTTTTTTTATATTTTTTTTTAATTCCAGGATGACGACATATCTTCCCTATGCACTCTGGAGCTGGAAGTGAACAAGTACCTGGACAAGGAGTCTTCTACCGCATACCACGTGTATCCTGGAGTGGGAATGAACGATTATGACTTCACAGCTGAGAGACAGAATCTTTATTCCACTAAGTATGAATGATAATCGCATCTTCTTCTTCCTATACTGCCCTCTTTAAGCTATGACATCTTTAACCTTAGTCGTTAAGCTTCAATAGCCCAACGGTTAAAGGTGCGGACTGAAAACTAAAAAGGCGCAGGTTCGAGCCGCTTCCGTTACACTATTGTCGTATCCAATCCTAGCACAAGTTTTTTGCTTATTTAGAGGGGAGAGGAGAATATAAGTCACGTCCAGCTTGGCTCATATTCTTTTTATAAAAAAAACAACTTTTTCCTACAGATGTCCACAGTTGGACAACAACTCTGGTTGAAGTCGCCTCGATGATTCATTTGTAGTCCAACTAATTAAAGAGGGTCTAAGTCGTGTACGATGGTACAAAACCCTTCATCCCACTCTCTTTTTATATCTATATATATAAAATTCAAAGTCCTGACTGACTGACTGACTGACTGACTGACTGACTGACTGACTGACTGACTGACTGACTGAGATATCAACGCACAGCCTAAACTACTGAAGTTAGAAACTTGAAATTTTTACAGTTGGTTCCTTTTATGACGTAGGCGCACACTAAGAAAGGATTATTGGAAATTCCACCCCTAAGGGGTTTAAATAGGGGATGGAAGTTTATATGAAACTCTGTCATTTTTCAAGCTGTTTACATCAAAGTTGGTATTTGAGCTTTCAGTTAAAAATAAAGAAGTACGTGTGTCACAGTTTTTGAAAATTCCACCCCAAAATCTAATTCCACGCGGACGAAGTCGCGGGGTCAAAAGCTAGTCATGTTTATTGTATATCTTTCAGTGTAATAGAGTCCACCGCTCATCTGATAAAGGGATGTCTAGGAGCGGGCATCCTGGGCATGCATGAGGCTTACATGTATGGAGGACTCTGGACGTCTTTGGGCCTCACGTTGGTCGTTGGGTTCCTTGTTTCTTACTGTATGTGGGTAAGATTTTTTATTGCGAAGAATAACGGCTTACTGATCGAAAACGACAGCAGACAGCGACAATGACAAAACACAATTTTATGCAATACCCGTTTTTGCCCGTGGCTTCGCTCAAGTTAAGTTAGATTTTTCAAACCTCTGTATTATCTCCTTGTTCTTCTTCTTCTTAATCAATCGATAGACGTCCACTACTGTACATAGGACCTCTTGCATGGACCTAGGCCTAGGTCTTGCGCCGCCTGAATACAGCGACTCTATGCGACTTGTTTGATGTCGCATAGAGTCGCTTGTTATTTAAAATTGGCATGGTAACCATGGCAACCAAGGAGGTAACTTATCAAAGGTTTTATTTAAGTTTCGAACTAGCTTGCAAATGTAGAAAGCTGTTTTAATTTCCGCGCATTATTTGAGAAAAATACTATACAAGCCTTGGCCACAACTAGGCATTGATGGACTTACGTACTTTAAACGTTCGTTCATCAATGCCTCTTTTGCTGGCCGCGGCAGTAATGTCTATTTCATCTCATATTATTCCCCTAGATGCTAGTAAATTCAGCTCAGAAGATGTACGTGCGGCTGCGAGTGCCGCGGCTGTCTTATCCCGACTTAGCAGAGGTTGCCATGGCAACGGGTCCTTTGAAGCCTTGCAGGCGGTTCAGTAAGGCGTTTAGGTGCTTACCAACTTCGTACGCGAATTTTGTACTCAGGGCCGGTCTTACCAACGTAAAATAAGTCTTAATTTTGACAGATTTTCAACACATATAGTTCTTTCAATTAACGAAGGCACGTGGCTCATGTTTGTGTGTGTGTCGTATCTGTATAAGTGTGAGCGAAAGCTTGCTCGCACCTGACCGCTCCCACCTAGGTTCCTGGTAGGCACGCACACTTATTAAATCATATCATATTGATAGGATAATTCGTGAAATATTTTCGGCTAATTTTACACAAATCATTCCTTTCAGGTATTTAACAGATGTATTTTTATTTCTGAACTTCAATGGGACATGTTGTGTTTTTGAAATAATGATAGCGCAGACGCTTAAGCAAGTAAGTGTTTTGACTAATTCAACGCATAGATCGCATTGCGACTTTTTATCGCTCGATAAAGTATCATAATTAAAAAAAAAAAATTTTTCAGTGGCATTTCACATACTGTCTAAAGTTCCAGCCGCTCCCGCCTCCAATGATACCTTTGCATTTATACGTCAAAATGTAGGAAACCTGGTTGGTTTAGTAGTTAGCATATTCGACTACGGATGATAAGGTCCCGGGCTCGATTCCCGGAAAAAATATATTGGGTTATTCTGTCAAGAAATTGTCAATACTGTAGGTACTGAGAATTTCTCACGACTTGCAAGCCCAGAGTTAGGAGGTAACCCTCGTGCTTCGGAGAGCACGTAAAGCCGTCGGTCGTGCGCCTGTTCTCTCTCGCCAATAGTCCGGTCGTGTCAAATTTCCGGACTACGAGAGTGAGGGAATAGAGAGTGCACATGTGTGCACTATAATATCATCCGGGCAGATGGCTTTAATCTTCGAGGAAATTGGCCGCCGTGGCCGGATTCGGTCGGGAAGACTATTATTACATAAGTAGTAGGAAGCTGGTAAGACGCCAGTAAGTAAGTAAGACGGACGGCACTTAAGGGAATACGCCAGAATACGACTTTGTACTGAAAATTCCTTGGACGCAACAAACTTTGTACCTACCTACGGTGGCTACATAGTTTTTTGCGTCCAAGGAATTTTGCACGGATATATATACTTATTTTTAAGCTATTGCATAGCTTCTATCGCGGGCCTTGAGCGTGGAGACCGAATCCAGAAATTCCGTAACGAAAATAACCTGATACGGGACTCCTCTCACCGTTAGATGGCGTTGATAAAAAATGCTATGCAATAGCTTTACCGCGGCAGTCCCCGAGTGCCACACGTCTTTTTTTTTATAAAGAATATTAGCCAAGCTGAACTTGACTTATATTCTCCTCTCCCCACCAATTAAGCGGAAAGCTTGTGCTAGGAGTGGGTACGGCAATAGTGCAACGGGTGGGGCTCGAACCTGCGACCTTTCAGTCCACAGTCCACACCTTTAACCGTTGGGCTATTGAAGTTTTTAATTTAATTGGAGAGACCAAGGCACTGCTGAGGTATTGAGGCTTCAAAATTTGACACTATTAGGTAGGTATAATAAATAATTTAATATCTTCATTTATTTATCAACTAGGTTTTGGCCGCGGCTTCAGTCACATTAAATTCGATTTTTCAACCAACTATTTTGCCCCCTTAGGGGTCACAAATTCTTCAACGGTAAATGAAAACACCGTGAAAAAACCTGCCAAAATGAAAATGGGAAAAAAAACAAAATGTATTATGAAGAGCTATTTGACCTTATTCCACTGTCTTTCTTCTACAACCGAACCGCTCGCCGCCGAACACAATTTCACCCTCACCACCTGGGTGCCTGGAGCACTTCGACCATCCGTTGTGCCAGATCTTTTTTCCACGTACTTTGAAACTGTGAAGTCAACTTCCTGCGACGGTGTTCCCACTAAATTACAACATGGGGTTATTCAAGGGGCGGACCAACAAATTCCTGAATGAAAAACCGACAACGCATTGGTGTTGCCTCAGGTGCTACAAATGTTCATGAGCGATCACTTAACATCAAGTGACCCGCCTGCACGTTTGCACACTAAAAATATAAAAAAAAAGACGTGTGGCACTCGGGGACTGCCGCGGTAAAGCTATTGCATAGCATTTTTTATCAACGCCATCTAGCGGTGAGAGGTGAGCGGTGAGTCCCGTGTCAGGTTATTTTCGTTACGGAATTTCTGGATTCGGTCTCCACGCTCAAGGCCCGCGATAGAAGCTATGCAATAGCTTAAAAATATTTTAACCCGTCTCACACAATTATGACAACGTCTATTCTTACAGGTACTAGCGTCGATGACAGACTACAAGTTGCCTTTAAATTATCTTATTTTGATTATCACGGTGCCCTTAGTTTCCTTATGCTTGATACGGAGTTTGAAATATTTGGCACCTTTTTCACTGGTAGCAGATCTGATTGTTGGTTAGTAAATTTATTCTTAACTAACCTATTTTCACCTTTCGTCATTCAATACGTCATTGCCCGAAAAAAACTTTCGTCAGAGTCGCGGTTACAGTAAAAAAATTATCATCAACGGTATCAGTATGATCACAGAATACCTAATACTAAAAACACTAAGTAATAGAATAAGCAGTTAAGAAAGTAAGAAAAGTTTTGTAACGGTAGAAAACGGCCAACTTGGAGTGAATGGATAGTTGTTTTGTATTGCCTTTCCCAATGACCTTTCATACCACGTTGGTTGAAATGAAAGGTCGTTGGCCTTTCCTAATAAAATCACCACTAGTTATAAGATAGATTACTTCATTTTCCAAAGATTTTCCACTCTTAAGTTTAATTCAGTTTAACTAGTATCATCTGTTGGCAAATGTAGAAACTACTTGACCACGACGTTGAGATACCTATGAAATATAATCATTCTCAACATAAAACTTGTTATAGAAGTACCACTTCTTATAGGAGTACACGTGTTTCTCGATAGATGGCACTATATCGGGCCTTCGTCTTAGTATTATAAAATAATTTAATTATTAATTCTTTTCAATCTAAATGTAATAGTTAGTCTACTATAAACCAACTTTATATTTAAGTTTTTACTCTAAAGATTAGTTTATTATTTTTACAACTGAGTTCCCCATAGTTACCTTCTGGCTCCATCATCAGATGTTGTAATAATATTGCATTTTCATCTGATGCATCGGCTAAACCGGGAACGGGGAAATGGTCCAATTCAGCTCAAAAGCTTTGGTTTAAAGTTTAAATAAACATACATAATATATAGGTTTAAAATTTCAGTGTTGTGTGTGCTAACAACAATGTGCTATAGCATATCCGTAGCGACAGACATACGCCATCGTCCTGCATGGAAGAGCATGCATGGTTTATTCCGCTTCCTTGGTATATGCATATACAGCATCAACGGCATTGGAGTCGCTCTGCCCATAGAGAATAACATGCGGAGACCCGTGTATTTCAGGACAGTTTTACAGTGGGGTAAGGCATCATGATCAATAGTTCTATACTAAGCGCAGGTCTCCTCTTAGGCCTCATTTACGGAGACGCGGGGCGTCGCGCGTTACGATGGGCAGCGCGGCGACACTGAATTCAAACTTATGGCGTTGCATGAGTGCGTTTACGGAGAAACAATTTTACATGCGTTGTTTTGAAATGGAGCGATTTTGCGGCCGAGCCCGCGCATGGTTACGACGCGTCTCACGCGGCGTTTATCGTGGCGGCGCACGCAGCGGCAATTTTCGATGAAACGACGCCCGCAGCGGAACTTTCTGCCAGTCTTTATTTGGAAATCGCACAGAGTGGCAGTGCCAGCCGCGGCGGGCACAGCGGCAGGCACCGCCACTCTTCCCGCCCCGCATTTCTATAAACAACATCGTATATTGCCATATTTTTGTGATTACGCGTGCGATGATAAGTGCCGCTTGACGCGCCGCCGCTCCGTAAACAAAAAAAACGTACGACGCGCCGCGAGAGGCCACGCCACACGCGACGCGCGACGCCCCGCGTCTCCGTAAATGAGGCCTTAGAGAAGGGTTATATGCCATAGTTAGGTCAGGGCACAGGTCTCTCCTTGAATAAGAAAGGTTAGACCATAGTCCACCACGCTCGCCAAATGCATATTGGCAGACTTCACACACCTTTTTTTTTTTTTTGGAACATTACCTTACATAATCTTTGGGAACATTATTAAGAACTGTCAGGCGTTCTTGTTTCCTCACGATGTTTTCCTTCACTGTTGCGATATATTATGATATTTTCAGTCATATTTACAAGTCAGAGGGCCAAAAACACGCCATATCCACCACATACCTACACTGCGTGTGAGTGGTGAGCGTTTGTGTATGTGTGTGTGAATGTATGTGTGTGTATATGTGTGGTATCGTAGCAGCCGAACGATTTTGATTTTTCTGTTTGAAAGGTGAATTAGTCGGGAGTGTTCTTAGCTATGTTTGATGAAAATCTGTCCAAGATGGCCGTCGCCACAAAATGGCGGATTACATATTTTTTTAAAACACCCTCAATACGGGTATCAAATTAAAGAGCTTGACTAGTAGAACTATACTTTATAATAAATTTGAAATCCAAGGTGGCCGCCACCACAAAATGGCGAATTAAACATTTTTTTGGTGGTACATTTATGACGTGTCATAAGAGCTACAATGTGGCTTACATGAAATAAATAAATTTTGAATTTGAATTTGAATTTTAAATTTCACATGTCAGGGGTGTTTTAAATGTTCAATTTACACTTGTTATTCACTAAGTCTTTCCTGAAAAATATTTTTTTTCCCCAGGAATGCCGTTCGTAGTGACCCTGGTGATGATAATAGGGTTCTTCGGCTACTGGGCGTGGGGTGAACAGTGCCACTCGCCTTTCACGGTACACATGCCGTCAAATACGTATGTAAACAAGTTTTCATGAATCCATAGGCTGAGATCTACAGAGCGTGCTCTGACTCAGCTCAGACTCAAGAGGTTAAAACGAGAGACAAATATGCTCTGACATAAATCTGTCTCGTTTTAACATTTAAAAAAAACTCTGTCTTGAGTCTGAGCCAAGTGAGAGTGTGGCCTATAGATTTCAGCCATGGTCTTATCTAATTTAAATAATATATAGAAGGCAAGGTGACTGACTGATTGACTGACTAACTGACTGATCTATAGACAAACGGATCAAACCACTGGACGGATCGGTCTGAAGTTTGACATACCTAGAGATAGCTGTTATGATGTTACCATCCCCTAAGAAAAGATTTTTGAAAATTCAACCCCTAAGGGATAAAGTAGGGGTTTCAAAAATCTTACTTAAACTGAGAGATGCCGCGGGCAAAGATTAGTAATATTATAAATGTGAAAATGTGTTTGTTCTTTGGTTTGTCCTTCTATCACGCATCAACGTGGATCGACGTGATTTCTTGCAGGATATATGTATGCAATGACACGGGCTACCTTTATCCTGGAAATTCTGAGTTTCCTCAGAATGTTTAAAACCCTAAACGCGGATAAAGCCGCGGGCAAAAGCTTGTAAGTACAGGATAAAATAATTTTATTAATAATAATAAAATTATTTATAACAGAATAACTATTAAAAGTTCAAAAAAAAATTGAAGAAAAAAAAAACGAAGAAAATTAGTTTTCTTTTACATTTTGTATGGAACGGCCTTTTTGATGATATCTCGAGTACAGATGGACTGATTTCGATGAAATTTTTTTACATGTCATAGAATAGTTGTGGGCTAGAAGAGCCCAAAAAAACAGTAACCTAACGCAAGCGGACGAAGTCGCGGGCAAAAGCTAGTAGTTTATGATTTTGAGTTCATATTTGCATTGTTCAACTCTTACAGGATCTTCACAATAATGCAAGGTTTTTTAGCAATCACTTTGGGAGTGACTTTTGCCGTACATTTTTGGGTTCCGTTTAGAATCATATGGCATTACCTCGGAAAGAATTACAAGACGTTAGTAATTATTATGCACCTACTAGCGACTAGTTGCCCGCGACTTCGTACGCGTGCGCGTGTCTTATTTTTCGGAATAAAAAGCAGCCTATGTGTTATTTCAGACTATAATCTATTCCTGTGGTAAATTTCAGCCAAATCGGTTCAGTCGTTACGGCGTGATTGAGTAACAAACATCCATCCATCCATACATAAATCCAAACTTTCGCATTTATAATATTAGTAGGAAGATAGTTTACTCGTTTACCCGTAGTATGATTTTTTGTTGCGCTCAACGCTAGAAGAGACAAGATAACGGCGATCTCACCTGATGGCAAGTGACGATGTAGTCTAAGATGTTAGCGGGCTAACTTGGACGGGGTAAGGCAGCGTAAATTAAACCTACAGATATGTATCCCTAATCGGTTTCTTCGCGCCATCGTACCGGAACGTTAAATCAAATCATATGTCAACCGCCCTGGCGCAGTGGTGAGTGTTGTGGTTTTATAACTGAAAGGTCTCGGGTTTGATTCCCGGCGGGGGCAATTTGGGAATTCACAATTTCTTGCCTCTGGTCTGGTGGGAGGCTTTGGTCGTGGCTGGTTACCACCGCACCGTCAAAGACGTGCCGCCAAGCGATTCATCGTACTAGCACGATGGCGTGTAGAAACCGATTAGGGGTATGGGTTGAATTTACACTGCCACACCCCGCCCAAGTTAACCCACTATCATCTTAGACTGCATCGTCACTTACCATCAGGTGAGATCGTTAAAGTCTATCTTGTCATCGAATAAAAAAAGATATTGTACAATTCCAGGAAACGTGGCATCTGGGAGCGTGTTTTTAGAACAATATACGTTTTTCTTATATCCTGTCTGTCCATTGCGTTTCCCAACATGGGCTCTTTGATGAGTTTTGTAAGTTATCTAGGCCTTTGGGTCTCATAAGAAGCCTCTGTACTTATACTACTTTACTTATCTATACTTACATCTATCTTCTTCTTCTTCTTTATCAACTAATGGACGTCCACTGCTGGACATAAGTCTCCTGCATGGACCTCCACAAGCCTCGGTCTTGCGCCGCCTGAATCCAGCGGCTCCCTGCGACTCGTTTGATGTCGTCTGTCCACCTAGTGGGGGGGTCTGCCAACACTGCGCTTCCCGGTGCGAGGTCGCCACTCCAGCACCTTGGGACCCCATCGACTATCAGCTCTTCGAACTATGTGCCCCGCCCATTTCCACTTCAGTTTCGCCACTCGCAGAGCTATGTCGGTGACTTTGTTTGGTGGACTAGACATCTATAGGTACAAATAAATAAAATTGAAATGCCTGTTTGTAATATCAAAATAACAACTTTTTACTAACTGCATACGAAAGTAAATACGGTACTTACAACAAGAAAACAATTTTTAAAATTTTTGTCAGTCTGTCTGTTTGTTGCCGCTAATCTCGGGAACGGCTGGACCGATTTTGACGGGACTTTCACTGGTAGATAGCTGATATTATCGGGCATAGTATAGGCTACTCGATCAATAAAATTCTATGATGAACGCAATTTTGCAGCTCGGCAACTTCTTCACGGCCTTCTTGGTCTTCATTTTCCCGGCGATAATGGAGCTTATGATAACATGGAATGAACCTAGAAAATTTATTCTAAGGTATTTATTTTTACGTAGGTAATATTGGGAGGTAGGAGAAAAAAAAGATACCGCCCGAATTGATAACCTCCTCCTTTTTGGAAGTCGGTTAAAAACCACTCCAATGTTTCGCTCCGACTTCAGAGCAAACTCAGGAGACGTTGACTCTACAATGCAATGATCATAGCAAAGGAATTTTCTTTTTCTTGACCATTTTTACGAACATTCTTCCTTACCTACGAATAAATAATAAGTAAGGAAGTCTAATTCAGACCAAAATCCACTCAAAAAATGGCCCTACTTCAACCAAAACGACGTATGATACGAATCATACGAATCACCTCCGAGGTTACAGATAGACATGCTTGGTGATCGGTTCAAATTCAGAACGAAAGCAATGATTGGTTCGCGCGCGTGCTGCTATGTATGCTATGATAGCTGAGTCATTGGACGATGTTATGAAATTTTGACGTGCAAGAAAAATGACCAACTGTTAACGTGCTATTTTTGTTTTTAATCCCCGCCTCTAACGACTTAATTTTAATCTCCATCCACCTCGGCGCAATTTTTGTAAGGGTCATTTTTTTAACGCAGTTAGACTTCCTTACTTATGATTTATTCGTAGTTCCTTACTAATCCTTACTAATATTATAAATGCGAAAGTGTGTTTTTTGTTGGTTTATCCTTCAATCACGCTGCAACAGAGCTACGGATCGACGTAATTTTTTGCATGGGTATATGTAGTTGGGGACCTGGAGAGTGACATAGGCTACTCTTTATCCCGGAAAATTAGGGTTCCCGCGGGATTCTAAAAACTAAATCCACGCGGACTAAGTCGCGGGCGTTAGCTAGTAATGCTATAATGGGAACTTATTTTTCAAGAAAAATTTGATGATCGACAGCATAATCAGGTAGTTACTTTATTTATAGTCTTTTTATTGTTTCAGGTTTTCGCTGTTAAAGAATCTAGGCTTAGTACTGTTTGGTTTATTCTTAGGTGGAGGTGCATTTTACTCTTGCTAAATAAAAGATATTATTAAATAGACATATATACAGAGTTCTCTTTTCCAAAACACGTAGTTTGTTTTGTTTAAGTTTAGTTTTAGCTTAGCTTTTACATATCGTCGGGGATAGTGCAAAACCGCGTATGTGCCATTGGTAAAAACCGGGGATCTACACTAGTCACAGTTTTACAGGGGAAGATTAAAACTTTATAATTTTCTTATTTCTACGGCTATTGGGCTAATTTTTACACAGAGAGTATTAATTCATGTGTTCTACGAGTATGTATTGATAAAAATAGATATCTTTTAAAGTGATTAATTTAGTCACTACGACACTTACGCGGTTTTGATTTGACCACAAACGTATAAAAATGGATCTAATGTACTAATGCTAGTTACGCGGATTTGCACTATCCACGACGATATTTACCTACTTTGTTTTTGGATCGCGAATAAATTGTTAGTGATTTATTTCACGTTCTTTAGAAACAAAGTATCTACGTCTTATACTAATCATAAAACCTTCCTATAAAGACACTTGCCTGATAGATAAGCTACATTGTTTAAACAGAACTAAATAAAACTGGCTATTTACATATTTTATGTTATACGGTTGAGATAAGATTTAAACTGTTTCACGGTTATATGCGACAGAAAGGAAATCATAATATACTCATAATATACTAGCTTTTGCCTGCGGCTTCGCTCACGTCGAGTATATTTTTTGAAAGTATGTCATGCTCTCTTTAACATTTCTGTGGTGGTGGCGTGTGGTGCGGGTTGTTACGTTCCCTCAAATATGGTTGAGCGAAGCAATGGCTGGATCATGCGTCATGCTCGTGAAGGGGCGCCACCAACGGGAATGGGTCTGCTTTGTCTTCCCATGTTGACATGTGTTGGATTATATGTATTCCATTTTTGAAGCTTCACTGTGGAAGCACTGTATACATAGCTTAGTTTGGTTACTTATTGAAAAATTAATTTAATTTTTGAAAAGAGCAACTGCTGAGTTTCTTGGCGGTTCTTCTCAGCAGAATCTGCATTCCGAACCGGTGGTAGATTTATGACGTGTCATAAGAGCTACAAGGTAGCCTACATGAAATAAATAAATTTTGAATTTTGAATTTGAAACCCCTATTTTATCCCCTTAAGGGTTGAATTTTCAAAAATCCTGTATGCCAAATTTCAACCCGATCCGTCCAATGGTTTGAGCTATAGGTACGTTGATAGATCAGTCAGTCTGTCCTTCACTTGTCCAAGATACTTGACTGCGATCTCACCTGATAGTGAGTGACGATGCAGTCTAATATGGTTGCGGACTAACTTGGAAGGGGATGGCAGTGTACTCATACCCCTAATCAGTTTCTACACGCCATCGTGCCGGAACGCTAAATCGCTTGGCGGCACGTCTTTTACGGTAGGGTGGTAACTAGCCACGGTCAAAGCCTCCCACTAGACCAGACAGAGACAATTTAGAAATTATAAATTCCAAATTGTCCCCGCCGGGAATCGAACTCGAGACCTCCCAGTTATAAGTAAGTATATAGAAACATTTTTCTAATAAGTAGGTATTTGAGTTGAAGAGCAATACACAGTGGCGTTAATGAACACAGATTGACACAATGAACGTGCGCACTTGTCGAATTGAGTGGCACGAAGCATCGTTGTTATGGAAATCATTGGCACGTGGATTTCGTGCCAAATTATTTTCGACACCGAGGCAGTTATACCTAACTAGCTTTTGCCCCCGCGACTTCGTCCGCGTGGAATTAGATTTTGGGGTGGAATTTTCAAAACTGTGACACACGTACTTTTTTATTTTTAACTGAAAGCTCAAATACCAACTTTGATGGAAACAGCTTGAAAAATGACGGAGTTTCATTTAAACTTCCATCCCCTATTTAAACCCCTTAGGGGTGGAATTTCCAATAATCCTTTCTTAGTGTGCGCCTACGTCATAAAAGGAACCAACTGTAAAAATTTCAAGTTTCTAACTTCAGTAGTTTAGGCTGTGCGTTGATATCTCAATCAGTCAGTCAGTCAGTCAGTCAGTCAGGACTTTGAATTTTATACAGGGCGTCCCACGGCTATGCCACATGGAGGGGAAGTACCTTAAATATTGTAGATGGAACATTTTACTGAAAGAAGACTTCATTTTAATTTAAAAAACAATTTAAACTGCATTCATAGATTTTTAAATAATTGCCTGGTTGAGCCGGGACTCGAACCCGCTATACGAGAAAAAAAATTAACCTGTATCTTTATCATACCGATCGGAAGCCTTCATCGTAAGGATTATTTTTTGTTAAATAACATAGCATGAGAAATAAAAGGAAGACCATGAATTTTAGCCTTTGATGTAAAATTTTGTTCAGAAAAATGAAAAGCTGACATTGCAATTCGTAGCTCTGTTGCAGCGGGATTGAAGGACAAACCAATAAATCAACAAACAAACACACATTCGCATTTATAGGTAATATAAGTAAGGATTGTAAGGATAGTAAGGATCGGGAAATGATGCGTACTTCTCAAGTATTAGTTCATGTCAGTTGTATGTCGATACGCCAATGTCAGCTTTTCATTTTTCTGAACAAAATTTTACATCAAAGGCTAAAATTCATGGTCTTCCTTTTATTTCTCATGCTATGTTATTTAACAAAAAATAATCCTTATGATGACGCCTTCCGATCGGTATGATAAAGATACAGGTTGATTTTTTTTCTCGTATAGCGGGTTCGAGTCCCGGTTCAACCAGGCAATTATTTAAAAATCTATGAATGCAGTTTAAATTGTTTTTTAAATTAAAATGAAGTCTTCTTTCAGTAAAATGTTCCATCTACAATATTTAAGGTACTTCCCCTCCATGTGGCATAGCCGTGGGACACCCTGTATATATAGATAGGCACAAATAATACGACCATCACGTTGTACACTACCTTTATTATTCTTATTATAAATACTATAATGTATAATAGCTATAACTGATTATATCGGTGATATGCTGCAAAAATGTTATATCTCGAAAATATGACAGCAGTTTCAACTACATAGTACTTAGGTAATGTAGCAAAAAAATTTTATTTCATGCTATATGAAAACTAAACTATTTGTACATTTTCATCGATGTAAATCACAAAAGACTAGGTACTTTAAAAGCAAAAAATAAGATTTTGAAAATTGAGAAACCTTTAGACAAATTTTTTGAAAAAAGTCATGGTTTTTTGAGGTAAAACAGTATTGCAGCGAACGACCATTATTCTATACAAGAAGGAAACAACAATAAAATACACAAAGTAAATCGAAAGCCGTGATTTCCACACTAGGATTTCCTGTATTGTGGATCCCTGTATACCTACTTAAATAAAAACTACATAAGCTAGACCAGTAAAACACATCATAATAAGGCAATATCATTTCATTTAAGCAAAACATAATAAACTAGTTACATACTTAAATTAGTGCTTTTCTATAATTTATTCACCTTGAAGACGTCCACAACACGCTTCGGCTAGAAAGAAGATAATTGACAAACCCCATCCAAAAATCATCAGAAACATGCAAGCTTTAAAGTTATCAAAAGTGAGAGATTTACGTTTAACTTGGCCTTGTCTCTTCGTTAACTGTTTCTTGTGCCTTAGAAATATTGCATAGTTGCGTTGAGTCAAACCAGCTTCGACAGCAATACTTAAAACTCGATTTACAGGTTGAGCCAAAACAGAATGCTTCTTGAAATACATGACTGTGGGACTGTTGACAATTTTTTCAGGTACAATCTGTAAATTTTTTAAACCATTGTGGTCTATTATATGTTGAAAAACGATTTCTTTATTGATCGCCAGAACGAAATTTGTACTTTCACTGGAAATTCTATTTAATGTATCATTGGCTTCATCGTACTGTAGATTTATCCAGTTCTCATAAATATCTGTTTCATCTATATAATATTCCCGATACGTCACAAGACCACCGTATGGTTGCTTACTTTTTAACACGCTCTCAAAATCCGAGAAGCTGTCTTCGTAGTTTTCGTTTTTCAAAGAACTTATCAGGACTGCTTGGTACGCGTTTTTCACTATAAAGCAAAACCATATCCAAGTGTATACAATCAGTAAAAGCGGTCGCCTTTTGGGCATTCTCAATATTGGCATCGCTAAGAACAACGCCCATGAATAAAATAACAAATTCGCCCGAATAGGAGTTATTTTAACAGCTCTTCTAATTCTTCTCCACGTTCCGGATTTTGTGAAATAATTCAACAAAACAATTCCTGCAAAAATGAAGAATAACGCTATTCTTAGATTCGTTTGGAATGGACTCAAAAGTTTCTGCCACGCTGGCTTGACTACTGGTAATCTTGCTATCCAAACTATGTCCATGGAGTTGTACATGAAAGAAATCTGGAAGTTACCATATTTGTAGGGAGTTACTGGCAAGGAACAAACCGACACGTGCACACGGTCATTGAAAACGTCCCCCAAAGAACCAGTCCAATTATTGTTCTGAAATGACCCAGCGTCATTTCCTTCTATAGGCGTCTTTATTTCCAATGTTGCATTCAAAACGTTAGTTACCAGTTTAACAATATCACCGTCACCTCCAGAAGGTTCCATCGTCACATTATTCAAATACATAAATGGCGGCTGTTCAAAAGTAGACACAGTAAGTGGACATTTAAAAAAGTTTTTCAATCTGTCAGGATACAAATCTTTGTAACAATCATCGAATGCACATTTTTCCGTAATATTTAAGGTGTATGATTCGCTGGTTTTGCATTTCTCTGGTAGTACTATTGCGTATGTCAACGCCATGATTTCATCCATAGTCTTTGCTCTTAAATATATAACATTTATAATTAACAGTTTGGACAATTCTATAAATATTAATGACTCTTCACAATCTGCCTTATATGGGGATGTGCAAACGATGATGTACTTTCCTGAGTTATCATATTCTGATGCATCCAACCATTTAATTATATCAACTAACGATGCAGTATCTATGCCAAATATTATATACTGAGGTACAGGTAAGCGAATTTGAGGGATAAATTTTCCAAATTTCAATATCACCGATTGTTTGTAGTTACTCAAAAAGGATTCCATTGCAACCACATAATGAATAGTGTTGAAAACTATAAGAGTTACGTAACGCCAATCAAAATTATAATACGCAATTTTCGCTGCAACCCTTCCGATTTTTTCTAAAGCTACGTATTGCGGTACTAATAAATTAGCTGTGTGGTTACTCATAATTATTTCATTAACAGTAATTTTTATTGCTGTATGTTTTGATTTACAGTGCAGAAAAACTACTAAAGGTGCTGAAACTAAGTTGGTTGTATAAATACAACTGATCGTTGATTGCCGATTTACATGTGTCGCGTTAATGGTTTTTAAATTTCCGTTTCGCTGCAGTTCTCTCTGTCAATACTTTTAAATGCATGTCATTATTGAAATATTAACGATTTTAATATGTTAATGGTATAAATCAATAGCAAAATCAATTAGTAAACCTTATCACAGTATGTTTGTACCTTTTGAAATACATTTCAATAGTAAACAGAATAAACGATAAAATCCAGCCAATTATCAATATAATGTAACAACCTGTGAAATATATTAATTTAATCGGCTGATTTTCATCCGCCGATTTCTCCACAAAACCTGAGACGGTGTTATTCTTGAAAATCATTTGCGGCAATCCAAATTCGAGTAACTTTTTCAAAATCCGGTTGATAGCCATAGTGAAAGGAGAAAACTTTTTCAAAAATATACCCATAGGTGAACAGATAATTTGGTGAGGTAGAATGTATAAATTTCTGCCCGGTTTTTTTAAAAACTCTTGCACTGTGGCTAAATTTGCCGCCAAAACGTATTGCATTCCTTGTGTCAAATTCAACATTATAGATGTATATTCAGAACTCTTTCTACCTTCCCAATTTTCATAGACTGAAGGGGAGTCTATATAATACTCCTTTAAAGCTGGCCCTCCGCCAAAATGATAGCCTGCAGCAATAGCATCCTCTATACTCGAAAATTGTGATGGATAGAGGTCTGTTGTCAAAGAATCTATCAAGTGCACTTGGTAAAAAGTGCGCATTAAGAAACAGTACCAAATCCAAAACAACATCAAATACAGCACTGACATTTTCAAGGGGTATATAGTAATTGCCTGACCCATGCACATTTGCCATGACAAAAATATCACACTGTCAGGTAAACGGCCAGAATTTATATCATTACATATGGACGTGCAGAATTTAGTCTTAAAAATTAGTGCTAGAACAATGACGAATAAGAAAGAGAGGGCTAAAGCTATTCTAGCAACAGATTTAAATGGACGTAGGAGCTTGTAATACGATGGTTCAGGTATCGGAGGGTGGGTTACCCAAACTAAGTACGTTGTGAGGTAAAAATTGGACACTTCAAAATCCCTGTACCTCGCTTGAGTGATACTAGCTGATGTCATGGATATGTTTGCTAAATCGTAGTAAAGGTCACCTAAAGAGCCAACCCACGATCCATTTTTATCAAGATTGCCCCACCCATCTCCTCGGCTCGGCAACATAAGCACAAGAGTAGCATTTAATGCACCAATTATAATCCTCAACAAATCCCCATCAGCTCCCGAAGGTACTCCATCATTTATGTACATGTAAGGAGGTTGAAGGAACGTCGATACTATTATCGGGCATTCGTACATATTTTGGAATGGAAGAGGAAATATTCCAGCACAATATCTCGATTCATTGGTACAGGAGTTCCAATTTCTCACTTTTATTGGAGGTGTATTTTTGCATTCTTCACCATATTCGTAATAATAACCAGTTGTACCATTCTTGAATATATCGTTGATGAATATAACATTCATGATTCTATGGTTCCACAAAAATTCTATAGCGACATCTTCATCACAATCTTTTCTTTCATTGGATTGGCATACGATAATATACTGACCTGTGGTGTCAAAGTTTTGTGCCTGCATCCGCGTTAACGAATGTAGAATATTATCCAAATTGGTTCCGAATAAAACGAACTGTCTTGTCCTTATAGAAAATTCTGGATTGTACATATCGCTTGCGACTACCGCATTCTTTTGATAGGATCGTAGAAACGCATTGATGCCACACAGAACTGTCGTATTAAAAAGAACAATGGTAACAAATTGCCACTTGAAATTGTAAAACGCTACTTGGGCAGCACGTTTAGCCATTTTCTCTATGTTTTCGCACTCGTTTGAAGTTATGCCTGATATAATACTGTTGTATGTTGCCATGGCGTTCTGCGTTCGTGTTAAATTGAATAATATTAAACATGCACGACTTAATGTAGTCATGTAATCGGGTTATTAAATCAGGGTTGGGGCACAATAGGTGATTAATGTTAAGTAACCATATGATTGATTAAAAGATACGGCGCGCGGCGCTATTTTGGACATAATATCTACAAAAATCTATTACTTTCGTTCTTATTTATTTTTAAAAGGCTTACATAAAGTACAATGCAAGTTCTAGGAATAATGGTCGCTTACTGGGAGGACCGAAAAGCCTGTGGTCAGAGCTTTATATCTGCCCTCCTCAAGCTGTAAGTCGTTAACTAACATTTGGCCAAATACGATTTTTAATACTATCTTACTTAGAAAAAAATTCTCTATCGATCCATCTAATAGGTCATCTCCTTACTGCTGTAGTTTTTGATATAGCAATATGAAAAACGTCGTTTATTGGTAATCAAATGGCATCATTTCTTTATAAATTCGCGCTTTTTGTATTCCCGCGTTATGATAGTTAACGATACTCTTAGCTTTAGGACGGCAAAGATGATAATGACCTCCCAAAGATTATTGGTTGACTATAACAAAAGCCTGGATGAAGAAGAATACCCTGGCTGAAAAACCTCAGCCAGTGGTTCAACATGCGCTCCAGGTAAAGTTCAGAGCCGCAGTAAACAAAGTAATAATAACTCTCTTAACCGAATACGGTCACGGCGGCCAACCTCCTCAGAGGTTAGCCATCTGCGCGGGAGACCTTATAGAGAGAGTGAGGGAATAGAGAGTGCGCCTATATTCCCTCACTCTCATATTCCGGTGGAACGGAAGTCCGACACGACGAACGAACGAATCCGGCCACGGCGGCCAATCTCCACAGTAAGTATAGGAGAACAGTGCACAAGGTGTTCGCAAACAGAGCACCTCGACACATGAGTGCACCTGGCACTCTCTATTCTCTCACTCTCATAGTCCGGTGGAACGGAAATCCGACACGACCGGAGAGAGATCAGGCGTAGGACCAACGAATTTACGTGCTCTGCGAGACACGGGGTTGATTCACCACCAACTTCTAACTCCGGGCTAGTACTGACTTACTGAGAATTTCTTGACAGATTAACCCAATTACATTTATTGGCACAACCCGGGAATCGAAACCGGGACTTCGTCATCATGCTATATGTTAACTCTGTTCTTTATCAATTGATTGACGATTCACTGCTGGACATAAGTTTTTTGCATGGACCTCCACAGGCCTTGGTCTTGCGCCGCCTGAATCCAGCGACTCCCTGAGACTCGTTTGATGTCGTCGGTCCACCTTGTGGGGGGTCTGCCAACACTGCGCTTCTCAGTGCGGGTTGCCACTCCAGCACCTTGGGACCCCATCGACCATCAGCTCTTCGAACTCACGAAGTTACGTGCGCTTTACTTGTGGTTACGTCGTGTACGTGCACATTGCGTAAGTGTGCGTGCCTGTCAGGAGCTTAGGTGGGAGCGGGCAGGCGCGAGCAAGTTCTCGCTCCCACTTATACAGATACGACACTCACACAACCATGAGGCGCGTGCCCTCGTGAATTGAAAGAACTATACTTGTTTTATATTAAACTGTATCAACTTTTCGCCCGCCACTATACGTTTTCAAGGATGTAGCTTGTCGCGTATCATGTTCATCTTCATTTTGTAACGATTCTTGATTCGGAGGCAGTCAGACGTTTCTAGTGTTAATATGTGTTTATTTATTTATTATTAATTTATAGTGTAGTTTTTAAGAGCTGAAACCAATAATTTTTATTTATATAAGTAAAGATAAATATTATAGACACAATTATGGAAATGAATTCAAATCATGTAAGTTTTTATTTATTTATTTAGGTATTTCGTTTGAACGCGCGCTCAGTGCATATACAAATCCTTAATTTAATTTTGATTAATTAGCGCAATATGTTGATAGAAATTTGTTTCGTTAACCTTTAAGAAATATTTTTTTTTATTTAGGTAAGTAATATAATTAATATAAATTCCGTTGAATTTAACATTTTAATTGTTATAAAATCAAAAGTAGGTACCTACATTTTGCATAACTCTTTAAAATCAAAATGTGTTTCAAAGAAGTTATAAGATGTATGAAAATTCGATGTAAGTATTTACTTAAGTTTCACATACATACCTTTTAGAGTGGGGACCAAGTTAAACAGTTTTGAAAATCTCTCAAAAGGATTATAGGGTACCGTGAAGAAATAGGTATTACCATAAGGGCAAACAAAGGGCAACGATTGGTTTGTTAGTCCAAGCTTTCCTTCGTTTTAGGTTTAGGTTTAAAGAAATTTATTCTCCAAAAGAACATTTTGCTCACTTATAGAGAACTTAAAACTAAAATTTATATAAAATTACAAACATATGAAAAAACAAAAAATGGTGACTCCTAACAATAAAAATACTAAACACAATTTTTTTGAATATGCACTCTAAGTTTTTTTTTAAAGTTACAAAAGACTTTTGAGCTACAATCTCTTGAGGCAGACTATTATATAGTAGTGCTCCCTCAAATTGTATAGTTTTCGCACCATATGTTTTTGAGTTTTAAGACCTTTTAATCTTAAAAATGATCATCAATTCGTTCATTAATCATTCATTCATTCAGATCGGTTCATTTATAACGAGAAGATGCCCGCGACTTCGTTCGCTTGGATTGAGGTTTTATGGATTCCCGCGGGAACTCTTTTGCGGGATAAAACGTACGTAGCCTATGTGCTATTCCAGTCTATAGTCTATCTCTGTGCCAAATTTCAGCCAAATCGGTTCAGTCGTTGCGACGTAATTGAGTAACAAACATCCAAACTTGCGCATTTATAATATTATAATAATTAGGATAATAGAATTTCTAAATTGTCTCTGGTCTGGTCTGGTGGAGGGCTTTGGCCGTGGCCAGTTACCACCTTACCGTCAAAGACGTGCCGCCAAGCGATTTAGCGTTCCAACACGATGGCGCGTAGAAATCGATTAGGGGTGTGAGTACACTGCCATACCTTCCAAGTTAGCCCACTACCATCTTAGACTGAATCGTCACTTACCATCAGGTGAGACTGCAGTTAAGGACTATCTTGTCATCGAATTAAAAAAAATCTAAAACATATTCACAATCTGTTTTAAAAGATAGAGGAGAATACACAAATTAAGGTTAATTTTTCAATTTAAACCCGCTACGGAAAAAAACTTAAGTGTCAAATGTTTTAAAATGACTCTGATTAAATTGAAATGTAGTGTGGTAATGTGACCTAATATTTATATATATACTAGCTTTTGCCCGCGACTTCGTCCGCGTGACTTACTGTTTTTCCGGATTATAAGGTCATTTTCCTTGCCATCAAAAAACCCGTGCAATACAAAATGTATGAGAAAATGAAATTTTTTCATAATTATTTTTTTCGTGATTTTTTTCGATATTTTAGAACTTATTCTGCTATTCGGGACCAATATACCAAAAACCATGAAAATAGGTCTAGCCGTTCTAGAGTTATAAGTGTTCGAACAAACCCGACTCTGTTTTACGATACGGGATAAAAAGTATCCTATGTCCGTCTCCTGGTTCTAAGCTACCTCCCCACCAATTTTCAGCCAAATCGGTTCAGCCGTTCTTGAGTTATAAATAATGTAACTAACACTACTTTCTTTTATATATATATAGACTATATCATAGAGTATACCTACTACGTGCATCTTTAATAGTACCTACTTGAATCTCCTGATTTTCACATAACCGTGAATTAATTTTTAATACATATTATTGTACTTATCGTAGAAATTCGAATAACTTTTGTGGGAATGGGGGTGACATTATTTGTCTGGTGGGAGGCTTTAGCCATGTCTAGTGACCACCAAAAGATTTAGCGTTCCGGCACGATGGTGTGTAGAAACCGATTAGGGGTATGTGTACACTGCCATACCTTCCAAGTTAGCCCGCTACCATCTTAGACTGCATAGTTACTTACCATCAGGTGAGATCACAGTCAAAGACAATCTTGTCATCGAATATTTGGTGAATAAATGATCTACCAAAATAAAAAAAAATGTATATCATAATCAAGTACTTCGAGCAATGTATATTTAAGTAGGTACATAATAATTAGCAGGCAACGTTTGGTAGAACCTTTACAACAATGCAAACTTCACAGTTTTCACTATCTTATTTGCACAACTGAGATCTGATATAGACATACATACGAGTAACTATCTATACCTATCTATTGCTGTCTCTACCGAAAGCAAATAAATAAGCGATTCAAGAATTTAATCATTAACAGAATAGAAGCGCTTTAAGCACTTTAAAAGCGCTTAATTTAGTCTGATGTTATGTAATGATAATGATAATTAATAGGGGTTGGGTTTTTGGCAAAATGCCCGAGTGGAATTGTCGGGATAATGTAGGTACCTCAGTGTATCGTGATGTGTGGCACAATTTCTTAAATAAATACTTTTTCCTTCTTTTTTCTAAGAAATGTAGGTCGAAATATGAACAAAAATGTGGACCTCCCATAGTAAATCAATCAGCGGATCGTCAATTTTGTATGGGAGGTCCACATTTTTTTTCATATTTCGACCTATGTTTCTTGGGGAAAGTTGTTCAGTTTCATGAGCACCTTTCGTGGCTCACAGGAACGACAGGGTTTTTGTTACATATTGTATTGTTCTTTTACTTGTCCAGGTACACAGCACACAGAATCAGGTGGAATTTGACCCAGAGAATAAACCACCACCTCAACCTCCTCCAGAAGTCAAGAGGAGGTTTGTGGTGCACGCAGAAAAGGATGCTTTTGACTTCGTCGCGCACAGACAGATTAAAAAGCCTACAAAGTAAGTCTTAGGCTGAAATCTATATAACGCACCTTGAACGATTCGGAAATGGACTTGCCTTTACGCAGATTTAGTACTGAATATGAAGACTCCTCGGGAAAAACAATGAATGTCACTTTTTTCGTGAAACTGAGCCTTTAATGCCATCTGTTACTAAAATACAGAACTAAACTATATTTTTTGATAAAGTCAAAGAACATGTTTAAATAGTAATATGTTATTTCAATATTTATACAAAATGAGCATAAAATGAAAGAAATATAGACTTTGAAACTATAAAAAGTTGTTTTTCTCTTTTTAATCATCTTTTGACATTCATTGTTTTTCCCGAGGAGTCTTCATTATGTTCTGCCACTTTCTGCGGGAGGTAAGGTAATCACGTACAGCACACATTTACTCACTTCCGCACACTCTTGTAAAAAACTTAAATGTCTCTATGAGCGCACACTAACTCAAAAGCTGTCTGACACAAAGTGACATGTACGATTGTACATGTACTTCGGCAGAGGGGAATTCGTGCGCTTGCCAAGTCCTGGCTAAATGGTCGAAGGACCGCACTCTCACTCAGCTCAGACTCAAGAAAGAGTTAAACGAGACAGATTTATGTCGGAGCATATTTGTGTCTCGTTTTAACCTCTATCTTGAGTCTGAGCTGAGTCAGAGCTCGCTCTATAGATCTCAGCATTAGGTTATAGAAGGACAAATGAACAAACAAAACACACTTTCTCTCGCTAGTGTTAGTATGATTTCTTACCAAAGGAAATAAATATTTTTTACACTTATCTGAAAATTCTAAATTTTCAAAAATTTTTTTTGACCCTAATCTAATTACTATACAAATCATACCCGCGTGAAATGGTGCCAAGAATACTGGCTGCATTGCATTATCAAAATTCAACTTTGCAGTCCAACTTATGGTTCTTAGCACAAGCCTCTTTAAACATTTCTGTGGTGTTATCGTGTGGTTGTTACGTTCCCTCAAATATGGTTGAGCGAAGCAATGGCTGGATCATGCGTCGTGCTCGTGAACGGGTGCCACCAACGGGAATGGGTCTGCTTTGGCTGCCCATCTTGACATGCGTTGGATTGGTGTACCTACGTAGGCAAATTTGCATTTTTGAAGCTTTATTGTGGAAGCACTGTATACATAGCATAGCTTTGTAAAAAATTTTTTTTTGAAAACTGCTGAGTTTCTTACCGGCTCTTCTCAGCAGAATATGCATTCCGAACCGGTGGTAGATTTATAACGTGTCATAAGAGCTACAAGTTACCCTACATGAAATAAATAAATTTTGAATTTTGAATTTTTTTTTGAACAAGTAAAGTCTCTACCACTAGTTCGGATTTAGATACAAGGTTAAATATGAATGCTGTTGTCGCAATGTATCTATCAACCCTGAAAGTGGGTCTTGAGGAAAGTTATCTGTATGATCATTTCAACAGGTTTTAAAAACCTGTTTGTTTATGTATTGATAAATAATAATAGATGTGTATCAAACTATTCAACTAGCTGTAACTTGTTTAACAGTTAGGTAATTTTGCCAAATTCAAACTGTATTTTTATCCCCCGATGCAAAAAGAAGGGTGTTATAAGCTTGACATGTATTTGTGTATCTGTGTTGTTACGTTTCCTCAAATATGGTTGAGCGAAGCAACGGCTGGATCATGCGTCGTGCTCGTGAACGGGTGCCACCAACGGGAATGGGTCTGCTTTGTGTCTACCCATCTTAACGTGTGTTAGGTTGTGGTAGGTGTGCATTTTTGAAACTTCTTTGTGGAAACACTGTGTGCATAGCATAGTTTTGTTAACCATTGTAAAAAAAAAAAATTATTTTTGAAAAGAGTAACTGCTGAGTTTCTTGCCGGCTCTTCTCAGCAGAATCTGCATTCCGAACCGGTGGTAGATTTATGACGTGTCATAAGAGCTACAAGTTGGCCTACATGAAATAAATAAATTTTGATTTGATTTGATTTGAGTCTATCTGTTCCGTCGTAGCTCGCACACATGCGAAACGGTGACAACCTAGCGTTAGTAATATTCCGGTCTCGTTTTAAAGGGGTCCAAGGTTCGAATTCCAGGCAGACACTTTTCGGAGTTGCGTGTGTGTTGTTCGTTATATTAGTATCACGAACTTAAAGATAGACTTGACTCGTGGCTTAATGACATAATTGTGATAAACTATACGAGTACATACCACGGTAATTGTTTTAGTTGGAATTGTCGATGTTTCGATCCAGTTGCATGGACCGTGGTCACGACGGGACTTAACTGGATTGAAATATCGACAATTAGAACTAAAACCTCCCTGGCGCAATGGTGAACACTGTGGTCTTATAACTGGGAGGTCTCAGGTTGGATTCCCCGCGGAGGCAATTTGGGAATTTATAATTTCTGAATTGTCTCTGGTCTGGTCTGGTCTTGCTTTGGCCGTGGTTAATTACCACCCTATCAGACTTGCCACCAAGCAATTTAGCGTTCCGGCACGATGGCGTGTAGAAACGTATTGGGGCCCTTTACAAGTTAGCCCGCTACCATTTTAGACTACATCGTCACTTTCCATCGGGGGAGATCGCAGTCAAGCACTATCTTGTCATAGAATAAAAAGAAACAATTACCGTGGTACGTACTCTTATAGTTTTATCACTATCACGAAATTATACAAAATATGTTTTTAAAAAACCCATCCCATTCCAAAAAATATATATATTTTTTTTAAAAGAATATTAGCCAAGCTGAACTTGACTTATATTCTCCTGTCCCCTCCAAATAAGCGGAAAGCTTGTGCTAGGAGTGGGCACGACAATAGTGCCATGGGTGGGGCTCGAACCTGCGACCTTTCAGTTTTCAGTCCGCACCTTTAACCGTTGGGCTATTGAGGCTAATTTCGAGAACGAAATTGACTGTACGGTACCTACAATAGAATAGTTAAAAACTGTTACAAGGTAAATTCCAAAATATTTTTTTCTTACACACCAACCTCCTTTGATAAACTCATTTTACCTGTTCGGAAGATAAAGAGGTTTTTACGGTCGCTAAATAAAATTACAAGGAAGGTCAACGAAACAAAATAACCTTTGCCAGTTTGTGTGCGAGTTTTATTTACTTTATTTCCTTGTTAGGTAGGTACCTCGTGCTAGTTTCGATTTTTACCGACTTCCAAAACAGGAGGAGGCTATCAATTCGTCGGAATTTTTTATATTTTTTTAATTTTTTACTAGCTGATGCCCGCGACTTCGTTCGCGTGGATTAAGATTTCCTGTTCCCGCGGAAACACAATTTTTCGGGATATAAAGTAGCCTATATCCTATTCCAGACTATAATCCATCTCTGTGCCAAATTTCAGCCAAATCGGTTCAGTCGTTTCAGTCATTAAGTTTTAAAAAATGGCTGATCCATCTCTTGGTAATTTGTATAGGAACTTTATATAAAAATTTGGCTCTTTAATGTGCATCACAATGAAAATAAATGCAAATTGGTTAAAAATTAGACCTAACTTCGCGATTTTATTTTGTCGAACAAATTTCATTACTTTATGTTTCTACTCAGTACTCGTATCGTCCCTTGGAAATAATATGATGTAATTTTTTCCTGTGTTTTTTCGGATAATTAAAACTTGATCCACTGCTGTAAAAATCAAATCTGCATATGAAGATTTACCATTACACGCGCTCTCTTGAAGCAAAAGAGGCGCCGGGACAACTAAGTCATTTCGCTCATTTGCGACAAGGGTGACATAACTCAAAATTCACCAATTTTAGTGTCGAACATTTATACTTTTTGCTATAAAAACAACATTACGCTAAGCACAAAAAAATAAGAGCGAGAGAGATTGTGACTTAACGCTCTGTCGCTTTGTTGGCCGCTGTGTTGTTTCGAGACCGCAGCATCCACAAAACATTACTCTCTAACGAGAGAATTCTCTCGTCGTCGATTTTGAATTATGTCACTTTTGTCGCAAATATGCGATTTATACATTTGAAACTTTTTCAGTACCCTGGAGTCCACAGGACACCTAATAAAAGGATGTTTGGGCGGCGGCATCATGGGTATACACGAGGCCTACATGAAGAGCGGGCTGTGGACTTCCCTGGTCTTCACCGTCATCTTCGGGTTCTACATCGCGTATTGCGTGCACGTATGTATCTTTAAACTATGACTTTTGTTTGGAGGCTTTGGCCGTGGCTAGTTACCACCCTACAGTCAAAGACGTGCCGCGCCAAGCGATTTAGCGTTCCGGCACGATGGCGTGTAGAAACCGATTAGGGGTATGGGTTGAATTTACACTGCTATAGGCCCCTTCCAAGTTAGCCCGCTACTGTCTTAGACTGCATCGTCATTTACCATCAGGTGAGATCGCAGTAAAGGGCTATCTTGTCATCGAATTAAAAAAAAAGCATTATTATTCAATTTAGTCCAACCATCACCTTTCTACCACCCAACCACCCTTAACTGCCTCGTTGGTGTAGTGGTTAGCAAGTTCGACTACGGATGACGAGGTCCCGGGTTCGATTCCCGGGTCGGGCCAAAAATGTATTGGGTTTTCTGTTAAGAAATTTTCAGTACTAGCCCGGAGTTAGGAAGTCGGTGGTGAGTCACCCCCGTGCCTCGGAGAGCACGTAAAGCCGTCGGCCCTGCGCCTGATCTCTTTCCGGTCATGTCGGATTTTCCATCCCATCGGGCTATGAGAGTGAGGAAATAGAGAGTGCACCTGTGTTTGCGTATACACTTGTGCACTATAATATCTCCCGCGCAGATGGCTAAACTCTGTGAACATCAGCCACCATGACCGGATTCGATCGGGAGGACATTTTTATTTTCCCAGTTTTATCTAAATCCTTTAAGACTAGGTATAATAGGGCTTGTTTATACTTCATATTCTGTAAACACTTGAAATGAGTGCAATTGTTATTTACCATCCGCATGCCAAAGACACATAACTACCTACAGCTACCTACAATGAATCTAAATATATAAAAGGAAAAGGTGACTGACTGACTGACTGATCTATCAACGCACAGCTCAAACGACTAGATGGATCGGGCTGAAAGGCATACAGATAGCTTATTAGGACTTTCTGCTAAGAAAGAATTTCTGAAAATTCAACCCCTAAGGGGGTAGAAAAGGGGTTTGAAAAATCGAACTTAAAGTGTTCGAAGCCGCGGGCGAAAGCTAGTATATAATGAAAACGTAAAAATTATTTTTACAAAACCGACTTCTAACGCCAGTACAAAGTATATCAATTGTGCCTATACAGTTTGAAGAGTTCCTTCTATTTCTCCAAGATCCCATCATCAAACCCTGACCTGATGGCTATGGGACCACCTGGGAAGTATTCTAGGTCCAGGCGTCTTCGAGTAATCGGGGAACATACTTACATTAAACCTACATACATATTTTACATGTTACGTTCCCTCAAATATGGTTGAGCGAAGCAATGGCTGGATCATGCGTCATGCTCGCAAACGGGTGCCACCAACGGGAATGGGTCTGCTTTTGCCTGCCTGTGTTAACATGTATGGGATTGTATTTATTTGTATTTGTATTGTATTTATTTTTACTTGTATTGTACTCAGGAAAATTCATCGTGGAAGCACTGAATACATAGCATAGTTTCAATAACAATTGTAAAATTTTGATTTTTTTGAAAAGAGCAACCGCCGAGTTTCTTGCTGGCTCTTCTCGGCAGGAAAGGCATTCCGAACCAGTGGTAGATTCATTGACGATTCAAAAGTGCTTGTAAAAGTTTATTTGAATAAAAAATATTTCTATTCTATTCTATTCTATATTCCGACGAATTTAGAACCTCCTCCTTTATTAGAAGTCCGTTAAAAAATACAATACTCTCCATTCCAGATACTAATAAAATCAGCTCAAACCCTGTACACGCGGCTGCATCTAACAGAGCTGTCGTATCCAGATCTCGCAGAGGCCTCGCTGGAAGTGGGGCCTTTCCCTAGCTTAAGAAAATATAGCAAATGGTTCAGGTATGTTCATTCAAATACTAGACAATACAGCATTGTAAAGTCGATATCTCCTGAGGATGCTCCGGTGTCGGGGCGAAACGTGCGTCGAGAGTAGTGTAAGACACAATCCAGAAATGGGAATTAAAACTCTAAACTAATCACGCCTTAAGAGATCTGATCTCTTAAAATGCTGAAACCCTACCTAAAGCCACCTCCTCTCACCCCTTTTAGTGGCCCCTGTCCTCACATCTAATTAATTTAACCACATCACGTCGGACAAACCACCATCTGACGTGAGGGTAGCTATCAAAAATATCAAAGTATTATTTAATCAACAATTAATTACACTCATCAAAATCTACGGGTAATATTAATTCGATTAGGGCGCGATTACTATCGCAATCTCATACAACGACCTAGACGCGAGAGCATCCAATAGCCGTATGAGTCTCTGGAAGAGACTGAATTCCTAACTTTTTTTTTTTTTTTTTTCGGATTGTGTAAGCTGCTGGCCCTACTGGCCGTTACAGCGTCACCGGACTGGAGGGCGAGCGCGAAGCGTCGCCGGGGGGGTGAGCCCTAGGGCTCGATGACATCGGGGGCGTAACGTCTTCCTAAGGGCGCCTCCTGTGAGGCTCGGACCTCGGCTTAGGATGACGTTGGGACGTATGGGGGGGGAGTGGCTGGGCTAAGTTAGCCCGTACGCCCCCGTGATCGTGGTAAGGATCCACGCCCGGGAGACGTTAGAAAACGGGGACCTCGTCTTCGCCGGCGAAGACGCTGTGCAGAGGTTGACGATGTGTGTGGCCCTACCTGATAGGGTGCGTTGTCTGTCGTAATCTGGTCGTCAGGGTCGTTAAGGACGTGCTTAGGGCGCCTTTTATCTGGAGGGTCGTTACGATCGGTTAAGTAGTTTGAGGCCTCAACCACTAGTGGGTTGGGGTGTTTGGCAGCTTTCTCAAAATAGGATTTGGAAAGCTGCTTAAAATGTTGAGCTATTGTGGGGAGTTGGAGGTCCCTATGGAGGTCGACATTACGCATGAACCACGGAGCGTCCGTGGCCATGCGCATAAACTTGTTTTGGACTACCTGGAGGCTGTTATAAGCGGAGGGGGGGAGGTGTGCAAAGACTACACACGCGTAAGACATGATTGGACGAATGCATGTCTTATATAATGTGACCTTGTGTCTGAGGGACAGCTTGCTCTTAGCGCAGATCATCGTGTAGAGACGACCGAGCACGTACCGAGCCTTGTTACGGACTCTGCGTATGTGTGCGGTGAAGCTCATCGTTCTATCAAAGGTTACACCTAAGTATTTGGCTTTATCTTGCCACGGAATATGACGCCCATAGAGGGTGATCACGAGCATGTCGCGTTTATGCTTGGGCATGGATTTTTGGCCTTTCCTAGAAAAAAGCACTGCTGCGCTTTTCTCCGGATTGACCTCTATCCTCCATTGGCGGAACCAACGGCCTAGGCTGATTACCGCTTTCTGGAGTCGGGCTCTGACTACGATTGGGTTCTTATCGGATGTATAGAGCGCGGTGTCGTCCGCAAACTGGGCTATACTAACATTGGGGGACTGAATTCCTAACGTTAAATCCGCGGTATTTATAGCTACAGTTCAAACCGGCCGGCGCCAGACCGGCGCCTGCGCCACGCGCCGCACAGCTGCGCCGCTTAGTAACAATGTTTTAATATAAATTTTATCAAACTACCTTCAAATAAAAGATCAATTTAAATATGACCCTACAATAATAATTTTTAAATTTAGGTTCACGACAGTAGTATAAAAGTCTTGTGTGGTGGTGCATATGAGTGGTGGTGGCATCGCTTGCTTGGGATCTTTGCTTTATTGCTTGGTTGGGGAGGTAAGCGGTGCTTAGCTTATAACTGCATGTTTGAATATACAGATTTTTTCTGTTGGCGGATTACAGAAAAATAATTCTAAAATTTTTTTGTTAATCATGAACTTCCGCAAAGTAACGCCTGACTCTATCCAATAGAATAAAATTTATTTTGTTATGTAATTAAAATATAAAAATACGCGCAAAAACCCTGCGTGGTTTATGTGGAGGCTGTCACAAGAACCTTGTAACAATTTCTCCTACATGTTTTGGATAATAAAGATTAAAAAAAATATCTACAGGTATGCAGTCGACGTGGTGATATGCATAGACCTTTTCGGCGCGTGCTGCGTCTACCAGATAATAATCGCGAAGACGATCAAGGAGGTGGTCGAGGACTCGCACGAGGTCGGCGACCTGAACCGGCTGCGGCTCTACGTGCTGACGCTGCTCGTGCCGGTGCTGCTGCTGTGCATGATCACCACGCTCAAGTATCTGGCGCCTTTCTCTTTGGTAGCTGATGTGTTCATTGGTAGGTCCGCTGCTGTCCGCTGCCCTAAATAATGCTACTTTTATAAGTGCTACTTCTTCTACATCATCAACGGATAGACGTCCACTAGAATAGAATAGAATAGAAATATTTTTTATTCAAATAAACTTTTACAAGTACTTTTGAATCGTCGATGAATCTACCACTGGTTCGGAATGCCGTTCCTGCCGAGAAGAGCCAGCAATAAACGCGGTGGTTGCTCTTTAAAAAAAAATTTTTTTTACAATAGATAACAAAACTATGTTATGTATACAGTGTTTCCACAATAAAGTTTCAAAAATGCAAAACAATCCAATACATGTTAAGACAGGCAGGAAAAAGCAGACCCATTCCCGTTGATGGCATCCGTTCACGAGCATGACGCATGATCCAGCCATTGCTTCGCTCACCCATATTTCACTGCTGGACATAGGTCTCTTGCCTGGACCTCCACAGGCCTCGGTCTTGCGCCGCCTGAATTCAGCGTCTCCCTGCAGCTCGTTTGATGTCGTCGGTCCACCTAGTGGGGGATCTGCCAATACTGCGCTTCCCGGTGCGGGGTCGCCACTCCAGCACCTTGGGCCCCATCGACCATCAGTTCTTCGAACTATGTGCCCCGTTGAATTTACACTGCCATACCTACCCCTTCCAAATCAGCCCGCTACCATCTTAGATTGCATCGTACCTTACCATCAGGTGAGGTCGCAGTTAAGGCCTATCTTGTCATTGAATAAAAAAAATATGAGCTGTTTTGGATGAACGACCTGCGGTAACACTAAACTCCATTGACTTATCGCTCATTTGCGACAAGGGTGACATAACTCAAAATTCACCAATTTTAGTGTCGAATACTTTTTGCTATAAAAACAACATTACGCTAAGCACAAAAAAATAAGAGCGAGAGAGATTGTGACTCAACGCTATGTCGCTTTGTTGGCCGCTGTGTTGTTTCGAGACCGTAGCATCCACAAAACATTACTCTCTTACGAGAGAATTCTCTCATCGTCGATTTTGAATTATGTCACTCTTGTCGCAAATGAGCGTTATCTTCTTGCAGTGACGTGTGTGATAGCAACTGTGGTATACGGGCTCCAATCCGCGCCGCCGATAAGCACGGTGCCCGCATGGAAGGATACCATGGGGTTCTTCGAGTTCTGTGGGATAGTGATCTTCAGCATGGAAGGCATCGGGGTGTCGCTGCCGATTGAGAACAATATGAAGGATCCCAAGCAATTCCCTAAAGTATTAAGTTATGGTAATGTTTTTGTATTGATATCGAACAAATGAATGGGCGAGTCCATCTGGTCTACTGATTTCTATGTCTATTAATAAGTCTAACTATTTTTTATGTGTAGTGTGTGCACCCTCATTTTCTATCCTGTCATCATATCCACCTTGCATCATGGTTGCCTGGAAGAGATCGCTCCTTAGCGATAAGGCCGCCATTTGTGCCATCATTTATTTTAACTTAAGTTATGTTACTGTACTTATATATGTTTCTGTATTTATGTGGTGTACAATAAAGTGTATTCATTTCATTTCATATTTGGTTGCTCTTTTTAAAAATTCAAATTACAAAGGTGTCTACGTGTCTGGTATTAGGTATAGTTCTTCCATTTCACGAGGGCACATGGCTCATGGTTGTATGTGTGTCGTATCTGTATACGTGTGAGCGAGAGCTTGCTCGCGCTTGACCACTCCCACCTAGGCTCCTGACAGGCACGCACACTTACGCAATGTGCATGCACACGACGTAACCACAAGTAAAGCTTACGCGCCCTCGTGAATTGCAAGAACTAACTATACAGTCTACGTGTCTAGTATTATGATTCAGATTCGATTCCTGCACTGGTAGCATGGGCGGGAGAAATTTTATCCCCGGGAAAAGGATAAAACGTTTATCCCCTCGCTTAGCTTTATCCACCCGTTGAGCATGGGAACAGCGGTGGAAATAACACTCAGTGGATATAGTTATACAAATATACATCGCCTTCTCCTCTGTCGCCATGCTTTAGCATAGGGAAAAGATAATTTTATCCCCTGTCAGTGGATACAATCGGGGGATAAAAACTTTTATCTCCTGCCTATGCTACCAGTGCTAAAAGATGTTACATTGCTACTATTATACCTACATGCAGTGTTTGCTGATTTTTCCTTCAATCACTTAGCAATGGAGCAACTGAAATAAGTCGCGGGATGGACAGCGAGACGACGACAGGTGTCAGGATGTAGACGATGAAGAAAAACTTTGTGTGACACTATTTCCAACACTATTTACTTATTATCCGCGACCGAAATACAAACAAGTACTAGCCCTCATTCTCTTTACACCCGCCTTTTTATACAGACAATGAACCATCAGTCATGATACTAACACAGTTAAACAACAACTTATTATAAACAATCGAACATTTGGTTTAAAATTAATTAAATATAAAAATGTAAATAAATATATCTAAATGTAACTAATAATCATCCAATCTTTATATAATATTAATATCGAATGAGTATCTCAATTATATGACGAATATTAGCGGCAGCCGCGACTCATAACACTGATTCAAGATTAGTTAATTATAAAATGTAATTAATGCATACGTAAAATCACAAATAAGTAAACTGATATTAAATAATTCTAGAATAGGTATCTTATTTATGTAATATATTATTAGTGGAGACCGGTGCTTGTAACATTCGGCCATCCTGCATTGGCCGTGTCCCATCACGGGCGATCTGGCTGGTCGTTAAAAATTCCTCTGCATCTTGTGAAGACAGGGAAAAAAAGAGAAGTAAACGTTCTTTTATATAAAGAAAGACAGATTATAACACATTACAGGTACTGCAGGTATCCTCAATGCATTATAATGCATCGTTGTTTATTTAAAATGGGTAAATAGATACCTTAATTTATTAAGCATAAATTATTTTTTATTTAATTTGTTTATTTGTATTCACACAGATCCAAACATTAATTTGGATTTTATTATTTTGTAGTTGCCACACAACAGTAATGGGTTTATCTTTTATATTTACAGGTTTACAGACCTAAGTTTTACAGCAATAAGTAACAATACTTTATTTTTTTAAATGAGCAATTGGTAGGTACATCCAGCACACAGATCTAGCTAAGTTTGCTAGATATTATAATTTAAGGTCACACAGATCTAGTTTAAATTACTAGATATTTTATTTAGAACCAAGCAATATTTCAGGCACACAGATCTAGCTTAGTTTACTAGATTTTATATTTTAACATCACACAGATCTAGTAGGCACACAGATCTAGCTTAGTTTACTAGATTTTATATTTTAACATCACACAGATCTAGTAGGCACACAGATCTAGCTTAGTTTACTAGATTTTATATTTTAACATCACACAGATCTAGTTCGGATTACTAGATGTTATTTTTCTAAGCAATATGTCAGACACACAGATCTAGCTTAGTTAGCTAGATATTATATTTTAAGGTCACACAGATCTAGCTTAATTTGCTAGATTTTTAAAGTCATGATATGTCTTAGTCCAGTTAGCCAGACATTTTATTTTATCGTTTTAATAAACAAATGTATAGACATTCACTAGCTAAAATCGAAAATAATGGGCCGCGTTATAAGTATATTATTTTTGTTTATCTTATCCGTATCATTATGCATAAATAAGACAAGCGTTTTCTTGCTGCAGTTCTAAATCATTACTCAAAAATAAAGGAACCTTTTCTATAAAATCATTTGCAGATAACTGAATATTTGTTAAATTGTGGGTAGACTGTAAATACTGTTCATTATTCGTATTTAACTTTACTACTTTTGAATTTGGATGATTTATGGTGGGTTGGCCTACTATCATGTTCAAGTCTTTTAAATCTGTATTAGTTATATCAGCGTCACTGTTAAAATATGTGTATCATCTATACCTAAATGAACCTCTACTTTCCCGAGAGAAGTAATTCGTGAACCTTCAAAACATGTCACTAATACGTTTGAGGGTAAAACCTTTAGTTTTAAGTATTCAGCTGTTTTTAGCGTAATAGTATTAACTTTACTTCCAGTGTCATTATAAGCGAGTACTACTACTACTGCTCCGTTATGATACTACTGGTACTGATATGTTTTTATACAAATCTGACAAAATATTTAAAGTGGCAAAAGTTACTTGACGTACCTGGGTAACGCTGCGTTGAGCTTCCGATGAGTGTCCCTCTCGGGAAACCGTACGCCGCAGCGCCGGTGCATACCAGCAGGCAGCAGAAACGTAGCCGAAACGGTGGCGGTTGTTTAGACTTGACAGCGTGTGACGCGGCAGTCCCGAGCTTCGTTCCCGGTCTTGCGGCCAGTTAAAATAGGGCTTCGACTTTTGTTCCGTTATTCTCGCATTCGATCTCTAAAGTGTCTCAAGAGACGATAGGGAAGCCATAATATAATTCTTCTCAACGTGAAAAAAGACAAAAACGTCACTTTTTTCGGGTACATCTCGTCGGTCGAGCTATCAGCATAACTTCCTTTTTCTTTTTTCCGAGTCCATTTAGTTATGGCCCGAGCATTTTGGGTCCATCAACATCCACTTCTGAGATAGAAAATAAGTACGCGGGATGGACAGCGAGAACACGACGACAGGTGGTCAGGATGTAAGACGAATGAGAGAACAACTTGGTGTGACACTATTTCCAACCACTATTTAAACTTATTATCCGCGACCGAAAATACAAACAATGTACTGAAGCCCTCATTCTCTTACAAAACACGCCTTTTATACAGACAAATGAAAGCATCAGTCATGATTACTAACACAGTTAATTAAACAACAACTTATTATAAACAAGCGAACATTTGGTTAAAATTATTAAATATTAAAAAATGTAAAATAAATATATTCTAAATGTAACTAATATCATCCAATCTTTATATAATATTAATATCGGAATGAGTATCTCGAAATTATATGAACGAAGATTATGCGGAAGCCGCGACTCATAACCTGATTCAAGATTAGTTAATTATAAAAATGTAAGTTAATAGCATTACGTAAAATCAACAAATAAGTAACTGATATTTAAATAATTCTAGAATAGGTATCTTATTTATGTAATATATTATTAGTGGAGACCGGTGCTTGTAACACAACGTATCGACGACCCATGCAAAAAAATCATTTTTTCCTAGTATCTATATCCGTGTATATATTGGCCTAATAATTACATGTATTGTTCCAGGCATGAGTATAGTAGTGCTATTCCTCATTCTGGTCGGATTTTTCGGGTACTGGGGCTTCGGAGAGCAATCAATATCGCCCGTTACATTGAATTTTCCCAACGCAATGTAAGTACTTTAGGGTTAGTATAAGATTTAATTCGAACACATTAGCGTCAAAGTAAAATGAACCTTAATCGTATTGACTTAAAGTCACAAATTCAGTACAACCGATTTTAATTTGGAGCGTATCCGAATACGTGAACGTATAAGAATACATGCACGAAATTGAGCTCTAAAACAATATTGTTATGGTCCATTTTAGTGTGACGCTAATATCATCGAATACGATACGGTACCTAACTGATTGATTATAGTAAATTGTTTAATCATGATTTCAATAGTATTAATATACTTACTACCCGTCCACATCAAGTTGGCCGCTACCTCGCCCCGCGCTTCCCCGCACCGCACCTCAAGTCAGACCCGCCTAGTACAGATAGCAATGTATCGCTCGCGATTGTCACTACCAAATTTTTAAGCTATTGCTTAGCTTCTATCGCGGGCCAGCGTGGAGACCGAATCAAGAAATTCCGTATCGAAAAGAAAATAACCTGACACGGAACTCCTCTACGGTGAGCCGCTAGATGGCGTTGATAAAAAATGCTATGCAATAGCTTTACTGCGGCAGTCCCCGAGTGGAGCGCGAATATCAATTACTTTTTTCAAGCGGAAAAAATAAGAAATTAAAAATTACGCCTTTAGACTTTCAAGATGTCATTGCCATGAAAAGCATTGCCAGAGAAGAAAACTTCCGTCATAGTTGTAGTGGTTACAGTAAAAAATACAATTATTACTTTTTTGTCAACGATACGGTATGACGTCATTTTGTAACGGTTGACAACGGCTAACTTGAGATGGAAGGGTAATACGTAAGTACCTTTTGTATGTTTTGGAAGTATGTTTAAAATCGCGCTTGTATAATATGTTACAGATTCCCTACAGTATTGAAATGTCTGATGGGAATAATGATTTTCATAACCTTTGCCTTAAACTTCTGGGCGCCATTTAACCTGGTGTGGTACTACGTGGCAAAGAAACACGACGTGAGCAAACACTGGATATGGGAGCGAGTGTATAGAGGCGCCTTCGTAGTTATTATCACAGCGATCGCTATCGCTTTCCCTAATATCGGAAATTTGATGGGTTTGGTAAGTTTCTTTAATAATTACAAGAAAGAAAGAACCCATCCGTACTTTTTTATTTTTTATTAGTGTTAAACTTAAAGGAAATACACGGATGAATTTTTAAATATATTCTGGACGAATATACTTATAATAACTGCTTAGATAGAAAAAAAATTATTGAAAAAGTAGACACATATTCCTAATTTCGTGGGTGTGTGGCTCGACTTGGCCGTAGTGTAATGGTCAACACCCTCAGGGCGCGATTACCCAGAGATGTGGGTTCGAATTCCGCCGGCTTCGAAATTTTTGATATGTATCTATTTAAAAATTTATTCGGACATCGGTACTTTCCCTTAGCTAGGTAAGTCCCCAAATCCTAGTCCCTTCGTCCGCGTAGATTTAGTTTTCAGATCTCTTTATATTATTTTTTTTTTATCATTTTTAGTCTTGGGTACGGATGGAAAATTATCCATTTTTTAATGCTATGGACTCTGAAATAAATGATTATTTATTTATTAACTACTAGCTGATGCTTGCGACTTCGTTCGCGTGGAATTAGTTTTCAAGATCCCGCGAGAACTATAATTTTTTTCGGGATAAAAAATAGCCTATGTTTTAATCCAAGGTATAATCTACCTACATTTTAAATTTCAACCAAATCGATCCAGTAGTTTTTGAGTTTATCTACTATATAAAAATAAGTCGGGTTTTCCTTCCTGACGCTATAACTCCAGAACGCACGAACCGATTTCCACGGTTTTGCATTCGTTGGAAGGATCTCGGGCTCCGTGAGGTTTATAGCAAAGAAAATTCAGGAAAAATTTCAACAATTTAAGAACGCGGACGAAGTCGCGGGCGTCCGCTAGTTTATTTATAATAGTAGTTTAGACTAGACGATGTCCGAAACTTCGTCCGCGTGGATTAATGTTTTTTAATTCCCGCGGGAACTCTTTAATTATCCGGGATAAAAGCCTATGTTTTAATCCTGGGTATGAGCTATCTCCATTCCAAATTTCAGCCAAATCGGTTCATTCGTTGTGGCGTGAAGGAGTAACATACACGCATACACACACACACATACAAACTTTCGGCTTTATAATATTAGTGTGAAGTGTGATCCTTTATTGATTTGTGTCATTCCAGTTGGGAGCATTCTGCCTGTCAAACATGGGCTTCATATTCCCCGCCATCATAGAACTCCTCGTGATCTGGGAGACTCCAGGTCTTGGCAGAGGCCGCTGGCGGCTGTGGAAGAACCTCGTCGTGATCCTGGCGGGTGTCCTGCTGTTCATAGCTGGCACCTACTCCAATGTTAAAGGGCTGATACTGAATTTGTGAATAAATATTGCTTCTAACCTTTTTTTTCTTCAGTGACAAGTCCTTGACTGCGATCTCACTTGTTGGTAAGTAACGATGCAGTCTAAGATGGTAGCGGACCAAAAAAAGCCTCAATGGCTCAACGGTTAAAGGTGCGAACTCAAAACTGAAAGGTCGCAGGTTCGATTCCCACCCGTTTGCACTATTGTCGTACCCACTCCTAGCACAAGCTTTCCGCTTATTTGGAGGGGATAGGAGGATATTAGTCAACTTCAGCTTGGCTAATGTTCTTTTAAAAAAAAAACTTGGAAGGGGTATAGCAGGGTAGGTACATTCAACCCATACCCCTAATCGGTTTCTATTCGCTATTCTATTCTATTCGCCGGAACGCTAAATCGCTTGGCGGCACGTTTTTGACGGTAGGGTGATAACTAGCCACGGTAAATACCTCCCACTAGACCGGACCAGAGACAATTCAAAAATTATAAATTCCCAAATTGCCCCCGCCGGGAATCGAAACCGAGACCTTCCAGTTATAAGACCACAGCTCTCACCACTGCGCCAGGGAGGTCGTCAAACTTGCATATAGTTAAATCCCATTGTACAATTGTACAGGACGCAAGAAGATAGATATAATATTATATGTATTATTAATAAATAAAAATACAGTTTTTTACAAAGAAATAATTTAATTTTTATTTTTAACAAATAATAACAAAGGCTGATTATTTATTTATTATTCATCTCTTTATTATGTTTAGGTATATATTATTATTAGGTACTACTTACTCAAATCTCTATTGTTATAAACAAAATTAAACTATACATTGGTGCTGATTCGGTTGAACATAATTTATAAACTAAAACTGTAACTTAGAATCCTTCAAAAATATTTTTTTTTTTATATTTTTATTATGTTTTTACACAACTATTTATGTATCAAACATATAAAATAAAATAAATATTATAGCAAAATAACAATAAACGATACAATATCGTAGAAAATAAGTGTATTTTAACAAGAATACTACTAAACATGAAGGTATAAATAAACCCTACCAATATCACATTTAAATTAATGGTAATTATTGACACATATTTGAAGGTAGTTATGAAAGCTGAATGACCTGTGATTGGCTGAATTTAAGGCGTTCTTGCATCAATGCATTTTAACCAATAGCGACTGAGTATCAGCCAATCACAGGCCTTTGTGATTGTTACACAGATGCAATGATTTTAGAGAATACCATAACTGGTTTAATATACAACGCGTAACAAAAGTGTGAGTTGAAGGAGGTGAATGTGCTCATGAAACTGGACAACTTTCCCCAAGGAACATAGGTCGAAATGTGAAAAAAAATGTGGACCTCCCATACAAAATTGACGATCAGCCGATTGATTTACTATGGGAGGTAAAAATTTTTTTTTCATATTTCGACCTATGTTCGTTGGGGAAAGTTGTTCAGTTTCATGAGCACATTCACCTTCTTCAGGGTTAACTCACACTTTTGTTATACATTGTATTTAATGTCTCTGCGAAGTTTCACGTTCATTTTACTCTTTTATGTCAATTTAGTTAAGTAAAAAAAAATTTATGTACAATCGAATAAGCACCATTGCTTTCTTGTAATGCGTAAAATAAATCTCGTAATCTTCAATCCAATACGTCCAACCTATCTGAAAGCTTAGTCGTGGAATTAAACTGTCGTCAATATTATATAGTACCCGGCTGTAAATATTATACATTTGGCCAGTCACAGCTAGATACAGTTCATTCTAGAGATGGCAAAAACATATCTTCGTTATGAATGGATCATTTGTATCACAATCATTCCAAAGATTTAAATCACTGAACCACTTCATTTAAATCATTTGGATCATCGATTTTCAACTAGACAGAAAGTTTATTCTTGCGCAATAAAATTAAACATCGCCTGTCGCTTTTAATTGAAATTTTTAAAGAATTTAATACAATGTGTTTTATCAAAAATAACCAAAATCCTTACTAATATTATAAATGCGAAAGTGTGTTTGTTTGTCGGTTTGTCCTTCAATCACGCCGCAACAAAGCAACGGATCGACGTGATTTTTGCATAGGTATAGTTGAGGACCGGGAGAGTGACATGAGCTACTTTTTAGCCCGGAAAATAAGAGTTCCCGCGGGATTTTAAAAACTAAATCCACGCTAGCGAAAACGCGGGTAACAACTAGTAAAAAAATAAATGACAGAATAATGTTATAGTTTGCCATTAAAGCGTCGAAAATAAGATAGTTCTAAAATTCCTATAGTATTTCCCGATCTTTCGCCACGTTCGTTCATTAGTGTCAAGCGCGTCGAACACGCCAATTAGGAACGATTCGATTGAGCCAAATGATACATTAGTAGCGGTGTTAGAGATCCGAAACAATAGATCACTTTGAAGATACGTCTCACTTATTTCAGTAAAAAGTTACACACCACTATATTCCTGTAATCAGCAAATTATACAGTAATGTACATTGTACAATTACGTACATATTTCAATCATGAAAATGTTCGAAGACTATAATATAATAAGTAATTTATTTATTTACATCGTTGGAAAGGGTTTAAAAAGATAAGAGGTTCAACGTACAACCGCCATTTTGAATGTATTGATCTCAAAACTCAAGAACGCTTCGACCTCTATTACACTAGTATGCTAGATTGAATGTGCCGATTCAAAGCGGTGCACTGAATAACTTGCGGTTCTTATGACAAGTGAAGACTCTACCGCTGATTCGGATACTTTGCTGAGAAGGGTCGATAAAATATTCACTCTTTTCAAGACAAAAGTTTATCTCACGAAGTCACGGGCGCTTTACTTGTGGTTACGTCGTGTACATGCACATTGCGTAAGTGTGCGTGCCTGTCAGGAGCGGTCAGTAGTGAGCAAGCTTTCGCTCACACTTATACAGATTCGACACACACAAACATGAGCCACGAGCCCTCGTGAAATGAAAGAACTATACAATATTATGTAATCTTGTGGACAGCTGAAGCAAAGCAGATGGCTTCAATGTAACTTTGTCGTTAAGAAATTCCTTACCTGAATGATAACCTCTATTTGATAAACTCTTGTTTTTACACACACACAAATTAAATTAAGTAGTTTTAAATTGTTTTTTAATCGTGTTTTTAATAGTGTTTTAATTTGTGTAATGGTAAATTTAGAACTTCTTTTGCGCAATCGAGTTTCAAAAGATATACGTTGAGTATATCTTTTGAAAAACACAAACAAATTATTCATAATTCAGTTTAGTTCAGAGTAGCTTCACTCGCAATTAGCGCCAAATTAGCGATCTTAAAGCTACATTTATCTTTGCCTACAACCCCGCGTACTTGTGTCATAGAGGTCAGTGAATGACGCCTTAAGTTAAAACAAAAAAATACATACAATTTGTTAAATTCGCCCATTTTGAAAGAAAAAAAAACGTATTTATTTCTTTTATATAAAAATTTTGTTCCAAATTCAAATCTTACATTCAAAATGGTTTCCTCTTACTACGTAGGTAACAATACGCTGATTAAATAACAATTAACATTACATTTACATTAGTTTATCACAAAACAGATTATAGAATAATAAATAATATTGTCTATGAATTTCAAAAATCATGTCGCCTTAATATTCTAATAATCTGGACCACGTTTGAAATACACTCATTATTCCTATTTTTCATTATTATATACTTTCCGTATATTATATTGCACGTATGTATGTTGACTAGCTGTTGCGCGCGACTTCGTCCGCGTCAATTTCTGTCATTATGATTGCGATTAAGAAGTTTTTAAAAGAATATATTTTAAATATGGATAATTTTCCCCGTTTTTGCAACATTTTTCACTGATGCTTCGCTCCTATTGGTCGCAGCGTGACGTTATATAGCCTAAAGCCTTCCTCGATAAATGGACTATACAACACAAAAATAATTTTTCAATTCGAACCAGTAGTTCCTGAGATTAGCGCGTTCAAACAAACAAACTCTTCAGCTTTATATATTATGTATAGATTAAGAGATGAATTAGAGTTGTTTAATTAAAACATTTGAAAAACTTTTCACTCCCAACTTTATGAATTGCAAAATCGAAAGTGAAGACAAAAAAACATACAGGGTGCGAAATTCCTGTCGGAAGTTTCGCAATGCGATATTTTAAGGAAGAAAATGATAACTCATTCGACAGCTTAAAACGTATGTTTGATATATATATTTTTATATCATAATATAATATTAATTATATACTTATATTAAAAAGTACTCGTAGGGTAACTTTGTAATTTGTGAAACGACACTTGTACATTGATTCATCGCTTTTAGCATGAAGTTTATGTATTGTAAGTAAGTAATGTAATATGAATAGATAAATTAAACCACACGTTTTGAGCTATTAAATAAATAGGACGATAAATAATAATGGTCTATATTCCGTCCAGTGTATTTTGTATGTCTATGAAAAATTTCTGCCGTCAAATTCCTTCCAAATTCAAATCCTAAAAACCAAGATGGCCTCCACACTAACTATTACTATGACGTCACATACATTACATTGTCACCTGTCAAATCACATTCACTTTTACTACCGTCACTTCTTACAACATTTTTAAGGCAAATAGGCCAATAAGAAATACAGATCAGATACAATTTATTTACAAAAAAAATTTTTACAATTTCTACCACGCGCACTACGCTCAGCGAAATTACCGACCGAAATTACGGCCGGATTCGCATATTATCGGTCCAGTTTTCGTTTATCACGCTTATATCGCTGAGCCTTATCGTAGACTTTGAGGGTAGTATCCCTTTAAACTCACCAAATTCAACGGTTAAACGTCCTGCTCTTCCAAATTCAAATCCTGAATATCCAAGATGGCCACCACACTGACGTTTCGAACATTATTCGCACGCTTTTGCTCTATTATCGGTCTATTTTTCGTTTATCGCACTTATATTGCAGAGCCTTACGGTAGACTTTGAGGGTAGTACAGCTTTAAACGTTCTGCTCTTCCAAATTCAAATCCTGAATATCCAAGATGGCCACCACACTGACGTTTCGAACATTATTAGCACACTCTTGCACTATTATCGGTCCATTTCTCGTTTATCGCACTTATATTACAGAGCCTTACGGTAGACTTTGAGGGTAGTACATTTTTAAACTTGCCAATTTCGACCGTTAAACGGTCCTGCTCTTCCAAATTCAAATCCTGAATATCCAAGATGGCCACCACACTGACGTTTCGAATATGATCGCACACTCTTGCACTATTATCAGTCCATTTTTCGTTTATCGAACTTTAATCGCTGAGCTTTACGATAGACTTTGAGGGTAGTATACCTTTAAACTCGCCAATTTCGACCGTTAAACGTCCTGCTCTTCCAAATTCAAATCCTGAATATCCAAGATGGCCTCCGCGCTGACGTCACGAACATTATTCGCACACTCTTGCACTATTATCGCCAACAAGCTCGCCAATTTCGACCGTTAAACGTTCCTGCTCTTCCAAATTCAAATCCTGAAAATCCAAGATGGCCTCCGCGCTGACGTCACGAACATTATTCGCTCTTTTGCACTATTATCGCCAACAAGCTCGCCAATTTCGACCGTTAAACGTCCTGCTCTTCCAAATTCAAATCCTGAATATCCAAGATGGCCTCCGCGCTCGGTATAACGATGACGTCACGCACGTTATTCGCACACCCCACATCACACACAGTTTTGTCTATATCACAGTTTTCACAGTCCGAAACCTCGTTAACTTCAATGCTAGCTTTCCTCTCCATATATTTCGCTATGTCTATATCACTTTTGGGCAATTCGAAACCACTTTTCGTCGTCGACGAACAGAAACTGTTGATCTCTGAGCATATTCGTTTAACGTTTTCGTCTAGACAAGTCGAGCATGTCACTTCGTCGTCGTTGTTCGTCGACAGACGAACCAACTTTTCGTCCAACTCCGTATCGTCACCTGAAATAATTATTAAATTGAATAGGAACCTGCTTAGCTTTTCTAAAAGTAACCAAGGAAGGCATAAGAGATGCGCTAAGCCTAGCACATAGGATGTTTTACTGCATTTTTTTTACTTAAATTCAAATTCAAATTCCATTTATTTCATGTAGGCCAACTTGTAGCTCTTATGACACGTCATAAATCTACCACCGGTTCGGAATGCAGATTCTGCTGAGAAGAGCCGGTAAGAAACTCTGTAGTTGCTCTTTTCAAAAACAAAAAAATTTTTTTTTTTTACAATAGGTAACAAAACTATGCTATACCGTTGGTGGCACCCGTGGCACTTAATATAAATTTTTATTATCGAGTATAAAATAACTGGTCAATTGCGAGTTGGACTCATATAAAGGGTTTCGTACCAAAAAAGGCCGAAAAACGTGTTTCTAGTAGGGGAGCTTCCTTTAAATTTTAATTTATTTTTATTATTTATTGTTATATCGGCAACAGGAATACACATTCACTGTTTATTTCAAATGCCTACTTATTACGGATCATGAGATACAGCCCGATGGAGAGCGATTAGCAAAAAAAAAAAAAAAAACATACTTAATAACATTATTAAAAAAAAAGACAATTTCCTTGTTTACTTACTATAAATTACTAAATGGTCGAAAAATTACTTTATAAACTACACAAAAATATAAAAACACATGAAACTATAGAAATTAAGAATTAAAATATTTTATTTTTTATTTTTTATTCGATGACAAGATAGCCCTTGACTGCGATCTCACCTGATGGTAAGTGACGATGCAGTCTAAGACGGTAGCGGACTAACTTGGAAGGGGTATAGCAGTGTAAATTCAACCCATACCCCTTATCGGTTTCTACACGCCATCGTGCCGGAACGCTAAATCGCTTGGCGGCACGTCTTTGACGGTAGGGTGGTAACTAGCCACGGCCAAAGCCTCCCACCAGACCAGACCAGAGACAATTTAGAAATTATAAATTCCTAAACTGCCCCCGCCAGGAATCGAACCCGAGACCTCCCAGTTATAAGACCACAGCGCTCACCACTGCGCCAGGGAGGTCGTCAAAATCATGAGATACGGCCCGCTGACAGACGGACAGACAGGCCGCGGAGGCTTAGTAATAGGGCTCGGTTAGTTAACCTTCGGGTACGGAACCCTAAGAAAATACTCACCAAGTGTGAATTGAACCCTTTCCGAATCGCGTCTCGATTCAATTGTAGTGATCTCTGAATCGGAGTTATGTTGTTTGAGGTTCTGGGAACAGTCCGATTTGGCAAGCTTCATGTCATATATATTTGATTCCGAGCCCATTATCGACAGTGTTGAGTCGTTCAGACCTGATAGGTCCTGAAATAAAAGAAATTTTATACTAATTATTATATACTAGCTGTGCCCGTGACTTCGTTCGCGTGAAATAGTGACTTTTCGGGGCGCGGCTCTCAGCGCGCTTTATATAGCCACGGACGCTCAGGCGCGAGGCGTGTAGTACGTACTCTGTGCGTTAAACATGTTCGCCGTGATTCTTTAAATTGACATAACTTTTTTATTTATGAACCGATTGACATGAAATAAACACTAAATGTTAAGTGAAGCTTACTACAATATATTAGTGAAAACCGTATCTAAATCGAATAAGCCGTTTCTGATATTAGCGTGCACAAACACACAGACAAACAGACAAAGACAAAAAAAATTAATTACAATTTCGGGTTCGGCATCGATATAATAACAACACCTGTTACTTTTTTTTTTATATATTTCCATTGTACAGACACCGCTTTTCTACAATTTTATTATATGTATAAATTTAGTCTTTATTGCACCACAAACAGAAAAAAGTCCAGATCTTTTTTCCACATACTACCAAATTGTGGAATCATCTCCCTTCGACAGTGGTTATTCAAGGGGCGAACCAATAAGTTCCTGAAAAGCCGGCAACGCATCGGTGGTGTCTCTGGTACTACAAGTGTTCATGGGCGGCGATGATCACTTTACATCAGGTGACCCAGCTCGTTTGCCCGCTATTCAATTAAAAAAAAAGAAGAAAACTTAACAATAGTTATTTGTTCAACAAGGTAGCAAATTTCATTTTTGTTGTGAGTGTCTAGTTTGAACCCCGAGCGGGCGAAAGATTCTATAAAAGAATCACGAGCGTAGCGAGTGATTCTAAGTTAGAATCCTGAGTGTAGTGAGGGATTCAAAGGCACAAGAAACAAAAACTTTGCTATCGTGTGATACATACAACTTTTCACCTCACTACTTCAAAAAGGGCGCCTTTGCTATCTAAAAGCAGTGAGCAAAATTCGTTTTTGCTCACTCAGCGAGAAAAAGTGTTGAATTTTTTATCCCGGAAAACAACCGAGTTCAAATCATTGGATCGGGCTGAAAGGCATATAGCTATATTATGACATAGGCATATGTTGAGAAAGGATTTTTGAAAATTCATCACCTAGAGGGGAAAATAGGGGTTTGAAAATCGAACTAACGTAATAATATAAATACCTGATCGTCATGGTAACTGCCAACACTTCTGGAATGTTTGTGTCTTCGATTGAATCCCTTTTGTGGAGAATGGGAATCGACACATTCCTGTAAATAGAATAGAATAGAATAGTTTTTCATTCAAATAAATAAACTTTTTTAAAGTATTTGACTAAATTTTTTTCTATGCTTAAAATAAAGGTTTTCAATAATATTATAAGTATTTAAACACAATGTAATTTTTCTTTTTTTAATATCTTAACTAGTGTCGAAGATACAGGGATTTTAAGTTTTCTATTAGAAAAAGACAGCGCAGTACTTTTTAAATTAAAGCAAAAGTACGTTTGTATGGAAACTCGACCTTACCCAAGCTTACGGAGAGATTAGTACGAAATTGCAAAGCAAAAATTGAATAAGTAACGCGGATCTTGGAAACGGTATACGCCAACGGTATCTGACAAAGAACTGGACCACTAGGTCCAAAAATAAACGTGACTTTATAATATTTTTTTTTTATATGAATAGCGGGCAAACGAGCTGGCGGGTCACCTGATGTTAAGTGATTACCGCCGCCCATGAACACTTGTAGTACCAGAGGCACCACCAATGCGTTGCCGGCTTTTCAGGAACTTATTGGTTCGCCCCTTGAATAACCTCATATTGTAATTAAGAGAACTTCAAAATAAAGCTACCAGCTCCATACCTTAAATCTATTGAATTGCCTGTACTTGCTACGCTCGGACGGCACAAGGTTGCGCAAAGACTGCGTTCGCGCGCATTGACTGTCCTCCAGCCAACGATACGTTCCGAATAACTTCGATGTGTCTGATCTGCAATAGGCGTCAAAAATCAATATAATCTGGAGAATACAGAATAAAAAAGATAAAATAAACTTTTATACAGTGATTTTGAATCATCAAGTTAAACCACTAGTTCGGAATTGCTTTTCAGAGATAAAAAGTACGTCAAATGCTTATGACGTCACAGTTCACTATTTCATACAAGCTCCTATACTATGCGACCGTTTTAGCGTTTTATAAAAAGCGATGAAAGAGTTGCTAGTTTCATTGGTTGACAACATCCCTACTAAAATTATTGATTGCTGTGAAATTACAATGATTGAATTTGGTGTCAATACTTGGTACTAAAAAAGCCATTAACTAAGTTAAGAAGAACAAAATTATTGTTAGAAGGGCTTACGGGCGTTGGAAATGAATATACTCACAAATTACTAGGCGTAGTCAACAGCCGCTGCAGGTTGGACAAAGTTGGCCTCATGTCGTAAACGCTAAGACCTCTCCCCCATAGCAACTGAGCGATGCACTTGTTCAGCAGGAACAGTGCGTATCGGAACAGCGTTATGTCGCCTCCCCGCGCGAAAAGGGGTATACTGGAAATAAAAAACGTTGAATTAAAAAAAAACCACGATACAACTAGATAAGATGGCGGCCGCCAGCGACGTGGCCTGCGCCACGAAGCCGGCCGCCACCGAGTCGGGGACGGGGTTCGATGCTCGGGACTGTGGAGTACTCACTTGGGGTCAGGCAAGTCCGGGGTGATATCCAGTATCTTGCTCGCGGAGCCCAGCAGCGTGATCTTGTACCTCAGCGGCTGGTTCAAGATGGCGGCCGCCAGCGACGTGGCCTGCGCCACGAAGCCGGCCGCCACCGAGTCGGGGACGGGGTTCGATGCTCGGGACTGTGGAGTACTCACTTGGGGTCAGGCAAGTCCGGGGTGATATCCAGTATCTTGCTCGCGGAGCCCAGCAGCGTGATCTTGTACCTCAGCGGCTGGTTCAAGATGGCGGCCGCCAGCGACGTGGCCTGCGCCACGAAGCCGGCCGCCACCGAGTCGGGGACGGGGTTCGATGCTCGGGACTGTGGAGTACTCACTTGGGGTCAGGCAAGTCCGGGGTGATATCCAGTATCTTGCTCGCGGAGCCCAGCAGCGTGATCTTGTACCTCAGCGGCTGGTTCAAGATGGCGGCCGCCAGCGACGTGGCCTGCGCCACGAAGCCGGCCGCCACCGAGTCGGGGACGGGGTTCGATGCTCGGGACTGTGGAGTACTCACTTGGGGTCAGGCAAGTCCGGGGTGATATCCAGTATCTTGCTCGCGGAGCCCAGCAGCGTGATCTTGTACCTCAGCGGCTGGTTCAAGATGGCGGCCGCCAGCGACGTGGCCTGCGCCACGAAGCCGGCCGCCACCGAGTCGGGGACGGGGTTCGATGCTCGGGACTGTGGAGTACTCACTTGGGGTCAGGCAAGTCCGGGGTGATATCCAGTATCTTGCTCGCGGAGCCCAGCAGCGTGATCTTGTACCTCAGCGGCTGGTTCAAGATGGCGGCCGCCAGCGACGTGGCCTGCGCCACGAAGCCGGCCGCCACCGAGTCGGGGACGGGGTTCGATGCTCGGGACTGTGGAGTACTCACTTGGGGTCAGGCAAGTCCGGGGTGATATCCAGTATCTTGCTCGCGGAGCCCAGCAGCGTGATCTTGTACCTCAGCGGCTGGTTCAAGATGGCGGCCGCCAGCGACGTGGCCTGCGCCACGAAGCCGGCCGCCACCGAGTCGGGGACGGGGTTCGATGCTCGGGACTGTGGAGTACTCACTTGGGGTCAGGCAAGTCCGGGGTGATATCCAGTATCTTGCTCGCGGAGCCCAGCAGCGTGATCTTGTACCTCAGCGGCTGGTTCAAGATGGCGGCCGCCAGCGACGTGGCCTGCGCCACGAAGCCGGCCGCCACCGAGTCGGGGACGGGGTTCGATGCTCGGGACTGTGGAGTACTCACTTGGGGTCAGGCAAGTCCGGGGTGATATCCAGTATCTTGCTCGCGGAGCCCAGCAGCGTGATCTTGTACCTCAGCGGCTGGTTCAAGATGGCGGCCGCCAGCGACGTGGCCTGCGCCACGAAGCCGGCCGCCACCGAGTCGGGGACGGGGTTCGATGCTCGGGACTGTGGAGTACTCACTTGGGGTCAGGCAAGTCCGGGGTGATATCCAGTATCTTGCTCGCGGAGCCCAGCAGCGTGATCTTGTACCTCAGCGGCTGGTTCAAGATGGCGGCCGCCAGCGACGTGGCCTGCGCCACGAAGCCGGCCGCCACCGAGTCGGGGACGGGGTTCGATGCTCGGGACTGTGGAGTACTCACTTGGGGTCAGGCAAGTCCGGGGTGATATCCAGTATCTTGCTCGCGGAGCCCAGCAGCGTGATCTTGTACCTCAGCGGCTGGTTCAAGATGGCGGCCGCCAGCGACGTGGCCTGCGCCACGAAGCCGGCCGCCACCGAGTCGGGGACGGGGTTCGATGCTCGGGACTGTGGAGTACTCACTTGGGGTCAGGCAAGTCCGGGGTGATATCCAGTATCTTGCTCGCGGAGCCCAGCAGCGTGATCTTGTACCTCAGCGGCTGGTTCAAGATGGCGGCCGCCAGCGACGTGGCCTGCGCCACGAAGCCGGCCGCCACCGAGTCGGGGACGGGGTTCGATGCTCGGGACTGTGGAGTACTCACTTGGGGTCAGGCAAGTCCGGGGTGATATCCAGTATCTTGCTCGCGGAGCCCAGCAGCGTGATCTTGTACCTCAGCGGCTGGTTCAAGATGGCGGCCGCCAGCGACGTGGCCTGCGCCACGAAGCCGGCCGCCACCGAGTCGGGGACGGGGTTCGATGCTCGGGACTGTGGAGTACTCACTTGGGGTCAGGCAAGTCCGGGGTGATATCCAGTATCTTGCTCGCGGAGCCCAGCAGCGTGATCTTGTACCTCAGCGGCTGGTTCAAGATGGCGGCCGCCAGCGACGTGGCCTGCGCCACGAAGCCGGCCGCCACCGAGTCGGGGACGGGGTTCGATGCTCGGGACTGTGGAGTACTCACTTGGGGTCAGGCAAGTCCGGGGTGATATCCAGTATCTTGCTCGCGGAGCCCAGCAGCGTGATCTTGTACCTCAGCGGCTGGTTCAAGATGGCGGCCGCCAGCGACGTGGCCTGCGCCACGAAGCCGGCCGCCACCGAATCTGGGACGGGGTTCGATGCTCGGGGACTGTCGTCGCCACATATCGGGAGGGAAACGTCGCATATTGACCAGATAGTTGAATCTTTCTATAAAAGATAAAGATAAATGTAGTAACTACAAAGCAAAAAAGATAAGAACAGAAATGTTCAATCACTTTAAGCTAGCTTCTTTCGTGACATTTAACTAAAGTTAGATCGTTTAAAAATCCCGCAAACACCCTTTGCATTTGAGGAATTAAAAATGTTCCATTCCTACATGCTTAAAGCACCAACAAGTTTTTTTTTTATCCCGAAAAAAAGAAAGGAATTTTCTAAAGAGTTCAACATGGACAAAGTCGCGGGCAAAAGCTAGTAGCCAACATACACACCTGTTCTATATAAAATATCTTATGCAAGTCCATCAGCATGTTGGTCCTATAGCTACCCAACGCCGCGTGTGAACGCGCAGCCAACTCCCTCAGAGCATAACAAGACTCCCTTAACTCTTTCAGTTGCTCTGAGCTTCGAGACAACGCGTGGTAGTTCTGCATTAACTCGGAACCTAGAAGAAGATACACTCTTATGCTCTTATACACCTATCCTTATACACCTCACATACTCTTATACATCTCACATAATTTTGCATTAACTCGGAACTTAGAAGAAGATAGTGTAAAAAACTTAAATCTACCACACTCTTATGCTCTTATACACCTATCTTTATACGCTTCACATACTCTTATACATCTCACATAATTTTGCATTAACACGGAATTTAGAAGATGAGTTCGAAAACTTAAATCTAGCAGACTATTATGCTCTTATACACCTCACATACTCTTGTACATCCCACATAATTTTGCATTAACTCGGAACTTAGAAGAAGATAGAGTTCAGAAACTTAAATCTACCACACTCTTATGCTCTTATACACCTATGCTTATACACCTCACATACTCTTATACATCTCACATAATCTTATACACTTACCCTTGGGAGCAAGCAAGACGCACTTTTTCATAGGTGCTGATGGAAACATTGATTTCAAACAGATTTTGTAACATACAATAAAAAGTCGAAGTCAAGTATAATAATTACAAAGTCAGTGAAAATCTGATCAGCGCATCCAATTAAATGGGAATTATCGTTAATTTCTAATCCAATCCAAAAAAGATATAAAGTAGTTTACCTATCTGATGGTAACTATAAACAAAAGTCCGCCATTTTGGATTTAAAAAATGGATGTCATTTTTGTAATCGGCACCCTAAAAACGTTGAAAAATGACATCCATACATACATTCTTTTGCAAAAAAAAAAATATATGTTCGCAAACAAAAATCTGATCAGTCTGAACCAAAATTTTTGTCAAGGTCTGAACAAAAATCTGGTCAAGGTCTGGATGAAAATCTGGTCAAGGGCGGTATAAAAATCTGGTCAAGGCTTGAACAAAAATCTGTTCAAGGCCTGGCCAAAAATCTGGTCGAAAAACCAATAAATAGCACTGCTTACCTACATCCTGATTTTCTTCAAACAACTTAGCGTGTTGCTCTTTCAGTCTCCTTATATTCGCCAACTTGCTGTCTCTTTCTTCGGAAAGTATAAGTCTTTTGAAGTGTAAAATCTCCAATTGCTTCGTCAGTCTAAGGTATTCCGCCCTTTGGAAGGGTGAAGGTTTAGACTGAAAATAACTTTTTTTAATTAATTGAAAGGGTCAACAAGATCCATTTTGGAGTTAAAATATGGTAATAAATAAGTCACATTTTGCGTTTTGCGCATTAGAATAATATATGCATATAAATTGTATAGAAATTACATCCTAATTAATATACATACTAATTACCACATAACTATTATAAAATAATTACTAGTAATACAAATGCGAAAGTGTTACACACTTCCCTCCATCTAAAAACTAGTTGTCAAATAAATTAACCAAGTTTTCTAATATAGTTCTTTCAATTCACAAGGGCGCGTGGCTCATAGGTGTGTGTGTGTCGTATCTGTATAAGTGTGAGCGAGAGCTTGCTCGCGCCTGACCGCTTCCCCCTAGGCTCCTGACAGGCACGCACACTTACGCAATGTGCATGTGCACGACGTAACCACAAGTAAAGCTCATGCGCTCTCGTGAATTGCAAGAAGACCTTACCTTATAGGACAACAGATCGTTCAACTTTAAAGTAAGTCGTGGTCCATTGGATATGGGTATCCTTTCTTCCTTTATCCTTCCATTTTTGACTGTCAAATCGCTCTGCGAAGACGACTTTTCTTTCCTCAAATCATCGCTCTCTTCAGGAGAAAACAGATTGCGATACGATCTACTTTTACCTTTCAATTTTACCTCCACATCGGGGGATAAACTTTGAGTTAAAGCAGACTTTTGGTAAATCCTCTCCTTTATTTCCTGCACTGCTTCTTGCCGTTTCTTAATGGAATATTGCAGTAAATGTAAGTTTTGAAGTTTGGTCGCGTTGTAGCTCGGCCTGATTTCGGATTTGAGGAAATTTATCGCCAAATACCTGTACTTCGGCACATCGGATTCATTTCTCAAATCGTAGCTCTCGGCTGTTTCGCTTAAATCAATTTTGCTCGCCAACTCCTCTTGGGAATTAGAAATATCACAGTTCAGTTCGGTTGTGGAAAATTCTCTAATATCAACATTGTCTGGCGAATGTTCGTAAATGTGGTTAGGATTTGTTTCCACCTTCTTCCTTTCTAAGCTATTTTCTCTTCTGTCTCTATGACCCAGAGAGGTGTTCAAACTCGAAGAGTTTCTTAAAGTAGGAATATTTTGTTTGAAACCTCTTTCCACCGGGCTTTGACTTTTCGAATACTCCCTTTCGGTGATTTTCGAAAATCTTCCCGGTGAAATAGATCGGGATTCCTTCATATGCTTGTAATTCTGTATAACTTTTGGCTCTAAAGTGATTTTGAAACAACTGGTTTTGCCAGATGACTCCGAGGACAAAGATCCTTGGTCTAACTCATTCTCTGGGGGTATAATATCTAGCTTCAAACTTTTGTAAGAGCAAAAGTATCCTCCGTGCATTTGGAATACTAAAGTGTTGCTTTTGAAACAATCAGAGGTAAAGTTTAAGGATAAATTGGCCCCGATATATCTGAGACCGCTAAAGTAAACTCCCCAGGTTTGGATGACAGTGTCCCGCATCTGTTCGGATTTCTCTTCGTCATCTTTCGAGGGTGGTAAGAGGATGTGACACCAGATTCTTATCACGATGTTTGTGGAGGACATTCGTTGTGTTATTTCTGTAAAAAAAAAATACAGGAAACTATACAGCAACTACATTTTTAATCCAAAAACAAAATATCACATGTTTCAACGATGAAGGAAAACATAATGTGAAGACCTGAACGACTTGCGCCCAATAGTGAGCCATTAATGTGTTGCTGATGTTATTATTGTTTTTTTTATTTAATATCTAGACTAGCGCTTGACTGCGATCTCACCTGATGGTAAGTGAAGATGCAGCCTAACATGGAACGCGTTTGCCTAGAAAATGCCTATTCAGTCTTGATTTAAAGACACCCACATTATAGTTAGTCGGAAAAACGGAAGCCGGAAGGGCATTCCTTTTTGCGGTGCGTATTAGGAACGAGGAAGCAAAGCGCTTGGTGCGAGATCGTGGAATTTCGACCACGTAGTGGCGCAGATTCGTACTAATATTATGAAAGAAAAGTAACTATCTGTCTATTATGGCTTAGCATTGACTACATTTTAACCTGGAAAATTAAAGTTTTCCCACGGGATATCATGAAAACTTAAAACCTAAATCATGAGCACTAGCTAGTTTTGATATATGTAAATTATTAATTTCCATACGAATTCCAACTTTAACTAAAATATTGTCACAGACTCAATCGGGGATCAAACAATAGACCTTTTATAGGCAAGTATTAGGCACTAAGGGCTTAGTCGTAAAGATAGAGTTTAGATAAGCAAAACATTTGTACGAGATGATTCAGAAACATGTAGGTATAAATATTATTGTTATCTATATGACAATACAGCGTTCATCTAATATAGGTCATCATGTTACGTAATATACCTATTGATAATATATCATTATTATAATAAAAACTGTAACGGGACGAATTCTGTACATTAGATATATTTTGAAAATTTTAATAGGAGGATGCTTTATTATCGATACTGAGCCCAAAACATTTTTTTTTTTTATTTTTTGACTGTCTGTGCGCGCAGCACGCGAAAACTACTGAAAGGATTTGAATGAAATTTGGTATAGTAGAAGCTGATAGTCCGGGTTAATATACAGGATACTTTTTATCCTAATAAACAATAAAGTTTATCCGGGATAGGAGATGAAAGTTTTTGTTGATTTTGCTCCATTACTTCGTCAAATCTAAACCGAATTTTTTATTATAAATTGTGTACTATCAGAAATATTTTGTTCAATTTTGGTGAAGATCTACTAAATATTATCGGAGATAGAGGACATAACTTCTCGCGGATAGGAGCAAGTCACTCTAAACTTTTTCCAAGCGGACGAAGTCGCAGAAATCAACTAGTTGATAATACAATATTATGATGTTATCAAATTGGCAATTTTGAGATCAAACATGTGTGTTACGAAACTTTTAAATCAATACTTTTAGAGACATGTGGCCCAGTTAGCTAATAGCAGTAGATTACACAGGTTAAGCAATGTTGATCCAACTCTCTAACTGAATGAGGTCACCCACTAAGAAAAGCTTTTTTAAACTGTTTTAACATGTATTGGATTGTATTTATTTGTATTTGTATTGTATTTATTTTTACTTGTATTGTACTCAGGAAAATTTATCGTGGAAGCACTGTATACATAGCATAGTTTCATTAACTATTGTAGTTTTTTTTTTTTTGAAAAGAGCAACCGCCGAGTTTCTTGCTGGCTCTTCTCGGCAGGAAAGGCATTCCGAACCAGTGGTAGATTCATTGACGATTCAAAAGTGCTTGTAAAAGTTTATTTGAATAAAAAATATTTCTATTCTATTCTATTAAAATTCCATCCCCAAGGGGGGGTTAAAATGGGGGCGAAAGTTTTTACGAAAGTCCGTCATTTTTCGAGTTATTTCCATATATCTTGGTATTTGGGCTTTCAATGAAAAATGGAGTAATACTTGTTTCAGAATTTTTGAAATTTGGAAATTCCATCCCCTCGGGGATTTTCAAAAAGTCCCCTCGAGAGATCATCCAGTTATAGAATAAAAAAGGTCAAAAGCACATAGTTCTTTTCGCAATGTCCCCTACTAGAATATAGATAAATATTTCTTTTTAAAAAGAATATTAGCCAAGTATTTCTAAATTGCCTCTGGTCTGGTCTGGTGGGAGGCTTTGGCCGTGGCTGGTTACCACCCTACCGTCAAAGACGTGACGTTAAGGGATTTAGCGTTCCGGCACGATGGCGTGTAGAAACCGATTAAGGGTATGGGTTGAATTTACACTGCTATACCCCTTCCAAGTTAGCCCGCTACCATCTTAGACTGCATCGTCACTTACCATCAGGTGAGATCGCAGTCATGGGCTATCTTGTCATCGAATAAAAAAAAAAGTTGCAGAATCTGCATTCCGAACCGGTGGTAGAGTCATGACGTGTCATAAGAGCTACAAGTTGGCCTAAATGAAATAAATAATTTTGAATTTGAATTTGAACCTGACTAACATTCTCCTCTCCCAGAAGCGGAAAGCTTGCGTTAGGAGTGGGTACGACAATAGTGCAACGGGCGGGGATTGAACCTGCGACCTTGTCAGTTTTCAGGCCGCTCCCTTAACCGTTGGGCTATTGAGGCTTTCTGTATTAGGTTCCTAACAGAGAGAGGAAATTGACATCAAACGCATCATCATCGAGTTGGGAATTACCAGCGCACTAATAAGGATATTGTGATAACGGCTATACGCAATTGAAATAATTACATTGTTTTTTTTTATCATTCACGTGAAATCGTTTGAAAACAAATATGGTTCAGTGTGACTAATGCCCGTTTTCACCAATCTATACAAATAAATACAATTGAAGTGTCTGTTTGTAATATCAAAAGAACAACTTTCTAGTAACTTCATACGAAAGTAGATACGGTACTTATAGCAACAAAACAATTTTTAAAATTTTTGTCTGTCTGTCTGTCTGTTTGTTGCCGATAATTTCGGGAACGGCTGGACCGATTTTAACGGGACCTTCACTGGTAGATAGCTGATATTATCGGGCGTAATACAGGCTACTTTTTTTAACTGACTTTCGAAAAAGGAGGAAACGAGTTGTGTTTTTCTACCTCTGATTGATTCTATAAAGCTACAGTAAAAAGCTTAAAATAAAAATAATCATCAATTCTTTTTAAAAAGCAGACTTCACACTCCATTACAAAGTAGGTATAAAATAATTTTAGTTTGTAACATAATATGTTATATTGAGGTCGGAATACACAATAGTTTCATAGTTGCGATTTAGACCCGCAAATTTCAACATATAATTATGTGAGTATGTATATAAAATAAAGACGTAGGTAAATAAAATTGGGCTGGTGACGAACCAAGGTCAGAGAAAGTTGATTACTTTGACCTCTTGATAGATATACACTGCAAGGTTAATATATTCCTACTTTATATATCTTTTACTTTTAACCGACTTCCAAAAAAGGAGGAGGTTTTCAATTCGTTGGAATCTTTTTTTTATTTTTTATGTATGTTCCCTGATTACTCGAAGAAGCCTGGACTGATTTGGAAAATTCTTGTTTTGATTGAAAGGGTGGTCAACTTGTCGTCAGGTCAGGATCTGATGATGGGATTCTGGAGAAATCGAGGGAAATCTTCAAATTTTATAACCACAATTGATATACTTTGTAGTGGTGTTTGAAGTTAGTTTTGAAAAAAGAATTTTTACGTTTATATTATTATTTATTGTATCTTCTTCTTCTTCAACTTATGGACGTCCACTGCTGGACATAAGTTTCTTGCATGGACCTCCACAGACCTAGGTCTTGCGCCGCCTGAATCCAGCGACTCCCTGCGACTCGTTTGACGTTGTCGGTCCACCTAGTGAGGGGTCTGCCAACACTGCGCTTCCCGGTGCGGGGTCGCCACTCCAGCACCTTGGGACCCCATCGACCATCAGCTCTTCGAACTATATTCCCTACCCATTTCCACTTCAGTTTCGCGACTCGCTGAGCTATATCGGTGACTTTGGTTCTCCTACGGATCTCCTCATTTCTGATTTGATCTCGCAGGGATACTCCGAGCATAGCTCTCGCCATCGCCCGCTGAGTGATCCTGTGCCTTTTATTGTATATCCTATTAATATTTATTGTATATCCTATTAATATTATAAATGTGAAAGTACACGAGGATCAATGGATTCTCACATACTTTTAATTGCTTACCAGAATCAATCTCCTTCCATTTTGGATGCGGTGAGCCTATCCTTTCACTGGTGTAAAACGGAGCAGACATTGTTGTGTGGTGTAAAGTGAGATAGTAGCTGCATTGGTGGGTGCACCATTCCGGTGGTCTTATGTTGTAACCCACTATCTGTAAATAAAAAAGCATCATCCTTACTACACAGGTTTCAAAAAAAACTGTGTTTGACAGATTTCAGATACAGAAAAATAAAAGACCTATAAATAAATGTTATCATGATGAACTTATAACAATAAGATAATGTAATATGGTAAGTCCCGAGAACATTTATCTGCTATCAATGTAAAAAGTCAGGTAGATAACTCTACATATCAACGTTCATACTTCACTCTTTCATTCACATACATTCATTTACATTCTTTGAAATATACAGACAGAAAGGGGGTTCTTAATCTTTTCATTATAAGAGACCAGAGATAACTTTTAACATGATAAAAATAATGTTGTTACAAGTGTGTAGGTATGGAATGGATATAAATTTTTCAAAACATAGCAGATTACCAAACCTACAGATTTGAAATTTAGAGAATATTCTTTAAATATCCTAAAGGTTAAGAGGGTTTTTTTATAATTCCATATCTAAAGGGCTAAAGGGATGAAAAGAGGTAATAAAGCATTGAACGAACATTTTTTTCTAAATCCTAAATTCTATTGTGGGCAAGAGCATCAACTAGTACATAATTATTATCACTTTTATATATTTTAATTTAACCACATAATAAAATCATGGATACAAAACAGAGTCTAGCTTTTTTTTTTTTTATACATTATAGGCACACGCTTGACCACTACCACACCCGATGGAAAGTGATGATGCAGTCTAAGGTGTAACACGTTTGCCTAGAAGATGCCTATTCACCCTTGTTTTAAAGATACCCAAATTGCACAGATCTTGGAAGAGCATTCCAGACCCTAGCCGTGCGAATCAGGAATGAAGACTTAAAGCGCTTGGTGCGCGTAGGTGGAATATCAACGACATAGGGATGGAAGCTCACCCTATGTCTTGCAGTGCGGTGCAATCATTATTATTTATTATTTATTAGGTGCGGTGGAGCTTGCAATCATTATTTAAGGCTCTTTACCACACACCTATGCATTACGGTTAAGGTTAACATTATTGCAATATCTGTTTACAGGATATTGGTATTTATATTAGGATAAGTACCTGATCATTATTTGCAAAACGTTTGATTATTTTATCAAGTTTCTCTGTTCTTCATCTAAGATACTTTTAAAATATGTTCATAACTATCTATAGATTGCTTTGTCTAGTTTTTGTATACAACTTTTCTATCTTAGATGCTTTATTAACACGTTCAGAGGATTGAATAACAAGGTGTAGGCGTATGTTTGTAAATGTTTCTTGCATATTGAGTAGGTACTATAGATAAAGAACCTATATTAGTTTATTTGCATTTTTACCTGAATCAAGCTGCGTAGGCGAAGCTGCTGGGTTGTTAGCGGTGTCCATTCTCTGCATCTTGGCCTTCCAAACATTTCGTTAGACGAGTGCAGCAAAAACAAGAGGTAAAAAAAAAAAACAAGAAAAACACTTGGCTCGTTATAAGTGAACCATTATATCGCGTATGTTGGGGCGCTGTACGCTGAAGAATAAGTAGCAGTAACTTGGATATTAAATGATGATTAGGAAAAATAAAACAAAATGCATTGTTCTGCAAAATGCAAATCTGCACAGGAATTCAACCACAGACCACGAACAAATTCAACTATAGACGAGACTTGACAATAGAACTTGTCTTGTAGTTGTCAATGTCATCTGTCAAACCTATAGGGACATTATAAAATATTGCCATATTTTAGTAAAAAAAAACTACTACATAGGTAGTATGCACAACAGGTTGTACGTATACAAATAGGTAGTTAAATTACATGTTTTAATTCGCTCTTTCTTCAGGCTTGATATAATGACTTTGATTTAACAAACATAAACAGCGCTCATGAGTACTTGTACTATGCAAAGAATAGAAAATTCTCTGTTTAAACTTGTTTAAATATAAAGTTACATTTATATTATTTTAATTGTCATTTTTACCATATAAACTTCATTCGCAACACAAAAGTAATTATTTAGACTATAGGTACCTACTCATACCCAATCTTCCAATAAGTCGTTAAATGAATTTAATTAACGAGGCATACAATAAAATCTATTAGTTTCTATTTACTGCCCTATCATGAATAGGATTTATATTGTATTGTTTTGCATTATTTACCATTCTGGGGTAAAAAATTTCGAATCATTATTTTATTTGGCCCTACTTAATTAAAATTTTATTTATGAAGGCTGGAATAATTTATTTCATTGACGTTATATACCTATTTTATAATACCTCATTTAGCTAATCTTTGAGAACTATAAAATATGATTCATCCAAATTTCAGATAAGTCATCAAGACTCGGAGCTTGTCGGAGACTCAAATGATAATGAAAATAAAAAGGTAATTCGAATGCTAAGCCTTACTTATAACTCATTTAATGCAGTCAAGTGACCCCTATTAACAACGACATATTTTGCCGTAGCACTTCTTTAGATTTTGATAAGTATTTGAATATGCTATACACCTTACCAAAGGATCAAGCATCAAAAACTATTAAAGAAGGAAATTAATATTTTAATGAAAACGTTAAAGTGAAAAATTTTAGTGTTGTCAAAAAATATTAAGTACTATGTATTTTTGGTAACTCACCCGTACAACGCAAAGGCTTCATAATTAAAATTAAGAAAAATTAAAATCTGTATGATTTCAGATGAGTAATCGAGACTCAGAACCAGATGAAGCTGGCGAAAATGATGATTTAATCAAAAAGGTTAAACTACTGCAGATTAAAACTGAATTTTTTAATAAAACTCCAACTTAAAGTTGGGAATCCAACTAAATTGTTACGAATAAACATCAATTGTGCGACTACTGAAATAAGACAATGTTACAGTATATTTTATTGATAAGATTTGGTTATCATTCAAATATTATTACATATTCCAGTTAAATCAACAAAACTCAGGAACAGCTGAAGATAACAATGACGGTGATGATGAAAAAGTAACGTATAAACTATTTTGCAGTAAAACTTAATATTATATTATTATAGTAAGACAACATAATAATTATGCCAACTTAGAATTTGGGATATAATTTTGGAAAAAAGTATAATATAGTTATAAGTTTTTAACATCTGTCTAGGAACAGTTTCGTAGGCATTCCATCTACTCCCAAAATTGCACAAATTAAGTGTTTAAAAATCTTCTCAAAATTTTTTCTACCATATCTGTCTCATTTTAAATACCTATACAAATTTTAGATAACTAACCGAGATTCAGAAGCCGCAACAGACGATAAGAATAATCATGATATAGTAAACGATGCCACAGAAAAAACAATCACACTAACGCAGGTAAAGACTAATAACTGCTTAAACTATCTCTTTCATGGCATGTATTACCGGAAATATTAATAATGTTTCAGAAATATGTCGAAGAGAATGAAGAACTTGAAAACAATGAGGAACCCGAAAACAATGTGGAAGCCGAAAACAATGAAGAATCTGAAAACAATGTGGAAGCCGATAACAACGAGGAACCTGAAAACAACGAAGCAGATGAAGTTAATATACTAAATTATTTTAGATAAGAACCAACTTGTTGGCACTGAAGTGCTTCATCATGATTTAGTAAAACTGTAGCCAATAGAAGTAGTTGCCATATACAAAATCATATTAATGTTTTAATCTGATAATAATTATTATTGGCTAGATTCAGCCACGTGAAGTTAGGTTTTTACAAATCCCACAGGAACCCCTCTGTTTTTCCGAAATAAAAAGTAACCAATGTCACGTTCTAATTGCTTGACTATACCATTGTAAAAATCACGTCATTCGGTTGTTCAACTGTTGCGTGATTGCAGGAAAAGCCACATAAAAAAAAGACGTGTAGCACTCGGGGACTGCCGCGGTAAAGCTATTGCATAGCATTTTTTATCAACGCCATCTCCACGCTGGCCCGCGATAGAAGCTATGCAATAGCTTAAAAATACTTTCGCATTATTCTTTTTCTTCTTCTTTTTTAAAATATTGCGAGTAGATGTTTGATATCATTTTTGATGCATATTCCAGAATCACCAATTCAATACCAAAGTGTCCGAAGACAGTTTGAAATTAGTTCATCCACGGGTATGAACATTATTTTTAATATTTCCTTTATGTAATAACTAGCTTTTGCTCGCGGCTTTGCTCACGTTAAGTTGGATTTTTCGAACCCCTATTTTACCCCCTTAGGGGTTGAATTTTCAAAAATCCTTCGTTAGTGTGCGCCTACGTCATAAAAGGAACCAACTGTAAAAATTTCAAGTTTCTAACTTCAGTAGTTTAGGCTGTGCGTTGATATCTCAGTCAGTCAGTCAGGACTTTGAATTTTATATATATAGACTAGCTGATGCCTGCGACTTCGTTCGCGTGGATTGAGGGTTTTTTATTCCCACGGGAACTCTTCAATTTTCCGGGATAAAAAGTAGCCTATGTGCTATTCCAGACTCTATCTCTGTGCCAAATTGGTTCAGTCGTTGCGTCGTGATTGAGCAACAACTATCCACACTTTCACATTTTATAATATTAGTAGGATAATATGTTATTAATATTTATAGTATTGCAATATAATATTAAAAGGAATTGTTCAATTCAATTTCAATATTTTTTTGGTAAAAGATAAAGAAGTTATTTGGTTAGGTAACTTTTTTTGCAGTTAGAAAATAAGGATGAAGAAATGGAAATAGAAAGAGAGGCGGGCGATGCTGCCGACTTTTTTGGCACAAATCAGCATTACAACATTCCAGTCAATTACCAAGATTTTGGGAGACGATTTGTTTTAACATATCCTTACGTTGAGGTTTGTAGTCATTAGCTAAGAACTTTTTACCTGACTAATTTATTTGCCACTAGTTGATTCCCGTGACTTCGCTCGCGTGGATTTATTTTTAAAATCCAGCGGGATCTGTTTTATTTTCTGGGTTAAAAAGTAGCCTTAGATGTCACTCTTCAGGTCCGTAGCTCTTTTGCAACGGAATTGAAGGACAAATCAACAAACAAACACACTTTCACATTTATAATATTAGTAAAGATTTTGGCAGTGAAAAAACTAAATAACTTCATTATTCACACAGTATTATAATTATACAACGCTTTTAGAATGACCGATTTGTCCAAAATATTTTGCAAATGATAATTAATTTTTATAGAAGAAAAAGAAAATTGCGGATGACGCTGCTGAATCTGAATTAGATAATGCCGTTAAGGTGAGATGATAAACAACATTTTATTATTTCCAAAGCAATAAGTTGATCGGAACTTACTTCTTAAAGTCCAATTAGGTAGGTACTTCTTAATTTTTTTTTTCTTTTTAACTCTGAGAAATCGACAAGCCACGGCAGGCTTTTTTAATATGAATCTAGCAACACTACCCACCATAGAGTTCGTGCGCTAGGTAGGTACTTACCCGTTAAAGGATCCAAAACGGCACAGTGCATTAACTGCACTTAATAAAAAGCGCGGTAATTTTAAAAATGGAAAACTGATTTATTATTATATTTCGTTAATTTCTATTTGCACAGGCAGTGAATTTAGTTCCATTATTTCTTTTATATTGCACTACAATTTGAAAGTTAGGTAACAATGAAGGTAGGTATGCATAATCTCCATTCAGAACAGGTGGGAGAGTCTCGACGTGTCATAAGTGCACAGACATACAGACTAGCATAATGCCCCGGCTCCACCTGCACCGTAACGCGTAAATTAACACGATAATAAAGCATTACGCAGATGGGGCCAATATTTTACTGCGTTAAATGTATGTAATGACGTTAGACGCTAAGCGCTAATCCATCTGATCGCAGCCGTTAACACTAACATTAATACAGATGGAACAGTAGCATAAGAGCTACAAGTTAGCCTACATGAAATAAACAATTATGATTTTTTTTTTTAATTTTGTGTCGGACGAAAGTCCTTTAGAAATTGAGATAGGTAGGTACTTAATTAAAAAAAAATTGTTATTTTTAATTTACTTAGGTACCAATATAACACCAATAATTAATTAACACACAATTATTAAATAGTGAAATTGTACATAATGTTATGACGTATTTTTTATTTCTACAGCAACATCTTGAATCCAAGGCCCAGAAAGAGTTAACACCAGTCAAAGTAAGCTCAAGTCACATGGAAATGCCAAATTTTTTTAATGTTTGATCACGTAAAGAGAAGAATTTATCGATATATTTATTTTCAGGCACCACCAGAATTCGTTTTACAAATAGCCAAGCAATCAGCTCTTTTGGAAGCATCAAAACCTATAAATCCTACTAACGATAAAATTGAAAAAGATATTCTTAGAACAGGGGTAAGCATGTTACCTACTTTAAATTTTTCTTAGGGCGCTCAAGCTCGGGCAAAGAATTTTTGAATGAAACAACAACATAGTACGCTACGGCGCACAGATATTTTATTTTGCGCTCAAGTAAAAATGAGTTAATTAAACACGTTGTTCTGACTTGGCACTAAAAGATTTTAAAAGAAGCAGAAAGAAAAACATTTTTTTCATTCGATGACAAGATAGCCCTTGACTGCGATCTCACCTGATGGTAAGTGACGATGCAGTCGAAGATGGTAGCGGGCTAACTTGGAAGGAGTATAACAGTGTAAATTCAACCCATACCCCCTAATCGGTTTCTACACGCCATTGTGCCGGAACGCTAAATCGCTTGGCGGCACGTCTTTGACGGTAGGGTGGTAACTAGCCACGGCCAAAGCCTCCCACCACATTTTCTATCCCTATCTTGCACACGTGTCTTACACTGGATAAAAATAGAAAATGGCTTCTCATTCCTATTCTTATCTTAATGTGTTGCAACTTGCAATGCAATATTGATTCTTGGGCTATGATTGAACAAAATAATATCAGGGATATACAAAGTTATAATTTATTAAAGTGGACTTAATGTACATAATTAAATTCTTGCACTTTTCAGCAATATTGGGATGACGTATGGACCGAAGAAGTAGATGCAGGAAAAATTCTAAGATCTACAAAAAAACAAAATAAATTGGTAAGTTTCATTCTCTTCATTATTTTATTTCAGCCGTTACCTAAGTATCTATATAGGTACCTTACCTACCTACCTTAAAAGGTACCTACTACTTCTTGGAATTTATGTAACTACCATTAAAGTAAGATTTATATTAATATGGAACTACCTACGGCCATTACGAGTAGGTACTTTGTTATGTTAATTAGATCAAGCCGCTGTTTTTTTTTTTTTAGTTTTGTCTATCTTTATTCTTAATCGAGTTTATTTTCAAAATGGCTGAACTGTTTTTGATGATTCTCTGACAAGCAAGTGGAAGATTATGCATTTTGTAAGGAGTGATCTAAGTTATTTTTATACAATAATATTTAAGTATTAAAAAAATATATAAAAATTAATTGCGAACTATTTATTCTGCCATTAAAAGTTATAAAATATAATAAGTAAATACAATAAAAGTTAATTATTGTTCCAGGACTCTATCATAGTAAAAATTTCTCCTGGCTCGAAACTACACACACTTATATCGATGCTCAAACAAAGATCGCCTAGATTTCTTTATGTTATAAATAAAAATACTGAAAGATACTTCCATTGTTTTATTTCACGCAGTAGCGTATGCAATTTGTTGCAATCATCGATGTATAAATTAATTTCTTGCTGGTTCTTCTCAGTTGGAGCTAGTAATTAGCTCATAACGTGACGTTGTCAAACTGCAAACACTGCACTTGCTGCGTGTTACTCTTTGATTAGCTGTTACCCTCTCGCTATTGGTTAAAATTCATTGATGCAGAAAAACGCAATAAATTCAGCCAATCAGAGGCCAGTGCGATCGTTACACTGATGCAATCATTTTTAGAGAATCGACACGCCGGTGTAAGGTCGCCAAGATACTTCTTATAGGTTTAATAACTATAAAGTATTTAATTGATGGTACCATAATTAAATGGATCCTTCATTACATTAATAACTAAATCGTTGATTTTCTGATCCCATATATTTGCCGACTTTTTTGTAGCTTTAACCATTAAATTGAAGTAATTCAGTATAGATTTCTTCATGTCTGAGTTATTTGGCTTCTCTAAAAAAGATACCATTTGTCTTAAGTCATCTTTGACCACTCTATCCCTCATTATTCTTTTCATTTCTTCATAGAAATAATTTGTAGATATCATGTTATTGGACATGAAGTTAGCTATTTGTCTCATCTTTTCATTATGTTCTCTTTCCATTCTTTTCTTTATTAATTTATCTTTTTTAGATGGCACATCTTTTTGACGTGCAATTTCTTTTACACCGTCTAGCGTATATAAGCTTCTTGTTTCTATGTCATCATTTATTTTCAATACTATCGAAGGTATTTCTATTATGTGACCAATTTCCTTCTTGTCTTGCGTACTTTTGTCTGCTTTTACAATTACTAAAGTATTTTCTTTATCAAATTTTTCAGAATTCGCACCAATTTCACCATAATTGTCATCGGATTTTACGTTCCTGTGGACATATTTAAATACTGCTTCATATGAATTGCTTGTAGCATGATTTACACAAATAATCTGAAATTAATGGGTTAACAATTCTAGATTTTTCTATTTAATTCTAGATTTTAGGGTTCTAGATTTTTCTATTTTTTTTATTTTTCAATGTAATATTAGGTACACTTAACGTAGTGGGTCAAGTTTTTTTAAAAATAAGTTTTAATTAATAAGTTACCGTTATGAAAATATTTATAAATAAATAAAGCAATTTCATTATTACGCCTCATCTATAAATCAATTAATTTTAATTAAATAGCTACTTTTTTATAGTCCGATAAAGTCACGCATGATTGAATAATAATAAAATATAACTAATAAGAACCTACCTAGTTAAATGCGAGATAAAAATTTTTCTGTCTCTGTGTCTGTGTGTGAGATTCATGACTTTATTCCATTTAGAGATTTTCTTGGGATAGGTAGGTACACAATAGGTACTGCGGTGGATTCCCAAATTCTTCGACATTTTAGATTTGAGATAATTGGAAATTTCTAAGCAGTCAAGGTTTACCGTGTATCCGCGTCAGTCCCAGGGACCCGTGCTGACCCAGTGGACTGACTTCAAAAATTGAAGAAGCGGACGAAGTCGCGGGCGTCCGCTAGTAGACAAAATATACACAATTTTGTTAAAGGCAGCCTTATTGCTAACAAAACAATCTCTACCAGGCAACTTATTTGAAAGGAATGTGTGAGGGTAGTACAGTGCAACTTATAATCTACTATATAAAAATAAGTCGGGTTTTCCTTCCTGACGCTATAACTCCAGAACGCACGAACCGATTTCCACGGTTTTGCATTCGTTGGAAAGGTCTCGGACTCCGTGAGGTTTATAGCAAAGAAAATTCAGGAAAAATTTCAACAATTTAAGAACGCGGACGAAGTCGCGGGCGTCCGCTAGTAATTAAAATAATACAATATTATTTGATAATAAAAATAATATAATATTATGTATATGTTCAAAAAAAAAAAGAAAAAACGTGTGGCACTCGGGGACTGCCGCGGTAAAGCTATTGCATAGCATTTTTTATCAACGCTATCTAGCGGTGAGAGGAGTCCCGTGTCAAGTTATTTTCGTTACGGAATTTCTGGATTCGGTCTCCACGCTCAAGGCCCGCGATAGAAGCTATGCAATAGCTTAAAAAATTAAAAACTATAAAACTCTATCAATATTTTATTTCCAACCCCACTCCATTAAACAAGCATTAGCAAAATCGTCACTTTTTAATCTTCTAATACTTGGAGGAAGATCACTATAGCTGTCCAGCAGATGGTTATAGGTCCAAGGGAGAACGTGGGTAATACCAGAGCTGTCATATATTACAGTGTTTTGTTCGTCCGAGTTGGTTTTGGTAGATTTCTCACTCTGTAGTCTCTGGTATAGATCTTCGAATGAAGGTTGTGATGAATCATTCTGTTTGTTTTTGGCGGTGACTAAAAACAAAATTAAACAAAATTATAGAACACAAATTCATTAATGGTACAATTCAAAATATAGTTTCGAATACTTGAGAGTCAAAGTTTTGAGTTGACAGCTAAAATCAATATTTCTCTAGCAGATTATGTTGTTTCCTGTCAATTAGAACCAAAATTTGACTTGGACAGTTAGTTTGATTTGGAGAGGAATGACATGGCATCAGTGGCGTGCACAGGATGTACTACAGGGTAGGCAGATGATACAAAATGGAAAAAATCTTCAGTGCGAATTATAAAAAACTTAAGGGTAGGCATTGTACAAATTATAAAAAGCCTACCCATAAGTTTTTATAACTCGTACTGGCGATTTTCTCCATTTTATATCATTTTGCCGCATTATGCCTACCCTCTGTGCACGCCACTGCATGGCATGTTGGTTTGCTCAAGATGTTTTTCTTAACTCTTGAAGCATATGATATTTAATTGCTTAAATGCACATAATTTCAATTAAATCCCTTACACCCTGATTAGGAGACTAGGTGCCTAACCAGACAATCACTGTTTCAAGAATAAATAAATAAAATAAATTTATTATTATTACCATATTCCCTCATAGCATTAATCTGGTCTGGAGTGTAGTGGGAGAATCGGCAGATGGCGCCAAAGTTGCAGTCCCCTCTGAGAAACCTGTTGCATGGCTTTTTACCGCTCTCCTCTTGTAATATTGTTTCTGGATCTAAAATCAATATTATGACTTGAAATTCACTATGTAAAATTAGGTTTATTTATTTATTTTATTTCAAATTAAATATACATTTTATATTTACAATATGTAAATTAGATACCAGTGAATCAAAAACCTAATTAGATTTTTTCAGCCTTGTGGAAAACTTTTATGCCAGGATCATAAATTATCCTATTATGATTTATTGAAGGACACACAAACATACTTTTTTGTCAGAAGTGATAGATCTATTCAAAATTTGCTTATAGAACATAATATAATAACAAATACCAGCCTCGATTTTGATTAGCTTGAAAGCTGATGATACCCAGTTTGATTCCCAGGTAAGGTCAGAAAATTAAAAAGGAATATCCATAATTTTTTTTAACACAAACCTAGTTGGGAATTAGTGTTAGTAATTATGTACTATCTAATCGTGTCAGATTGCTGTATCACCGAACTATGAGAGTGAAGAAATAGAAGCAACATGTTTGCACCATGATGATTAGATCGCTAGTCAGCGCTAAAATTGGCCGAAATTCAGTGAAGAAAACACTAATACTATAAAATATAGTTACCTTTATATTGTTGATAATGTTCGTTAACCAATTTTTGATGAACCGTTCCTTTTATATGAGTCCTTATTATTGAGGGTGCAGATACCATGGTTTTATCGCAATAATCACAGTAATATCGTTTACCCATGTTTCTTTTTGATTAAAGTATAATAGGTATCAATGTTTCCTAAGGTGTTTGTATACTTTTTAATCCAACCAATTTTTTCCTGGTTAATTTATCAAATTATCTGAACAATATCTTTGGATACCTTTACCAAATAAGTTACGCAAAACAGAGAATTTAATTGTTGAAAATCCAATGAAGAATGTGAAAGATAAATCCAAAAATTAAAAATACCTGCGTAAAGGAAAAACCGTGAAAAACCACAACAACAAACAACAAAAATCACAGAATAGGTATAAATTAAATTTCAATTTTTAAAACTGCTGGAGTTGTCAATGTCATTTTTGTCATTGACGTTTTCTAAAAAACGTTCATATGTGGTTCAGCCTCGGAGGAAAAAAAATTTTGTAGGGTTCAGCCTTTGTCTTTTACAAACATCAGAGGCTGATAATAACTTTAGAAACGTGTCAAACATTGTAAACTGACGAAAGAATGGAACTATTCGAAACCAACTTGAAGCAAACAAAAAAGACGTGTGGCACTCGGGGACTGCCGCGGTAAAGCACAGCATTTTTTATCAACGCCATCTAGCGGTGAGAAGTCCCGTGTCAGGTTATTTTCGTTACGGAATTTCTGGATTCGGTCTCCACGCTCAAGGCCCGCGATAGAAGCTATGCAATAGCTTAAAAATTTGATTCCTCCATGGAAACCAACGAAAGATTAAAGCAACTTCAACTACTGCCCACCTCAAACAGTGGACATTGAGGAATTGTCGATTGTGAATTTTATAGGTACAAAGCATGGATATATCGTAGTGTTCCCGTAAAAATGGTCCTGGCTCCTCAATCCTGATGCTGCTGGGAAATGTCTACCTAAATTGACGGGAAGGGACTTTAAAGACTGTCGATTATTTATTAATTGATATTGTAGGTAATTGGTATCTATAATAACAGCTGCAGCTGTTTGTTTGTGCCTAACTATAGTTACCTACTGTTGCGTTTGTTTTGAACTAGTGAGAAATAAAAGGCTTTAAATAGGTAATTTATTTATTAATAAGGCCATTAATTTATTGTAAGTTAGTTCCAATATCTTGACTTATATTATTATTAATAATAGTTATTCGGTATTCTTTCTTAAAAAAATATTGTACCTAATTAATTGAAATATTAACGCGAACGTCCAAATCCAGTTCCGTATTTATAATTACCGTAATTTTGGACCGCAGCATAGTTATTGGGTCTAATATAGTTTGGGTAAGAAGCGCCTGGATAGTTTTGTACTTCGCTATTAAAACTATTAGCATATTTATTAAGTCTCACGTAATTATTAAAGGGGACATTCTGAATGTTGCGTAGTACATTGTTTTCGTTTATATTGGGATTAAATGTTTGTGGATGTTCAGAAGCTTCTATTAGTTTAGCGAATATTGAATTAGGTGTAGATGTTTGGAGTATTTTAGGTGTTTTTAAATCTTCAGATGGCGGTGTGTACGGATATTCATTAGAGTCTTCCTTAGAATTAAAGTCTTCAACGACGTTTCTGAATTCAGCTGGTATTTCTGATCTTTCAACAGGGTCTACTATAACGTTTTGATTTTGATCCATGACATTACTTTCGCGTCTATAATCTGGTACCTGACCCCTATTTTGACTTATGATATTATTTGTCTCCTGATTCTGTAGTCTTCGAATATCAAAAGCACGTCTATTTTGTGAGATGGTGGGGACTGTCACAAATCCTGGCACAATGAAGCGACGTCCAGGAAATATAGGCGGATAGATCAGTGGAAATGAGACTGTGCTCTGAAACTGTGGAACTGTTGTTGCCTGGATTTTTGGAGGACCTGAAATAAAAGCAAAATGATGAATAATTTTGTAACAGTAAATTTTATTACAAAGTTTATATTATGGTTGATAATGATATTAATTTATAGAACTCCTTACAAGTCTACACACTTTACTATGAATGTAAAAACTGCTGTAAATCAGTTTTTTAGATATCATCTGAATATAGCCACAGTTCCTCGTTTGCTTCAAACCCTAATAGCCATTAACAGTTTTTTTCGTTATAGTATGGTGTGGGTGACAGGTCAATAGAATGTAACATATTTTGTGTCTGTAATCATAAAGTTCAAATTACGACAACAGATATTCTTAAAAAACATAACCTCATTAGATCTTAGTAGCGTGAATTTGAACCTTAAGATTACAATAATAAGGTGTGGCGGTAGTCTAATAATATTATTTTCTTGAATAATTCTATATAATCGGAGACAATCAAATACATACAACACATATTACCATATGCAATATGGTTTTTTGATGTTGTTTTTATTTCAGGAACAACTCTTGCTTCTACGGGACTAACGTTTTCGTTACCAGCTTTTGCTTTGAGTTCTATGTTTAAATTGGCAGGCAGCGAGAGCATTCTTCTTGACGAAGGTATGTCATCGAGAACATCCCAAGCTGAATTTGATTCATCATTTACAGGAATTTCGTATCCTTTCCTTTCAGAATCTTCGTCAGAGGCAACTTTGTCATTAATGTCATCATCATCATTTTCTAAATAATCTGCAGCTTTGATTTCCCTCCTTAAAGATTCCGTGGTTCCTTCAAGTTCAACTAATTCACTAGTAACTAATTCTGCTCTATTTTCTTCTTTTTTAGCATCCTTAGATTCATCATCTACTTTAGCAGCGGTGCTACTTCTTTCTTCTACTTTACTTTGTTCTTTTTTACCAGATTTAGTTTCTTCTACTACTTCAGCATTAGATCTCCTTTTTACGTCTTTTTGAGCAACTTTAAATTTTCCTTCTACTTTAGCAGCAGGGTTAGTTCTTCGTGCTAATGTACTTTCTTCTCTTTTCGCAACTTTTGTTTCAATTTCTGCTTGCTTCTCATTAGTATCACTATTTGCTTGAGACTTGTCGGCCAATTTTTTGCCTGATTTTAAATCATCGACATGACTCTCTTGTTTTAAATCTGCTTTCCTGAATTTTTCATCTTCTGTTTCATCTTTTAAAGATCGTGTCTTAGCAAAGTTATTTTCTTCTGAACTGTATATTTTATTTAATTCACTGGTGGTTATTATATCATCTGTTTTAGTTATATCATCATCTATTTCGGCAGCAACCCGTGAGGTTGTGTCTTCAAGTTTATAATTTCCATCTTCGATATTGGCTGTAGTCGCCTGTAATAAATTACTTTTGTGTGTAAACTATCGCAGAATATTATTTAAATCCTATCATAATACCACTTTATCATGAATGAATTTCAGCCACGGCTGCAAATCGACAAACTAGCAAATTACGCTGGAGATATTGCATACTACAGGTGCACTCTCTATTCCTTCACTCTCAAAGTGCGATGGGAAGACAATCCGACATGACCACAAAAATCAAGCAAAGGAAATGGTGTGCTTTCCGTTGCTCAGGGCTACTACATACTCGTCTATGAAGAACTAGACTAGATGATTCCTGCGACTTCATTCGCGTGGATTAAGGTTTTTTATTCCCGCGGGAAGGCGATGATCTATCTCTTTGCCAAATTTCAGTCAAATCGGTTCAGTCGTTACGACGTGATTGAGTAACAAACATACAAACTTTCGCATTTATAATATTAGAAGAAGAGAAAAATAATAAATAAAAGGATATAGGACTAATAGGATTTCTTAACAGAATAACCCAAAATGATTTATGGCTCAACCAAGGATCGCATGATCTGAATCCAGGTAAGCTAGATGTAGGCAATGCAAGACCGATGCCAATGAAAGTTCATGCAATAGACCCTATGTCCAGTAGTGGACGTCTATCCGTGTAGACGTTGAAAAAGAAGACCAAGGGACCGTTGTTAGGCCTTGAAAACTACTAGTATCTTCTGATGAAAACAATGAATACCAACGAAGGGGTTCTTACTCGCTTTTACACGAAGCTTTTACGAAGGGGTTTTTACAAGCGCCTATGACCGATGCACCCACCAAGAAACCCAGATTTTACTTACATCTATTGACCTCGCTATCGATATGGACGAGGCCAGAAGGTTCAAAATCAGTATCGTACTATTCATTGTCACAAGCTTATTAGCTTCATATTTTAACACAGTTTACCAGTATTACTCGTGTAAGTTTAAACACAACTAAACCCTACCGATTAGATTAATATTTCCATATATTATTTTACTTACCTACTTACGTGAATCATTTGCTACGGCGTATTGAGAAAGGTGAAATCAATTTACAACAGTTTGTATAGAATGCTAGGCGTAAATAATTTCTTGAACATTTTCATTTCTAAAAGGCTTAACTCACGAAATATTATCGTTGAAAAATGTATCTTTAGTTTAGCGAATAAGTTTTAAAATAGATACTTAGATTAGCGGCGTCAGCAATGTTAGTAGTGGTGGTAATTTATAGATTCTTGTACAGTAATATTTGCGTTTATCTTGATTAATTTTTACGCACATTAGCAATCCCAATGACATAATCGAGACGTGCTCCGCAGACTTTAAAAGATAATGAGCAGAATTCTCATTAAATGTATACTAAGTACCTACTATTATGATGAAACTGATAGATTGGCGAGATTTTCCACAAAAAGTAGTCTATTGGACTAAAATAACTAGTACTCCTTAATCCCTTAGCGATTAGAAATTCCTAAAATGGGGGTACTTGACAGTGTGACGAAAGACAAATAAAAAATGATCATATTATGAAAGTCATTGTGGCGGTAGTTTTAAAAGTGTTCGTTGTTTTGTAATTCTCTAACACTAAATTTTTTCTGGAATGACTCAGGTAAACCGTCGCACTTCTTAGGCTTAAGAACTAGGTATTTTTTGAAGTTGTCTCGTTGGTCTAGTGGTTATCAAGTTCGCCTGCGGATGACGACGTCCCGGGTTCAATTCCTGGGTTGGGCCAAAAATGTATTTAGCTTTTCTGATAAGAAATTCTCAGTGCCAACCCGGAGTTAGGAAGTTGGTGGTTAGTCACCCCCGTGCCTCGGAGAGCACGTAAAGCCGTCGGTCCTACGCCTGATTTCTCTCCGGTCATGTCGAATTTTCCGTCCCATCGGACTATGAGAGTGAGGGAATAGAGTGTACCTGTGTTTGCGCACTCACTTGTGCACTATAATATCTCCCGTGCAGATGGATAATCTCTGTGGAGATTGGTCGCCATGGCCGGATTCGATCGGAAGGACATTATTACAAAGTTACCTTTTGTTGAAGGATAAATAAAGCCTTTGTAAAAGTGCTGGTAAGTAACTTTTCTTCTGTGATAGAAGAATAAATTTGAATATCAGTCAAAGGAAAAAGAATTTTGGAGTGACAGTTCGTCATCTTATTTTTTAGAAGGAGAGTTTTTTTACTGTGTATATATTCTAGATGTTTTTATTGCAGTTACAATAATAATTGTAATTTTAATCAATAATGGTATGTGATGATTCAAATATAAATTTTAAGTTAGGCCCCAAATCTTGGCGTAAGTTATATTCCTGCACTGGTAGCATGGGCAGGAGATAAAAGTTTTATCCCCCGATTTTATCCACTGACAGGGGATAAAATTATCTTTCCCCTATGCTAAAGCATGGCGACAGAGGAGAAGGCAATGTATATTTCTATAAGTATATCCACTGAGTGTTATTTCCACCGCTGCGCCCATGCTCGACGGGTGGGTAAAGCTAAGCGAGGGGATAAACGTTTTATCCTTTTCCCGGGGATAAAATTTCTCTCGCCCATGCTACCAGGGCTGTTGTAATATGTTCGCCCGTAGCCCGTTTTTAATCATTCTCTTCTGCTTGGAGCTACATTCTGAGGGTACAATTTCAAGCCTACTATGGCATAGTTTTAAGATTTGAATTCAGAATAGCGGCAAGCGCATGTAAAAGCATAGGTATGGTAACGTTTTACCATACAGATTTTTTTGGTTTGCGGATTATAGCAAAAGATCTGAACTACGAAACTGTGTAAACAACTTCCTGCGACAGTGTTTCCAGAAAATTTTATAACATGGGTTTATTCAAGGGGCCGACCAACAAATTCCTGAACAGTCGGCAACGCATTGGTGCGGTGCGTTCAGGTGCTACAAATATTCATGGGCGGTGGTGATCACTTAACATCAGGTGCCCCGCCTGCTCGTTTGCTCGCTATAAATATTTAAAAAAAATCTTGTGTATAATGGAATACTGTAAAGCAATAAACGCCTGATTCTCTACAATAGAATTCATTCTATACTTGTTGACTCGTGTGTGTATATAAAGTAAGATGAAAGAGAAATATTGAATTAACTATATGTATTGAATAGAGGAATTTAGAAGCCTCAATAGCCCAACAGATAAAGGTGCGGACTAAAAACTGAAAGGTTACAGGTTCGAATCCCATCCGTTGCACTATTGTCGCACCCACTCCTAGCACAAGCTTTCTGCTTATTTAGAGGGGAGAGGAGGATATAAGTCAACTTCAGCTTGGCTAATATTCTTTTAAAAAAAATTTGGATACTGTGGACTATTCTTCCTTCTACTTCCTCAGGCTCAACCGTCGGGAGGTTGCCGTGGCAACTGGAAGAATTTCGCCTCGACACAAGCAGAAGAAGATGCATACGACTACGTCCAGTTCAGGGTCAATCCCAAACCTACGGGGTACGGACTTTGAAGGCCTGGGACTAGGGTTGCCAGATTTTTATTCAGCATATAAGGGACAAATGGTTAAATGGGCAAAAAAATACGGGATTTCAGTTTTTTAACCGGGACAAATAAAAAAGAAAATTATTTAGTGTCATTTTTTATTATTTTTTATATTTTTCCGAGCATCGAGTCAGTTTTAATATTGTCATTCTGACACTAACACTGTCATTGGTCGATGCGGGCTGCGAGTGCAAGTTAGTAGCAAGACGAGTACGTTTTACGAACGTTGCGTGTGTGAATACTTAGATCGATTTCAAAATGAAAAACGAAGTACGGTTCAAATACGGGACAGAGCCAGTCCCGCCGGGATATTTTAAACTATGCCTGAAATACGGGATGTCCCGGGAAATACGGGACGTCTGGCAACGCTACCTGGGACACCCGCGGTTTACTTAAGTACGAAATACGGAGTATGACACATTTACCTATGTAATAAGTTACAAGCTTAAATGTTAGGAGTGAGTACGACACTAGTGCAACGAGTGGGTAACTTTACATTCCTTACTTCCTTACTAATATTATGAATGCGAACGTGTGTTTGTTTATTGGTTTGTTGATGTGTTGGTTTGTCCTTTAATCACGCTGCAACAGATCGACGTGATTTTTTTCATGGGTGTAGGAAAGGACCTGGAGAGTGAAATAGTCTACTTTTTATCTCGGAAAATCAAAGAGTTTCCGCGGGGTTTAAATACTAAATCCACGCAGACGAAGCACGGCCAACAGTCAGCATAGTTTGTTATGAAATATTTTGTTACGCAAAGAGTAACTGCTGAGTTTCTTTTCAGCTCTTTTTTTTAAATATATAGACTAGCGCTTGACTGCGATCTCACCTGATGGTAAGGGAAGATGCAGCCTAAGATGGTGTAACTTGCCTATAAGATGCCTATTCACTTTTGATTTAAAGAAACCCACATAGTTAGTTGGAAAAACGGAAGCCGGAAGGGCATTCCCAAAAATTTCAATTCATAAAATAAATGTTTCTTTCTTTCTTTCATTCCAAATTTTTGCGGTCTGTATTAGGAACGAGGAAGCAAAGCGCTTTTTCTCAGCAGAATCGGCATTCCGAACCGATGGTAGAGTCTCGACGTGTCATAAGAGCTACAAGTTGGTCTACAATCTACATGAAATAAATAAATTTTGTTAACCAGTCAACCAACAAGTCAACTAATCAATCAACAGCTAGTCAACCTACCTACGGCCTACGTGAAATAAATAATTTTGAATATGAATATAAATGCTGCAGGTTCGTGGGTTCGGTGGCGCACGTGATCAAGGGCGCGCTGGGCGGCGGCATCTTGGGCGGCCACGTGGCCTTCATGAAGGCTGGCCTCATCGCCGCGCCCTTCGTGTTCCTCTTCGGCATATACATGACATACTGCTTATATGTGAGTTTTTCCAAGAGCTCCTACTTCTTTCTATAGAGATAGCCCGCACTGTGAAAAAAAAATCATGTGAATTTTTTTCATAAAAAATCTGTAGATTGATACAAACACGCGGCCCGTAAGCGCTAGTCTGCACTGCGAATAAAATCCGCACGATTTTGTTTCTTCGCAATTCTAGACCGCACTGCGAATAAAAATCGTGCGGATTTTATTCGCAGTGCGGGTTAGCGCTTACACTTGCAATCAAATGGTTTAAAATCCGATAAAAACATTAGGAGTATCCTAATAATGTTTTACAGACACGTCCCACCAGCGATAATGATAATTATAATAAATCAAAGCGACGCTCTGCGCTGCTTATATTTTTAAAAAACCCGCTCGAATTTTAATATTACCTTTATAATAATACCTAAGCTGTACTAAACGTTAAATCGCGCGGCCTTTGTCCAGCTGTGAGCTGCCAGTTGTACTCAGATGATGAAATTAATTAGAAGCCTCAATAGCCCAACGGTTAAAGGTGTTGACTGAAAACTGAAAGGTCGCAGGTTTGAGCCTAACCCGTTGCACTATTGTCGTACCCACTCCTATAGCACAAGCTTTTCGCTTATTTGGAGGGAGTAGAATATAAGTTAAGTTCTTAAAAAAAAAACTTGTTGAACAGATCCTAGTGCGGTCGGCGCAGGTGCTGTTCAAGAGGACGCGGGTGTCGTCAATGTCGTACCCCGACGTGGGCGAGGCGGCGATGGCGTGCTTCCCGAACCCCAAAGTGGCGAAATGGGCGACCGCCTTCAGGTATCAATCCTACTTAATCAACTAGTCAACTACCTAGTCAACTAGTCAACCAGTCAACCAACAAGTCAACTAATCAATTAATAGCTAGTCAACTAGTCAATTAACTAGTCAACTAGTCAATTAACTTGTCAACTAGTCAATGAATTGGTCATCTAGTCAATTAACTAGTCAACTAGTCAATCAACTAGTCATCTAGTCAATCAACTAGTCAGCTCGTCAATTAACTAGTCAACTAGTTAACTAGTCAACTGGTCAACTAATGTGATGTTACAGGTATTCCATTGATGCGATAATCTGCATCGATTTGTTCGGCGCGTGCGCATGCTACCAGCTCATCATCGCTAAATCCATCAAGCAGCTTGTGGAGGACACACAGAAACCCACCATGGCGGGTTTAGGACCTGGTATGAATGAATCTTCTTCTTCTTTATCAACCGATAGATGTCCACAGCTGTCCAGCTGGTATAGGTCTCTTGCAGTGACTTCCACAGGCTTCGGTCTTCGCCTGAATCCAGCCGCTGCCTGCGACTCGATGCCACGGCCGAAACCTCCAACCAGACGAAATCGCGGGCAAAAGCTAGTTTCATTATATGTTTAGGTTATCCTATTATAGTCTAGTAGTTAGCAAGTTCGACTGCGGAAGACGAGGTCCCGGTTTCGATTCCCGGGTCGGGCCAAAAATTTGGCGGTGAGTTACTCCCGCGTCTCGGAGAGCACGTAAAGCCGTCGGTCCTGGTCTATGAGAGTGAGGGAATAGAGAGTGCACCTGTGTTTGCGCACACACTTGTGCATTATAATATCTCCCGCGCAGATGGCTAATCTCTGTGGAGATTGGCCGCTGTGGCCGGATTCGGTCGGGAGGACGTGATTATTATTTTTCTATCATTTTACATTTATTTTCACACACATTTACATTATATTATTTAAAAAAATGTTTACAAAAATAAAGCATCCTCAATAATATAATTAATTTGGTCCCACTTGCTGCGGGATAGGGACCCAAGCAGCCAGTGGTCAGGGCTCCAGAGTGAGGAACCTCCTCACAATGCGTGCCGTCTCAAGGAGTACCGCCTTCTGTATCCTGCTCTTGATCCAAGTACTAAGCGAAAGTTTCTTAAGGTGTTATTATTATTAGGTTATCCTGATCTGCGGGTGTACCTGGCCGCCATGATAATTCCTGTGATATGTATTTGTTTGATCATACATTTGAAATATTTGGCTCCATTTTCTCTGGCTGCTAACGGGGTTGTGTGTAAGTAACATTTTAATCTAAATATATAAAAGGCAAAGGTGACTGACTGACTGACTGACTGACTGATCTATCAACGCACAGCTCTAACCACTGGACCGATCGAGCTGAAATTTGGCACACAGGTAGCTGTTAGGGCGTAGACATCCGCTAAGAAAGGATTTTGGAAAATTTCAACCCCAAGAGGGTTAAATAGGGGGTTAAAAAATCGAACCTAACGTGAGCGAAGCCGCGGGTTAAAGCTAGTATCAAAGTATAAGTATTTAAATTTTGGAAATCACTTCTACTTATTTAGTCATTTAAAATTACTATTAAATTATACTATAGTTTACTCCAATCAACTAAAAGAATGTAATAAGTACCTGCTGCAATAAATATTTCAGGAGGATTACCTATAGGTTATCTTTAACATGAAAATGCAAATATCAGTCTGTTACGTCATATTCCCGGAATGTCCAATCCCCGAATGTCCAATTCCCAGATGGTCTAATTACCCAAATGTCCAATTCCCCGAATGTCTAGTATGTCTGTTACGTGAAATTTTTCGAATATACAGAACAATTTTTAACCAACGCGACGTCTAGTTAAGGATCTTAATACGACTTTTTCGCTATTTAAAAATCAACATTTCCTGTGGAACAACCTGCATTCCGAACCCATCATAGAGTCTTAAGAGCCACAAGTTGGCTTACATGAAATAAATAATTAAAAAAAGTCGACTTAGAGTTCCTAAATGGAATTTTCTGTGTGCACATTTTCTATAGTATGATATTGGAGTACCTATGGATGGACTTCAACACGACTAGATTCAGAAGTTTGAATTTGACTGGTGTTTTTCATTCCAGTGCTTAGTGTATTCATGACCATCTACTACGCGACGCAAAACAACCCTGGGTTCAAGGGGCTCGTGACGAGCACCTCGGTTTACAGCTTCTTTGAATTCGTGGGCATGACCGTATTCAGCATGTCTTGCGTGGGCGTGGTTATACCCATTGAGAACAACATGAAGAATCCTAAGCTTTATCCGAAAGTGCTTGTGACTGGTAAGTATTTCCATTCATTCATCATACTTAGGCTGCCTTAACATTGGTAGCTTAATAATGTCATGCTCTCTTAAACATTTCTGTGGTGGTGTCGTGTGGTGCGGGTTGTTACGTTCCCTCAAATATGGTTGAGCGAAGCAATGGCTGGATCATGGTGCCACCAACGGGAATGGGTCTGCTTTGTGTCTACCCATCTTAACATGTGTTAGTTTGTGGTAGGTGTGCATTTTTGAAACTTCTTTGTGGAAACACTGTGTGCATAGCATAGTTTTGTTAATCATTGTAAAAAATTAAGAGCAACTGCTAAGTTTCTTGCCGGCTCTTCTCAGTAGAATCTGCATTCCGAACCGGTGGTAGATTTATGACGTGTCATAAGAGCTACATGAAATAAATAAATTTTGATTTCATCGCCATCGACATACTGGGCTCAGTAGTGAGATGGATCAAAAATGATCGCATCAGTCTAAAGATCGCAATCAGCTCTGATTAGGTGAATTTATGGCGTTCTTGCTGCGTCAATGTACTAGTGACAGTGATAAGCTCACTTTCATAAATAGCTCATTACTAAGCACCGATCGTCTCTCATGCTGCTCTGATTTAGCTTGGACTTAAAACAGAGTTAAAACAAGACACGATTTTGCTCTGACGTAAATCTGTCTCCTTTTAACTCTGTCTTGAGTTAGAGCGGAGTGAGAGTGTGGTCTATTGATTACACCCTTATAGAGAAGGGTTTAGAGTTTATACCATAATCTACCACGCTGACGAAGCGCGGATTGGCTTCACACATCTTAGAGAATACAGCTGTTGCCCTTCGTTCTCGTCAATTTCTGTTATTTTTTAAAAAGATTTGTTTTAAATATGGATAACTTTCCCCGTTTTTGCAACATTTTTCACTGATGCTTCGCTCCTATTGGTCGCAGCTTGATGTTATATAGCTGAAAGCCTTTTTCGATAAAAGGACTATCCAACACAAAAAGAATTTTTCGATTCAAACCAGTAGTTCCTGAGATTAGCGCGTTCAAACAAACAAACTCTTCAGCTTTATAATATTAGTATAGATTTATCTATTCTTATTTATTTATTATTTCTATTTCAGGTATGTCTTTCAATATATGCTGCGTTTTCTTTGTATCCTTCTTCGGATACGTCGGTTTCTTGGAAAACTGCGAATCCCCTATCACGGTCAACTTTCCGATGACAGTGTAAGTATTTTACCAGAACTATCTATCCATCAGAAAAACCAACGCTCTAAACTACCTATAACACTTTAAATATCTATATTTTTTTAAAGAATATTAGCCATTCTGAAAGTATAATCTGACTACTGGACGGATTTGGCTGAAATTTGGAATGGACGAATTAAGGCGAAGGATACATTTTATCCCGGGAAATCAAAGAGTTCCCGCGGGAATCAACAACCTTAGTCCACGCGAACGAAGTCGCTGGCATCATCTAGTAAGTTATAATTGCTTCCAGATTCCCGAAGATCCTGAAAGGTCTAATCGCAGTAATGATCTACGTCACCCACGCTTTGAACTTCTGGGTGCCGTTCAACTTGGTGTTCTTCTACCTCAAGAGTCTGCATAAGAAAGAGGACGAGTTCAAGTGGGAGCTTATCTACAGGGCCATCATAGTGACTGTCATAGGGATTGTCGCGATCGTGTTTCCGAGCATCAACGCCCTTATGGGCTTTGTGAGTATTTTCTTTAGCTAATCCGAACTTGTATTCTTCTCTCTATTCTAAATAAGCATCACTACATAGTATAAAACAAAGTCGTTTTCTCTGTTCCTGTATCCCTATATATGCTTAAATCTTTAAAACAACGGATTTTGATGCGGTTTTTTTAATAGATAGATTGATTGAAGAGGAAGGTTTATATGTATAATAACATCCATTAAATAGTGGAGAAATACTGTTATTTTTGAGGTTTCTAATGTGATGTCGTAAATAATTACATTTTTTTAGCTTACATTGCAAACGTAGGCTGAACCCTACGAGATTTATCAAAATAATTACTAAGTATTGTACACATTGAAAAGGTCTACAGAAAACTCCGCTATGGTATATGTCTATCTCTTATGGATATCCCACAATAACATTTTTTTGTCATTTACTTTTTACGACAAATTATATCTATCGTATTGAGACTACCTGGATGTTTAGGTGGTTAAGTAAGATATTATATCTTACTTAATCATCTAAACGTCCAGGTAGTGATGATTATCAATACTTGTTTCAGCTTGGCACCTTTTGCCTTTCCAACATGGCGTTCATTTGGCCCAACATGATTTACCTGATGGTGGTCTGGCAGAGACCAGGTCTGGGCAAGTACAAGTGGCGTCTATGGAAGTCCGTCACACTGATTCTCATAGGCGTCTTTATATTCGTGTGTGGCAGCGTGGTCAGCATCAACGAGTTGGCGTCTGTGTTTAGATAGACGAAGAGTTTGAGTTTTAGCTGTAGAGCCGATGGGAAAATTTGACGAGGTGCTTGAAAGCTGTGTGTTTTTCACTTATGCTCCTTTTCTTGCACCTGTTTCATTTAAATTAGGATAATTTTAGTTATATGCATTATGCATATTTCGTCCCGCACGTGGCATAGCCCCCTAAGCGTGAAAATTGTCCACGCGATTTTGACAAATAAATTAGCGCTTTCGCAGCATGCTTCCGAAAATCACGCACAATACTGAAAATTTGTATGAAAGAACATGAAACTTGGAGAACTCTTGCGGAGCTAATCTGCTTGCGTGGTGAAATACGCATATATTATACTACTTGTGTACGTTGATCCATAGCGCTTGACGAATTTACTTGGCGAATGTGTACAAAGCTACCTGACATCCATACGCACACAACAAAGGATTTTAGTACAATTCACAGACACGGTAAATGCTGATGAGTTACCAGCACTCTTTGAATATATTGGGGACTTTGTTTTAAACTAATTGTTGTTTTAACCAGTTTATTGTTGTTTAAACCAATTGTTTAAACCATCTGTTGCAAGTGAATAAGGGAGGAAAATCGACACTCAACCCTGTGCCAAGCAACGCTTGTTGGAATAGATAGATATCAACATATTATGCTTCTGCACTAAGGTGGTCCGAAATAAACACACACAATTTATAAATTTTAAATTGACCACGGCAGGTGCGTTTTCAATTATCTCTAAGTATAAAAGTAATTAAGTATACTCAGAGATAGTAAAACCATCAATTTTATTCATATGCAAATTATACAAATTTTCAGCTTTCATGAATTACCTCCTCAGAATTACCCACTAGCTCTCGAACTATCGCATAACATCAGGTATGTTGAAAATATGTGAATATTTTTAATTATTTTCTGTTCAACATAAATTACGAGTATATTATTATAATTGTCGATTATTCTTATATTCCAATATTGAAATTGTAAATCGGATTTCTTAAAAGCCTTTATTTTGTATAATTATGTTTTTATATACGTTTAGACTGTAATAATTTACTATATTCTATTTAATTGAAATAAAAAATTAATAATCGTTACTTTGACATTTTTATTTGTTAGCGTATTGGACGTAGTTTTATGTGAACTAGCCTAGAACTAGCCGATCAGTTAATCCTTATACGGCCCGAAAGATCCAATTCCCAATGTCCAATAATTCCCAATGTCCAATAATTCCCAATGTCCAATATCTGTTACGTCTTATTCCTTATACTCGGTAAGTCTAGTCTGCCCGTGAGGTCCTATTCACCGAATATTCTATTCCCCCAATGTCCAATTCCCTGAAAGTCTGTAAAAAGCACCCCAGTGTTAGTCCAGTCTTGAGAATAATAAAACATAATCTCTTACCTATGTTTAAAATGAAAATAACCATAATATACAGCTACGAGCAGAAAATTCTAAAAGGCATTTAAAAATATGTAAGTATCTGTACAATTATTATTACAAAAAAAAGACGTGTGGCACTCGGGGACTGCCGCGGTAAAGCTATTGCGTATCATTTTTATCAACGCCATCTAGCGGCTCACCCCTAGATGGCGTTGATAAAAAGTGCGCCATCTAGCGACTCACTGTAGAGGAGTCCCGTGTCAGGTTATTTTCGTTACGGAATTTCTGGATTCGGTCTCCACGCTGGCCCGCGATAGAGAAGCTATGCAATAGCTTAAAAATGAGACACTAAGAAGTGTGAAGAATTTTTGTTTTAAATAGGATCTTGTCCTATAAAATAAAAATTCTTCACACTTCTCATCCATTTATCCATGTTAACATCGCCCTCCAACCACTTTAAGAGTTCTCAAAGAAAGAGAGAGAGTTTAAGAGTTTAGGCCCTAGTCCACCATGTTGGCCAAGAAGTGTGAATAGAAATTACCTATTTTCTATTTGTTACTGCTATAGTAGTTACACCAGCTATGTCCTATCTGTTACAGCTGTACTAGACTTATAATATCTCCGACCCGCAATAACTTTGGTACGTACAAACTCTCCCAGCTGAACTAAAAATATCCACGCACCGCGTGCGTCCGCGCCCGTCCCACTTAATGTCCGTCGGCCGCGCCGCCCGGACACTAAATATTCCCTATTTTATACCGGGAATATCCGAATTCCGACTGGAAAGGCCCTTTTTATACCGGTATACCGACCTAGTAAATAAAAATCGTTACATTTCGGATTAAAAATCAAAAGCTCGTGCAAACTTATCTATTTTGGACGTTGGTTCAACCTATGTTATTAGAACAATTTTTTTAACATAGTTTTGTTATTATTTAAATTAATTTAGTTATTAAATTATACTCTAGTGTCATTACATACAAGGGTACAGATTAAGAATACTAAGCAGATTTTGATTGAAAAATTTGATATTGAGATTATCTATCGTCCAAGTTCGATATGGTTTCCGAGCGTAAGACCAAACTTAAAAATACTATTTGGTCTTAGTAATAATACCAACTAGTCCAAAGTAACTATTTATATTTATAACCTAGTTCCGTGTGTGTAAAATTCGGTTTTGTGCTTCGTTTAAATGTGTGTGTGAAAATGTGTGAACAGTGCATTCAGCGGTAAAAGTTCTATGGATTTGTGACTACTTTATTGGTATGTATCTTTTTAATTCGAGTAACAAAGTAACACGCTGTCGAAACAAAAATCTGACGAAAGAAAAATCTGTCGAAAGCTATGTAGTCTTTTGAGAATATAACCAACGTAATCCTACTAATATTACAAACTAGCTGATGCCCGCGACTTCGTACGCGTAGATTAAGATTTTTTAAATTCTCTTATTTTTCGGGATAAATAGTAGCCTTTGTGAAATTCTAGACTATATACTCTATCTCTGTGTCAAACAGCTAAATCGACTGGAAATCGGAAGGGATTAGGCTGGAATGGAAATAGCTGATACCCAGGATTAGCACATAGGCTACATTTTATACCGGCAATTTAGAGTTCCCACGGGAATTAAAACAATTCACGCGGACGAAGTCGCGGGCATCATCGAACGGTTCCGTGCCATCGTAACAGTGATTGAGAGAGTGTATCGAGAGTGTATGGAGCTATTGAATCGTGACGTCATGTTGCAATAGCGCTCTCTATTTCTAACAGGAAACTTAAAAGCTCTATATTTTCAAGACTAGTTAAGGTATTAAAAAAAGAAAAACGACATTGTGTTATAATATACTAGACGATGCCCGCGACTTCGTATGCGTGGATAAAGGTTTTTTGATTCCCACGGGAACTCTGTAATTTTCCGGGATAAAAAGTAGCTTATGTTTTAATCCTGGGTATGAGCTATCTCCATTTCAAATTTCAGCCAAATCGGTTCATTCGTTGTGGCGTGAAGGAGTAACAAACATACACATACACACACACACACACACATACACATACAAACTTTCGGCTTTATAATACAGTAGAATCCCGATTATCCGGATCAAATAAAACCAGGGGTATTCCGTATAATCGAAAATCCGGATAATCGATTTCAAAGCAAATGAATTACAAAGTACCTATGTAATTTAAAATTTTGGTTCGAAATAACTTGTTATTGACCTTTGACGTAATCAATCACATCTTTTGAGTGATCACGAATGAGTTCGGATAATCGGATGTTCGGATAATCGAGGTCCGGATAATCGGGATTCTACTGTATTAGTGTGAAGTGTGATTAGTGTGATAGTGTGATGTGATGTGATAGTGTGAAGTGTGATGTGATGTGATGTGATTTAGCGAATACCCAATTGCTGGTTCGAAATTACTTTACTGAATCGAATAACTGTCACCCTTACTAATATTATAAATGCGAAACTGTGTTTGTTTGTTGGTTTGTCCTTCAATCACGCTGCAACAGAGCTACGGATCGACGTGATTTTTTGCATGGGTATAGTTGGGGACCTGGAGAGTGACCTTTTTATCTCGGAAAATCGAAAAATTCCCGCGGGATTTTCAAAACTAAATCCACGCGGACGAATTCGCCGGGATCAGCTAGTCTCAATTAATTCGAAATGATTTTCTTACAACTACTTTACTTTAACATCTTCCTATCTGTTTATCTATTTCGATGTCATGTTGGAATAGCGCCAAACCTTCCATAGTAATAATATTGTGGATCGAAAGTTTCGTGTCTAGCGAATTGGCTGAAAAACAAAGACACTTTGGTACCTGGGTCCTGTTTGTTTTGTCTAGGTTTTGCCTGAGCGTCTAACTGGTTTTTGAACTATATAAATAGTTCTGTCTTTTGTCCCTATTTGCACCTTTAATAAAATATTAAATTTAAAAAATCAAAAATCCGACTGCGTAATTAATAAAATCTGAAAAGGATAAAACAGTCTAGTAGTCTAGTAATCTAGAATTCTGTTAATTAATATTGACTTAACAATCGAGACCTATTATTAGGAAGATTTAAATCGATCTAGATTTTTAATGGGTCCCGATTGTTTAATTCAATATTATTTAACACAATTCTAGATTACTAGACTTGTTTTTTTCGTTTTCAAATTTTATTAACGCAGTCGAGTTTTTGATTTTTTATTTTACACTTTCATTTTCGGTCGTGACGGAAATTCGACACGACCGAAGGGAGATCAGGCGCAGGACCGACAGCTTTACGTGCTCTCCGAGGCACGGGGGTGACTCATCGCCAACTTCCTAACTCCGGACTATAGTACTGAAAATTACTATTACTTAATTAAACAGTAAGGAAATTGAGGCTTGAAAAAAGCTCTCTAAAAATGTAGATAGTTCGTAACCAGTTCGTAGCATATTCGTAGCGCAAAGTAGCGTCATAAAAACCTACAGCAAAATAAGGTTTCGTAGACCTTCCGTAGACTCATACGTCCTATTAGCACTAGATGTGCTGTAGAATAGCAGCTTTCTATAACAGGAATCTAGACTTGAGAAGAAGCTTTTTAAAATATATTATACTTCAGTACGAAACATCTTACTGAGAGAAAAAACTTTTTTTTTTTTTTAATGTAGAAGCTTCGTAACCAATTCGTAGCATGTGGTAGCACTGTGAACAAAGCCTACGCACGATTAAATCAGACCCGATAGATTTTTTTTTTTTTTTTTTTTAAATCTTTATTTCAGAGATTATTCGACTGGCGAATATGCCTCTCTATATAGATAAACTTACAAAATAACAAAAGAAACATAAAAACAGACTTATATAAATAATATATATCTTATACCTACTAGTAGTCAGATTGGCATTGAGAATGGAACTAAGACCCCATAGATTCGTAAGGAAGAAAATTAAGAGTCAACAAAAAGCTCTTTAAAAATGTAGTAGGTACATATTAAATTAAGTTAAATTAAATTAGGTTAAATTTTGACGACCTCTCTGGCGAAGTGGTCAGCACTGTAGCCTTATCACTTGGACGCCTCGGGTTCAATTCCCGGCGGTGGCAATTTGGAAATTTATCATCCAACTTGTCTCTGATCTGGTCTGGTGGGAGGCTTTGGCCGTAGCTAGTTACCACTGTACCGTTAAAGCTGTGCCGCCAAGCGATTTAGCGTTCCAGTACGATGGCGTGTACAAACAGATTAGGGGTATGGATTGAATGTACACTCATACCCCTACCAAGTTAGCCCGCTACCATCTTAGACTGCATCGTCACTTACCATCAGGTGAGATAGCAGTCAAGGACTATCTTGTCATCGAATAAAAAAAAAGACTGACGGCCAGCGAAAGCTTAGTAATAGAGTCCCGTTGGCGTCCTTTGAGTAAGAAATCCAAGGCACATAAAAGGAAGGTTCTCTTTTTAAACAGACTCTACCAATTTGTAGTGCAAGGTTGCGCAATTAAAAATACTAGTACCTACAGCAAAATAAGGTTACATAGACCAATACTCCCATAAGAGATCGGGCAGCAGGCAGGGGCAACAGGCATTCCGTTCCGAATATTCCCGAAAGGAAGCGTTGCGGATTGTTCATTGCAGAGTTCGAACTTCAGAGGTTCAGACTTCAGTTTTCTGCGGCATTCGGCCGCTGTAGACGTGCGTGGGTTTCCCGCTATATTGTGTGTGAAAAATTGAACTTTTACCATGTTATTTATATGAAAAATAAGCAAAAGGTGTTAGTGTTTGTGATTTCTGGATATTTTGCCACGTACATCGGAAACAATAACCGAACCGAAGGTTTGTTTAGCCACATTTCCTACCCTTGCACTATATTTACGACCGTTTCGTACACTGACCAAAACGGTATCGGTTTTATAAAACAGATCACAGGATTATAGCTATTGTGTAATGTAAAATAGGTACGGTATTCGTATGCGTATTGTGGGTTATTATTGTTTTTAGTGTGGGGTATACACTGATTTGAATAGGGTAGGCAAGGCTGAGGCTTTAAATTAAAATTGTGACATATCTCGGTCAAGTCAATTTATTAAATTAATACGGGGGTTACAACGGTATTTGACAACATTTTTTTATATACCTACTTAAAATAAGGCTTTTAATATTATGACACAAAGTCATTTTTCTTTTTTTAATATCTTAACTAGTCTAGAAAATATAGAGATTTTAAGCTTCCTGTTAGAAAAAGAGAGCGCTATTGCAACATGACGTCACGATTCAGTAGCTTCATACACTCTCCATACAAAATTTCGTTTTAGAAAGAGACGGATACGTTCGCAGTGAAACAGCTTATAACTACTTACAACTTGGTTTTTTGACCGATTTATTTTTGTTTTTACAAATACCCTATTCCATAGTTATAATAATAATTTATTTAATAATCAAGGTAGTTACAAACTTAGACTTAACCTAACAACAATAAATGCAAAAACACTTATATTATTAGGTTCAGAATTGGCTATACTTGCTAGATTTTGTCAATCTGTGTTAAGGACAGCCAGCCCTTTCCCTCAAAAAATTACACCGTGAGCACTTATTGCCTAGATCAAGGTATACAATATCGTTTTTCAAAAGTCCCTTATTAAAAATGAGAATTAAAAAAAAAAAAAAGGTATACTAGTTTCATTTTCATTTCAGTATTCCATAGTTACAAGTCATTTTATTAAAATAATGTCCTCCCGACTTAAACCGACCAAGACAGCAATCTCCAGAGAGATTAGCCACCTACGCGGGAGATATTATAGTGCTTAAAGTGTGTGCGTTGTACTTTCTACTGGGCTTCAGTGAGCTTTAGTGCTCTCAAAGGTACCGGAGTGATAGGTATACCGCCTTCTTTCTAATTCCGATCTGGTGCTGGGAACTTCTTGACAGAAAATCCCAATACATATCTTGCTCCGACCTAGGAATCGTACCCAGGACCTTCTCATCCACAGTTGAACATGCTAACTACTAGACCAACGAGGCAATCAGCAGAGTATGAATGTCTTGAAGCAAAAGCTTAATAAAAATAAATAGGTCAAGCTAGGTCAGCTTTTGACGATTGAATCGAGATTATGTATTTTTCCTTGGTAGCGAATCTTATCTTATGGAGTCGTAAACAACTAGGGTTACCGCGCGTTGAGACAAATATAGCTAGCTAATGCTCGCGACTTCGTCTGCATGGATTTATGTTTTCTAATTCCGCGGGAATTCTTTGATTTTTCGAGATAAAAAGTAGCCTATGTCACTCTCTCGGTCCTCAACTATGTCCACGCAAAAAATCACATCGATCTGTAACTTTTATGCAGCATAATTGAAGGACAAACTAACAAACAAACACACTTTCGCATTTGAAATGAAATGAAATGAAATTTACTTGAAATGAAATGATTTATAGTATTAGTAAGGATTAGTAAGGATATATTGTACAATATATAGAGTTATTTGAACTTATTCCACCCTCCAACTTCTACAACTGCACTGCACGCCACCGAGCGCAATTTCATCCTCACCACCTGGGTGCCTGGAGCACTTCGACCATCCGATGTGCTAGATCTTTTTTTCCACGTACTACCAAATTGTGGAATCATATCCCTTCGACAGTGTTCCCACTTAATTACAATATGGGGTTATTGAAGGGGCGATCCATAAGTTCCTGAAAAGCCGGCAACGCATTGGTGGTGCCTCTGGTAGGTACTAGTGTTCATGGGCGGCGGTAATCACTTTACATCAGGTGAACCGCCAGCACGTTTACCCGCTATTCCTATTAAAAAATATATATTTATATATATGCATAATATTATATTGAGAAAATTTTGTATCGCAACAACTGTAATTTAAAAAATGTATTCTTATACAACAAGCATACCTACATACAATCAGCTTGCTATAAAAGTTATAAAAGTTATATAAAAGCTATAAAAGTTATATAAAAGCTATATAAAACACTGCAAAAGCTATATAAAGCACTGCAAGTTATATAAAAGCTTGTAATTATTTACAAATGTAATTAAGTATGTATCTACTGTAACCCAGTCAAATGTAGGTAGAGCAGTAAAAAGCACATGTTAATTACATATATACTATATCATAGATGTTAATATGTTAATGCATTCAGTTTGAATGTAGGTACCTACGTCGGAAACTAGGAACTACTGACATAAAGAGCGTGAATCGTACACACACAAGGTACGCAAGCCCTGATTTATGTATTGAGGGATCAAATAATTAAGTTGGGGCTAAGTTGAGGCGTAGTTTAGGTGGAGACGCGGTTATGTATAATTTATTTTTTCTTTGCTTTCTTATGGCCTTTTTCACCAATGTCAATCTTATCCGAGCTTAAATTTGACATTTTGACAGTTGTGGTATTAAAAATCTGCCAAAGTATCAACGTTAGACTTATTTGACAGACTGTGACGTTTATAATCGTAGAATAAATTGGACGTTCTGACGTTCTGACACTGAAGGTCTTCACACACGGCAGCTATAATGTATATTAATGTACATTACATCCCGGGATGTATAGCTTTACATTATCTTAACCTATCACACACAGAGCAGGTAATATATCTTTCCCTTTATTCCATTGGTATACGTCTCAAAATGATACGTATCGAAATATAAAAGTATATTTTCGTATCGCTCTGTAACTTAAGATACGAAGATGTAAAAATATACATTATAGCTGTCGTGTGTGCTCTCCTTACGATTTATATGGAAAGATGTAATGAGATGTATCGTGCTATAATATACATCTTTACATTATAGCTGCCGTGTGTGAAGTCCTTTATTTGACTGACGGTGACATTTAATCGTAGAATAAATGACTTTGTTCTAAGTAATGGTACTGTTACACATGCTCTAAAATAGCATGCTAGGTAAGCATGCTTAAGAGTATGCTCAATACGAGTGTTGGGGAGGGGTTTAAATAAAACACCTCAGTTCAGGTGAAGTGGACTGTATTGCTTGGTCTTGATCTTGAATCACAAAACACAATGTTCAGGTTCAGGTTCTTGATCAGGTTCGGATCGCAGTTCAGGTTCCAGTTCTTGTTCAGCTTCGTCTTCTCTCTTCGGTAGCTGTAGGCGAACAACAACTGGCGCACCCGACATGGGGCGCGTTTATATACGATTCTCCCACCCGGCACTCGTATACGACCGTGACGAGTGGGAGATAAGGCGATCGCGGGCGGTGAGGGGGCAGCGGGGGCGGGGGCTTACGTGGCTGACCAATCAGAGCCATTTACTTCCGACGCCGCGCTTGGTTCGTAGCTCCTGTCCGCAACATTTCTCCCCTCTGCGCAGCTTCCGCGTAGCATCCTCTTCTTCGTAAGGACAGCGAGCACTTTATTCTTTGTTGTTTTGGTACTTGTACGTGAAGTTCTATGGATTGCGCTTCCCTCGCATTGAAGTGGCGGGGAAGTCGAAGTTCTTTTATTTCTTCTAGCTTCCTTAGCCAGGCGCTGAAGTCGCCGGTGATTTCCGTGGGTACAAGTTCTACCCACCCAACTTGTAGGCCACTGCCATTGCCATGGCCATTGGTTCCGCAGACGGATCTTCGTTCTTCGCTTGGTAGATGCGTGGTTCGGGCTATAAATTTGCCTCGGAACTCGACTCATTGTGGTATACCCTGCTGCACAGTGTTCACGTGCGAGCAGTAGTCTTGTAAACGGGTGACGGCCGTCCAATATGATAGGCCGTTTTGCTGTGTTGGGTGCGATGGCGGCGTCTAGTCTTCCGCGTACACGCAGCAGGTCATCTTCTAATACAGGATCGAACGTTGCCAAGCGACTCGATCTTGCGATGACTTGGCCATCTCGTATGGTGTTCAAATCTTCCACGAAACTCGGTTCCTGAGCTGCGCGTTGCCATAAGTTTTCTAAGCTTGTGGATCGTTTATGACTCTCGATGTCGATGACTTGCACTCCCCTCGTATTGAGAGAGAGTTGCCTTTGTGTTGAACCTTCCGCTAAACTCGTTCGTTGTTCTTTTTGGATCGGGGTAATGATCTTCGGTTTTGAAATATATTCTGTCGCACTTGGTTCACGAGGGTGAAGTAAAGCCCTTGGTGCGTCGGATCGAGCTGGTTCTGTTCCGTCCATGGTTCTTAAATGAAGTACATGTTCTTCCTCGTTAGTGATTGTGGCTCGTGGTACAGATCCATGGATAACCCAGCCAAGTTCGGTTCGTGAAGCCGCAGGTTCGTGGCGGCCTCCAGTCAGTAGCTCCTTTGACACGATGAGCTCCCAGTTGTCGGAGCCAATGAGCAAGCGCGGTCGAGCTTGCTGGTAACAGACCTCAGTAGGGTCCAGGTCTTGGAGATGTTCGTACCACAGAAGCTCTAGCGGTATGGTTTGAGGTTGCAGGTGGAACCGTCGTACAGTTCTGGCTCTTACCGCATGTGAGGCTCTTGTATTCTTGCCTCGCAGTCTGAATTGGACGATTCTGCTGCCTTGTTCTTTTTCGTTGGAGTTGATTCCACGAATAGTAAGTTCTTGAACGGGTCCTTTGAGGTTCAGGTGGTCCGCTAAGTCTTCTTCGATTAGCGAGACAGTAGAGCCTTCGTCCAGTAAGGCATGTGTATGGATCTCTACGCCGTGAGAGTTCGTGACGATGATCGGGCACACCTTCAACATCACTTTGCTACCAGTCTTCATGGTCGTAGATGTAGAGGCCACCATCTCTTCTGTTTCTTCTTGTGAGGCATCGGTGTTCGTATTTGATGTCTCACTACAAGAGCTTCGTTCGTGCAGCAACGGGTGATGCGAATGGATGCAGCCGTCGATTCCGCACTGCTTTGCCTTGCATGCGGAACGTTGGTGCTTCTTTGTCAGGCACTTGAAGCAGATCTTGTTCATTTTGGCCCATTCCCAGCGTTCGTTGACAGTCATGTCACGTATCTTTCTGCACTGTGGTGGATCATGATCACCCCCACAGCACAGACACAGCTCTTCTTCTTCATTGGCCGAAAACACGTTGGCTTCCTGGGTCTTCCATGCTGGTTGTGGTGCAGTTCTGGTGGATCTCTGATGTGGTTCCTTCGGGTTCAATCTTGTTGCTGGATCAGGGGGCTTGGAGTAGGCAAACTCTAAGCCTATTTTAGCCTCGTGGTTCAGAAAACGAGACAGGATCACGATGTGTGGTTCTCCCGGGCGTCGGTTCTCTGACGCATATCTGGCAAAACTTGTTCTTAAGTGAGGTGGCAGCTTCTCCACGATGTCCCTGGTGAGCATACGGTTCTGGAGACATCCTTCGAGGCCCTCGACGTTCGTTATTGTGGCTACAATGTTTCTCACTTTGACAGCGAAAACATTTAGTTCGGTGGTCGTTGGTCCCAAGCGAGGCAGCTGCTTTATTTCTTCTAAAGCCTTGTCAATTAAAGCTTCTGGACGGCCGAAACTCTGTTCTAAGGCTTCCATGACTTCCGTAGGGTCACAGGCTGTGTACAGAAGTGAAGCGACGGCGTCTCGTGCTGGACCTTTCAGAGCGTTGCGCAGACGTAGCATGTTCTCGATCGGTGAGAACTTGTGGAGTTTCGTTGAGTCTTGCATAGCTGCTTTGAACGGCAACCACTCGTTCTCAGATCCACTGAAGCTTGGCAGTTCAGTAGATGATCTTGGTGGGGGTCGATACTGGCACATTCGTTCGAAGCTTTCGACTAAGGCTTCAATGCTGCGGTTCCGTGAGCGGCTAGGCGTGGGAGAGCGGGCTCGGCGATCTTCGTAGCTTCGGTGTTCGAGTCGCGGCTCACTTGCGATTGTGATAGGTCTCACAGGGGGTGCTGCGGCGAGAGGGGTTCGGGTCTCTCGCGCAGGAAAGTCCGAGGGTGGCTCCCCTCGTGAAGGATCGGCATGACGCAACCAATCTTCCGTACGTAGGTTCGTACTAACTGCTTCCTCAAGCCCTTGATCTTCGTCTTGGATAGCAGCTAGATCAGCTTCAAGTTTCTTTTGCACTAAGTCAGCTTCGATTTGCAGCTTCTGTTGTTCTATCTGTTCGATCTGTTGTTGCTGTCGCAGTTGACGCATTTTAATGGCTGCCAAGCGCTCTGCTGCTTCGTATTCTGCCTGCTTAACGCGGGCAGCCGTGCTTGCAGTTGATCGCTGCGACCGGGTTGATCGGGCCGGCGAGGGAGGTCGATCATGGAGGTGCTGTTCTCCGACAGCGCTTCGGGCTCCTATGATTAGTTCTTGCACAGACGGATCGGCACTGGTTGACGGAGCTTGCTCTACAAAGCGGAGCTGAACAGGACGAGCAGGGTTCAGCGCGCGGGGGGTCGGTTCTTGCGGCGTAATGTGTTCGTCGTGTTCATCTTCACGCTGTGAGTTCTGGCTCCTGGTTCGGACCATCTTGAAGCTTCGGTTCTTGATCCGGCTCGATGGACCAAAGATGTTGGGGAGGGGTTTAAATAAAACACCTCAGTTCAGGTGAAGTGGACTGTATTGCTTGGTCTTGATCTTGAATCACAAAACACAATGTTCAGGTTCAGGTTCTTGATCAGGTTCGGATCGCAGTTCAGGTTCCAGTTCTTGTTCAGCTTCGTCTTCTCTCTTCGGTAGCTGTAGGCGAACAACAACTGGCGCACCCGACATGGGGCGCGTTTATATACAATTCTCCCACCCGGCACTCGTATACGACCGTGACGAGTGGGAGATAAGGCGATCGCGGGCGGTGAGGGGGCAGCGGGGGCGGGGGCTTACGTGGCTGACCAATCAGAGCCATTTACTTCCGACGCCGCGCTTGGTTCGTAGCTCCTGTCCGCAACAACGAGCATGCTCATGAACAGTTTACATTTGCTAGCAATAGACATGCTAGTTTTAAGTATGCTCTTCAATAAGCATGCTCAAAGCAAACATCTCAAATACACATGCTATTTTAAAGCGTGCTTTCTCGCTTTCTGTCAGTTAAAACAAAGTCAAACGATTGATCGATACTAGCATGCTCAATAAGCAAACCTGTTTAGACGCGCTTAAAGCACGCCCCCTTCCACCCGCGCCGCAGGTAGCATGCTCATAAATCGCACGACTGTTGATTTTTGAGCATGCTCGAAATAAGCATGCTCATTACTAGCAATGTTTCGACACACATGTTACTAAGTAGCAAATGCTCAATAGAAGCATGCTTTCATGCTTGAAATGAGCATGTGTAACAGTAGCTTATGTGTCGTTAGCAATCTATAGGTACAATATGTACTTAGTTACTTATGAAATAGCGTAGGTAATAAAACTTTGATAAATACTAACAACATTTCACCATAATTACCTAGGAACTCGTTCGCTATGTAGTCACGCAACGAATTATGACTTTAATTTTTAAACGTACCCATAAACGAAGTATTGACGACCTCTCTGGCGTAGAATTTTTGATTCAACATGGCGGTGTTTTTTAACCGATTTCAAAAAAGGAGAAGGTTCTCAATTCATCGGAATCTTTTTTTTTAAGCTATTGCATAGCTTCTATCGCGGGCCTGCGTGGAGACCGAATCCAGAAATTCCGTAACGAAAATAGCCTGACACGGGACTCCTCTACGGTGAGCCGCTAGATGGCGCATTTTTTATCAACGCCATCTAGCGGTGAGCCGCTAGATGGCCGCATAAAAAATGCTATGCAATAGCTTTACCGCGGCAGTCCCCGAGTGCCACACGTCTTTTTTTTTTAATTTTTTATGTTTGTTTCCCGATTACTAGAAGACGCCTGGATCGATTTAGAAAGTTCTTTTTTGCTTTAATGCGGGACCATGGTCACCCTATCAATTTTTTTTTAATTTTACTAGCCTATGCCACCCGGAATAAGCTAAGGATTCTAACGATACCTCATTCGTCAAAATCGGTTCAGGCGTATAGAAGTTATTGTGGAATATAGAAACCCACATACATACATGAACCCTGAAAACAATATACTCCTTTTTTCAGGCAGTCGTAAAAAAATCACGAACGCTGAAATTCGTTTCGCATACGTTCCCTGAATGACACACATTCCGTAGTCATACGATGTCCCCGTCGTTTTCAAAACGAAATTAATTCATATCACATTCCTCTACCTCGTGATGACAAGCAGTTTAATTCTTTGTTTCCTTAAAAATAAGATTCAAATTAAAACAAACTGATTATCGTCTTAGCGTCTAGGGTAATCCATTAACCTCTTTAAGGCTTAAGACATTAGACAGAAAAAGGCTAAGCAAGGTTCGTGAGTAGGATATTAATAAAAGCTTTCAGTTTTCGTTAAACATGTAAAGTCTGTAATATTTCTTGAAAGTTGTTTACTTATTTGGTACAATTCGCAACGGCATTCTTTTTCTCTCTGCAGCTTATTCCTCATTGTTGAGGGTTATGAACTCTTTTCATTAATCTATAAATAAAGGTAGCGGCTATTTAATGCCAATAATACGGTACTAATGCCATAATAATTACAGGAAATTACTAATTATTACGAGGTACTGTATTAACTGTAGACGTAAGTAATAATCTTGTCAACGAATTAAAAAAAAGTTTCCTGGAAATAGAAATAGAAATACAAATATTTTTTATTCAAATAAACTTTTACAAGCACTTTTGAATTGACAATGAATCTACCACTGGTTCGGAATGCCTTTCCTGCCGAGAAGAGCCAGCAAGAAACTCGGCGGTTTTCGGGAACTCTTTTCAAAAAAAAAAAATTTACAATCGTTAATGAAACTATGCTATGTACCTATACAGTGCTTCCACGATGAAGTTTCCTAAGTCCAATATAATACAAATACAAATAAATGCCCTGGAAGCCATATTTTAATGGTCACACTTTAACTTCATCCTTGACCTAACGTTGTTTCTTTTTGTTCCAGCTATGCGGTTGGACGGGAGTGAAGGAGGCAACAAATTGGAAAATTAAGTAAGAAACAAATTCAAAATGGCGGAAGCGGAAGGCGGAGCGAGCGAACAAGATGATGTTTCATTCTTGCGTACGGTAAGTTTTTGGTAAAATAACGTCTTAAAAAAAATTTAAAATTATTTATTTCATGTAGGCCAACTTGTAGCTCTTATGAGGTGACACGTCATGACTCGACCACCGGTTCGGAATGCAGATTCTGCTGAGAAGAGCCGGCAAGAAACTCAACAGTTGCTCCTTTCATAACAAAATATTACAATTTTAATGTAAAGCTGCATAATATTACAATGTAATAACTTATTACACTATCCTGTGGGTAGCTGGATGCCGATTGATTCCATGCAACTTTGTCATTAAGAACCAAAAATTGAAATGTCACCCAAATCGGTTCAGTAGTTTTTACGTGAAAGAGTAACAAACATCCATCCATACATCCATCCTCACAAACTTTTGCATTTACAATATTAGTATTTATAGAATTAAAATAAAACATACTATGTATTATATCAAATCTACGCTATTGCCTATTTCGTAGCCCCGTAGTACAGTAACTAATTTGTAGCTCTGCTCGATTACAAGGCTACATTTCAAATTACAATTGGTTACAGTTTTACGTAAACTTAACTAAACTTAAATACCCTGTGAAATAACCAAAGGTCAGGTCAGGGTAAGCGGGTCACGGCTTTGTCGTTAACTTGTTAACAAGTGCTGTGTGTGAATTGACTGAGGTTTATTGGATTTTATACTTCCGTGCTTATTGTAATTTCATTATTTGGAATTGGGTATTTGTCTAATTTTTTACATACATGATATTATAAAAGCAAAAGGTTAATGACTGACTGCCTGAATGACTGACTGACTGATCTATCAACGCACAACTCAAACCACTGGATGCATCGGGCTGAAAGGCTTTCAACAATTATGACGTAGGAATCCGTTAAGAAAGGATTTTTGAATATTCATCCTCTAAAAGGATAAAATAGAGGTTTGAAATCTAACTTATCAAAATATATAAAAGGAAAAGGTGACTGATTGACTGCCTGAATGACTGACTGATTGATTTATCAACGCACAGGTCAAATCATTGGACAGATCAAGCTGTTATGGCATAGGCATTCGCTAAGAAAGGATTTTTGAAAATTCATCCCCTAAGGGGATAAAATAGGGGTTTAAAGAGCTTAATGTGAGGGCAACAGCTAGTCTTATTATAATCTCATAGGAAATCAGAAATTCTACGCAAACGAAGTCACGGGCGACCGCTAGTGTATTTCTATTTTGGCGCGCTGTTGTCGCTTGGCGCTGGGATTTGGCGATGAACGCAAAATGTCATTGGTCTATCGTGTGACCTATTTATAGCGTTAGGTACCCACCTATACGGAAATCACGTTAATTTACGTAGGTAAATTTACGTGATTCACTGAGTGGTCGCGTGGTCACTGACTCATTCGGTGAACCACAGCCATCTATGTATCCAGCACAGCAGACAGTAGAATACATTAAATTTAAAAAAATTGCGTACCTGATAGAAGTGGTTCGACAAAGGTCGTAGGGTGCTTGCGCCAAATGTCATTGGTCTATCGTGTTATAGTTCTTTCATTTCACGAGGGCGCGTGGCTCATGGTTGTATGCGTGGCGTATCTGTATAAGTTTGAGCGAGAGCTCGCTCGCACCTGACCGCTTCCACCTAGGCTCCTGACAGGCACGCACACTTACGCAATGTGCATGTACACGACGTAACTACAAGTAAAGCGCCCGTAACTTCGTGAGATAAACGTACTATACCTATTTAAAGCGCTAGGCACCTACCTATACGGAAATCATGTTGATTTACCTACAACCATCCTACGACAGAAACCCTCACTGACTCATTCAGTGACGCACAGCCATCTATGTACACAGCAGACAGTAGAATGCATTAAATTTAAAAAAAAATTGTGTACCTGATAATGACCTGGTAGAAGTAGTTCAACTGCCTTAAATTTATAAAAAAATGTGGATCTACCTGATAGAAGTAGTTCGGTTCGACAAAGTTCGTAGGATGCTTGCGCCAAATGTCATTGGTCTATCGTTATAGCATTTTATTTTTGACGACCTCCCTGGCACAGTGGTGAGCGCTGTGGTCTTATAATTGGGAGGTCTCGGGTTCGATTCCCGGCGGCGGCAATTTGGGAATTTTTAATTTCTAAATTGTCTCTGATCTAGTCTGATAGGAAGCAATATGCAATTTTTGAATTAGGAGGTCACTTTAATTCTAAAAGTGCGACATGTAAGTTACGAAGACGTAAATGTGTCGTCGTTTTATATTAGCCATCATTATATTTTTAATCTTGCATTAATATTAACATTTTTTTTTAACGTTGGGAAATTTGCCTTTACGCATCCCGCCCATCTATGACAACAGGCGGGTATGTGGGACTCGTTGGCACTGTCAAAATACCCACTAAAACCCAACGGGCCCGTCCTCGCTTTTATAGGGAAGCCACAGGATCGCTGCTCGCATTCAACTGTGGCATTCCAGCGGTTTCGACCGATCATCCCGCCATCCTACGGAGCTCCGGGGGGATCAAGGCGTGCATTAATATTACCATTTGCCACAGCAAAAGTTCGACAGTTTAAAGCCATCCACAGACTAATTTGATACTCTTCTACTTCATCAACCGATGTCCACTGCTTGACAAAGGTTTTCGATGCACTGACAATCCATTTAATGAGAGGGTCTAGTTATTGGTAGACGCACCAGACGCACATACTTAGGTCATAGATACGTTACTATTTACTTCTCATATACTTCTAATATTAATATTTTTCGCTAAATAATTCGCTAAAAACTCCATTGACCCAAAAAGTTAGAACAAGGTTAGAATAGAACACTCGATCACAGGTGCGCAAAATGTAAAGGTTGTTTTAATTTAGCAAAAAGCTGCGATGTTTGCTGAATAAGTAACATTTATAATACAAAGTACGGCTTTATGACGTTATGAATAGCTTAATGCTGAGATCTATAGAGCGAGCAGCTCTGACTCAGCTTAGACTCAAGATAGAGGTTAAAACGAGACACAAATATGCTCTGACATAAGTCTGTCTCGTTTTAACTCTGTCTTGAGTCTGAGCTGAGTGAGAGTGAGATTTTAGCCTAGATTCATGAAAAATATAAAAATTCTGGGAATCAACGTTTATTTTTTTTTGACGACCTCCCCGGTGTTGGATCATTCATACTCATCACCACTCATCACCCATCACCACTCATCACCCATCACCACTCGTCACCACCCAATACTCAATATCATATTGGTATTGTCTTCGAATTATAAAGGATTTTTCTCTGCCTGTGGTCATTGCTCGTTCTCGCCATTTCTTTTTCGTCGAAATTAAACAGCTATTTGCAAACACAATTTTTGACGACCTCCCTGGCGCAGTGGTGAGCGCTGTGGTCTTAATAACTGGGAGGTCTCGGGTTCGATTCCCGGCGGGGCAGTTTGGAAATTTATAATTTCTAAATTGTCTCTGGTCTGGTCTGGTTGGAGGCTCTGGCCGTTGCTAGTTACCACCCTACCGCCAAAGACGTGCCGAAGTCGAAGTCAAGAACTATCTTGTCTTCGAATAAAAAAAAAAATATAAGAAGGTACCTAGTACGTAGTATGTACCTTTTGTAGAGATACTTTAGAGCTTCACTACATAGTATAAAACAAAGTCGCTTTCTCTGTCCCTATGTATGCTTAAATCTTTAAAACTACGCAACGGATTTTGATGCGGTTTTTTTTAATAGATAGAGTGATTGAAGAGGAAGGTTTATATGTTTAATAACATCCATTAACAGTGAATGACATAGGCTATATATTTTATACCCGTGCGAAGCCGGAGCGGGCCGCTAGTTTAATTATAAAATAAATGCTCTAAGGTATCTTTAGACAAGAAACGGAGTTCGTCAAAGTATGCATCATGATTCATAAAACATCAGAGCTAAACTTATAAATGGGTAGAATGAAACATTATAATGAAGCCAAAAGCTCTGCCTATAAATAACATTGTAACTTACGTCATTCTAGAGAAATAACACCCAGATTTAGATTCAGATTTAAATTAAAATAAACTAAAAGTAAAAAAACTTTTTTTCATTACTCATACACGGAAAGTAGGTCTGAAGTTGCCTGAGAAGCGGGTTGAAAGTAATACTTTTCAGCCCTAGGGAGAATCGTTTTCAACTGACAGCTGTCAAATAATTAAAAAAAACTAGTTGTCACATTTTTATTGGAATTCAAATGAAACACGACATACCCGAGTGCATCCATAGACAAGAAGAAAGATAGAAGACCTACTTTCCGTGTATGAGTAATGAAAAATAAATATCTCACCAAAGTTGTTGATTTATGTAAAATAAAGTTCACTCAATTTTCTTTAGCTAATTTCTATTTTTATTTTGACTTTCCTTATATTCGTAATGAAAAGCACAGTGTTTACCTCGGGATAAAGACTTATTTAGTCCCTCGAACTATAGGCCCCCTCGCTACGCTCGGGCGCCAAACCCCGTCTCGGGACTAAATAAGTTACTTTCATCCCTAAGGTAACAATGTACTATTAAAAATAAGCTTTTATTTAAATGCTCTACAAAGAATAAAATAAACTTTTCCTTTATATTGTACTCGTACTATCAACTTGTAACGTCATTACACAAATTATATGCTTTATTAGCTTTTGCTCGCGGCTTTGCTCACGTTAAGTTCGATTTTTCAAACCCCTATTTTACCCCCTTAGGGGTTGAATTTTCAAAAATCCTTCCTTAGTGTGCGCCTACGTCATAAAAGGAACCAACGGTAAAAATTTCAAGTTTCCAACTTCAGTAGTTTAGGCTGTGCGTTGATATCTCAGTCAGTCAGTCAGTCAGGACTTTGAATTTTATATATATAGATTATAGGTAAATTATGGCTACGTAGATTAATTATAATAATTTAATATTTTCTTGTACGACTGTCTGCCCATCTTAACATGCGTTAGATTGTGTGTATACATATGCATTTTTGAAGCTTCATTGTGGAAGCACTGTATACATAACATAGTTTTGTTACCTATTATAAAAAATTTTATTTTGAAAAGAGCAACTGCTGAGTTTCTTACCGGCTCTTCTCAGCAGAATCTGCATTCCGAACCGGTGGTAGATTTATGACGTGTCATAAGAGCTACAAGTTGGCCTACATGAAATAAATAAATTTTGAATTTGAATTTGACTTTTATATTTGTCCCTGTATAGCTTAGTTAGTTATATAAAACTCCAAAAAGTGATATTTTTTTTACAGGAAGACATGGTGTGCCTGTCATGCACGGCGACGGGCGAAAGAGTCTGCCTGGCGGCCGAGGGATTCGGTAACAGGCATTGTTTTCTGGAGAACATCGCCGACAAGAACATCCCACCAGATCTATCGCAGTGTGTTTTTGTTATTGAACAGGTAAATAGAACTTATCACAAATTCATATTCAGAATAATGAGTATACACGGTGAAATTTTATTCCCCGTAACCCCTGAAGGAGGTGAATGTGCTCATGAAACTGAACAACTTTCCCCAAGGAACATAGGTCGAAATATGAAAAAAAATTTTGGACCTCCCATAGTAAATCAATCAGCTAATCGTCAATTTTCTATGGAGGGTCCAATTTTTTTTTTTTATTTCGAGCTATGTTCCTTGGGGAAAGTTGCTCAGTTTCATGAGCACATTCACCTCCTTCAGGGTTTACGGGGAATAAAATTTCACCGTGTATATGTACTAATAATAATTAAAGCCTCGATAGCCCAACGGTTAAGCGTGCGGACTGAAAACTGAGAGGTCGCAGGTCTGAACCCCACCCGTTGCACTATTGTCGTGCCCACTCCTGGCACAAGCTTTTCGCTTATTTGCAGGGGAAAGGAGAATATAAGTCAAATTCAGCTTGGCTAATATTCTTTTTTTTTTAAACAAAAAAAAAAATGTTATCCTCCAGACCAAATCTGGTAATCTCCCCAGAGATAAGCAATCTGTACGTGAGTTAAAATATATTATAGTTAACAAGTACATACAACATTCTCCATTCCCTCACTCTCATAGTCCAATGGAACGTAGTTCCAACACGGCCGGATAGGGATCAGGCGCTACATCGACTGCTTTACGAGCTCTCTGAAGCACGGAGGCGGGACATGAAAACTTCTTAATAAAAAATCCAAAACATTTTTTGGACCCATCCGGGAACTGAACCCGGGACCACATCATCATAATAAAATTTATCACAGACATAATAAACATTCTAGAGTTGGAGTTACATTTATACTGCGAGATTTTTAATAAAAAGCTAAATCCACGCGTACACAATTGCAGGCATTTGCTAATTTCTTAAAAAGAAATAATTACATATATTTGTTAGGTATATCTGCATAACTTAAATTTTTTAAATTAAGCAATTCTGTAAGACTTGATTATATTTTTGTTTATATGTATTCTAGTTTTTTTTTAAATAAGACATTTATTTATATTTTCTAGGCATTGTCAGTAAGAGCTCTACAAGAATTAGTCACAGCAGCCGGATCAGAAACTGTAAGTATTTCTTACAGTTTATAAATTATTTTAATAGATAGGTACTTGTAAATTAAGTAATATTAACATTTGAACACCTTTCCTTGAACTACTATTTATTTATATACCTTTAAATAATTTTCAAATTAAATATTTCACTAAAAAATATATCTTTTATATTATTTAATGTTTATCCGAAGATTCCTATTTAGTAACACATGTTTGTTAGATATAATAATATGTTTCTGAAATCAAACGGTTTATTAATATTGGTTTTTTCAATTTCTAATCAATAAAGCACATAATAATGATAATTATATATAAATGAAGCTTCTAGATATTTTGATTCCATTTTATATCTCCATTCCATCTTATAAGCAATTATTTATGATAATTGCTATGCATCGTCGGGGATAGTGCAAATCCGCGTAACTAGCATTAGTACCTTAAAATCCATTTTCATACGTTTGTGGTCAAATCAAAATCGCGTAAGTGTTGTAGCGAATAAATTAATCATTTTAAAAGATATCTATTTTTATCACTACATAGAATACATGAACATGAATTATTAATACTCTCTGTGTAAAAATGAGCCCAATAGCTGTAGAAGTAAGAAATTCATAAAGTTTTAAACTACCCCTGTAAAACTGTGACAAGTGTAGATCCGCGGTTTTTACCAAATGTACATACGCGGTTTTGCACTATCCCCGACGATATTGCATAATTCTTCTTTTTTTAATTCAAATATTTTGATATCATTTGTTACAAAATGAGAATCTCTTGTGACGTCCAAAAGGGATTTCTAGCAGCAGATCTTGTTTATACCCACACCATGTTAAAGCTATTAACTTGTGTTTTAACATAAATGTTTTCATTTTGTGAATAATGTTACCCATTTTTACGTACTGCTTTCGTGTTTAAATTTTACAGGGCAAAGAAAACTTATTAGTGAGTACACATACAGACATGAAAATATCGGTAACAATTTCATGCCAAATTACATCTTAAACAGATTTAATAACTGCGATTATGAAGACTATAATTAATAGGTTTAAAAAAAATGCAAGTAATATAAATTGCACCATGTTTGTCTATACATAATCCATTTAATTAAGGCTCCTAATGTCTTAAATAATTAAAAAAAAATGTTTAAGATATGATTTGATGTGATTTCTTGCATGATATTTGAATTCTAATATCACATATTTCAATATGTGATTGATTAAAAAATTTAATATACCTTTTCAAAATTTTGAGCAATTTTTTTTTGGCTTAGGATAATAATTTTTTGCAGTAACAAATACATATTTTCATTAAATGTTTTGATAATTGGCAAATATACTTTTTTAAAATCATTAATTTGTTTTTGTTTGTAGCTTTTTAAAATTACATTTCAACGACGAATAAAAATAAAAATGAGTGTTAAACAATTTAAATGAATAATTAATATTTTTTAAATCTTTTCCACGTCTTATTTTTTACTAATACCCTTTGTTTTAATTTTATATAAGTACATTAAGCACAATATATAGATATCAAAAATATTTATAACACATATTGTTTCCGACTAAAAAAATACTTATATACTTGCATGTTTAAATTATTATCTGATGCATTATTTATTACTTAATATACAAAACTGAATAGTTCTAATAATTATACAATAATTTGAAATCTTCTAATAAAATAGAAAGGTTTTTTAATATGTATAAATGCACAAATAAAATAAAATTAAGTAGTGTAAAAAGCATGCTACTATTTTTTTAACACAACAGTTTGTCTACGATCACACGAAATGAATACATTTCTTAAAAATTGTATATCTTTTATTATATATATATTTTTAATGTCTTACAGAAGATTCTAACTTTATCTTACGGTAACAAGCAATTACTTACTAAGTTTTACAAAAACGATTTACTTTTTTATGTATTCTTATCTATAACTTTTCTATTAGCTATTCCTTTTTCATAGCATAACTTCCTCATATAAACCGAATAATATACTGACGTAATTTATTTAATATTTTACACATTTTTTTTGTATTAATGAGATTTTTTTAAATTAAATTAAATATTTTATCCTGAAAAATATGTTTTAATGTTCATAATATTTTTATTTTCAGGGTAAAGGTACCGGTTCTGGACACAGGACACTTCTTTATGGCAATGCAATTCTACTACGTCATCTTAACAGCGATATGGTATGTACTTGTTACAAAATGTTGATAGGCATTTTCTATTTTTAATCGACTTTCAAAAAACAGGAGGTTGTCAATTCGTCGGAATCTTCTTTTTTATATATGTTCCTCGATTACTCGAAGACGCGGACCGATTTGGAAAGTTCTTTTTTTGTTTGAAAGGGTATACTTCTCGAGTGGTCCCATTGTCATCAGGTCAGGATCTGATGATGGAATCCTGGAGAAATTGAGGGAACTCTTCAAATTTTATAGGCACAGTTGATGTACTTTGTAGTAGCGTTTAAAGTCGGTTTTATTAAAAAATAATTTTTACGTTTAATTTCTTCTAATCTGTTTGTATACGCCGCGCCGTGCCGGAACGCTAAATCGCTTATCGACACGTCTTTGACGGTAGGCAGGTAATTAGCCACGGCTAAAGCCTACCACCAGTCTAAACCAGAGACAGTTCAGAAATTACGAGTATAATTTCCTAAAACACCCCCGCCGGGAATCGGACCCGAGACCTCCCAGTTACAACTCGCCAGACGCTCGCCATTGCACCAGGGAGGTTGTCAAAACCTCAACTATTAAGCCTCAATAGCCCAACGGTTAAAGGTGCGGACTGAAAACTGAAAGGTTGCAGGTTCGAACCCCACCCGTCGCACTATTATCGTACCCACTCCTAGCACAAGCTTTCCGTTTATTTAGAGGAGATAAGAGGTTATTAGTCAACTTCAGCTTAACTAATAATCTCTTTTGTAAAAAAATCTTACTACTTCTAGTACTTGGCGTGTCTGTCCACATCATCGTCTCAAGACAAACTAGCGTTCGACGTGGGTCTTCAAGAACATTCACATGGTGAGGCGTGCTGGTGGACCCTACATCCTGCCAGCAAACAGAGGTAAAATGAACTTTAAATGTATTGATTTAAAGTCGCAAATTCATTACAACCGATTTTAATTTGGACCGTATACGTATACGTATAAAATGCACGCACGAAATTGAACTCTAATTCAACAGAGTTATGGTTCATTTTACTGTGACGCTAACGTCATCGGATACGAATACGATCAATCGAATTAAATCTTATACTAATCCCACTTTTTATTGTTAATAAAATTAGGTTAAGTATCTATTTAATATTTCGATGGGGCTGGCGTAGCAGCTGGTAAAAAACCCCAAAAAATTGATTAAAAAAAAATCCGTACAGGGTGTAAGGGACACCGTAACGAAAATTGAATCCAGGGATTCAGTACACGTTTCAGAGTGTTGGAATTTTTCATCGGTCTTTTCTCACGAAACATTTTTTTTTCATTACTTAAATTAATTACAAAATCGAATCGTGTATGTCAACTTGCATTCTTTCATTTCCTGTAAAGTTTGGATCTCTGGACATAATATGAGGTTATCATTCTACAGCGACGATTTGTTACTGTTTGACAGCTAACTAAGAAAAAATTTTTGAACTTTTTTCTTGTATAGAACCAGGATGAAGTAGGGTTAAATATTTCCTTATTCTTACAGGTCTGAAGGTGAAAAGGTGCGAGTTGGTGATGATTTGATTCTTGTGTCCGTCGCCACAGAAAGATACTTGGTGAGACTCTTTCTTCTTCCATATTAAGAATATTCGAAACCAGTACTATGGTCTATTTTGGCTATAGTATCGAGCTAAGGCAGCCCTATTCAGTCGCATTAAACAATGTAGGATGATAAGTGGGCGCCTTAAAAAGATCTACAAAAAAGTCCGCGAAGGTATATGTCTATCTCTTAGGGATAACCTACAATAACAAATTTTTATCCTTTACTTTTTAGAGTCAGAGAATCGTTTATAGAGCTTGAGGCTCGCCTCAGCCAGGATAGACAATGTTGTATATAAAGACATTCTGTAATATATTTAGTATCAGCACTGCACCCGTGCGAAGCCGGGGCGGGTCGTTCGTATTGAAAAACTAGATGTATGAATGGACGGATGGATGTTTGTTACTCAATTATGCCGCAACGACTGAACCGATTTGGGTGAAAGGCACAGAGATAGATTATAGTTTGGAATAATACTTAGGCTACTTTTTATCCTTTATACGCTTACTCAAATACTTCTTTAAATAATAGGGTAAGGATGCCGAATATGAGATGGTTGCCAAATATGAGATAGTTAGGTTTTGGCGAAACTAATCGCCGCAGCTATTTGGCGATACTGTCACCAGAAGCCGCGTGGCAACATACTGAAACATGTGTTGGTGCTTCCCAGTTTGAGGCGAAGTCAGGTTGTGTACGTGCGGATTTTTACGAAACCACAAAACCCGATTTTTGACACTAAATATTAACGAGGTATGTTACAACTTTATAGTCACACTAAATGATTTAAATTTATAGTCATTGTATCAGTTATATGATTAATTTTACAATGCATTTGCAGTTTAGTTGTATTTTCTTCGTCAAGAAATAATAGGCAGCCTAGTTTTTAAATTTGGGTGTTTTCCTAATATGAGACACGTGGGGGCTCCTTAAATGAGATATTAGGATGTATAGAAATACGACTATTTAAAAACCTCTTTTTCTAGATGCCGTCGATCAAGGAAGTCCTAGTACCACGATGCCATAATACGGGCCGTGAGTGCAGTGCGAAGCAAACAAATATGTTACCTAATAGCATCAAAACTTTCGATGTTCCTAAGAGTATCCTAGAACGTTATGTCAAAAAAGATGCTAATGCAGAAGTATTTGTCAAGGTTCATGGGAAGATCTCCAGCTTTTTCTGACTATTTAGAAGCAAAAATAGAAAAATATTGTAAAGTTGGACTAACGATTTTATGGGTTACATCTACATCTGAAGAACATCAAGCACTTGGCACAAGCACATGATAATATATTATTAAGTTGTTACTAAAACATTTTTATTTAGTAGTACGATGTTATAGATTAATAAATATCGCTAATAAAAAGTTTTTTTGAATTGATTTCTTTCCTTTTTCTCTAAATCTATACTATCTCATATTAAAAACCCTTGGTATCTCATAATAGGAGACCATTTCCCTGAGACGTAATTTCCGACCTTTCTAATATTATCTGATATAACAAAAAATCTATTATACCTAGCACTAAACGGTCTTTCAAGGATAAACTTCATTAAATACTTATCGAATATAAGTGATTTTTATAGTCATTAGTGCAATAATTTATTTTTTATGGCCAAATATGTAAATAGTATCTCATATTCGGCATCTTTACCCTAACCTCTTATTCAACTACTTCTATTCCAGCATACGACGAAGGAAAACGAGGTGTCCATAGTGAACGCCTCGTTCCACGTGACGCACTGGTCCGTGCAGCCGTACGGTACGGGCATATCGCGCATGAAGTACGTGGGGTACGTGTTCGGGGGCGACGTGCTCCGGTTCTTCCACGGCGGTGACGAGTGCCTCACCATACCGAGCACGTGGACCAAAGATGGCGGCCAAAAGTGAGTTGAGAGTAACCTGTAGCTAATTTTTATGATGGACTAAATTGATAGCTCAAAGAAAAACAGACGAAATACTTTTTTTTTATATTTTTAGCGAGTAAACGAGCAGGCAGGTCACCTGATGTTAAGTGATTACCGCCGCCCATGAACATTTGTAGCACCTGAGGCACCACCAATGCGTTGCTGGCTTTTTAGGAATTTACTTAATGTATTTCGTTTCAAATGTCCACAATGATGAAACCTATAATCTCTTAAATTCGCCTATGAATAATATTTTAAAGCAATCTTAAAAATATCTAATAAGTACTAGTCACATCTTAACCTGACCTTGAGAAAATAAGCCTGCTTTAAAGCAAGTCGCAAGAATGAAGTGGGGGTACTTTTATATTATCAAACTCATGTTTACCTATTAAAGCCAAGCGCTCTCCGCATTTTTGATATAAATCTATAAGTACCCGCCGTCGCTCATCCCGTCCGGACGGGCCAAATCACTGGGTTAACGTAGTGCGAAAAGAAAAGAGTTACGCGATGGAAAGAGAGGCAACTTCTAGGTGAATAACATTGTAAGTAAGTAAGCGCTGTGTGACGTGAATTACACTTTATTGTGTTTATAGCAACAGTCGCTATTTATTTAAATGATTTTGCGGAGTGAATCTTCTGTACCTGTACTATTATCGCTCATTTGCGACAACGGTGACATAACTTCAAATTCACCAATTTTAGTGTGGAATATTTATACTTTTTGCTATAAAAACAACATTACGCTAAGCACAAAAAAATAAGAGCGAGAGAGATAGTGACTCAATGCTCTGTTGCTTTGTTGGCCGCTGTGTTGTTTTAAAACCGCAGCATCCACAAAACATTACTTTCTAACGAGAGAATTCTCTCATCGTCGATTTTGAATTATGTCACTCTTGTCGCAAATGAGCGTTATGTATTCTGTGGTCAAGAGTAAAAATTAACCACGGAAATAATCTTTCCTCTTCCAGTATCGTGGTATACGAAGGGGGCTCGGTAATGTCGCAAGCCCGTTCCCTGTGGCGCCTGGAACTGGCGCGGACGAAGTGGGCCGGCGGGTTCATCAACTGGTACCACCCCATGAGGATACGTCACATCACCACCGGACGGTACCTCGGGGTCAACGACCAGAACGAGCTGTATCTGATTAGCAGGTAAATAATAATCTATACTAATATAATAAAGTGGAAGAGTTTGTTTGTTTGAACGCGCTAATCTTTGGAACTATCAGTCGGGTTTGAAAAATTCTTTTTGTATCTGATAGCACAATTCTTGAGGAAGGTTATAGGCTATACAATATCCCGGTACGACTCTTAGAAGCCGAGCGAAAAAGAGAAGCGATGCGGTAAGTCGGTGGTCGAGGGCGGTCACCCGACGAGAACCGAACAAGAACCGAACCGAAGGCTATTTATTAATCCGGAAGATTAAAGCGTTCCCACGGGATTATTAAAAACTAAATCCACGCGGACGAAGTCGCGGGCAACAGCTACTAAGACAATATAGTGTATAGTCTGATTTTTAATTCGCTGGAATTCTGACACTTGTCTTTTTATAAATCGAGCGAGTTATTTGTATGAAAAACAGTATTACCACCTGTAGTTCGATTTTACCCCAAACTATCTGTCAGGCATTTGTCATAAATATCTATGTGCGGCAATTGATATTTAGTGTTCTAAGTTTAAATTTGATATCTTTTTTGTGGGATTTTTTAAATCTCTGGTAACATTAAGATACGTCAGAATTCCACGCAATTAAAAATCAGACTATAATATAAACGTAAAAATTCTTTCTACAAAATCGACTTTAAACGCCACTACAAAGTATATCAATTTTGATGACCTCCCTGGCGCAGTGGTGAACGCTGTGGTCTTATAACTGGGAGGTCTCGGGTTCGATTCCCGACGGGGCGATTTGGGAATTTCTAATTTCTAAATTGTTTCTGGTCTGGTCTTGTGGGAGGCTAAAGCCGTGGATAGTTCCCACCCTGTCGTCAAAGACGTGCCGCCAAGCGATTTAACGTTTCGGCACGATGGCGTCTAGAAACCGATTAGAGGTTATGGGTGGAATCTACACTGCCATACTCGTTCCAAGTTAGGCCGCTACGATCTTAGACAGCATCGTCACTTACCATTCGGTGAGATAGCAGTCAAGGACTATCTTGTTATCCAAATAACAATTCATGATTAGCAGTTCCTAAATCCCTATAATTTACGTGGGCAGTAGCCTGCAGCATCAGGATTGAGAAGTAGGACCTGGAGCTCTATGATCTAGTATATGCTTAGGCCAAGCATACCAATTCGTAAACGACGATTCCTAAAGTCCCATAATTTAGGGGGGAAATACCCCTGCAGCATCAGGATTGAGGAGTTGAAGGTAAAAATTTTTATGGGACCATTTCGCGAGCTTCCTCTGTCGATTAAAAAAAAAATCTCGTGAATCGGTCCAGAAACTTCGGAGTAATCGGTGGGCATACATAGAAAAAAAAAAAATATACCGGCCGAATTGATAACCTCCTCCTTTTTGCAAGTCGGTTAAAAAAACCAATACTAATTTTACAGAGAAGAAGCAACAACAGCCTCTTGCGCGTTCTGCCTCCGACAGGAGAAAGACGACCAGAAGGTGGTTCTAGAAGACAAAGACTTGGAGATCATAGGGGCACCGATCATCAAGTATGGTGACTCCACCGTCATTGTACAGCATTCGGAGACTGGACTATGGCTATCTTATAAGGTATATATAAAAGGCAAAGGTGACTGACTGACTGACTGACTGATCTATCAACGCACAGCTCTAACCACTGGACCGATCGAGCTGAAATTTGGTATACAGGTAGCTGTTAAGACGTAGACATCCACTAAGAAAGGATTTTGGAAAATTTCAACCCCAAGAGGGTTAAATAGGGGGTTAAAAAAATCGAACCTAACGTGAGCGAAGCCGCGGGTTAAAGCTAGTAAGGTATAAATATCCTCTTCAAAGCCTCAATAGCTCAACGGTTAAAGGTGCGGACTGAAAACTGAAAGGTCGCAGGTTCGAGCCCATCCGTTGCACTATTGTCGTACCCACTCCTGGCACAAGCTTTTCGCTTATTTGGAGGGGAGAGGAGAATATAAGTCAAGTTCAGTTGGCTAATATTTAAAAAAAAAATATCCTCTTAATTAACATGCTTTATAATAGAACTAGCTGATTCCCGCGATTCGTCTGCGTGGAAAAAGTTTAGACTTAGAGTGGCTTGATACTATCCGCTAGAAGTTATGTCCTCTATCTCCGATAATATTTAGTAGATCTTCACCAAAATTGGAGAAAATATTTATAATAGTACACAATCTATACTTGTAATAAAACTGTAACGAGACGAATTCTGTACATTAAATTTTTTGTCTGTCTGTCTGTGCGCGCATCACGAGAAAACTAGGTTGTGCCACACATGACATAATATGACCTGGCGCTTCTATTGCTTGGGTTTTTTTGCAAATGCTTGAGGGATGGAAGTGTCGGGATAATGTACCTTAGTGTATCGTGATGTGTGGCACAATTTCTTAAATAAATGCTTTTCTTTCTTTCTTTCTGTACAAGTGTCCAAAGAAGCAAAAATTTTAACCCAGGCTACACCGTTCTTCGTAAACATGGCGTTTAAGAGCATCTAATAATATTTTTTCAGTCTTACGAGACAAAGAAGAAAGGAGTGGGTAAAGTGGAAGAGAAGCAAGCTATACTACACGAAGAGGGCAAGATGGACGATGGCCTGGACTTCTCCAGATCACAAGAGGAAGAATCTAGAACCGCTAGAGTTATTAGAAAGTGTTCTTCGCTATTCACTAAGTTCATCAAGTAAGTAGTACAATAAACCGAATGGTACAAATGAAACTTAACTCAATAATAATTGAACAAGTGATTTTTTATTCGATGACAAGATAGCCCTTGACTGCGATCTCATCTGATGGTAAGTGACGATGCAGTCTATGATGGTAGCGGGCATGCAAGCGTGTAACTTTGAAGATTTAGATAGATCGACAAGTGCTGGACTAGAAAAGCTCGAAAGCTTTTGACGACCACCCTAGCGCTTGTAGTCGAATATGTCCATCTAGCCCATGTGATTCCTTCGAATAAAGTTACCATTGTAATATTATAATAATTAGAAATTGATTCTTCCAGCCATCCGATACCACCGCCTTATTTAAATAATCGGATGCAACACAGTTTTGGGTCCAAAAAACAGTTTTAAACATACAACGTCGCAAAAGTCAACAAATGAAAGTGAAAAGAAAAAAGACAGTTTCTTCAGTACAAGAACACTGTTCGCGGGGCGTTATCTCAGATTAACTTGCAATGTTTGAAGCCTATAGCCCAATGGTTAAAGGTGCGGACTGAAAACTGAAAGGTTGCAGATTCGAACCCCACCTGTTGCACAATTGTCGTACCCACTCCTAGCACAAGCTTTCCGCTTATTTGGAGGGGACAAGAGAATATAAGTCAAGTTCAGCTTGGCTTATATTCTTTTTCAAAAAAAAAAAAATTTAAGTGATCACCGAAAATTAGTACAAACTAGTTTAAGCCATGCACGCCCGAAACTGGTTTTCAGTCCACACTTTTTTTGTGTTCATACCTGCAAATGCAAAACTGAATCTACGCCTCGCGGACTGTATAAGTTCACCATGTTATAATTTAAAAAACTACTTTTCAGTGGCCTTGAAACATTGCAAGAAAACAGGCGTCACTCGATGTTCTTCGCTTCAGTTAATTTGGGAGAAATGGTTATGTGTTTGGAAGATCTCATCAACTACTTCGCGCAACCAGACGAAGATATGGGTAATTTTCCCAACATCGTATTCCTCATTGCTGAATGTGGATGCCTCTACCATAAGTCATTTAATGGCATGAGTTTTGTCGTCACCCTTTCTGGGCCCCAAGTCTGCTATTTTACATGTCATTGTCATTGATCCGCAATACAATTACAATACAATTATCATTGGTCCAAAATTTCATAGTCTACTAAATTCACAATGGTCGTTTGATTTCTTATAATTGGATTGTAATTCAATCATACCTCGGTATTGCTATTAGCTTAAAAAGCGTTTGCCGAAATGAGTTTAAAAAAAAACTACATATTAAGAACGTTTATTTAAGCTAGATTCAAAGCTAAATGTGTCAGTGGCAAACCATCGGAAAACAATTGTGACGCCATTGAATTAGTAGACTACCAAAATTGCTAAAAGTAGCAATTGGGATGTCATTGATAGGCAATGTACCTACAATTGCAATAGCAGACTTGGGCCCCTGGATAGCGTCTCAGCCAAAGATTGTGTTATATGATTGCTTGTTTGTGATATAGTTCTTGCAACTCACGAAGGCGCGTGGCTCATGGTTGTGTATGTGTCGTATCTGTATAAGTGTGAGCGAGAGCTTCCTGACCGCTCCCACCTAGGCTCCGACAAGCACGCACACATACGCAATGTGCACGTACACGACGTAACCACAAGTAAAGCTCATGCGCCCTCGTGAATTGCAAGATCTATAACATCATTCTGCTTTCCAGTGGTAGAATTTTGACCTTCTTGATCTTTTTTTGTTATGAACTGCTAAAGTTTGGAACGCCCTTCCAGCATCCGTATTTCCTGTCACGCATAACTTTAATACCTTTAAACAAGAGTGAATAGGCATTTTTTAAACAAGCGCGCTCCAACTTAGACCTCATCAGTGCTTTCCATCATTGACTGACAAGCGCACTCACAATAAAAAAATCGTTATTTTTCATAAACACTTTCAGAGCATGAAGAGAAGCAAAACAAATTCCGCGCACTCCGCAACCGTCAAGACCTGTTCCAAGAAGAAGGTATCCTGAACCTGATCCTGGAAGCCATAGACAAGATCAACGTCATAACATCCCAGGGCTTCCTCGCTGGTTTCCTGGCTGGGGACGAGTCTGGCCAGAGTTGGGACATGATATCTGTTTACTTGTACCAACTATTGGGTGAGTAGATATTCCTTCTTCAGTTTTCAGCAACGCACAATAAAAGGAAGGCAAAAACAAACCGTAGGTATTCCATTTGACGAATGTATTTTTATATTATTGTGAAATGCAAAAAATTTTGTGATTTAATGAACTAAAGGCCAAATTATGTACGTGATATTCAAAATTGCAAAATGCAAGTTATGTATGAAACAAGTAACGTCATGTAACATGTGCATAATATATGCTCCAATATATTTTTATTATAAGCAGTAGGTAATAGACAAATAACTTTAGAAAAAGTACTCGTACTGAATGTCCTGCTGTGCTGATCTTTTTTTCCACGTACTTTGAAACTGTGGAACCAACTTCCTGCGATGGTGTTCCCACTAAATTACAACATGGGGTTATTCAACGGGCGTACCAAATTCCTGAAAAGCCGGCAACGCATTGGTGGTGCCTCAGGTGCTACAAATGTTCATGGGCGGCGGTAATCACTTAACATCAGGGGACCCGTCGGCTTGTTTGTTCGTTAAAAATATTTAAAAAAATGTAAAATTGTACACTGTTACAGCTGCAATAATCAAGGGCAACCATACAAACTGTGCCCAGTTTGCCAACTCAAACCGTTTGAACTGGTTGTTTTCGCGGCTGGGCTCGCAAGCGTCGGGGGAGGGAACCGGTATGCTGGACGTACTTCACTGCGTCCTCATCGACTCACCAGAAGCCCTGAACATGATGAGGGTAAGTTAGTTTTAATCGTGAGCAATAGCAATAGATCTGCACCCCTGCGTAGTTGAAATCCCAAGGATGCGCACTAAGCGCTTGCTTCCTCGTTCCTGATACGCGCTGCTAAAATTTGGAATGCCCTTCCGGCTTCCGTTTTTCCCTCTAACTACAATTTGGGTACCTTCAAATCAAGAGTAAATAGGCATCTTCCAGGCAAACGCGTACCATCTTCTGGTACCAGGCTGCATCTTCACTTACCATCAGGTGTGATCGCAGCCAAGCGCTAGTCTATATATTTAAAAAAAAAACAACCTGACCAACCTGATGGTGGTAGCTAGGTAATTTGCACGATAAGTAATTGTGAAATCCAAATAGGCTCGTCAACAACGGTTCAGGAAAGTCCGAAAGCTTTTTGAGAATTGGTGTGGCGTACTATAATAAATGTCCACAGTAAATAAACTTGCCTTTATACAAAAGTAGGAAATCTATTAAAAATGCTCATGAAAACAGCATTTGAAGAAAATGGATAGGTATGACTCGCTCCAGTAATAATTCATGAGATTCTTCCGGTTAAAATGCGATAATGCAGCAAGAACGCCATAAATTCACGCTCACCACCTGGGTGCCTGAAGCACTTCGACCATCCGTTGTGCCAGATCTTTTTTCCACGTACTTTTTAACTGTGGAACCAACTTCCTGCGACGGTGCTCGTTTGCTCGCTAAAAATATTAAAAAAAAATCAGCCAATCAGAGGTCAATGCGACCGTCACTCTGATGCAGTCATTTTTAGATATTCCTATAGCTGAACAGTTTAAGGATTGTCTGGGAATTAAATCAACACTCATAAATGTTTTAACAAGTTATTCCCCTTCCCGACATTGCTTCATTGGGTGTCCATCATCATATGTTTTTTTATTTACAGGATGAACACATAAAAGTCATCATATCGCTGCTGGAGAAGCACGGCAGAGATCCTAAAGTGCTTGACGTATTATGTTCGCTGTGCGTCGGTAACGGAGTGGCTGTGAGGTCTTCGCAGAACAACATCTGCGATTATCTGCTACCGGGGAAGAACCTACTGTTGCAGACACAACTCGTTGATCACGTGTCCAGGTTACTTACCAAAGTTTTCACAACACCACGTTTCCCCACGGAAAAAAAGGTACCTTTTTTTCCGTGGGGAAATCCTCATGGATACCACCGAGCCCGGAAAAGGCACGGAGGTTATTTCGGACTTTTACCGACTAAAACCCCACGGCGTTCATCTCATCGCCTGATAACTGGGCTACAAGACCAGACTCATTCGTGCACCAGGAACAACTTAGACTAATATCTACAGTAACCTAAATGCTAATTTTTGTGTCCTATTATTATAAATCCCTAAATATTACCTTTTCAGCGTCCGCCCAAACATTTTCGTAGGCCGAGTGGAAGGTTCAGCAGTTTACCAGAAGTGGTACTTTGAAGTGACGATGGACCACATTGAAAAGACTACTCATATGATGCCACACTTGCGAATTGGATGGGCCAACACCACTGGGTAAGTTTGTTTATTACTCTAGAATATTTAAAGATATTTGGTCTCCACTCGAGGACCTTCCGACTCCAGCGGCCATCGGTCCTCTGATAAATGTAACCAGCTCAGTGCCATTTCAACGTATGTCGGTATGTTCCTCAATCATGCAGCAACGGAAAAACAGATTAGCATGATTTTTTGCATAGATACAGTTGAGGAATTAGAGAGTGACATAAGGAGAGCAGGGGATTTTTCAAGGGATTTTTAAAACCTAACTCCATATCGACTAAATCGCGCACAAAAGCGTATGTAGCCATCTAAAATATAGTTCTGTTTTATAGGTATGTCCCATACCCTGGGGGTGGTGAAAAGTGGGGTGGTAATGGAGTAGGGGATGATCTATACTCTTACGGTTTCGATGGAGCGTATCTTTGGTCTGGAGGCAGGAAGACTCCCGTTAATAGGACCCATGAAGAGGAACCGTTCATACGAAAAGGTAAGCATATTCAACGGTTTGTGATGGACCATTAAAAAGTTGTCAAGAAATTTCCATCCGTCGGTTAAAGTGTATTACAGTATTAATTAGTAAGTGTGTAACATATAATATAATTAGAATCGTTTGACAGACAACCACTGTCATAAATCACATCACATCACACTAATATTATAAAGCCGAAAGTTTGTATGTGTGTGTGTGTGTGTGTGTGTGTGTGTGTGTATGTTTGTTACTCTTTCACGCAAAAACTACTGGACCGATTTGGCTGAAATTTAAAATGGAGATAGATTATACCTTGGATTAAAACATAGGCTACTTTTTATCCCGGAAAATCAAAGAGTTCCCGCGGGATTTTAAAAACTAAATTCACGCGGACGAAGTCGCGGGCATCATCTAGTATTATCTAAATACCAGCTACTACTCGTACAATTAAAGAATGCGATTGAAAATGGCGTCGCTTCTGTTCACCTCTCACTCGCACACTGTCGCTATCTATACTCACACTCGCCGGTACGGACAACAACAATAAACCGATAAAATGACCGTCTTTATTTATTTACTAGCTGTCCCCTCGCGACTTCGTCCGCGTGGAATTAGGTTCTTTGAAAATCCCGTGCGGACTCCTGATTTTGTCCGAATAAAAGTAACCTATAACACACTGTCTGCAACCATACCCATCAAAGAATCACGTAGATCCGTTGCTCGATATTAACTTGAAAAATTATGGATTTTCATACAAACATTCAACCCCCATTCAACCCCTTTGGGAGTAGAATTTTTGAAAACCGTGAAACACGTCCTTTTTTATTTTCAATTTAAAGCCTAAGTACCGAATTTTATGGGTATAGCTTGAAAAATAACGGAGTTTCATACAAACTTTAACCCCCCTTTTTACCCCCTTGGGGGGAGAATTTTCGAAAAATGTAAAATACGTAATTCTTTATTTTTGATCAAGAGCCAAAATATCAAGTTTCATAAACATAACTTGAAAAATAACTTGAAGAACGAAGGACTATCATACAAACATTCAACCCCTATTTAACCCCTTAGGGGGTAGAATTTTTTAAAAGTGTGAAACACTTACTTTTTTGTTTTCAATTTAAAGCCTAAATACCGAATTTTATGGGTATAGCTTGAAAAATGACGGAGTTTCATACAAACTTTAACCCCCCTTTTTACCCCCTTGGGGGGAGAAATTAAAAAAAATGTAAAATACCTAATTCTTTATTTTTAATCAAGAGCCAAAATATCAAGTTTCATAAACGTAACTTGAAAAATAACTTGAAGAACGAAGGACTATTATACAAACATTCAACCCCTATTTAACCCCTTAGGGGGTAGAATTTTTAAAAACTGTGAAACACGTACTTTTTTGTTTTCAATTTAAAGCCTAAATACCGAATTTCATGAGTATAACTCGAAAAATGACGGAGTTTCATGCAAACTTTAACCCCCCTTTTTACCCCTTGGGGGGCGAATTTCGAAAAATCCTTTCTTAGTGCTCGCCTACGTCATAAAAGGAACCTACTGTCAAAATTTCAAGTTTCTAACTTCAGTGGTTTAGGCTGTGCGTTGATCGTCAGTCAGTCAGTCAGTCAGTCAGTCAGTCAGGACAAGCCTTTTTATATAATTATAGATTTATTGGTAATCAACAGCGTGTACAACATAATTTTACAAGATTATTTTAATCACAACACACTAATATTATAAAGGTGAAAGTTTGTACGTGTATGTGTGTGTGTATGTGTGTATGTTTGTTACTCCTTTGCGCCACAACGCATGAACCGATTTGGCTGAAATTTGGAATGGAGATATCTCATTCCCAGGATTAAAACATAGGCTACTTTTTATCCCGGAAAATTAAAGAGTTCCCGCGGGAATCAAAAAACCTTTATCCGCGCGGACGAAGTCGCGGGCATCATCTAGTTCTTAAATAAAGCCAAAAATGATTACATTATTTGAATTAAAAAATATATATAACGTTTATATTATTTATTATTATGTTATAATTTATTGATTATTAGCGGATTGTCGCTCGCTATAGATCCCGTGTATGCTGACAGTACCGGCATAATGAGCCGCCATTTCTAATCCCATTCTTTAACTGTACGGATAGTACTTACCGTTTAGTCAAATGACTTTTTGTCTGGTGGAGATTTTGATCGTAATTAGTTACCGCCAAGGGATTTAGAATTCTGGCACGATGGGTATGGGTGTTATTAAAACTTCCATATCCTCTTCCAAGTTTCCAAGCCCGCTACCATCTTCTGATCTCACTGAGCATAATCAAGGGCTCTCTTGTTAAAAGATACCTAGAAGGAAGAGGTCTTAGAATATCTTTCTGGTAAAATTACTCTGCGCCTTATGTTTCTTAAAGATCTCAGGAGTTTTAGTATATTTTGTTGAATTTAGGGGTAAAATTCACCTAACCCTATCTTACGCCCAAGAAATGTTAACGAGAATTCTTCTTGCATAACCAAAAAGTTTTTAAGGAAAATATTTATTTATTTATTTATTTTTATGGAAACATACAGTATTTTAATTGTATTAAATCTAAAAACAGATTTATAATTCTCAAATATATCAAATATCTCAAAATTACTTATTTTTTTAGGTGACGTCATCGGATGTGCTCTGGACTTGACCATTCCCTTGATAAACTTCATGTTCAACGGCGTACGAGTGACCGGGTCATTTACCAACTTCAACCTTGAGGGCATGTTCTTCCCGGCGATTAGCTGTTCCAGTAAATTGAGGTAGTTTTTAATTCATTCATTTATTTATCTCTACTCACCGCCGACCTCCTATGGGGTACTGGCTACAGGTTTCTTCTCGTCTTTCAAAAATGTTTCAATATTTTCACATGTTTCAATTTTATCCCTATCCTAGGTTATTTAGAAAGCCAAAATTTAGTGTAACTTTGCGAAATACACATGTACTCGTAAAACATTCATCTTCATCGTAAATAAGATTTGCTATCGCGATTTAGGATTTCCTATTGTAAAGCGGCTGTGGTTTGGACATTATTGTGGATCGTAAAACGCCAAGTAATTCCATCCTTGAGAGTTTTCATAGTTCGAAAAGCTGATGGTCGATGGGGTCCCAAGGTGCTGGAGTGGCGACCCCGCACCGGAAGCGCAGTGTTGGTAGACCCCCCATTAGGTGGATCAACGACATCAAACGAGTCGCAGGGAGCCGCTGGATTCAGGCGGCGCAAGACCGAGGCTTTTGGAGGTCCATGCAGGAGACCTACGTCCAGCAGTGGACATCGATAAGTTGATAAGAAGAAGAAGAAGAGTTTTTGCTTGCTTGAATGTGGAGTAATAAGAACATAATGTTTTCTCCTGCAGTTGTCGTTTTCTCCTCGGCGGTGAGCACGGTCGTCTCCGCTACGCAGCTCCGGAGGGATACTCTCCGTTAGTAGAGTCCCTCCTGCCTCAGCAAATCCTCAGCCTGGAGCCATGCTTCTACTTCGGGAACTTAGCCAAGAGAGCCTTGGCCGGACCGCCGCTTGTTCAAGACGACACAGCTTTTGTACCGACACCTGTTGATACTATGACGGTTAGTACCTTTAAGAACCTTTTTTTCTTTAACATTCTTCCATAGAACTGCGAGAAGCCGTTGACGAGTTTCCTAGCGCAGTAATGAGCGCTGTGGTCTTGTAACTGGGAGGTCTTGGGTTCGATTCCAGGCGGGATAATTTGGGGATTTATAATTTCTAAATTGTTTCTGGTCTAGTCTGGTGGGAGGCTTTGGCCGTGGCTTGTTACCACCCTACCGTCAAAGACGTGCCGCCAAGCGATTAAGCGTTCCGGTACGATGACGTGTAGAAACCGATTATGGATAGGTATGGGTTGGATATACACTGGCACACCTCTTCCAATTTAGCCCGCTATCATCTTAGACTACATCGTCTTTTAACATCAGGTGAGATCGCGCTCTCACTCTGCTCAGACTTAAGACAGAGATAAAACGAGACAAATTTATGTCAGAGCATATATTATTTGTGTCTCATAACTAATTCAGAGAGAAAGAGCACTTCCTATAGATCTTAGCATAAGAGACATCTAAGTAAGCTACGCTTTTTTAAAACTTTCTTTTCAATAAAAAATTTATTATGATTACAGATTACTTTGGCTACCTACATCGAACAAATCAGAGATAAACTGGCTGAGAATATTCACGAAATGTGGGCGATGAATAAGGTAATCCTAATCCTAATCCTAATTATTAATTATTATTATTAAGTTCCCGCGGGAATAAAATACCCTCAATCCACGCGAACGAAGTCGCGGGCATCAGCTAGTCATCAAATTTAAAAAAAAATTGTCGTAGATCGAAGCCGGTTGGTGCTACGGCGAGAACCGCGACGACGCGCACCGCATACACCCTTGCCTCGTACCCTTCGAGCGACTACCACCGGCCGAGAAGCGATACGACGTACAGCTCGCCGTGCAGACGCTCAAGTGAGATCATTTCTGACTACGAATAAATAATAAGTAAGGAAGTCTAATTCAAAACAAAACTGGCCCTACTTCAAACCAAAACGACGTATGATTCAAAATACGAATCATACGAAAAACTTCCGAGGTTACAGGTAGACATGCTTGGTGGTCGGTTCAAATTCAGAACGAAAGCAATGACTGGTTCGCGCGCATGCTGCTATGTTTGCTATGACAGCTGAGTCATTGGACGATGAAAATTTGCAAAAAAATGACCAACTGTTGACGTGCTATTTTTGTTTTTAATCCCCACCGCCAATGGCTTAATTTTAATTTCAGTTAGACTTCCTTACTTATTATTTATTCGTAGATTTCTGACTTTAAATCTTGGATATTGGATAGAAGCAGCTATTCACCATCATCAAAGAGCAACCGGATTGTTTTTCCGGGTTGTGCCACACATGACTTAGTTGTTCCGGCGCTTCTTTTGCTTGACACCTTTTGTGTTTAATGCTCAAGTGGTGGAGGCGCCGGAACAACCTAATATAGGTATACCTATTGGGTGATGTGTGGCACAATACATAAAATAAATGGTTCTTTCTTTCTTTCAACCGCCGAGTTTCTTGCTGGTTCTTCTCGGTCGGAACGGCATTCCGAACCAGTGGTAGATTCATTTGACGATTTGAAAGCACTTTTTAAAAGTCTGTTTGAATAAAAAAATATTTTTTGCTATTTTATCATCAGCAGCGCTACAGCCCCTTATGGGCTCAGGCCTGCTCCAGACTCTTTCTCAATCTATCTCTGTTATTCCCTTTCGTCTTCCAATTTTTCACACCAAGACCGTTTGCAACTTGGCTAACCCTCCATTCAACCGAGGAAGTTTTGCCCGACCTATATTTCTGCAACCGTCTGGGTGTGATGACATTAATTCTTTGGGAGCCGATGACCGTCCATTCGCTGCACACGTCCAGCCCGTTGCAATCTTGCGATTTTAATGTGCTGGAAAACGTCTGGCTCATTAAAGGTGTCAGAAGCAGGTTTACTTTGCGGGATTCCACGTCCGTAATCTCCAATGAACATCTGGATCTTATTCGGAGAAACATCAGGAAACATGGGCGGCTGAATTTCCGTATTCCCCAATGCATATTCGGTCCGAATTCGAAGAAACATCAGGAAACGGACTATCGTGGAATTCCGCAGAGTATCGCCTGCTTCTAGACTGTATACCTAAATAAAATCTCTTCTTTTTTCTTGCTGCCTTTCGGCTTAATTTATTTTTTGCTCTCAGAACAATCCTCGCCCTCGGCTACTACATTAGCCTAGACAAGCCGCCGGCGCGTATCCGCAACGTCCGACTCCCTAACGAACCTTTCATGCAGGTAAGTTTGCAAACTTTTCTCAACAGAAAAAAATCTGGTAAATGGTACTGAATAAATTTTTAACTACGGATCAAAAACTGTGGAACGGGATTATAAAATTCCAAATTGTTCGAGCAACTGCACTCACTACTACCCTACCAGAGAGGTCGTCAAATTCTCTCCTGATCTCTTAAACCTCATACTGTTTGCTCACAGTCTAACGGGTATAAACCAGCCCCCCTGGACCTGAGTGCTGTCACCCTAACACCGAAGATGGACGAGTTGGTTGACCAGTTGGCTGAGAACACGCACAACCTGTGGGCGAGGGAGCGCATTCAGCAGGGATGGACCTATGGACTGAACGAGGTACGTAGAGTATCGACCAACCAGCCTATTGGTTCTGAGTGCTGTCAATGTCAACCTGACATCGAAGTTGAATGATTTGGTAGACCAGTTGACTGACCAGTTGGCTGAGAACATGCACATTGCACAAGTTTAGGAAGTCATTGTGTTATTTTGACATCTTATTTTTATTCTTTTTACTTGTTGTATTACGTCATATCGCCTTCTTACTTTCCTGCTTATCTTTTTCTTCTTATTGTTATGTAACAAAGCTTGTTTTAGTATAGAGGCTCTATTCTAGTGTAGTTTTCTAGCAACTTTAACTATGGTTAAATATGTCATGCTATGCAGGTATGTGTATTGGGTATAGACGGAAAAGGGACAGAGAATTTTCCATTTCGCCCATAGCAATTGCTTATGAATGTTACACTAGGGCCTAGGATAATTTTTATTTTGTTTTATTTTTTATATAGCAGTACTGGTGTTATTTTTTAGTTTTATAGGAGCTACAAAGATTCTAGATCCGAGGGCTGTGACGCTCACACTTAATAATGCTTTTATCTACTAGGTGTGAGGGTCACAGCGAATCGTATCTAGAAAATCAACACGAAGAAGAAAGAAGACTGTCTTCTATCCATTTTTATTTGGATGAGTACACATTTATAGATATCGCTCATTTGCGACACGGGTGACATAATTCAAAATCGTCGATGAGATAATTCTCTCGTTAGAGAGTAATGTTTTGTGGATGCTGCGGTCTCGAAACAACACAACGGCCAACAAAGCGACAGAGCATTAAGTCACAATCTCTCTCGCTCTTATTTTTTTGTGCTTAGCGTAATGTTGTTTTTAAAGCAAAAAGTATAAATTTTCGACACTAAAATTGGTGAATTTTGAATTATGTCACCCTTGTCGCAAATGAGAGATATACTAAAGTGATCGAGGTAGGTCTCAGGGCTAGCACATTGCAGTGGCTGTAGGCTGGTCACATCTGTCGGAGGACCGATGGCCGTTGGAGTCATAAGATCCTCGAGTGGAGACCGCGTCTTGGCAAATGGAGTGTAGGGCGCCCCCGGCTAGATGAAGTGATGACATCCAGAAAGTGGCAGGCATCGATTGGATATGAAAGGCCGAGGATAAGCAACGTTGGCGCTACTTAAAAGAGGCCTATGTCCAACAGTGGCTTCACTCTGATGTTGATTTTACATACTTACATTCCCTGACTACGTTAGAGCCAAACGTATAAACAATATATGCATGTATGTTTCAATTTACCTATTTTCCACCACAACGCCTAAACTACTAACCCGATTTTGTTGAATGAGGTGAGATCGATTCGTTAACATGATCCGGGTGATATAGGCTACATTTCCACGAACAAAATCGACGTATGTTACATTCAGTTAAGTCTCAATAGCCCGACGGTTGACTGAAAACTGAAAGGTCGCAGGTTTGAGTCCCACCCGTTGCACTATTGTCGTACTCACTCGTAGCACAAGCTTTTCGCTTATTTGGAGGGGAGAGGAGAATATTTAAAGTCAGCTTGGTTAATATTGAAAAAAAAAATCCGTAGTCGAGTTACAGTTTTTAAACTTTCATCCTTGTTAATTAACCTTAAAGTGTTTTTTCAAACTGGCTAACAAACAGCATTATTATTTTCCAGGACCCTGATATGCATCGGTCCCCGCATTTGGTGCCATATCCGAAGGTGGACGATGCAATCAAGAAGGCGAACAGGGATACTGCTTCGGAGACCGTCAGGACTTTACTTGTCTATGGATACAACCTCGATCCACCCACAGGCGAACACCAGGAAGGTCAGTAATTTGTTCCTTGTCATCATCATCATCAGCAGCGACAGCAGCAACAGCAGCAACAGCAGCAGCAGCAGCAGCAGCAGCAGCCACCCCTCAAAGACACTTCAAAGAGCACGAAATGGTATTTCTTTCTACATACCTAGGTAAGTGCCAATTTCACCAACGCCGAATAATGTTTAACTGAGGAAAAATATATTATAAAAAGATATTGTGACAATTTTTGTATTAAAAACCTGCCAAAACTTCAAAATTCCTTAATTATTTTTTAATTAAACTGTAACTTAGTTTACAATAACTACTTTTACGAGATGATACATTGTTGCAGCAAAAATGTGCGGATTTTTTTCGAACAATTTAAAAATTGAAGTTTCATTTACAGCTTTACTAGCCGAAGCCTCAAAACAAAAGCAAGCCGACTTCAGAACGTACAGGGCTGAGAAAAACTACGCTGTCAGTTCAGGGAAATGGTATTTTGAGTTCGAAATACTTACTGCAGGACCTATGAGGGTAAGCTATGTTCATGACCATTCTTTCATTTTGTATCGCTTTTGTATGACCAGGGCCTGATTAACCCTTAGGCTAAATAGGCTGCAGCCTAGGGCGCGAGGATCAGGGGGGGGGGCGCGCTGAAATCGTTTCTTCGCATGCACTAATCTAGCATCATTGCAGATCGATCTGAAAACTTTTATAGGTAGTATGAATCATGTTATTTTCACTACTACTCTACTCACTAACTACTTTTTAAGCCATCCGTAACACACTTTGCGGGGGCGCGTCCTCATAATAAGCCTAGGGCGGTAAGAACTCTTGGTCAGTTGCTGTTTGTATCCTGCATAATTATTAAGTGTTTTGTCTTTTGCTGTTAAGCTTAGACCATTTGGGATAGATGGACTAAGTCTTAGACCATCTAGAGTTAAAGTCCTTAAACTCTAAGGACTCTAAGAAGTCAAGCGCTGTTTATACCCATTGTATATTATATATACAATATATATAATATGTATAGTATTCGGACTAAAAGCTGACTTCCCAATAGTACAGGGGATTCTAGTTTGGGGGCTAGATACCCTCAGATATATAGATGGGGGCAGTACCACCTGTATCATGGTTTAGAGACAAGAGTTTCATGTAGTTAGTCCTTATAGTAACGGATTTTGCTTAGGAGATAAGTACGATGAGATGAGATTTACTAATTCTATTTTAAGTGGAACTAGCGTTGCCAGGCGTCCGGATAAAGCCGGACATAGGTAGGCTTTTTGATTGCGTGTCCGGCCAAAATAAACGGTGTCCGTCTTGTCCGGCTTTTGTTAGGCTTTTCACATTTCGCAAACAAGCGAGCGCCGAGCGTGGCCTAGCGATTTTACATACAATTTTTTTGTCGTACCTATTAATACTGAGACAAAATCCTCAATAATATAGGGTGTCCGGCTTTTTTACCCAAATGTCCGGCCAAACTGGCTGGTCTGTCCGGCTATTAGGTTTGGCGACCTGGCAACCCTAAGTGGAACGAAGGCAAAAAATAAAACGTCTTTTTAGAAACTTTTTTTTGCACTTTCTATAGTTTCTCCTTGTGTTAATGATTAAATGAGTAATTAAAAATCGTGCAGTTATTAATTGTCTGTCCTATTTTTAGGTCGGTTGGGCCCACGCAGATATGCCCCCGGGGATGATGTTAGGCCAAGATGAGAACTCTTGGGCCTTTGATGGATACAATGTAAGTCCTCTGTACCGCTACCGTACCTTCCTCTGGTCCTTTATACCGTTTTAAGAATTTTTTTACAGCTTAGATTCATATTTTAGCAGCATCGATCTGGAAAAATATGGAAAACAATATCCGTAATAAATAAGAATTCTTAGGTTTTAAAGATTCTATGGTTTTATTCTGGCCAATTTTTAACTAAGTTGAAGTTTAGGTAGTGGAACTTAAAAGGTTTTGGTCGCTGCAATCGTTTCTAGCGATCCTTTTTGGTTCCCATATGAATAGTGTTGATTTTGAAGTACAGAGATCTGTAAACTAAACTAAAATGAGAGGTCTAAAAATTTTTTTTTTTTTTCACAATATTCCCTGGGAAAAGGGATACGGGTAGTATTTTTAAAGCTGTCAATTTAGTTCAATCAATTCAATTAAATAGTGGTTTTAAGACGTACCAACTGAATTCGCTAGTGTCGTGCTATCAATTTAGTTTAGTTTAGATGTGTACAATAAACCTCAATAGCCCAACGGTTAAAGATGCGGACTGAAAACTGAAAGGTCGCAGGTTCGATCCTCACCCGTTGCACTATTGTCGTACCCGCTCCAAACACAAGCTTTCCGCTTATTTGGAGGGCAGAGGAGAATATTAGTCAAGTTCAGCTTATCTAGTGATGTTGTGAGAATTCTATTCTGACCAACAACTTTATAATTTCTGGTCACTACAGTCGCTTAAATGGCACGGTGGTACAAGCGACACATTTGGGCAGCAACTGAAAGTTGGCGACATTGTCGCTTGCTTCCTAGACGTTACCGACCTGACAATTAGTGAGTTTTAGCTAGGTGTTTAGTACTTGTCTGATAAATGTTGTTAACTATTGACTAATACTACCTAATATATGTTGGAGTCAGTGAAACTCGAGACAATGTTACGTGAAGTAAAGGGAAATTGGCATGAAATTGTAATGTTTAACACAAAGGGATTTTGTGTTTGATGAAACTAAATTTTTGCGTATTGCATCCTATTCTTTCTTCTACATTATCGTCTACTTATACGAATATACACTAGAAGACTCGTAGACTCGTAAATATTAAATAGTACTCACTAGATACTGCAGTAGTTTAAAAATCACAAACACCAAAAAAGTAATAAATCTGTAACTAATAAAATTATAAACAATAAAACACAACACCCATCAACAAACATTGCTTTACGAAATAAATCACACGATTCAATAATGATAAATGACGCTTTAAAGGTACCCAATAATCTCTAAAAGTTACATGATGAAATAAAAGTTAAGTAAAACCTAATTTTTAAACTCACGATAGAATTTTAAACAGTGAAAAATTGTTATAGTTCTATTAGGTACAACAAGAAATACCAGGGGCAGACAACATTTATTGGACAAGCACAACAATGTTGTGTTGGTAATTATTTGTCGTTTAGAGAGTATTGAGATATCGATTTTAATGTCCTCTTCCCTAAAATGTGTAGAACTTAATCCCCATTAAATATTAACATTAACATAACTGATACGATAGATACATGAAAAATAAGTATGTAAAAGATATTACGAAAACCATATGCATTTAGTGTGCTTAGGTGATTATTTTCTCAATATAAAACATTATTTCAACGTTTTATAAAAATATCGAGTATGTATTATTATATTTAAAGTATAGAATAAGGAAGCTTAGGCCCCTGTAATATTTATTCTAATAAGTAATGTAAAAGTACAAGTAGTAAAACATTTTAAATAATAAAACTAGTAATAAAATAATAATTACTTAGCTTATTTCTTAAAATAAAGAAATACGAAGAATACCTATTAGTATTCTGGAAGCAATCAATGGAAAATTGTGATATTCAGTTAGGCTTAAGATTTTGTTGAAATTTTCAAGGAGGAAAAAGTGTTCTCTGGTAGTACGGAGTCTTTTGGCAAGCAATGGGCGGTTGGGGACGTTGTAGGCGTATTCCTTGATCTCATTGACAAGACGATAAGTAAATAAAAGAATTTTTGGCTGGCAATAATGTGCTTGCTTAATAGTAACGTGGTTGGAACATTTTTATGACCAAAAAAAACTTTTTCGAAAATTAAAATGTTAAAAGAAACCGAGAGAATATAATAAGCACGTAAAAAGAAAAGATGGCATAATTCCTGCAGGAACAACCAAAAACATAAGTGAAAATCTAAATATATAAAAGGCAAAGGTGACTGACTGACTGACTGATCTATCAACGCACAGCTGAAACCACTGGACGGATCAGACTGAAATTTTGCATGTAGATAGCTATTATAACGTAGGTGTCCGCTAAGAAAGGATTTTTGAAAATCCAACCCCTAAAGGGATAAAATAGGGGTTGGAATAATCGAACTTAACGTGAGCGAAGCCGCGGGGTAAAGCTAGTTACTAATAAAATAGTTGAGGAGAGGAAAATAGAAAATAGATAGATCATACCAGTTATTACGGCATTTCAAAACTATAATATTATACTTATATATTTGATTTTAGAAGTGAATAGAGTAAGCCTAATCTTAAATTAAGAATGAAACGAAGAAAAAACAATGATCATCATTTAAATTATTCCAGAGATTTATTTTGGATTCAGACTCTGGAATATTTCCTTACACGTAATTCATTAAACTAAAATAAATACAAAAGGTTTCATAAAGCTCCTAAAGATGTTCCTGCCACTACAAAATTCACGCCAGGCTTACAAATTTCATAGCTTTTTAAGCTCTAGGACAAACCTGCGCCTTTGTCCGTTAATGTAATACCATAGCATCGCTTTGCTTTAATATTTATCTTGAAAAGATCAAATGAAAATTATTTTTTATAACTTTTTGATAATAATACAATCGATGGATATAGTAGTATCACCGAAACAGCATGGGTAGAAGTTTAGAAATGAATTTAATCATGCTGAACTTAAGCAACATAATGCACAATGAGTAGAAATTCTGCCAAACATGTGACACGAACATGATTTTTTGACCTTTAGTGGAGTAGTGTAATTTTTTCTGTACACGCAAGTACAAGACAAAAGCTTAGCAATTATTTTACGAAACATTTTTATAACGGGAAGAAATAGCCATACATACCCATAGGAAAACAATCTTGTAAAGCAGATAACAATATTTCCGATCATCAATAATGGTTACCAAAAACCAAGGAATTTTAAATCTTACAAACACCAATCGTCTGAAAACCTTGACCCAATACATACAGGCCTTGATCAAATACTTAAGGATGATATTCCACCAAAGTAAAACACTGATTAAATACTCTCCTTTTCTGTTCTGATATTTTACTTTCTTGTTATTGTCTTTTGCTGTTTTCTCTTCTTAATTTTGTTTTCCTCTTTCTTACACTTTGGAGGAATATTACTCTTATGTTGAAATGTTTTCCTAATCTTAATAAATCATCAAAAACATGGTTGTTAGCACCAATGTTTCAGACACTTGTCTCGTAAAATTAGTAGAATTACTGAAAAAGAACTCAACAAGAAGATGCCGCAAAGTTCTTATTTGATATCCCCAGTTCATTCACTTTTTGACACTCACTCATTGCTTGTTCTAGTTATTGTTATTATTATTAACAAAATGCTTTTATGCTTGATTTTGTTAATTTATTGTATGTTAAAGTGTGTTAACATTAACACTTGTCACAATTTTAGTACATTTTCGTACTTTTAATAGTTTACTTGTAATAGTTTCTATCAATATAGAAAATCACTTAAATAAATGAAATATAAATAAATCATCAATACCTATATTTTCATACTAGCATTAGATATCTGTTATTTGTTTAGTATGACATGAATTTAATTTAAATATACATCTTGGAATTCACATTGTGTAACTCTATGTTAGGTTTTTCCTTGAATGGAGAGTTACTAATGGATGCTCTTGGAGGTGAGACAACATTCGCAGATGTCCAGGGGGACAATTTTGTACCAGCTTGTACACTTGGAGTAGGACAAAAAGCTAGGTAAGAATTGCTACTTATTTCTATGCAGCGTAAATTTTTTTGTTCTGGTCATGTACCACTCACGTTTTACTATCTACATTTCAGGTTATCGTATGGTCAAGATGTCAACTCATTGAAATATTTTACTACATGTGGTCTTCAAGAAGGCTACGAGCCATTTTGTGTGTACGTACGACTTTATCAAATAAATATAATCAATACCTCTACACAGTTATTGATCTTCATGACGCACAAGCAAAAATGCAAATATTGTGAATTATAATTTTTTCATAAATTAAAAACATATAAGGATCTAGCGGTGAGCCCTGAAGAACACCCCTAACTGAGAATAAACTTTCTTTGATTTACATTCTTTAAAATCTATAATCTTAAAAATTCAGGTCGGTCTTTTCTAATTCTAATTGAATGTATATACGATTAAAATTATACCTACCTAGTGTATGTACAAAACATCGAATGCTTTTTAAAAATCTTTACTGATATTCACTGCTTTATTAAAACTTTTTCAATAAATGTAATGTTGCAGTAATATGAAACGTGACGTAACACATTGGTATACAAAGGACCAACCGATATTTGAGAACACAGATGAAATGGCTGACACCAGAATCGATGTTACAAGAATACCGGCTGGATCTGGTAAGAATAACTTAAATGCAATAAAATGCATTGTAAAATAAGGAGAACGTCAAAGTATATTGACTATTGTATTATTATATTGTCAAAGTATATTGTATGTAAACATAATCTATAATTATATAAAAAGGCTTGTCCTGACTGACTGACTGACTGACTGACTGACTGACGATCAACGCACAGCCTAAACCACTGAAGTTAGAAACTTGAAATTTTGACAGTAGGTTCCTTTTATGACGTAGGCGAGCACTAAGAAAGGATTTTTCGAAATTCGCCCCCCAAGGGGGTAAAAAGGGGGGTTAAAGTTTGTATGAAACTCCGTCAGTTTTCGAGTTATACTCATGAAATTCGGTATTTAGGCTTTAAATTGAAAACAAAAAAGTACGTGTTTCACAGTTTTTAAAAATTCTACCCCCTAAGGGGTTAAATAGGGGTTGAATGTTTGTATAATAGTCCTTCGTTCTTCAAGTTATTTTTCAAGTTACGTTTATGAAACTTGATATTTTGGCTCTTGATTAAAAATAAAGAATTACGTATTTTACATTTTTTTTAAATTCTCCCCCCAAGGGGGTAAAAAGGGGGGTTAAAGTTTGTATGAAACTCCGTCATTTTTCAAGCTATACCCATAAAATTCGGTATTTAGGCTTTAAATTGGAAACAAAAAAGTAAGTGTTTCACACTTTTAAAAAATTCTACCCCCTAAGGGGTTAAATAGGGGTTGAATGTTTGTATGATAGTCCTTCGTTCTTCAAGTTATTTTTCAAGTTATGTTTATGAAACTTGATATTTTGGCTCTTGATCAAAAATAAAGAATTACGTATTTTACATATTTCGAAAATTCTCCCCCCAAGGGGGTAAAAAGGGGGGTTAAAGTTTGTATGAAACTCCGTTATTTTTCAAGCTATACCCATAAAATTCGGTACTTAGGCTTTAAATTGAAAACAAAAAAGTAGGTGTTTCACAGTTTTTAAAAATTCTACCCCCTAAGGGATTAAATAGGGGTTGAATGTTTGTATGATAGTCCTTCGTTCTTCAAGTTATTTTTCAAGTTATGTTTATGAAACTTGATATTTTGGCTCTTGATCAAAAATAAAGAATTACGTATTTTACATTTTTTGAAAATTCTCTCCCCAAGGGGGTAAAAAGGGGAGTTTCAATATTCATAGTTAAGACAGGACAACGTCTGTCGGGTCCGCTAGTATTTTATAAACAGTAACAGTATCATAGCCCAAGAGAATGTAAGATCACATAAAGGAACCAATGCGATATGAACCCGTATTGTATACATGGTTTTCTTGCCCTCTATGGTAAAAATTCCAAATATTATGCAACTTCGTCGTTATTTTATTTTCAGATACGCCGCCATGTATGAAGATTTCTCACAACACTTTCGAAACTATGGAAAAGGCTAACTGGGAATTTCTCAGACTGTCTTTACCTGTAATCTGCCAGACTGAATTCATTGAGTAAGTTAAATCATTATATTACTTAACTTATTTCGATAGATATTTTTAAACGTGTTTGTTTTTAAACTTTAAAAATTAAAAATATTAAAAATTTTAAATAGATATTCCAAATTAAATTAGCCGATTTAGTAGCCGATTAGACTAAAGATCGATCTCACGTAAAATAGGGATGTCATCGAGAAATATGCAGGACTTCGGAAATTAGACTGCCAATTTTAAATTTCTTTTTGTGGATTTTTCACTTATATTTATGACATGTTAGGTGAGACTAACATTCTAAGAACACAAAAAGTAATTGAGGTTTTAGTGGGTTTAGCATGAGGATGACTATCGGACACCACAGAATGGCTTTTGTCTCAAAGCCCTGACTTATATTCGTACAAAAGTCACGCCGATCTATTGCTCTGTTGATGCGTGATTAAAGGACAAACACACTTTCACATTTATAATATTAGTAAAGATGGTGCTTATGTTTTACAGTGAGCAAGAGAAAGCTCGCCGCTGGGTGGAAATTAAAGAGCGACAGCAAATACTGATGAAGGAGGCGGTAGAAGCTCAGATGCCGGCACACATTGACCAGATCATGAGAAGCGGATTCACTATGAATGATATCAAAGGTAGAATAGAAATAGAAAATAAAATAGTATAGAAATAAAAAAGAAAATAAATAGAATAGAAAATTCTTTATTGCTAGACGTTTACAATAATAATATCTTAGAGTTAATAAACAAAGGTGCGCAAAGGCAGTGTTATCGCTTTAAGCGATCTCCTCCAGACAACCTTAATATTTAAAAGAATCTTCTTGAGGGATGTGGGAAAGTGCAACTTTTATATACATTACATAAAAAGTACATACTAAAGGTAGTAAGTACAGAATTTACTTTTCCTTTGGTTCTAAGGATTATTTTCAGTTATACGATCCAGCTATACGAGTGTTCGAAATAAGTGATCTATCTCACCCAAGCTGAAACTTTGCGTAATGTAAATCTTTAGAATTGAAAATTGACTTTAAAACTAGAAACCTTCGGTAGAAATAAGTCTAATGTTATGATGTTTCGATATTCGTCCTTGTAATACCTTTTTTTTTTGTTAAATCATATTAAGTCTCAAAGCTTGCATATTTATTGTTAGAGAATATTTTACAGATGTTTAGTATGCGAATTACCAACATCTGTAACCCAAAAAATTATATTATATACTGTACATAATATTTGTCTTGTTTTTGTATGATTACTTCTATAGCTCGACCGCTTTTAAATGGATCTCTAATCATTATTAAAATAAAACAATCACCATCTACTCATGCAAAATTCACATGGATCCGTAGCTCTGTGATAGAAGGACAAACCAACAAACAAATAATAATTCTGTTGTCAGATTCGTTCACATCTTGTAGGAAATGGGGGAATCATCCAGTTTACGGCGGTCGAGTTATAGCTACTTAATATCTATCTATCCTCAATGTTTTTTTGCAGTCCAATGTTGTTATTTTACCCATTGTAAATATTTTTGTTCCTCCTTTGAATTTTGTTCCCCCTTTAAATCTTGTTCCTCCTTAAAATTTTGTTCCCCCTTTAAATCTTGTTCCACCTTTAAATCTTGTTCCCCCTTTAAATTTTGTTCCTCCTTTAAATTTTGTTGCATCATACCCGTATTATTATGAATGCTAGTTAGTTACCTTGCACCGTTTTAGCCTCTGTACCCTTTCCCCCCCATAAGGTCTGCACTACGACGAGAACCAAGAAGAGATGCCGAGTTCGAAAATCAAAAGGCAACCTTCGAAACCTCCCAGAAAGGGGTCAATGAATCGCGGGGTTACGATACAAAATTATAATTTACAACCAGGTTTACCCCTCACCTATTTTTAGCCTTGCTTTTTAAACAACCACTTTTATTTTGTGTTTAACCAGATTTTGCTTATTTTACTACCCAACCTTATGCTGTAAATAATACTGCTCGAACTATGAATTAATGTACCTATCCTTCAATGTAGAGGATATAGAAAATTCTAGTAAATATGACATAGAACGGCGATGTGGCTAATTCGGTTGTACACAATCCTTAAACTAGTCAAAATCTAAAACTCCCTCTACCGATTTTGACCTGTCAATTCAGTTTAGAGATTATGTGCAACAGATTCAGCCCCAGTATCTATCGCTCTGCATAACTATATCTGGTTATACGATATAGTATTGGCTTTCTATGTTTTTGTTAAACTTTTGCTTTCAATAATACGATTGAAATGTAACCTTATTTTTATGAGTTTAAGACTTAACTTTGGTTAGTTGTTTTAGGTAAACGTTTTTTGCATTTTACTTTCGACCTTGATTTCGTTATACAGAAAAGCACAACGTGTAAATGCGCTTACGATTTCCAATTCTAGTTCTTAGATGGCCTTAATTTCTGGAGAATTTAATGAAACTACTGGTGGTCAACGCTCCTATCGCTATTGATTTCCGCAAGGAATTTTGGATATTACTTGCCAGTGGAACTTGCCATCATTGATTGTCATCATGCGCAAGCGTATCTCATAATGAGATTGTAATTAGGTGCATTAGGTTTTAATTTTGTGTATAAGAGCACCAGCTCGCCATCAAACTGGGTGTCCAGTTTGGCGAAATCGTAATTTAAAGCTTATTTGTGCATCTAAATGTAACAATAAATTAAAAAAATAATAATAAATAAAAAAGTTTCACTTAATTGTGACACTAACCATATTGCAGGACCTGTGAATGGTATGCATCGCTCTACTAGTGAAGCTGAAATGGCGAAATATGAACTCGGTGCAACTCTGGCTCCGGAAGACAAAAAGGCGGACAAGAGAGGAAGATCTCCTTTCAAGTAAGTTTTCACGTTATATAAAGATAACTAGCTTTTTCCCGCGGCTTCGCTCACGTTAAGTTCGATTTTTCAAACCCCTATTTTATACCTTTAGGGGTTGAATTTTCAAAAATCCTTTCTTAGCGGACACCTACGTTATAATAGCTATCTACATGCAAAATTTCAGCCTGATCCGTCCAGTGGTTTGAGCTGTGCGTTGATAGATCAGTCAGTCAGTCAGTCAGTTAGTCAGTCAGTCACCTTTGCCTTTTATATATTTAGATAAAGGAAATTAGAAATAATCAACTATCTAAAATATCTACAAATAACTACTTAAAAGCTTAAAGCTTTTATTTTAACCAATAAAAATAATATATAGAAGAAAATGATTAACCGATTACTGTGGATGGATCTACTCTCGAAGCTGTTCAAGAATATACGTATCTTGGGAAAATTTTAAATTTAGGTAAAAACAGCTTCGAAAGGGAGATCGACAGGAGGATACAACGGGGTTGGAAAGCATTTAGCAAACTTCGCAAATACCTCAACGAATAAAGTCAAAAGTCTTTAATCAGTGCGTTCTACCAGTGATGACTTACGGGGCCGAAACGAAGTAATTCGCCAAAAAACTAAGGTGACCGACGTAGCTCTCAGGGCTAGCACGTTGAAGTGGCCGTGGGCTGGTCACATTTGTCGGAGGACCGATGGCCGCTGGGGTCGTAAGGTCCTCGAGTGGAGACCACATCTCGGCTAACGGAGCGTAGGGCGCCCCCGGGATAGATGGAGCGATGACATACGGACAGTGGCAGACATCGATTGGATGGATTGGAAAAGTACAAGATAGGCAACGTTGGCGCTATTTGAAAGAGGCCTATGTCCAACAGTAGATGCATGTGGCTTGATGATGATAGTAAATAGAAGAAAATAGTTGGCGAATCTATCTATCACATTGTTTGTTAAAATTTTGTTGCTAAGTAGTTCTGTGCCGACCAGTTTTCTCGTTAACTCGATTCCTGTGGCATAGAGAAATGTAACGATATATGAATATTGAATATATGTTAATTTTTGACAGGTTCTTTAGAAGCAAACGCGGTGAAAGCGGCGAAAGGGGTAAAACTCGTAAATCCAAAACACCAGATCCGTTAAGCGATACTGAAGTATCGCCGGATCGAGGTGGTACTATGAGGAGGCCTAATCCTCAAATCAGAGTATCCCAGGTACATTTAAACCTTATTTTTATCGGAACTAGTGTTCAATTTTGTTTGAACCCTTTTTGATGCACATCTATAGATTATTCTTTGAAAGTTTTGACCCTTTTTAAATGAATTAGATGTCCACTGTAGTTATTAGATTTATCCATAACATAATATTTTTTACTATGTTCTGTTTCCCTGTTCCAATAAAACAATTTATTGCATTTTTTATTATTCCTTGCGTATCTTTTAGCCAACCTGTTTTTTATTTTGCAACATGTTTATGTTAATGTTATTTTGTTTGACTTATGTTTCTCCGAAGGCAAATCAAAGGTATGCGCAGAGTAGGCCCAGTAGACCAAATTTGTACGGAAGCCAAACCGGTTTGAACGTAAGTTAGTCTAAATTTAGACGTCGCTTTGGTCTATGTTCTGGCATTTGGCAACTTAAACAGTTTCTTCTATAAATCTATTAATTTAGAAAAAGTTTTACGGCTTCGGTTTATCTACGTACACAATACGTATATATTCTACGTATATATTATACGTATAAAATCTTACTCTAAATTTTAACCTTTCTTCTGTTCTTACTAACATTGATGTAACGTACACAATTACCCACTAATATCTGTCGAATTGTCCTTTGTAATTATAATATATTTTCTTCTTTTTCTATGTACTTTAAAAACTTTCTTTTACATTAGCTTTTTCTAATGTACACTTAGTGCTTACCAATTAAATTACTTATCTAATAGCTGTTATCAGCTATCTCTGAAAAAATTATAATTGCTAAAATAAAATAGCAATTCTAATTTTTATAAAAATGACGCTCAAATTAATTTTAATGCACTCTAATTAATATATTTAGTCGGACTATGCGGCTGTTTCTATTTTGCAACATGTTGATGTTAATGTTATTTTGTTTGACTTATGTTTCTCCGAAGGCAAGTCAAAGGTATGCGCAGAGTAGGCCCAGTAGACCAAATTTGTACGGAAGCCAAACTGGTTTGAATGTAAGTTAGTCTATAAGACCTAGCTTTGGTCTATGGTTTGGCAATTGGCAACTTAAATAGTTTCTTCTATCAATCTATTAACTTAGAAAAGATTTAATTTTCGCATAATTTTAACATGTAGTATAACTGTTTTTCTATTACAATTATTTACTAACATCTACGAGTATGTAACGTGAAAAATTGCCCATTAATATTTGTCGATCTGTACTTTTATTTTAGATATAAACATTTTCTTCTTTTTCTGTGCACCTTAAAAAACCTTCGTTTGCTTAGCTTAACTAATAAAAGCTGTCTCTGAAAAAACTATAATTATTACTATTCAAAGTTTTTATAAAAGTTATGGTCAAAATCATTTTAACGGCTCATTAACATTTTTTTTATACTATGACAAGATAGACCTTGACTGCGATCTGTGATGCAGTCTAAGATGGTAGCGGATTAACTTGGAAGGGATATGGCAGTGTGAATTGCATTCAACCTATACACCCCTAATCGGTTTCAAACTCAAACTCAAAATTATTTATTTCATTATATTTTTTTTGTCCCGTAGTTTTTACGTCTTCAAAATTTTTCAGAACAACCTCGCCGTAGCAACCCCCCCTCAAGAGCGGAAGCAAATGACAGCTGGCACGTTGTCAGCTGCCGCCACCGAGACGGTCGGCAACGAGATATTCGACGCGGATTGCTTGAAGCTCATCAATGAATACTTCTACGGTGTTAGGTTTGTATTGTTGTAAGCCGACAAGAAACTCAGCAGTTGCTCTTTTCAAAACGATCGTTACAATATATTCAGTTTAGAAATCATCTTGTAGATAGTTGAAGCAAAGCCGCTTCTAAAATTGTAACCATAGCTTTTGGAAGCAAAATTCCCTGCGGCCGCATCTACAACATCTGTGCATCTTAAGGTGGCTAAAGGTGGCTAAAATATTAAGGTTTAAGCATATTTATGCAAAACAAATATACTTGAGTGTCTGTAAAGGTGTAGTTTACACATACTCAAGTTCCTTGTACACCTTACAGCATAGACTGTGTATACAGACGCTCATGCTTGCGGGTGATTTTTAGTGAATTGACCTGACTAAAGCACCAGGTGGTGCTCGTTTTCTACTCATTTTGAGAAGGTTAACAGATATCTTTCCTTTTCTAACAGGATTTTCCCCGGTCAAGACCCAACGCACGTTTACATCGGCTGGGTGACGACGCAGTACCATTTACACTCGAAAGATTTCAACCAAAACAAAGTCACAAAGTCTTCTGTGATCATCACCGATGATTACGATCGAGTTGTTGAAAGGTACCTAAATATTTCTCCTCTATTCCACAGAGGTAGAAGATGTAGGCTTAAAATAAAAAAAATAGCAATATAAACTAGCAGAATATTGGATACTACCTAAAACGCAGCATTCGAAGTTAGTCCCACCTGGGATACCCTTTCAAACACAAAAAGAATTTTCCAAATCGGTCCAGGCGTCTTCGAGTAATCGGGGAACATACATAAAAAAAGGTACCGACGAATTGAGAACCTCCTCTTTATTGGAAGTTGGTTAAAAAGAATAAAAATGAATTAAAAATTAAAGGGGACTCCCCTACTAGAAACGTGTTTTTTTATGCAAGTCTGACTCGCATTTGATAGGTTATTGAATGTTTCAGCGTAAATCGTCAATCCTGCTACATGGTCCGCGCAGACGAGCTTTACAACGAGGTGATGGCTGAGGCGACGGGCAAGGGCGCGTCGCAGGGCATGTTCATCGGATGCTCAGTAGACACGTCCACTGGCACTGTAGCGTTCACGTGCGAGGGGAAAGATACCAGCATTAAATTCAAGGTATAGATCAGATCAGATGGATTATTTATGCACAACACTCCTTTAGTCGCGGCGTTCAAGGTGAAAATCGTTTTACGTTCTCGATTACGATACCGTCAGCTATGCGTGTCCATTTTAAAAAGCAATTGCCTGCTCTGAAGTAAATAAGCTCCGGTTGGCGCGGACATCAAGTGAGGAGCTGATGAAGAAATCCGGACTTTTCCTATAATAAACTTTTTAGAGGAGAAGCCGAAAACCAACATAAATTAAAGTTAATTAAGTATAACTTTGAGTTTTAGTAAATAAATAGTTTTTCTGAGGCATTTAGAGCCATTTTTGGCTGAAAATATTTCGTTGATTAATATAACAGGGTACAAAGAGCGCAAAAAAAATGGAGTATGTGGATAAGTCCGGATTTGTTCGCCAGCTCTTCAAGTATTGTTTTATAATCTAACCCAACAATATTCCTTATAGATGGAACCGGACACAAAGCTCTTCCCAGCGATATTCGTGGAGGCAACATCGAAGGAAATCCTACAGATCGAGCTCGGAAGATCGTCCACAAGCCTTCCTCTAAGTGCGGCCGTGTTACCCACTAGCGATAAACACGTCAACCCGCAGTTCCCGCCCAGACTGAAGGTGCAGTGCTTGAAACCGCATCAGTGGGCTAGAGTAAGTTGAACTGACTTCCACCATTTTCACCAACCATACTAAATTATCGCCTAAATAGGAGTCCTTATACTTATTTTTATATTTTTAGCGAGCCAACGAGCAGGAGGGTCACCTGATGTTAAGTGATTACCGACGCCCATGAACATTTGTAGCATTGGAGACACCACAAATACGTTGCCAGTTTTTCAGGAATTTGTTGGTCCGTCCCTTGAATAACCCCAAGTTGTAATTGGGATGTAGTAACGCCGTACTAATTACGGCGTTACTATAAGACCCTTAGGATACAATCACTTAACCAATGTCATTTCAACCTTTAGGTTTTCCCTAAAGGTTAGTGAAAACAAAATTGTTAGCGTCGCATAATTTAGCTTAGGTAGGCCCGTTGAAGTTTATTATAAGTATGTATAGATTAAATTCATTTATTTCGTTCCAGGTACCTAATCAATCATTGCAAGTTCACGCCTTAAAATTATCCGATATACGCGGTTGGTCCATGCTCTGTGAAGATGCTGTATCTATGCTAGCTCTTCATATTCCTGGTAAGTACAAAATTTTTTTTTCCACCATTGGAATATTTGTTCAACCGAAGTCATTTAAGTTATTTGAAGACGAATTTTGAATAGAGTAATATTGTGGCGATGAAATTATAAATGATTCGTTCGACTTTGAATTTCCAAAGATTCTCTTCTATTTTTTTCAAAGCCTGGTAGAGATCACTACTAAGCGATAAGGCCACATTTTGTGTCATACCTTTTGTCTCTTTTAATATATATTTTTTCTTTGTTGTTGTTTTGGTGCAAATAAAGAGTTAAATAAATAAATAAAGATTTTGTATATGGATTATTCGTTGTGAGTATCTTTGTTAGGGTTTAAATTGCGTCTCTTTATTTCAGAGGAGGACCGCTGCATCGATATCCTTGAACTTATAGAAATGGATAAACTTCTTAGTTTCCATTCGCATACACTCACTTTGTACGCGGCGTTGTGTTATCAGAGCAATTACAGGTAAAGAATATTTTTTACGATTTTAAACCAGTTTTTATAAATAATCTGTAGGTGTAAAGTATTGAAATTGTCAGTATTTTCTACTCTTGCACATCATAGGGAAGGACAAGTCACAAATCATTACAGGCATTGTGCCAGAAGTGTGACTTTATTCTGAATAATAACGTTGTCTTGAAAAACATCACTACGTTCTTTAGAGTAGTTTTCAATGCCAACTCAACCTTCAAAACCATATCCATCCTTAACCAAGTCAAGGATAGGGTAGCAGTTGTAGCCTAGTGGTTTAAGGCATCGGCTTTCTTTTCAGAGGATTGAACCTTTAATTTCTCGAAGTTAATTAAGTTTTAAGCAATTAAATGTCACTTGTTTGTTGACAAGTGTGAGGAAAGCTGCTTGTTTGAGTTTTAATGTTCACAAAGGTGAAAGGTGGTGTTTACAAACTTCTGCAATACACCTTTGCACTTGGCCTACGTGTTGGACTATGGCCTAAAACCTGCTCATTCTAACAGGAGACACGAGTCCAGATAAAAAAAAACAACTATAAAAATGTTTTATTCCTAGGGCTGCCCATGCATTATGCCAGCACGTCGATCAAAAGCAACTGTTGTACGCCATTCAGTCGCAGTACATGTCCGGTCCACTCCGACAGGGATTCTACGATTTGCTCATCGCTTTGCATCTGGAATCACATGCTACTACAATGTAAGTCAGCTTTAGGAGTAGAAAGAAAGGGTTTGCTTTTAAGTATGGTTTTTTAGGTTTAGTAGGTCCTTTAGGTTCCATTGTCTTTGAGGAGTTCAGAGGTTAATTTTTTTTGAGAAGATATTCATCATTACATCTTATATTAGGAGTTCAAGTTCATGACGTTTCCAAATCATTTTGCCCAATTCTTCTAAGGTAAAAAATTCACACTCGATTTCATTGTGGAGAAAATGAAAGTTTCAAAAAAGTTTTTGAAAGTTTTACAGGTTTAGAATTTAGATCTATTTATCTGATCTTTTCGAATGTATTGAAACGGTGTAAGATACCATTCTAAAACGTCTAAAATATTGCTGAGTTTATTACCGGCTCTTCTCAGCAGAATCAGATTCTTGACTTGTCATAGGAGCCACAGGTTGGCCAACATGAAACAAATAAATAATTTTGAATTGAATTGCAATAACCATAAAAATTCAATACAGGGAGGCGTGCAAGAATGAGTTTGTGATCCCGCTGGGCCCAGAACTAAAAGCACTTTACGAAGAACCTGAGATGAGGCACAGCCTCCGATCGCTGCAGACTGAGAGCGTTCGACCACAGATGAAGATGACTGACATAGCGTGAGTAATGCCTTTATATTTATTACTATTACGCTGATCATTTGAAGAGTTTAACCCACTGAAAGTATGTCGTGGAAAAGGACCTTTGTCTCTACAAAGGATTTTTTCTCTATCTAGTTATTAATGGCAACTTTTCACTCATGTCTGATGTTGTCATCACAAGAATTGGCACCTTTCTCCACAAAGTATTATTTTCTCCACTTGGCTATTCACGATAACTTCTCTCTTCAGCAAACTGCGTCTTTATGGGGTCTCAAACAAGACTTGATAATGTCTAAAGATTTAGGACCGATTTTACCAACGCAGAATAAGTCGTATCTAAGCATTAACTTGATATTATTGGCATATTTTCAATACAAAAACGAACTAAACTTAGGATGCAGCTGCCTGTCTTAATAATTCTTTTGGAATCCAGACGGCATTACTTACATTACTCGGCTTTTTCAATCCGCTTGCGTTTAAACGCAGTAAGTATATCGCTTAAAGGTGAATAACTTCTGGACACATTCCACAGGGAAAGCATAACGGAAATCAGCAACCTCTACTCTCCGTACTTCCCTTTGGAAGTGGTGCGTGAATTCGTGATGCAAGCGCTGGCTGAAGCTGTTGAGACCAATCAGGTTCATAACCGGGATCCTGTTGGTGGGAGCAATGAAAATCTATTCCTGTGAGTATAACGAGTTTTTCTGGTGGGCTTTGGCCGTGGCTAGATACAACCATACCGTCAAAGACGTGCCGCCAAGCGATTCAGCGGTCCGACATGATGGCGTGTAGAAACCAATTAGGGGTATGGGTTGAATTTACACTGCTATACCCCTTCCAAGTTAGCCCGCTACCATATTAGACTGCATCGTCACTTACCATCAGGTAAAATCGCAGTCTCGGGTTATCTTGTCATCGAATAAAAAAAGATGACCATTGCTATCGAGGGATGTCCAAGAGGGTTTCTTCCAAGGATCGCTATAGAGAACGGTCTTGTGCCGCTTTTGTCTAGCGGCTGCCAGTGACTCTCTTAAGATCGTCCGTCTATATCCCAATACAAGGTTGCTATTCGCGCACCTATCGATCTCAACGTCTATCAGTTCAGAATTTAACGAATAGGGCGATGGAAATTGAACACCAACTAGGTGAATAAATTCCAAGGCATTGGTAAGGTAGGCTGAAGGGAAGGATTATGACGATATCTGGTAATTACCTATTTATTATGAAATGGGGTTGTACTACTGCCGAATTACCAATATCTGGATAAAGCCGAACTAAGTTAACATTGCGTCGTAACCTCAAATTATAGCTACCTATACAACAAAAAAAAAAAAAAAAAGACGTGTGGCACTCGAGGACTGCCGCGGTAAAGCTATTGCATAGCATTTTTTATTAAGGCCATCTAGCGGTGAGAGGAGTCCCGTGTCAGGTTATTTTCGTTACGGAATTTCTGGATTCGGTCTCCACGCTCAAGGCCCGCGATAGAAGCTATGCAATAGCTTAAAAACACTAACCTCACGAAAACAATATGCATAACATAAGAAGCAATAACGTTGTCACCTTTCATAAAGTGTGTCAATTTAGCTAAGCGTAAGCGTCGTGTAGTAGACCAAATGCATTTCTTATGAAAAAGAGGTATACCTACTTATAATTTATTTTACAGGCCATTAATAAAACTAGTAGACCGTCTGCTGCTAGTTGGAATGATGAGAGACGAAGACGTTGAAAAGCTACTCATCATGATCAACCCTGAGACCTGGGACCCTACTTTTGACAAAGGTATACGTTTTGTTAACTTGGGTATAAGCATAACACTTATACCCATAGGAAACTGCTATGCGATTGTCTCAAAATGATTGCTACAGCATTGTGACGATCGCTATCACCTCTGATTGGTTGTATGTATGGCATTCTTGCTGCATTAATACGTTTAAACCAATTAGAGGGAGATTATTGGCTGCAATGCACAATTGCAGAGTCAGTTGCATTGTGGATTTTTTTTAAAACAAACTTTGGACTAATAAACAAGAAAAAATTTTAATCACACTAACCCGACTACGGAAAATTGGATGTAACATCCGTCATATTGGTTTTGTTCATTGTTCATCACATCACATCACATCATGTCACATCACATCACACTGTCACACTAATCAAACTAATCCTATACTACTAATATAATAAATTTGGATGTATGGATGGATATTAGATGGATGGATGGATGGATGTTTGTTCCTCAATCACGCCCCAACGACTGAACCAATTTTGCTGAAATATGGCACAGAGATAGATTATAGTGTGTGTTTATATAGGAAAATAAAAGAGTTCCCGCGGTAATTAAAAAACCTCAATCCACGTGAACGAAGTCGCGGAAAACAGCTAGTTAGGTAGTAATCAGCAAGTAATATTATAAAGACGAGAGTTTACATGTGTGTATGTGTGTGTGTGTGTGTGTGTGTGTGTGTGTGTGTGTGTGTGTGTGTGTGTGTGTGTGTGTGTGTGTGTGTGTGTATGTGTGTTTGTTACTCTTTCATGGAAAAAGCTACAGAACGGATTTAGTTGATTTAGATTATACCCCGGATCTAAAAACCTCCACGCGGCTGAAATCGCGAGATATAGACTATAGTATTATAAAAAATGTGACCTATGTCAACCGGATTATAACAATAAATCAAGTGATACCTCATTTATTAAAATCGGCTCAGTAGTTTAGGTGATACAGAGGAACTTAATAATAATGTCCTCCCGACCGAATCCGGCCACGGCAGCCAATCTCCACAGAGATTAGCCATCTGCGCGGGAGATGTTATAGTGCACAAATGTGTCCGCAAACACAGGCGCACTCTCTATTCCCTCACTCTCAAAGTCCGATGGGACGGAAATCCGACACGACCTGAAAGAGATCAGACGCAGGACCGACAGCTTTGCGTGCTCTCCGAGGCACGGGGGTGACTCACCGCCAACTTCCTAACTCCGGGCCAGTACTGAGAATTTCTTGACAGAAAAATGTAATACATTTTAGATCCCGACCCGGGAATCGAACCCGCGGCCTCGTCATCTGCAGTTGAACTTGCTAACCACTAGACCATCGAGGCAGTTGGAACATACGTCAATAAACACGTACAGTCGTACATATGTACAAAAATACACACATGGACTTCTAAATTAGCCTTTCCTATTGGCTTTTCCGTAGACGGGTACAAATAAGGCTAAAGATAAATCCATTTCATGAATATTAACATTTTAAGAGGGTAAAGACGAGCACAGGAAGGGTCTGCTGCACATGAAAATGGCGGAGGGCGCTAAGCTGCAGATGTGCTACCTGCTGCAGCATCTGAACGACATGCAGCTGCGACACCGCGTGGAGTTCATCATTGCGTTCGCGCACGACTTTGTTGGCGACTTGCAGGCTGATCAACTGAGGTAAGGTGTCTTTAAATATGATTTTGACGACCTCCCTGGTGCAGTGGTGAGCGCTGTGGTCTTATAACTGGGAGGTCTTGGCAGGACAATTTAGGAAAGTATTGTCTCTGGTCTGGTCTGGTGGGAGGCTAGTTGTAGTAACTAGCCACGGCCTCTCACCAGACCAGACCTACCGTTAAAGACGTGCCGCACAGCATAAAAAGCGAGCAAACCAGAAAGCAAGACACCTGATGTTAAGTGATTACCGCCATGAATATTTCAAGCACATGAGATACCGTCAATGCGTGGCTCTTCCGAACCGGTGGTAGAGTCTCAACGTGTCATAAGAGCCGCAGGTTGGCCAACATGTAATAAATAATTTTGAATTGAACTTGAATTTCAGGAAACCTTGAATAATTCCATGTTGAAAAGTGGGAACACCGCTGAAGGTAATAAAATAAAAGCATGACAAAAGCTAGTAATTTTATAATTTTAATTTTTTTTGCAGACGCTATACTGAAATCAAACAATCAGATCTACCGAGCGCTGTCGCCGCCAAGAAGACCAAAGAATTCCGATGCCCACCCAGAGAACAAATGAATGCTATTCTGAGTATGTACCTTATTCTACAGCTATAATAATAGTCCTCCGAGTCCTACCGATTGAATTCAGCCAAGGCGGCCAATTTCCACAGAGATTACCCATCTGCGCGGGAGATATTACAGTGCGCATGTGTGACGTGTGTGCTCCAACTCTGGTGCAATCTCTATTTCCTTACATCAGGAAATCCGACACGACCGGAGAGAGATGCGGGCAGGACGAAGGCTTTATGTGCTCTCCGTGGCACGAGCATGACACACCGTCTATTTTCTAACTCCCGGCTAGTTCTGAGAATTTCTATACATATTTTGGTGACTTCTTAGTTTTTAAACTATGTGCCCTGTTTTCCACTTCAAATCTGCTACTCGCAGAGTTTTTTGTTTTCTTCTACAGATCACCTCATTTCTGATCTCACAGGGATACTCCGAGCATACCCAAGTAGCACAAGAAGGCTGCTTAGCAGCTGAATAACGAATTCCCGTCATGCTTAAAGCTGTATAAAAAAGCTGCATAAGGGCTGTATACGGCCGTATACAGCTCTTATACCTCTTAAATGGGTACAAATTATACAGCCTTAAGTTGAGTAAAAGATTACAAGTTACTCTTTATTCAGCAAATATGTCACGTGACGTAAAAGTGAAGTAGCAAACTTAATCTAGCAAATTAATATACCTGTAGCTTAAACACAATTTCGTGGAGTGAATTGAATACGTGTGGTTATATATTCAAAGTTAAGTGCATTGTTTTCATATTTATAAAAGAAAAATGATTGGGAATTTAATTTTACTGACATTATACATATATATTACCTAACAAAATTTTAGTGCGCCACGAAAATATTCGGTTTTTAATTAGTTTCGTGATATAAATAAGCCGTGATGAACACTTGAATAAACAATTTTTAGTGCTTTGAAAAGAATTATAAGATAAAAAGTTGTTATTATGATATCGAGAAGTAAAAACTAATGCAATCCATTCCTAATTCATACACAAAACATCATAAAAGTTGAAAAATGAATCAGTATATTTATATAGGTTTCGAGGTTATACAATAAAATGGTGGATTCATGTTAAACAGCGACGTGAATAGTTAAAACACTGATATTCAGCAATAAGCTATAATGTGGGCCACATATCATCCATTATATAGCTATTAACTTCATAATAGTTCACACGTGCCCCCTTAATAAGTCAGTGTAATAAGAGTTCACAAATACCTTCTTATACAGCATTTGGCGAAATTTTATCCACTAAACAGCCCTTATTCAGCCTAAGCTGTTTAAATATCACTGACAGCTATTATGCAGCTGTAGGATCACCAGTGTACTCTTAAAAGAGTCTTAATACGCATAGAGTTTCAAATAGGTCTAAAAGTGAGTATTTATACAGCTATCTGTGCTACTTGGGTAGTTCTTTAGCTAATCGAGTGACCTTGAGCCTTCTATGTCATTTTTAAAGAATCATAAATTAGCTCGTTGTATATGAAAACCACGCTAAGTTGTTGAAACAATCCGTACCTCAGGTTTCAAACATTTAGAAGACGACGATCCCGAAAATTGTCCGTGCGGTGAGGACCTGATCACGCGGATGAACGAGTTCCACGAGAGTCTCATGATACATGTCTCGCTCAGCGCGCTGCAGGAGCCCGACGGAGATGTAAGCTATATGAATCGCCTTCTGGGCCCATAACCTATTGTATTGATATTAACAAAACACAAAATAAGATAATTAATTTGTAATTTTTTTAATTGAACACATTGACACGTTATGATTACAATTCGTATCAATATAATACAATTATTATCAAGCACAAAAAATAGTATAATCTTTGTCGTACTAGAATTTCTCTATGTCAAAACTTGCGTATAACTTTCGTAAAAATTATTAAAAATGTCTAACTTTAGGAGTCTACAGAGCCAGAAGCCAAACCTGGTGCTTTCGGGAAACTCTACAATATCATTAATACAGTCAAGGAATTAGAAGAGGAAGCGAAGGTAAATGTTCAACAGACTATAATACTTTTAATTTACAGTTAACTGCGTTGCATCTGATAAAAATATTTTATTCATATTTTAGGCCATTGAAGAACCAGTGAAGAAAACACCAGAGGAAAAGTTCCGAAAGGTGCTGATTCAGACGATCGTTAATTGGGCAGAAGAATCGCAGATCGAAACGCCAAAACTCGTCAGGGAAATGTTTAGGTAAACAAAGACAATCATTCAAACTATATTTTTTCTTATAACGATGATTAAACCGCGCCCCCCCCCCCCCACTACCAATTTTTTTTCAAAATTTATATAGGTACAAAGAAAGTATGAATTTTCGAATGTCTGTAAATTTAAAGAACAACATGTAGGGCAATGTTACGAAAAATCCAAAGATGTATATTACCTCTGTAAAGACTTTTTAAAAACTACGAATGCCGAAAGCTCCTTAAAAATATAAGAAATAATCCAAACTAAATATTGGCCTCAACTCAGTTGTTTACTTTTTGGTTGATGGTTCATTAACAAAATTATAATTCCATTCCTACATTTCTTCATGATGTTAATTGCTAATGAATATTTGAAAATGCGTCTTTATTAGATTATTCTATTTCTATTCTAGTCTCCTCGTACGTCAATACGATGCAGTGGGTGAGCTAATTCGAGCTCTCGAAAAGACATACGTAATCAACGCGAAGACCAAACAAGATGTAGCTGAGATGTGGGTTGGTCTGAGCCAGATCAGAGCCTTGCTGCCCGTGCAGATGAGCCAAGAAGAAGAAGAACTCATGAGGAAGAGGCTATGGTGAGATATTTTTTTCAAAGAATATTCGTCATGCTAGCCTGGTTGTAAGGGCTGCGGTCTCGACAAAAAAAGCTGTAGGTACTGTACAATATTCCCATTTCAAAGGTTTAAGATGTACTTAAATTAACACCTTTCGATCCGTTGCAGGAAACTAGTCAACAATCACACTTTCTTCCAGCATCCTGATTTAATCAGGTAAGGTATTTTACATTTTTAGATCTCATTTTCGTAGTAGCATTTTCCTAAAATTTACCTGCAATTTCATCTATTCTTTTAGAGTATTACGCGTACACGAAAACGTGATGGCGGTTATGATGAATACATTAGGAAGACGTGCGCAGGCACAGTCCGATGCGCCCACCGCTGCGCAGCCTACACCTGAGGATAAGGAAAAAGTAAGAACACCAATAACAAACTCGATCAAACTTGTGCATGGTGAATTGCGCTGAGCTCTACGTCTCACTGATACATGAAATTTGCGTATTGTCTTGAAACGCGGTTAAAAATCAGTGCATTCAAAAAGATTGGCTAGGATTGTACCTACTTTAAGGAGCATTTCAGCTAATGGAGCTTTTGAAATATTTCAAACGTGGTTGAAACTTAAAAATGTTTATCCCTAATATTTTCCTTTTTAATAAAATCTTTATCAAGCTTCTTTATTTTCTTCTTACGTAATCAACCGATTCGCCTGATGTTATCGGTCCATCTAGTGGAAGATTTGCCCACACGGTTGTCGGTGCGGAGTCACCATTTTAGCATCTTGGGATGCCAATGACAATCATTTCTTCAAACTATTGCACTTGCACATTTCCACTTTAGCTTCGCGACTCTCCTACGGAATGTCGTCTCACCTTATAATATTTTCTTTGTTTAAAGGACACTTCGCACGAGATGGTGGTAGCTTGTTGCCGTTTCCTCTGCTACTTCTGCCGCACCGGCAGACAGAACCAGAAGGCCATGTTCGATCACTTCGACTTTTTGCTAGAGAACTCCAACATTCTACTGTCGAGACCCTCTTTGAGAGGATCTACTCCGTTAGACGTTGCTTATTCCAGTTTGATGGAGAACACTGAATTGGCTTTGGCCTTGAGGTAAAAATTTATTTTTAACTTTTAACTGACTTGTTGATTGATCTAGCAGCCTATTTTTCGTTAGTTGTCCTAAAAGGTAAACAGGCTTCGTTTATCGCATAAATGCGTAAGCCATGCACTAAGAATAGCGCATACGGACGTTCTTACTAACAAACCTACATTACGTCTTAAGCGTCCAGCTACGTTACGGTTACACGTTTCTCTTAACTGAAACTTACTTGTCATTTTGACTTTAACTTTGTTTTCTGCGATTGGTTTACCTTTTAAGACAGATCAGGAGAAATTTATTAAATACACAGAAAAATTATGGCATTCATTAGGTGTCTTTGAAGGTGTAATGCGCATTCCCGGATTCCTATGTTTTAAGAATATAAGCTGAAATTTTTCAGCAATTCAATAAACTTTTGTCATCAAACTGCAGTCACATTTGTACCTTTAATTTTTAGAGAGCATTATCTAGAAAAGATCGCGGTATATCTGTCGCGGTGTGGTCTTCAGAGCAACTCTGAGCTTATCGAGAAGGGCTATCCTGACCTTGGCTGGGATCCAGTGGAAGGCGAGCGTTACCTTGACTTCCTAAGGTTTTGTGTGTGGGTGAGTAGATTTTGAGATTCACTTTTAAGTCAGAGCCTGGTGTTCTGAATACATCCCGCCAAACTCTGGAATGCGTTATCGACGTCTGTCTTCTCAACTAACTATAAATTTGTCACCTTTTAAATCAGGAGTGGATAGGCATCATTTAGGTAAAAGCGCTCCAACTTAGACTACATCTTCATTACCATCAGTTTTAATCGCAGTCAAGTGCTAGTCTAAATGTGTTTTTTTTTTAAATAATAATAAAGGTTATTTTTTGCTTCAATAGGAAATATGTGTATGGTTTAAATTAGACTCGATTATGATATTTGGAGGAAATTCGCTCAACTTCTTCTGTTAATAATAACAATAAAATTGGTCCTTATTTCTAGGTTAACGGAGAAAGTGTTGAAGAAAACGCCAATCTTGTAATCCGTCTGCTCATTAGAAGACCGGAGTGTTTGGGTCCAGCATTGCGTGGTGAAGGAGAGGGGCTCTTGAAGGCCATTGTAGACGCTAATAAGATGAGCGAGAGAATCGCCGATAGACGGAAACTGCGGGATGAAGAAGATGACATGAATGTAAGTTTATGGGAATCACCTACACATACACACACACCTACACATACTATACATAATAAAACACAATATTGGAACAAACACACAGACACACACCCATCAGCGCGCCGCTCCCCAGTGTGCTTCGAGCATTATTACCTGCAGATGGAAACTGGTCTGTGTGACGTCAGCGCTCGCCGCGTGGCTGCTCGGTGCATTGCGCATAGGCAATTTTAATGTACTTAGTCCATATTGTTTCGCGAATGCGATCGGGCGTCCGCGTTGCGAGCGACCTAACCTAGTTCCTACAAGTTTACCCATAATTCTATCTAAGCTTTATGAATCTTATGAAAATCTTCTTGAAAATCCTCCTTGCGTCACAACGAAAGAAACCAATCAGAAGATATTATTAAATAAAATACATAAAAAAATCTATTTTGAAATGGTTATTATGATGTATTTAATAGTAATGAGAAAGTACGGTGATAGATATAATGTTAGATTAAGACTGCTGCTTCTTTTTCGGAGGGGTCCGAATTTCGAATGCCAGGCACGTGACTCTTAAATTTTTGCAGTTATATGCGTTTTAAGCAGTTAAATAAATCTTTCTTCAATGGTGAAGAAAAGCATCGTGATCAAACTTGCATATCTGAGAGTTCTCAAAGGTTGCCAATCCGCAAATGGCCAGCTTGGTAGACCAAGCCCTATGCCTTTGCCATTCTGAGAGGTGACCCATGCACAGTAAAGGGCCAATGATTGGCTGTGAGGACTAATTAAAAAGTAAACAGTAACAGTTATTCTTTTGTCACAGTTCAGCCACCCACTGCCACAATCGGATGAAGATGAAGACTATATTGATACGGGTGCAGCAATACTCAACTTCTATTGCACGTTGGTTGATTTGTTGGGTCGTTGCGCGCCTGACGCTGGTGTTATTGCTCTGGTTAGTAAAAATATTTTATTGGACGTAAGCGTATTGTAGACTCTTTGCCACATCGGTGTTTTAATGTTAACTCTGCTAATAGAGATAATTGCTTTATCTACATGAATTTTAATGGTATAAGTTTTATTTTTCGTGATTGACAACTGTAATATGAGCTCTCCATTGTTCCTTTATTATTCATTATGATCATTATTCCAAACTATCTTTTCTTATAGGGTAAGAACGAGTCTCTGCGAGCAAGGGCTATTCTCCGATCGTTGGTCCCATTAGAAGACTTGCAAGGTGTTCTCAGTCTGCGATTTACATTGAACAACCCGGCAGCTGGCGAAGAAAGGCCTAAATCTGGTAAACATCAAATTATAATTGTTAAACCTAATGTATTTTATGACTTATGCTTGCACTGTAACCTCACCTATCAATAAGTTAAAATCCTTATCCTTTACCAGTTATTTCGCAAACAGAATTGGTCAGACGTAATTCAGTGTAGTACTGAACTATTTTATTTTCCTTCAGACATGCCATCGGGACTGATCCCTGGACACAAACAAAGCGTTGGATTATTTTTGGAACGTGTCTATGGTATCGAGACACAAGAACTATTTTACAGGCTTCTTGAGGAAGCTTTCTTACCAGATCTTAGAGCTGCAACTATGTTGGATAGGGTGAGTTATTTAAAAAAATTACAAAAATTTTCAATTCTATCGATGTTTTGTCTGATTTACTGATTTATGTTGCATAATTTAAAAAAATGATTAAATGTTATTTTATTTATCCAGAACGACGGGTGCGAATCGGACATGGCTCTTTCTATGAATCGGTACATAGGCAATTCAATTTTACCGCTTCTTATCAAGCACGCTAACTTCTACAATGAAGCAGAAAACTACGCTAGCTTGCTAGATGCAACGCTACATACTGTTTATAGGTGAGTACATTCATAAATTAACTACTGAGAAAATTTAAAATCAACCTCTGTTTTAATAGCTTGGTACTACGACATTCGGTACATCAATGTAGTTTGCTAATATTGTGTTGTATATGTAGACTGATGTCATCACTCTCTCTTACATTGTTGATTATTTCAAGATGTTTTTTTTTTATTATTGTTATTGAAATAACGAATTTAATTTCTGCATTAGGTTGTCCAAGAACCGCATGCTGACGAAAGGTCAGCGTGAAGCGGTATCAGACTTCCTGGTAGCTTTGACTGCGGCTATGCAACCTTCTATGCTGCTGAAGCTGCTTCGCAAGCTCACTGTCGATGTCTCCCGCCTGTCTGAATACACTACTGTCGCGCTGCGGGTAAGTTTACTCTTTTCAAAATAGATTAACTAAAAGTTATAAAAAACTTATTCGAGGGGACGCCTATATGTAAAAGCAATAGAGCGAAAAAAAATCCGCATTAATAATTATTTATTATAAATGGCTTGTGAGGTACCGTTTACAAGAACTTTTCGACAACAACAACAACAATTTTATGTCATCAGTAGTTTAGTAGTGTAGTATCTGCCTCGTTGGTCTAGTGGTTAGCAAGTTCTACTGCAGACAACGAGGTCCAGGGTTCAATTTCCGGGTCGGGCTAAAAATATATTGAGATTTTCTGTCAAATTCTCAGTACAAGCTAGAGATATGAAATTGGCAGTGAGTCACGCCCGTGCCTCGGAGAGCACGTAAAGCCGTCGGTCCTGCGCCTGATCTCTCTCCGATCGTGTCGAATTTTTATTAGTTAGTAATACTAGATTGGCTGCATAGTCGAAATTTTTTCTGGCGAACCTTTTTATTATAATCGAATTATTTCTTTTGTTTTGGCAGCTGCTAACGCTCCACTACGAACGTTGTGCTAAATACTACGGCAGCACGGGTGGTCACGGTCAGGGCATATACGGCGCTTCCTCGGATGAAGAGAAGCGCCTCACCATGATGCTGTTCTCCAACATCTTCGACTCATTGAGCAAGATGGATTATGAGCCTGAGCTGTTTGGAAAAGCCTTACCATGTCTGATTGCTATCGGTAAGTATTTTCCAACCTGAAGATGAACTGGGAAGTAAACCAATTAGAGCCTCTGAAATTTTCTATAGGAATTTTTTGAAATAAACTTTCGATTGAATTTTTTTGTTTCATGTCAACCTTTTCTTTTAGGTTGTGCTTTGCCTCCAGACTATTCTTTGTCCAAGAACTACGACGATGAGTTCTACGGAAAAGAAAATACTCAGACAACGGGTAACACAATTTCTTTTACTTGATAAACTTCGCTATAATATGAGCTGGATAAATGTAACTATCATTAGATTCGGTCAAGTTCAGTTTGGATAATGTTTCATAAAAAAAAAGTTAGATCTCTATTTTTATTACGAGGGAAAAGTCTCCTTAAGATATCCAATCTGAGGGAGTGGTCGAAGTTGTAGGATTTTTACCCGCTAATCTATCTCGTGATCATTCATTCATTTTTCTGAACAAAATTTTACATCAAAGGCTAAAATTCATGGTCTTCCTTTTATTCCTCATGCTATGTTATTTAACAAAAAATAATCCTTATGATGAAGCCTTCCGATCGGTATGATAAAGATACAGGTTAATTTTTTTTCTCGTATAGCGGGTTCGAGTCCCGGTTCAACCAGGCAATTATTTAAAAATCTATGAATGCAGTTTAAATTGTTTTTTTAAATTAAAATGAAGTCTTCTTTCAGTAAAATTTTCCATCTACAATATTTAAGGTACTTCCCCTCCATGTGGCATAGCCGTGGGACGCCCTGTATATATCTCATAGGAAACTGCAATACAGTAAATTTTTCATATAATTCCAGGTGCTGATAACCCACAGTACGACCCTCAACCCATCAACACGTCGTCGGTGGCCCTCAATAATGACCTCAACACCATTGTGCAGAAGTTCTCCGAACATTACCATGATGCTTGGGCATCTAGGTATTATTCTAATAGCTACCTAAGCTGCTTGAAAATCAGCAATAGTTCCCTTTATAGAAAAAAAGCATGTCCAGTGAAATTTTCCATTTTATATGATGCCATTTATTGCCAAAAAATTATTTTGCTTTGTTGTGTATGTATAAACGTAAAAAGATCTAAAATAACGTAAAAATTCTTTTTACAAAGCCGACTTCAAACGCCACTACAAAGTATATCAATTCTGCCTATAAAATTTGAAGAGTTCCCTCGATTTCTCCAGGATCCCATCATCAGATCCTGACCTGATGACAATGGGACTAATGGGAAGTATAACCTTTCAAAAAAAAAAGAATTTTCCAAATCGGTCCAAGCGTCTTCGAGTAATCGGGGAACATATATTTAAAAAAAAGATTCCGACGAATTGAGAACCTAACATTAAAATGGCGGTACAATCATGAACTCGTTTAATGTTCATTTCAATAACTTCTATTTGTTTAGGAAAATCGAAAACGGTTGGGTCTACGGAGAATCATGGTCAGATAGTCAAAAAACTCACCCTCGCCTTAAACCTTACAACATGCTCAACGACTATGTACGTATCATTTTCTATCTATTCTATCTATCTTGTCGATTCTGAAATGCTGTGGCCTAAAATACGACTCAATCTCATTCATCTTTAGAGGCAGCCCTTAAAGAAAACTCTCTATTTAGCTAGCTAACTAGCTTACTTGGACTTCACTCATGGTACCTGCTTAGGGGTTGAATTTTCAAATCTCCTTTCTTAGTAGATGCCTACGTCATAACAGCTATCTGCATGCCAAGTTTCAACCCGATCCGTCCAGTGATTTGAACTGTCCGTTGATAGATCACTCACTTTATCCTTTCATATATTTAGAGAACCATTACTTAACCATTTTATGCAATTTGCAGGAAAAAGAACGTTACAAGGAACCAGTGCGCGAATCCTTGAAAGCATTGCTGGCCATCGGCTGGTCTGTGGAACACTCTGAAGTGGACATCCCAAGCACCAACCGCAGCTCTATGAGGAGGCAGTCCAAATCTGGCGCCGTGAGTATAAATTGGCTAAAACTAAAGTGGCGAAAGGCAGTAACATATTTCGAGGAACCGATATACTTTGGGATTCCTTTTGTGTTTTTATTGCGAATTGCTATGTTGGCAGACCTTTTAAAAATGTTGATTCTTCTTGATGTTTAAATAGTTTGTTGTCTATAAAAACTCTAAAAGTCATTAAATGCATTTATGATAGTGTAGTGCAAGTGCTGTCTGAAAGAACACATGAACAAAGTGTCTGTAACATTGATGCTCTCTAAGGATTATTATCAAGAAAGACTAAGATGGGTCATTGGGCAATCTCTTAGTATATAAGATACCTATAACTAACTTATAAGATTAGGTAACTTATAAGATTAGGTTAGATTAAAATCACTAATTAGCCAAATAAGTTAGGCTAGATTGTAAATTGAATTGAGCACCATTTTGGTACTCTGCATCAGGAGAAAAAAATTAAATTTATTTACATAATTCTACAAAATGGAATATTTCTACAAGATTGCTTTTTTTTGCATGCATTCAGGAGGAAGATACGGTAATTTTCTCCTACTTTGTGTGATTAATATTTCTTTTCAATTGCACACAAAAGCGTTTACCTGTGATTTTAGTACCTTATGACTCCTTTATTTCTGGTGCAGTACAAAATTCCTACGCGTATCTGTTTTCTACGCTGTGTTTCAGACGGACTCAGCAACTCCATTCAACTACAACCCTCACCCCGTCGACATGACCAACTTGACGCTTTCCCGTGAGATGCAAAACATGGCGGAACGGTTGGCAGAAAACGCACACGACATCTGGGCTAAGAAAAAGAAGGAAGAACTTGTTACTAACGGAGGTAAGAAAGCCGAACTTGTCAATAGTGATAGTGAAGCTAATGTGACTCTTCTTTTCAATCAGTCAGTCTTGTCAGAGTGGTCGTGGCCGCTAACATGATGCGACATTAATCGTCGTCGGTCTCCTGAAGTTTTGGTTGCACCACTTCCTACGCGACACTCCTCCACTTTTGAGGGTTAGTAGCATTACAGGAGCGTTCCACCACAGTTGTCTGGATCATCGTTTTGACCAAATTCGTCCTCTCCCTCTTTTACCCTGCACCTACCGCTCAATCGACCCTTAATTTCTGGAGATGAGGTCAAAGAACTCCAGAATTTGTAATTGCGCAGTCGACGATAGCTTTTCTTTTATCATCAGTTCTTTCAAGACGGAATTGTTTTTCGAAAGGCCGTCCAAGGCTATAGTGACATCAACACTCAATGTTATGCAATTTTTTTACCCAATGGTTTCTGTTTACAGGTGGAATCCACCCCCAACTCGTCCCATACGATCTCCTCACCGACAAAGAAAAGAAGAAGGACCGAGAACGGTCGCAAGAGTTCCTAAAATACCTCCAATACCAAGGTTACAAATTACACCGGCCCAAAACATCCCAGGGTGATACTGAACAGACCACTACTGGTGTGGCAATAGAGTTGAGATTCGCTTACTCGCTTCTGGAGAAGTTGATACAGTATATCGACAGAGCCACGATTAATATGAAGCTTTTGAAACCTTCCACTACATTTAGTAGACGACCTAGTTTCAAGACTAGCACTAGGGATATTAAGTTCGTTTCTAAGGTGTGTATCAACTTTCAGTCTTTTTTTTTTGACTCGTAATAATATTCGAAATCGCGCAAAACTTCTAGTTTGCTCTGAAGTTAGTATAGGGTAGTTTAGTGACGCAGTGGTGAGCACTGTGGTCTTATAAGTCACGAGTTTGAATCACGGTAAAGGGGGGGATTATTTTTAAAGAGTCTCTGGTCTGACTAGTTACCACCCTACTTAGCTTCGTACCGGTACGATGTTGAATAGGAAACAATTAAGGGTATGGGAGTTAAATTTATTTACTTACTGCATACTCTTTCCAAATCAGCACGCTACTATCATAAACCGGTCGTCACTTACCATCAGGTGAAATCGCAGTGGAGGGTTAAGAAAAAAGTTTGTCATAATATTGCATAACTAAGTATTATATTGTGGCAATAGTTTCTCCAAGTGAACTAGAATTTTTACGCGCTTTTTAACCTTTTGAGAGTATACTTTTACATAACCAGCTAAATTTTCAAGTTTCAACTCCTTTAGTTTTATAAAATCCCTTAACATTAAACTCTTTGCCATAATTAACTATTTTATACGATTAACTATTTTATACCCTTTTGCATTTTTTTATAAATATAAATAAAGTTTGCTTAAAATCATTTCTTTATTCTCTTCTAGAATAATATTTCACGTATTTTCTATACAAAAATTTTTGGATCTTATATCACTCTGTATAATTAATCGATCTTCTTTCGTAATTTTTTCTCTTCTATTATTTTATTTGTGAATTTTATTGTATTGCAAGCAAGACAAGTCGGATCTTAAGTATTTTAAGAAGGTAGAGCACAATTTACAATTTACTAAGTATAATAATATGAATGCTTTAACCACTTCTATCCATACTTCTTAGACTGAAATCTATAGACTGCACTCTCACTCAGCTCAGACTCAAGACAGAGTTGAAACGAGACAGATTTAGGTCAGAGCATATTTGTGTCTCGCTTTAATCTCTGAGTTCGTTGAGTCAAAGCATGCTCTATAGATGGGGTGCCATCCGTCCGGGTTTCCCCGGATTTGTCCTAGTTTGGAAGACGTCCGGAGAGCGTCCGGGCGGGGTTTCAATTGTAGTCCGGGTTTCCGATCAGATCCTGTTCCCATAATTTATGTAAATAAAAGCTATGGGTTAGGTATTTTACCGCACGCACTGCCGACGCTATTTTTTATTAACTGAGTAACTAATATTGGGTTTGTTTATCTTTTATTTATTACCTAAGAAGGTTAAAAAATAAAGCACAATTACTCACTTGTCGTCACAAAAACGATTAAACACACTATTTCATGCAACAAAAGAGGCTTAAAATTAAAGTTCACTTCTATCAAGTACGGAGTAAAATATATTTTAATCAAGATGTAAGTGAATGAAAAAAGTATTGAAATATCCGGGGTAAAAGCTCCAAAATCCGGGGAACTTACGCTTCCGGTCCTGGGGGGCAGGTTTTAGAGATGGCAGCCCTATCTATAGAGCATGCTTTGACTCAACTAGATCTATAGATCTCAGCATTAGACCCTAGCAATTAAACTTAGATTATGCATGTAATTTGATGAAACTATATAGAAAATTTTACAAAGGCGTAGGTACAGCGTATGTTACTCCTTTGTAAAGTTTCTTGATTCTTTTAAAACTAGATTTCTGATAAGCATGGTATACGAGTATCTAGCTCCTTCTTGTAGCTTCTATTAGAATTACCTATGAAAGAATTCTTAAGTGCTTATGTAAGAAATTTGTACAACAGAACAGAATTCTGCTTACATAAGCACTTCTGAATGCTACTATTCTGCAGTGGTGAGCAAAAAGTGGTAAGGAAAAAGGCAAAAGCAAAAGGGATGTCAGATTTTCGAAAAAATAAAATGGAAATTGTTTTGTTTTTTATTACTTAGAGGTTTTATATAATTTCAATGAACATATTTTTAATTTTCTATTGATATTTGCATCATTAAAATCAAATGTATAAAATTGTAAATATGTACTTATCTTTTATTTTCGAAAACAAAATTCAGAAATACACACATTTTTTAGAATAAATGTTGAAGCGTAATTTTGTCGAAACCGCCTTTTCTGCCTTACTGCCCCACTGTAAAAACGTCTTATGCGCAGAGCTTGGCGCGTCGCTTACGCCTTTATGTGACAAACCACTTGTTTACCTTTTAAGAAAGCTAAGGAAAAATATATTTAGTACTAGCGGACCCGACAGACGTTGTCCTGTCTTAAGTTTTTTTACATCCTCTTTGACGAAATTGGCAGCACGCATTCTGTCAATGTTATGTCAAACGCCATAAGGTTACATCAAAAAAGTTTGAATTGTAAAATCGGTTACATTAGAAATAATTTAATATGGTGGTTAATATTTCTTAAATTTTCTAATTTTCCGCGCAATTTTCTTAATTTTTTCTTTCATAAGAACCTTCTCCTAACAATAACAAACACAATAAAAAAAGAATTAGCGAAATCGGTCCAGCCGTTCACGCGCGATGCGATTACCAAGGAAATAGGGATTCATTTTTATATACAGGGTGTCCCACGGCTATGCCACATGGAGGGGAAGTACCTTAAATATTGTAGATGGAACATTTTACTGAAAGAAGACTTCATTTTAATTTAAAAAAAAATTTAAACTGCATTCATAGATTTTTAAATAATTGCCTGGTTGAACCGGGACTCGAACCCACTATACGAGAAAAAAAATTAACCTGTATCTTTATCATACCGATCGGAAGGCTTCATCATAAGGATTATTTTTTGTTAAATAACATAGCATGAGAAATAAAAGGAAGACCATGAATTTTAGCCTTTGATGTAAAATTTTGTTCAGAAAAATGAAAAGCTGACATTGGCGTATCGACATACAACTGACATGAACTATTACTAATGAGTACCCACTTGAGAAGTACGCATCATTTCCCGATCCTTACTATCCTTACTAATCCTTACTTATATTACCTATAAATGCGAATGTGTGTTTGTTTGTTGATTTATTCGTTTGTCCTTCAATCCCGCTGCAATTCGTAGCTCTGTTGCAGCGGGATTGAAGGAAATTTTTCTGAACAAAATTTTACATCAAAGGCTAAAATTCATGGTCTTTCTTTTATTTCTCATGCTATGTTATTTAACAAAAAATAATCCTTATGATGAAGCCTTCCGATCGGCATGATAAAGATACAGGTTAATTTTTTTCTCGTATAGCGGGTTCGAGTCCCGGTTCAACCAGGCAATTATTTAAAAATCTATGAATGCAGTTTAAATTGTTTTTTAAATTCAAATGAAGTCTTCTTTCAGTAAAATGTTCTATCTACAATATTTAAGGTACTTCCCCTCCATGTGGCATAGCCGTGGGACGCCCTGTATATAGATTACACTTGTCTTATGAAGGTATTAATACTTATGTTATACAATATAGGTGGTACTGCCTCTAATGGAGAAATATTTCTCCACACACCGCAACTACTTCATCGCGGTCGCAACGGCGACTAACAACATCGGTGCGGCCAGTTTGAAAGAGAAAGAGATGGTTGCCGCGCTGTTCTGTAAGCTGGCGAGCTTGTTGCGATCCAGGTAAAGACTCTTTTGTTTTTCTTCTTCTCCTTATAGTGCTATCTCATAAAAGAAGAAATGGTTGCTGCGCTGTTCTGTAAGCTGGCGAGCTTGCTGCGATCCAGGTAAAGACTCTTTTGTTTTTTCTTCTTCTCCTTATAGTGCTATCTCCTGCAAGAAGAGATGGTTGCTGCGCTGTTCTGTAAGCTGGCAAGCTTGTTGCGATCCAGGTAACGACTCTTTTGTTTTTTCTTCTTCTCTTTCTAGTGCTATCTCCTCCAAGAAGAGATGGTTGCTGCGCTGTTCTGTAAGCTGGCGAGCTTGCTGCGATCCAGGTGACGACTCTTTTGTTTTTTCTTCTTTTCCTTATAGTGCTACCTCCTCCAAGAAGAAATGGTTGCTGCGCTGTTCTGTAAGCTGGCAAGCTTGTTGCGATCCAGGTGACAACTCTTTTGTTTTTTCTTCTTCTCCTTATAGTGCTATCTCATAAAAGAAGAAATGGTTGCCACGCTGTTCTGTAAGCTGGCGAGCTTGTTATGATCCTGGTAACCTCTTCGGTTTCTTTTTCTCCTTGTAGTGCTCGTCCTACATTTTTTTTTTCAAGTAACTTTAACTTAATAATTTCGTAATGCGAAAAATTACATTTTCTACTTTGAACTACCCGATAAGTGTGGAGTGAAATTGGTGCGCGCAGGCTAAATTAAATTAGGAAATTTTAATATTTTTGGATTAAAAGTTTTAGTTTATAGGTCGACACAAAAAAGGTTGGCGGTCCGAGCTTTTTGTACAACCCTTTTTACTGAACATGTACTAACATTCGAGTTTTTTTGGTCAGGCTGGCGGCGTTCGGCCCCGACGTCCGCATCACGGTCCGCTGTCTCCAGGTCCTGGTGAAGGGAATCGACGCCAAGTCCCTGGTCAAGAACTGTCCGGAGTTCATCCGCACTTCTATGCTCACGTTCTTCAACAACGTCGCTGACGACCTCGGGCATACAATCATGAATTTACAGGACGTAAGTGCAAGTGGATATATCATGGATACATCATGGATATATCATGGATACATGCTGGAGTGGTGACCCCGTACCATGGGAAGCGCATTGTTGGCAGACTGCCCACTAGGTAGACCGACGACATCAAATTAGTCTCAGGGAACCCCTGGATTATTTAATAACACAGGCTACTTTTTAACTCAGGAAATAAGAGAGTTCCCGCGGGAATAAAAAACCTCAATGCACGCGAACGAAGTCGCGGGAATCTACTATAAACGCAAACGCAACGAAATACTTTGGAGAGTGACATAGGCCACTTTTTATCCTGGAAAATCAAACAGTTCCCGCGAGATTTTAAAAACTCAGTCCACGCAGACGAAGTCGCATGCATCAGCTAGTTAAAAATAAATACACAACAGCGTCACTACAAACTTCAACAATAGTAAATTTTATTAAAGCCTCAATAGTTCAACGGTTTAAGTCGCGGACTGAAAACTGTAAGGTCTCAGGTTCGAATCCCACCCGTTGCACTATTGTCGTACCCACTCCTAAAACAAGCTTTCCGCTTATTTGGAGGGGATAGGAGGATATTAGTCAACTTCCGGTTGCCTAACATTCTTTTATTGTCCAGGGCAAATACTCTCACCTACGCGGCACGCATCTAAAGACCTCCACATCTCTGGGCTACATCAACGGCGTCATCCTGCCCGTGCTGACGGCCATGTTCGACCACCTGGCCAATTGCGAGTACGGCGCTGATTTGCTGCGTGAGTATATTTATTGAACGAGCGAAGCGAGTTCTCTGAGTCAACTAGGGCGCTTGCCTACTAGACAGAGAAGTGTGTCCGTCTAAATGTCTGTCAGAGCCCTATAACTTCTGAATTACTGAATATTAGAACGTGAAACTTGGTTGAAAATTCAGTTATATCCTGTACTTGAACAACAAATACTAAAATTAGATAAATGTTATAAAGAAACGAAATTATTTAATTTTAATGCGCCATCTATTAGCATTATAGTGAAGCTATTAGCTTATAATGCTAATAGATGGCACTGTGTCAGTAAAACAGTTTTATGTCAACTATTATTTTTTTTATTGCGTCTAATGTTAAAAGTTAATTATTACAATATATAATTAAAACTTTTGGGAATTATGGGATATCGCGAGGTCTCAGTTCGGGGCGAACCACTAGTTTATATCTGGGCAGAGAATCGTCCCTCTTACAGTAAGACGGATGAAGAAGCCCTTTTTGAAAGAAGGGTTTTGCGATTGATATACCTATCGTCGGGCATAGTGCAAAACCGCGTATGTACATTTGGTATAAACCGCGGATCTACACTAGTCACAGTTTCACAGGGGAAGCTTAAAATTAATTTTTACAAAGAGAGTATTAATAATAAAGCCTCAATAGCCCAACGGTTAAAGGTGCGGACTGAAAACTCACAGGTGGTCGCAGGTTCGAATCTCTAGTCTTCATAAACATTTTTTATTATGACACCGAAGCTGTAAAACCATTGACCTTGGTTTTATTTAAGTATTTGCCAAGGGATAAGAGTTACGTGATAGAAAGAGAGAAAAGTCTAGGTGAATAAAGCAGTAGGCAAGTAGCGCTGTGTAAACCTGAATTGCACTTTATTGTGTGGTAACAAGAGTCGCTATTTATTTAAATCATTTTGCGGAGTGAATCTTCTGTACCTTTAGGTATAGTTCTTGCAATTGACGAGGGCGCGTGGCTCATGGTTGTGTGTGTGTCGTATCTATATAAGTGGGAGCGAGAGCTTGCGAGCGCCTGACCGCTCCCACCTAGGCTCCGGACAGGCAGACACACTTACGCAATATGCATGTACACGACGTAACCACGAGTAAAGCTCACGCGCCCTCGTGAATTGAAAGAACTATTTATACTATTAGGTATTCTGTAACATATCGTCGGCTTAATTATCAAACTTCGTAACTCCAAAATTTCCGATTTTTTTATTTTGAGGCCATCTAATGTAAAATTCGGTAATGAACACGATGGAATCACTCGTATCTCCCACTTGTTTTTAGTTTTTTTGCTATTTACAAAAAATAAAAACACCACGGCATAAGCCGACGCCATTTTGACCTAATACCTCAGTCCATTTATTGAATCATGATACTCGTAACAGATAATAAATCATAATTACAACAAACATAAGCACAATAATATTCAAATGTAAATAAAGCTGTTTGTCTATATTTTTACTGTTAGTTAGGTATATAGCAAACAAGTTTTTTCTTTCTCCTGTAAAGTTTGACCAAATGGAGACACGAAGTTTGATAATTAGGCCGACGATATGTAGCTCGACAATAATCACAAGATCTCATCGGTTCCAAACCGATAACTTGTTGAGCACTTAGCATTGCCAATTTGATAATAATGGTTGATCAACTCCCTCGAACACTCGTATTCGTTGCAAGTCTCGTTTAATCCGTAAGTTAGGGCTATCTTACACTTCCTCTTGAAGAACGCTTTACAATAGTCTTTTCTGAGCAATGGTTTGAAGTCGTTTATAGATTTTCCGTTTCGTTTCGTTTTTTTCCACGTACTTTGAAACTGTGGAACCAACTTCCTGCGAAGGTGTTCCCGCTAGAATACAACATGGGGTTATTCAAGGGGCGGATCAGCAAATTCCTAAAAAGCCGGCAACGCATTGGTGGTGCCTCAGGTGCTACAAATGTTCATGGGTGGCGGTAATCACTTAACATCAGGCGACCCGCCTGCTCGTTTGCTCGCGTAAAAATATATTTAAAAAAAAGAATTGCTTTGATGTTGTGCCTGAAATACTTTCATATTAAGCTCCCAGTCTCCTAAAAATCTGAATTTTTGCAGAATCATCAGCAAAGAAAGATTTTTTCTTTGTCATTGTAAATTAAGCAATCCTTACTTGCTTACTAATATCCTTACTAATATTATAAATGTGGAAGTGTGTTCGTTTGTTGGTTTGTCCTTCAATCACGCTGCAAGAGAGCTACGGATTGACGTGATTCTTTCTATTAAACTAGTTGAGGACCTCGAGAGTGACATGGGCTACTTTCTATCCCGGAAAATAAAAATAAAAACTAAATCCGGACAAAGACGCGGACATCAGCTAGTTTTTTATAGTTATTAAGATAGTAAAAAATTGAGTTCGTGTTTACCTTGTAGCTTATTATATTTATATTTATTTTATCTTGTAGCTTATCAGGAAAGATGGCGTCAATGTGTCCTGCCTTAATATCGTCTTGAAATCGATCTTCTGAAAATTCAGACGGATCTATTTCAGTTTAAAACTATCAAATTACCTACTTTTTAACCGACTTCCATAAAAAGAGGTTATAGAGTGAATATTTGGCAGTAGGAACATTGCATTTTTCTTAAAATCTTCTTTAGCTGTTTTATGTGTGTATGTTTGTCCATATTTCTCGGTAGCTATTAATCGGGTTGTGATCGTTCTTTTTGTATTTGCTTACATTTATTTCAACCTTGGGAACAGTATAGATTTCATCAAAATCAGCTCAGGAGTTTTCAAGATATTTAATCTTTTTTCTTTTCAGTTATTCTTTATTTCGGTACATTGAAGTCGCTTTAATTTTTCTTAAATTGTAATTTCGTTTACTCTAATTAACTCAAATTTTAGCCTTGGTATCTCCAATTAGCCTCCAAAGCCAAATGGTTAAAGGTGCAAACTTAAAACTGAAAGGTCGCAGGTTCGAGCCCCACCCGTTGCACTACTGTCGTACCCACTCCTAACACAAGCCTTTCACTTATTTGGAGGGTAGAGGAGAATATAAGTCAAGTTCAGCTTGAATGATATTCTTTAAAAACAAAAATTAATTCGAATTTCCCCAATTAATTAGTATTTCCCCAATGAATTAAAATTGGAGATCGACTCTTACCTTGTAGTATTCTTAATGCGTTTAACGCGCATGTTTTTTCATTTGAGTTGCTTTTTTGCTGAGTTTCCTGAGTTTGCTGAATTTGCTGAGTTAATTTAATGTTATAGAGATCCTCGGGAAACTGTTTCATGCAAGATTTCTTCATGTGCTGTTGGACCTTCTTCCTGAGTATCGGGCTGCATGTTACGTGTGATTTACAAACGTCGAAGTAGGTAGTGTAAGCTGCCTTGAAACAAGAAGAATACGAAATAATCGGTGAAATGCGAGTAAAGGCCGCTGCATACATAACGTGCACGGGACGGGACGGGACGTGGACGGGACGGGACGTGGAGTTTTGGAAACATCGTTTCATAGAAAATGTAAGCGACTGTGCATACGTCACGGAGCACGGACGGGACGGGAACGTGCCACGCGCGGAACGGGAAAAATATCGTCGGCGACGATGTTTAGCACGTCCCGTCCCGCACGTGCCCCGTCCCGTCCGTGATTCCGCTGCGTATGCACAGTCGCCCCGTTCGCTCCGGAGAGCTAAGTAGTGATGTTTGTGTATTTACCTACGAAGCAAAAATGGACGAATGGAAAAACTAATTGAGTGTGTACGATCATTGAAAGTATTTAGACACCAAATATAAAAATTATCTGTGGCGTAAAATTGCAGTCGAACTATCACTCACTGAAAACGGTCAGATTTATTTTATTAATTTATTGCATTGGTATCTCTACTTATATTTTAATATGTAATAATAATTACAGTTGAACTTTTTATGCTCAAATCAATAGGTATATAGTATTGTTACGTGCTAGGGTTCGCTGGATTTGGAAAGAAAGACCTGCTGACTCCTTGAAAGACTTTATTCACTAACACTACAAAGCACTAGGTCCAAACACTAAGCACTCTCAATGTCCTAGGTCGTAGCCAAGTCGTAGGTTTCACTGGTAGCACTTTTGATCACTAGGTTTCGCTTCGAAGTCGCCTCGACGGTTGCTCGAACTGAACTGAACTCCGGCGCCTCTCTACGGCTATTTATATGAGCCGAGACGTTCCAGAACGTTCCTTTCTCGAATCTTCCCAACGTGCGCGGAAGTGATCAGCCGGGTCGGATAGTTCTGGTAAGTTCGCGTACCCGGTTTTCGCGACTAACGCCATCTAGTGTCGAGTGAGTTGAGTTGAGTGTGGTCGTAACACTTTCGAGACTAACGCCATCTAGTGTTGAGTGGTCGTAACACTACTCCCCTCTTAGAGATGCTCATCCCGAGCATCGTTGTTACTGCCATGGTAACGCGCCAGGCGGTCTATGTGTACCACTTTGAATGTCCCCCTTGGATGCTTTTGAATCCTATAAGTCACATCATTCAGTCGGATCACCACTTTGTATGGACCGTCCCACTTGGTCTGCAACTTTGGAGATTTCCCTTTCCGGCGAGTTGGGTTATGCAGCCACACCAGTGATCCTTCCTCGAAGCCGCTCGTGTTCGATTTCCGGTCGTATCTGGTTTTCATGTTCTCACTTGACTGTAATCCATTTTCCCGAACCAAGGCGTATATATAGCGCATTTTTTCCTTTAAATCACAGACATAGTCTTGTACGGTCTCTGGTTCCTCTGGTGACCCTCCTGTCAATAGGTCTACTGGTATTCGTAGTTCTCTACCGTAATTGACATACGCCGGGGTAGCTTTTATGCTCTCATGCTCGGCGGTTCGGTACGACAGAAGGAAGAGTGGTATATACTTGTCCCAATCCTTTTGTTTGTCGTCTACCACTTTCGCCAAATGCCTCTCAAGGGTCTGGTTAAATCTCTCCACCATTCCATCAGACTGTGGATGGTACGCAGTGGTCCTCGTCTTATGCATGCCCAAAATTCTGCACACTTCCTGGAATACTTGCGATTCGAAGTTCCTGCCCTGATCTGAATGGATCTCTAGAGGCACACCAAAGCGACATATCACTTCTTCGACTAACTTAGAAGCGACTGTTGTAGCTTCTTGGTTTGGTATGGCGAACACTTCCGGCCATTTGGTGAAGTAGTCCATGACGACCATAAAATACTTGTTTCCCGATTCCGTTACAGGAAATGGCCCAGCTACGTCAACTGCAATTCGTTCCCACGGTGCACCGACGTTATACAACCGCAGGTTCCCACGGCTCCTGGTCTGTGGTCCTTTTACAGCAGCGCAAGTGGTACATTTGCGGCACCAATTTTGTACATCATCTCGACAATGCAACCAGTAGAATCGTTCTCGCACTTTTGTTAACGTCCTCTTGACACCTAGATGACCTCCTGATACGCCATCATGTATTTCACGGAGAACATCTGGTACTCTCGTTCTTGGGACAATTATCTGAAGATGGAACTCTCTGCCGTTAGTCTTCTCCCATTTCCGGTAGAGTATTCCGTTTTGGAGTATCAGACTGTCCCATTGCGCCCAGTACGCCTTAGTGACAGCGCCAGTGGGTGCAACCTCACTCCAGATTGGTTTTACATCACCCCGTTTCTTCCATGTGATGATGTGCCGAAGGTCGTCATCTCTTTCTTGAGCCTCCCTCATAGCATCATTCTCCCAGGGACCCAAAGGACTTGTTCTCGTTAGCTTTAATGCTTCTTCATTGGATTCCTGCTTAACACAATGTTTGCAGTCTTCTGAACACGGCCTTCGTGAGAGTGCGTCGGCATTCCCATGCGTCTTTCCGCTGCGGTGTTCAGTCTTGAAGTCATACTCCTGGAGCTGTTCAATCCATCGAGCTACTTGACCTTCTGGGTTCTTGAATTGCAGTAGCCACTTCAAGGCTGCGTGATCAGTTCGCAGTAAAAACTGTCTGCCGATGAGATATTTGTTGAAATGTTGTAGCGTCTTTACAACAGCCAAGAGTTCTCTTCTTGTCACACAGTAGTTTCTCTCTGGCTTGGATAAAGATTTGCTGAAATATGCAATAACAACTTCTCTTTCACCCTGTTTTTGGGATAACACTCCTCCAATGGCCGTGTTGCTTGCGTCCGTGTCGACTATAAACTGACCTTCAGCTTGTGGATACCCCAGGATTGGTGTTTCACACAGATGTTTCTTCAGTTTCTGGAAAGAATCTTCGCAAGTCCCATCCCAACTAAATTGTCGTTTATCTTCTGTCAGCCGATGTAATGGCTTGGCTATCTCTGAGAATCCCTTGACAAAACGCCTATAGTATGAGCATAGGCCGAGGAATGCCCGCACTTCGGTTTTGTCTTTAGGGGTAGGCCATTTCTGAACTGCCTCCAGTTTCTCCGGGTCTGTCTGGATTCCATCACTGGAGATAACATGGCCGAGATAATTGACCTCTCTCCTGAATAAACGACACTTTTTCGGGTTCAACTTTAATTTGGCTCCCTCTATTTTGGCGAAAACTTGCTCCAAGTTTCGCAAATGGTCCTCGAAGTCACGGCCGACAATGATGACGTCATCCAAATAGACTAAGCAAGCCTCTCCAACTAAGCCTGCCAGTACACACTCCATGAGTCGCTCAAATGTGGCAGGTGCGTTGCACAATCCGAAGGGCATGACGTTAAATTGCCATAAACCTTTGCCGGTCGAGAAAGCTGTCTTCTCCTTGTCTTTTGGATGAATTTCCACCTGCCAGTATCCAGATTTCAGGTCTAGGGTCGAGAACCATTTCCTGCCACTCAAGGTATCCAAAGTGTCGTCGATTCTAGGTAACGGGTAACTGTCCTTCTTAGTGACATCATTCAGACGCCTATAGTCCACACAAAATCTCGTGCTACCATCTTTCTTCTTCACTAATACAACAGGTGAACACCACGGACTTGCAGACGGTTCAATAATCTTATTCCTTCTCATGTCCTCCAAAAGGCCTTCAACTTCTTTTTCCTTTGCAATCGGTATCCGTCTTGCTCGTTGACGAATTGGTCTCTCGCTTCCGGTATCTATCCTATGCTGAACCATCGACGTTCTTCCAAGGTCCCCTTCTTGACTGGAGAAGATATTCGCGTAGCGCTGTAGAAACTTCTTAGCTTTCATGCCCTGCGAATAAGTCAGATTACTCTTGCAGTCGTCGAGTAACTCAGTCACTAATCCGTAGTTGTTGCTGTTTGCTGAGTCTGCGCCTGTCATCGAACTACACTTTTTCATCCAGATAACTTCCTCGCACTTTCCAATGACGTCACCTTTGTTCAAGCAGATCTCGCGATCACCAAGATTCAAAACCTTGACTACAGCGTTACTGCTTCCACTAACAAGGGTTCTCGCCGTCATCAGTTTCTGCGCCGATGTCTTGGTAGGTGTGTCTTCGATCAACACGCATCTGTTTGCCTTTTTCTTTCCAGCTGGCGGCAGTTTCACCAGTACCTGAGCTTCCGTTCGTCCAGGTATAATCACTTTCTTTACACATGCGACTTTCCCGCAGGCACCTCCAAGAATGAAGATTTCTTCTTCACCACACTTGAAGACTCCGTCAGCGACATTAATTTTGCAGTTGTGTTTCTTCATAAAATCCAAACCCAAGATGCAATCATCCATAATCTCAGCCACGATAACGTCATGAGAGTATGAGGACTCCCCTACATACATCGTAACTGACACTTCTCCCAGGACGGGTATTGGCTGGCCGGAGGCAGTAAGAAGCCGACAGTTAATTCTCCTTTTGTGTCCCCTTGCGGCTTTTACCAGGTTTGGGTTCACTATTGTTCTAGAGGCTCCTGTGTCTAGGGTCATTTTGCAATCCGTCCCGTTAATAGTCCCCTGAATCGCCAGACTATTCCCGCTGCAAGCCTGGGAGATAACAGTTGTCGGGGCTCCCTCCGCGTCAGCCAGTACTCGCCCCTTAGTACTGGCTCTTATTCGTTTCCCTGATCCCGGGCAGGGGACGGAACCCCTTGTTTCTTCAGCTCCTCTATTTGTTCCTCGATCCTTTTCATCCTTGTCATCTGGGTCTCCTTCTGCGGGCAGTTGAGCTGAAGATGGCCCCTCTCGCCGCACTTGTAGCACATGACTCCAAAACGTTTCTTCATAGGAGCCTTAACCTCCTTGACTTCCTCAGAGACCTCGCGGATCTTATGGGCCTGCCGTATGTCATGGCGAACAGCCTCGACCTCCAAAGCATGCGCCAATGCTTCCTTTAGCGAGGTATGGTGACGAAGCCTCACTGCAGCCCTGACCTCCAGGTCTTTGATTCCGTCGACAAATGCTTGAACAACATTCGTGTCTACCATCTTGGAGTCGGCTCCTGGATGTGCCTTCCTGACGAGTTTTTCAATTTCCAACGCCCATTGTTGTAGTCCTTCTCCTGAGCGTTGAACTCTGTCACGAAGTTGAGCACGGAACACGTGCTCCAAGTGTCGCTCCCCGTATCTGGATTCAAGTGCCTCCATCAGGTTTTGAAACCCATTCCCTGTATGTGGCAGTGCTTCCAGGACTGACAAAGCTTGCCCTCTGAGCGCAACAGTGAGAGCAGTCAGGCACTGTTCTTCCGTCCATCCGTTGGCAGTAGCAACAGTCTGAAATTGCTGACGATAAGCGCTCCAAGAAGTAGTGCCGTCGTAAGGCGGCACTTTCACTCTTGGTCCTTGCGCCACTCCGGTAGTTCCACTGGACATCGCAACTCCCGTGGTTTCGAGGCGCACTACTTTCTTCTGTAGTTCAGTAAGGCCGGTTTTCACATTTTCAACATCCAATCCTAACCCGGTAACTCGTTCTTCCACTACGTCGACATCTTTTCGAAGCTTAGTCACCGTGTCACTAACATCATTTATAGCCCAAAGCGCTTTTTCTTGGAGGTCTTTTTGTTGCTCTTGTGATTCTCGAATCGCTCTGATTTCAGCCTTTTGAAACTCTTGAATCGTAGTCAGCTTGCGTTCCTATGATTCTTGCAAAGCGTTGAGCTTGCGTTCTTGTGACTCTTGCAGAGCGCCGAGCTTGCGTTCGTGCGATTCCTTCATTGCCTGAATTTCAGCCCTTTGCAGCTCCATTAATTCAATTAAACTTCCTAATTGAAGGGCCACTTGAGGGGCTGTAGAAGCTGCGGTGCCGATGGTGGGCGTGGCCTGTCTAGTAGGCGGAGCCCGGTGGGCGTGGCCAGTGGGCGTGGCTTGACACAAAGTGGGCGGGGCCTGAACCGGAGTGGGCGGAGCCTGAGGGGCGTGGTCGGTGGGTGGGGCCTGGTGGGTGGGGCCGGTGGGCGGGGCTTGGGCCAAAGTGGGCGGAGCCTGACCTTGAGTGGGCGGGGCCTGAGGGCGTGGTCGGTGGGCGGAGCCTGGTGGGCGGGTCCAGTGGGTGGAGCTTGGTCCCCATTGGGTGTGGCCTCCGCAGCTCGTTGTGCCTTTGTCCTGACGCCCTCCTTGAAGTCCTCTCTCGGAGTCAATGGCATCTCCAAATCTCACTTCCGACACCAGTTGTTACGTGCTAGGGTTCGCTGGATTTGGAAAGAAAGACCTGCTGACTCCTTGAAAGACTTTATTCACTAACACTAGAAAGCACTAGGTCCAAACACTAAGCACTCTCAATGTCCTAGGTCGTAGCCAAGTCGTAGGTTTCACTGGTAGCACTTTTGATCATCATCATGAGTATCGGGCTGCATGTTACGTGTGATTTACAAACGTCGAAGTAGGTAGTGTAAGCTGCCTTGAAACAAGAAGAATACGAAATAATCGGTGAAATGCGAGTAAAGGCCGCTGCATACATAACGTGCACGGGACGGGACGGGACGTGGACGGGACGGGACGTGGAGTTTTGGAAACATCGTTTCATAGAAAATGTAAGCGACTGTGCATACGTCACGGAGCACGGACGGGACGGGAACGTGCCACGCGCGGAACGGGAAAAATATCGTCGGCGACGATGTTTAGCACGTCCCGTCCCGCACGTGCCCCGTCCCGTCCGTGATTCCGCTGCGTATGCACAGTCGCCCCGTTCGCTCCGGAGAGCTAAGTAGTGATGTTTGTGTATTTACCTACGAAGCAAAAATGGACGAATGGAAAAACTAATTGAGTGTGTACGATCATTGAAAGTATTTAGACACCAAATATAAAAATTATCTGTGGCGTAAAATTGCAGTCGAACTATCACTCACTGAAAACGGTCAGATTTATTTTATTAATTTATTGCATTGGTATCTCTACTTATATTTTAATATGTAATAATAATTACAGTTGAACTTTTTATGCTCAAATCAATAGGTATATAGTATTGTTACGTGCTAGGGTTCGCTGGATTTGGAAAGAAAGACCTGCTGACTCCTTGAAAGACTTTATTCACTAACACTACAAAGCACTAGGTCCAAACACTAAGCACTCTCAATGTCCTAGGTCGTAGCCAAGTCGTAGGTTTCACTGGTAGCACTTTTGATCACTAGGTTTCGCTTCGAAGTCGCCTCGACGGTTGCTCGAACTGAACTGAACTCCGGCGCCTCTCTACGGCTATTTATATGAGCCGAGACGTTCCAGAACGTTCCTTTCTCGAATCTTCCCAACGTGCGCGGAAGTGATCAGCCGGGTCGGATAGTTCTGGTAAGTTCGCGTACCCGGTTTTCGCGACTAACGCCATCTAGTGTCGAGTGAGTTGAGTTGAGTGTGGTCGTAACACTTTCGAGACTAACGCCATCTAGTGTTGAGTGGTCGTAACAGTATCAACCTTTGACGACCTCCCTGGCGCAGTGGTGAGCGCTGTGGTCTTATAACTGAGAGGTCTCGGGTTCGATTCCCGGCGGGGGCAATTTAGGAATTTATAATTTCTAAATTGTCTCTGGTCTGGCCTGGTGGGAGGCTTTGGCCGTGGCTAGTTACCACCCTACCGTCAAAGACGTGCCGCCAAGCGATTTAACGTTTCGACACGATGGCGTGTAAAAACCGATTAGGGGTATGGGTTGTATTTACACTGCTATACCCCTTCCAAGTTAGCTCGCTACAATCTTAGAAAAATCCATCTTTCCTTGTTCACATCACTAGCACGTTAGTTCTGAGTTATTGCCACGTTGCGTATGCATTAAAAATTCCCGTCCGTGTTTACTAACCACGTCCGGGCCACGTCCCGTCCACGTCCCGTGCACGTTACGTATGCAGCGAGCTTAAGACGCGCATACAAGGGACAAAAAACGCCGAAAAAAAAGCACCGTGCGACTCGTTTGATGTCGTCGGTCTACCTAGTGTAGGGTCTAAAGACACTGCGCGTCCCACGGGGGTCACCACTCCAGCACCTTGGGATTCCATCTAATCTTAAACTTACTAATATTAATCCTTACTAATATTATAAATGAGGTAGCTGTGCAATTGTTTCTGATCGGCTGAATTTATGGCGTTCTTATTGCATTAATGTAGGTTAACCAATATTGAGAGAGTATAACAGCCAGTCACAGTGATGCAACCATTGTATTCACACTCTCTCAGCAGGATTAAGAGTCAATACCATAAGAATTGGATAGAATCAGGTGTTACTTTGCGGAAATTCATGATTAGCAAGAAAAAGCAACAGATTTTTTTTTTGGTGGTAATCCGCCAACAGAAAAAATCTGTATGACCAAACATGCAGTTACAAGGTTACAAGCTAAGCACCGCTTACCTTCCCAACCAAGCAAAAAAGCCAAAACCATACAGATTTTTTCTGTTGGCGGATTATAGCAAAATAACTCTTACCTTTTCTTGCTAATACCATAGGTCTCTTACTAGACCAAGGGGATTCCAAACAAAAACTTATGAATACTTTTTGACGACCTACCCTGGCGCAGTGGTGAGCGCTGTGGTCTTATAACTGGGAGGTCTCGGGTTCGATTCCCGGCGGGGGCAATTTAGGAATTTATAATTTCTAAATTGTCTCTGGTCTGGTCTAGTGGGCGGCTTTGGCCGTGGCTAGTTACCACCCTACCGTCAAAGACGTGCCGCCAATCGATTTAGCGTTCCGGCACGATGGCGAGTAGAAACCGATTAGGGGTATAGGTTGAATGTACGCTGCTATACCCCTTCCAAGTTAACCCGCTACCATCTTAGACTGCATCGTCACTTACCATTAGGTGAGATCGCAGAGAAGTAATATCTATTAGTATTTACCTTGAAGCAATTATGAACGTTAGCTTTTGGGCAGCGCCTTCTTAGAACATCGGGTGCTATAGTATCTATCTTTGATTCTGAAAATTTTCGAGTCCTCTCATCCTTTTTAAGGACCAGAATCGCTCCAACCCGCGGAATAGATAAAGTTTCCGTTCCAGATAGTTGTTTTTCTTGTGCTTTTGATGTATGTGTCCTCTCAATGTTCGCACCTGATTGCATAAGTTCTGAGACCTTTCTGTTATAATTTTTAGGGCTTTTAATTCGATTAAGAAACATGAAGGTGAAAGGCCCCCTACAAGGGGCTCTACCATCAACGCTTAAAGCAGTGCTATTTCAATGTTGTTTTGACAAGTTGGGCTATTGAGGCATTGTAGCCTCAATAGCCCAACGATTAAAGGAGCGGACTGAAAATTGAAAGGTCGCAGGTTCGAACCCCACCCGTTGCACTATTGTCGTACCCACTTCTAGCACAAACCTTTCGCTTATTTGGAGGGGAGAGAAAAATATAAGTCATGTTCAGCTTGGCTAATAGTCTTAAAAAAAAATGGCAACCTTAAAATAATTATTACTCTAATGTTGTCATTATATCCTACTTCCTAGTAATATTATCACACTATCAAACTAATATTATAAAGGCGAAAGTTTATTTGTATGTGTGTGTGTCTATTTAAGCAAAGCGAGGAGAAAATTATTTTATCTAAATTATGAACATGATGTATCAAGATTTAAGATTCTTGCAAGAATATATCGCGAAGATCCTTTACCTAAGTATTTGTTCGAGCAATGCATTTTTTTCTTCAATGTTTTCCACAGATTTACAATTTACCTGTAAAATAGTGTATTTATTAACCAAAAATAACAATATTATTATATCACATTCAAATCGTTTAGTTTACACACATAGGTAGTAGGTTCTTACCAAAAAATATGACAATAATATTATGAAAAATGAAAAACGAAACTTGGTAAACCACATTTACACTAAAAACACGCAAAAATAATATTTACGAGTAACATAAGGAGTCATAGCAATTAATGTCAGAAAAAAATGGATTTATAATCATTTTTTTATGGTTTCTTATAATCTGTATGTTCTGTAATTTTTAACGACTGCAATAATTTCATTACTAGGTACCTACAGATTAAGTTACCTTGGTTAGGTAGGCAGATAAATTTAAAAAAAAAAATGTTCCTTCGTAAAAAAATTCATCTCTTATCGACGGATGTCAGTTAAAAAAAATCCTTCGTTTTTTTTTACGCCATTTTTTAATAATTTTCTGTGAGCTCATCGTACTAACATCGTAGGCTTAGTAAAAATGGCCTGTCACCGCGCCGTCTAATGTGCTTCTAAATGTTATAGTTCGATGGTCATGATGGTGTTTTATAGGTATAGTTCTTGCAATTCACGACGGCGCGTGGTTCATGGTTGTGTGTGTCGTATCTGTATAAGTGTGAGCGAGAGCTTGCTCGCGCCTGACCGCTCCCACCTAGGCTCCTGACAGGCACGCACCCGTACGCAATGTGCATGTACACAACGTAACCACAAGTAAAGCGCCCGTAACTTCGTGAGATAAATGTACTATACGGGAAAGTTAACACAGAAAACACTATTTTTTCCTTCAGTATTTTATTTTGTATGACGAATGAGTCAAATGACTAACTCTCGTTACTGCTTTCACTGCTCTCCCCTCTTCTCGCTCGGTACGCTCTTCTACATTCATCCTTACAGGCTCGATTGAAAGATACCTTCCTTCTGTTAGAGCATTTGTATTGAGCGCAGGACTGTTCCAACGCTAGAAGGCAGACTCTGAAGCATTTGGCTCTTGATAATCTTTGGCATTTGTTATAAGATCTGTTGCTGCGTAACAACTTTGCGAGCACATTTGGTGAATCGTTTCTTAGCATAATACGCCTTACCTGGAATTATGTTAAAATCATCAGCAACCTGTCAACGTCTTATAAATGTTAAAATGTTAATTGTTAAACGGCTCACTACTGAGCGCTTAACAATTAACATTTCCTTCTCTCGGTTCGGTCGTAAAGAAGTTATGGTGGAATATACAAACTCACATACATAAATGAACCCTGAAAACAATATCCTCCTTTTTTTAGGCAGTCGTATAGAAAGGAGTGTGCTGATGATGGCGATGATAATGATGATAATAATGATAATAATATAAAAAAATTGTGTTCTTGACCATTTACCATGTACTTTGGTACCATATAAGGTATACAGGCATCAAGATAACCTTCCCTTGTAGCATCGATAAATGCGTTATCTGAAAACAATATATTATACACTTAATCTTTCTATACATTTGATTCTTCCGCTATGGGATTGTCTACAAGTTATTGCTACGATATCAATCACCTTTGATTTGATAAAGATACTCTCTCGCTATTGGCTAAATACACTGTTGCAGCAAGAACGCCATAAACTTAGCCAATCACCACAATTGAGACTATAGCAATGATCGATGCAGATTTTCCGCCATCGACTAGTTCTTCTACTTCTTGTATATCATTGTTAAATTGATTACTTAGGTTACCTTTAAATTTTGCCGATTTTAATTTTTTCTTCTTGTTATTATTTCGTTTGCTATAGTCGAACTCATTGATGCATCCCACTTTAGACTTCTTTTTAAAGTAGGACTTAAAACTTGACTTGCATTTGTAACGCAGTTTACAGATATTTTTGTTGACTGCCATTAGTGCCTAAAAGTTTTAAACATCATCAATTTATTTTCTCGTGAGACATTGAGGTTTCTTTACGACTTTTACAAATTTAACACAGGACTGTTAATAAGAAAAGCTTTAAGATCATCAGTTTATTGATAGATATCTATAATTCTGTTTGAACCTATTATACCTTATTAGATAGGATTTACCTTATAGCACTTTCGTATAGCAACTTTAATGCAAGCATCACCATATTTGTCTCGTAGAATATTGGATGTTGCATGATACATGGTGGCCTTTGGTATAGAGTCTCTCCAGTCTTCAATACTTAGACCTTGTCTAGCAAGAGCACTAATCTGTAATTGCAACAGAGCAAGTAATTTCTCTTAGGAAATTGTTATATTCTGTTATTACGGTATTTTTGATGATTTGCATGCTAAAGAATATTTTATTCATTCATTTATTATTTTATTAGAGGATGGAAAGCTACTGAAATTGCCAATGATGATAATTATAGCTGTTGAAACTATTTCATTTAATAAAGAACTGAAAGACTAAGGTACATTTTTTCCATTATCTACCATTGCCACAACAATATTACGATTATCTTGTTCTAATGTTGGTATAATTTTTAGTTTTTCTAGCCATTTACTCACAGGAGTATCGTGATTTGATTGTGTTGTATCTTCTTCACTAGTTTTATTATCATTTTGAACATTCTTTTTGAGAATTACTATAGCGCCTGTTAGTTCAACGTCTTGTCCTTTTGCATTATATTTTCTATTAGCGCCTATTACTATGCGCTTATTTTTTATAGCAGACTTCATTATTTCTATAAATTTTCTTTTGATTTGGCCAGGTACTATATTTTGCGCTAAGTAAATATTTCCATACATTTTTTTCTGCTGGCCATTGTTTGCAACAAAATTGCAGTTTAGCTGAAAAATTAAAATTATAGTACCATTTTAGAGACGGAAGACGGAAAATAAATGAATATGAATAAACTTCTATTAGTTTTTTACTCAACATGCTTACCAAGTATATTAAAAATATCCATGGAAAATAATTGTAAAGCCACATTGAAACCAAAAATAATTGCGCGCTTTTAATTACTGTACTACTATAATTGTATGTATGGTAAAACGTGATTAAATCTTCATCAATTTATGTTTGATTTAACATTTCTGGTGACGTCTTATAATGTATTAAAATCAATAATCTAATCAACAATTTGTACTCCTATTCATATTTAATTTTGTTGTATGTTAGAAAAATTAACTTTGAAAAGAAATCAAAATTTGCATACTTCATTTTAAGCGAATTTATTAGGATCGAAATTATTAAAATAAAATCTATGTACATTGTTTTTATCATTTATTTTTAGGATACGTTTTACTGTAACTTCCAATAAGTACTGCTTTTGGATAGTAAATTAAGTTTGGTTTTTTATATATTTTTAATCACTACCACTGTCACTTTCACTCTCGCTATCACTATCGCTATCAGACTTACTAGAAGATTTCACGCTTTTTTTAACATCAGTATAAGCTTTCTTGCATTGATTTTTACATTCTCCTTTTAGGGATTTCTTTTTTCTCTTTTCACACGTATGGACGCTGCATGTCTCCTTGATGGCATATTCACAGGCTTTATTGCATTTCTTTGTCGACTCCTTTTGACATTTCTTTTCGTATTTATCTCTACGCCTTCTGAATCTCAAAACGGCATCCTTTAGTGTCTTATTATATAGAGACATAATATTGTTGAGCTGTAACTTAACAATATATAATATTTTAATTTAGCCCATTAACAATACAATTTCCACTGTGTTTCTTTGGACACTAATTTTCTACCTTTTCAATTACTTAGAATAGTACCTATTGGGCTAACCTATTGCGACTACTATCTATAAGTTCATAATATTCATTTAATTAGACTACGTTGCCTAGCTTTCATTTATTATTATCTTCCTACCTTTTATATTACTATCCATCATTTTTGATTTATATACTAACCTAGTAGGCTGTCTGAAAGAGATCCCTTCATAGGGATGAGACTACGTCTGTAGGTATGTTGTTTGAACATCTTATTGTATTTTCTTAAAGATGATAAAGTATATTTTAATAACTGATTTTGGTTTCTAAAAATAATTTACCTTTTTTATATTTCGCTGTTTCATTTTATTCATAAAGCTCTCTGAAAACAAGAATAATTTTTTTGGCAATTACAATACAGCACAAAAATAATCAGGTGTGACATGAAATAGTCAGACCACTACGGTCAAGCGTGTGCCTATAAGTATATTAAAAAAAAACTTCTTTTATAAACTTACTTTTCTGTAGTTGTCTAAACTCTGGTGGACTGAATTTTTTATTAATTTTAGTTTTATTGTTACTAATACTTTTATTTGCAGTTTCTTCTCTATAGGCGAATTCCTTGTTGCAACCATCTTTAGAGTTTTGTATAAAATCTGATTTGAAATCAGATTTGCATTTGAAGCGCCTTTTACAAATATTTTTGGTAACAATTTTCAATGCCTAAAATATTCAAACCGTTGAGGAATATAATAATGCAAAAAATATAAAACAGTTGGCGAAACTACTTGATTGACCAGTACATCTATGAATTTTTAAATACTTACTTTCTTACATTTCCTTATAGGCATTTGTAAACACGTTTCGCCGTATTCACTTCGTAATACTTCGCTAAGTAAATGAAATTTTGACAAGTTTGTGTTGGATTTTGGTAACTTAGGTTTTACTTTGTAATCATCGTTTTCCTAGAATGAGTAAATAATGTAATTTAAATGAAAAATCCATCAGATGCAGCCATCAAAAATAATTCAAATACTCATCTTACTTTTTTATTGTCTGTAAAAATTAAAACTGTGATTTTTTTGTTATTTCTCTTGGATTTTCGAAATATTTCTTCTTGATCCTTTTGCAAACTTACAGGTTTGTTTATAATTTCATGCCACATTTTGTCTGGAGAAAATTTTTCTGAATAGACTTTTTTTATTCTTCTTGCATTGTTTTTGATCCTTAAAGTGTCTTTAGAATTATCGGCTTTGCCTTTTTTATTCGGAGCAGCATGTTTTATGCTAAACCTTGTCTTTTCACCCAGTATGTTTTCAATGGGTTTCTTCGAGTAACTTTTTATTTTTCTTTCATGTGGCATATTTGTCACTAGATTATCACTACCATCTCTTACCTCATCATCTGTATCACTTATATCTTTTGGTATTTCTATGATTATCTGTTCTACTTCATCAGATTGAATATTTTCCGATGAACTTTGAACATTAAATTGAGCTTTATTTTTACTGGTATTTGTTTTAAATCCTTTCTTTTGCATTTTTTCGTTTAATTCTGTATTATCCAAAATATTTTTATTTAAAACTTTTTTGTACTTGACATCATCACGGTGTGATTTAACTGGTTTTCTATCTGTATTAACTTCCTCTATGTCTTCCTGTGTATCTTCAGGCAAATTCTCGACTGATTCACTGGCATATATCATCACTGTTCCTTTAAATGGACTATTTGTATGTTTTTTATATGATTTATCTTTCTGTTTAAATTTTTGTTTAGTACTTGTCAAAACACTTTTGAAATTCTGACTAGACTTTTCAGATGACAACGGATTACTTTGCAAAAGTTCTTCTGATTGGTGAATTCTTTCAATACGTTCATACTTCTTTAGGAGATCTTGCAATATTTTATTAGCCAATGTAATATTTTTAAGTACATCGGAAAACGCTTGCTCTTTTTGCCGTTTACTAGCTGACAGTACATTACTTATCATGCCCTGTAAAATGTGTAAAGGATTACGTAAAAAATATTATTATTATAATACACGAGTTTACATATTTGTTCGAATATAATTTTACCAGAACATGAAAAAGAACAGTTACTCGGGCGATGCATTGAAAAATATACATTGGAATTTCTGAAGGTAAAATTTAAGCTATAAAATAAACCGATATTCACGCGTGAACGGCTGCTCATGATTTCGTAATATTATAGTTTTGAAATTTACCTAGATTGATAAGCAATTCATCAATTATTACAGTGGTCTAATCGAATCTAAATGACAGGTTTAACTCGTGTTAATCTTATCTTCAAGTTGTATATCACTGACCTTCATTATTGAAGGTCCATAAGTGATATACAACTTGCGCTGCGATGATAGCTGCTTTGGTATCCAAGTCTCATTCCTTGAGAGATCACGAGGAAGCCAGTCATACCTCCATAATTATGGACCAACTGGTCACCCAACCAGAAACCTATACATACAAATAAATAAAATTGAAGTGTCTGTTTGTAATATCAAAAGAACAGCTTTTTACAAACTGCATACGAAAGTAAATACGGTACTTATAACAAGAAACAATTGTTAAAATTTTTGTCTGTCTGTCTGTTTGTTGCCGCTTATTTCGGGAACGGCTGGACCGGTTTTTACGGGACTTTTATTGGTAGATAGCTGATATTATTGGGCGTAATATAAGCTACTTTTTTAACCGACTTTCGAAAAAGGAGGAGAAGGAGTTGTGTTTTTCTATCTAGCTCTGTATCCGATATCTCCGTGGTATCGATATCTCCGTGAATTCTTAACCGATTTACATGAATCTTTTTTTAATCGATACAAAAACTTTGTGAGATGCTCCCATAAAAACTTCGGGTTCCAACTCCTCGATTCTGATGTTGCAGGGGTACTGCCCCCTAAACTGTGACGATTTAGGAACTGTCGATAATGAATTGAAGAAGCGGACGAAGTCGCGGGCGTCCGCTAGTTACAAAATAAAATACAGCAGTTTTATGTTATTACTAGACTTGCAACGAATAGTATGTTCGGCAGTATACCGAATACCGAATATTCGGCGAGGCCCCTGACCGAATAGCCGAATATTAGGCAAAAGTATTCGGCTGGAATTTAGCGCCAAAAACTTGTACAGACGTGATTGTTTCGCGCTCCTTTGTTTTGTTCTAATGTACTCATCGCCCGCGCGCCCGCTGTTGCTCTGCGCGGTATATTGCTAACGCACTGGATGTTTCGACAAGTTCATTTCGTGGATATTGTATTACGTTAAGTACAGTTTATTGTGCTCTCTTAGTTTTGATCTGTTTGTAAGTGTGATAGTGTGAAATTTAACAAATAAACAATTAAATAATTACGAACGTACTTTAATAATAAAAAAATCGATTATGGCCTTTAAAAAAATATTATACTTCGAGGATTATGTAAATGATAATATGAATATATACGTAATCCATCTATTTTAATTTTTCATTTTACCAATTATTTCTCTATGACAAAATATATTATTTAAATATTCGGTATTCGGCCGAATAATATGTAGATATTCGGTATTCGGCCGAATATAATAAAAGCAGCCGAATAGGCCGAATACCGAATAGTAACCGAATATTCGTTGCAAGTCTAGTTATTACTATTTAATATTTACTACTTATTAATATTTTTTCGATAGTAAGATAAAGGAACCCTACCTCGGTCCTTGGTTTATGCGTGTCCTGACCAAACTTGACTAATTCCTATTGTTTCAGTGGATGAAATCCAGGTGGCCTCGTACAAGATGCTGGGTTCCTTGTATACTCTGGGCACCGATGCGACCCTCACTCACGATCGGAAATATCTGAAGACTGAAATCGAACGAAATAAACCTGCTCTGGTAAGATTTGTACGATATATGGCAGATAATGTTCCATGCATAGGTATAATAGTTTATGCTACTTGCGTTGATTACGTTGATTTAGTTTTCGAAAATCTCCTTGGAACTCTGTAATCTTCCGGGATAAAAAATTCAATGAATGTCACTCTCCAGTCCTCAACTATACCCTTACAAAAAATCAGTTCGATCCGTTCCTTACTGTGTAATTGAAGGACAAACGAACAAATCGCAACACTACGTGTAAATAAAGGTCCTATTGGCTCTACTTATACTATACGCAATATAAGATGTATATATTTATTATATTTATACAGGGTTCGTGTCTGGGCGCTTTCAGTTCAACATTCCCCGTCGCATTCTTTGAGCCTCACCTGAACAAGCACAACCAGTTCTCTCTACTGAATCGTATAGCCGACCACTCACTTGAAGCTAAAGGTTAGTATTGTGAAGTGAAAGAAGTCCATACTTGGGTCGCCCAATAGGAAAACCCTCCGTTGGATGACCCAGGTCTCTCTGATTGGACAAAGCGAGCAAAGATCTGCAAGTACTCAATAAACCCAATTGTCATGAGGTAGCGGAGGACAGGCATGAGAGACAGCTTCTAGTGTCAGAGGCCAAGATCCTCTTTGGGTAATTGACCCAGCGTAGTAAGTAAATATTACTACATTTAGGTAATAACTGAAAAAAAAATCAGCCATATGTATACTCACAAACTCGATTCTAAGCAAGAACTCAAAACAGCATCCAATATTTTAAATTGGCAGTTAGTGTATATTATATATACACTAACTGCCAATTTCACCATCGCCGATGGACGTTAAACCAAGGATTTTTGACGTTTTAGCAGATTTTCAACACAAATACTGTCGGAACGTCAAAATTCCGACAATCCCACGGCTGAGCTCTTTTTTATCAGCCTACCTGACTGACAACCAAATATTTCAGTAATCCTTTTCATCAACAGACATAATGGCCAAAATGGAGCAATCGATGCCGACCCTCGAGTCAATATTAAACGAAGTAGACCAGTTCGTAGAGTCTGATAAGACGTACAATGAAGCTCCGCATATCATCGATGTAGTGATGCCGTTGCTTTGTTCCTATCTACCGTTCTGGTGGGCACAGGGGCCTGACAACGTTACGCCTACAGCTGGGTAAGTTACCCATCCCATATAATCTTTCTTTTATATAACAATGTATGATAACATGGGCCTCATAAAAAACTCAGGGTTGCTCAACAAGTAATGGAGAGAGCTAATTGGGGTACCCCTGCAGGGTCAAAGCAGAAATGAAAACATTAGAAAAGAACTTCCAATATGGCTTATCGAGTAATAGTAATATCAGTTATGATACCGGTATCTATACCGGAAAGTGCAGTGATTACAGACCCCCTGAAGAGTCCACGACTCATCGTGGGATACAGATTATTTCTTCAATAGTGTCTTCAAAATTTTCCAAATATGCTTTGTGTTAATCTTCCGATTTCATAGAATTGCTCAATTCAATTCCTTAAAAATAAGAACAGAAAATCAGAATTCCACAAACTTAATAAAACCATCTAAATTACAGGAACCACGTAACAATGGTAACAGCAGAACACATGAACCAACTCTTGAAGAACGTTCTTAAACTTATCAAAAAGAATATTGGCAACGAAAGTGCTCCTTGGATGACCCGCATCGCTACATACACTCAACAAATCATCATCAACAGCTCTGAGGAATTATTGAGGGAATCGTTCTTGCCTCTCGCAGAGAGAGTGAGGAAGAGGACAGATACTATGTTCCACAAGGAAGAGAGTTTAAGAGGTTTCATTAAGGCAAGTTAAACTGCATGCGATACCATATCGAAAGCATTGATTAAATCTTTTTTCGATAAACTCGGAATCAAGGATTCCCTTGTAATGGCTAAGAGAACAATTCAATATTTGCCACAGATAAGCTAGTGGACTGTCTTATAATTTAAAAATCATAAAAATTATTAAGACCTACCTTTAATTTTGAATCGGTATAAGTGCTGATACAACTGAGATTTATTATTAATGACATTTTATCATTATAGTCATCAACAGACGATACATCGCAAGTGGAATCGCAGATACAAGAGGATTGGCAGCTACTTGTTCGCGATATTTACTCCTTCTACCCACTTCTCATCAAATATGTTGATCTGCAGAGGAATCATTGGCTTCGAAATAATGTGCCAGGTACACTTCTTTATCTTCCCTTTTTTTGTCTAGATCAGTTAGGATCTGCTAAATTAAAAAAATACAAAATTATGTATCTATTTCATGAGAACCAACCTATGGTTCTTACGATAAGTTGAAACTCCACCACTTGTTTGGCAGGCAGATTTTTCTGAAAAGGCCCGGCAAAAATATAGCAGTTTCTCTTTTAAAAAGGTTACAACATACAGCATAGCTTTTGTACTAAAATGAATGGTTGAATTAAATGCAAGTTTAACGAACTGTCTTTAATTGGTTTTTCTTTAAATTTTCAGAGGCAGAAGAATTATACAACCACGTGGCAGAAATATTCAACATCTGGTCAAAAAGTCAGTACTTCCTTAAGGAAGAGCAAAACTTCATATCAGCTAACGAAATTGATAATATGGTAAGTGAAATTCACTTCTAGTCTCTTTAGTTAAGAGACTCCATTAATTACTGCGTTGTTTAAATGCTTTAAAATTAATCCAAGAAAATATGGGTGATAGAGAGGCTTCGGATAAAAATTTCCATTCCATTTAATTTATCGTCGAGATGGTTAATAGTTTAAACATGTATTTCATATTGGGGTAGACCATTATGGAATAGAATATGTGTGGAAAATGGGAATACGCCTTAAATTCCGCTTTCTTTTGTCACGTCTAGGTGTTGATTATGCCTACTGCAACTCGAAGAGTTACCACCGTAGTTGACGGGACACCACAAGGTGGAGGAAAGGTAAGATGTCCGTTTCACTGTCACATTTTTGTCACGCAAAATTTCCAATACGTTCTGAATTTAAAGTTAACAAACGATAATTGCGTTGCCGTGAATCTATCATTTTAATATGGATGGATCTTACTAGAATATTTAACTTCGGTATCAGGAGATCTATAGATCCCTCGATTAAAAACGAGATGATTTATGAATGTTAGAACATTGCGTATCTCGTTTTAACTCTGTATCAAGTCCGACCTAAGTCAAAGCATGGTCTATAGATCTCAGCCTTAGGCTTGTGGACTCAGAATCGTACTAAAAATTTTACTAGCACCAAAAAATTTAAACTGTACCTATTTACAAGAATCTCATTCGGAACGTATAAATTACTGTTTTCTCAATTTTTCTCTTCGTTTGTATGTTTGTATAATATTTTTCTTCTAATATCTGTCCTTGTTTCTAATCTTATTTTTTTATAATAGTGTACCGAATTCTGTTGTACACATTTTCTGAATTAAACTAAAATTGTACTAAAATTGATACTGTGGCTAATTTTACTGTACATGAATCAATCAATCCCTTCAAATTATTTGAAACACCCTTGCTACCTTTATGTCTAACGGAACCCTGCGATCCTGTACCTTCACGTAAGTTAAAACCTGGCATAAAAAAATTACTTAGTACTTAGATTTTAGCTTCTTCGTATTAGAATTTTAAGTGTGGAAGTTTATTACTCAAAAGTCTTAAACGTATATCTAAATTGTTAGCAATATTTAGAAATGTAATTTTATTGCAAAATTATTTTTCTTCAATTTCACAAGCTAATTTCTTTTATCACATTTTTATTTTCTTCTCTATCATCTGCCTCTAAAACTGCTCCGATTGATATGTGGTTGTATATCATATAGTAGCTAACTTAGAAATGAAAATCCTTGATAAAATAAAAGTGTAAAAATTGATAATACTTATTTTGCCCAAGAGGTAATTAAAAAAATAAAACACATTAAAATACCTAATATATGATATAGATATTTACCTAATATCTAGGCTTTAACCGTCCTAAAAAGTAAACAAGTAGTTTTTCGTAGAACGGCGTAAGCGACTCGCTACGCACATCGCATAAACATTCTTACCGACTTCACAATAAACCGTTGCTGCGATTAAAAACATTTTTTTTTAATTATTTGAAAATTGATTCGTTGACCTTTTTAGACAGTTAACGAAAAATAGTATATTATATGGTTATCATGATAATTCAAATATTACAGAAAAAAAAGAAGCACCGTGATAAGAAACGTGACAAAGACAAAGAGGTGCAAGCGTCTCTGATGGTTGCCTGTCTGAAAAGGCTATTGCCTGTGGGACTCAATCTCTTCGCAGGCAGAGAGCAGGAGTTAGTGCAGCACTGTAAAGATCGCTTCTTGAAGGTGAGAACATCAAGAAAACATTATTAGAGAGAGTAGCAAACGCCGAATTTCTTGCTGATTCTTCTTGGTTGGAACGGCATTCAGAACCAGTGGCACATTCACTCGATGAGGGCACTTTGTATAAGTTTATTTGAATTAAAAATATATTTCATTCTAATAGAATACATACAAACTGATATCTGATGGAATGTAAATTATAATTTGTACTCTTTTTTTTAAGATACCCAGATTTTGTCAGGAAACATAGAGCTCAGAAGAGCATTATAAAATGTGGATAAAAACAGAAAGCGCTTACGATTTTGTAAACATTTAAATTTTCTCAAAAACTAAATAAAGTTATCAATATTTTTACAGAAAATGTCCGAACAAGACGTAGCAGAATTTGCTAAAACCCAACTAACGTTGCCAGATAAAATAGATCCAGCAGACGAAATGTCTTGGCAACATTATCTCTACAGCAAGTTAGGATCAAAAAGTAAAACAACAATCGCTGTTGAGACCTCAGAGAACAAGGCCAAGATCATAGATGACACGGTGGAAAGGATTGTGGCGATGAGCAAAGTGCTTTTTGGATTGCATATGGTAAAAATGGATATTTTTTATAGACTAGAACAATATAATGTAAGAAACCATATCTGTGGGTAGTTAAAATCTGCTTAAAATTTCTGTGTAGGTAGTGTGACTGAGGACGTGTATAATATATTTTTTACATATAGAAAAAAGAAATATCTCTTTCATGTTAGTTCAACTGCGATTTTATTTAATTTGAATTGGCGATCACATTTCGATTTACTTTTGTAAAATCTAGATCGACCATCCACAACAAATGAGTAAGAACGTGTACCGTTCGGTGGTATCTATTCAACGAAAGCGCGCCGTCATCGCCTGCTTCAGGCAGACCTCGCTACATTCATTGCCAAGGTTCTTTGAATGCTGTGTGTCTGAGTTGTTTGATTTTTTTGTGATCTTTGTTGTTATCTAAATTATTGACAATGTTTTTCTCATTATCAACCTTGATTTTTTCTTCTTTGATTTTCACCAGAGTCTTTCCTTCAATTTCTTTTCCCTTTGCTTTCCATGTTTCCTCTTTAACAACAGCTCTAACGATTGAGTTTAATTTCTAATAGATTTTTTAAAATTTAGTATATATCTAACACTTGTATTCAAAGTTATCTTAATAATTACCTTTCATGCCTCTTAACTCCAAACACGATATTGAAATTGACGTATCTATTTTTCACCTTCCTTCTCCTTTAGGTTTTATGAAAAAGGCAAAATATGACTTTCTCCTTTAGGTTTTATGAAAAAGGCAAAATATGACTTTTTTCCAGTCTAATGTATGCATATTAGGAACCTAAATCTACTAAAATGTGTTTTCACATGATTTTTACAAAATATTTTATTTTCCGAGAAGCCTTGAGAGGAAGTAATCCTTAATCTTCCAATGGTTTATTGACCATCATAATCATCGAAGCCACAGCTCTCTATGGACTGTGGCTTGTTCCAGTCAATTTCAATCCATTTCTGACTAACATCTGCACATATCGGAAACTTCTCCATTCAAAACGTAAATTACGCTGCTGTAAAGGTTTGATCTAATTGTAAGATTTATGCATGCTGCTTTGGATTAACAAGGCAACAAAGCCGAAACAGCGATCAGATAACTGGAAGAGAGTTCTATGCGCAGCACGCAAGAGAGCAGCGATGGCTTGCTTGAGATCTACGCACCTTTATAAAATCAGCCGGTAAGATATCTAGAGTAGATAGAAATGCAGAGCAAACGAAGAAAGATACAGATAAGGAATAAGAATAGAGGTCAGAATAATGAACTCGATTAGGATTACCTTCCTTCCTACAAAACTGATAGAATTGTACACCATTGTAAGAATTTATTAGAACCAACGTTTATTTTCTGTATTTAATTTACATTGCTCTTACCTGAGATTGATTTTGCAGACATCGAGCCTGTAATATCTTCGCGCGAACCTATTACGAATTGTGGTTGGAAGAAGAAAATATTGGTCAAGAAGTCATGATTGAAGATCTCACGGTAATATAATTTTTCTTGTATTTTTTATAAAATTAACTCAGATCCTCCTTTTGAAATTTGATTTTTCATTCTTAATGGCAAAGCAATTTATATGATAGTCCAGCTAATTTTTATCCTTTTCAGCAATCCTTTGAAGATGCAGAGTTAAAGAAAAGTGATTTGGTGGAAGAAGACGGTAAACCCGATCCTCTGACACAGCTCGTCACCACATTCTGTCGTGGTGCTATGACTGAACGATCTGGTGCATTACAGGTAACTTGGACTTTTCCTGGAATTACTCCTTCTTATTACTTACTACCTATAATTTTTTTTTATAAATTGGGTTCATTCTTACAAGTTGTACTACTAGTAAGTTTAAAAAAATAATGGTCAACCACCAGTATCTGTACTTTAATTTGAATAAACTACATCCGATCACAGAAAAATAAGGGGATTCAGCACTTCATACTTCAACTATTATTCAAATGCATCATTGTTCCTTGACACTTAAATAACTGCTTCACGTCAATGTTCGATGACAGACTAGTTAGCGAAATGATCTGCACTCACTGTGTGCTATCATATTTAGTGGTTACACAAATCAGACTAACATGCGATATCTAACATCTCTCTGAGAAATATGATTTTACTAAGGTTAGATCAATAAACTATCTGGGAGAACTTACAAAATGCAATTGGTTTTTTCTGTGATTTATCAAACTTGATAATTCGAAAGCACTTTTTATAACTAACTTATTTTACAGGAAGACCCACTGTATATGTCATATGCGCATATAATAGCGAAGTCGTGTGGTGAAGAAGAAGAAGAGGGTGGGGAAGAAGAAGAAGGTGGTGGAGAACCAGAAGGCGGTGGGGATGATGAAGGCCGCGCTAGTATACATGTAAGAATATTTATAGTGTCTTGAATATTGTCCTTAAATAAATCATTTATTGCCATTAAACAGATTGTACAGGTAGGTTAGTAGTCAAGTTAAAAAGTTAGGTTCAAAAGATATTTTAAATAAATCTTTAAATATGATGTGCTAAAGTACCCGCTAATACAAAATTACTTGTCGATGTCGTATAACAAAGTCAAAACACTTTTATTTTTACATGCAGAAAACTATGGATACATATATGGTATGTATGGAACGAAAATCTTAATACCGTTTATATATATGTAGCTAAGAAGTATTTCAATTATAATGATGATATCTCATTTAGAATACTTAAAAATCCTTACTCCATCTGGAAAATATCCTCGCTGAGATTGGGCTATCAGGAACACTGAGACTTTTGTCACAACAGCATTCAAAGAAGAATATCCTACTCTTCAGTAGAAATTATTTTAATTTTGTGCATCCATTGGTGAAATGTAAATTGACAGTATCTTAAATATTATGTACAAGAATCTTAGTGAACGTGAAAAAAAGTTTTTTTTCAAATTCTCTATCTGCCATTTCTATGTAAAACGAATAAAAAGCAATGCCTTAACTACAGGAACAAGAAATGGAGAAACAGAAGCTGCTGTTCCATCAGAAGCGACTAGCAAACCGGGGTGTGGCAGAAATGGTGTTACTCCACATATCTGCTTCCAAAGGCCTGCCGAGTGACATGGTGATGGGGACGTTACAACTCGGCATCTCCATTTTGAGGGGAGGCAATATTGACATACAGATGGTAAGATGAAGTGCCTATTGTGACCTATACCCTTTTGATTTAGTGGGGTTGTGTTTTTAAAAAGTGCGCTTTGTTATTCCAGAATAAACAGTAGCCTACGTCTCCTCCAGACTTGTTATTTATTCGTAGTCTCCAGGTTCTTAACTATTATTGTACCCATGCAAGAAATCACGATGCTTTGCTCCGTCGATTAAAGAATTAATCAAGAAACAGACACTTTTTCACATTTATATTGGGATTCTATTCTGGATACTGAGGAGTTTGTCAAAACTTCGAATTGTATAAGTTACGATGACAGGGTACCTCCAAAATCACAATATAAATATTTTGTTTGCATAAAGAGTTTGTTTTCTTGTTTCTGAGCTCATGATGAGCATTAGAAACAAAATCTTCCAACTAATTGAGGTGTCATTTATGATGGTGAAGATTTCAACCTTAATATTCTTTTAGCACAATTAATAGGTATTGTAATTTTGCAGCATAGTACAGCATTGCTTCTGCAGTTATTTATTTTATTTTAATCTACCATTCTCTTCGACAGGGAATGCTTAATCATCTAAAAGACAAAAAGGATGTGGGTTTCTTCACATCTATTGCCGGTTTAATGAACTCTTGCTCTGTACTCGACTTAGACGCCTTCGAAAGAAATACCAAAGCTGAAGGTTTGTATTCTTTAATGTTGTATATATTCATTTTAATATTGTTATCCTCTATTCTAAAATGACTGTCTTTTAATCCATGGATTTTAAATATATCAGTGTCGTAATACAAATACTCCGGTACAAAGACTACTCCTGGGTTGGCTGTTGTGACCAAATATACTACATCAATTTTTATTTTAATAATATTTTCTTTATTATTTTCATATGTAAGACATAAAATATGTGTGTCTGTAAGTGTGCACAGTACAATTACTTCATAAAGAGTAGCGCAGGGTGGACTTCTGTTTCCGATTCTTTTAAAGACCTATATGAATGACATCCTTAATTCTTGTTGTTTTTTAACTTTCGGAGTATTATATTTTACTGCCATTATTCATAGGATTTTAATCTGTATACATTTTTTTTTCATTGCCCTTTGACAATACTTTAATTTGTTCAGGTCTTGATACCTCAAAGACTACGCTTGAAAACCGTAAGTAAGGCAAGGCAGGATATTGGCTATCCGCATATTAATATCGATGTTATACTCGATGTTGCTATAGTTTTGTCTTTTGCATATTACTTTGAAATGGATGGATTCCCTGAAAATTTGTAGGAAGACTCAAAATTACACATTACTTAAATGTAACTGGTATATCTTATGTATTATATTTCTATCTAAAATAAGGTTCCTGTTCCTTTACTTTTGATTATAAATACTCGTTTTTTCGTTGTTCTGAATAATTACCAACTAACTGAATATTTTCAGGATTTATCACTCGCCTTGCCTTACCTATTATGAACACCGTAAACTTTTTAACCTTAATTTTTTAACTTTGAACACTATTGATTAGTTCCTTTACAATTTATATTATGGTGTAATTTACAGTAAATGAGATTAGTATTCATAAGTACAATGCTTATATATTTCGTAATCTCTACAAATTTTATAATACAGGGAAAACTGAAAATTATGCTGTCTAATTATTGTCACTTATGAACGCATTGTGATATTCGTGCAGTTTAACATTTATGTATATGCCAAAGGTATATGTTTCACACAATGCAAGCTTATAAGCAAAGCGAGCTTAGCTGTCTAATTTCTAATAGTAATCTCAGACAGAAATAATGCTCTATGTGTATTACCTACTTACGTAGCGCGCCTTTACTAACATGTACATGTTAGTTTGCCTGTCCACTGGAGCGGATTGGAGAGAAACGTGTCAGCAGACCAATCAGGTTATTGATAGATGACCAGCAGATACGTTGATGTCAAGCTGCTAGTACATGTAGTTCTAGGAGTACAATTCGTATCGACAAAATAGCCCGATAGGACGAGCGTCGTTTATTTTGACACCATTGGCTCTAAATTATCAAGATTTCTGCATACAAAAAATTGCTCGTCCTTGGCATCCCAAGATGCTGGAGTGGCGACCCCGCACCGGAAAGCGCAGCGTTGGTACTTGGTAGAACTCTCACTAGGTGGACTAAAGACATCAGATAGGTAGCAGGGAACCGCTGAATACAGGCGGCGTGAGACCGAGACATGTGGAAGTCCATACAAGAGATCTTTGTTCAGCAGTGGCTGTTTATCGGTTGATGAAGAAGAAGAAGACTCGCTGAGCTAGAAGTTTGACGACACATAAATAAAAGATCGTCGAAAATATTCTTTAGTATACGCTTCATGTAAAGATACTTAATATATTATTATTGCTCTTTTTACAGGTCTTGGAGTAGGCTTGGAAGGAGCGGCCGGTGAGAAAAATATGCACGATGCCGAGTTTACATGCGCTCTGTTCCGATTCATACAACTGACTTGTGAAGGCCACAACTTAGGTAAATTAAGATATCACACTCTCTCTATCTCTCTTCTTTCTCTCTATCTATTTCTTCTTTTTTTCTCTTATCCCTCTCTCTCTCTTTCTCCTCTCTTTCTTTTTCCAGTCCTCTCTTTGAGACCCATAAATGAGAATCACAATCACCATCAGGGCAAGTATATGGGTATAAATTAATAGAGTGTAGAGTGGTAGTACTGGTTAAGACTGCTGTCTTCTATACTGGGGCTTGCGGCTCACATTCCAGACTCTGACTTTATGAAGTTATGTAGCAATAAAATATCACATGCAAGAAAATATCGTGACGAAACCTGTACGCCTGAGAGTTCTTCAAATGTTCTCAACGGTGTTTGCAGTCAATTTGCACTGGACCAAACGTGGTGGTCTATAACCCTTCTATTATCAGGAGACCAACACTCAATAGTGAAACGTTGATAAATCGATGATATTGTCGAAGTGTCTAATATAACATTTTTCTTCCAGAATGGCAAAACTACCTCCGTACTCAAGCTGGTAACACAACGACAGTGAACGTGGTCATCTGCACTGTCGATTACTTGCTGAGGCTGCAAGAGTCCATCATGGACTTCTACTGGCATTACTCGAGCAAGGTAAATATCCTAAACGCTGTGTGTTTGTTCGTTGATTCGTCCTCCAATAACATAGCATGGAAGCAATGGATCGACATAATTTTTTAAATGGGTGTAGTTACGAATCTGGAGAGTGACATAGGTTATCTTGTATCACGGAAAAACAAAGAAAAACCACCGGAAGAAACCGGTTTTCCGGTTCTCACCGGAAAACCTACTCTATGCGGACTTGGTGGCGGGCAGAAGCTAGTACAGCATTATGACTATCTCGTTGGTCTAGTAACTAGCTTATTTGATTAGAGATTCTGAAGTCCAAAAAGTGATTATTCTGATCTTTGATGATCCCGAACCAGATTTAGAATCAACTTAAAGGCAAATAATTTTCTTTTTCTAGGAATTAATCGATCCAGCGGGTAAAGCGAACTTCTTCAAAGCCATTGGAGTCGCATCGCAAGTGTTCAACACTCTCACTGAAGTCATTCAGGGTCCGTGTACGCAGAATCAACAGGCTTTGGCTCACTCCAGGTACACCTTTTATTATAACCTCCTTATATTATAAACTTTTTCTTGCTCTAGATTCCCGGTATTAACCAGATTCTGAGGAGACACCAATGCCTAGCAGTGAGCGTCTGTTGATTGATAAAGAAGAAAAAGATTTCCATAGAAACTTATGTGTTTTTCGGTATCCGACGGTCTTCAGGACGCTATGTCAAATTTCTTATTTTAGATCACTATACAAATATACTTTCCGCATACACCTAAATAATATTATGTTCGCCTTATTAAGTTTCCTGTTTATCATTTCGATAACTGAAAGAAAAAGTGTAACTCAAAAACGCGTTTGCAATGGCTTTCATAATGTCTTCCAGTATATCCATGAATGAAAAACTATAATATATTAAATTACCGCTTATTCTAGAACTCCTCAAAAATTCTGGATGTTGCGGATTTAACCATTAATTTTATTATTCTGTACTTTTCTTTTCCTCTTTTTGTGGTGTACAGTTAAAGAATGTTCTGTCTACCTGTCTGTTACAGATTGTGGGATGCAGTGGGCGGTTTTCTGTTCCTCTTCTCTCACATGCAGGACAAATTATCCAAACACTCGTCGCAAGTTGACTTGCTGAAGGAACTCCTCAACCTGCAGAAGGACATGATCACTATGATGTTGTCTATGCTTGAAGGAAACGTTGTTAACGGTAAACTATTACTTTGTACTACGAGTAAACAAACCTAGGTGCCAGACAGACCAGACAGCCTGATGCAGTGGTGAGCGCTGTGAGCTTATAACTGGGTCTCGCGTTCGATTCCCGGCGGAAGCAATTTGGGAATTTATAATTTCTGAATTGTCTCTGGTCTGGTGGGAGGCTTAGTTACCACCAAAGACTTGCCGCCATGCGATTTAGCGTTCCAGCGTGATGGCGTGTAAAAACAGATTAAGAGTACACTGCCATACCCCTTCCAAAATAGCCGGCTAGGTCTAATAGTTATTTGTGCGTGCCTGAGATTCTTCCTTCACCTGAATAATTCTTTGTTGTTGCAGGTACAATCGGTAAACAGATGGTAGACACGCTAGTCGAGTCGGCATCGAACGTAGAGCTCATCCTCAAATACTTCGACATGTTCCTCAAGTTGAAAGACCTCACGTCGAGCGCCAGCTTCAAGGAAATTGACGCAAACAGCGACGGCTGGGTGCTGCCCAAGGACTTCAAGGAGAAGATGGAACAGCAGAAGAGTTACACGCCGTAAGATTGTTTTATTATAACTTTTTGACTTCTTGCCAAACACGCGCCATCATCATCAACAGCAGTAACTCTTCAATGGCTCACTACTGAGCGCAGGTCTTCTATCAGAGAAGGATTCTGATCAGGAAGGACTGAATCCGGCCACGGTGACCAAACTCCACAGAAATTTTCTCCACAGAGACACCATGGGCATTTACCCGTAATCCCACTGGGTCGACACAAACCAATTGTGTGCAAACACCAGTAGGTCCACTCTCTATTTCCTCACTGTCATAGCCCGATGGGTCCATACCGAACACGAATTTCCCTCCCGGTAGAATCCGGCCACAGTGGCCAAACTTTACAGAGAGTAGTCATCTGCACGTGAGATATTATAGTGCACAAACACAGGTGCACTCTCTATTCTCTCAAATTTGTAATATTTCAGAGAGGAGATAGAGTTCCTGCTGGCGTGCTGCGAAACGAACCATGACGGCAAACTGGACTACTTGGGCTTCTGCGACCGATTCCACGAGCCGGCCAAGGAAATCGGCTTCAACCTCGCTGTCTTACTCACCAATCTGTCCGAACACATGCCTAATGAACCCAGGTAAGGTTTTTCCCCATTCATCTCATCTCATCGCCCACTTAGGCAAGGGTCTCCCTTCGTAGACCAGGGATCTCAAAACTAATTCGTCTTTCAAGCTCTACTAAACCGGCCACGGTAGTGGACTGAATCTGTTTATATTCTGGTAGGTATCCCGGTAATTTTCTATACATTTTATTTTAGAAATTGGTTTTCTAACAAGTTGTACCGAAAACAGAAAAAAATTCAATTTAGACAATGCAACTGTGCAAATTGTGCGAGAGGAAACCTTAAAAAATTCCCTGAGAATCTTCAATCAATTCTTTCCACTTATACTTAACCACTAGACTATCATCGCTCTCACTCCAATAAATTTATTTTGTCTGGTGGGGGGCTTTGGCTGTGGCTAGTTACCACCCTACCGTCAAAGACGTGCCGATAAGCGATTTAGCTTTCCTGCACGATGACGTGTAGAAACCGATTAGGGTTATGAGTACACTGCCATACCCTTTTCAAGTTAGTCCACTACCATCTTAGGCTGCATCGTCACCTCAGGTGAGATTGCAGTCAAGGACAATCTTGTCATCGAATAAAAGAAAAAAGTTTTTACTTCCTATGTTCGGCAGTGTATTTCTATAATTTCCTGCTGTGTCCAGGCTCGCTCGGTTCCTGGAGACGGCTGGGTCGGTGCTGAACTACTTCGAGCCGTTCCTGGGCCGCATCGAGATCATGGGCGGCTCCAAGAGGATAGAGCGCGTCTACTTCGAGATCAAGGAGTCCAATATCGAGCAGTGGGAGAAACCGCAGATTAAGGTATATCTTATCTCCAATAATATTGATAATGCGAAGTGTTTGTAATCGGTTTTTCCTTTAATTCAGCAACTGAGCATCAAATTAATTTTTTGCAGTGTTGAGGATTTCGAGAGTGACATGGCTACCTTTTAAATCCCGGAAAATACCTAACTCCACACAATTGCGAACAAAAGCTTACTCCTTTTTCGCTATTCGGTATTTCGTCATACGAAGTCGAAATTATTATACAGTCAGTGGTACTTTGTATAATAATTATGTTCTCTTGACCGAATCTCGGCCACGGCTGCAAATTTCAACGAAGCCTAGCAAACTACTACTTTATTTGTATATAGTATCTAAGTAGTGTAAGTAATGTCTTCTGAAATCGATGGAAAACTGTTCTTTGACTAATCAAAAGGGTTTGAAAAAGCGACTAAATATTTTTCTTTGGGATATAATAAGTCGACCAACAAAATTTATTTTTTGGCATCAAAACCTAGCTTCTAATTTAATAACTCAGCAACGGGAAAATGATGAAGCTTCTAATATACTAACTCGGCTTCTTCACAATGGCCACAAAATATTTCAAAGAAAGCATCAAATAAAGAGCCACTATTCTTATTATTGTCCACTGCCACTGCACGATTTGGTGCGAGTGAGATGGATACGACTGGCCATTTGCACGATCTCGTTGGTGCGAGTGAGACGGATGCGACTGGCAATTTGCACGATCTCGTTGGTTATGGCTATTTGCACCAATCAGAGAGCGCCACTCAAAACATGCATTTGTTTTTTTTGTTGTTCTGTTGTTAGTGTGTTAATATTGCAATTATTTTTGTATAATTTTTTCTTTAAACTAAAGTTAGGTTAGGTTAGGGTTATACATGAAAATTCAGGTGCCCGGCCGAAGGCCGGGCACTTAGGTTCTGTTGGGATCGTAAACCTACCTAAAACTAAAAAAAAAAAGTTGAAAAAAAATTTGATTTTTTTTTTCAAAAATGTTATAATGTTATGTGTAGGTATTTATCTTGAGTTAAATTTAAAAACAATCATTTTTTTAATTTCATTTTATCAAAAAAAAAAACGTTTTTTTATTTAGTTAGAAACATTTTTTTATTTCATTTTTCTCACAAAAAAAAAATTAAAAATGTGGTTGAAGATTTGGTGTATTATTTGATGCTAATATTTAAGTATTTTAGGAGTTCACGGTTTGAAGCTAAGTTATAAATATAGATGCTAAAATTATATTTTTTAGAGGCTCACTAGTTGAAGCTGACTTAGTAATTTAGAAGCCAATAATGGTATTAAATAGAAGCTCGTTTAATTACATGCCTTTTTCTTTTATTTCAAGAAAGAATGTTATCCAAACTGAACTCGAATAATATACTCTTCTCCTCTCTAAATAACTAAATTGAAAACCTGTATTAGAAGTGGGTACGACAATAGTGCAACAAGTGGGAATTGAACCGTCCGCGGAAACCTTTCAGGTTTCAATCCACACCCTCAACCGTTCGGCTATCAAGGATTTTGTATACTAACAAGAAAATATATTTTTACAGGAATCCAAACGCGCGTTCTTCTACAGCATAGTGACAGAAGGAGGTGATAAGGAGAAGTTAGAAGCGTTTGTCAACTTCTGCGAGGACGCCATCTTTGAAATGACTCACGCGTCAGGTCTAATGGCCGCATCGGAGGAAGCCGCCGGGGGTCCGAAGAATAGAGAGGCGTATCATGTCTATATGGGTGACGATGAAGAAGAAAGGTAACTATTTTTTTTTTCTTAATTAAGGAATGATCACTGACTCCTATAATCTATGTTTGACATTGGACTGGCTGCCGTAATTTCTTTTTGGGAGCTACTGTATTGACGCCATTTTGGCGCATGCACTTGCCTAGAAAACGCTTTTTCACTTTTGATTTGAAGGTACTCAAGTTGTAGTTAGTCGAAAATATGGAAAGCGGAAAGGCTTCCCGAATTTTAGGAAGCAAAGCGCTTAGTGCGTGACCACGGGATGTCTACCAAGTAGCGGTGCAGATTTATTCGATGCCTTGCATTTCGGTAAAAATAAATAAATAATGTAATTGACTTTAGATGTGATTGTAATTTTGGGAATAAGTGGCTATTTATTTTTTTATTTTTGTATTTCGGTGGTAGATTCCAATCCATTTTTTCTTTTCCAGAGCCGGCAAGGATCCATTCCGCCGCGGTTTCCAGTCAGTCAAGGACGGCATCTCCACGGCATTTTCGTCTCTATCCCCCTCCAACATAAAGCAGAGAATCGCTGATCTGCAGCAGATGCCACCCGCGGAACTGTTCATCGGCTTCTTCAAAATGTTCTTCTATCTCTTCTACTATTTAGGCTACGGTGCTGTTGTTGTTATCAGGTGAGTGGCACAGGTGTATAGTATAAGAGACTGTTGTAAAATACTAATGTGATCAAAAACTTTGTTTGTTTATTTGTGTTAGTTAAGGAATCACTTAGTGCTCACATTGTGATATGTCTAGAAAAAGAGAAAACTAGATTCACTTCCTTCTGAGATAATCTCACCTGATGGTAAGTGACGATGCAGTCTAAGATGTCAGCGGGCTAGCTTGGAAGGGGGTACGGCAGTTTTAATTAAACCCATACCCCTAATCGGTTTTTTCACGTCATCATGCCGGTACGCTAAAGAGGGAGGGTGGTAACTTGACAGTGGGGTGATAACTTGACAGTGGGGTGGTAACTTTACAGTAGAATGGTAACTTGACGTAAGGGTGGTAACGGCTAAAGCCTTCGACCAGACGAAAATTAAAAAAAAAAGTTCTAAATGATCTTATTGTCTCATTTCACGCAACTTTACGATGCACAGTCATTGGTAAATTGCATCAATAATTGTATTATCTGAATGTGGTTTTATCATACACACTATCCTACCTTTTTATTTCTTCTCAGCTTTACCTATCACCATTTCACCTTTTTCGCCTAATTTATTTCAGAAGTGCCCGCGTTTTGTATATGTTTGCACAGTATTAGTAAAATACTTCAGTATTTTCGCTTAAGATTTTGTGTGTCTCCCTTTAGAGGCTGGGATAGACAAAGTTTGTAAAATCAATGCAGTTTAGATTTAAGTATTAATTTCTGTCTACCCTATCTTTTAATTGTCTTACCGTTTAAACAAATATCTTATTTACGCATCGAACCATAACGCAAGAAGCGCAAAAGTCGACGATAAGCCATCTTTATTAAGCCTTTAAAGGCCGACAACGCAACATCGTCGCGTTACGACGAGCTTCCAGAAAATTATTAAAAAAGACGCGTGGCACTCGGGGACTGCCGCGGTAAAGCTATTGCATAGCATTTTTTATCAACGCCATCTAGCGGTGAGAGGAGTCCCGTGTCACGTTATTTTCGTTACGGAATTTCTGGATTCGGTCTCCACGCTCAAGGCCCGCGATAGAAGCTATGCAATAGCTTAAAAATGACAAACTGTTCTGTGAAAGGGTGTCATAATTCATCACAATAACCATCAAAAACGTAATAATCAGTACATAAAATTTACATGGTAGGTACTCGCACATTCATTGGTTGTTTTGAGCCTACATTTTAATCGAAACTTTGTTAGAAACTTCTGTTCTGAGCGTTACAGTTCGATGTATTCACGCTTATTTTACTTGCGTACTCTTCCATAAACAATATTCCTTACTACCGTAAGCGAATGTGCTACGTTTATGGTTTTTTCTTTAAGTAAGTATCTACTTATTATGAAGTATTTTTCTATTATAAAATGTTTTCTTTTGTAATTATTTCATTTAATAACCTCAAATCCTTCATTTTTAAGGTATTGTAGATCGTGTCCATAGCAAATGTGTTTAGATTGTGAACGTAAGACGTGTACCTACCTATGGTATTTCCTCTACCTAGTTATAGATGTTAGATCTACTAATATTGTTGTCCTTCAACAGAGAAAGTATTAATTAGGTATAGTCTTTGCAATTCATGAGGGCGCGTGAGCTTTACTTGTGGTTACGTCGTGTACATGCACATTGCTTAAGTGTGCGTGCCTGTCAGGGGCCTAGGTAGGAGAGGTCAGGCGCGAGCAAGCTCTCACTCACACTTATACAGATACGACACACACACAACCAAGAGCCACGTGCCCTCGTGAATTGCAAGAACATACACTTAGTAATAGGTATGATAACAGTAACCAAGAATCAACGAAATTATATTATATTTTTCTCATGAAATAGGATTCATGGATTATAAAAAAGGATTTCTTTTTCTATTTTGAGCGAGATTGATGTTTATTTTGATAAAATAAAACTATAAAATACAGCAATCGGCCATATTGGATTGAACATCAAATCAGAGCGATACGTCACATCTATCTTGAAACTTTGACAGACTGCTATGAAAAAAACATAGAAGTGACGTCACGAACGGCGCCATGACACTGTCGAGCGTTTTTGCATGAATTTTAAAACTTCGGGCCAAAGTCCGGACGTTTTAAAACTTCCGGACTAGTACCATAGTATTGGAGGTCCATGCAAGAGACATACGTCCAGCAGTGGACATCTCTAAGTTGATAATGATGATGGTGAGAGTGCGGTCTATAGATTTAAGCCTGAGAGTGTGAAAATAGAGAGAGTGCAACTGTGTTTGCGCACCCACTTGTGCACTATAATATCTCCCGTGCCGATGGCTAATCTCTGTGGAGATTAGCTGCCGTGGCCGGATTCGGTTGGCAGGACAAAACTAATATAGATTGTAAGTTGTTTTGTATTACTAACAAAATAGGCCCTGTGATTGCCTCAATAAAGAATTTATTTATTTATTTACTAGCTGTTGCGCGCGACTTCGTCCGCGTAAATTTCTGTTATTATGATCGTCATTAAGAAGTTTTTAAAAGAATATATTTTATAATTTTCCCCGTTTTTGCAACATTTTTCACTGATGCTTCGCTCCTATTGGTCGGAGCGTGATGTTATATAGCCTAAAGCCTTCCTCGATAAATGGACTATCCAACACAAAAATAATTTTTCAATTCGAACCAGTAGTTCCGGAGATTAGCGCGTTCAAACAAACAAACTCTTCAGATAATATATATTTGTATAGATTTATTACAGTTTCAAGCCACTTTCTTGTTATAATTAGGTACATCTTCGGAGTACTCCTGGGGCTGATGCGCGGACCGATAACGGACGAGCCCCCGCCGGAGCCGACCGAAGAGGAGAAAATCGGTCAGTTGAAGCTCTCGCTCCTCCTCTCCCACAGAAACCTCCCGCAAAGTAAGGACACCCTGTATTACGTGTACCCGCTGCGCTTCAGCTGTGCGTTCACTCGCTGTGTCCTACGATAACTGGATCTAAGTCTTATCTAATCTAAATGTAATCTAATCTAATCTAAATCTAAATAATATATCAAAGCTCAAACCACTGGACGAATCGGGCTGAAAGCCATACAGATAGCTATTAAAACGTATCTAAGCATCCGCTAAGAAAGAATCGTCGAGAATTAAACCCCTAAGAGGGTAAAATGGGGTTTTGAAAAATCTAATTTAACGTAAGCGAAGCCGCGGATAATATATAAAAAAAAAGAAAGGATAGGTGACTGATCTATCAACGCAAAGCTCCAACTACTGGTCGGATCGGGTTGAAATTATTGGCACACAGACCTAGGACCTAGGCATCCGCTAAGAAACGTTTTTTGGAAATTCAACCCCTAAGGGGGTAAAATATGGGTTTGAAAAGTCTAACTTAAAGTGAGGGTGCCGCGGGCGGCCGACTACGTAGTAGATATTATCATCGCGTTAGTACAACGAGTTCGCAGAAAATTATTAAAATACTAGTTGCTCACAACTTCGTTCGCGTGGATTGAGATTTTTTTGGATTCCCGCGGGAACTGTATTATTTTCCGGGATAAATAGTAGCTTATGTGCTATTCCAGTCTATAAACTATCTCTGTGCCAAATTTCAGCCAAATCGGTTGAGTCGTTGCAGTGTGATTGAGTAACAAATTGTTGTCAAGTATAGCAATGAACCACTTAGGTCAAAAGTATACTTAGATTTTTACAATAATTGAAAATATTAGAATGTGCGAAAGAGATGGGGAATATGTAATCTGGCTCTTAAAATAAACCAAATTAAAAATGTAAAGGTAAGGACACAGTGAATAAACGCACGTTTAAGGACTACCTATACCAACTACGCTAAACGCCAAAGCAGGTTTAACAAAATTTTAATTAATTCGAAACGTTAATTTTACGCAAATTTTGATTAAACAAATTCTGATTAAAAGTAACAAAATTCTTAATACGATTAATATTTAACAAAAATCTGCTTTTGGATTAACAGGTAACAGCGTTTATTTTTTTTATTATTTACACTACACTTTTACACCAACATAACCTTTACACAATTCACGAGGGCACGTGAGCTTTACTTGTGGTTATATCGTGTACATGCACATTGCGTAAGTGTGCGTGCCTGTCAGGAGTCTAGGTGGGAGCAGCAGGCGCGAGCAAGCTCTCGCTCACACTTATATAGATACGACACACACACAAGCATGAGCCACGCGTCCTCGTGAATAAGAACTATATCTATTGTATATTGATTGTACATATAAGCAATAAACAGCATTTTTTTTTACCAAATGCTATAGAGCACAGGATTTGACACTACCGTTAACTTCACTCAGAAATAAGTATATCACAAGTGTAAATTAAAAATTTAAAACATATGAATCTATGGCAGGACTGTTGACAAGATAGTCCTTGACTGCGATCTCACCTGAGGTAAGTGACGATGCAGTCTAAGATGGTAGCGACCTAACTTGGAAGGGGTATGGCAGTGTAGATTCAACCCATACCCCTAATCGGTTTCTAAACGCCATCGTGCCGAAACGCTATCGCTTGTTACACGTCTTTGACGGTATAGGGTGGTAACTAGCCACGGCCAAAGCCTCCCACCAGACCAGACCTGACATCCTGTTACCCAGTTTACTGCTCCATCATCAGATCCTCCTCGATCCTCGATTATCATTAATCTAACACCTACTCATTGAGACCATTCTAATGAGCCCAAACACACTATATCTGCTGTAAGCTGTTGAGGAGTTGACGATGCTGCAGCATCAGCTCAAGGTTACCGTGCCTTGGAAATAATCCGAAATGCATCAAATTTCAAATCAATCGGACCAGTGAAAGTATGCGTTAATGAAGTAGGAAATGAGCTGATAATCTTCAAACACCTGAGCAGATTTTCATAAATTATAGCTAATATTTATCTCGACCACGTTGGCTTTCAAATAAAAAAACCTCATCAAAATCGGTCCATTCATTAGTTAGCTACAAAGGAATAAACAGACTCACAGATTTACGTGTGAGACCCAGAAAGGAAAAAGAGGGGCTTTTTCCATTGGGAACTACAAATTTTAAGTGAAGTTAGCAGGAGGCTTACATCCGAGCCTAAAATATTAGCAGATGGTAATGTTTCTACTATTTACTTATCAAATAAATGATTATAATTTAGGTCCCGTTAGACATCTACCGGCGTTACCAGCAGCGGATGACACGGGGCAAATGCAGGTGTCTGCTTTTGGACTGGATATCACCAAAGAAGACAACGGCCAGTAAGTTTTATTCGTGATTATCATAACTCCTTACTTAGTTTAGAGCCTGCCCCAGATGTTTATTGAAAAAAAAAGTGACTTGAACTAGGGAAGTACAGACTCAACAATCGGCTTTAAGCGGCAAAATTAATCCCGTGTCGTAAATAAAAACTCATAATTTTTTTTTTACGCCTAGGATACAAGTGAAACCGCATGAGTCTCCGACCACGTCCACTCCATCATCAGGCGAGGAAGCAGAAGTTTCACCCGACGAAAGCACAGAGCATACCGAGGAGCAGCAACCGCCTTCCCTTATTGATCTGTTGGGGTAAGAATAGTTCATTATTTAAGATACAAGTGAAAAAGCAAGAAAGCTGAAACGTCTTTAGGATCCAAACGAATGTACAGACCATTCGGAGAATCAGCAACAGACTTATTATATTGATTTTATTTAGGTGAGATTAATAATATTCTATAATGATCCACAAAAAACTTACTAGGATAGAAAGTATGACACAAAAGGTAGGTATATTTAACTGTGTAGCAATAAAGAATATTCTATTTTATTCTATTTGTTTTTTACAGAGGTGAACAAGCCAAGAAACAGGCTCAGGAACGTATGGAGGCCCAGGCCGTACAACAAGCCGCCATGTCCGCTATTGAAGCCGAAAGCAAAAAGGTTTGCAAAAAATTCCAACACCACACGTTTAGGTAGCTTGGAAGTTGCTGAAAAATTTGTTGCAATGTTCACGGTTGTGAACTTGGTAGCTCGTGTTACAGGGCAGGGTCTAACGATGACGATGTTAGCACTTCGAATTAGGCAATAACAATACAATGCCCGTACGTACCTTGGACTGCTACTTGCACTCGATGATTTTCCACCACCAGGGGTTGATGATTTACACGCGCGGCGAATTTGTTGCAACGGTTTTTCGAAGACTTCTTGTGTGTCGTATCAATGACGTTAGATGAGACTCGGAGTGCGTTCGCTCCAACTTCGGACGACAACGTCGTACATGACAGCTGATTTGAGCTGCGTGTTGTCATTGCACAAAATACGAGTGCCAAACATCGTTTATCGGACTCGCGAAATTCGAACCTGTATATTAACGTTACGGTAACGGAACAACGGGTGTCCCTTGTAAAAAACTGTAACCGTTAAAAATATGTTCATCTGTGGAACGAGTATTTTTAAAAGTAATAGTTGTACCTTTTATCTTATTTTGCTCTTCCAGGCAGTACAGGGCCCCGCCCCCTCGGCGTTGTCTCAAGTGGATCTGTCGCAATACACGAAGCGCGCAGTGTCCTTCCTCGCGAGGAATTTCTACAACTTGAAGTACGTCGCTCTTGTGCTGGCCTTCTGTATCAACTTCGTGCTGCTCTTCTATAAGGTGAGTTTTGGTAGCATTACATGGCAGTTGACACCTGCTCTCTTCTTCATCGACACAAGGACAGCTTATCCCTGAGGAAGAAGTTTCTTCCAAGAGCCCTCGAATGTGAAAATAAGGAGATCAAGATATAAAATATCCGATTTTCATACTTTTTCCTATCATGGCATATTATGGCATGGCAAATATCATTTGTTTTTTACGCTTTCTTTATTACGCTTACAGGTGTCAACGTTAGAAGTGGAGAAAAGCGAGGGTTCAGGAATCGGAGACATCATCGGTGGATCTGGGTCTGGTCAAGGTTCTGGCAGTGGTGATGGTAAGTCTCTCCCCTACTCCTAAACTTTCAAGGCAAAATAGCGATTAAGAGACCTAGACGAAGAAGGTTTTTAAACAGTGCGTGATAAGAAACTCTCATGCCCGTATTCAGAAAAAACTTTACCTTCTGTTTCCTTAAAAAGGAAACTATTTACGTAAGTAACCCTTAAATACCCAACCCCTTACCCAATGTCATTTCTACCCCTAAAGGTGTTCCATGCTATTGGAAGTGTATCGCTTGATGACGTCAATTAATAACTGCGAAATAATCCATTTTAAGTCCGCTAATTTGTGGAGACCATCCACAAATCTGAGAATATATATTTTTAACTTCATTATTACAACATAATAACTGCTTTCTTTAGGTGGCAGTGGTGAAAGCGAGGAGGAGGAGGGTATAGAAGTGGTACTGATTGACGAGGACTTCTTCTATATGGAGCACGTTATAAAGATGGCCGCCATGCTACACTCCATAGTGTCTCTTGCTATACTCGTCGGGTATTACCATCTCAAAGTAAGTTCGCATACCTCTTCTCTTAAGGCTACAAAAAAATCATTTTTTTTTATTCGATGACAAGATAGTCCTTGCCTGCGATCTCATCTGATGGAAAGTGACGATGCAGTCTAAGTAGGTAGGTAGTTGGGCTAACTTGGATGGCATTGTACTCATACCCCTAATCAGTTTCTACACGCCATCGTGCCGAAACGCTAAATCGCTTGGCGGCACGTCTTTGATGGTAGGGTGGTAACTAGCCACGGCCAAAGCCTCCCATCAGACAAAAAAGATCATTAAAAGATTTTCACTTCACACTTTTGTCATTTACCTACTGGCTATTTACAGTTTCTTCAAAATGACATCAAGAACAATACCATAATGAATTGCAATTGTTTTGTCTCTTTCAGGTGCCGTTGGCTATATTCAAGCGAGAGAAAGAGATAGCACGTAAACTGGAATTTGACGGTTTATACATCGCGGAGCAACCGGAAGACGATGATCTGAAAAGCCATTGGGACAAGCTCGTTATTTCTGCTAAGTAATTAGAAAAGTCTTTTTCTGTCATTTTTATCACTAAGAGTTTTAATGCAACGTTAGCTAACGATCATTAAAGAAATAAAACAGTCTAAGATGAAATCGCATTTAAAAAAGGGATTTCTTAAAACAGAAGCTCAACATTTATTCTCATAAGAAAGAGCTAAATAAAAGTAGGTACTTACATCATTTTTCTTAAGTAAACGTCTTATTAATGAACTTCTTCTAAATATTTCTTAGTCATTAAAGCTCACTTAAATTCACAGAAATCTTACAAAGTTCCAACTTTAGCACTTGAATTCCGGAATCTTGATTATTCATAAACAAACATAAACAATTTAATCTTCTTTGGGATTTCAATCGACTGATTTTTTGACTTTGGTTACAATAAAATATATAATTTCTTTTCTCCTTGATTCTTCTGAATTTCAAACATTTCTTGGCTTTCTTCTCCTTTCTTCTTTATGTTTAAACAGTTGAACTTGACTGATGTTCTCCTCACCCCTCCAAATAAGTGAAAACTTGTGTCAGGAGTGGGTACGACAATAGTGCAACGGTTGGGGATCGAACCTGCAACCTTTAAGTTTTCAGTTCGCATCTGTAACCGTTGGGCTATTGTGGCTTAAACCTCCAACCACTATCTCCACAGATCCTTCCCAGTGAACTACTGGGATAAGTTCATCAAAAAGAAAGTCCGCGTGAAATACTCTGAGACGTACGACTTCGACTCCATATCCAACATGCTCGGGATGGAGAAGACTTCCTTCTCAGCGCAAGAAGATGAAGGCAGCAAGGGTCTCTGGCACTAGTGAGTGGATTAGATGAACTGTTTCTTTAGGTCAAATTGTTTGGATCTATTAAACTACGCGCTAGCAAAAACAATCGCTATTAAGAAGGAATTAATTTAAATTAATCGCTTTTTGAGTCATGAAACACAATTAAAAAAGAACAACTCTTTGTCGATTTTTGTACTTAAACCCTTTCTCTAATTTCTTTATTTTTGTATCCAAAATTAAAGAAATTAGACAAATCTAAAAACAGAATTAAAATAGGAATTACCAATAACAGTAAACTTTACACCAATAATAAAATCACTGTAAATAAAAGAAAACATACTGCCTATTTCTATTTCTTAATTTTAATTTAATTAATGTAGCGACACCAAGCCTTTTAAAAAGGAGAGATTTTGCTTTTTTTGTACAACCAACATAGATTTAGATTAATTAATAGCTTTACCATTTACTTTCAACGTGATGTTTGAACTATTTTCCAGTATAATAAACATCGACTGGCGCTACCAAGTCTGGAAGGCAGGAGTGACAATTACCGACAACTCTTTCCTCTACTCTCTGTGGTATTTCTCCTTCTCCGTGATGGGGAACTTTAACAACTTCTTCTTCGCCGCCCACTTACTGGACGTCGCTGTTGGTTTCAAGACCTTGAGGACCATCTTACAGTCTGTCACGCATAACGGGAAGCAGGTCAGTTAAGATCTTTTTATTCTACTCGTTCTACGTATATCTTATTAGCAATAAAATTTCACTTGTTTTAACGTTAACTGAAAACAACGTAAGTGAATCTGCATAGGTACCTGAAATTCTCCATAGTTCCTAAAGGTGTGTGAAGTCTGCCAATCCACACTTACTAGCTTGGTGGACTTTATCCTAAACATTCTGGAAGGAGACCCGTGCACAGTAATGAAGCAGTCGATGGATTGAGATGATGATAAATTTAGTTTCATAGATACTGTTCCTTAGTTTAAACGTAGCATCAATAACAAAAATAAAATGTAGTGACTTAGCTAAGTTTTGAAGCATTTTCTGATTTTAATGTTCCTTAAAAAAAATATATTTTTCCAGCTCGTATTGACAGTGATGTTGCTTACAATCATCGTGTACATCTACACAGTAATCGCGTTCAATTTCTTCCGCAAGTTCTACGTGCAGGAAGAGGACGATGAAGTCAATAAGAATTGTCACGACATGCTTTCGGTGAGGTTTTCTTTGTTGTTAAAATTCTTAGATTTGACGAAAGCGTTTGATTGCTTCACGCATAACGGTTGCAGTTCAATATTGATTAAAGTTTACGAACCTAGAATGTTACTTTGTATCACCTTAACCACAGAATTGATGAAATTTAAAAAGTTTTGTAAATGAAAAAATAAATTTTCAACTTTCAGGCTTTTCAGAACGTTCCAGAATGGTATCACTCAAGGCTGACCTGTAGTTCCTTAACTGTTTTGCATATACAATAAACATATTGGATGACAACGTAAAAACTTACAAAAATGATTTACAACTTTAAAGCAAACCAGAATGGTGTCATTCAAGGCTGACCCATAGGTCCTTTACTGTTTCACGTATATAATGATGAATTGTTTGTTTGTCAGTGTTTCGTGTTCAACCTGTACAAAGGCGTGCGAGCTGGTGGTGGTATTGGTGACGAGCTGGAGCCGCCTGATGGCGATGACTCGGAAGTGTATCGCATCATCTTCGACATCTCATTCTTCTTCTTCGTCATTGTCATCCTGCTGGCTATCTTGCAGGGTAAGCAACACAGATTAGAAATAGCCGAGCTAATTTCGGCCGCACCTGAAACTGTCGGCTGTTGATTTCCATTCACAGTAAAAGGGTACCTATATATTACACTGTATGATTTTGATTATTATTAAATAATGCTGATTTTAATATTTTTAAGAACACCTCTGACTGGTGGTCAAATAATGGTTGAGCGAAGCAATGGCGTGGAGACCGAATCTAGAAATTCCGTAACGAAAATAACCTGACACGGGACTCCTCTCACCGTTAGATGGCGTTGATAAAAAATGCTATGCAATAGCTATTACCGCGGCAGTCCCCGAGTGCCACACGTCTTTTTTTAAAAGAGCAACCGCCGAGTTTATTGCTGACTCTTCTCGGCAGGAAGGGCATTCCGTGGTAGATTCATCGACGATTCAAAAGTACTTGTAAAAGTTTATTTGAATAAAAAATATTTCTATTTCTACTGGCTGGTACATGGCAGCTACCCTCCCCCCCTGGATTTGTCACGTTACGAGTTTTACTGTACCAAAAATATCGAGTTATATTCCCTATATCCCTTATATCATCTATTGTCCATCATCATCTTTCGAAACTCGGTTCCAGGTCTTTTTTTTTTTAATAATAAATCCTCTGACATGGTCAAAGATTTTATTTTCTGTAATTTGTTTTCGTTTTTGTTGTTTCATTTTACTTCATATCTCTAAAGTTTTATTTTACTTAGTTTATATTTATCGGTTCCAGGTTTGATCATCGACGCGTTCGGTGAGCTCCGTGACCAGCTGGAGTCCGTCAAGGAAGACATGGAGTCCAACTGCTTTATATGCGGGATCAATAAAGACTACTTTGATAAAGTGAGCTAAACCTCTGTACCTCTAGTTTTTTTTTTTTTTTTCGATGACAAGATAGCCCTTGACTGCGATCTCACCTGATGATAAGTGACGATGCAGTCTAAGATGGTAGCGGGCTAACTTGGAAGGGGTATAGCAGTGTAAATTCAACCCAAACCCCTAATCGGTTTCTACACGCCATCGTGCCGGAACGCTAAATCGCTTGGCGGCACGTCTTTGACGGTAGGGTGGTAACTAGCCACGGCCAAAGCCTCCCACCAGACGAAAGACTAGACTATTACCCATACTTTGTTATTAATAGCGTCCAAACAAGCTAATGTTGGGTAGGACATGACTTGAAAAAGAGTTTGTCAGAGTAGCCTCTTTTTTGTACTGAGCCAGTACATTGTCCCACTTCAAATGAGGCGAGGCGTACGGAAGCCTGGCATTACATTTGAAGTAATGAGTACAAATATGACATTTGATGTCACTACAGTCAGATTTAAAACATTGATACTGAATCGCCTCAGCCTCAAAAACATGAGCAACGCGACTACCGCGACAAAAAATGTGATGTAGTATATTTTGAAATGTTGAGCCGCTCTTACATTTTGACGTCATGTACGGGACAAATGTACCGCCTCTGTATGTCCTACTCAACATTAAAACAAGCAGGATCTCGTCAATCAATGTATTTTCCCTTGTTCGATAATTAATCATTAACTTGTTCCGCCTCCAGGTTCCGCATGGATTCGACACGCACGTCCAACGCGAACACAATCTCGCCAACTACATGTTCTTCCTCATGCATCTTATCAACAAACCCGACACTGAGTATACAGGTAAGTTTTACTTTCTACGTCCTAAAAATCTGATTCGCTGAAATAGAGGCTTTATCGTCATCTTGAAGTGGATTAAACGATTGGAGCATCGTCGCAAGGTTGCCTGTGTTCAGTATTCTACAACGGTCCGCCATATTGATTTTTTTCAAAATGGCGGCCACGCGTAAAACCTATATTTATCTATAGCTGACATCAATGACAAGTATTGTTTACAAATTCTACTAAAGCCATCGATATAATGGATAGGCCTCTAGAGGAAAAAAACGACAACAGAATTTGCAAAATTCTCTTGTCTTAAAAGAACTTAAAAGAAGTTTAAAAAATTACTAATGTCGTTTCAATCCATTTATTGTTCTGGTGAATAGGGAGTTGCTACTCCTCGAACGCGATTGGTTGATACTCGCGTCAAAGCGAACCGCGGGGAACGCGCGGTGTTCATTGAAGTAATATTCAAGCGCATTTTCGTAGACGCAATTATATGGGACAGACATATCCATATAGATCGATGACTAAAGCGTGACGTTTCCGAGATCTAAGTTACGAAAGTCGTATACCTACAGGTGTCGCAATCTTGAAAACTAAAATTAAACCTACGAATTGGCTCTAAAGTTTTTTTTATCTTCAAACCTTTTAATTAAAAAAATCTTTCTTTTTCCAGGTCAAGAAACATTCGTATGGAAAATGTATACGCAAAGGTGCTGGGACTTCTTCCCAGTTGGTGACTGTTTCAGAAAACAATATGACGATGCGATGGGCGAATAGAAAATCACAAGTATTTCTAACTTAATATTAGCCAAAAATGTATCCAATACGTCTCTTTGCGCTACTATCTCTTTCTTTTCCATAAAGAGTGAAAAAGTCGACGATATAATTGACACAAGGTTGATTTGGTGGCGTATCTGACTGACGTGTAAAGTTAAAAGTATCAAATTGGTTATTTATTACCTGTTGCTCAAACTTAAAAAAAAACTGTCACTAAAATATAATCTCGTTGCATAGACAAGTTGTGTACCTACTTAACTTTTTAATATTTAAATCAAAGGTGAAAAGGGATTGAAGTTCAACTAGTCCAAAATGAGCTGATAAATATTTTTCTATTTATGATAACATCGTGTTTAGAATAATTAAATAAATTAACAATATTTGCTACTTCAATGATCAAAATAATAGCAAATTATTATCTATCGCTTCCCAAAATTAACTAATGTCAATAAAATGAAATTGTGAAGTATAATTAATTAAGGGGCCTTTCCAAGTAGTTTTCTATTTATACTTTTTCGATATAGTTTATGTAAGATAATTTAAACGTGTTATAAATAAAAATCTTAAAATTTAATTTTCGTAGTTTTATTTAATTAACCTAATTTACCTAAACAGGTAGGTACATTAGGAAATTATGACCTCATTGACCTAAGCGTCTTTTTTTATTCGATGACAAGATAGTCTTTGAATGCGGTCTCATCTGATGGTAAGTGACGATGCAGTCGAAGATAGTAGCTTTCTCAAATTAACACGAGTAACCGAGATGTGAAAGTCTATGAAAGAGACCTATATTCAGCAATAGACGAGGCCTATCGGTTGAGATAGGGAGAAAAAGTATGAGAGTAGTCAGTAAAAAAATTCATTTTATAGCAATATAAATACATTTATTACTTAATCGATATTTACATTGGTCTTATCTTACTTATATCACTTTCTCGATTATGATCTAAGCTTTATAAATTACATGAACTCAGTCTTATATACTAACACTGAGATCTATAAAGCGAGCGCTGATTCAGCTCAGACCTAAGAGTTAAAACGAGACGCAAATATGCTCTGACATCTCGTCTCGTCTCGTTTTAACTCTGTCTTGAGTCTGAGCTGAGTGAGAGTGCGGTCTATATAGATTTCAGCCTAAGTTCCAAAGGCGTGTATCCCAAGCTTTGCTCGGATAGTAAGAGCACACTCCTTTGAGAACTAATGTAAAAAATATTATTTTGTCTATGAAGTACAATAGGGTAGTTATTTGAATATTTAAAATAAATAAACATTATAAACACAATGCCAAAATCAAAAATCAAAATTTATTTATTTCATTTAGGCCAACTTGTAGCTATTATGTCATAAATCTACCACCGGTTCGGAATGCAGATTCTGCTGAAAAGAGCCGGCAAGAAACTCAGCAGTTGCTCTTTTAAAAAAAAATGTTTACAATAGGTAACAAAACTATGCTATACGTATAGTGTTTCCGCAATGAAGTTTCAAAAATGCAAACATATCTTAACTAGTATCGAAAATATAGAGCTTTAAAGTTTCTTGTTAGACAAAGAGAGCGCTACTGGCGTATGACGTCATAAGTCAGCAATTTCATACATGCTCCATAAAAAAAAATTGTTTTTGAAAGAAACAGAGTCGCATTAAAACAGCTTATAACTTATTTTTTTATTGACCGATTTATTTTCTGTTTTTATAAATGTTTACAAATGTTACATTTTTGATAATAATGCCGAGTTTCTTGCTGGCTCTTCTCGGCAGGAAAGGCATTCCAAACCAGTGGTAGATTCATTGACAATTCAAAAGTGCTTGTAAAAGTTTATTTGAATAAAAAATATTTCTATTTCTATAATAGATAATAATTAATGAATATTTGGACAAGTCAAATAAATACCCTATACAAGAAATGCAATTTTTTTTTATTCGATGGCAGGATAGCTTGACTGCGATCTTATCTGATGTTAAGTGACGATGCAGACTAAGATTGTAGTGGACTAACTTGGAAGGGGTATGATAGTGTTAATTCAACCCATACCTCTAATCTGTTTCGAAACGCCATCGTGCCGGAACGCCAAATCGCTTATCGGGTCATCGGCATAATTCATTTTTTCACCTCACTAGCTCAAGAAGGGCGCCTTTGCTGTCTAAAACCAGTGAGCAAAAGTCGATTTTGCTCACTCATTGAGAAAAAGTGTTGAACTTTTCTTGAGAAAACACTTTTTCTCACAGAGTGAGCAAAAAGGGGGCCCTTTTTGAACTATTTATTTATTTATTCTGTTCATTATCTTAACGAACTACTACTACTACTAGTGAGGTGAAAAGTTGTATGTATCACACGATAGCAGTCTTTGTTTCTTGTGCCTTTGAATCCCTCGCTACACTTAGGATTCTAACTTAAGAATCCTTCGCCCGCTCGGGGTTCAAACTAGGCACTCGCAACAAAAATGAACATTGTTGTCTTGTTGAAAAAATAACTATTAATTGACAGAGGGTTGTTTATGCGCTAAATACAAAGTGAAAATACTGGTCAAAGCGCTGACCAGGAAGATCACATCGAACCACCGATGGTAGAAGTTAAACTGTAATTCGCCGAGTACCTGCAAATTCAAATTCATTTATTTCAGATATGATCATCCATAGTAATAATAACAACAATAATCAAAAAATAAATATAAAAATGTCAGTCAAATGAAATAAAAATAAATAATACAGTCAAGTCAAACGTAAATAAAAATATACAACGTGTATTGAAACTCCGAAATAATACTGAAGGAGGTGAATGTGCTCATGAAACTGAACAACTTTCCCCAAGGAACCTAGGTTGAAATATAGAAAATAGTACATTATGGTACAAGTGTGGTACATTGATACCGTCCTCGGCTATCTTAAGACCCTCACCTGACGGCTCGGGTCTCAATAGTGCCTCGGCGGTAATCACCAACTTTTACACTTGTACCATAATGTACGATTACCTCCCATAGTAAATCAATCAGCTGATCGTCAATTTTGTATGGGGGGTCCAAATTTTTTTTTCACATTTCGACCTATGTTCCTTGGGGAAAGTTATTCAGTTTCATGAGCACATTCACCTCCTTCAGTATTATTTCGGAGTTTCAATACACGTTGTATATCAAAATGTCAGGAATCATTTTTTTTAAGCTGTATCCTTCTCACCGGCACTGGGCCTGGAACATGTCTGTCTCAACAGTGCCGGATGTAAGGACAATCTGTGAGTTTGGCCTCAATCATCTACCCACCTGGGTAATTATTATCCTGTACTCGGGCGGCATGTTCATCCGCATCAGCAGCACCGAAGAACAGAAGTACATGCCCATTATCTGGGCCAGTATCAGGACGATGATGTTCGAAGATTTCGACGATGATATTTTGTAGAAGAACTGTGGAAAAAGGGCAGGTTACACTTGATTGACAAGTTTATGTGATTATTATTTGTTGGTTTATCCTTCGATCACACAGCGATCGGTGTGATTTTTTTTTTATTTGTATAGTTGGGGACTTAGAGGCCAACAGATTAATACATCGCCATCTAATTTACTAACTCAGCCACGGATACAAGTTAGGTTAGGTTGGGGTTGTACATAAACATTCAGCCCTGGTAGCATGGGCGAGAGAAATTTTATCCCCGGGAAAAGGATAAAACGTTTATCCCCTCGCTTAGCTTTATCCACCCGTCGAGCATGGGCACAGCGGTGGAAATAAGACTCAGTGGATATACTTATAGAAATATACATCGCCTTCTCCTCTGTCGCCATGCTTTAGCATAGGGAAAAGATAATTTTATCCCCTGTCAGTGGATAAAATCGGGGGATAAAACTTTTATCTCCTGCCCATGCTACCAGTGCAGGTTCGGCCTGTGGCCGGGCACTTAGGTTCTATAGGGATCGTAAACCTACCTAAATCAAAAAATTATCATTTTTTGAATTTTATTTTGCTCAAAAAAAATTTCCTTTTTTTAATTCAAGTATAATAGAAAAAAAAATTTATTGCATTTATCTCAAAAAAAAAATTTTTTTAATATATACTCTGTTTTTTAATCCCGGAGACTAAAATGACGTTTCATGTGTTGCCTGTTTTTTACTGCTCTTTAATAGTGATGTGGTCCAATCGACACTTACCGATAAATATTTGTAGGTATTCTTGTAAGTTATGTAATACCACAAAATGTATTGAAAATAAATCCAATTCAAATGAAATTAGAGTGGGCTGATTATCATTTTATGAGTTTTTCATACAGTTGATAAATAGTAGTAAATTAACCATTTTAAGTATTTGACATTATATTTAAAAAACGTTATATTGAAAACTAAACTTATATTTCGTGAAATATAAATCCAAATGGCGAATCTTTTACAAAATATCACGCATGCACGCATCTCTTATGGAATAAGGGATAACAATGAAATAGAAAAAAAAAACACGTGACGTAATCGTTATTGTTTTAAAATTCTTCCAGCAAATTTCTTTCGGCAGAGATAGAGTAGATAGACATACCGTTATTACTAAGGTGATTTTTTTTTGTATTTTATCTAACTAATAATTCTTTAATTAGTCTTTCAAATTACGTGACTAGGGCGACTTTTTAATTTCGTAATTACATATTTCGTATAAGTACATATTTATTCTACTCATCATTATTTTTTACCGACTTTAATCTGAACCGGAATCTTGAGGACAACACTACTCTTGTAAAGCTGGTATCATTATTTCTAAGTTTGACATTTCCACCTGTCATTTTAGTCTCTGGGATTAAAAAACAGACTATAGTTACGTAGATACCTATTATGCTGTTGCTGTGCTATCATACTGAGTTGTATTTATAGAAGCTAATATTCAAAATATATAGTGGCTAAAACAGTATTTTTTAGAGGCACATTGATTGTGGCTGACTTAGTAATTTAGAGGACAATTTATATTTTTAATGGCGAATAATGCTATAAGATTAAATAGAAATATATAGTAATGCTATTAGATTAGATAGAAAAAGAGGTTTTTATTAAGGACTCCTTCACTGATTGACTATTGCTAAGTGTTAGTTATTGTAGTTTAGTTAAGTTGTTGTCAAAATTGTAATTAGGCATTAGGTTTTTAACTTTTATGTATAAGAGCGCCAGCTCGCCATCAAACTGGCTGTCCAGTTTGGCGACACAGTATTTTTAAGTTTATTTGTGTACCTAAATTTATCAATAAATTAAAAAAAAAAGATAATGATTAATTACATGCCATTTAGAAATTGTAAATTCCCAAATTACCCCCACCGGGAATCGAACCCGAGACCTCCCAGTTATAAGACCACTGCGCCGTGGAGGTCGTCAAGGGTATATTTAACCATACAATGTATAAAGCTAATTTATAAAAAAACTCTATAATTTCTAAGCCTCAATAGCCCAACGGTTAAAGATGCGGACTGAAAGCTGAATGGTCGCAGGTTCGAATCCCACCCATTGCACTATTGTCGTACCCACTCCTAGCACAAGCTTTCCGCTTATTTGGAGGGGATAGAAGGATATTAGTCAACTTCAACTTGGCTAATATTCTTTAAAAAAAAAAAAATTAAATATTCACCCACCTTAGTGAGAGTCAAGAGCAGTCCCCTGATGCTGGTGAGGACGATACATCCCACCAGGATGAAGGAGACGTGCTGAGACCAGAACGACACGTCGATATTCCAGCCCAGCCAGGTCACCACCAGCTCCAGCCCCCGGGTCACCGGATCCTTCTTGCCCACTCGGTCAAACACTATGTTTATTGTCGACTAAAACAAAAAGAACAAAGGAAAAGTTAATTATATGTGGCATCCCTACCAAGATCGCCGACGTTGCAAACCCTACCATTACGTAAAACTATTTATTAGGATCAATCCAACGCATCATTATTAGTTAAAATCTAGATTACATCATTCTTAGCCTAACATCGGGTATAAATAGTAATAAAAATCCTTCCTTCCCTTCCTTCCTTCAAATTCTAACAACTTCCTTCAACTCTTTAAGAGTCATTTTTCTTAAATTCTTCAAGTGTCACTAACGTATTTAGTTTAAAAATTTAAAACACCCCAACATGTGAAAAAATGTAATTCACCATTTTGTGGTGGCGGCCATCTTGGATTTTTAAATTTATCATAGTGTATAGTATTCTACTCTTGCTACCCATAATATGTGATATGTTTTGTGAAATAATGTGTAAACACACATGCACACACACACACACACACACACACACACACACACACACACACACACACACACACACACACACACACACACACACACACACACACACACACACACGCGCACGCACGCACGCACGCACGCACGCACGCACACACACACATACACACACACAACATCCATCATACTGCCATACTCAAGCTATAACGTCATTAACCAACATTTGGCCGACGGACGGACGGACAGACGCTTAGTAATAGGGACCCATTGGTTACTTCGGGTACGGAACTCTAAGAAAAAAATTAACTTACAATGAAGATCTTCCAAACGCAGTACAGAGAAAAGAAGTACCCCAGGAAGTTGAAGTACTTGCCCTGGAATGTTCTAGACCATTCTATCTTCTCGCGCATTGTTCTAGCGTCGTGCGCTTCTAAGAACAACTGTCTGCTTAACTCCTCTAGACCTGATATTTCTTGACGTAATTGAGTTATATCTAAAAAAGAAGATATTATTAGCTGATGCCCGCGACTTCGTACGCCACGATTGAGGTTTTTAAGTTCCGCGGGAACTCACTTATTTTTCACTAATGGTTGTGTATAGAGGACAATACTAAAAAAATACTCCAAAATGGTGGATTCAAGATGGCGCCCATACTTTTATCGGTGTCTATGTCAAAGAGTTTTGTTTTTGTAAATATGATTTTCAGTAAATAAAAGGCTATATTATTATTTATTATTATTATTATGTCAAAGAGTATGAAAGATGGAAGATTGTTTTTTTTTGGAAATAGGTAATCAGGACCCGAAGGTCTATTTAATGAACAGAAAAAAAACGCGCTTTCGCTTTTTCGCACCCACGCGCAGTACTAGTTACCTACGTCCTATTTTTTTTTATTCTTTTATTCGATAAGATAGACTTTGACTATAATCTCACCTGATGGTAAGTGACGACGCATATGATAGTAGCGGGCTAATTCGGAAAGGGTATGACAGTGTACATTCAGTCTACTTGTTCAAACTATACCCCTAAACGGTGTCTACTAGCCATCGTACCGGAACTCTAAATCGCTTGGTGGCACGCCTTTTACAGTAGGGAGGTAACTAGCCCCGGCCAAAGCCTCCCACCAGACCAGACAAGAGATAATTCAGAAATTATGAATTCCCAAATTGTCCCCGCCGGGAATAGAACCTGAGACCTCCCAGTTATAAGACCACAGCGCTCACCACTGCACCAGGGTATATTACTTACTTTCAGTGCCCTGGCTTAAAGGATTGGCAATATTCCCAACACTGGACAATATGTTGGTCCAGAACCCTCTATTCTTGGCTCCGGATTGTTCCTTCATATTGTACTGGTTCCGCATGCTATTGGACTCTGCTAAAGCTATTCGTTTCTTCTTCACCAGTATCATATCCATGGTCTGAAGAAGCTTCTTCTCTATCGATAGCACATCGGCTTGTGTTACTGGTCTGAAATAGAAATAGAAATATTTTTTTTTTAGAAATATGTAGAAATAACAATATATTTTTTTTCAAATAAACTTTTACAAGTGCTTTTGAATCGTCGATGAATCTACCACTGGTTCGGAATGCCTTTCCTGCCGAGAAGGGCCGGCAATAAACTCGGCGGTTGCTCTTTTCAAAAAAATTTTTTTACAATAGGTAACAAAACTATGCTTCGTACACAGTGCTTCCACAATGAAGTTTCAAAAATGCATAAGACTACATTTGCATGTTACAATCCATCTTAAGACGGGCAACCATAAAGTGGACCCTTTCCCATTGGTGGCACCCGTTCAGGAGCATGACGTATGATCCAGCCATTGCTTCGCTCAACCATATTTGAAAAAAGGTAATAAGGTTGAAATCTATAGACCACTCTCTCACTCAGACTCAAGACAAAGTTAAAACGAGACAGATTTATGTCAGAGTATATTTGTCTCTTATTTGAAACTCTATCTTGAGTCTGAGCTGAGTCAGAGCATGCTCTATAGATGTTACCACGAGTGATTTTTCTAGACTAGTGTGAAACCAAAAGGGTTATAATACCAACCTGTTTGTATTTATGTATGGTAAACACTAGACCAAAAAGCCACTTGAATTCTGAGTTCGACTGGGTTGGGATATACAGTCGCTGGTTAATTTAGTTGGCAATATCCCAATTTCTAACAAAAATAGGCTTACCTTATAAAAATAGCCATAGATGTGTAAGGATAGTTAACAGCACCAAATCCAGACAGCAACGCCATCACAGTGACGCCTATGACACCTATCCGAGATACACCTTGCTCTATCGAGAATATGCCCTGAGAAACAAAAAAAAAAAACTGACTTTAAAATTCAAAAAGCGATTTTACTTTCTCTAGAGGGGTGAAAAGGGGTATGAAGAAACTGTTTTTAAAACATTAATCCACCCAAACAAAGTCATGGATAACCTAGTCGAAAATATATTTATCCATAGAAACAATCAAGGAAATCAATAATTTGTCAAATGCGAGTCCGATTCGCATACAAAGGGTTCTGTATAAAAAAAAACCAAAAAAAATATGTTTCTTGTAAGGTGAGCCACCTTTAATATTAAAAAAAACTTAACTTACTTGTTTTGGACTAAGTATAGGGAATGGGTCCCCAATCTTCCAAAAGAAGTACAAATAAATGAACCACACGAACACTGTCAGTGGCCTTATCATATTTTGTGACACTGAAAAAACAAAGCATATTACGATTTACGGCTAATGTACATCACTGATTTAGTAAAATTTTGTAAAATACTGTCACTTGAAGCCTCAATATCCTAACGGTTAAAGGTGCAGACTGAAAACTGAAAAGTTGCAGGTTCAATCCCCATCCATTACACTATTGTCGTACCCACTCCTAATACAAGTTTTCACTTTTTTGGAGGGAAGAGAATTAGATGGATTACAAAATTCTAACTCCACACAAAGTTTTTTTTTTAAAAAGAATATCAGACAAGCTGAACCTGACTTACATTCTCCTCTCCCCTCCAAATAAACGGAAAGCTTGTGCTAGAAGTGGGTACGACAATAGCACAACAGGTGGGGATCGAACCTGTGACCTTGCAGTTTTAGTTCTCATCTTTATTGGGCTATTGAGGCTTGCGGTTAAAAGCTAGTAAATAAAAAGATAGTATAATATAAAATACTCGGCATGGTTGGAATGGCATTTTGAACCAGTGATAGATTCATTTGACAATTGGAAAGCACTTTGTAAAAGTTTATTTGAATAAAAAATTATTCTATTCTACTCACCAAATCTGATATTACAGATGCAGAAGTACGCTATGTAGAATGGTATGAGAGCTATTACCATAAAGAGCAGAGAGTAAAGACCCAGGTTCCAGTGGAAATATCTGGAACTGAGAAATATTCGTTTATAAATACTGATGTCCTCCCGACAGAATTCTAGGGTCTGCAGAAAGCACATAAATCACAAAAACTCATATTCTTTTATTAAATAGCGGTTCAGTCGTTGCTGTGTGATTGAGTAACAAACATCATATTATATTGTATTGTTTATTTCTTCGATTTTGACTTACAAAAGTGCTTACGAATGTCAAAAATGTTACATAAATTAAGTACAAAATACTTAATATCCATCCATCCATTTATCCATCCATACATACATATCACATTTATGATATAAGTAGGAATAGTAAGATTACCTTGAATCCAAATATCCAATGATTTCAAAAATAATAAGTTCAAACATGGTGCAGCTCAAGGCAAATGTGACGGAGAAAATCAACTGCACCAACAAATGATGGACTTCGTAGTCTCTGAACAGCTGCTTGACAAAGAATATCCATCCTCCCACAAAGAACACAGTCTATAAAAAAAACAGAAACAATTGCAGTAACTTTATGGACAACTAGATGATGCCCATGAATTCATCCGTGTGGATGAAGTCTCTTTTCTTCTTCTTCAACTTATAGATGTCAACTGCTGGACATAAGTCTCTTGGATGGACCTCCACAGATCTCGGTCTTGCGCCGCCTGAATCCAGCGACTCCCTGCGACTCGTTTGATGTTGTCTGTCCACCTTGTAGGGGGTCTGCCAACACTGCGCTTCCCGGTGCGGGGTCGCCACTCCAGCACCTTGGGACTCCATTGACCTTCTTCAGCTCTTCGAACTATGTGCCCCGCCCATTTCCACTTCAGTTTCGCTCAGCGAGTTGCGAAACTGAAGTCTCTTTTAGTCCACAGCTTTAACTTTTGGGTTAAAGCTGTGAATTAAAAACTGAACTGTCCACAGTTCAATCCCCAGCCACTGCACTTGTCGTACTCACTCGTAAGGGCCGATCTACATCGAGTGACCGTGTGACCTTTTTGAGCTTTTCAAAGTGATACTGGTCTTTAGCAATTATGTAGATAAAGTTTAAAATTATTTCACACTGAAAGTGCTCCTCGCGCCGCTGCCATTCCGGTGTAGATCGGCCCTAACAGCTTTCTATTAAATGGAGAGGACAGCAGAATAATATTCAAGTTCAGATTATAAGTAAATTAAAAAGTAGCCGGCAGTAGCCTCTTAGGTTACCTACTTGGATAAACGTAATTATTGTGTTGTGTTTGTGATTATCACTACCATTCTTATCAGCTGATTTTATTATTAAAGCTGGTTGTGTGGATTTCGTCAAATAGTGTGAACAGAAGTGCTCTTTACCTGTGAAATTAATATAATAAGTGTGTCCTCCAGAAACGTCATATTGTGCGAACTACGGGAGTATGCTCCAGTTTTTTAAATCACATATATACTTCACTAAAAAAATTACAAATACCTATTTTTATTAATTATACCGAATGTCGGTCCAACTATAATAAAAACATGCTTTCGTGATTTCAATTTATGACAAAAATCAAAGAGTAGGTAGGTACCTACCTATATAAATCACAATAATATGTCAAAATGACAAATTCAAATTGTGACTTTTGGATTGACGTAAAAGTCTCATTCTGTTTAGAGTAGGTATTAATACCTAGTGTTCTGTGGTTCAACCCGTAGACAGAGAAGGCAATAGACCAAGGTACTGTGTAACCGCGACTGAAATAGAGATAACATGACGTAACGATGACGTCACATGACAAGTTCGAGTTTAATGTTGCCACAATAACTGCACTCCCCTAGTACCCCAAATTAGATGGAAAATTCTTCCCAGGATTTTTAAATAAAACGACAAAACAGATGCTGAACTGTTTTATTTTTTAAATAACATACCTACACATATAAGGTTGTCTGGGAGAGACATACCTATTAGGGTAAGCTTCTATTTTTTACATATATCTTAATATTGTGTGCAATAAAGAATTTATTATTCTTTATTGCACACAATATTAACTTCAACCACCACTTAAAAGTATAAAATAATTTTAGTTTGTACACGTAAGTCGGTTTTTTAAAAATATTTTTTTATACTAAAGTTTTTTAATGTAGTTTCATAGGACCAATTCACTAGATAATTATTTGCTCCTTAAAAAAAATATTGAAATGCCGAATAGAAATTTAGCATATGTGAGTCACTTTGAAAAAAGATGTATGTAACACAAAGGAAAATTTTTTTTCGTTACTAGTAAGAATGTTACACAAAATAATTTTTAATGAACAGTTAAAATTTTCCTTCGATCGAGTAATGCTATTGAATTAAAAGCAACAAAAATTGTATATTTAGTCATCAAAATCATCATTAATGAAATTAACAGTATATTCCTTTTTTCAGGCAGTCGTATAAAACTGCAACTCTTCATAGTTTAAGTTAATAATTATTTAAAAAAAACATTAAAAGTCTGCCTCTAGCTATTTAAAAATGGCTTTAAAAATTAAGAACTTTGTAAATAAAATAATTCTTAAGATCGCCAACAGTTCTCGACTGGTCGTTGGACATTCGAACGAAACTTCAGGATGATTCAGAACAGAAACCGACACTATCTAACTGAATACACTTTAATCATCGCCGACATATATTATATTCTAGTATCCATCATCTTTCTTTTCTTTTCTCATAATATTCATTTCTTCCATCACGACTTTATTTTGTTTCAACAAAAATTAAAAAAAAAAATTGAAAAAGTAGCCAAAGTAACCCGTCGTTACGGTATGTCAGAGGACATTACTAAAAAAACCTATCTCCGTGCCAAATTTCAGCCATATCGGTTTAGTGTGGCGTATTGAGTAACAAACATCCATATGTTTGTTACTCAATCACGCCACACTAAACCGATATGGCTGAAATTTGGATGTATGTATGGATGGCCATACATACATTCAAACTTTCACATTTATAATATAAGTAGGATAGGGAAAATCGGGACATTGTATAGGTACCTAAAGCTGGCAACACACATAGATACGAAATTTTCTTATTAACTGTCAGTTTGTTTCGCACAAAAGTGTGTCGACCTTGAAAAAAACTGGTTACACGATGAGGGACAAAAAATTGGGTAGCTGCGTCTCTGTTTATCACATTAATAACTTTATTTCTGCTCTCTTTTTAGTGTGAGTGAGAAAGAAATCGTCACTGACTCTATGTCTTCTCTCTCTACGGGTTCAACCACGGTTCATTTTTTTTTTTTTTATTTATTTACGGCCTGGATTGAGGTCCTTCGAGGCCTACCACGGTTCAATATCTTTTTGGCCCAAGAGAATATAATCACTCCGTGTTTTTTGGCTTTTTCGCCAAGGTTCATCACACACTTTCGACAATGATTTATGATCCCAGCAGGCCAGCACAAGTTGCGAGGGTTGCGAACTTGAGGAATGAAGAAGTAGAAATTGTTTTCTAATTGTCGAAAGTTAGTAAAAAAGAAGCCTGTTTTACTCCCGATAACATCAGCTATCTACTAGTGAAAGTCCCGTCAAAGTCGGTCCAGTCGTTCCCGAGATTAGCGGCAACAAACAGAAAGACAGCCAGACAAAAATTTTTTTTTTTTTTTTACTATAAGTAACACATTTACTCACATATGCATTTTAGTAAAAAGCTGTTATTTTAATATTACAAACACTTCAATTATATATAGGGTGGCCAACCCAATAGCTAGCACTGCACCAGTTTATTCGCACTTTGGCAAAAAAGATTAAAATATAAGTTTCTGATTGTGGTTTTTAAATTTTTAGATTAAAAAATATTTAGGGGAATTCATATTTTTCACAATCGAAACCTTTCTGAACTGGAAAGTTTTAAAATGACGTCAGTATCGTCGTTGAAAGATATCGCTCTGGAGTTCCCGAAGTTTTTCGGCCAGTTTGACTCATCGACGTTAAGGGTCAGTACTTACTTAATAATGATTTAACTGTGGTTTTATTTGAGTTTTAATAATATAATTGTTTTCAATTGATTTTCTAAGTATTATTAGTTACTAATTCAAAAAGTAAATGAAACTTTCCCGTTATTTCATTGCAAAACAAGGGGTGTCAGTATCTGGTTACAAAATTTGGAGATTTTCCAGTTTATTAACACTCCGAAGCGATTCGATTCCCTAGTAGACCGGGAGTCTGCAGATGATCTTAACAAGTGTGTGTAAACTGTCCATACTCTGGAGTCTAAATTCTTTAAGACCCATCACACGAAAAGGACCAAGAAGTTCTCTGACCTTACTCTCAAACTGATGGAAGACAGACAAGAGATGAGACTTCAGTCGTCAGCAGACGCGGATGCCTACTGGTAGGTTAATAGGCAGATCTCTAAGAAAAGAATTCGCGACCTGCGGGCCTTGAATACCAAGTGTATTAAAGATACCATCTAGTGGAACAGAAGTTCCATTCCAAAGTGTCCGTGAGAGATCTATCTATCGGACAGAGCCAGCTGACGCAGCTGAAAACTGACGAAGGCTGTTACGTTTCTTCTCCACCTGAGGTATGGAGAGAGGTTGAGAAGTTCTATGGGCAGTTATTTATCACGAAACAATAATCATTCAGCGGACGATGGAGAGAGCTATGCTCGGAGTATCCCTACGAGATCATATCAGAAATGAGGTTATCTGTAAGAGAATCAAAGTCACGGACATAGCTAAGCGAAACTGAAGTGGAAATGGGCGGACATATAGTTAGTTCGAAGAGCTGATGGTCGATGGGATCCCATGGTGTTGGAGTAGCGATCCCGTACCAGGAAGCTAGGTGGACCGATGACATCAAACGAGTCGCAGAGAGCCGCTGGATTCAGGTAGCGTAAGACCGAGGCCTGTGGAAGTCCATATAAGAGACCTTTGTCCAGCTGTGGACGTCTGTCGTTTGATAAAGACTATGTTTACGTTTTCTTATTAAATATGTAAGGGTGTTTGTTTTAAATATAATAAATATAAAAAAATTAAGTCACCTACAGTTACTATAAGAATTTCCGTATATTATTTCGTAATAAAATCTATATTCTAAAAAACTTCCGTAGGTAGCCTAGCGTTATATTTCCCTTAAACTCTATTAAAATCTGAGTGTTGATAATTGGATAATTTTGTGCCCATAACTGGTAACAAATGTGCGAATAATTGGGTACTGGGTCATTTTTCAATCTTATTTAAAATTCTAGTTGATTTAAACAAAAAAGTTTCAATATCTTCTTTAATTATATATTTTATTAAGCAAGTAACCTTATGAATACAGTGATTTATAGAATTTGGTTAAATTTATACTTAAAAAACATATTTGAAATAAGATAAACTCTTAAAGTGCCCATAATTGGGTCTGCCACCCTATTTGTATAGATGTTCCTTAGTACATGGCGTACGATTGAAGGTAGGTATGTTTTATTGAGAAGATTTCGAAGTTCAAAACAGGATTGAAACCAAACAAGAAATAAAAGACTTAATTTTATAGTTACTTACTTAATTAGATATTTGAAACATAATTCATTAAATTAACAAATAATAAAATAGATGATACTTTAGTGTCCAATGACCTTTGATTATAAACTCTCCTAATGACCATCAATAGCTTGATTATTAGATCTATCAATATTGCTTTTCTACTAAACAGTTTTAGACTTATACTAAACTTTTTTTTTCAGCACTATGACAACGTTTTGTATGATCGGACCGTCTAGCTGCTGAAAGGAATCTACTGTCACAAAATTCACATTTATAGGGCCTTTCACCTGTATGAATTCTTGTATGATACAGTAAAGACTCTTTGGTTATGTACCGTCCCCCACAAAGGTTACATGGGAAATTTTTCTCTTGGGTATGCTTAACTATGTGAGCTTTTAATCTACTCTGTGCATAAAAGGATTTGTTACACCATTTGCACACGTGACCTTTATAATTACCATGCTCGTATTGTATATGTACGCGTAATGAAACTTTTTGCGTGTACTTCTTATTGCAATAATCACATGTGAATTGAGCATTTGCTGGCGAAGCCCTAGTAATCTGACCGCATACTTTTAAATCTTTATGTTTTTTGAATGTTGACTGGCATTTGTAAATTCTGCCACAGTCTGGGCACACAATCTTAAAATGGTGCCCCAATTTGTGCATTTTAAAAGTATGACGGTTGTGGAAGACTTTGCCACACTCGCTACATATTACTGTACAATGGCTTAACTTCTTATGTGCTTCTAGTAAAGTTATTGTTGCATACTTTTTATGACAAACGTCACATTCGTATTTCTTTGGCGCGTGAACTCCAATATAATGGTTTCTCAAACTGGATAAAGAAGGGAATGATTTCAAACAGCCTTTGCATTTTAACGTTGTTTTATCAGTTTCATCATACAACATTTCTCTTGTTTTCATTGGAACGGAGAAGTACGGTTTTCTTTTCTTCAGTTTATTATTATCATTTGAATCCATATCTGGTTTCACTTCTTCTAAATGTTTCTGTAATTTTATTGTTTTTACTTCTTTTGCATCTAATTTTATTTGTTTTGATGCCTGTTTAGTCTTCGGATTTAATACATTATGAAGTATTTTTAATGGAACATTAGGTGTACTCACTTTTTCATGATAATATTCTTTAGCTTCCATATTATTCGGGTCTATTGTGAAGAATAAATTTTTATCTGTGAAAAATGGTCCTGTTGTGTTTTCTACGCATGAAGCAAGGCTATAAATTACACTGTTCAGTAATTGAGCTGTTTCTTTGGTAGTGATTACAAAGTTGTAGCAGTTGACTACATTGTGAGTGCATTGCTTGCATAGAACTTCAAAGGTTGATATATTATTGAAGGTCTGTAACAAATGAATAAGTTTAGGCTTGGTGACTAGATAAAAGGTATTTCTGTTATTTTTACTGCATATAACTGTTTTTAGACAATGAAAACAGTTAGTTCCTTTCCGATATTAAAGCTGATTTAAATATAGCCAGTCTAGTCTGTAGCAGGCATTAATAGCCAATGAATGAGTAATTCATTCATCTCAACAAATGCAAGCCTGCTACGGCTGGTCCACCAGGCTGGCTAAGTGCAGATTAGGAGACTTTGTTGCTTTAGGAACATTCTTTCTTTTTGCTAGATAGGCCTCCAGACTGTTAGGTCTGTTTCTGTTGTCTATAGAACATTATGGAGAACACTCAAATATGCAGGTTTCCATTTCTAGGTTCTCACTATAGGCTATCACTGCTTTTTGATGCATTCTTCAAGTCATTTAGTACTTACCTCGTAACCTAAAACAAGAGGCAAAATATCTTGCATCTTCATAATATTATCCTTTAAGACGACTTCATCCTCGATAGCGATAGGGCTCCCTTCTATTGTTTTTAAACATATGCAACAGAAATCGTATTTTTGTGTGATAATTTTGTAAAGCAGAGCATTGGATATCATTATTATTTATTACTTCGAATTTGAAACATCAAAATGATCAAACCACAGAACACTATTTATTATTTTAGTTTTATTACTCATCAAACAATCGAACTTGTTTTTCAAATTGGCTTTGGTTTCTGCCTGCACTGTTCAGGCACTTTTGCTTTTACCAAAGAGAATGTAATCACCACAGATTACTATGATACTACGTATCAGATGGCTCAGTGCCCTACAAATTTTAAACCCTCGAAATCAAGGCCCATGATTGGCTAATGTATCATTTTGGAAAACTGCTGTAACCAATGGCGTAATAACAATTTTTTTTTCTATTTTTGTCTATGGATTTTTATTTTTGTTATGAAGGTATCTACCATAGGTATGTACCATAGGTATCTACCACAGGTATGTACCGTAGGTATCTACCTATTGCCATCCTTGCCCATAATAATAATTATAGGTTATAATTTATAAAAAATAGGAAATAAAGAAACAAATTTTTTAAAAATATTTGTTTAATTCACTTTGAAATAACATAATACCTATCGCTTTTGTTATACACATTTTTGGAATTTCAGGTAAGTCTTTATGATCTTGTCTAATAAATACTTATATGTCCTAATTTTGTTTATTAGATACACCCTACACCAATTAAAACGTCATATTTTTAATAATTTGTTTCACGAAACGTTTTTCAAATTACAACACACTGGTAAACACATAAGATCCTAAACACTTTTATAATATAAACCATAAAACTTTGTCTTTTCTCACTGTAGAAACTTATAAAAAAAAGCGTCCTTACGCGAATTATTATAACGGGTACATAACACTTGCACTATATTTCAATAAATTGAAATAACAATTGCTATTCTGGGACAGAAATATATGGAAATTAAACTAAAAAAACCAAATACAATAATAATGGCGTCGATTGGGCGTCAGCCATCAGGAGAATCATAGATTACTGTAGATCTATAAATACTTCATACTACATATAGGTACCTAATGTAGATATAGAGATGTCTGTAAAAATTGTCATGCATCATAGTGGAAAAGATTTTGTAAGGCTATGGAAATTTGTATGGGACTGAACTGGCCGTGGTAATCACTCCGTGGCTTTTACTGCCAAACGTAGCTGCCAAAACTAGGATCACAGATTCAGGAATGACTGGGAATGACAGAGCATAATACTCTGTGACCAGTCTGTAATGTTCTATAGTGTATTATCTATGGTTCTGTGTTTTTTGGTGTTTTTGACTTTTGTCTAGGGATGGCGATTCTTTCCGAAAAAGATCGATTTTTAAATCGATTCGAATCGTAGCTTGAATAATCGATTCATAAAAAGATCGAGGTCTAAAAGATCGATTTCCAAAAAATCGATCTTTTTTCAAGTTGCATTTACAATGTATAAATCTATGTTATGAAAAACAAGATACCATAATAAACGATCACTTAGTAGTAAAATCAGGGATTTTTTAGCTCAGGGAATTCGATAATCACAATTATTTTTTCAACACACTTGCTCATAAAGTGGCTACGTGCCTAATTGCGGTGAACTTGGGTGGAACCGCAATTAGGCACGTAATGACACCTATAACCAAACTGTGACTTTTTCATTACTATTAAACTAGGCACAGCCATCTCGTGAATAGAAAAAATCGAATTTCGATTCTCTAGGGTGAAATATCGATTCACTGAATCGATTCAGTGTTGCATATCGATTTAAAAAAAAATCGATTTATTTGGCCCGAAAAATCGATTCTTCGATTAATCGATCTTGAATCGCCATCCCTACTTTTGTCGTAAAAATCAAAAATAAGTAGTTTAATTTATTGTAAAAAAACTGTGTGTTTGATTACAATTATTACTGTGTATAATTTCTCAAATTTCTCTACTGTACATGTTAAGTCTTAAGCCAGTTTAACTTAAAAGGTAAGAAATAAAAATCATTTTTTCTGTATGCGGTTCGGTTACACAATTTCAAGTTTTCGTACATGAATCTATAAAGAAAGGTTTCCTTTCTTTATAGGTTCATGCTTTTGTAATACATACATAATTTTTTAATCGATGATAATTTAAGTTTATAAAAATACATTATATTCTTCTGCAACACAGGTTTTCCTAGTGCAGAGGATAGGGTCTATGTAAATAGTAAAATTATTGTGTCATTATAATAAATTCTTATCCATATTCTTGCTCTTGTATGTATCTACTTACCATTTCATTTTCATTTCATCAATACCTTTCGTTAAAAAATACCGGGGTTGGATTTAGAATCGTGCGGCACGAATTGGGGGGGGAGAGTGGGGGGTAAGGGTGGGGGGAGGTCCCCCCTATCCCCCAACACAACTTTTTTAATAAGGAAATACACCTTTTTTTATGAATTTTTAAAAATCTCATTTTGAGGTTATGTTTTCGTACATAACAAGCGTATAATGGAACGATAGGACATTAAAATTACAGTCTTGTCACAGAGACCTTAGGGTCCAAGAGCGAGCGAAGCGAGCCCGGGACTTGAGGGCACTCCGACGCGGATAGGTTAGGTTAGAAGAGGGATGGCGGGGTCTGTAAGACCCCGCCATCCCTCTTCGTGGTTATTTCTTTTTAAACCACCCAGAAAAAGGAGCCCCGCGAAGCGGGGCTCCGTCGACCGGGCCCCGTTGCATAGTGGATCATCGGGCAAGAGGTATTTTCCCTTCCTCCCACTCCAGAGTGATATAATAAGGTACTATCCGTCCTCCCCCTCCCCCCCCTCCACTCTACCATACTTAGGTTCTATGTAAATGTATGAAAACATAACCTCAAAATGAGATTTTTAAAAATTCATAAAAAAATAACGGTGTATTTCCTTATTACAAAAGTTGTGTTGGGGGATAGGGGGGACCTCCCCCCACCCTTCCCCCCACTCCCCCCCCCTAATTCGTGCCGCACGATTCTAAATTTCAACCAAATACCGGACCTAAACATTATTATTATTATTCTAATATATAGACTAGTGCTTGACTGTGATCTCACCTGATGAATGCCTGATGTCGAGATGCAGTCTAAGATGGTGCGTGCTTGCCTAAAAGATGCCTATTCACTTTTGATTTAAAGATACCAAGTTGTAGCTATAGTTGGAAAAATGGAAGTCAGAAGGGCATTCCTTTTTGTGGTATGTGATAGGAACAAGTAAGCAAAGCGTTTTGTTATAATATCTAAATAGAAGTTATTATGAAGAGGATTTATTGTAAATTTTGCTACGTAATCCATCCGAATGCATGCATTTCGAATGATTCTTGAAGTCCAGATCATCAGTAAAAATAATGTGTCAGCTAATTGGATGTAGCGATTGTTCTTTTTGTTCATTGACAAGATAGCCTTTGATTGCGATCTCACCTGATGGTAAGTGACAATGCAGTCTAAATTCAACCCGTACCCCTGATCGGTTTTTATTCGCCATCTTGCCAGAATGCTAAATTGCTTGGAGGCACATCTTTGATGGTAGGGTGGTAACTAGCCACGGCCAAAGCCTCCCACCTGACTAGACCAGATACAATTCAGAAATTATAAATTCCCAAATTGGCCCCGTCGGGAATCAAACCCGAGACCTCTCAGTTATAAGTCCACAGCATTCACCACTGCGCCAGGAAGGTCATCGAAATCTTGGTTGTACACCTACAGTTAAAAAAATAAGTTTTGATTTTGTAACCATGATTACTCATACATTATCTGTAATATTAAAGGTCAAACTAACATTACTGTGCAATTAGGACTTAGCTTTTATCATTTTGTACTTTGGAGTAACCTTTTGTTATCAATAATTCATCGTCCAATTCATATTAATGAAAATTTAATTAAATTATCAGATAAATATGTATTTTTGTTCTCGTATACAGGGTTGAGATCAGACGGTTTGAATCTTGTTGATCAACTGCTAAATTGCCTGTGATTTTCCTTGTCTGACAAATTTTATAAGCACAATTAATATACTGTGTAGTGGTGTTTGAAGTCGATTTTGTAAAAAGTGACATATTATCCCCGTGGATATGTCCCCTGCCCCTGCTCACCCTGCTGTATGATTTAAATTAAACGACATTCCGAACCAGTGGTAGATTCATTTGACGATTCGAAAGCACCTTTTAAAACTTTATTTGACTCAAAAATTATTTTATTCTATTCTATAAGCGGCGTGTGACGTGAAATCAGGTGTTTGTTTTATTAAGCCACATCTACTAAGTTGGAAATAGCGTAGGAATCTTACACCATACTTCTGTCTACAATTTCCACTGTAGACGTAGACGGTGGAATCTACAGTGTATTTATTGTAGACAGTGAATGACAAAAGGTATTGTTGGTCGCACGACAGCTCATTACATCTGCACTAAGCTGGCAATAATGGCTGAATTGCGAAAATAGATTTGCGAGCGTCAGTCTGCGTGATACGCAGATGCACGTGACACCCATTGTTTAAATTTTTAAATCTTGAGCGTTGTTGTTTTACAACTTCGCCACAGTTTTAGAGCATACAGCGATCATGCTTTACAGCGAAAATGTGAAAAATTCAAAATTACTTAATGCGTGTAGTGAAATTGTAACATGCAGTCTATTATAAATTGATGCATGCAGTCTATAAAGAAGTCACAGTCGTATTAATACTCGTAATGATTACCCATATCATGTTTTACGGAAGCTTTAAAAGGATAAGAATAATTATTCAAATTGCGCAACGGTAGAGTATTCTTAACTCTTGCCATGCGTCGTATATGCGGATGCAATTGCATCTAGCCCCGTATCCATTACATCTTGACATCCGCAGGGTGTCTAGCCAATGCGTCTCCCTTTTTAGGGTTCCGTACCCTATGGGTGCCAACGGAACACTTACTAAACCTCCGCTGCCTTTCCGTCCGCCCATCTGTCAAATTGAACTTGAAATTTTCACAGAATGTATTTCTAATTTACTTCTACTGGCTAGCGCCAGTTGAAAAGATGTTGTTATAGCTAACATCTTTTCAACAGTTATCTTTTCAAGGGTGACGTAACTCAAAATTCACCAATTTTAGTGTCGAGTATTTATACTTTTTGCTATAAAAACAACATTACGCTAAGCACAAAAAAATAAGAGTAGAGAGAAATTGTGACTTAATGCTCTGTCGCTTTGTTGGCCGCTGTGTTGTTTCGAGACCGCAGCATCTACAAAAACATTACTCTCTAACGAGGGAATTCTCTCATCGTCGATTTTGAATTATGTCACTCTTGTCGCAAATGAGCGATTATTTAGATAAAAAAATCTAAATCTAGCATAATAGACTACGGGCCCGGTCCAAAAATGGATGGGTCATCTGAACCACCAGGTGACCTATATAGGACGATATAAGAGCATAAAATAATACGATTCAGCACTATGCCGTCACTTGTAAGCTGTCAAACTGAGTGCTGGTGAGAATTGAAAAGTGCAGGTAGAGGGAGTAAATTTTGGTCATATATTTTTGTACGGCATTTTTACCATCGATAGATCCATGAAAAATAATAAGAAAGCGCGCAGTGCCGTACAAAAATGTGGATCCACAAAGTCGGTAAACTTTTTTGATTTTCTGAAAATTTCCAGGGTAAATTTGGTCATTTGATTCTGTACGGCATCAGCTTCATACTGTTTCAATACAGCTTCTAATCCATTATTCCGCAACGCCGTACAAAAATCATGCGACAAGGGAAAAAAATCGAGGGTTGCAACCCCCTCTCTTTTCGTGGTCCAGGGGGTGATTTGATACAACATAGAATTAATTTATTTTGAAAATATTTTATGCATAGATAATATTTTTTTACATGCCGTACATTTTCGTTGGTCCAAAGTTTTGTAGGGGTTGAGGTCCTTGAGTTTTTTTTCCCCTTCAAAACTTTGGACCAACGAAAATGTACGGCATGTAAAAAAATATTATCTATGCATAAAATATTTTCAAAATAAATTAATTTTATGTTGTATCAAATCACCCCCTGGACCACGAAAAGAGAGGGGGTTGCAACCCTCGATTTTTTTCCCTTCTCGCATGATTTTTGTACGGCGTTGCGGAATAATGGATTAGAAGCTGTATTGAAACAGTATGAAGCTGATGCCGTACAGAATCAAATGACCAAATTTACCCTGGAAATTTTCAGAAAATCAAAAAAGTTTACCGACTTTCTGGATCCACATTTTTGTACGGCACTGCGCGCTTTCTTATTATTTTCATGGATCTATCGATGGTAAAAATGCCGTACAAAAATATATGACCAAAATGTACTCCCTCTACCTGCACTTTTCAATTCTCACCAGCACTCAGTTGGACAGCTTACAAGTGACGGCATAGTGCTGAATCGTATTATTTTATGCTCTTATATCGTCCTATATAGGTCACCTGGTGGTTCAGATGACCCATCCATTTTTGGACCGGGCCAGTAGTCTATAATGCTACAGTAGGCAGCTTGTAAGCAGGCGACGTAAATCGTCGCGTATAAATCCAGCTTAAAGGCATAAATCGCAGTCCGAATTGTTTAGTGACACGTACATAAATCGGTCGCGGTCTCGCCACTCGCTGTAAAAATAGACTTCCACGCGGAAGTAAGGTGATCCGATCCATGCCACTAGATACCTACCTACGTAAGAATACGTTAACTTAGGCATAGAGCAACGAACGATGAAATAAGTAAATTGAATACCAGAAATAAAAAAAAGGCTCTAAGTACCAAAACAAAAGCGAACAGGAATTTGTGTTTCAAATATGTAGTAAATAATTTTAACAACATAGGTAAGTATTTCTTTTATTTTAAACTTCACATGGTTATTATTATCTAAATATATAAAAGGCAAAGGTGACTGACTGACTGACTGACTGACTGATCTATCAACGCACAGCTCTAACCACTGGACCGATCGAGCTGAAATTTGGCATACAGGTAGCTGTTAGGACGTATGGCCCAAGAGCCCAGGATAGCCAGACCTTCGTTATTTTATAAAAGCTGAAAGTTTTTCTGTGCATGTCCCCTATACAGGTAAGAACAACCAGCGACTATGGAGTTTGGGTTGTGGTTACTTTGGCAGATAACAGATAATAAAGGTATACAAAATAGTACCTAAAATTCGTTAAAGTAAAGTACGCTCAATTTTTTTATATTTTCTTCGGGATAACTTTAGAAATCTCGTCATCCATTGCCGGACACTTATAACAGTTGCTTCTCCCTGCCGGACACCCCTAAACTTTAGTAAATTATAATTATACTTTCGTTATAGTATAAAAGCTAAATTTTATATATGTTACTTGGGGACCTATAAAAAAATGTTACCTCAATCTAAATTTAATCAATTTAAATCTTTCTCGAAGGGAATCCCGCGGTTGAACAGTTATAACCTCGCGCTCGCACCTAGAGCGGACTTTCAATGTGTCTGGCAAGGTGTAAAAACCATCAAAACTGTCCGGCTTTTGAGGTAACATTTTTTTATAGGTCCCCAAGTAACATATATAAAATTTAGCTTTTATACTATAACGAAAGTATAATTATAATTTATTAAAGTTTAGGGGTGTCCGGCAGGGGGAAGTAACTGTCATAAGTGTCCGGCAATGGATGACGAGATTTCTAAAGTTATCCCGAAGAAAATATAAAAAAATTGAGCTTTATACTTTAACGAATTTTAGGTACTATTTTGTATACCTTTACTATCTGTTATCTGCCAAAGTAACCACAACCCAAACTCCATAGTCGCTGGTTGTTCTTACCTGTATAGGGGACATGCACAGAAAAACTTTCAGCTTTTATAAAATGACGAAGGTCTGGCTGTCCTGGGCTCTTGCTCTAGTAGGCATCCGCTAAGAAAGGATTTTGGAAAATTTCAACCCCGAAGGAGGTAAAATAGGAGTTTAAAAAATCGAACCTAAAGTGAGCTAAGTCGCAGGTTAAAGCTAGTTATTATTATAAAATTCTTTACAACGCTAATCGTTTAGTCCTTATTTTAGGTTATTGGCGAGGGAATAATAAAATAATAAAAACCGAAACGAAATTTTTGGAACTTAGAGCCTTTTTAACAGACTTCCAAAAAGGAGGAGGTTATCAATTCGGCCGGTATATATGTATATTTTTTTTCTATGTATGCCCACCGATTACTCCGAGGTTTCTGAATCGATTTACGCGATTTTTTTTATTTCTAGTATTCAATTCTTCTTCGTCGACTTAGCGTTGTCCCACTATAGGAGTCCGTTTTCCGGCATGCTTTTGCCCACTTTTCCCAGTCTTGTGCATCCGATTTTCTTAATTTATTAGCTCTCATATCGGCGCCTACAAGGAAAATATGAAATAAGTAAATTATTTAAAAAAAAACTCTAAGCTATTATTGATCTGTCAATTAAATTACCAATTTAGATTTTTTCGATTTTTCATTTTTTTTTGGGTTTTAAACCACCCCGTATTAAAACGAGGAAATTAAAAAATATATTCATTTAAATATTACATTAGTATCGCTATAACTCAAAAACAGCTTGAATAGTTAACTTGCCCCTTTTAATCTTTGGTATTTAAGGTATTCCCCTTCTGCGATTTTCCACCTTTATTTTCCTGATTTAAAGTCTGATGTGATGACAATAATTTGTACTTAACCATAAATTTACAGATTATCTCCATGGTCATACATCGCAATACAAGGTAATATTTTCCTTGTATTGCGATGTATGACCACGGTAGGTATGTATATGTTATCGGTCAAACCCAATTTCAGGACAAATTAGTTTTGCCTAGGCTAAGCTAGTTCTTCCTATAAGCGATAGGATGAACCATTTTTTAAATAGTAATTAGCAAACCAAATGGGCTACGACAGAAGACTCGCTCCGTCGCCCCTTCGTTCAGCTTCTGTCTACGCGTTTAATAAAAACACCCTAGGGGCAGGGCAGACAGGACTGCTTGGAGTTGTTTTAGTGGTGTAGGTAGGTTGCATTTCGTTTTTAGGTAATGTTCGACCTATATCAGTTATCGCGTATAGGAAGAACTAGTTTAGCCTAGGCAAAACACCCTAGGGGCAGGGCAGACAGGACTGCTTGGAGTCGGGGCGTTTGCATTTCGTTTTTAGGTAATGTTCGACCTATATCAGTTATCGCGTATAGGAAGAACTAGTTTAGCCTAGGCAAAACTAGTTTGACCTGAAAATCGGGTTTGGCCGGTAACATATATAATGTATACTTTTGTACCAATAAGAGTTTTTATAGTAAAATAGAAATTTGAAAAATCGAACTTAACGTGAGCGAAGCCTGACAAAAGCCAGTTTAAACATAAAATAAAGAAGATTGTTTATTTTAAAAAATATCTAAACTTTATCTAAACGGCATATTTTAAGCAATATTTCTGCCCAAAGTTAAAAGCAACTTTATCTGAACCACATATTTTAAGCAATATTTCTGCCCAAAGCGTGACCTTAAAAAAAGTGTTACTGCAAAAATAGGTTCAGACCTGCAGACTTTTTTTTTTAAATCTTTATAAAAAGAAAGTTTCCTTTGTACATTTTAACCGACGCAATTAAAGGTTTTGCGTTCGGCGCTAATGGTAGACATAATTTAAAATAGCATATTATGCTAATATGCATAATGCGTTAATTACAGCTATTTTTAACACGTGACATTTGTTATCATCGCCAAGTCTAATCGAATCGTGAGAGACCTAGATCTATTAGTATAATTTAGTGTTTGGATTGATTTTGTGATGTACGGGTGATTCGGACGGAATTATTATGAATGGATACAAGCGGTTTTTGAGGCGACAGCATAGCATTTGTGGTATATTTTTTTATTTTCCATTCACTCATTCATTCTTTTTACAAGGCAAAGGTCAACAGCCATTCAGCCTTGTTTTTTTCTCTCATACGTATTCATTCGCTTGACATTGCTATTATTTCTTATTTTTTTGTTTTAATATTTTTCTTTTACGGATTCCTTGTCGCCGTTTTTAGTGTAAAACTTAAGACCTAATTAATTATTAATTATGATAGTACCGGCTAGTGTAAGTAACGGTTGTTTTAGTGATGTAGGTACGATGAATGGATAAGTATGAATGGAGCTGACATTTGTGTTTTAAATGTCGACAAAAGAATAAGTTAATTATAGAGGTCAGTGATTCAGGGACTGTTTCACCACTACCAATTAAACTCTAATCGCGGAATTTTGTCGTTTGAACGATTGCCAATACAAAAACTGTCAAAATGATTACATGATGGAATCAGGAAGAACCTAATCTTAGGTTAAACACTGCTTGCTTGTTGAGAAAAATGAATTAGGTCATAAACGTTAAGAAATTTTTTACTGCAAAAACTGCGTAATTTGGTTGTAAATAATTTCTTAATGTTTTCGTGGGCGTTTATCATAATATGCTTAATATGCTTATCGTTAACCGACAAAGTATTCGTGTATACAGGCAATTCGACCATAAAGATACGTAACGTACGTACTACCTACGTACTTCGTTTCAGCAATATTAAGTTATGACCTCGAGAGTAAAAAAATAACTAATTACCTACTTGTGTAATTACGCATTAAATGAAAGCACGCTTATACTAACCTGGTAGTTAAGATTGTGGCCTCCTTTAAGAGGGTTTTGGAGTTCGAATCCCTATAATTTAACTTTATGGAGTTACTAGATGATGCCCGCGACCATAGACAAATAACGCCAGCGATTTCGTCCGCGTGGATTAAGGTTTTTTGTTTCCCGCGGGAACTTTTTAATTTTCTGGGAGAAAATATAGCCTGTGTTAATCCTGGGTTATGAAACTTGGTTTTTTTAGCTTTGTGCGAATCTTTACTCCTGCCAAGTTTCACTAGGTTCCATCGTGTGGTTCTCGAGATCTCGGGGCCGCTCCTGCGAAACGATTTTCAACAGAGCGGCCAGCTTCGGAGCTTATTAGCAGCTACTCTTTTATTATTTCTTCTGCGAATTTTTAGATCAGACCATTCGATTTCTGCTAACAAATTGTTAGATATAGCACGATCGCGATATGAAGAGCGGGCCGCCGGTCGAAATGGTGGTAGGATTACTAAATAAGGATAAGTAATTAAATTTTGCTTAAAATTTACCTTAATAATAATTCGCTGTCCCCAGAGAACAAAATGGTAATTCCCTTTATGCACTATAGCGATTGCCATTTTATTTTTTTCATTCTTCATTCATTCATTCTTCTTCGGCTGTAACAACCCTACGAAAATACGTAGTAAATGCGAGGTCTTTTAAAGTTTCGCCTCTATGCAATAATTTATTTACATGTTTCGGCGTTGGATGGAAATCGGAATGGCTGGTCGGGCCTCCGCCGCGTGTGTGCGAAGGTTGTGACGTCATGGCTACGTCACTGCTCGGTTGAATGGAAACGGGTCGGGCGTGGTGCCGCGCCTCCTGCGAGCCTTCGCTTCAGTTCGTTTCTCACTTCGCGTGGAGGAGCCCGTATCGCGCGCGAATTCGAAATTCGAACGTCGGAGGTTCTTTTTTTAAATTGATTCGACGAGGCGAAAGTGCTTTTTTTTTCTTTTTTCGTGATAAGGTGTCGGTGCCTACCGTCTGCAGATATACATAGTAGATAAAATAATAATTTATCGATATGGTGATAATGGACGAAGGTACGCGAAATTTTTTTTTAAATTTGATAGCCTAAATCTATTTAAAATACCCTGATAAAATAGCTGATGCACGCGACTTTGTCGACGTGGGTTTAGTTTTTATAAATACCCCAGAAACTTTGATTTTCCGGGATAAAAAGTAGCCTGTCACTCTAGACGTCCTCAACTAAACCCATGCAAAAAATCACGTTGATCCATTTGCCCCTTTGCTTCTTGATTGACGGACAAACCAACAAACAAACGCACTTTCGCATTCTATGCTACTCATATTATAAATGCGAAAGTTTGTGAGGATGGATGGATGGCCATCCATCCATCCTCACAAACTTTGAATGAATGAAAGAATGAATGAAAATGAATGTCTGTTACTCCATCACGCCACAACGAATGAACCGATTTGGCTAAAATTTGGAATGGAGATAGCTCATAGCCAGGATTACACGTAGGCTACATTTTATCCTGGAAAATTAAAGAGTTTCCAGGGGAATTAATCCACGCGGATTAAGTCGTGGGCATCATCTAGTTCATATTAGTAGAGATTTTCCCACCACATTCAAAGAAAATTGGATTGCATTGAGTGAGAAGGTTATTAGGCTATTAGCTATCTACTATAGATAAGTATGTACCTATTAGAGAAACAAGTACTGATTTTCTTGTAATATAATAGGAGGCCAGTAATAACTTAGCGTTTATTGCGGTTTACATTTTTCTTTCCTTGTATCATTACATCGCACGTTTTTTTTTTTTTTTCAAATCAAAATTCTTTATTTGCACAGATTGAGTGTAGTTACGTTGTTACATAATTCAAAATGTACTTCAATCTGCGGGGTATTGGCATGCAAACATAATACTTAATTAAAATTATAATCATTCTTAATTTTATTAACACAAATATTTTAGAGCTTTACAAACCATAATTATACAAATTCATCCAATACATTATAATATAATTAACATTTGAAACTAATAAAAATTAATAATTAATAAAAATGTAATAATAATATTGAAATATTTAATTTAAAATGTCAAATGTAAAATTTATATTATAATGTCAATAAAGAATATCAAGCCAAGCTGAGCTTTACTTATGTTCCCCTCTCCCCTCCAAATAAGCGAAAAGCTTGTGCCAGGAGTGGGTACGACAATAGTGCAACGGGTGGGGCTCGAACCTGCGACCTATCACTTTTCAGTCCGCATCTTTACCCGTTGGGCTATTGAGGCCTCGGCAGTTATGTAACCGTAATACTTTAATTGCCCAGTTATAATCGTGTGATGGAAAATTACAGCAATACAATAATAATAAATAATAGACGCCGCGGCATAGATTAGAAAATTAGCTTAAATCAGTTTATATTTATAATCTCTATTATCGTACTAAGGCGCATAGATAAGCCAATGTCAAGTCAAGTAGGTAAATATCTACGTAAATACATAATATATTACTATCCAAGCTTGAAATAATGTTATTGTTAATTTAAGTAATATTGGAAGGACCAATTATCCTGTGGGTAGTTGAATGAAAATGAAAAAATATTTCTTTGGCAAAACAAAATAACAAGGAATATAATAATATCCATTAAGACACCAATTCACCACTAATTAATTATTATTTATAGTTGTCGCTCGTACGACATGACAAACAAATTACAAACAATATTATACCTACAAACAATATACAAATTACAAACATAATATATTACACAGCTTACTGATAAAAATTTAGAAAAACAAAGGTTACACTGCAAATAAAGTCTAATTCAAACGTAGATGCTCTTATTTGAGCTATTGTATGTAGCTGACGTAAAAGTACCATAAAGAAAGGTACAGACCATAACCTTAGCCATAATTCACTTGCAATGAATCGTTTAAGTCCTATAACCTTGGTCGGTACCACCTACACTCCTTCAAATGTAGGGAAATAATAATCAGTTTGTTTGGTTAGACTTTGGTCCATATAGGGTTGCCAGGTCGCCAAACCTAATAGCCGGACAGACCAGCCAGTTTGGCCGGACATTTGGGAAAAAAAGCCGGACACCCTATATTATTGAGGATTTTGTCTCAGTATTAATAGGTACGACAAAAAAATTGTATGTAAAATCAAGTTTTTTTGATTATTATCATAAATCTTGTTAATTTATAGTGAAATAATAAATAAAATCGAATGCCAAATCAGTCTTAGAAAGGTACTTTATTATTAATCAGTCAAATAGTCATTAGTCAAAATTAAATTCTAGATACTTAAACATTTATCAACATATTTGAATTTTTCTTAAATACTAATGAAAGGCACAAATAAGACTTTTTTAACTAAAAAAAAAAAAATAATCAAATACTTCTTCTCTTTAAGTTAAATAATGAAACAAAAAAAACTTTTTCTCTTTGAGTTATACACAAATTGCGTAACACAATAAAAATAATTATTCATATTTTTGGTTTGCCGAAACCTGCTTTAAGAGCTCAGTTTCTTTCAAAATGTAGTTGTAAAAATCCTTACATGTCAAATGTTTTAAATTAAATTCTACAACCAACATTTTGGCAACAGTATCAACCTGTAATCTGTTGCGTTCTTTCGTCCATTGCTGACCTATCAAGGAAAAAGCTCTTTCAACGTTTGCGTTATGTCTTGGGATAGCAAAAAAAGCCTAACAAAAGCCGGACAAGACGGACACCGTTTATTTTGGCCGGACACGCAATCAAAAAGCCTACCTATGTCCGGCTTTATCCGGACGCCTGGCAACGCTAGGTCCATACAAAGTTCACAAAGTACTATCAACTTTGTGTACGGATGCTTAGTGAGACAAAAAATTCCCAGCAATTCTGTCAACAGAACTACTGGGAATAACCGGAAATGGGTATTTGACTGATTATTTATCAAAATGCGGATATTCATTAATTACAATCGAAAATGTAACATATAAGAATAACATTTCCCTCATTTGCGACAAGGGTGACATAACTCAAAATTCACCAATTTTAGTATCGAAAATTTATACTTTTTGCTATAAAAGTAACATAACGCTAAACACAAAAAAATAAGAGCGAGAAAGATTGTGGCTTAATACTCTGTCGCTTTGTTGGCTGCTGTGTTGTTTCGAGACCGCAGCATTCACAAAACATTACTCTCTAACGAGAGAATTCTCTCATCGTCGATTTTGAATTATGTCACTCTTGTCGCAAATGAGCTATTTGTAATAACAGAAAATAAATCGGTCAAAAAATAAATAAGGATTTCTTAATAATTTGTTTTTGTGTAATGGCAATGGATTTTCTGGCTGTGTAAAGAAGGTGTGGCCATTCCAAACAGGTGTATTTATATTGCAAGCAGCGGGAAACAAACGAAACAGGTTTGATAAAAAAAAATACCGAACTCATACCGAATGTAAACAAGGTATTATTCGAATTTACGGAAGAGAATGTGTACTTATGAAAGGTCAAGTAAGGTTAGTATAAGATTTGATTCGATTGATCGTATTCGTATTCGATGATGCGTCACAGTAAAATTAACCACAACAGCATTGAATTAGAGGTAGTGTTGCCAGACGTCCCGTATTTCCCGGGACATCCCGTATTTTAGGCATAGTTTAAAATGTCCCGGCGGGACTGACTCTGTCCCGTATTTGAACCGTACTTCGTTTTTCATTACGATCCAAGTATTCACACACGTAATGTTCGTAAAATAGCGAGTTGATGACCGTTTTTAATTACAATTATAATTGTATTGATTTTTACAGATATGATAAAACGAATAAAAATATGTTAAAAGTAACTCAGTCCTCGGAAAAATATCCAAAAAAAATTACACTAAATATTTTTTTAATTTGTACCGGGTAAAAAACTGAAATCCCGTATTATTTGCCCATTTAACCATTTGTCCCTTATAGGCTGAAAAAAAATCTGGCAACCCTAATTAGCGGTCAATTTCGAGCACGCATTCTTATACGTTCACATATACGGATACGCTCCAAAATAAAATTCCAAATTTAAATCAATACAGTTAAAGTCTATTTCACTTTGACGCTAATGTATTTGAATACGAATAATATGGTCAATCGAATTAAATCTTATACTAACCCTATTGATGTAACGAACAGAGAACTCGCGGAATTATAGTATTCTATCCAAGCAAAAACTCACCTCACATCGATCTGCTATGACGTTGTTGTGATTGAAGGACAAACCAACAGACAATTTCGAATTTTTGCTCTACATATGCAATACTGCAGTGATAACATGCACTAAAATAGCCATTGCTTATCTCAAGTGCCTACGTACCATACATCATAATGTCAAAAAAAATTAGGAAACTTTCCAGTCATAACTTACATGGCTTACTTTCGCTCGCGTGGAATTAGTTTTTAAAATTCCGCGGGAACTCCTTGATTTTCGTGGATAAAAAGTAGTCTATGTCACTCTCCCGGTCCTCAACTGTACCAATGCAAAAAATCACGTCGATCCGTTGCTTTGTTGCGGGGTGATTGAGAGACAAACCAACGAACCAGTAAACAAACACACTTTCACATTTATAATATTAGTAAGGATGTTTGTCTGTTTATTAAACTGTGATATGAATACATGACGCACAAATTCACGAACCGTGACGAATTTGAGTGTAGACGAAATATATCTGGGTCAGTAGTCCTCATGATAAGATTTGTAAAGGTCACCAAAAACATTTGCTTTACTACCGAGTCGTATAGATTTCCTCATGACAGATAGGTATTTAAAAACTTTTTTAAGCATTTTAGAGGTTCAATAAAAATAGGAATTTACGTTCAAGACACATACGCGCGCGCAGAGTTGAAGCGCAGCAACGCGTCTTACCAAACATACTTCAACCAACTGTTGAGCCAGATTATTGCGAAGTCTTTTTATGCATGTGTTGCATGAAGGGCTGCGGGTTATTTAGTTCTTGCAATTCACGACGGTGCGTGGCTCATTGTTGTATGTGTGTCGTATCTGTACATATAAGTGGAAACGACAGCTTGTTCGCGCTCCCACCTAGGCTCCTGACAGGCACACACACTTACGCAATGTGCATACACGACGTAACCACAAGTAAAGCTCACGCGCCCTCGTGAATTGCAAGAACTATACCTACCCAAAAATCCTTTACATTTCACAATTTGCTTCACATAAAATACAATGAGTAGTGATATGATAAAAATCGAAATAATGAGGAAGTTACGCTTCGGCTCTATGCTTTGAGACTTAGCCACTGAAACCAAAAAAATTTGGGAAACGTTAGCAAAATACAATATACCAGTAATTTAATCGATGCATGAACTACTGCCCGTTCCAATGTAATGAATTATTACATGTATGGCTTCTGTCCAAAATGATTGGCATGCTCCGTCGGCGAATTGGTTACCAAGCTATGGAAATGCAATCACTTTGTATACTTATATCTACACTTCTACATCTACACTACTATTATAAAGAGGAAAAATTTGTATTTTTGTGTGTATGTTTGTAATGAATAAACTCAAAAACTACTGTGCCGATTTCAGAAATTCTTTCACCATTGGAAAGCTACATTCACCCTGAGGAACATAGGCTATATTTATATATATAAAAAAATCTTATGTCCACCCGTGCGAAGCCGGGACGGGCCGCTAGTATTTTATATTTTTATAATACAGTTAAGGTACATTTTACTTTGATGCTAATGTCATCGAATACGAATACGATCAATCGAATTAAATCTTACACTAACCCTACCGGACCGCCTCCCGTTCTAGGTACGGCCGGTCCTGTACGGCGTAATGTGAAGCAACCTTTAGCTAGCTTAGCTAGTTGATAGAAAGAAGCTTATCATAAGTGGTGTGTTGATGATAAAATTTTCTTAGGCTTATAACGGATGATGAGATTATTTGATTACTGATTAAATAATGTTATCATAAATGTTGACATACGCGGGGTTATCGCCGCCAACTTAATTAGACCTATGAGTTGAGACTAATAGAATAGAATAGAATATCTTTTATTCATTCTCATTCAAAAAAAAGACGTATGGCAATCGGGGACTTCCGCGGTAAAGCTATTGCATAGCATTTTTTATCAACGCCATTTAGCGGCTCACCGTAGAGAAGTCCCGTGTCAGGTTATTTTCGTTACGGAATTTCTGGATTCGGTCTCCACGCTGGCCCGCGATAGAAGCTATGCAATAGCTTAAAAATGAAATAGGTCCACTTAGACTTACAACAAAGCAACGGATCGACGTGATTTTTTGCAAGGGTATAGTTGAGGACCGAGAGAGTGACATAGGCCACTTTTTATCTCGGAAAATCGAAGAGATTCCGCGGGATTTTTAAAAACTAAAACCAAACCTTATGGTTTGGTTTTAGTTCAACTAGTTTATAATATGTATGAATAAACATAGTATGTCTCTGTTTTTAAAATTCAAAATTCAAAATTATTTATTTCATGTAGGCCAACTTGTGGCTCTTATTAAGTCGAAAATCTACCACCGGTTCGGAATGCTGATTCTGCTGAAAAGAGCCGGCAAGAAACTCAGCAATTGCTCTTTTCAAAACAAAAAATGTTACAATATGTAGCTTATCTATATTAAAGCAAAGCAGTTTGGTTCCAAGCAACTTTGTCATGAAGGAATTCATTAACTGTGTAATAACTTCTACTTATTTAATGTGTCTTTTTGAAAATAAATGTTTTGTGTTACTTAGTTATGAATATTTATGTAGGTATGTATTATATTATTTATGTATTATATGTATTAATGTATTCATATGTATTTATGTATCTTCGTGTTTATGTAGTTTATTTAAATTATATAGTAGGTATTATAGTATATGTAGTGATTTACATTTTTGACCTATACCACTCTATAATTTCACCTTACTCACTTTCAAGGGAAGCTGGAAGAAATTTCTTTTTTTTAGAAATAAGCTTCACCTATGTCTACTTCTTCTAATATATGATGTATTGTAAATTCTTATATGTGCATAAAAAATAAAAATAAAATAAATAAATAAATAAAAGTCAAACTCATTTGTTTCAGGTGACGATATGCCAGTAAGGGACGGCGCAAAAAGGTCCCTGATTGGCGTAATCGATGATGGAACGAAGACAGTCCGATTTGTGGTATGAGTTATTGACTATAGAAATGATATTTTACATATAGCTCATTTGCGACAAGGGTGACATAACTCAAAATTCACCAATTTTAGTGTCGAAAATTTATACTTTTTGCTATAAAAACAACATTACGCTAAGCACAAAAAAATAAGAGCGAGAGAGATTGTGACTTAATGCTCTGTCGCTTTGTTGGCCGCTGTGTTGTTTCGAGAACGCAGCATCCACAAAACATTACTCTCTAACGAGGGAATTCTCTCATCGTCGATTTTGAATTATGTCACTCTTGTCGCAAATGAGCGATATCGTCAGGGAAATTGCAAAACTGCGGATGTACCATAGGTAAAAACCGCGGATCTACACTAGTCTAACTTTTACAGCGGAAAACTTTATAAATTTCTTATTTCTACGGTTATGGAGCTAATTTTTACACAGAGAGTGTATTAATTCATGTGTTGATAAAAATAGATATCTTTTAAAGTGATTAATTTAGTCGCTACGACACTTACGCGGTTTTGATTTGACCACAAACGTATGAAAATGGATTTTAAGGTACTAATGCTAGTTACGCGGATTTGCACTATCCGCGACGATATATTTAAAAAAAATCATGACTCACGAGCACTCCTAATCACGATTAAGAACACCAGTATATAAACAAAGTATCTATTATCTCAAACATTTTGCTTACATTTATCAATCTCAAAGCAACTGTACGAAGTTCGCACGTATGCTTGTTATGATAATAACTAATTAGAATGTTTGTGTTAGTCGTGAATGGTTTTTGCGTTTCAAGATGACATCTACTTTGCAAAGTATTAGAATAAGTATGTTACAATTTACAATCCAATGTTGAAAAAATTATCACGTGAATACGTTACGTTCGCTCACTTTATGTTTGATTTTTCAAACCCCTATGTTATCCCCTTTGGGGTTGAATTTTCATAAATTCTTTCTTTACGGATGCCTTCTTTGTAATGGCTATCTGTATTCCTTTATATTTAATTGAAACTCAAAATATCTTTCAAGGATATAACTAACACGAAAAATGACGGACTTTCATACAAACTTTCACCCCCTATTTAACCCTCTTGGGGGTGAAATTTCAAAAATTCGTTCCTTAATGGGTGCCTACGTCGTAAAGGAAACCTACTGTCAAAATTTCAAGTTTCGAGTTTTAGATCAGTCAGTCAGTCAGGGCAAGACTTTATAAATATAGATAGAAGGTAGACAGATAAAATTAATTCGTTACAGATATACGAAGCGGAACGTTCAGAGGAGCTAGCGGCGTACCAGCTGGACAAAACGGAGGTGCAACCACAGGAGGGCTGGTACGAACAGGACCCTAAGGAGATCATACACCACATCAAAGCGTGCGCCGAGAACGCTGTCCAGCAGTTGACTGAGTTGGGTAAGATTGTGGATTTCGAAATTCAAATATTTTTTTATGCCTACTACCCACAATACCCCACACTATGTTCATACTTGTTACCTACAATATTATCAAGTGATGCCAGCGACTTCACTAACCGTGATTGATGCTTTTCAATTCCCGCGGGAACTCATATTTTCCGGGATAAAAAGTAGTTTGTGTTATGTCAGACTATAATCTATCTCTGTGCCAAATTTCAGCCAAATCGGTTCAGTCCTTGCGGCGTGATTGAGTAACAAACATCCATACATCCCAACTTTCGCATTTATAATATAAATAAATAGGATAATAGGATTATTTTTAACTATTAATTGAAACATTCGGTCCTGCGCATGATCTCTCACCAGTCGTGTTGAATTTACCGCCAAGTGGTTTAGGAGAGTGAGGGAATAGAGAGTGCATCAGTGTTTGAGCACACACTGTATCACTATAACATCTCAGATGTTTAATATCTGTGGAGATTGGTCACCGTGGCTGGTCCGATTGGCAGGACATTACATTAAGGATTACTATGGATAATGGATATCCTTACTAATATTATATTGGTTTGTCCTTCAATAACGCTGCAACAGAGCTGCGGACGTAATTTTTTGCATGGGTATAGTTGAGAACCTGGAGAGTGACATACGCTACATTTATCTCGATAAATAAAAAAGTTCCCGCGGGATTTTAAAAACTAAATCCACGCGGACGAAGTCGCAGGTATCAGCTAGTAACTTATAATATACTAATTTTCTTAATTTCCAGGTTATTCGAAAGAAGACATTATAACCTTGGGTATTACAAATCAAAGGGAGACTACAGTAGCGTGGGATAAATTCACCGGAGAACCTCTACACCCTGCCATATGTAAGTACATCAAATGGACTTCATTTTTAACCCCCGACGCAAAAACGACAGGGTGTTATAAGTTTGACGTGTCTGTCTGTGGCATTGTAGCAGCCAAAATGGCGTCAATTAAGTAGGTCCAAAATTCATCATTCATCCAAAATGGCGTCAATTAATTAGGTCCAAAATTCATCATTCATCCAAAATGGCGTCAATTAAGTAGGTCCAAAATTCATCATTCATCCAAAATGGCGTCAATTAAGTAGGTCCAAAATTCATCATTCATCCAAAATGGCGTCAATTAAGTAGGTTTAAAATTTATCATTCATCCAAAATGGCGTCAATTAAGTAGGTCCAAAATTCATCATTCATCCAAAATGGCATCAATTAAGTAGGTCCAAAATTCATCATTCATCCAAAATGGCGTCAATTAAGTAGGTCCAAAATTCATCATTCATCCAAAATGGCGTCAATTAAGTAGGTTTAAAATTTATCATTCATCCAAAATGGCGTCAATTAAGTAGGTCCAAAATTCATCATTCATCCAAAATGGCATCAATTAAGTAGGTCCAAAATTCATCATTCATCCAAAATGGCGTCAATTAAGTAGGTCCAAAATTCATCATTCATCCAAAATGGCATCAATTAAGTAGGTCCAAAATTCATCATCCAAAATGGCGTCAATTAAGTAGGTTCCAAATTCATCATTCATCCAAAATGGCGTCAATTAAGTAGGTCCAAAATTCATCATTCATCCAAAATGGCGTCAGTTAAGTAGGTCCAAAATTCATCATTCATCCAAAAATGGCGTCAGTTAAGTAGGTCCATTCATCATTCATTCAAAAATGGCGTCAGTTAACTAGGTCCAAAATTCATCATTCATCCAAAATGGCGTCAATTAAGTAAGTCCAAAATTCATCATTCATCTAAAATGGCGTCAAATAAGTAGGTCCAAGAAAGAAATAGCAGTTACTCCAGCGCGGCGTTGAGAAAAAAAAGAACCTGTTTAACAATGAATTAAAGACAACAAAACACAGAAATATGTCGGAGGATTAAAAAAAACACCAGCGTTAATCATAGATTTTTTTAAAGAATATTAGCCAAGCTGAATTTGACTAATATCCTCTTATCCCCTCCAAATAAGCGGAAAGCTTGAGCTAGGAGTGGGTACGACAATAGTGCGACGGGTGGGATTCGAACCTGCGACCTTTCAGTTTTTGAGTCCGCATCTATTGGCTATTGAAGCTTAAAGATAGAGGTCATTAGGTTAAGATGAATTAATGAGGTTAAGCTGGATCATGCGTCATGCTCGTGAACGGGTGCCACCAACGGGAATGGGTCTGCTTTGTGTCTACCCATCTTAACGTGTGTTAGGTTGTGGTAGGTGTGCATTTTTGAAACTTCTTTGTGGAAACACTGTGTGCATAGCATAGTTTTGTTAACCATTGTAAAATTTTTTGAAAAGAGCAACTGCTGAGTTTCTTGCCGGCTCTTCTCAGCAGAATCTGCATTCCGAACCGGTGGTAGATTTATGACGTGTCATAAGAGCTACAAGTTGGCCTACATGAAATAAATAAATTTTGATTTTGATTTTGAATGAATGAATGATTTATCTTGACAGCATGGAACGACATACGAACAGACAGCACAGTGGACGCCATCTTGGCGAAGGTTCCGGACCGCAACAAGAACTACCTCAAGAACATCTGCGGTCTACCCATCAGCCCTTACTTCAGTGCGCTGAAGATGAGGTGGTTAAAAGATAACGTGAAGGCTGTCAGGCGCGCCAGTCGGGATAAACGGTTGCTATTCGGGACGGTGGACTCTTGGATTATATGGGTATGTTGTATTTTTAATACTAAGCTCGGATTAATATGTAAATACATATTTTTAATTTACACGATTTTCGGTCTTGAATGTGTTCTCTACATCGATTATCACATATAGATTGTTAAAAACTAATTTTTATTTTCCATATTTCATGGTTAAGTCCATATTTTACAAAAAAATATCACAATCATCGATATTTTCGATTTTTCAGCCAATATAAGGCTATACGTAGACTAAATCGACAGAGTTTTAATTTCGATAATTTAAACAAGCATGTGATTGTGTACTGCAATCAATTTAATACCACAGATTTAGTGGAAGATGAATAAAACTTCATTTTTTTATTTGAATTACCTAAACATTTCCCTATTTTTTTATAATTTTTTTACTGTAATAATTTTTTTTAAACAATGTTTATTGTGAAAAAATTACTAATATGAAAGATATTTTTATTTTATACCCCATACTCCATATTTTTTCCATACTTTACATTTTTTATTTTATACCCCATACTCCATATTTTTTCCATACTTTACATTTTTTGTACATATTTTGAATTTTTTAATACATATTTATCCGTGCCCTAATTATTACCCTTCTATTCCAAGTTGGCCGTCGTCGACCGTTACGAAATGACGTCATACATACGTTAGTACAGATAGCAACGTACCGCTCACAATTGTCACTACCAAATTTTTTCAAAGTTTTGTTATTGTTACGTATTGAATGTTTTGTTAACTTTAAATTAGTTATTTAATTTTGTTTGTTACTATTAGCGTATCGTCTTCTACGCTAAGTAAAAAAGGAAAAGTTTTGCATAACGCAGACTATTAATTACTTTAATTGATAACTTTTTTCAAACGGAAAAAAAATAAGAAATTAAAAATTAAGACTTTCAAGATATCATTGCCTTGAAAAGCATTGCCAGAGAAGAAAACTTCCGTCATAGTTGTGGTTACAATAAAAAAATACAATAATTATTTTTTTGTCAACGGTACGGTCATGACGTCATTGGGTAACGGTCGACGACGGCCAACTTGACGTGGACGGTTAGTATTTTTTTTTTTCAATATCTATTTTAGAATCTTACCGGCGGTCCCCACGGAGGTCTACACATCACTGACGTCACCAACGCATCGAGAACTCTGCTCATGAATCTAGAAACACTAAACTGGGACCCCATGCTATGTAGGTAAGTATTTACGTTATTATATGTTACGTTATGGTGCGGGTTGTTACGTTCCCTCAAATATGGTTGAGCGAAGCAATGGCTGGATCATGCGTCATGCTCGTGAACGGGTGCCACCAACGGGAATGGTGAAAAGTCTCCGAATTCTACTTTTGTCTGCCCGTCTTAACATGTATGTATGTATGGATTGTATGTAGATATGCATATTTGAAACTTCATTGTGGAAACACTGTATACATAGCATAGTTTTGTTACCTATTGTAATTTTTTTTTTTGAAAAGAGCAACCGCCGAGTTTATTGCTGGCTCTTCTCGGCAGAAAGGGCATTCCGAACCAGTGGTAGATTCATCGACGATTCAAAAGCACTTGTAAAAGTTTATTTGAATAAAAAATATTTCGCTCATTTGCGATAAGGGTGACATAATTCAAAATCGACGACGAGAAAATTGTCACGTTAGAGAGTAATGTTTTGTGGATGCTGCGATCTCGAAACAACACAGCGACCAACAAAGCGACAGAGCATTAAGTCACAATCTTTTTCTTATTTTTTTTGTGCTTAGCGTAATGTTTTTATAGCAAAAAGTATAAATGTTCGACACTAAAATTGGTGAATTTTGAGTTATGTCACCCTTGTCGCAAATGAGCGATACGTAAATATGTGCGAGGAAGTCATTTGTCACTGTTTCGATAAAACACTGTATCTGAAGATACAGTGTATTGTCTCCTCTCAGAGATTTATTTATTTTTAATTTTTGCAGGTTATTCGGTATACACAGAGACTCGCTACCACAGATATTCAGCAGTTCAGAAGTGTACGGGACAGTCAAAGATGGATCTATATTAAACGGAATTAGAATATCGGGGGTAAGTTAACATTTTTTAACTAACTTCCAAAAAAACAGGAGGTTCTCAATTTGTCTGAATCTTTTTTGTATGTTCCCCGATTACTTAAAGACGCCTGCCCCCCGATTCAGACCCTTCCGATAACTTATTTATCGATCGATTCGGTTTGTTACTGTACGATAACATAATATATATTCAATTCGTAAATGCTCTTGTAATCGAATGTATCTTGTCGATGTCGATAGCGTAGTCGATACCGAATCGTATCCTTAAACCAAACGCTCTGAATCACACGACAAAATTTTTTTACGAGATCGATATCTAACCGTATCGACACGGTATGTTATCGAACAGGTCTGAATCGCCCCCTGGACCGATTTGAAAAAAATATTTTTTTGTTTGAAAGGATATACTTCCCAGGTGGCCCCATTATCATCAGGTCAGGATCTGATGATGGGATCCTGGAGAAATCGAGGGAACTCTTCAAATTTTATAGGCACTTTGCAGTGGCGTTTGAAGTCGGTTTTGCAAAAAGAATTTTTACGTTTATATTATTGTTCTACCGATTACTGGCTTAAAGTCGGGTTAGTATAAGATTTGATTCAATTGATCGTATTCGAAACCGTGAAAGTAAAATGAATCTTACCTGTATGCTTTAAAGTCACAAATTCAGTACAACCGATTTTAATTTTGAACATATCCGTCAACTTATAATAGCACACACAAAATTGAGTTCTAATTCAATGCGGTTAGGGTTGATTTTATTATTCTTTATTTTCAGATTTTAGGTAACCAACAATCGGCATTAGTAGGCCAGAATTGTTTACAAGCGGGTCAAGCAAAAAATACATATAGAAGTGGGTGTTTCCTACTTTATAACACTGGGACGCGGCGCGTGCAGTCCACGCATGGGCTTTTGACCACCGTGGCGTACAAACTTGGGCCCAACGCACCCGCTGTATACGCTTTAGAAGGTAGACTATGACACTTTAGAAGGTAGACTATGACGCTTTAGAAGGTAGACTATGACGCTTTAGAAGGTAGACTATGACGCTTTAGAAGGTAGACTATGACGTTTTAGAAGGTAGATTTTGTATAGGCTTCGAAAACCACATACAGAAGCGGGTGTTTCCTACTCTATAACACTGGGACGCGGCGCGTGCAGTCCACGCATGGGCTTTTGACCACCGTGGCGTACAAACTTGGGCCCAACGCACCCGCTGTATACGCTTTAGAAGGTAGGCTATGACGCTTTAGAAGGTAGACTATGACGCTTTAGAAGTAGACTATGTATAGGTTTTAGAAGTTGTTCTGACGCTTTAGAAAGTAGACTGTGTATATGACTTAGAAGATAGTCTATGACGCTTTAGAAGGTAGACTAACTATAGGCTTTAGAAGATAGTCTATGACGCTTTAAAAGGTGGACTATGCATAGGCTTTAGAAGATAATCTATTACGCTTTAGAAGGTGGACTGTGTTTGTACGTTTTAGAAGGTAAAATATGACGTTTTAGAAGGTAGACTAAAACCCTTAACAGGATAGACTATGTATAGGCTTTAGAAAATAGTCTATGATGCTTTAGAAGATAGACTAACTATAGGCTTTAGAAGATAGTCTATGACGCTTTAGAAGATAGACTAACTATAGGCTTCAGAAGATAGTCTATGACGCTTTAGAAGGTAGACTATCTATAGGCTTTAGAAGGTGGACTGTGTTTGTACGTTTTAGAAGGTAAAATATGACGCTTTAGAAGGTAGACTATAACCCTTAAGAGGGTAGACTATGTATAGGCTTGAGAAAATAGTCTATGACGCTTTAGAAGATAGACTAACTATAGGCTTTAGAAGATAGTCTATGACGCTTTAGAAGGTAGATTAGGAGCGTAGGTTTGATAAGGGACACCTTTGTTTCCAGGGTCGGTCGCAGTGGCAGGTGGTGCTATGAAGTTCCTCCGGGATAACTTGAAATTGATCAAGGACGTGGCCCAGGACACGGAGCACATTGCCGGGCAAGTGTTCTCCACCGGCGACGTTTACTTCGTGCCCGCTTTGAACGGCTTGTACGCGCCATATTGGAGGAAAGATGCTAGAGGGTAAGATTTTTTTTTTTTTTCGATGGCAAGACGAATAATGACCTATGATGAATGAAGATATGAAGATGGATGACCTAAGTCTACTTCTTCTAATATAATATGTTGTCTTCTAAATTCTTTTATATACATAAAAATTAAAAAAAAAAAAAAAGACGTGTGGCACTCGGGGACTGCCGCGGTGAAGCTATTGCAGAGCATTTTTTATCAACGCCATCTAGCGGTGAGAGGAGTCCCGTGTCAGTTTATTTTCGTTACTGAATTTCTGGATTCGGTCTCCACGCTCAAGGCCCGCGATAGAAGCTATGCAATAGCTTAATAAATAAATTCAAAATTTATTTATTTCATGTAGGCTAACTTGTAGCTCTTATGACACGTTATGAATCTAACACCGGTTCGGAATGCAGATTCTGCTGAGAAGAGCCGGCAAGAAACTCAGCAGTTGCTCTTTTAAAAAAAAAAATAGTCTTTGACTGAGATCTCACCTAATGGTTAGTAAAAGCTATAATCAAAAAGTTACGTTAACGAAAGAGAAAGAATGATATAATTCATATTAGTTTTTCAACTTTGTCGGAATTTCTGTCCGTCATCTAAATATATAAAAGGCAAAGGTGACTGACTGATTGACTGACTGACTGACTGACTGACTGATCTATCAACGCACAGCTCTAACCACTGGACCGATCGAGCTGAAATTTGGCATACGGGTAGCTGTTGGGACGTAGACATCCGCTGAGAAAGGATTTTGGAAAATTTCAACCCCAAGAGGGTTAAATAGGGGGTTAAAAAATCGAACCTAACGTGAGCGAAGCCGCGGGCTAAAGCTAGTTTAAAATAATAAGAAATAGTAATGAGATGCTTTGTTGCAGTATAATCTGTGGTCTGACGGCGTTTACGACGAAAAACCACATCATACGAGCCGCATTAGAGGCAGTCTGCTTTCAAACCAGGTGAGTCTTCCTCTAGTCTAAAGTAAGGTAGACTGGGAGAAAATGCTTAACAATTCAAAATCAAAATCAAAAAAAAAAAAAATTATTTATTTCATGTAGGCCAACTTATAGCTCTTATGACACGTCATAAATCTACCACCGGTTCGGAATGCAGATTCTGCTGAGAAGAACCGGCAAGAAACTCAGCAGTTGCTCTTTTCAAAAAAAATAATTTACAATATGTAAAAAAACTATGCTATGCATACAGTAAGGCTGAAATCTGTAGACCACACTCTCAACTCAGACTCAAGACAGAGTTAAAAGGAGGCAGACTTATGTCAGAGCATATTTGTATCTCGTCTCTCCCTTCAACCAAATATACCTATTACGATTTATGAGATAGCCTGGTGACAGACAGACGAAGGCTTAGTAATAGACCTCCGTTGGCAACATTTGGGTCTAAAAGTCACAAACACCTTTCCAAGGAGAGGGACGGGGGGACAGGGGGGTGGGGTGGGGGGGCTCTTAAGGATTACGTTGTAAATTTTTTTGGGAATAAGATTCTTTAATCACAATTTCCTTGGGAATCAAAAACCCTTAATCGATCGATTTAATTCGATTGATCGTATTCGTGGGCATTAGCGTCAAAGTAATATGAACTTTAACTGTATTGATTTAGAGTCATAAATTCAGTACAACCGATTTTAATTGGGAGCGTAAACGTATGAGAATATGTGCACGAAATTGAGCTCTAATGTAATTCTGTTATGGTTCATTTTACTTTGAAGCTAAGTTCATCGAATACGATCAATCGAATTAAATCTTATACTAACCCTGTGAAATAAACTTCGATCACAGAAAAATAAGGGGATTCAGCACTTCATACTTCAACTATTATTCAAACGCATCATTGTTCCTTGACACTGAAATAACTGCCTCACGTCAATGTTCGATGTCAGACTAGCTAGCGAAATGATCTTGCACTCATATTTAGTGGTTACACAAATCGGACTAACATGCGATATCCACTTATTTTTCTGTGATCGAAATCTTAAATATATAAAAGGCAAAGGTGACTGACTGATCTATCAACGCACAGCTCTAACCACTGGACCGATCGAGCTGAAATTTGGCATACAGGTAGCTGTTAGGACGTAGACATCCGCTAAGAAAGGATTTTGGAAAATTTCAACCCCAAGAGGGTTAAATAGGGGGTTAAAAAATCGAACCTAATGTGAGCGAAGCCGCGGGTTAAAGCTAGTAAATAAATAATTTCGAATTTGAATTTGACAGAGATATCCTGGAAGCGATGAACAAGGACTGTGGGATGCCGCTGTCGAAACTCCACGTGGATGGAAAAATGACTTCCAATGACCTGCTGATGCAACTGCAAGCAGACTTGGTTGGGATTCCCGTGTGTAAGTTGATTTTATAGGGTTTTTTTACCAGTTAGACCTTAAATTCAAGCCTTAATAGTCCAACAGTTAAAGGTCTGACTTAAACTAACTAACTTGACTAAGATTAAACTGAAAGGTCGCAAGTTTGAATCCTACCCGTTGCACTATTGTCGTAGCCACTCCTAGCACAAGCTTTCCGCTTATTTGGAGGGGATAGGAGGATATTAGTCAACTTCAGCTTTGCTAATATTCTTTAAAAAAAATTGAGAAAAAAAAAATACTGTGTCTAGTGTGGCATTAACATTTAGCAAAACTCATTGAATACCTAATTTAAAGTATCGATCCACTCATATTTTTCTCGTTTTCAAATATCTTACTAACCTTTTTTTGAATTAAGAAAAAAATTTGCTGACATGATAATTTCACTCATTTGAATTTTATTTTATTAATGACTTTTTTCTTTTTATTTAGTGACATAACTATCATGTTTGTATGAATGTGTGATATTTATATAAATATGATAGAAGTTTACATAAGTGACTGTCAAGTTTAATATATCCGAGCAAAAAAAAACTTTATCTCTGATATGATGAATTACTGTATCGTTGTGGTGTAGTCCACAAACTTGTGGTGTAGTCCACAACCTCGTGGTTTAGTCCACAACCTCGTGGTGTAGTCCACAACCTCGTGGTGTAGTCCACAACCTCGTGGTGTAGTCCACAACCTCGTGGTTTAGTCCACAACCTCGTGGTGTAGTCCACAACCTCGTGGTGTAGTACAAAACTCAGTTGTGTGTTCGACACGCATTTAGATACTCACTAAACTATTTTCAGTGCGTGCCCAGTCGTGGGATATGTCGGCGCTGGGCGTGGCCATAGTTGCGGGACATTCGGTAGGCGTGTGGAGTTGTGACCGGTGGCGACACCACGCTACTCCGGCGGACACATTCTTACCCACCACTACGGATGATGGTGAGTACGGAAGTAAAAAAACCATGTGGTTACATGTTTTTTTTTACTTTTCACCGGGTTCATTTTATATACAGTTTCAACTAAATCTATGTAGGTATCTATTTAAAAAAAATTGTTGTTTAAGATTAAAAAAAAATGGTTGTTCTTTTTGGTGTAGTTATAGGACTATTTTTAGCAAAGCCATCATTGACTTGACAATGATTTTTTCAATAAAAATGATATTCTCTGGCATTTCTCTAGAAAATAAATAATATTTCTAGCCCGTCTAAGGCCTTGTAATCATTTCTTTCCTGTCCCTATTTTATTTTTGCGCCTTGCGGCTGCGTGACCTTTTTGAGCTTTTCAAGCGATACTGGTCTTTAGTGATTATGTAGATAAAGTTTAAAATGATTTCACACTGAAAGTGCTCGCCGCTCTGCTGCCATTCCGGTGTAGATCGGTCCTTAGCCGGACTAACGAACAACAATTGATTTTTCTATATATATATATTTATCTAGATTATTTATTAGTACCCACAAAAGATTTTGTTTCTCCCGCCAGACCGCGACGCGCGATACACAAAATGGAAGATGGCGGTCCAACGGTCTCTCGGCTGGGCGACCACAAAGAAATCCATCGCGATGACAGGTCAGAGACGAAAGAGTATGATCCCAAGCGAAACGCTTACCCCCCCCGACAGCAGGAAAAACTCCTACGACATAGACTATGTCCTAGACAACATACACCCCCCACCAGAAGACGTGGACATCATAATAGACGAGTTAATCCAGCACTCAGCTCGAAAATTCTCAATATTCGTCCCTTTAAAACAGCCCAAAGACGAACACACCATACTAGACGACGCAGAGTACTATATGAATAAAAAGGAATGCGACTATGGCATGTGCCAATGTTGCCAGAGTAAAAAAAAAATCGTCACCGATTGGAAAACGATCGAGGAAATCATCGAGAACGATCCGGAGATAATTTTCGATGAGGACAAACCGGTCGTTTGCGAAGCTAAACGCGACAGCGTTTGCGTTTACGACGATCTGGGGACTCCGCCGCTAGGTGGCGCTATTAAGAAACGGATACATATTAAGAAACTACCCGCGATTTTTCGAAATATTCGCAGCAAGTTCGCTAATTCCTCCCCAACGTGAACGGGAATGGGCCGAGCCCTAACTTCACGTTGTATGAATAGGTTACTTTTTTTTTTTTTTTTTAATTTTAAAGTTATTTAAGACAACCGTCCAGAATAACAAAGTTATTTTAGTTTGTTAATTTGTTATGTGGTATTTTTGTCTGGAACAACAAAGTTAAGTTAAAGAAATGATTTAATTAATTTATTATCATTGCGATAAAATATCGAATATTTCGAAGTCTCGGATAATTTCTTCTTGTCTTGCATCGAATTTTAATTCTTAGGTATTGTTACTTTATGTACTGTAATTATTTGCAGGGTTTTAGCTAAATATCATTATGAAACTTTGGTTCTTAGTTGTGATTTATGCAAGACAAATGACTTCAAGAGCACGCGTCGACCGCATCGGCTGCACTGTATTTTTCAACGTGACTGGATGCGGTTGAACCGTGCTAGTGACGTCATTTTGCTTAGAAAAGACGCGTAATGTCAGTAGCTTAGTACGAGCTTATACATCTCGAAAATGTTGATAGATATCGTAACTTAAACCTTTTCCAAGTAAGCTTCCAAAAAAATACTACCTTAATAATTGAATAATTGGGAAGCGCAGTGTTAGTAGATTCCAGAGATTAACGCGTTCAAACAAACAAACTCTTCCGCTTTATTATACAACGTGTATTGAAACTCCGAAATAATACTGAAGGAGGTGAATGTGCTCATGAAACTGAACAACTTTCCCCAAGGAACATAGGTCGAAATGTGAAAAAAAAAAATGTGGACCTCCCATACAAAATTGACGATCAGCTGATTGATTTACTATGGGAGGTAAAAATTTTTTTTTTCATATTTCGAGCTATGTTCCTTGGGGAAAGTTGTTCAGTTTCATGAGCACATTCACCTCCTTCAGTATTATTTCGGAGTTTCATTACACGTTGTATATTATTATTCCGTTTTATTATATGTGTTTCACAGTTCGAAATCTATCAACAGTGACAGGATGTGAAAGCCTTACTTAGGGCATTCGGGTAGGGCGGTAGCATAAGATAGATGCACTTAACTTATAGCGCAACGGTTAAGGACTGAAAACCTAAAGGTCGACGGTTCAAATCCCGTTGCACTATTGTCGTACCCACTCCTAATACGAGCTATGCGCTTATTTCGAGGGAAAAAGGCAATATTAATCATTATTTAGCATGAGTAATAACATTCTCTTTGATAAAATAAAAATTCTCTGCATTAAAAGGAGTTCGCTATTATTCCGCTATTGTTCCGCTTTTGTTCCGCTTTTGTTCCGCATGTCAATGTAATTTTGTTGCTCATTCATTCCGCTGTTCTGGTTTCGCTGAGATGTGCTACCGCCCTCTGTGTACGTAAATTCAAAGGTTTGTCGTGAATTATCTAAAGCCCCATAAGTATTTTGTATAGTTGTTATATTTTTGTTGAAATAATGTGAAAGCTCAAGTAGGGTACTTAAATTTAAAGGCTTGATTTGAATTTTAAAATAAAAGTATTATTTTACCTACTAAAGGTCTTTAATTTTCTTTGTTAGGATAGGGACAATTTTAACGGAAAAAAACGAGTGAAATTTCAGTACTAATAAATGGAAATATTAGAACTCCATCATATCAAAAAACAAAAAATTGCTGAAGAAATCTTCAATTCCGCTGGCTTTTATCCGTTTTATTTGTCCCTTGACTTATACTTTTGCATGACTTTAATTTTCTAAGTGCATGCTATACTTCATGGAAAATAATACAACTACCCCCTTATTTAGAAAAAATAAAAGCGGTAACATGTATTAGACGTTCGGGGAACTAAACCTTAACCATAAGGGTTCATAAGGGTTCTAAAAACCTTCATAGTTAAAACGTGGTACCTCTTTTAAGACCTTATGTTGTCAGCCCTTTAATTAATTGGCACTTTAGAGTTATGAAAAAAAAAACCAAAATAAATATCTGTTATGTTTGTCCCTTGAATTGCAAAAGAATATTTTGCTTAACTTTAATTTTCTGAGTGCTTAGTACATGCTATATCTACGTCTTGGAAAATAATACAACTACCCTCTTATTTAGAACAAATAAATGTATGCTATACCTACTTAATGAAAAATAATACAAACTACCCTCTTATTTAGAACAAATAAATGAGATCTTTAAACCTTTGTTAAGACGGGGTTTCCTGATGATATGGAGGTTTCCTCTCAGAATTAGAAGGGCTTAGGTATAGAGCACCAGGCTGGCCAAGAGTAAACTTGACACACGTTACTTAACATTCCAAGTTAGCCTGCTAGCATCGTAAGACTGCAGCGACACTTGCCGTCAAATGAGATCTCAGGCTGATATGTATTGACCGCACTCTCACTCAGCTTAAACTCAAGACAGAGTTAAAACGAGACAGATTTATGTCAGAGCATATTTGTGTCTCATTTTAACCTCTATCTTAAGTCTGAGCTGAATCAGAGTATCTATAGATCTTAGCATCACTCTCGGGCTATCTTGTCCCCGAAGAAAAAAAAATGGAGAATTCAAAATGGCATGCTGGTTCCTTCATTATAAATCAAGTGCTCTAAAGTAATTTAATTGCTCAAAACGCATATAACTGAAAAATTTGGCTGCGGTTCGAACTCCGAACCCTCCGAAGAGAAGGCTGCGATAACAACAGGGTATTTTATTCTTTTTTGAAAAGCGTGCGATCCTAAGGTATATACTACTAGAAAATTTACTAAAATTTTATTTAATCGATAAGTAAGTACCAATAAAATACAACTTTTGTGAACTGGAACTTTCATTTCCCGGTTTCTTATTGTCAAAACTATCTCATTTATACATTCTTCGAATATTTCTCACTTGTAGTAAAATACCCTATTGTCAAGCCGTTAAAGTCGATTTTACACTAGCAAGGTCGAGACGTTAAAGTAAATGGAACAGCTAAAAGTGTTAACTTTGCTGTACTAAGTTAATTTTACTAATCAACTCAAAACTAAGAATATCATATGAGCAGTATTATTTTGTAAAATGGATTATTCTGATTTCTATTATTTCATTTAAATTATAGTTTCATTTGTTCAATTAATTATGAATTTCGAAAGTGACCTACAAAATCAACCACACAATTGAAAAAATAAAAAGATAAGTTATCGAAATAAATATATATATTATATTTTCATTTGCTATGTAATCTTAATTAGGGCAAGGCACGTAATTCTTTGGGTTGGCCATTTTCCATTTAAATGTTATATTTATTAAGTAATATTATTTGTATTTTTGGGGTAGTTTTAAAATTCCCTACGACAAACTTTTTCTCTACAGTGTTACCAACTTATCTGTTGAAGTGGACAAATAAAATATTCCGCTCAATTCCGCTGTCCTTTCATGTCTTTCTTAAAATGAGAAAATGCAGTACCGATTTCTAAATACATACTACTAAATACTAAACTCTCCACTCCTGACCCCGTCAACTAAAGAGACAAGTTGGTGGCACTGTACTGTGTCCCATATGTTAAGTATTCTCACGAGGTTATCAAAACAAAATTAGTTTTCAATTCCTATGCAACCGATCGCACTTCGCTCATTTGCGACAAGAGTGACATAATTCAATATCGACGATGAGAGAATTCTCTCGTTAGAGAGTAATGTTTTGTGGATGCTGCGGTCTCGAAACAACGCAGCGGCCAACAAAGCGACAGAGCATTAAGTCACAATCTCTCTCGCTGTTATTTTTTTGTGCTTAGCGTAATGTTGTTTTTATAGCAAAAAGTATAAATTTTCGACACTAAAATTGGTGAATTTTGAGTTATGTCACTCTTGTCGCAAATGAGTGATTTAAACGGGGACTCAGATGGAGCGACTTTTAGTAAACTGTATTTCCACGGTTAAAAACGGAAAAAATATTATAAGTCAACGCGGTCAGTTGCGTCGGTACTGAAAGCTGATGGAAGATTGTCTAAAAAAATGATTGCATTAGTGTGACATCCATCGATGTATATGGATATGCCTGTCCCATATAATTGCGTCTACGAAAATGCGCTTGAATATTACTTCAATGAACACCGCGCGTTCCCCGCGGTTCGCTTTGACGCGAGTATCAACCAATCATGTTCGAGGAGTAGCCACTCCCTATTAACCAGAAAAAAAATGGAATGAAGAACATTAGTACTTTATTTTTTTTTAAGTTCTTTTAAAACAAGAGATTCTGTTGTCTTTTTGAGTGCGTTTTTTTTCCTCTAGAGGTCTGATATATACATCGATGGTGACATCGCGATCAAAAATGTCGATTTTTTTATTAGCTTAATTGGATTCTATTCTGTTATATTTAACATCCCGCTAATGAACAAAAATCAGATCTTATTTTAATAACATTTTTGAGGAATGTATTTATTTATGTGACAAGCAGGGCCCAATTTCATCCTAACCCCTTTTTTAAACTATTTAGTTATAGTTATTAACTTATTAATATTTATATCTATACCTAATCACAACTTAGAAACGATTTTAGGATAAATAGACGTAATACATGACTTGCCATATTAAAGTTTTATAAATGCTTAAGCTAAAATAATATTATTCTTACTTGTAATACTACGACTTTTACTTACGTATACTTTAATTTTTTTTACAGAAGAACGATACAAGTTGCTGGCGTCGATTCCAGCCACACTATACCTCATTGGTAGCTTCACTATGCTAGTCGTTTCTAGTATACTTAAGGATAGTTGATTTTGAGCTTTAATCTCTAAGGGATAAGTGTCAATTTGTCATTTGTTACATTTCTACACAATGTGTTAAAGTTGTCGCCTATTGTACAGAACTGTAATCCTTACTCCTTATCCTTTCTAGTCCTTATAGCTCGTGCCCGCGACTTCGTCCGCGTGGATTTAGTGTTTAAAATCCCGCGGGAACTCTGATTTTCCGGGATAAGTAGCCTATGTCACTTTCCAGGTCTTCAACTATACCCATGCAAAAAATCATGTCGATCCGTAGCTCTGTTGCAGCGTTATTGAAGGACAAACAACAAACAAAAACACTTTCGCATTTATAATATTAGTAAAGAAGTAAGAATGAGATAAAACGGTGTTTCAATAAAATTTACTATGAAATGGCTCTATGGTACAGGATTAGTAACCAGCAGTAGATACAGTTCTGTATAGTCGACGATAACCATTAAAATATTCATAAAACCTATTCTAAGATTCAATGACATGCCAATTTTTGTTATAGTTCTTGCATTTCACGAGGGCGCGTGAGCTTTACTTGTGGTTACTTCGTGCACGTGCACATTGCGTAAGTGTGCGTGCCTGTCAGGAGCCTAGGTGGGAGCGGGCAGGCGCGAGCTCTCGCTCACACTTACACAGATAAGACACACACACAACCATGAGCCACGTACCCTCGTAAATTGAAAGAACTATAAGGATCTTTGCGCACTACGCGGACAAGACCAACATGACTGGTCGTCATCATTGGCGTCGCAACCTTGGACACAGACGCACATCTCATTAACAAAGTTTTGTAATTCATAATTCATTTGTTATTTTGTGAATATGGTACAGTTAAGATGGTACATACAAAATTTAGACACGCATATATCCTATCACAGCGCGGTGTACAAATATTATATATGGAATGTTAATGTTAAATAGATAATTTTAAATACAATGTGTCACACTATGTTACTTGCAAAGATTAGTCAACTCGTGTGACCAGTTGGCCATTGTGGCCAAATAACAACGTGGATACGTTGACCCATATTTGACCCTTAGGCGACCATGAACAGTATTCTCTATTTTTGACATTTCCAGTGGCTATCCAAAAAAGAAAGTTGCCAGTTCTAGTTCGTAACTAAACGTAAGCCACCGAGATAGAGAGTAGCTTCCATGATTGAATAAGTACGCGTATTATGCAACCAGTTATCAGCGGCCAGCAAAAAACATCGCTCAGTGTTTTCCACCCACCCATGTGTCACCCACGTGTTTTGGCGGTTGCACGTTTTTTATGTAGCACAAAAATTATTATTAATTAATTAGTAATAAATTAATGAACAATATGAGAATCTAACTGACCAATTTAGCTGCCAAACAAGTTGCGACGTCGCACATGTACGATTGGTCGCTACGATCTGGTCTTTAACTGGACGCTGCGGTCACTGATCGGGGTCGTAACCGCGTAGTGCGTGTGGACCCTAATTGACCATAAATTATAGTATATTAAGTTTTGTTCTTTAAAAACGAAAATAATGCTCAATAAGTCTTTATTTTGTTCCTATTTAATATTTAAAGTTAATACGTTATTCAAGCGGATTTATCACCTTTATGTAAATTCTTACGTACCTTTAAGCCTAACTAAATGTTAACAGGTGCTGTTTTGCGGTTCTTGCTAACTTCACTCAACACAAGTTTACGTCATTACAATAGAAAAGTTAACTTTATTCCTTTACATTAAGTATGTATTTAATTTGACAAAGTTTTGTGGGTTGATACGTTATTGCGTATGTGTGTCTATTTCTGAGTGAAGTTAGCAGGGGAGATATCAAGCCGTGCCTGTTAGCATTTAAATAGATTCTACCTGTATTGAGAGAATCCCCGCAATTCGTCTGATGCCTTCGGACCACCTATTTACTGGGGGTCTTTCCCGTACGAGGTCGCCAGCAGCACTAACGAACATCTATTCTTATTAAGACAAAATTATTCTGACGATTTGCGTGCGCTTTTTTTTTTTTTAAATAAAATCTGTAACACTATGTACAAGCCAGGGTTGGGAAAAAACTTTTTTTTTTTTTATAAAAAAAACAGTTCAAATTTTTTTAAACAAGTGTTTTTATTGTTCTTTTCGACTTATAATGTTTCATTTCTAGACTAGGTCTTTTCAAAGTCATAGTAAATTACAAAAAAACTATCAATTTAATTACTCGTATAATGCCAACAAAAATTCAAAACATAACAATAGCATATCCTCAACTGGTTTTATGTCAACACGCACGATTCAACAAATTAATATTTAGATTCCTAAATATTAATTTGTTGAATCATTTTATATGCATTCATGCACCATGGAAAGTAGTTTTAAAGCTGGTTTTTTCTTCTTTTTTTATACAATGCTTAAACTTCTTTTAATCTATGTTTTTAAACATGTGTTGAATAGAAAGAACCTTTCTTTTTTCATAAAAACTTATTCAATTTTCGCTGCAGCTTAATTAAAAGAGAAACCAACAAACAAACACACTTTCGCATTTATAATATTAGTGAAGATCATAATTTCGCTGTTGATTTGCCTCTAATAAAAAAAAAATTAAATAAGAGCCATATTATGTCAAAACGGGAAGGACACACTGGTCGAAGTTAAATAAACTGTTATTTTGCAATCTGCATACAGTACAAATGTAGTGCGCGTAGACCTTTTGGTTAATTTTGCATTTCAAACTTTAGCTAAGTTTCTATATATTTATAGTTTTTTTAGATTAATAAAATTTTTAATTGTGATATTTTATATTAATTTATTTGATAAGAATTGTTTTCTTTTTGTATTATTTTTTATTGTACTTAAGTAAGTGGGGATATTTTATATTACTTTTGAAAATCTATTCTCTAAGTTTTTATTGGAATTATATTAATCCATTTCAACGACATTCTATCAATTTGTTATTTATTTTATTAAACTGCATTGGAATAAAGCATTTATTGTTGGTTCAATTTGTTTGATTTCATATCTAGATTCTAAAAATATTAAGAAACTTATTTAGCCTGCTAGTAGAAGGTATATTTCATCAATTCATAATTGGACGCAGATTAGAGGTGGTTAATATAGCACTTAGCAACATATTACAGCATGCTATCTTTCCATAGCACACAGCAAGTTGCATACGTAAGCTCTGATGCTACGATGCTATAAATATCACGCGCTGTAGGCGGTGTAGCACACTGCGTGTAACAGCGGCGCTGAGGAGGCCGGGCAGTTAGCAGATGGATTTATCGCAACTTGCAATATACATGCTATGTGATTTAGCGTGTTGCAAGACATAGCGCGCGCGCCGGCCGCCCACAAGCTTCCTAATTACAGTCTGCTATAGCAGAGCATTTTTTATAGCATGCTAAAATTTTATAGTTTATAGTCAGTGGCATGATATTGATTTACAGCATTTTTGAACAACTCTAACTCTAACGCAGATACGCAATAATGAGTCAACCCACACAACTTATCAATAATTGAAAAGTTAACTTTATTCTTTTAACATTATGTATGTATGTATTTAATTTGACAAAGGTTTGTGGGTTGAAGCGTTCTTGCGTATCTGCGTCCAATTATGCATAGATAAATCGAAGTTCATACCCTTGGATAAGAATCCAAGTAATTCTTCAATAAATAACGTCCTCCCGATCGAATCCGGTCACAGTGGCCAACCTCAGAGATTAGCCAGGAGATATTATAGTGCAGTGCAGAGATATAAAGTGTGTACGCGAACGCAGGTCCTTCACTCTCATAGTTCGATGGGACGGGAATCCGACAAGACCTTTATGTATATAGGTACTATTTCCCATGAGTAAAACCGTTTACGTTGCAAAGTTCGCGCCAATTTACATTAAATAGGACTGAAAAAAAAAAAACAGTTGGTAGCTTTGGAAATCGTTCAAAAATATGAACTTACCGGGTTAGTATTTAGTTTTATATGAACTGTTGTGAATATTTCAAAAAACAAAGGAGTAGGTACCTAGATTTATCTTTTAAATTCTTAAATTAAATTTTATATAAAAGTATTACTACTAAGTTTTATTTATTTCGGTTAAAATCATGGGTTAAAATCACACTTATATGTTTGTGGTTAAAATACTCTTATATGTTTGTGGTTAAAATAGTTAAATTAATTTTATCGTTCAGTAATTGATAAGCACATGACAGAAAAACAGGTTAACCAACATCAATAAAAAATAAAATGTCAAAAATCACGAGCAGTTTTTCTATGGTTTTTCTATCCATCTCGATTGAAAATTAAAATTATTACCTACCTATTTACCTAAACAATACTTATCTTATACAATAAAATATTTAAATGTGGCCGGCGGTAGGTAAGTAAGCCATTAAGATTGCCTAAGATTTAAATTATTAAAAAATAATATAAAAAAGGGCATGATTAGTTGGGAGATATTTTTATTTTAGTGCAAAAATCAACAGTATGAGTGAAGATTCCTATCAAGAATCCTATACATATAAGCTTCCTGTTGAACTCATTGAAATAATATTGCGACAAATCAATGGAACCACCTTGGGAAGATGCAGAAGAGTTTGCAAGGATTGGAAAGAATTAATCGACAGTTCAGAATATTTATGGCATGAATTATGTCGAAAAGAGTTCAAACATTCATCGAAAATAGCTAAAAGAAAATCTGGGAATCGATGTACGTGGTATCATATTTACAGAAATCTATACCAATGGGCTGATCTACAAAAGTATGATATAGAAGTTAAGGAATTCTACAAATTTTCTTTGAGAGACATTTCACACATTTTAAACATCGACTATGGAATATTACCGTTGAGGGATGAAAAGGGTATATTCCTGTATGACACTAGTACATTGAAATATATCACTGTTGCATTACCGGAAAGAAAATGTTTAAAAATTGTAAATAATGACAATGTTACCGTTATACAAGTGAAATCCGGTATACACATACAACGAACGGTTGATAACGATACTCCAGACTTTGCAACGGAAGCATTTTTTGAAGCAGATAATTTCATACTTGCGAACGATAAGATGATATATTTCCACCATAATCAGAAGTTTTTCTTCTTAAACATCACACTTAAAGATTTCACACCGCAATTGATTCACATAACGATAGATTACACTATCAACGATATGCAGTACAGCGAAGGTGTAATATATTTGTTTTCTATTCGTTACGGTTACATAGTTAGTCTTGATACAAACAATGATTTTTATGTTAAAATGATACACAAACAAATAAGTTGTCCAACAGAATGGATTTCCCAAATCAAGCATATACGTGGAGTGGATGACAAAAACTATGTATGCTACTCACGTAATTTAATACAAATAGAAGTAAGTGAAACAGCTATCTATATATATAAAATTCAAAGTCCTGACTGACTGACTGACTGACCTAGATATCAACGTACAGCCTAAACTACTGAAGTTAGAAACTTGAAATTTTTACAGTTGATTCCTTTTATGACGTAGGCGCACACTAAGGAAGGATTTTTGAAAATTCAACCCCTAAGGGGGTAAAATAGGGATTTGAAAAATCCCTATTTTATATATATATGTATATGTATATAAAATAGGGATAATAATATATATATTTTTTATTCGATGACAAAATAGTGCTTGACTGCAATCTCACCTAAGTGACAATACAGTATGTATGTATGATGTATGTATATATGTAGTGATGGTAGCGGGCTAACTTGGAACGGGCATGGCAGTGTACATTCAACCCATACCCTTGACCAGTTTCTACACGTTATCGTGCCAGAACACTAAATCACTTGGCAGCACATCTTTCACAGTTGGGTGGTAACTAGCCACGGCCAAAGCCTCCCACCAGACCAGACCAGAGACAATTCAGAAATTATAAATTTCCAAATTGCCTCTGCCAGGAGTGGAACCTGGGACCCTCCTAGTTATAAGACCACAGCGCTCATAATCGTCACATCATGATGCTAATCACTTTCTTTTTCTAATAGGAAACTTAACAGCTCTATATTTTTGGGACTATAATTCGGCCGTTCAGAGAATGCGTTCCTGACACGTCGCGATTGAACTGACGACGTAGCTTTGTAATGGCGTTGCAGTTACGATAAAAATATTTTTGCTGGTTGTTTACCGTTTTAACAATTGATGAGCATTAAAACAACATTATTATATCAATAATCAATGAATGTTATAATTTTGTGCCAAACTGAGTGTCAAATAACTTGGTAAACAATATTTTTCTAAATCTATACTGCGCTATTACAAGGTTATGTCAGCGCTTTATATTTGTAGTGCTGTGCTAAAAATAACAGGCAAGTATCGTAATATCGTAATCTGTTCTTATACAGTTATACTTATAATATAAAATAATACGCTTTGTTTTTCTTTTTAAGAATTTGAAAATAATGGACTATAAGATAACTTTTATCTAATATATAAAAATGAATCGCTTAATGTGTTGGTAAGCGCATCACGCGTGAACGGCTGGACCGATTTCGCTAATTCCTTTTTTATTGTGTTTGTTATTGTCAGGAGAAGGTTCTTATGAAAGAAAAAATTAAGAAAATTGCGCGGAAAATTAGAAAATTTAAGAAATATTAACCACCATATTAAATTATTTCTAATGTAACCGCTTTTACAATTCAAACTTTTTTGATGTAACCTTATGGCGTTTGACATAACATTGACAGAATGCGTGCTGCCAATTTCGTCAAAGAGTTTCAATATTCATAGTTAAGACAGGACAACGTCTGTCGGGTCCGCTAGTGAAATATAAAAATAAAACTATGACCAAACCGAACGCGCGAAAGAAAGTAGCATTTTTATATTTAGGTTGAAAATGGTAACCCCAAATGGCGTTGGGCCGCCATTTTGTGACGCTAAAACAGTCGTCTGTTGTCGTTTCGTGCGCATAGACCACGTTCTTCAAGTGTTTTCGATCTGTTTTTATTTGATTACCCGGCTTTCGTTTAATGGACTGTTTCTGCTTTTCAAACTGACATCGGCGCTAAATCGGACTTCGATTGTGTTTTGTATTACGTTCTTTTTACTTTTAGTGCATAATAATGCCTAAACGTGGACAAACATTGAAAAGTGGAGCCCGTGAGTTAATCATCAAGCTGCAAGATTACTTTGACCGAGATATGAGGATTGATTCTGTTATTGATAATAATATAATTATACATGTAGGCGAAGATGATGAAGACACCACCTCCTCAAGCGAATCGGAGTCTGATTAATATTCTGTACGCACATTCAATTCAATGTACTTACTTTATTGCATAGAAATACAGATTGTAACTTTGTAACAAAGAATAAATAAAACAATTTTATTATATGAATATTACCTTTTTTTGGTTTCTACTTAAATAACTAAAATATAAATTTTAAATGATTCCGCCAATTTAAAACGAAAATAATCTTAAAATAATGCGCCGGTTCATTTTGGAGGAACGGTAACGAACTCAGTGTTATGTTGTGCCCATCACTAGTCGTGACTAACTGATAGGTGTCAGGAACGCATTCTCTGAACGGCCGAACTTTAGTTAAGGTATTAAAAAAAGAAAAATGACATTGTGTTATAATTTTAAAAACCTTTATTTTAAGTATATAAAAAAATTAGTCAAATATCCAATTTTCTGTACTTACTTATCTTTAAAACATTTTCTTTTTTTTTTCTTAGAAAATAATTAATATGTAATTTTTTTACAGGCAGATGATTACAAACATCTATATCTGGACTTTCCACCGATCACAGCATTGTTTTTCTACGTGGACTTTATATTATTTGCCACGGGGGAAGGAAATATCTTACTGTACAGATTATCTCGTGGGAAGACATCTTTCAAACCAACAATTGAAACTTTGGCAAGGTATTTAATTTTTACTTCTTATTGTATATCAAATGACTGATAATAACTGGACGTACGTCTCTTGCTAAGACTTCCACATGTCTCGAGCTTGCGCCGTCTGTATTCAGCAGCTGCTATTCACAGACACACACTGCCCTCCTCAAGCTATAACGTCGTTAACCAACATTTGGCCAAACATGATTTTTTTTTTAATTATGAGATAGGCTTGCGCTTGACGACAATCAATGATGTAAAGCATTGATGAGGTCTAGATTGGAGCGCGCTTGCCTAGAAAATGCCTATTCACTCTTGTCTTGAAGGTACTCAGATTATACGTGGCCGGAAACGCAGAAGCTGGAAGTGTGTTAGTTTCAGAAACGTTGAACTGAAGCGTTTTTAATGCTATCTTACTTAAGGGCACGATCTTCGGCCGCAGTAACTTGCAAGCAATTGAAGTGAGGTGCACGAGCCACTTTGTTATAAAAAAAGTAAAACAGTCATGATAAAATAAAAAGAAAACTTTTTAGATAAAAATTAACGGTAAAATATTCTTCTAAAAGCTTTTGCCTATTTTTGACATTTTTTTTTAGTTTAACTTTGATATACTTACTATAAATACAACCTGAAAACAATTAAAAACTACACTGTTTTCGGAATATTATTTGATCGAGTGAAGTTCAAAATATGGACTTTTGAACGGTAAAATAATTTAGAACGTGTATTAAACTACAACATATATTTTTAACCTATCAAAACAAAGAATATTTGATTGTTTACTATTGAATCAAAAACAGGCTGTTTTCGGAGATCCTGCCGTTAAAAAAATGTTAATTTATCGATCTACCCTCGCAAGGTTACCCGATGCAAAAATCGCCGTGCAGTTGGACGTATGTGAAAGGAGATCCGGACCTTTGATAGTAGCGTCTACGTTTTTTGAGCTGTACGTCATAGAAATCCCATTTTTTCCTCACGTATGTTATTTTTTTCTACTTTTCAACAATGTATGCTATATTATTGCTATAAGTAATCTTTTTGGAACCTCAATAGTTCAACAGGCAAACCAGACTGAAATCAAAAATATAGAACTAGCTGATGCCCATGACTTCTTCCGCTTGTCTGAAAAAAGTTTGAAAACTATAACCCGTACCCGAAAATTGCACGTAACATCCGTCATTTATATGTTTTTGTTCGGATAAAATGTAGATTATGTCACCCAGACTTAACTTGAGATTAACGAATTGATTCATCAAAATCGGCTCAGTAGTTTAGACGCTATGGTGGAATATACGTAAATAGACACATACATACATGTATAGACGGCTAAAATCATAATCCTTCCTTTTACCTTTGCTGTAGTTGACTAAAAAGGTTATGATCTTTAGAAAATGGAAAATTCGGGTAACATTTCTTCAAGAGTTTTTTTTTTTTCAGGAACAAGAAGCAACAAAATCAACTTTTACAACTGACAAGCTTCGAATGTACAAGAGGATGCAAAAACTTAAAGAAAGATTGCAAACCAACAATAGTGACTAACTAATATTTATAGACAACACTCACTCAGCTTGGTCTCAAGACAGAGTTAAAACGAGACAGATTTATGTCAGAGCATATTTTTTTTTTTTTTAAAAGAATATGAGCCAAGCTGAACTTGGCTAATATTCTCCTCTCCCCTCCAAATAAGCGGAAAGCTTGTGTTAGGAGTGGGTACGACAATAGTGCAACGGGTGAGGCTCGAACCTGCAACCTTTCAGTTTTCAGTCCGCACCTTTAACCGTTGGGCTATTGGGCTATTTGTGTCTCATTTTAACTCTATCTTGAGTCTGAGCTGAGTCAGAGCTCGCTCTATAGATCTCAGCATTAGAATCAATTGAACGTTGTGCTTATTTAGAGATTTAATGTTAATTAGTTAATGGCTCATTAAATGAGTGACTAAGTGCGATTTTAGTCAGGAAAAATTCTCAATTATTTATTTGGCTATTATAATAAGTTAAGACCCTACCACTGGTTCGGCGTTAGCCCCGACTTGTTTAATATAAATAAAAGAGAAGTATTAAAAATTAAATATAATTTATTGATGTTTAAGAGCTTGTTAATGTTTTGTAACTTAGGTACTAAGTTGCTTTGGCAACTTATTTAAAAAAAATACTACAATACTTCAATGTTTTTAATCTAAGACATAATAAGACTTTATTACCAAACAATGTTTTTAAAAAAAGTTACCTACATTATTATTTTTAGAAATAATTAAACAAAAAGTGTTATAAGGTTTAAAAAAATGTTATTTATTAATTCTTTTCATATCAAACTATTTTCATTCGAAAGGTCATATTTTGTGACTTAAGAGGAATAAAATTAATGAAGGAGGTAATTGTTTTTATGATACTATTTTTCTTATGTGCTTATTCAGCTTCTTGATCTAAATATATAAAAGGCAAAGGTGACTGACTGACTGATTGACTGACTGACTGACTGACTGACTGACTGATCTATCAACGCACAGCTCTAACCACTGGACCGATCGAGCTGAAATTTGGCATACAGGTAGCTGTTAGGACGTAGACATCCGCTAAGAAAGAATTTTGGAAAATTTCAACCCCAAGAGGGTTAAATAGGGGGTTAAAAAATCGAACCTAACGTGAGCGAAGCCGCGGGTTAAAGCTAGTTTTAAATAAATTAACAATTAAGGCATGCAAAACAAAATATCTTTAGGTACGTTGTAGTCCTTGCAATTCACGAGGGCGCGTGAGGTTCACTTGTGGTTACGTCGTGTACATGCACATTGCGTAAGTGTGCGTGCCTGTTAGGAGCCTATGTGGGAGCGGTCAGGCGCGAACACGCTCTCGCACACACTTATACAGATACCTACGACACGCACACGCGCCCTCGTGTGAATTGCAAGAACTACAACGTACCTAAAGATATTTTGTTTTGTATGCTTTAATTATTAATTTATTTGAAATCAAGAAGCTGAATAAGCCTTTAAGAAAAATTATATCATAAAAAAACAAGTACCTCCTTCATTAATTCATCTTAAGTTACAAAATAAAATGATTTAAAGGCCATTAGCTGATGCCCGCGACTTCGCCCGCGTGGTTTTAGTTTTCAAAATACCCGCGGGAAATCTTTGATTTTTCGGGATAAAAAGTAGCCTATATGCCACTCTCCCGATCCTCAACTATACCCATGCAAAAAATCTCATCGATCCGTTGCTCTGTTGCGGCGTGATTAAAGGACAAACCAACAAACAAAAACGCAACACGTTTTTATAATATTAGCGAAGGATAGATAAGGATTGTTCCTCTGTTGCGGTGTGATTGAAGGACAAATCAACAAAACACTCGCAGTTTTGTCATATTTTGTTATCCTTACTAATTTTATAAATGCGAAAGTGTGTTTGTTTGTTGGTTTGTCCTTCGATCATGCAGCAACCAAGCAATGGAATGATTTGTTTTTGTTTGGATGGGTATAGTTGAGAATTCGCAGCGTTCTCAAAGTCTGACATAGGCTACATTGGATCCCGGAAAAAAAAACGAACGCGGGTTTTTTAAATTAAAACCTAACTCCACGTGGACGAAGTTGCGGGTAGAAATAAAATAAATAAATGAAGTGTTACTAAAAAAAATATTTATTTACTTCTTTAGTATCCGAAAACAGCCTCTGGTGCTACAAGTGTTCATGGACGGCGGTAATCACTTAACATCAGGTGACCCACCTGCTCGTTTGCTGGCTAAAAATAAAAATAAAAAAAAAAGCTGGAAAGCTTGGAACACCGCAGAGATTATACTAAGCTCTCTTTGTGTGCTCTATCGGCTATACTAGTGGTTCGCCCCGAACTGAGACCTCGCGATATCCCATAATTCCCAAAAGTTTTAATTATATATTGTAATAATTAACTTTTAACATTAGACGCAATAAAAAAAATAATAGTTGACATAAAACTGTTTTACTGACACAGCGCCATCTATAGTGAAGCATTATAGTGAAGCTATTAGCTTCACAATAATGCTAATAGATGGCGCATTAAAATTAAATAATTTCGTTTCTTTATAACATTTATCTAATTTTAGTATTTGTTGTTCAAGTACAGGATATAACTGAATTTTCAACCAAGTTTCACGTTCTAATATTCAGTAATTCTTGACATATGGCTCAAATTAAAATCTCCACTTTGAAACCCCCCCATTTGGTCAATTTTTAGGGAAAAATGAAAAAAAAAATATTTTTGTACTCTGTTCAAAGTCGTCTTTAAAAAGATATATCGCAAGTCTATGTAGATTGTAGAGCAACAAACAAGATTTTACTTCAAATACGCTTCTATGAGAGCCCCCCTGAAATAAAGCTTTTTATATTTTTTTATACAATGTTCGGCTGAAGGCCATCAGTTTACATATTATATTTAAATTTGAAGTAATTACGTTCAGTAATTCAGAAGTTATAGGGCTCTGACAGACATTTAGACGAACACACTTCTCTGTCTAGTAGGCAAGCGCCCTAGTTGACTCAGAGAACTTCGCTTCGCTCGTTCAATAACGGGGAGTGTTCTGAAGAACTGTTTGATTTTATTCCGCCCTCTAACTTCTACAACCGCACCGCACGTCACCGAACGCAATTTCACCCTCACCACCTGGGTGCCTGGAGCACTTCGACCATCCGTTGCTCCAGATCATTTTATCCACATACTACCAAGTTGTGGAATGATCTCCCTTCGACGGTGTTCCCAATTAATTACAATATGGAGTTATTCAAGGGGCGGACCAATAAATTCCTGAAAAGCCGGCAACTCGGTGGTGGTGCCTCTGGTAGTTGATACTACAAGTGTTCATCACTTAACATCAGAAGACCGAAAAAAAATATATTATTATTATTCTACAATTAACATTGGGACTATCTCAACACGTTCTACTGTGCAAGGTTACCTTTTTTATAACTAAGTACCTACATTAAGTACTCGTATAAAAGAGGTGTGATAAGGGGGCCGAAGTCTTATGTAAGTAACGTTGGTGATAATTTTTGTACCTACTAAATTATTATCGTTTTGACAGGTATCTACTAGAACCCCATAATATTATCATCTATACATCTGTATCTCTATATTTTATATACATATCTACTTATCTACACATATAAATGAAATTGCAGTATCTATTTGTAATATCAAAATAACGGCTTTTTACTAAATACATTAAAATAACTACTTACTTATAACAAAAAACCATTTTTAAAATTTTTGTGTCTGTCTGTTTGTTTGTTGCAGCAAATCTGGGGAACGGCTGCACCGATTTTTTCGGGACTTTCACTGGTAAGATAGCTGATGTTTTCGGGAGTAACATAGGCTACTTTTTTAACCAATTTTCGAAAAAGGAGTAGTTTTTCAATATACCTATGTAGGTATATCGATATCTACGTGATTTCTAAACCGATTTGCGTGAATCTTTTTTAAACAAACAACTCAAAATCAAGTAGTAAATAATAAATAACTAGATTTTTTCATATTTATTATATTAAAAATTAATATTTTTTTACATATTCTGCATAGGTATAGGCAGTGGCTTGCATAGGATGTATGTACTACAGGGTATGCAGATGATATAAAATGGAAAAAATATACAGTACGAGTTATAAAAAACTTAAGGGCATTGTATAAGTTATAAAAAGCCTACCCTTAAGTGTTTATAACTCGTACGGAAGATTTTCTCCATTTTATATCATCTGCCCGCTTAATGCCTACCCTGTATGCATGCCACTGGGTATAGGAAATATCAAAAAACTGTTCCTTATATCTTATGGGTAAGAACATGCCAAAGATGCCTCACTGCGATACCTCGCGGTCGCGGTTTAGCTCGCTACCTCGATGTCACCTCCATGTAAAACAAATGTATGCAAACAGACGAGCACGAGCATGTCGAAGGATACCTTAGAGCGATACATCGCGGTACAGCGAGGTATCTTCGACGTGTTCGTGCTCGTCTGTTTGCATGTTGTTTTACATGGATGTGACATCGAGGTAGCGAGCTCACCTCACTCGAAGGATACCTCACTGCGATATCTCGCTGGTATCGCAGTGAGGTATCCTTCGACATGTTCGCGCTTATCTGTTTGCATACATTTGTTTTACTTGGAGGTGACATCGAGGTAGCGAGCTAAACCGCGACCGCGAGGTATCGCAGTGACTAGTGAGGCATCTCTGGCTTGTTCGTACCCTAAGGCTCAGTTTTAAGTGGCGTTTAAGAACGCGGCGTGAACATACTGCTCTGGGCGGCAATGGTATAACCCGCGTCTATGGTGAACTCTGCGCCAGTTATGCTCTTAGCCCTATCACTGGCCAAGTACACCACCATATCGGCTATCTCTTCAGGCTCCGTGTGACGCTGCAGAGGCACAGTCTTGGCTATCCTCTCAGAATACTTCTCATTTTCCTCTTCGCTTAACCCCGAGTGTATCAAAATCCTTGTTTTCACTGGACCTGTGGAGAACAAGTTTTAAGGCGTTAAGAGGCGGGAAATGCCTAAATTCTTGGACATTTAATTGAAAATATCAACATAATTGTTGATTTTCTTCTACAACCGCACCGCTCACCACCGAACACAATTTCACCCTCACCACCTGGCTGCCTGGAGCACTTCGACCATCCGTTGTGCCAGATCTTTTTTCCAAGTACTTCGAAATTGTGGAGTCAACTCCCTGCGACGGTGTTCCCACTAAATTAGGTACAACATGAGGTTATTCAAGGGGCGGACCAACAACAACCCAAGAGAATGTAATCACTTCGTTTGATGAGAAGCAAAACCGAAAGAGGGTTCATTTCGAGTTTAGCTATCAAATTCGAAATTGGAACTTTTCGATGCTGGAGTGGATAAAAAATATATAGCAACTAGCTGCTACCCGCGACTTCGTCCGCGTCAATTTCTGTTAAGTATTATGATCGCGATTAAGAAGTTTTTAAAAGAATATATTTTAAATATGGATAATTTTCCCCGTTTTTGCAACATTTTTCACTGATGCTTCGCTCCTATTGGTCGCAGCGTGATGTTATATAGCTTAAAGCCTTCCTCGATAAATGGACTATCCAACACAAAAATAATTTTTCAATTCGAACCAGTAGTTCCTGAGATTAGCGCGTTCAAACGAACAAACTCTTCAGCTTTATAATATTAGTATAGATAAATACCTGGTAAGATACAATTGACTCTAACGCCTTTATCTGCCAATTCCAAAGCGACATTCTTAGTGAAATGCACCACTCCCGCTTTCGATACATTGTAACACATGGAATATTTATTCACCAATTTCGCTGACATACTGGCAATGTTCACCACACAGCCCTTACTCTCGATCAGAAACGGTGCAACATAATGCGTCATAGCAACTATGGATCTCAGATTAATCTTCATTACATTATCGAAGATTGTTAGCAGACCTGCGTCCAATATACCACCTGTTCTGAATATTCCCGCGGAATTCACTAGCACGTCAATTCTCCCGTATTCCTGAACTGTTTTATCAACCGCCTCTCTAATGGCTGGCTCGTTAGTTATATCGACTTCCACTGCAAGGACTTGAGCTTTTAGTTCTTCGCACTTCTCCGCAACTTTGTGAAGGTTATCTATGTCGATATCTAGTAGGGAAAGTTTAGCAGATAGGTGAGCAAAGTTGATAGCAATGGCTTCACCTATTCCCGATCCTGCGCCGGTTATTAAGACGACTTTATTTTCGAAATTCATTTTCCGAACCTTTTAAAGTCTTTTAGCGCGAAATATTGGAATGAGTCTGATGTACTCATTTGGATTTGTATTGAGTAAGTTAGTAGATAAGAAGTTGTTAATATTTACTGGATGTGCATTGCATAAGTAGATAAGTACTTACTTGTTAATATTTATTTACCTTGAGATATTTTTTGCAACGCAATCTGTTTTTTAGGGTTCCGTACCCGAAGAGTAACCAACGGGACCCTATTACTAAGCCACCGCACCGTCTGTACGTCTGTCAGCAGGCTGTATATCATGATCCGTAATAGGTACACAGTTGAAATTTTCAGAGAATGTGTATTTCTGTTGCCGCTATAACAACAAATAATAAAAATCTATGAAAAATTAAAACAAGTTTCTCAATTAAATTAATTAAGAAACTTGTTTTTTTTTTTCGGTGCTTTCTTGGTACCGAACCCTTCGTATGCCAGTCCGGCTCGTATTTGACCTGTTATTCGGGCATATATTATTACTTATCTAATCTTTGAAAGACCTGCGTGAATACGCGGTGCTACAATATTAGTAGTCTATTTTTTTAGTTGTCTGAAAAGGTAAATAAAGAAAACGTTTCAGGAAACGTGCAACCATCGAACTATAATATTTAGAAGCGCGTTAAGTGTAATTAACCTATTAGTAACTAGCTTTTGCCCCCGCGACTTCGTCCGCGTGAAATTAGGTTTCGGGGTGGAATTTTCAAAAACTGTGACACACGTACTTCTTTATTTTTAACTGAAAGCTCAAATACCAACTTTGATGGAAACAGCTTGAAAAATGACGGAGTTTCATATAAACTTCCATCCCCTATTTAAACCCCTTAGGGGTGGAATTTCCAATAATCCTTTCTTAGTGTGCGCCTACGTCATAAAAGGAACCAACTGTAAAAATTCCAAGTTTCTAACTTCATTAGTTTAGGCTGTGCGTTGATATCTCAGTCAGTCAGTCAGTCAGGACTTTGAATTTTATATATATAGATAATAGCTGATGTTAAATATGGTACGGGACCCCTCGTGTGCGGGTCCGACTCACGCTTGGTCAGTATCAAGTAACTTATATTTTTCTGTTACGAGTCAGAAGAAAAAACTGTTAAGTATCTAAATAAGAAGAATATTAGCCAAGCTGAAGTTGACTGATATCCTCGTATCCCCTCCAAATAAGTGGAAAGCTTGGACTTGCAAAGGGTACGACAATAGTGCAACGGGTAGGATTCGAACCTGTTACCTTTCAGTTGTCAGTCCGCACCTTTAACTTTTGGGCTGTTGAGGTTTAATAGGTAGGTACATGCTATCTCATTAAGTTAACATTCTTAATTATTAATCTAAGTATCTTAATCACATCACATTATCACACTTAATATTTCCTATTATAATATTATGAATGCGAAAGTTTGGATGGATGTATGGATGTTTGTTACTTACATTTTCCCGTTCCCGTGGGAATGGAAATACCTCATTAACTATTAACTATTGTAAATTTTTTTTATTTTTTTGAAAAGAGCAACCGCCGAGTTCCTTGCTGGCTCTTCTCGGCAGGAAAGGCATTCCGAACCAGTGGTAGATTCATTGACGATTCAAAAGTGCTTGTAAAAGTTTATTTGAATAAAAAATATTTCTATTCTATTCTCAATCCACGCGGACGAAGTCACGGGCATCATCTAGTCGACTATAATTGTATTAAGATAACGATCCAGAGCTCAATTGTTATGTGCCAAGTAGGTCTATATAATGTAAAGTACGTACAGCGGAAGCCATTTTGGAAGATAATTCGGATACAGTTAGTGAAATGAGTTTGAAACATAAAGTTGTTATAATTACTGGAGCGGCATCTGGAATAGGTGAAGCAACTGCTATTCACTTTGCCAAATCATCTGCAAGACTAACCTTGATAGATATTAATGAAAATGCCCTGGATAAAGTGGCCTACCATTGTAAAGAGATAAGCAATACAACAGTATTTAAAGTGGTTGCAGATATATCGCAAGACGTGGAACTAAAGCAAGCAGTTGATAAAACTCTCAAAGAGTTTGGAAGTATTGACGTTGTAGTTAATTGTGCAGGTATTTTTGGAGCTAAAGGAATACTAGACACTGATTTATTGATTGTTTTTGACAAAGTTATGAACGTGAATTTAAGATCTATTGTTGCCATGACACATTTTGCCGCGCCAGCATTGATTGAGAGTAAAGGATGTGTTATTAATATAGCTAGTGTAGTGGCTAGAATGGCTGGTAAAGGGACGATACCTTACAGCGTATCAAAGGCTGCCGTTGCCCATTTCACAAAAACTGTTGCTCTAGACTTGGCTGATAAAGGAGTTAGAGTGAATTCTATTTCTCCGGGGCCAGTAGCGACAAATATTCTACTTAATTTAGGAAAAAGCCAAGAGGAGAATGATATAACATGGGCTGAATATGCTAAGCGTGCACCACTCCAGCATAATGCTAATCCAAGTGAAATAGCAGAAATGGTAGTTTATTTAGCAAGTGATAAAGCTAAGAGTATTACTGGTGCCGATTTCACCATAGATTCTGGATTAACATTGTCCGGAATGTGAAGTGGGCCTAGAGAATAAATCGATACCTCCCGCGTAAGTTGTTGTATCACCAAAACGCTTACGTGACGCGTTAATTGTTGTGAAGGTCAATAAAATGGTTTAGACCGTCATTTTAATAACGATACAACATTATACATCTTAAAAATATGTTGTTTTTAATTTTTTTAAGCTATTGCATAGCTTCTATCGCGGGCCAGCGTGGAGACCGAATCCAGAAGTTCCGTAACGAAAATAACCTGACACGGGACTCTTCTACGATGAGCCGCTAGATGGCGCATTTTTTATCAACGACATCTAGCGGTGAGCCGCTAGATGGCGTTGATAAAAAATGCTATGCAATAGCTTTACCGCGGTAGTCCCCGAGTGCCACACGTCTTTTTTTTAAACGAACTCGTAAAATAGATAAAAACAAACGATAAGTGCAACAATCCTATTGCCAATTTTATGGGATACAACAACTTACGTGGGTATCGAAATATGACGGCCAAGAATGAGTAAAATTCAACGATACAGGCACGATGAGTTATGTTTCCTTTAATAATTAAAAATAAATCATTAATTAACAAATCAATAAAATCATCTTTTATCTACATTAACGTCCTTTTTAATCGACTTCAAATAAAAAAATGCGTATGCGTATTTTTTTGTACGATTTACCACGAATATGGAGAAATTTTATTTGGACGATTTACGATGAATATGGAGTTTTATCTCCTACCGCAACCTTGAAGTAGGTATCTATCTGAGATCGATTGCGCCAAAAAACGTTGTTTGCGTAATATTTTTCAGAAAGAGTGAGTACGAAGTTTTTTTATCGAATACAGTGTAAATAAATAATCTGTATCCGCGATGACAGTGAAACGTTATAGCATTGCGCAACAATTGCGCAATTGATTTGGATTTTCGGTTGAGATTAGGTAAGTAGGTATTTCATAGATAGTAGATAACTACCTGCCAGACTGACAGATAGCGACTCCCCAGCAATTCATATTCATATTAATTTATTTTTTGCATTCCAATGTCATAGGTACAATGATTCTTAAAAACTAGAGACTACCCTTTACATCAGAACCCCGTTGGGGCACAGCAAAATATTGGCTTAGTAGAGAGACGGACGCCAAGTTACTCATTAAGGAAGTCATTAATTTTATAATAGGCTTTATCTATAAGGAATTTTTTTAGGGAATTGATAAACGCCGTATCATTCTTAGTTTCTTTTATTTTACTACAATTTACAGCAGACATGTGTTTAGGCTCATTAGAATGGTCATTGAGACCACGTAAAGCTGTCGGTCCAGAGAATATAAGTCAAGTTCAGCTATGGCTAATAATCTTTAAAAAAATCTTATCTTTTCTTATAAATCCACGACGATCTATATCCACTATCAGATCGGAGTTCCCTTGTTATGTCACTATAGTCCGCCTTCCGGCTTCGCTCCATCATCAAATCATCTCCATGTTACAATAATATTGCCTGAGTATTGCATATTATTTATTTATTAGGACAACCAAAATTGTTTTCATAAAGTACTTAAAAATTACACAAAGAAACATAATTAAAATGCACAACTATTGAAAGAAAGAAAGAAAGAAGCGTTTATTTAATGCATTGTGCCACTTATCACCCAATAGGTATACCTAGATTAGGTTGTCCCTAAATTGATTGTCCCTAAGTTGTTGAAGGTGTTACAACTTACAACATGTGCCAAAAAAAATTAAAAAAGCGTAATAAATGTTTATCCGTGAATACTTTAAAGGCTAGTGTAATATCTAGATTTATGTAGCCATGTTATATTTTTATATATGCTGTATGTATTCCAATAAAGAGAAAAATATTATATTAATATATTAAATTATAATATTGTAATCGTCCGCTTGCATGCATGCATACAGCTCTATCAGAAGTGGTTCTAATTCAGCTTGCAAGATAGCCTTAACAAACATACATATACATTGCATTTGCAAGTTAATATAATCCTACAAATCTAAATTCTAAATATATAAAAAGAAAAGGTGACTGACTGACTGATTAATCAACGACAACTCAAACCACTGGACAGATCGGGCTGAAATTAGGCACACATATAGCTATTATGACGTAGGCATCTGTCTAAACAGGATTTTTGAAAATTCAACCCCTAAGGGTTACCCCCTTAATAATGGGGGTTTGAAAAATTAACGTGAGCAAAGCCGCAGGCCAAAGCTAAACCTCTGACTGGGAGATCGTATGGAAGGAGAAGGAGTTGCACGGACACTTTTTTAAATCATCTGCTGGGAGGCTTTGGCCGTGGCTAGTTACCACCCTACCGTCAAAGACGTGTCACCAAACGATTTAGCGTTCCGGCACGATGGCGTGTAGAAACCTGCCAAACCCGTTCCAAGTTAGCCCGCTACCATCTTAGACTGCATCATCACTCACCAACAGGTGAGATCGTTGTCAAGGACTATCTTGTCAATAAATAAAAAAAAGCTCTTAACAAGTCTCTTAATAAAAAGACGTGTGGCACTCGGGGACTGCCGCCGTAAAGCTATTGCATAGCATTTTTTATCAACGCCATCTAGCGGTGAGAGGAGTCCCGTGTCAGGTTATTTTCGTTACGGAATTTCTGGATTCGGTCTCCACGCTCAAGGCCCGCGATAGAAGCTATGCAATAGCTTAAAAAGCGTCCGTCCAACAGCTGCGTTTCGGTGATCTTGTGAAAACCGCAGGTTTTTTGTATGTCATAAAAGGTTAAGCGACCACGTGACGTCACTTGACCTAGACCCTACCCTAGACCACGCGGCTCGTATCCACTGAGTACCTAGTACCTACTTACAAATTACAAGTTCATTGGTGTACGTAGTTACGTCATTCACTTTGAGTATGTATTAAACCAACATTTAACTCATCGTATTTTGTTTATAAGAACAAAAAGTCCGTCCGTCTTTCATCAGGCTGTATCTCATGACTTGTAAATAGGTATGGTAGATACTTATTAGATACTTGAATTTTTCATAGAATGTGTATTACTATTTCCACTATAATAATAAATAATAATAAAAATTAAGAATTAAAACAAAAATTTACTGTATGGAGACCTCATTCAACAAAATTAATTATTAATAATTTAATTGCTAGTGTTTTTTATGGTATCGGAACCTATTGTATGCGGGTCCGATTCGCACTTGGACAGTTTTGTTAACCTTTTATGTCAGCGATAAGTAAATATTTTTTTATTCTAGTGATAACGTTCGTAACTTATCGTGACTCATCATCGATTGGATGCCAAATATATAAAAGAACGCTCGTCAAGGTGAAGCCATTTGGACACTTACCTACCGTGAACTTAGTAAAATGAGTTTTTTAAATAAAGTTGTTGTAATCACCGGAGCGGCGTCCGGAATAGGTGAAGCTACTGCTCTTCACTTTGCCGAATTATCTGCAAGTCTTACTTTGATTGATATCAATGGAAAAGGACTCGTTGATGTAGCAAAACAATGTGAGAAGTTAGGCAAAGGAAAAGCAATTACTGCGGTGGCGGATGTATCGAAAGATGTGGAACTAAAAAAAGCAGTCGATCAAACTATCAAGGAATTCGGAAGGATCGACGTTCTAGTTAATTGTGCAGGAATTATTGCAGATAAAGGAATTCTAGATGCTGATATATTGAGTGTTTTCGATAAAGTTATGAAAGTGAATCTAAGATCTATGGTTGCCATGACACATTACGCCGCTCCAGCGTTGGTTGAGAGTAAAGGATGTGTGGTTAACATAGCGAGTGCGATGTCTAAAATGGTCTGTAAAGGGATGATACCTTACAACGTATCAAAAGCTGCCGTTCTCCATTTCACAAAAAACCTTTCTTTGGACTTGGCGGATAAAGGAGTTAGAGTGAATTCTGTTTCTCCAGGGCCGACAGTGACAAATATTCTAGTCAATTCAGGACAAACCCAGGAGGAGAATGATATGGTGCTAGCTGAATATGCCAAGATGGTACCTCTACAGCATAATGCCCAGCCAAGTGAAGTAGCACAAATGGTAGTTTATCTAGCAAGTGATAAAGCCAAAAGTATTACTGGTGCCGATTTTGCCATAGACTGTGGACTGACATTGTCCGGATTAAAGGGTGGGTTTAACCCAAAGGACGACTAGGATAAAAGCCGGATAGTTGCCATATTTTGAATCAGCCCTATTACTTAAGAATAAGTAGGAATGAAATATTAGAAATATTAGAATATTAGAAATATTTTTTATTCAAATAAACTTTTACAAGCACTTTTGAATGGTCAATGAATCTACCACTGGTTCGGAATGCCTTTCCTGCCGAGAAGAGCCAGTAAGAAACTCGGCGGTTGCTCTTTTCAAAAAATAAGAATTTTACAATTGTTATTGAAACTATGCTATGTATTCAGTGCTTCCACGATGAATTTTCCTGAGTACAATACAAGTAAAAATAAATACAATACAAATACAAATAAATACAATTCAATACATGTTAACACAGGCAGGCAAAAGCAGACCCATTCCCGTTGGTGGCACCCGTTCACGAGCATGACGCATGATCCAGCCATTGCTTCGCTCAACCATATTTGAGGGAACGCAACAACCCGCACCACACGACACCACCAATGTACTTACAATATGCTACGTGTACCTGTACCTGTTTATATTAAAAAATAAAACATGGTCTTTCATCATTTATTATATTCTATTTTTAAACGTAAATGATAATAATAGTTAATATTAATACTTATTGTGTTTTTTTTCATTATATTTTTTTCTATGTATTATAAAATGCCGATACCGTGACAAACTATCTATACTTATAATAAAATTGTAAAGGGACGAATTCTGTACATTCAATATATTTTGAAAATTTTAATTGGAAGATGTTTTATCATCAACAATACTGAGCCCAAAACGATTTTTTTTTAAATTTTTTGTCTGTCTGTATTTCTGTGCACCCATCACGCAAAAACTACTGAACGGACTTGAATGAAATTTGGTATAGTGGTAGCTGATACTCCGGGTCAATATATAGGATACTTTTTAGCCGGGATAGGGGATGAAAGTTTTTGTTGATTTTGCTCTATAACTTCGTCAAGTCTAAACCGAATTGGATAATTCTTTTTTTATTATGAATTGTGTACTATTAGAAATATTTTATCCAATTTTGGTGAAGATCTACTAAATATTATCGAAGATAGAGGACACAACTTCTCGCGGATAGTAGTGAGTCACTCTAAACTATGTCCACGCAAAGAATCAGCTAGTAATAAATAAAAATACATACCAATATACTAATAGTTTAATCATTCAACATCTTTTATATATTCTACCAACGATCCTAACAGAGTGTATCCGGAATCAATAACAAAATCAGCTCCAGTTATACTTTGCGCTTTATCACTGGCAAGATATACGGCTGGGTCTGCAATCTCATCTACCTTTAGCACGTGTTTAAGTGGTGCTGGCTTACGTTTCATATTTTTAATGTCTTGGCCAGAATTGCTCAAAAGATTAGTTGCCACAAGTCCAGGGGATATGCTATTGACTCTTACTCCTTTCTCAGCTAAATCCAAAGCTGTATTCTTAGTGAAATGTACTACAGCTGCTTTTGAAGTGGTATATGGAGTAACCATTTTATCTACCATTTTAGCACATACGCTCGCAATGTTCACAATACACCCTTTAGTGTCTACTAAAGCTGGAGCCGCGTAATGCGTCAATACAGCATAAGCTCTCAAGTTAATAGCCATAACTTTATCAAAATCATTTATGAATTTGCCATCCAGTATTCCAGAATAAGAGACTATTCCAGCGCAATTGATCACTACGTCAATTTTTCCAAATTCTTCAATAGTTTTTTCGACTGCTCGCTTTACTTCTTCATCTTTTGTCATGTCGATTACGGTTTTAATCGCTTTTGTTGTACTGAAGTTTTCACACTTTTCCACTGTTTTCTGTAGATTTTCAGCGTTGATGTCCAATAGAGATAAGTTTGCGGATAATTTAGCGAAATGAAGAGCTATGGCTTCGCCGATACCGGAGGCAGCGCCCGTTACAAGTACGACTTTATTTGCGGAAGACATTTTAAAGAATACTCGCAAGTAATTCAATGATAGTATTTTATAATGTCTCGCAAATATGATAAGAGCGGATACATTGAACCGTAACTTGCATTTTTATCACGAAAATTTAGATTAAAGGTACGTCATTCTCATCGAAAATTAAATAAACCATTCTTCCAACTTAGATAATATCAACTTCCTGCGACGGTGTTCCCACTAAATTACAACACGGGGTTATTCAAGGGGCGACCAACAAATTCCTGAAAAGCCAGCATTGGCGGTGCCTCTAGGTGCTCAAGGGCGGCGGTAATCACTTAACATCATGTGACCCGCCTGCTCATTTGCTCGCTAAAAATAAAAAAATAAAGTAACCAAAGTTTTTTACTAGCACCTGCTATAAGCGTTAGCGATCATGGAAAGAGAATAGAAACGACACGTTTGAAATATGGCAGCTGAACCGATGTAATATTTGGATGAAATCATTACTGTTCCTTAAGTTGAAGTAAATTTAAAAAAATAAATAAAGAATGATAATAAGCCTCAATAGCCCAACGGTTAAAGGTGCGGGCTGAAAACTGAAAGGTCGCAGGTTTGAATCCCACCCGTTGCACTATTGTCGTACCCACTCCTAGCATTAGCTTTCCGCTTATTTGTAGGGGATAGGAGGATAGTAATCAAATTGGCTAATATTCTTTATTAAAAAAAAATATATAATGGAAACAGGATTTCTGCACTGGTAGCATGGGCAGGAGATAAAAGTTTTACCCCCCGATTTTATCCACTAACAGGGGATAAAATTATCTTTTCCCTATGCTAAAGCATGGCGACAGAGGAGAAGGCGATGTATATGCTCGACGGGTGGATAAAGCTAAGCGAGGGTATAAACGTTGTATCCTTTTCCCGGGGATAAAATTTCTCCCGCCCATGCTACCAAGGCAGGTATAGAAGAAACAAACTTTTGAATTTTCTAAAGGTAAATCGTAAAAAATAACCGGTCAAGTGCGAGTCATACTCGCGTTCTGAGGGTTCCGAACCTTGTGTGGATTATGTAAATTAGGTAGGTATCTACTAGATGACCAGCTTAAGCGCGCAGTTTTAATGCAGAGTTCCTATAGCTTAAAATGGCTATTAACATAGTACTTAATATTTACTAAGGATACATAAACAAAACAAAACGTTTATCAAGTTAATTATTTATTTTTTATTAATAATAATTATTTATTACTGGCATGTAAAACTGGATATTCTAATTTTTACACTTTTCCTTCTTTATGTCCCTGACTTTTCCATGTTTCAAAATATCACACACACTGCTCGCAGAAACAATAATTAATATCACAAATCTGTTCAGGCATTTAGAAGTTATAGTGGAATAAAGAAATTCATATGCATACATAAATCCTCAACATTATACTCCTTACAAACATTACACTCCTTTACTTGGGCATTAATGTAAAAGCAGAGAAATCAATAACTACACTTAGTTCCATCTAATATTCCTAGTCTGAGTCTGACACCTGTTACACATATTAACATTCTATGTTTACTGTGTATTTTGTCTCCAGGTACAATGTAGAGAAGTCTCTTTCAAGAAAAATTCATTTTCAAGTTTACATTTGAAAAGAAACAATTTTGTTATTTTTAGTATAACAAATACGAGTACATACCATACAAATGTAAATTGAAAAATTTAAAACATCCCCAGCATGCAAATCTGTGGTTGGACTATACAACAATATATATCTTTGATTATATACTCTCGTTGTTTTGGTTGATTTCGTTCGGCAATTTCGTTCACAGCCAATTTTATAAAATAAAAAATAAAAATAAATAAACATTTATTCAGCTCACACAAAAATTAAAAGTAGGTACAAAGTTTGAGTAATACTAAGTGACTGCACCCCCACTCCGCCCAGACTCAAGTCAGAGCCAAAACGAGACAGATTTATGTCAGAACATATTTCTGTGGCTCGCTTCAACTCTAACCCAAGTTCGAGCCGAGCCAGAGTACACTCTATAGATCTCAGCATTAATCTATAACATAAAGGTGCATGTTGGAGCTGAAAAGGCTACTGCCTCAGCATAATGGTGCAGTGTTATGGCTGCAGTGCTGATTTTCAGGCATAGCCTTTAGTGATGTAGTGACCCAACCAAGACAGAAATTGATAGACCAGTAATAACAAGAGAGAAATAAAAGAATAATAGGATATTAGCCTGTGTTTCGGTAATAGTTGATACAATATATACAGTGGTAATAGGGAGTGATATATAATTACTTAATTATATACTTAGGTATATTATACTATAAGTATCCCATTTCACTTGTTTACTCCCTTTTGGGGAGAAACCCCCATTAGTTGGGATCCCTGGCAGCACTACAAAAATCTGATACCAACATTGATATAATAATGCACATTGCCGTCACCATTATCACTTTCAATATCAAGATTTAACAAATAGAAATATAGCCTCTTATTAGGTATCACTTGATATAACCATTTAGACTCTTTTAACTTTTCTTGGAATTTATACACTAAGTCTTCGAATGATGTTATTATGTCACTCTCTAAAAATTTAGACACCTGCTCCTCATGAAATTATTCAGCTTGTTCTCTCCTTTTTTCGGGCTTGCTTCTTGGAGGTAGAGTGCTCTTCGACATGTATGATGGGAGATTATTGAAAATATGAGGTATTGCTCCCTCGACCAAACATGGGTATTTCAATTGCTCACTTCCAATAATTATTTCTTCAGTCTGGATTTCATGGGTTGAAAAATGGTTGCTACATACAGCTGAGTGTTTTGTAGGTAGGTACCCAGTCTTTTCGTGGAATCGCACGTAACCACGATTGAGAGAGATGAGCATCTTTCGGGAAAGAAAATGTACTTTTAGCTCCTTCAATGCTGATAACACTGTCGTAATTTGATTTGCATTCGGGCACACAGCATTTTCTTGGAATCTAAAACAGTTAATTTAACTTTTATAATCATAAATAAAATGAAATATTTGTAGGTTATGTTTTCAATAGATACTTATTTAAATTATGAGTCAACTATGTACCTTGTTACTAAACATCTTTAAACGAAAATATCTTCATTTGTTACATTAAAATATATTGACAGTATTAGCCAGTCAGTAATAAACTTAGTTAAATACCTTTGCAGCTTTGTAGTCGATATATAGGTAGTACCAAACCACGAAAACGGATTCATCTCGTTGTAACTGATGTATTTTTAGAAGGTTTATATCCACCTTGAGTGAAACCGTACATTAAAAACCAAATTTATTTAAACTTTTATTAAATAATTATGATTTAAATACAAAATAACACGACGCGAAACAAAACCAAACACAAACTTGACACTTGACATCTACTTCATGGCTCTCTTTCTGGCCTGTGATGGCTCTCTAAAGGAGATAGAGACGGAGATATGCTGTACGTCAATGGATAGGTACCTACCAAATAGAAACACAATGCCTTGTCCTGCTCTTACATACATATTTTGATATAATGTCTTCTCACTTTAGTCATTTTATTATTCTAGGAGCTTTTGTAGCCTTTAGGAGCTATCCACATTAAAGGGTTAACGTTGCCACAGTTAACGCGGCAGCTTCTGGCAATATTTAAAGCGAAAAATTGAACGGCTACACTTCAACAGTCAACCTCAATATCCGATAATGACGATAATATGGCCTGATTCAAGATGGACGCTGACGCTGCTGCATTCACATTGCGTTATCGTCAGTTAATTAATACAGAATTAATAAATACATCATTAAAAAATTAATACAGAATTATTGCGTTATCGCCAATTAAATTTTCGTTGACGTTGACGAAGTGTGGGCACTCAGTATGTCGCGTTTAATATCGGCGGAAATATCCGCGATAATAGTTCAGATGATCGATATTGAAGTTTACCATAGTGTGGCCGCACCATTATAATATGTCTACGTGACGCGTCACTAAAGTAAGCATTGCAATGATTGTAATTCACAGTAAGATATCGTTTTTTTTTTGTTTTTTTGGCTGTTTTAGGTACTATTAGGAGGTTTGGAGGTATCAAAATCAACGTAATTTGTAAGATTTTAAGGCTGGTGTTTGTAAAATATAACGAAACTTACTATGAAACTAAAAATTAGGTATGGAAAAAAACGATTTTTGAAGATGTGCCTTAATTTGTTTTAATAATGAGAAAGCCGTGGTTTTCAAGCTGTAACTTTTCACTGAGTTAAGCTATAAGCTTGATATTCTTAAAACACTAAGAGACCACTGAACTTTATATTCAGTATAAATTTCGACTTAGTATCATGAGCCGTTTTCGAGAAAAACGGTGGTGACACACTGACAGACAGACGGACAACGAAGTGATCCTATAAGGGTTCCGAAGTTTTTTTCGGAACCCTAAAAAATATAAAATGAATGTTGTTTTTGGCTAATAAATATTTCTTTTTCATCTTTGTTGCTTGAAGGATATAAGTCTTTGTTCTTTCCAATATATTGTTTTCATTAACACCTGATATCTTGTTACTAAGTTTAGTTAATCTTATCTGTTTTGTTTTTATGTCTTATCACTAGACGTAAAGTCACGTACCTACTAGGGTTGCCAGACGTCCCGTATTTCCCGGGACATCCCGTATTTTAGGCATAGTTTAAAATGTCCCTGCGGGACTGACTCTGTCCCGTATTTGAACCGTACGTCGTTTTTCATTATGAAATCGATCTACGTATTCACACACGCAACGTTCGTAAAACGTACCTACACGTCTCGCTACTAACTTGCACTCGCAGCCCGCATCGACCAATGACAGTGTTAGTGTCAGAATGACAATGTTAAAACTGACTCGATCCTCGGAAAAATATAAAAAATAATAAAAAATAACACTAAATAATTTTGTTTTGTATTTGTCCCGGGTAAAAAACTGAAATCCCGTATTTTTTTGCCCATTTAACCATTTGTCCCTTATAGGCTGAAAAAAAATCTGGCAACCCTAGTACCTACCTACCTGTTCAAATCATTCAAACTAAGAATATAAGTTCAAGTCCTTCAATCACCTTTGACGACCTCCCTGGCGCAGAGGTGAGCGCTGTGATCTTATAATTGGGAGGTCTCGGGTTCGATTCCCGGCGCGGGCAATTTGGGAGTTTATAATTTCCGAATTGTCTCTGGTCTGGTCTGGTGGGAGGCTTTGTGTGGCTAGTTATCACCCTGCCGTCAAAGATGTGCCGCCAAGCGATTTAGCGTTCTGGCACGATGGCGTGTAGAAACCGACTAGGGGTATGGGTTGAATGTACACTGCCTTCCAAGTTAGCCCGCTACCATTTTAAACAGCATCGTCACTTACCATCAGGTGAGATCGCAGTCAAGGGCTATCTTGTCATCGAATAAAAAAACACCTTGGCGAGAGCGCGCTCAAGAAGTCACTGCTATTTTCTTAGCAACTGCTGTACACGGTATTTTAATATAGTCTGTAGGGCTAGTATAAGATTTAATTCGATTGATCGTATGCGTATTCGATGACTTTAGTTTCAAAGTAAAATGAACCATATCTCCATTAAATTAGAGTTCAATTTCGTGCATGCATTCATTATACTTTTACGTGTACGGACACGCTCCAAACTATAATCTGTTGTAATGAATTTGTGAGCTTGCAGTGAGGTGCAGCGGGGCAATCTCGACAGCGGGAAATTTCAACTAATCTTAATAACTTCTACATTTTACTTTATTTGAATAAGTGCCATCTATGACCGGATAGCTCAAAAGCAATTTCATAATTTCTACATAGATGGCATTGCTAGACCCAATACTGTTTGATCGACACGGCCATTTTGTTTTCTTCTCTTTTTCTTGTTTGCACGTGCTAATTAGTGTCTCATATTTTTGCGAAAAAAAGTGGTAATTAATGTGTTTTTCGAAGATTTTCAAAGGTAAGACATTTAATTAAAGCCTATTTCATGTTTTTAGCTATTTTTTTCTGTTGTAACTTGCGTTTTAACAGCATTTTGGTTTGAGTTTGAATAACCCCACCTGGATTGTAATGGCGGCTAATTTCAACTATTTTGCAGTTGAAATTGCCCCACCAGATTTTATATGGAAATGAACAAACACTAGTAATGTGCATGCTTCGATATGTTTTGTCGATGTAAATACGTTACAAATATTTAACTTGTAGCTATATTATTATAATCTTTCTATTCGCAGGATCGCAACACTATTCAAATCGATGAATTTCGAGGGATTTTTCAATTTCTTACTACTTTATTAATTTATTGTAGACTAGCTGATACCCGCGACTTCGTCCGCGTACATTTAGTTTTTTATCATCCCGCGGGAACTCTTTGATTTTCCGGGATAAAAAATAGCCTATGTCACTCTCCAGGTTCTCAACTACACACATGTAAAAAATTACGTCGATCCGAAGCTCTGTTGCAGCGGGATTGAAGGACAAACCAACAAACCAACAAACCAACAAACACACTTTCGCATTTATAATATTAGTAGGGATGGTTCGCCCCTATAGAAAAAAAAACGGACAAGTCATACACAAGGGCAGAATTGCAGCAAGCAGTGCAAGATGAAAAAATGAAATGAAAAAGAAAAAAATGAAAAAGATAGATGAATCTTGGTCCTAAATTATAAAATTGCGTAACGTTTATATGACCGATTGTAGATTTAGGACGAGGGGTACTCTGGTTCTATTTTAAATACATATTCCTTTCTTAAAATGAAGTTTTGATTTATGATTAGTGAGTAGATATAGTACCTTTAGTAGATAGCAGACCAAAATTATTTATTGGTGTATCTATCGACTTATTTTTTATTACGTTCCCATCACTATTAACTATGGCGAGCAGTCGAAATTACCCCGCCTAAACCTTTAACGTGTTTTTATTAAAAAATGAGCTTAGCTGCATAAATGACAAGATTCAATTTAGATTACCATCCCTATAAAGAACTCTGTAACTGACTAACATCAAGCTAAGAGCTCTAGAAGAGAAATTATAATTAATAGTTGAAATTGCCCCACGGAGGGTGAATTACAACTATTTTTGCCTTTTTTGACAAAAACACATTTTTAAGCCTATCTATTGAATATTTTTCAATATGAGTTTGTAAAAATAATACACAGATAATGACTCTGGAGCGTCAATACATTACATTTTTACTAAAACTATATCATCTAATATTTTTATACCTTCAAAGTTGTGGTTTAGGTTTTACCAGTCGAGATTGCCCCGCTGCACCTTGCTAATGCCAAAATCAAAAATAATGAATCGATCGTAATGCAGTAGAGATGGAGACGTCTGAACAGTACGATCGCAACACAACATAAAACTCGACGTCCGCACCGCTCGAAAAACAGATGAGACCGACTTTTGGGCGCAATGTAACCCTGCCCTATGTTTTTTATCAACCAATGACATGCAGTTCCTGATTTCCAAACGAGCTCGTCTCCGTGAACAAAGTATAATATTAATCAATATCAAGATACATCATAGGCATCTTCAAATTAGGATATTCTAGCGATGCAGAAAATTACTGTTAATTTATATTGTCCCATTGTCTACTTTCAATTGTATGCGAGATTAATTAATAAAAAATCATAAATTCCATTGTTTATTATACAATATGTAACAAAAGTGTGGGTCAACCCTGAAGGAGGTGAATGTGCTAATGAAACTGAATAACTTTCCCCAAGGAACATAGGCATCCGCTAAGAAAGGATTTTTGAAAATTCAACCCCTAAGAGGATAAATAAAAAACGTGAGCGAAGCCTCGGGCAAAAACTAGTATTCCGGAGAATTTCTTGCGAATTTGCGAAAAAATGCGAGGAAAAAATGGCGTCCGACACGATCAAGAAGCGTGACGGGTAGAAGGCCGTAATTTAATTCAATAACGCGGCCGATCAGCGCAACTGTGGATGCAAATTAGCTTTAATGCCTCCCCTCCCTCCCATTAATAGGGCTGTCTGGTTTTAAACGACCACGGCGAAGCCAAAAAGGCAGGGTTAAGATTTTAGCAGTATATGCTCTGTTGTGAGACAAGCTAGTTTGGAAATCAGCCCCCTGATTCTGTAACTCAGTGCCTATCAAGAACTGAAAGCCACAGACATATATTTTTTATCCATTGAAGGTTTACTATGAAATAGTAAATGACATTTCTCTTCAAACCTTCAATGGATAAAAATGTCTATCTTCGTTGGTTTCAATGGATAAAAATGAAGAATGAAATCTTCGTTGGTAGGCACTTAGATACAGAATCAGCCCCCTGGAACTGCATGTCATTGGTAGCAGATAACAAACATAAGGCAGGTTTACATTGCTACCAAAAGTCAGTCTCATCTGTTTTTCGAGCGGTGTGGACGTTGTGTTGTTTTGTGTTGTGTTGCGACTCGTGCTGTACAGACGTCTCCACCTCTACTGCGTTGCATTATTTTTGACTTTGGCGTTACTATTTTATTTAATTTATTGTGGCGTGGTTAGAAATTTTAAATAAAAATTTAAATTGTCCCAAATCTTCTTTCTTTTTCCTTACGCTACGTGAACGCGCCTTTAGTTTCTAAGCAAAAGTTAACGCCCTTTTTATTTTTTAACGCAGTTTTCCATCCTTGTCTTTAATAATATATATTAAAATATAAAATTAAAAAATAAAAAACTTGAGAGGTGTCAAGGGACACCCGGATGGAACGAAGTTCAATGCGAAATAGAAATGAAAATATCTGGCTTGCTTTCTATAAGAGAGAGAGAGACAGACAGAGAAACATGAGAGAGAACTATAGCAAAAAGTGTCGTGACAACTTTTCGTAAGAATTTTTTCCGTCTAGCCCCCTTTCACAACGCGCGATAAGGAACTTCGTTCCAAAAAATTGACTACAAGACTGTTTTTGGGCAACATTAGTTAGAAGGCTAAAGACGTAACTAAGAAACGTTTTAGTACGTTTATTTCACGAAGTTACGGGCGCTTTACTTGTGGTTACGTCGTGTACATGCACATTGCGTTAGCGTGCGTGCCTGTCAGGAGCCTAGGTGGGAGCGGTCCGGCGCGAGCAAGCTCTCGCTCACACTTATACAGATACGACACACACACAACCATGACCCGCGTACCCTCGTGAATTGAAAGAACTATACGAATCTAACAGGGTAGTTTCACTTCGACAACCCTGTAGCACTAACGATCTTAATGCAACCTTAAAAACGATTGATGGTAGCAAATTATGAGGAATTTACAGCATTACCTCTTTACCCGTTTTATCACCGTTTCCTAAGTGGCTCATTATTATCAATCATGATGGTGAATAATTTATGGTAATCATATTTTTGTTAAATATGTGGGAAGGTAGCTTAAGCTGATGTGAACAGTTAAGGGATATCATTAGTAGGTAGGTGATACAGCTAAGTGGTTAAGGCTGATGTCTCCTTTTCTGGGGGGTCGCAGGTTCCATCCCGGGTCTCTGAATTTTGCAATTTATCCCACTAAATTACAACATGGGGTTATTCAAGGGGCGGACCAACAGATTCCTGAAAAGCCGGCAACGCATTGGGGGTGCCTCTGGTACTACAAGTGTTCATGGGCGGCGGTAATCACTTAACATCAGGTGACCCGCCTGCTTGTTTGCTCGCTAAAAATATATAAAAAAATAATTAAATATCACATGCTTCAACGGTGAAGTGAAACAATGTGAGGAAACCTGAACACCTGAGAGTTCTCCATAATGTACTCGAAGGTGTTAGTTCTTCAATCATGCAGCTACAGAACTACGGATCGTCGTGATTTTTTGCATGGGTATAGTTGAGGACCGGGAGAGTGACGTAGGCTACTTTTTATTCCGGAAAATCAAAGTGTTCGTGCGGGATTTTAAAAAGGAATTCCACCCGAGCAAAGCCGCGGGCATCAGCTAGTAGGTATATAGTATATATTATGGTGTCATAAATCACAATAATTAAATAACAACAACCTAACCCCTAAACTCAAAATATGATAATGAGATACAAAAGTTGTAAAACTCTATGAACGCTCGCAAAGTTTTAAATTGGTTTAGCGCTGAACGTGAATTATATAGGTAGATACTAGAAGATATATCTGTTACCGGCCAAACCCGATTTTCAGGACAAACTAGTTTTGCCTAGGCGAAACTAGTTCTTCCTATACACTATAACTGATATAGCTCGAACATTACCTAAAAACGAAATGCAAACGCCCCGACTCCAAGCAGGCCTGTCTGCCCTGCGCCTAGGGTGTTTTTTTAAGCGCGTAGACAGAAGCTCTTTCGATTCTTCTGTCGTAGCCCATTTGGTTTGTTAATTACTATTTAAAAAATGGTTCATCCTATCGCGTATAGGAAGAACTAGTTTAGCCTAGGCAAAACTAGTTTGTCCTGAAATCGGGTTTGGCCGGTAACATATCCAAAGAAATCACCTCTATCACCTCGGAATACGGCTTACCTTTACAAAATTCAAAAGTTTCTTTCGTCTACACCTGAAATCCTGTTTCCATTAATAACTTATAACTTTTTTTTAAATAAAGAATATTAGCCAAACTCAGGACGTCAATTAAATCGGAAATAGAAATAGACAGCAGGTTAGAGGTAGCGTTGCCAGACGTCCCGTATTTTAGGCATAGTTTAAAATGTCCCGGCGGGACTGACTCTGGCCCGTATTTGAACCGTACTTCGTTTTTCGTTATGAAATCGATCCAAGTTATCACACACGCAACGTTCGTAAAAAAAGCGAGTTGATGACCGTTTTTAATTGCGATGAAAATTGTATTGATTTTGACAGATAGATATGTTAAAACGAATAAAAATATGTCAAAACTGACTCGATCCTCGGAAAAATATCAAACGAAAAAATGACACTAAATAATTTTGTTTTTTATTTGTCCCGGGTAAAAAAGTGAAATCCCGTATTTTTTTACCCATTTAACCATTTGTCCCTTATAGGTTGGAAAAAAATCTGGCAGTTAGAGAGTTCAATGGGAACGCGCTTGAAAGAAACAGTTTGATGATGGATACGAAAAGTTATACAAAAACAACTTTTACGACACTCTCTTGTTTTTCCCAAGGGTTTTACAATTTTCCGATCCAATTTGAAAAAATGGGTTTTGATAGGTACTGATGAATAGTTTACGTACTTATTATGGTGTTTGCTTAAGAGCGCGTGTAATGGTAAATCTCCAGTTGTAGATCTGATTAAAAGCATAAATTACATCGTATTTTCAAGGGACGATTCTTAGTAGAAACATAAAATATAGAAATTTGTTATACAAAAAAAAAGACGTGTGGCACTCGGGGACTGCCGCGGTAAAGCTATTGCGTAGCATTTTTTATCAACGCCATCTAGCGGCTCACCGTAGAGGAGTCCCGTGTCAGGTTATTTTCGTTACGGAATTTCTGGATTCGGTCTCCACGCTGGCCCGCGATAGAAGCTTAAAATCGCGTTGTTGAGTCTAGTTTTTAACCAATGTGTTGCATATTACAGAGTCAAAGTTTTTATATAAAACTAGCTTTTGCCTGCAGCTTCGCTCACATTAGGTTCGATTTTTCAAACCCTTATTTTATCCCCTTGGGGGTTGAATTTTCAAAGATCCTTTCTTAACGGATGCCTACATCATAATAGCTATCTGTATGCCAAACAGCCTGATCCGTCCAGTGGTTTGAGCTGTGCTTTGATAGATCAATCAGTCAGTCACCTTTCCCTTTTATATATTTAGATTAGCCATTTAAAAAAAAGTGAATATCTTACGTGTTATTAGAATACATAATATATTTGGCGCTTACTACATTGTCAAGTTCGAGTGGTCAAGCGAAACAGAAATCAACTTACATAAGTGGCATTTCATATCCAATAATAAGTAATTTCTCGTTGAGGTTATAATTAAAACGCTCAAGCGTCGTTGGTGAATTTTAAGAACGAACACACTCCGCTCGAATCTGCGCTGCTTCAGTTCAAAACTGACCAGCGGAGCTCAATTGTATGTTTAGACTGTGGCGCAAGATATAACCGGAAGCGGGTTTTTTATTTTTTTTATGTTATTAAACTATTTTATAGCTTCTATCGCGGGCCTTGAGCGTGGAGACCGAATCCAGAAATTCCGTAACGAAAATAACCTGGACTCCTGTCACCGCTAGATGGCGTTGATAAAAATTGCCATGCAATAGCTTTACCGCGGCAGTCCCCGAGTGCCACACGTCTTTTTAGGGTTCCGAAAAAAACTTCGGAACCCTTATAGGATCACTTCGTTGTCCGTCTGTCTGTCAGTGTGTCACCACCGTTTTTCTCGAAAACGGCTTATGATCCGAAGTCGAAATTTATACTGAATATAAAGTTCAATGGTCTCGTAGTGTTTTAAGAATATCAAGCTTATAGCTTAACTCAGTGAAAAGTTACAGCTTTAAAACCACGGCTTTCTCATTATTAAAACAAATTAAGAGACATCTTCCAAAAATCGTTTTTTTCCATACCTAATTCTTAGTTTCATAGTAAGTGCCGTTATATTTTACAAACACCAGCTTTAAAGTCTTACAAATGACGAACATATTGATATCTCTAAACATAGTAAGACTAACTTAAACAGCTAAAAACCAAATAAAAACCTACCACTTACTATGACTTTTAAAGTACTGTAACTGGAGTAAAGTATCTGAAGCTAAAACACACTATCAGATGCATCGACTGAGAGCCGCGACAGATAAGGTTTCACAGTCGTTTGAGATCAGCAGGCCCATATTTCTATCGGACGTTCGAAGACTCAAGAATGGCCCAAGGTTACGTCCGCGACTACGTCCGATTGTGTGCACAATTCAATGTACATTCACTATCCAGCCGCGGTTGACGCGTCGGATGGTTTGTTCTAAGCCTAACTTTTTAATGCGTCACAACACAGAACTGTCACAACTTTTGTAGACTGACCTCTATAATTACTCTATGATTTGTAGAATAGACCAGGTATGTAATAGAATCTGCAATGGCATATACATTAAGAAAAATATTTTTTATCTATTACCTATCTCTTTAATTAATTTATGCCGTCATATTTTGTATTCACATCACACTATATCACATATCACACTAATTCATATTATAAAGCCGAATGTTTGTATATGTATGTGTGTGTGTATGTTTATTACTCTTATTACTCCTTCACGCCACAACGAATTAACCGATTTGGCTGAAATTTGGAATGGAGATAGCTAATACCCAGGATTAAAACATAGGAAACATTTTATCCCTAAAAATTACAGAGTTCCCATGGGAATTGAAAAATCTTGATCCACGCGGCCGAAGTCGCGGGCATCGTCTAGTACCTAATAAATTTACCTTCATTTTTTTGTAGAATAGGTAGATATGTAATAGAATCTGCTATGGCATTTACAATCCAGTGTTAATCATAGATTAAAAATAGAGGTCAACGCAGTCTTATAACCCAGTTGTCAAAAACTGTCATGTCTTATTAAATAATGTTTGAATTGAATTGTTAAAATATTTCGAATGTTCATATAACGATAGGAATTAGGAAATGAGTTTTTGAAAGATGTAACAGTGTTAATAAGAGAAGGATACGTCTATATTTAAAGATGCGAAGAGGTGGTTAGCTAAGGGAAACATCAAGAGTGAAGTGGAATCTTTGGTGGAACATGTCGGAAAGCCATTAATTAAGCAGGAGGTTGACCAGTGCATAGATAACTACCATCCAGTCCAAGTTAAAGCGGCACCTCAGCAGCTCAAGAGCTTGTTAAAAGATGAAGTGTCCATAGCACAGCGGCCGAAATTATTGAAGCAAGGCAATACATTCGTTAAAAAGAAAGATAGCATCGGAGCAAGTAAGGAGATAAAAGAACAGTCGTACAAGAATAATTACTCAGTGGATGGAGATGTACTCTGCAAGTATCCAGGACAATCGTTGGTCATACCCAAGCAATTGGAAAAAGAAATAAACCATAGCAATGGACATTTTTTAAAGAAGAAGAAGAATTGGAAATATGTATAAGACGCATGCCAGCTGACCATATTATGAAAAAAAACCAGAGTCAAATAGTCGATAGAGATAGTAATAGTAGGTAAATAGTACTGTAAAGTAATAATGAAGGTGACTGTGTTGAATGAATGTTTGTGTATTAATATAGTTAAGTAGATGTATGTAGTTAGCTTTGTCAACAGCACCACCAAGTATATTGTATATATACTAGGTTATGTGTTACACTGATAATATGTTTGTACATGATTTTGTTATTACCAACTTAAGAACACACAGTGAACTCAAAGTGAACTTATAGTGAACTTGTTAGAATAAACTAAGGACAGTTATTGGACTGTAAATTAGATAATATAGAAATTAATAATAAGTTTAAGTTAAAGTAATATTACTTATTAGCCCACAGTCTAGATGGTAGTATAAAATAAAGCCACCGTTACATGGTGCTTTATAGTAGGAAAAAAAAAACCAACTTAAGTATACCTATGGTTTTTTAAATTCGAGATCATTCAAATTTTATTTCATTTTGTAAAAGAAATATTAATTATAATAATTTGTGACCATGTATACTTACTAGTGTTTAGATTCCTTATACATAAGATGTCATTCTATTAACAATTAATTAATTAGTTGTTAACTTAAGATGTACTACTGTTAAGTATGTATGAAAACTGTATTATTTAACTTAAGGTGTGTTAGTGTTGAGAAGGTATGAAGTATGCGCGGAAGTATGAATATGGTAAAGATGTATGAACGGAGAAGATATGTCTGGGGACAGACATAGTTGCAGGATGACCGAATGTGGGAAACAGAATGTAAGTGTATGACAGGGATGGATGTATGCGATAGAGAGAGTGGGAAGATATGGAGATAAAAAGATTGGCAAGATGGCATACGGAGTTAAGACATGCTAAGGAGTGCTAAAACTGCAGTGTTGGCATTAATCGATTAATTTTTTAATCAATTAATTAATCTGATTAATTTTAATCAGATTAAATTAATCATGATTAAAATAATCATGATTAAAAAAGTAATCTTAATCATGATTAATGAATTTAATCATTAATCATTAATCGTTAATTGATTAACTTTTTTAAGTTGATTAACTTGATTATAAACTAATACATCCATCAATGTTTTTACTATATATTTATAGCTACTCGTGCTGATTCGCTGACTGACTCGCTCACTGTCTGACTCATTGATCACCTCTCCTGTAAAATTTTGTTTGAAAAAAAATTTTTTCACTCATGGTTTCGTATGGAGGACAAAAATTCATTTGGTGCAAAAATATGTAGAGAGCTGATGATTGAGGATTTCGGAGACGGGTGAGGAGCACGGCCAGGGTACCGAAGATAGAGGGGGAGTATTCAAACAAAAGTCATTCGAAACTTCATCAAATTGGTAGGAAGCTGAAAAAAAATTCAAAATGGTGGATTCAAGAGAGAAGCCAGCGCGCGCGGCGTGGCGCGGCGGTGTGCCTCGCCCCGCGCGCGCGTGCCTTCTACGGCACCGAACCGCTCGAACAAATCGCTATCGCTCGATCACCGGCGCCGGCGGGCAGTGCGATTTCATCATCCCTACGCATCGATGTAAAGCGAAGTCCGCGCTCGGCGCGTATCATATTATGTACCTAAACAATTAGAATTGAATATAATTGCACCTACGACTAGTATTTCGCTTGAGAATTCATATTGTAGGTATCAAGCATAGACTACGTCATGGAGCTCTAGGTCCTGGCTCTTCAATCCTGATGCTAGGTATCAAGCATAGTGCCTACCTAAACTGTGAGGATTTAGAGACTGTCAGTTTAGTTTACTTCCTTATCCCAAGTAATCCTTACTAATATTTTAAATTCGAACGTGCGTTTGTTTGTTGGTTTGTCCTTCAATCACGTAGCAACGGTACAACGGACTGGCGTGATTTTTGCAAGGGTATAGTTGAGGACCGGGAGAGTGACATAGGCTACTTTTTATCCCGGAAAAACAAAGAGTTCCCGCGAGATTTTAAAAACTAAATCCACGCGGACGAAGTCGTGGGCATCAGCTAGTCACACTAATATTTTTAGGAACGCGAGCATCACCAATCATCAGAAGTGAAACTTCTTTAATCTATGGTGAAACGGAAGAAGCGCCATCTAGTGACGGTAGTCTTGTAACGTTACAAGACTACCGTCATGAAACGTTACAAGACTACCGTCACTAGATGGCGCTTTGAACAAAAATCACTCTAATCCTACTCTCCTACATATTATAAAGCCGTAATTTTGTGTGTTTGTGTTTGTTAGTTTGTTTGTTTGTGTGTGTGTGTGTGTGTGTGTTTATTACTTCTTCACACCGCAACGAATGAACCGATTTCGCTGAAATTTGGCATGGAGATAGCTCATACCCAGAAATAAAACATAGGCTCCATTTTATCCCGGAAAATTACAGAGTTCCCATGGGAATTGAAAAACCTTGATCCACGCGGACGAAGTCGCGGGCATCGTCTAGTAGATAATAAAATGATACTGGTTATATTGAAGTACTTAGTTTCTCACCTTTCTTTTCATCAAAATATATTCAAATTCAAATTCATAATTTATTTATTTAATGTAGGCTACCTTGTAGGTCTTATGACACGTCATAAATCTACCACCGGTTCGGAATGCAGATTCTGTTATATAAAGTGTTAATTTCGTTTGCTCAACTATTTCGTGTTCCTACGATCTTTTTTGGCGACAGAATTTGTTTGCAACCGGAGCAGCTTCCACTCATAAAGGCGGTCAAACGCCGACTGATTGATATTTGATTTTATTTGAAATTTGAATTTTGAAATGAAATCAAACCAGTGACCGAGTAAAATTAAAATAACCCTTATTGTACACTATTTTAAGATTCAGTTTAAACCAAAATATGTCAAAAAGTACACGCGATGCTATATTTTATTTTTTATACTATTTGTACTATTTTTTTCTTGTGTTTTTTTTTATTCGTTGACAAGATAGCCCTTGACTGCGATCTCACCTGATGGTAAGTGACGATGCAGTCTAAGATGGTAGCGGGCTAAATTGGAAGGGGTATAGCAGTGTCAATTCAACCCATACCCCTAATCGGTTTCAACACGCCATCGTGCCGGAACGCTAAAGCGCTTGGCGGCACGTTTTTGACGGTAGGGTGGTAACTAGCCACGGCCAAAGCCTCCCACCAGACCAGACCAGAGACAATTTAGAAATAATAAATTACTAAATTGCCCCCGCCGGGAATCGAACCCGAGACCTCCCAGTTATAAGACCACAGCGCTCACCACTGCGCCAGGGAGGTCGTCAAAAATTGTGTTTGCAAATAGCTGTTTAATTTCGACGAAAAAGAAATGGCGAGAACGAGCAATGACCACAGGCAGAGAAAAATCCTTTATAATTCGAAGACAATACCAATATGATATTGAGTATATTGGGTGGTGACGAGTGGTGATGAATGGTGATGAGTGGGTGGTGATGAGTGGTGATGAGTGGTGATGAGTGGTAATTAGTGGTGATGAGTGGTGGTGAGTGGTGGTGAGTGGTGGTGATGAGTGGTAATGAGTGGTGATGAGTGGTGGTGAGTGGTGGTGAGTGGTGGTGATGGGGGGTGATGGATGGTGATGAGTGGTGGTCAGTGGTGGTGAGTGGTGGTCAGTGGTGGTGAGTGGTGGTCAGTGGTGGTGAGTGTGCTGAGTGCTGGTGAGTGGTGGTGAGTAGTGAGCGGTCAAAATTAACAATAAATTACTGCAAAATCGGAAAATAAATAAATAAGTAGTTAATAGATAGTTAATCAAAAATAATTAATCAGATTAACGATTAATGATTATGATTAATTAATCGTTAATCAAATTTTTGATTAATGATTAAATTAATCGTTAATCAAATTTTTGATTATGATTTTAATCATTAATTTTTAATCGTTAATCAGATTAACTTTGGGCCAACACGGGCTAAAAGTAATTTAAATAAAAGAAGTTAATATATATTTAGTGTTTTTACTTTGAGCTATTCCCACATTTATTAGAACATACGATATTATTACTTGCTTGTTCAGACATGAAAAGGGTCACAAAGAAAATTCTGTCAAACATAGAGAATCTTTTGATTGACTATCTCGAATGCTTTAAAGACAGCTTAGACTTAGTTTTACAAGTTATACATTGCATTATGGAAGTAACTCAAAGAGACAAATAATGGGATGAAACATGGAGATTGGGAACTGTGAGAAAACTACACAACCCCATTGAGTTTGGGCTTGTTTGATTCATCTTGACAAGTACTCTAGTCCTAGATGATATGCAGGGTCTGATGATGAGACCGGAAGGCGTCTATAGGAACTTCAATAACACTGCGCACTTAAGCTGTCATCTAGTAGTGGTCCGGGAGGTAGCGTTGCATTTTAGCTAGTGATTTTATTCCGATCGATTGCCATCATTTTCAATAGATCTCGGCTGACTCTCAACTGAACCGACCGTCAGCTGACGCACCCGCGGGGCTAGTGATTGTGGGACAACTCCAATTAAACTAGAACTCTAAATTGTATGAGCGCCCATACAGCTCAGAGGTCTATCTTAATTGGCGTTTACTATGTATGTAAGGGCATTCATAGTAAACGCCAATTAAGATAGACCTCTGAGCTGTATGGGCGCTCATACAATTTAGAGGTCTAGCTTAATTGGAGTTGTCCCACAACCACCAGCCCCACTACTTGGGCAGCTGACGGTCGGTTTGCTTATTAGTCATATAAGATCTACTATCGACGTCAATATCAGCCGGAATACTATGACTTTTGTATTTGCAACGCTACCTCCCGGACCATAGGTACCTAATTAATACAATGGTCAAGAGTTTCGGAACCCTCAGTGCGCGAGTATGACTCGCACTTGACCGGTTATTTATGTTATTATTTTACTCACTCTGTACAAAATGCTTCTTTTTCTGCAGTTAATTTTGAGAAAATCTATAATTGGCTATACAATTGTCACTATCTCTTAAGTTTAATATCTGTTGATATCTAAATCACTGTTGATTTTCGTACAATAAGCGGAGGCGATCGCTTTTGATTTCACTATGAGCGGGAGCGGAAGCGGAAAGAGCGAATGATAGAAACAGAAGCCTCATCCGATTAGTGGAATTGGTTTAATAGAAACTATAAGCTGCTTCCATCTTAGACTACATCATCACTTACCACCAGGCGAGGTCACAGCCAAGGACTAGTAGAAAAACAAGTGTAAATTCAAAATTTAAAACACTCCAGACATGTGTGGACTGTGTGTGAAATCGAAACTTTGATTAAGGGTTAAGTGATTTAGCTTATGGTAGTCTCTAAACTTTAAGAAACGTTGGTGAAAACGAGCATTCAATTTGTACTCGTATTATTTGTACTGACGTCCTAAACACGCTATATGTCATAACTTGCACCGATACAAAACAATCGCGAAACAGGCCAAGTGGCTCCCGTACGCTTTCAGCTCATTCCGAAATGGCAACAACCGAGTAGCTTCACAATTTCCAAGGAAAACTACATGCGCTCTCACTTATAAATAACTAGTTGATGCCAGCGACTTCGTTCGCGTAGATTGAGATTTCTTGATTCCCGCGGGAACTCTCTTATTTACCGGGATAAAAAGTAACCTATGTTAGCACATAGGTTATTATAAGAGAGCTGGAATAGCCTCCACACTATAATCAATCTCTGTGCCAAATTTCAGCCAAATCGGTTCAGCCGTTGCGACGTGATTGAGTAACAAACTTCCACACTTTCGCATTTATAATATTGTACTAGACTAGACTAGATACTAGATACTAGACGATGCCCGCGACTTAGTTCGCGTGGATCAAGGTTTTTCAATCCCCATGGGAACTCTGTAATTTTCCGGGATAAAATGTAGCCTATGTTTTAATCCTGGGTATGAGCTATCTCTATTCCAAATTTCAGCCAAATCGGTTCATTCTTTGTGTTGTAAAGGAGTAACAAACATACACACACGCAAACACACACACACACACATACAAAATTCAAAATTCAAAATTTATTTATTTCATGTAGGCTAACTTGTAGCTCTTATGACACGTCATAAATCTATCACCGGTTCGGAATGCAGATTCTGCTGAGAAGAGCCGGCAAGAAACTCAGCAGTTGCTCTTTTCAAAAAAAATTTTTTTTTACAAAGCTATGCTATGTATATAGCATAGCCTTGTAAAAAAAACAGTTGTAGTTGTATACAGTGCTTCCACAATAAAGCTTCAAAAATGCAAAAATGCACACGTAGGTACACCAATCCAACGCATGTCAAGATGGGCAGTCAAAGCAGACCCATTCCCGTTGGTGGCACCCGTTCACGAGCACGACGCATGATCCAGCCGTTGCTTCGCTCAACCATATTTGAGGGAACGTAACAACCCGCACCACACGACACCAGCACAGAAATGTTTAAAGAGAGCATGACTACTCATACACATACAAACTTTCGCCTTTATAATATTAAGTCTGAAGTCTGATTAGGATTAGAATAAGACCACAGCGCTCACCACTGCGCCAGGGAGGTCCTTGAAGTATACACAAGTAGTTCTGTAGCAGGAAAAACCTGACCCCCTTCCGCGGCCGCCGGACGCCGCGCCGGAACAAGAGCGGGCCGCACTTACGCATAATGGATGTCCTGTTTCCGATTCCGCCCAAGTCGAAGCGACACCTCAAAAGAAGGCATAGACCACTGTCCCCTTTCCGAATATTTGTAGTATTCAGTTGACAAAGAAAGAAATAACGACAGATAGAAAATTCTTTATTGCTACACAAAGTTTTTTTTATTCGATGGCAAGATAGCCTGCGATCTCACCTGATGGTAAGTGACGTTGCAGTCAACAAGAGCAGGCCACACTTACGCGTAATGGATGTCCTGTTTCCGATTCCGCCCAAGTCGAAGCGACACCTCAAAAGGAGGCATATACCACTGTCCCCTTTCCGAATATTTGTCGTTTTCAGTTGACAAAGAAAGAAATAACGATAGATAGATAGAAAATTCTTTATTGCTACACGAAGCTTACAATAAAATCTTAGAGTCAAAGGCGGTCTTATCGCTTTAAGCGATCTCCTCCAGACAACCTAAAATATTTAAAAGTATCTTATTGAGGGATATGGGAAAGTGAAGGGAAAGTGCAACTTATATAAATTACATGAAAAGTACATAATAAGTGAAAAGCTCTTGTTAGGAGTAAGATAATAGTGCAATAGGGTGGGATTGAACCTGCGACCCTTCAGTTTTCAGTCCGCACCTTTACCTGTTGGGCTATTAGGCCTAAGAGGTTTAAATTCAAATTTATTTATTTCATGTAGGCCAACTTGTGGCTCTTTATGAAAAGTCGAAAATCTACCACCGGTTCGGAATGCTGATTCTGCTGAGAAGAGCCGACAAGAAACTCGGCAGTTGCTCTTTTCAAAACAAAAAATGTTACAATATGTAGTTTATCTATCTTGTGGGCAGCTGAAGCAAAGCAGTTTGGTTCCAAGCAACTTTGTCATTAAGGAATTCATTAACTGTGTAATAAGCTATTAAATGAGTCTTTACACACTGTTTTTTATCCTCCTTATAATGATATATCCTTATATGTACCACCCTATAACATCCAAATCCATGGGTAAAAATAGAAAATCTTACTTTGAAATTTTTATATAGATATTTTTATATTTATAAAAATACAATTATTTCTATTTTCTTGTCAACGATAAGGTTTGACGTCATTTTGTAACGGTCGATAACGGCCACCTTAAGATGTGAAAGATAATGCCCACCTATACCTATCATCCCACTCATGGATAAAAATAGAAAATCCTACTTTGAAATTTTTATATAGACTTTATATAGACAGTCGGACAATAGGTATTTGTCTCACAACAAAGATGTAACGAATTCCAATAATAAAATAATTGGTTTCCATGGAAAAGAATCGCGTATATCTGCGCATTTTTCTATGCTCCCCAGACAATGCTTTTGTGTAGACCTAACGAATCGTAAAAACCTATTCTATTGCTTTGTACCTTTGCGATATAATATGCTGTATCAATCAAATCACACGGGTCGTGGCTTATATTGTATTCTGATATAGTACGTCCATCTCACGAAGTTACGGGCGCTTTACTTGTGGTTACGTCGTGTACGTGCACATTGCGTTAGTGTGCGTGCCTGTTAGGAGCCTAGGTGGGAGCGATCAGGCGCCAGCAAGCTCTCGCTCACACTTATACAGATACGACACACGCACAACCACGCGCTACGCGCCCTCGTGAAATGTAAGATAACTATATTACTATCAACATTTTTTGGTCTTATCAGAGGGACGTCGTGTGTTTCAATCTTAATAAGCCTCAATAGCCCAAATGTAGAAAGACAGGCTTGATTAGTCAGCACGTGCACCATATGACAATGGTTCAGGTACTGACAATCAAACCTGTCGGCAAATGCCCTCAGGATGCCATTGGAACTAGCCCGCACCCTGCGCACCAGGGATGCACATCGTTTGCGCATGATGGTGTAGAAACAATCCACATGTGCATCCGCGAACATACCCGACGCGCTGCAGTAACGAGGTAGCCCCAATAGCACCCTGAACGCATTGTTATACTGAATACGCAGGGCATTGTACTGTTTCTGCGTGTAGTCGACCCACAGATTGCTCGTATTATGGTAGGAAAAAAACCCTTTTACAAGGCTTTAGAACGCATCTTTTATGTCAAGATTCTTTCAACATGGTTAATTTAACGCGATTTGTCGCAATGCAATAGTTGTGTACGAGACGTTCGGGCGGGCTCGCCGCGGCCGCCGCTCCAGCGGGATCCGGAAATGGCGAACGTGATCGGGAATTCAAAGAGATATTTTCAATTTGTCCAATTCGAAACGCTCCATGCAATGAATTGTGGACGCAAATATTTATTGATACGAAATTGCTGTTAAGTTTTTAAAGATTGTTAAGCCCGACGAAAAAAAGAGGGGTGTTATATATATCATGTTATAGGGGGGTTATTGGATATGGATATATATCCATATATGGATCCATATATGGATCCGAAACATGGTCGCTAACTATGGGCCTCATAAAAAGGCTCAGGATCACTCAGCGGGCGATGGAGAGAGCTATGCTCGGAGTATCCCTGCGAGATCAAATCGGAAATGAGGAGATCCGTAGGAGAACCAAAGTCACCGACATAGCTCTGCGAGTTGCGAAACTGAAGTGGAAATGGGCGGGGCACATAGTTTGAAGAGCTGATGGTCGATGGGGTCCCAAGGTGCTGGAGTGGCGACCCCGCACCGGGAAGCGCAGTGTTGGCAGACCCCCCACTAGGTGGACAGACGACATCAAACGAGTCGCAGGGAGTTGCTGGATTCAGGCGGCGCAAGACCGACGTGTGTGGAGGTCCATGCGAGAGACTTATGTCCAGCAGTGGACGTCTATAAGTTGAAGAAGAAGAAGTTATACACTTGCGCCACATTTATATGATTTGCGGTCGGTTAAGTTTATTTTCATTTTCCTATGCGTTTCAGACAGGAAGAGCTTGAAATAAATAAACTGATAAACAGAGTTGGTCAATCGAAGTGTGCTCTTCTTGGCTTTGTTTTTTATTCTTGATTAAAAGAATATTTATTAAGCTATTGCATAGCTTCTATCGCGGGCCAGCGTAGAAACCGAATCCAGAAATTCCGTAACGAAAATAACCTGACACGGAACTCCTCTACGGTGAGCCGCTAGATGGCGCATTTTTTATCAACGCCATCTAGCGGTGAGCCGCTAGATGGCGTTGATAAAAATGCTATGCAATAGCTTTACCGCGGCAGTCCCCGAGTGCCACACGTCTTTTTTATTTATGTATTTATAAGTTCGACATGTGCATGTGTATCTCTGTGTGGGTGTATCTTTGTGTCTATCTGTTCCTCGTAGCTCGCTAACGAACGGGCCGACTTTGATGCGGTTTTACTAGCTTTTAATGTCCTCTCGACAGAATCCGTAATTTCCGCGTAAGGTTTGTTTAGTGAAAGGTGTCGGACACAGTAATTGTTTTTCCAGGAAAAAACAGCCTATGTTATTTTTCAGGTATTTAAGCTGCGTGATTAAGGGCACGATCTTCGACCACAGTACCTTGCGAGCTATTGAAGTGAGGTGCACGAGCCACTTTGTTATAAAGAATGTAAAACAGTCGTGATAAAAAAAAAGAAAACTTTTTAGAAAAAAATTAACGGTAAAATATTCTTCTAAAAGCTTTTGCCTATTTTTTGACATTTTTTTTTAGTTTAACTTTAATATACTATAAATAAAACCTGAAAAACAATTAAAAACTACACTGTTTTCGGAATATTATTTGATCGAGTGAAGTTCAAAGTATGAACGGTAAAATAATTTAGAACGTGTATTAAATTACAACATATATTTTTAACCTATCAAAACAAAGAATATTTGATTGTTTACTATTGAATCAAAAACAGGCTGTTTTCGGAGGTCCTGCCGTTAAAGGAAAGTTAGCTAATTAATAAGGTTTAATTACAGTTGTACTTAATTCAAAGGGGTGTGCATCTACTTTGTGTAACTACGAATAACTTGTGTATTATGTAACAAGATACTAAAGCGCCATCACAGTAGATATACGAACTACTCAAATCTAAGCTTATTCCAAACAAAACTACTTTGTCGTGTGGTTTCACAGGGCTGTCAACATATCAACTTCATTACAGGAAAAGTGTACTCAAAATGAATAATTAGTTTTCACAAAAAATTTAACCGAAGATAGAAGCAACTCGGAAAAATAAAAAAGACTCTCGTGTGGCACTCGGGGACTGCCGCGGTAAAGCTATTGCATAGCATTTTTTATCAACGCCATCTAGCGGCTCACCGTAGAGGAGTCCCGTGGCAGGTTATTTTCCTTACGGAATTTCTGGATTCGGTCTCCACGCTGGCCCGCGATAGAAGCTATACAATAGCTTAAAATATAAATCTTTTTAGTCTTACTAACTAAGCTCATAAACTAATGTACTTACTTACATTCAATAAGAAAAAATCATCAAAATCGGATAACCCAGTAGAAAGTTGTGCGTGATAGAGAATCAGGAAAACCTCAGGTGCCTTAGAGGTAGAATTTCTTTTTCAAATTTAAATGGAACCAACTTAGAGGTAGCCTCTATACAGTAAAAAAAGAATCATCAAAATTGGATGACTGTGAAAAGTTACGCGTGGTAATACATAAAAAAATATATGCGACGAATTGAGAACCTTCTTTTTTTTTTAAGCTTAATGCTTAAAAATTTGGGGGGGAAAAAGGGAAGATCAGCAGAACAGTTTGGATGTATGGATGGATGGATTGATGTTATTACTCAATTACGCCGCAACGATTGAACCGATTTGCCTGAAATTGAGCAGAGAGATAGATTATTATTATAGTCTAGAGTATAGTCTGGAATAGTACGTAGGCTACTTTTTATTCCGGAAAATAAGAGACATTCCGCGGGTTAAAACCTCAGTTCACGCGACAAAGAGCGTGAAATACCTATGTAATTTTTATAGAAGGTGAATTTTTTTTCTAATTGTAGTGAGTGTATGGAGCTACTCGCTCGTGACATCATGATTTAGTGGCGCTCTCTTTTTCTAACAGTGATATTAAAAAAAAAAATAACGGCATTGTGTTATAATACTGCGTTACGACCGTTACGTTATTTTTTCTTTTTTTTATTCCACCACAATATGGACCACGTCTACATTTTATGTCATTCATTTAGGTACTAATTTTTGTGTTATAATTTTCTGACTCGTCAGTTAATTTATTCAATAATGCTATGTACACATATAAGGGGTTGTTACTTGGTTCTTGATAAGCTGTATATTTATATTTTGTGCACTTTTTAGTTTCAACCTGTTTCGTGTGCCTCTTTAATAAATAAATAAATAAATAAATACTAATAATATTAAAAAACCTTTATTTTAAGTTTTTAAAAATTTCACTTCACCATCTTTCACGACCATCAGGTGTGATAAGAGCAAAACGTTAGTCTATATATTTAAAAAAAAAGAAGTCAAGTACCCAATTGGCTTGAAGTGTCAACCCTAACCAAACATATCTAGCTGGGATTTCATCATTTCATATTTGCGGTCTCCGCCGGGCGAGGACTAAGTTGCAATTGCAGAATCAATACTGAAGGAGATCTATTGGAATGGTGCGTCGACAAAACATACACACACATTTCGTCAGTATAACGAGCAGTACCTTTCAAAGGATATGACTAAGGGACGAAATATTTGTAAAGACCAAGTACTTGCGAGCGATGACCGCTGTAGCTGGAAAGTTCTGGAGTGGAAATCGCGCACAAGTAAGCGTAGTGTGCCCCGCCCTCCAGCAAGATGGACCGACGACATACAGTTTTTTATTCGATGACAAGATAGTCCTTGACTGCGATCTCACCTGATGGTAAGTGACGATGCAGTCTAAGATGGTAGCGGACTAACTTGGAATGGGATAGCAGTGTAGATTTAAGCCATGCCCCTAATCGGTTTCTACACGCCATCGTGCCGGAACGCTAAATCGCTTGGCGCCACGTCTTTGACGGTAGGGTGGTAACTAGCCACGGCCAAAGCCTTTTTATTATTTTTATTTGACGACAAGATAGCCCTTGACTGCGATCTCACCTGATGGTAAGTTACGATGCAGTCTAAGATTGTAGGGGACTAACTTGGAAGGGGTATAGCAGTGTAAATTCAAACCATACCCCTAACAATGGCCTTCCACAGGCTTCGGTCTTGCGCCGCCTGCTTTCAGCAGCTCCCTGCGACTCGTTCGATGTCGTCGGTCCACCTAGTGGGTGGTCTGCCAATACTATGCTTCCCGGTGTTGAAAAAAGTGTGATATAATAGCTTAAAAAAATTTATCGTCAGGGATAGTGCAAATCCGCGTAACTAGCTTAAAATCCATTTTCATACGTTTGTGGTCAAATCAAAACCGCGTAAGTAACGTAGCGACTAAATTAATCACTTTAAAAGATATCTATTCTTATCAATACATCTCTCTGTGTAAAAGCAAGTCCAATAGCCGTAGAAATAAGAAATTTATAAAGTTTTAAAGTTCCCCTACTGGGACTAGTGTAGATCCGCGGTTTTTATCCAATGTATATACGCGGTTTGCACTGTTCCCGACGATATATTTCATCACGTAGAGATGTTATAGACAAGTGTACCGTTCCAAACATGCAAAGTTGTAAAGAAAAACATTACACGAGCGACACTTTGAGTAGCTTGTACCTACACTTGCACTGTCTGGAAGTTGATATGTGGCCCAAGTTGTATGGCAAAGCGGAAAGTAATTTAATTCATTCATTCATTTTTTAAGCTATTGCATAACTTCTATCGCGGGCCTTGAGCGTGGAGACGGAATCCAGAAATTCCGTAACGAAAATAACTTGACACGGGACTCCTCTTACCGCTAGATGGCGTTGATAAAAAATGCTATGCAATAGCTTTACCGCGGCGGTCCTCGAGTGCCACACGTCTTTTTTTTATTCGATGACAAGATCTCACCTCATGGTAATCGATACAGTGTAAGAGGGTAGCGGGCTAACTTGGAACAGGTATGGCAGTGTAGATTCAAACCATACCCCTAATCGGCTTCTATACGTCATCATGCCGGAACGCTAAATCGCTTGACGGCACGTCTTTGACGGTAGGGTGGTAACTAGCCACGGACGAAGCCTCCCGAAAGCCTCATTCGTCTTCTCCTTCTATAACAACCGATGGACGTTCACTGTTGAACAAAGGTCTTTTGCATGGACTTCCACAGTTCTCGGTCTTGCGCCGCCTGTATCAAGTTCTCTGCGACTCGTTTGATGTCGTCGTTCCATTTAGTAGGAGTCTGCGCTTTCCGGTGCGGATGTATTATTCTATTCTATTCTCATTTCTTTATCTTTATTAATAATAAAGAAATTGTACGTACAGATAGAACAACACCTACCTATAATTTATAACTAAGTAGTTAAGTCTCAGCAGAATCAGCATTCCGAACCGGTAGATTCTCGATTTGTCATAAGAGCCACAAGTTGGCCTACATGAAATAAATAATTTTGAATTTGAGTTTTGAGTAAGTACAATCTGTAGTCTGTCAAAAGCACTTTGTAAAAGTTTATTTAAATAAAAAAATATTCTTTTCTATTCTATTCTTGTAATCAAACTCAATTGTTCTGCATGTTACATACCGTGAATCGCCCCTACTCAGCACAACGTGCGTCACGGCTCACATTCCGTGTGAATCCAATAGACTGTACAATTAACGCCTTCGTTTACCTAACTTCGGTGCGAACGGACCTTTCTACATTTCTATTTTATAATTAAGTCACCATTTTTGTAACTTTTATTAAATCTATACACAAAAAAGGACTTCATCATTCACCACCAGCTTCGACAGCCCCACCTAAATATAACTTGCGTTTATCTATTTATTTATTCTAATTAAGGTATCGCTGTCAGTTCACATCTTGCGGCGTGTATAACGCGCCACGTTGCTCGGGTTCATCTCTAGTACCTCATTATAGGTCGTGAACCGGGACATTTGAAAACTTCCCATACTCCTCCATTTTTCCCGCCATTCAGCCGCTTCCAATATGGCGTCCTGTATTCCTTACTTGAGTATTTTTCTTGAGATTAGTAAAGCTTCTTTTACCTACTTCTTACAATCAATATTAATGCTATGAATACAAAAATGTCTGTCTATTTGTCTGGTACCTACCCTTTCATCGCTCAATTACTAAACCGATCTTATAATATCTAATCATTTTTTTAATTCAGAATCAGAAAAATCTTTATTGGCAGCTATAAACACACAAAATAAATCATAATTAAAAAAAAAAGACGTGTGGCACTCGGGGACTGCCGCGGTAAAGCTATTGCATAGCATTTTTTATCAACGCCATCTAGCGGTGAGAGGAGTCCCGTGTCAGGTTATTTTCGTTACGGAATTTCTGGATTCAGTCTCCACGCTGGCCCGCGATAGAAGCTATGCAATAGCTTAAAAAACAGCTATGATAGGTATTAGATATCGTTACTTTGTACAGCAGTATAACGCTACCAAAGTCATTCAGCTTGTGTTCAGGCTTCTAACCCCATAGACTAGAGAAATTGGCGATGCCACCAATTATAATATTCGATGACAAGATAGCCCTTGACTGCGATCTCACCTGATGGTATGTGACGATGCAGTCTAAGGTGGCATCGGGCTAACTTGGAAGGGGTATAGCAGTGTAAATTCAACCCATACCCCTCATCGGTTTCTACACGCCATCGTGCCGGGACGCTAAATCGCTTGGCGGCACGTCAGTATCCATTTATTGTAAGTATCTACACAAAAGAGCAATAATTGTCTAGTTTAGTTAGACTGAGGTGCCGAATCAGCTTTTATGAAAAATAAAAAGACGTGTGGCACTCGGGGACTGCCGCGGTAGAGCTATTGCATAGCATTTTTTATCAACGCCATCTAGCGGCTCACCGTAGAGGAGTCCCGTGTCAGGTTATTTTCGTTACGGAATTTCTGGATTCGGTCGCCACGCTGGCCCGCGATAGAAGCTATGCAATAGCTTAAAAAACTAAAACAGCAATCCTTACTTCCTTATTAATATTATGATTGCGAAAGTGTGTTAGTTTGTTGGTTTGTCCTTTAATCACGCTGCAACATAGGTACGGATCAACGTGATTTTTTGCATGAGTATACTTGAGGACCGGGAGAGTGACATAGGCTACTTTTTATCCCGAAAAAATCAAAGAATCCCGCAGGATTTTTAAAAACTAAATCCACGCGAGCGAAGCCGCGGTCATCAACTAGTAGCAAATATAGTTGGCAATCGTTTCAACAAGGTACCTACTTACTTACTCGTTCATTTTTCCCGTATGTTTGTATAATACTTATGTTCTTCCTAAATCCAGAAAGCTTTCTTTAATGGAATGTTAAATGGAACGGAAAAATGAAAGGCATCAGACACTTTTCTCTGAAAGTTAGTAAGAAGCACTTGAAATACGCTTTCCTAAAGTAAACAATAATATAAACGTAAAAATTCTTTTTACAAAAACGACTTCAAACGCCACTACAAAGTATACCTTAGATTAAATCATCATCAGGTGTGATTGTGTTGACCACACATCACATACTGTATACATGTGATGGAACGTGAAGCGTGTGTGTGCCTATAATGCATAAAAAAAGTTAATAATGCAATAATTTTATTAATTAAATGATTATATTAGTTTAGCAATAAGTTTTATAGTAACACTAGCTTTTGCTCGCGGCTTTGCTCACGTTAAGTTCGATTTTTCAAACCCCTATTTTACCCCCTTAGGGGTTGAATTTTCAAAAATCCTTCCTTATAGTGCGCCTACGTCTTAAAAGGAATCAACTGTAAAAATTTCAAGTTTCTCACCTCAGTAGTTTAGGCTGTGCGTTGATATCTCAGTCAGTCAGTCAGTCAGGACTTTGAATTTTATATATGTATATAGATTTTAATAAAAAAAAATGCAATAATAGTTATTTGCCTAGTTAGGCTTAGGCAAATAACTAATATTGCATTATTCATTTTTTCACACTCAAACTCAAATTATTTATTTCATGTAGGCTAACTTGTGGTTCTTATGACAAGTCGAGAATCTACCACCGGTTCGGAAACGTAATACCGATTCTGCTGAGAAGAGCTGGCACGAAACTCAGCAGTTGCTCTTTTCAAAACAAAAAATGTTACCATATTTAGCTTATCTGTGATGTCCATGTTTCAAAAATGGATACCTACGTACAATCCAATACATGTTAACACGGACAGACAGTTTCAACAAGTTCTTAACCCTTAGTTAGAACATGCAATTGTAACTATGACTGTAAAGTTTCATCAAATAAATTATTAATTTGCACCCCTATTCGCAATCCGAGAAAGTTGTGCCACCAATCAATATTCAGCGAGATTTCTATTTGCATAGTTTAATTAATCCACATTGGAAATTATTTAGCGCTAGGTACGAAGTTCGTAAGGGAAGTAAGAAACTAGGTCTTGGAAGATTGAAACACTAATTCTCTGACTTTGAGCATTAAACCAACATCTGATTAAAAATATTCGGTTTAAAATCAGAAATGAGTTTTTTTTAGTACCAATTAAACATTTTTTTCCACAGTTTTTTTTATTCGATGACAAGATAGTTCTTGACTCACATGACGATGCAGTTTAACTTGGAAGGTGTATGGCAGTGTACATTCCATACCCCTAATCGGTTTCTACACATTCAAATTCAAAATTTATTTATTTCATGTAGGCTAACTTGTAGCTCTTATGACACGTCATAAATCTACCACCGGTTCGGAATGCAAATTCTGCTGAGAAGAGCCGGTAAGCAACTCAGCAGTTGCTCTTTTCAAAAAAATTTTTTTTTTACAAAGCTATGCTATGTATACATAATACAGTGCTTCCACAATAAAGCTTCAAAAATGCAAAAATGCATACGTAGGTACACCAATCCAACGCATGTCAAGATGGGCAGTCAAAGCAAACCCATTCCCGTTGGTGGCACCCGTTCACGAGCATGACGCATGATCCAGCCATTGCTTCGCGCCATCGTACCGGAATGCTAAATCGCTGGCGGCACGTCGATGACGGTAAGGTGGTAACTAGCCTAGGCCAAAGCCTCCCACCAGACGAGATGAGAGACAATTCAACAAACATAAATTCCCAAATTGCCCCCTAGATTGCAAGAGGTAATTTCCTCTAAGCTCATAACCTAATATGATAATAGACAACAGAACCTCGATTGACCTGAAATGCTGAAAGGCAATTCGGTATCCAAAGCTCCATCAAATAGGATATTCATTTAACCGGAACTTTGGAACCGTCACTGAATTTGCAAGCCGCAAAATTTGATGCGCCTGTCAATGATCTGTTGCTTCCTATTTTAGCGGAAATTCAAGAGCAATTAGGGCATATTAACCATTCCCCGCTTCATTTTAAGCGTTACATTTTAAAGAGTTCATTAGACTGTGTAACGACACAGTTGAGGCTGCGAACCCCTGTTCTAGACCTGCTAGTTTAGAGGACCCCTGCTCTAGACCACCTGGAGGCGCCGAGTGCCCTGCTCTTGGAGTTAGGTTAGGTTAAGATGTCCGGGCAGACAAATTAGTAGACTGTATCCACTTAAACTATTTATTTAGTAAAAGAAACAGAGTATACAGTACGCAAGCTACGCTAGTCCAGTTGACAATCGAGACAACCGTTGACCGTTGAGTTGACGTCATACCGATACCGATCCTCCGTTACGCGGCCGTATTATACGTAAACTAGTCGATCCGCGCGACTGACTTAATTCAGCCGCTTAACATTCTTAACACCGCGACTGTGTCGCTAACACCAGCGGGTTTAGAGAACCCCTACTCTAGACCAGCTGGTCTAGAGCAGGACTATTGCGGCTTTAGAACTGTTAGTTATTTGGCAAATAAATCGAATTTATACACTAAATGTTTCGCAAATAAACCTCACAGAAATTGCTTACAAAATTAGATTTCGAAACAGTCAATGCATATTAATTAAACTATGCAAATGGGATCGCCTCGGAATATCGTCACTAAAATTTTGTGGTAAATGCAGTATCGGTTGCCGAAGTATCGGAAGCCTGGCCCTTACGTTGATACTGCAGAAATAATTATAATTCTTCATTAATGTGTTTATCAGTCTACGTATGTTTGTATGTATGTTTGTAGCCCTTTGGAGACCAAACGCGTGGGCCGATTTTGATGTTTCTTACGTCAATCCATTTGTGTTAATCTTGGGAGTGTCACGAAAGACATGACAGTAGTCAAAATTCAATATGGCGACCACCAGACGCCATATTGTGGAAAAGAAAAAAAAGTTGGCGAACTATGTTGAGTGGGGTATCATTGGATAGGTATTTGAAAATCTTTGTTAGGTTTCTCTTATCATTTTTCAGTTCGAATGACCATTTACGATTTACGACAATTTAAAGTTGTTAAGTAAAAAGTGATTTTAATTATCTATATCTACAAATAAATAAAATTGAAGTGTCTGTTTGTAATATCAAAAAAACAGCTTCTTACTAACTGCATACGAAATTAAATACGGTACTTATAACAAGAAAGCAATTTTTAAAATTTTTGTCTGTCTGTCTGTCTGTTTGTTGCCGCTAATCTCGGGAACGGCTGGACCGATTTTGACGGGACTTTCACTGGTACATAGCTGATATTATCGGGTATAGTATAGGCTACTTTTTTAACCGACTTTCGAAAAAGGAGGAGATTGAGTTGTGTATTTCTACCTCTGTATATCGATATCTCCGTGCTTTCTTAACCGATTTGCGTAAATCTTTTTTTAATTGAAACAAAAACTTTGCAAAATGCTCCCATAAAAAATTTGGGTTCCAACTCTTCAATCCTGATGCTGCAGGGGTACTGCTCTCCTAAACTGTGGGGATTTAGGAACTGTCGATAGTGAATAGCTGTTGTAGGTACCAAGTAAGACTACATGGTTGAATTCCAGGACCCAACTCCTCAATCCTGATGCTGCAGGGTTGCTGCCCACCTAAACTGTGGGGATTTAGGAACTGTCAATTGTGAATTGAAGAAGCGGACGAAGTCGCGGGCGTCCGCTAGTTATCATTAAAAGTCTAGATCGGTTCAAATCTTCTCAATAGTGGGTGCCGACTGTTATTAAACAGAATTCTAGAATACTAGACTTGTTTTTTCTTTTTCAGATTTTATTTACGCAGCCGGGTTTTTGATATTTTTAATTTAATATTTCATTTTACCGGTCTTATAGCTTGGGAATAGCTATCAAATGACAAAAACACAACTGAAAAAAAAAAAGAGACGGAAAGGCATTTATCGGGGTCGGCATTCTCACTATGTAGATTCCAATTTATTTTCAATTCCCGAACATTCTATGAAAATCGTTAAATTGTTCCAAAAATATGTTACGCATTCAAAATATAATCGATCGCAGTCATTAATAAATTGGTCAGATCTGAATACACTAAATTATTAGGTACCAAATTAACTTCGTTGAAATTGGTAACAAAACTTGGTAACGAAACTGTCAATGGATATTAATAAACCAACATTCGACTGTGCAAATGGAACCTTTCCTCGAAATATCTACTACTATACTAATACTATACTATATATAATACTGAAATACTACTACTATATACTATATATAATACTGAATACTATACTATAATATATAATACTGAAATTGTTGGCTTGCAAACGCTGTACTTATCGATTTCAATGCCTCGTGGTTAGCATGTTCGACTACGGCGGATAACTAGGTCTCTGGTTCGATTCCCGGGTCGGGCAAAAAAATGTAAGTATTTGGTTTTTCTGCATGGAATCAATCGACTTGGAATCCAGCTACCCACAAAAGAGTGTAATAACTTGTTACACTACAATATTGTAATATTTTTAACCGACTTCTGTTATGAAAAGAGCAACTGTTGAGTTTCTTGCCGGCTCTTTTCAGCTGAATCTGCGTTCCGAACCGGTGGTAGAGTCTCGACGTGTCATAAGAGCCACGAGTTGGCCTACATGAAATAAATAATTTTGAATTTGAATTTACGCCCGTTTTGCGCAAGTCCACGGGCTCAGAATACAGAACAAAATTCAAAAAGTTTTATTCTGTATTCTTTGTCCACGGGTATGATTAGCTTTGCCAGGCGTCCGGATAAAGCCGGGCACTGTCAGGCTTTTTGGTTGCGTGTGCGGACAAGTTAGACGGCGTCCGGCCTGTCCGGCTAGACAAAATGACAAATGACAAATGACGGTAGACAAAATGTAAAAAATGCTTAAATTAAAAAATTTAAGCATTTTTTTACATTTTGTCATGTGGTTTTCAATTATTTAAATGAATATTGAATCCTTATTATTCTTACTTCCTTACTAATTATTCCTTAGAAAGTGTGTTTCTTAGTTGGTTTCTTGGTTTATTGGTTTGTCCTTCAATCACACCGCAACAAAGCAACGGATCGACTTGGGTGGGTGGTTGAATGATGGGTATAGTTGAGGACCGGGAGAGTGACATAGAGCTACTTTTTATCCCGGAAAATGAAAGAGTTCCCTTCTTCCCTACTTTAGCGTAGCTTTAAAAACCCCTTCTCTGAGAGGAAACCTAAGCTTAGTAGCACCTAAGCGGTGGATGGGTTACTAATGATGATAATTAACCCAGGAATGCCCGAATTATTTTTTTTTCACTTTCATTGTTTTTTTTTTCTCTAAAACTACTTGGAACTGGATCCGAAAATGATAAAAACAATAAAATATTTTAAAAACATATTTGAAGTATGAAAAATAAAGCGTGTCCATATGGACACGCTGGGCAGTTACAGTATCAGAAAATACAACTACTAGGTGAAAATCTAATGAGTACTAAACTTGATTTTAGACAAGAATTAGGTATAATGACATTGTAATACTTCTTTGTATGCTTTGCTTCGAAGCATGCAATACTTAATCTCAAACTACACTTCATAAGTCCTGTTTTACCAGCTGAATGTTTGGCTTTTCCGTAAGAAGCCAAGAATTGTTTCTCATTTTTCCGACTTTTCAGTAAAGTTATGAACTCAGTCAAATCTCCATGCATCGGTAGTGAAGAGGCAGTACCTCTGTCTTCCTGAATCTCTTTGTGGAGTATCTTGGACTTATTGAAATAAGACAGAATAATTTCCAAGTGGAAATCAAGCTGGAATTTTACCACTCCAGATATTTCTTTTATTTCCCAGGCACAATGAATATCCAGCATCCATGTCATAAGTGACCAGTGCTGATTATTTTAGTGCTTTATTTATTTTGTTCATTGTAAAATTTTGGATTGCATTTCCAGGTTGTAGAAAATAAGATTTTTAGTATGGAAATAGCTCCAGTTCTCCACGAATCTACGTCTTAGCTTCTATATTCAGGTGATGAACGACTTTCATGACCTTCTTGATCAACATACAAAATATCTTAGACTTTATTAAGTGTCCAGTTGCCTCTTAACTGGTTGATATCAAATAATTTGCTCAGATGTAATTTATGTGCAAAAAGCTATTCCAAGTGCCCAGCGTGTCCATATGGACACGCTAACTTCATCGCGATAAAAAGTAATCAAAATAAAGATTTATCCATTGCTTCACTCTATAAAAACATAGGTAAATAATGACTAAATAGTTTACAATACAAAAATTCCTTCCAGAATACATAAATATGGATCAATTTTACTCTTTCTCTTCTCGAATCCACTTTTTTTGCAAATTCACAACTTGTGAAAAAACAAACTCAATTTTCTTTAAGATCACTCCCACTTTTTGCCCCAATTTTTACATATTATAACAGGTTATACCTTAGGCTACCCGAATGTCATTAACTCTTTCTTTTATATAAACAAAATGTTGTCATAATCGGCAAATAATTTTACTACTATAAACGTGTCCATATGGACACGCTGGGCATTACTGGGTTAATAATAATTAATAACACGATTGTTCTCAAATTCTCCGAAAAATTCTGGAAGATTTTCTCATAGTTAAAATGTGTAGCCATTATTCTTGTCATACGAAGACTGTTTAATTCAAGAGCTTTCCGCGTATTGAATTATTAATATCCACCCCTCAGATACCTTGTAATATATTGAATTAATGGACCGAAGACCGGTATCACGATCAGAGGATTCCACCCCTTATCCCAACTACTCTAAAGGTTATAATTGTATGATGTCATGGGATTAAAAATTGTAAGCGAAAAACTCTCCAAATTACGTAACTGATGCAAAATGCATAGAAAGTAGGTAGTAGGTACCACTTTTGTTGAATTTTGTTGATTAGTTTTTATTTTGACCCATTTTGACTTATATTTAAGCCTCAATTACATATGAATGTACTTTACATTGAGTTCGTGAAAAAAATTCACAAATAGCTAAATATATGATAGGTAATTAGGTACCTACTAATACATTCAAGGCATCATCATCCCATAGAACTTACTATTAGTAAGTACCTTTAATTTTTGTCATCGAAATATATAAAAGGCAAAGGTGACTGACTGACTGACACAGCTCAAATCACTAGACGGATCGGGCTTCAGCCAGAGGCATACTATTATGACGTAGGCTTTATGAGAATTCAACCCCTAAGGGAGTAAAACAGGGGTTTGAAAAATCGAACTTAACATGAGCGAAGCCGCCGGCAAAAGCTAGTTAACAAATAAATGAAAAAAGAAATAGGGAATGTACTACTTGTATCTGCTTTGCTTCAGCTGTCCACAAGATAGATAAGCGACATAATATTGTAACATTTTTTGTTTTCAAAAGAGCAACTGCTGAGTTTCTCGTCGGCTCTTCTCAGCAGAATCAGCATTTCAAACGGGTGGTAGATTCTTGACTTGTCATACAAGCTGGCCTACATGAAATAAATAATTTTGAGTTTTTTTTGAGTTTTTTTGTTTGATGCTCGTGAACGGGTGCCACCAACGGGAATGGGTCTGCTTTGTCCGCCCATTTTGACATGCGTTGGATTGTGTGTACCTGCATATGCATTTTTGAAGCTTCATTGCGGAAGCACTGTATACATAGCATAGTTTTGTTACCTATTGTAATTTTTTTTTTTTTGAAAAGAGCAACTGCTGAGTTTCTTACCGGCTCTTCTCAGCAGAATCTGCATTCCGAACCGGTGGTAGATTTATGACGTGTCATAAGAGCTACAAGTTGGCCTACATGAAATGAATGGATTTTGAATTGTGAATTTTGAGGTGAAATCGAGAGATATCAAAGTACTCGTAAGTTGTACAGTATGTGTAAGTAATATACCCAAGTGACAAGAAACTTAGGCAACGTCTCGGAGTACTAAGGAGCAAGGACTAAGCACAGGTATTATTGGCCTAAAGGGAGCTGCACGGCCAGCCAGTTGAACACTAAGACCTAAGTGCGTCAGAGACATAAATAAACTAGATGAGACTTATAGTTCTTGCAGTTGACGACGGCGCTTGTGTTTTTGAGGAAATTGGCATTCATAACGCTCTGGGATAGTAATACTAACCTTTTTGTCGCTCTTGAAAACTTATCATCTCACTGGTTGACGCCTGCAACTTCGTTCACGTGGATTAAGGTTTTGTGATTCCCGCGGGAACTCTCTTATTTTCCGGGATAAAAAGTAGCCTGTTATATCTATCTCTATGTCAAATTTCAGCTAAATCGGTTCAGTAGTTTTTACGTGAAAGAGTAACAAACATCCATCCATCCATCCATACTTACAAACTTTCGCGTTTATAGTATTAGTAGGATATGAGAGTAGGCGTACACTGTAGGGACGCATGCATCGCGCAACATAATTACTTGATATAACGCATATTTACTTATTCCCTTCCGATTTGTTATGTCGAGGTTGCACTGTATTCTCTATTCCCGCGGCAAGTGTCTCTAAAGTACAGTTATATATTGGGACTAGATTTGCCTCCGCGACTTCGTCCGCGTGGAATTAGATTTTGGGGTGGAATTTTCAAAAACTGTGACACACGTACTTTTTTATTTTTAACTGAAAGCTCTAATACCAACTTTGATGGAAACAGCTTGAAAAATGACGGAGTTTCATATAAACTTCCATCCCCTATTTAAACCCCTTAGGGGTGGAATTTCCAATAATCCTTTCTTAGTGTGCGCCTACGTCATAAAAGGAGCCAACTGTAAAAATTTCAAGTTTCTAACTTCAGTAGTTTAGGCTGTGCGTTGATATCTCAGTCAGTCAGGACTTTAAATTTTATATATATAAATCTCATCTAGTACATCTACATCCGTACCCTGCAGGCTCCATGTAAGCATACGACATCTTTCTCCAGTTACCATAAAGCTAGCTTATCTCGCACTACGTACGGAAAACTGGTACATTTCCGCCCGGGAACAACAAGTATCCTTGTTTTAACGACAGAATTTACGTGTGCGCTTAGCTTAAGTTACAGACAATCGCTTCTAGCGTGCTACCTTTGATAGTAAGAGAGAACTTTTACACAGAATTTTACAAGAACAGAAATTTAATTAAACGTAAGCGTGAGACATTTGTTTGCAGTTATGCTTTATAAATAAAAATTGTTAAAAGAAACCATTTTATACTATAACTCCGAATTTCTTATTTCAATAACTATTTGTGAAAAATAGATAGATAAAATAGTAGATTGTTACACAAGGGACGTAAGTAAGCTATTACAGAACAAGATCCAATTTGGCGCCAGTGCGAGCGCAGCTCGCATAGGGCGCTAATGGATCGCGTGCACCCGAGATATTTAGTCACACGAGCGAGCGCAGCGAGCGAGGGTGAATATAGTTCGAGGGTGTAATAGCTACTTGCAACCGAGGTAAGCATTCTACTTTATATCATTCTTGCGAGGTAAATAAAACATTGGTAATGCAAATCCCTTTACGAACAAACTTCACAAACTTTCAGATCAAATGAAATGCCGCCATTTCCATTTTTTTTTTTCGTAAATAGTTTTCCATTTTTTTTTTACGGCTCTGAGTTCCAAGGAGTTTTGCATAGTTTGAAATGTATGGAAATTAAATGCCGCCATGTTCAGTGTTTTTTTTTTCAGTAAAAAGTTTTCTTACCATTTTATAAGAAAAGAGATTGTTTACCAAGGAGTTCTGCATAGCTTGAACTGTAATGTGAACATTACAATTCAAGCATAGTGCAACGTAATGTTGCCTTGAATTGCAAACACCAACTTACAAGGAGACTTTCCACCATAGTAATCCCTAGTTACTGAGCAAGTATGATATAAACTTTATTGCACACAAGAAAGAAACAAAAATTAATAATATGTACTTAAAAATACGCATGCAAAGGCGGCCTTATTGCTACAAAGCAATCTCTACCAGGCAACCATTGGTGATAGGAGTGAAATGATGTGTGAGGGTGCAACATAAAGTTTCAAACTCAAACTCAAAATTATTTATTTCATGTAGGCCAACTTAAATTGTAAATAAATAAAAATGTAGAAACCGATTAGGGGGTATAGGTATGGGTTGAATCTACACCTAACTGCCATACCCGTTCCAAGTTAGTCCGCTACCATCTTAGACTGCATCGTCACTTACCATCAAGTGAGATCGCAGTCAAGGACTATCTTGTCAATTAATTAAAAAAAGTCAGTCCGCTACCTACTATTTTGGATGCATCGTGATCTTACTAACGAGGTGAGGTTGCAGGCAAGGGCTATTTTAAAAAATACCTCTGGTTTTAATGTACGGAACCCTAAGCACGCCAGTCTGACCCTTGGCCGGTATTATTTAAATTAGCATTCCGCAAAAAATGATTTTATATTCAAATTGTCTCTAATCTTGATGGAAATGAGAAAAAGTTTAAGGCTTCATATTAAAAGTTAGAAATTAGGTATTTGTGGGATTGCCTGTAACTCCTGTAAGTATAAGAAAAATAGAGTACTTTTCTTCCGCTCACGATGAAAAACAGATTGAATTATAAAAGTTTGTCTAGTCTAGACAATATTGCTGGCTAGGATTTGCATGTTTCTAGACAGCTGAACGAAAGTAGAAAATGGATATACTTATTACGTGGGTATTACTAATATATAAATGCGAAAGTTGTTTGTTGGTTTGTCCTTCAATAACGCTGCAACAAAGCTACGGATCCACGTAATTTTTTGCATGGGTATATTTGAGGACCTGGAGAGTGACATAGGCTACTTTTTATCCCGGGAAATCAAATAATTCCCGCGGGATTTTAAAAACTAAATCAATAACTATTAATATTATATATTGCTCGAGAGGAATTTTATTATATTAACCAAATTCAAAAAAGTTTTCAAAAAAGGAGGAGGTTCTCAATTCGTCGGAACCTTTTTTTACGTATGTTCCCCGATTACACGGAACCGCCTGGACCGATTTGGAAAATTCTTTTTTTTGTTTGAAAGGTGTTTCCATGGTCATCAGGTCATGGTTAAATTTTCAAAAATCCTTTCTTAGCTCATGATTACGTCATTATAACTATCTGTGTGTCAAACAGACCGATCCGTCCAGTGGTTAGAGCTGTGCGTTGATAAATCCATCAGTCAGTCACCTTTTCCTTTTATTTATTTAGATTACTCGGTTTTATGTAGTCAAGGATGGAAGCAGACTAACCACAGCAGTGCGGTTTAAGTTTATCCCGTTAATTAGTGATAGTACATGGAAGCTGGAACACACAATGAAAAATCCCATATAAAAGTTAAGCTGAAAGGAGACGTGAAAACATACCTACTTCAACGCGTCGCTGTTCGCCGCTAGAGTCTTTCTGTATACACTCGGGTGGTTATATGCCAACACTGGAGGCGTAGTACTATCGTTTCATCAAAATGTGTGCACGCAAGTTACAAGTTGAAGCGAGTTTTTAGACTTGCCATCACTTAAAGGCGGACGTTGATAAGCTTCCTGGTAATTTTCGCCCATTATAGTCATGTAAATTCAAAATCTTGATTAAAATTCATTTTATTATCTTCTAAAAAATATATAAATGGAAAAGGTGAGTGAGTGACTGTCTCACTAACTGATCTATCAACACACAGCTCAAACTACTGGACTGAAAATTGCCATAAATATTATGCTATTATGGCGTAGGCATCTGCTAAGAAAGGATTCTTGAAAATTCGCCGATTTTATGTAAGTATGCGATTCGTGATTAATGGGGCGTTTCAGCAATCAAGTGGGGATAACTACTGCTAATTGCATCGACGTGAAAATATTGCTATAGAATTATTTTGATGATATTTGTATGTATGACCTATCCAGGGCTTTCCATGCGGAGCTAATGTATTCTTTTGCGTCATGCTGCGTCGTGCAAACAGCCTCGCAGGTGTTTGACGAGATATTTTTGAGCTCGCTTGCAAATTGAAGAAAACAAGAGTGTAAATAAACAGTAAACACGTGACACGTGAGTGTTCGACGCGGGTGGAACTCGCCGAAGAACTCATTCATTTCATTCTTTCAGTCACATCGTTCATTCATTCATTCATTCATTCCCACCGCTACCCGCTCATGCCTTGTCCCGCAGCCTACAGCGCAGACGGGTCTAGTGGTGTGCACGACCTATCCAGGGCTTTCCACGCGGAGCTAATGTATTCTTTCGCGTGGCGCTCGTCTGGTGCGTCTTGCAAACAGCCTCGCAGGTGTTTGACGAGGTGTTCTCGAGCCCGCTCGCAAATTGTAGAAAACAATAGTGTAAACAGTAAACACGTGACACATGAGTGTTCGACACGGGTAGAACTCGCAACAGAACTCTTTCATTCGTTTCATTCTTTCAATCACATCGTTCATTCATTCGTTCATTCCCGCCGCTACCCGTTCATGCCTTGTCCCGCAGCCTACAGCGCAGACGGGTCTAGTGGTGTGCACGACCTATCCAGGGCTTTCCACGCGGAGCTAATGTATTCTTTCGCGTAGCGCTCGTCTGGTGCGTCTTGCAAACAGCCTCGCAGGTGTTTGACGAGGTGTTGTAGAAAACAAGAGTGTAAACAGTCAACACGTGACACGTGAGTGTTCGACGCGGGTGGAACTCGCCGAAGAACTCATTCATTTAATTCTTTCAGCTTCATCGTTCATTCATTCGTTCATTCCCGCCGCTACCCGCTCATGCCTTGTCCCGTAGCCTACAGCGCAGACGGGTCTAGTGGTGTGCACGACCTATCCAGGGCTTTCCACGCGGAGCTAATGTATTCTTTCGCGTGGCGCTCGTCTGGTGCGTCTTGCAAACAGCCTCGCAGGTGTTTGACGAGGTGTTCTCGAGCCCGCTCGCAAATTGTAGAAAACAAGAGTGTAAACAGTAAACACGCGAGTGTGCGAAACTTGACGAAATATAAGCTCTGTTTTGGGACATTTTAGGCGCTTTTGTACCTACTCCGTTTGCACATTTTCGCTTCAATTATTTGATTTTTACAAGCTTTTATTTAACTTGCAATTTATTTTGTTTTAGTTGATGCCCGCGGCTTCGCTCATTCTTTGATACCTGTATTGAGGGAGTTGTGAAAAAATATGTAACCCGCCATTTTGTGGCGGCGGCCATCTTGGATTAATTCACATTTCAAACCAAATAAATTAAAAAATTGGTTCGTCCGTTCAGCTGCTTGGAATCGGGGGTTAAAAACATAACCAAAATCATGGCCAACGTACAAATAGCATACGAATTACGAAATAGAATGAAGCCTTGTTCGATTATACTAAATACATAGGAAGCCGCAAAAAGTATCGATAATAATCGAATCGTTTAAATTTAGCTAGGTACCTACTCGATACTAGTGTTGCCAGTTCTGTCGATTCTAGACACCGAATACCTAACAGTACCTAAAGGTAGGTATAGTTCTTACATTTTACGAGGGCCCGTGGCTCATAGTTGTGTGTCGTATCTGCGTAAGTGTGAGCGAGAGCTTGCTAGCGCCTGACCGCTCTCACCTAGGCTCCTGACAGGCACGCACACTTACGCAATGTGCATGTACCTACACGACGTGTCCACAGGTAAAGCGCCCGTAACTTCGTGAGATAAAAGTACTATACCAATGTTACCGTAAAAAATATAATTATCAAAATCAAATCAAAAATTCTTGATCATGAAAAGTCATGGGCATCATTTAGTTTGACATAATCAACAATAATTAAGTTGACTGAGATCTCACCTGATGGTAACTGACGATGGTAGTGGATTAACTTGGAAGGGGTTTGGCAGTGAAATTCAATCAATACCCCTAATCTGTTTCTACACGCCATCGTACCAGAACGCTAAATCGCTTGGCGGCACGTCTTTGACGGTAGGGTGGTAACTGGTAACTGACTACGGCCAAAGCCTCCCACTAGACAAAAAGTCAAGACAAGTTTGTCAAAAAGTCGCGGCCAAAAGCTAGTAGATACTATATTTTCAACCAAACAATATTATCGTACGAGTAGACACAGTGCTGTTCTTAGTAAAACAGTATAAGTAACACTGTTTTATAATTGCAATGAATCGTTTAAAAGTATCGAATATCGACACTTTTATTTCGTTTGCCTATCGATGGCGCTCAGAATTCAGCTCACGTAGCCCTGTAATAAGATTTCTCACGTGGATTCTTTTGGATGCAAATGTAAAATTTAAAAAGGCTCCTCTAGCGTGTGAGAACCTTTTTCAGAACCCCGAACGTTCCTTTTATATTTTTACTCGAATAAAGTATTGTACTTTATTCCTGCTTCTAATTCGGATTCTTTAGTGTCAGCGCCTATACCTGTCTACCTACTTATCTACATAGCCTCGTTGGTCTAGTGGTTAGCAAAGATGTCCCGGGTTCAATTTATCGGTTCGGGCGATAAAATGTATTGGGTTTTTCTGTCAGCAATAAAAAACGAGTAATCGGTCAAATTCGAGTCGGACTCGCATCGAAGGGTTCCGTACCAAAAACGCCGAAAATTTTTTTAAAAAGAATATTAGCCGAGCTGAACTTGACTTATATTCTCCTCTCCCCTCCAAATAAGCGGAAAGCTTGTGCTAGGAGTGGGTACGACAATAGTGCAACGGGTGGGGCTCGACCGGCGACCTTTCAGTTTTCAGTCCGCACCTTTAACCGTTGGGCTATTGAGGACTTATTTTTATTATTTGTTATTATAGCGGCAACAGAACGAGTAATTCTGTGAAAATTTCAGCTGTCAGCTTATTAGGGATCACGAGACAGAAAGATGGATGGACGGACGGACGGATGGACGAACGGACAGCGGAGGCTTAGTAATAGGGTCCCGTTGGTTACCCTTTGGGTGTGGAACCCTAACAAGAATAGGGCCAAAAGCCAATAGCTATCTTGTAGACTATTCTTTTTTTTTTTATTCGATGACAAGATAGCCCTTGACTGCGATCTCACCTGATGGTAAGTGACGATGCAGTCTAAGATGGTAGCGGCCTAACTTGGAAGCAGTGTAAATTCAACCCATACCCCTAATCGGTTTCTACACGCCATCGTGCCGGAACGCTAAATCGCTTGGCGGCACATCTTTGACGGTAGGGTGGTAACTAGAGACCCCCGCCGGGAATCGAACCCGAGACCTCCCAGTTATAAGACCACAGCGCTCACCACTGCGCCAGGGAGGCAGGGAGGGATTCTTGTGAGATTAGGGATACCCTTCCTACCCTGTCTCATTGGCACCCTAAAAATACTTAAATAAACTGCTACATAGCGAAAAGTATTTCAAAAGTTCAATATTCAGAAAAATACATCGTTTCCGAGGCGCTGCGGAGAAATAAACAGACCAAGTGTTATTTGTTATTTCGCTCGCACGTCGCCGTAACTCAAAGGAATCGCACATTTCTGAACCGTGTAAGAGGTTCTCAATTGAGCTGTCAAGATCTTGTATTCATTCATCACTACCACACGGCAATAGGGCTGTCACTAGCATAGACTGAATTTGAATAAATGTGTAACACACATGTGTATTTTTTAAGGAATATTAGCCAAGCTGAACTTGACTTGTATTCCCCTCTACCCTCCAAATAAGCAAAAAGCTTGTGCTAGGAGAGGGTACGAAAATCGTCACTTACCATTGGATGAGATCGCAGTCAAAGGCTTTATTGTCAGCAATTAAAAAAAGTGCTTACATAAACTGCCACATATCGAAAAGAACCTATTTCAGAATTTTCAAAAAATACATAGTTTCCGAAACACTGCTGATCAACAATTTAACTGCAGATAATCCTATTTCACATAGAAGGAGTGTTATTTGTTATTTCGCTCGCACGTCGCCGTAACTCAAAAGAATTGCACATTTCTGGACCATGTAAGAGGTTCTCAATTGAGCTGTCAAGATCGTGTATTCATTCATCACCACCACACGGCAATAGGGCTGTCACTAGCATAGACTGAATTTGAATAAATGTGTAACATACATGTGTATTTTTTAAGGAATATTAGCCAAGCTGAACTTGACTTGTATTCCCTCTCCCCTCCAAATAAGCAAAAAGCTTGTGCTAGGAGAGGGCACGAAAATCGTCACTTACCATTGGATGAGATCGCAGTCAAAGGCTATATTGTCAGCAATTAAAAAAGTGCTTGCATAAACTGCCACTGCTTTATTAAAAAAAAAAAAAAAGACGTGTGGCACTCGGGGACTGCCGCGGTAAAGCTATTGCATAGCATTTTTTATCAACGCCATCTAGCGGCTCACCGCTAGATGTCGTTGATAAAAAATGCGCCATCTAGCGGCTCACCGTAGAGGAGTCCCGTGTCAGGTTATTTTCGTTACGGAATTTCTGGATTCGGTCTCCACGCCGGCCCGCGATAGAAGCTATGTAATAGCTTAAAAATCTACACTAGTCCAGAAACGGAACGTTCCGAAACAAGAATAAAGTAGTTACGTATCAGGAATGTATCATTCGTACTTCGTATCGAATCTAATCCACAAAGAAACGGCCATAAATATTTCATAAATATTCGGATTAGGTATTTTTAAATATTAGGTTTAGGTGGAACAGGTATCGTTTTTACCTAATTCGACTCACCTCTAATTATAAGATATAGACTAGGTACCTAGGATCCTTGTACAGTTACTGAGGGGTACTTAAAAAAACGTATCTCTTCCAAAAACAAAATCAGCTTCCAATCATAATTAGCTTGGTTTAGCACGCGATGTAAATGTTTACAGCGCCATCTACATTCAGTCAACTAAAGCTTTCAAAGTTATTTGTCTAACCTTCACTATTGGATGGAAAATCAGACACAACCGGAGAATCGATGGTTTAACGTGCTCTCCGAGGCACGGAGGTGACTCACCAGCAACTTCCTAACTCCGGGCTAGAATTCCTTGACAGAAAACCCCAATACATTTTTTGGCCCGACCCGGAAATCAAACTCGGGAACTCATCATCCACAGTCGAACTTACTAACTAGACCAACGAGGCAGTTACACAAATAAATTCAAATTCAAATTCAAAATTATTTATTTCATGTAGGCCACCTTATTGCTCTTATGACAAGTCGAAAATCTACCACCGGTTCGGAATGCTGATTCTGCTGAGAAGAGCCGGCAAGAAACTCAGCAGTTGCTCTTTTCAAAACAAAAAAATGTTACAATATGTAGCTTATCTATCTTGTGGACAGCTGAAGCAAAGCAGATTGGTTCCAAGCAACTTTGTCATTAAGGAATTCATTGACTGTGTACTGTTAAAAATTAAAAAAAAAAATATTTCAGGCTCAGTGTCGATAATAAAGCATTCTCCGACTAAAATTTTCAAAATATACTATTTAATGTACCTATAGAATTCATCCCGTTGCAGTGTTATTAAGTACATGTTTAGTATAGATTACATTAATGTGAAGTCATTTTATAACATAAAGGTTTCACAGGGTATATATTAGATGAATTTATATATTTATGTAGGTATGTATGTATTTATGATATTATTATATGTATATTGTTTGTATATTATATTATTTGCACCACCTACTTCTAGTAGGTATCTGTAGCTATGTGACTATGTCCTTTAACACCATTGGTTGCCTGGAAGAGATCGCTATGTAGCGATAAGGCCGCCAAATCGTATGCTATTTATTAAGCTCATTGTGTATATTCTTATATTATGTGTGGTGTACAATAAAAGTATATTCATTCATTCATTCAAATAATAATATACTATGATGAAATTAAACAAAAAAACGAGAATATGCCCAAAAGCCAATAGCTATCTTATAGAGGAATGCTTATCCTTACGAGATTGGGGGTACCCTTCTCAGGGCTGTCACCTATAACCTAATAAAGTGGGATCTGTGACATGGAACCTTCCTTATTGTGTACAAAATATGTGTTATTACGAGACCTTCGGTAAATACCACGGATTCTATTGATATATATTTTTTTTAATTTTTTTTTATTCGATGACAAGATAGCCCTTGACTGCGAACTCACCTGGGCCCCAAGTCTGCTATTTTACATGTCATTGTCATTGAACCGCAATACAATTACAATTCAATTATCATTGGTCCAAAATTTCGTAGTCTACTAAATTCACAATGGTCGTTCGATTTCTTATAATTGGATTGTAATTCAATGGTACCTCGGTATTGGCATTAGCTTAAAAAGCGTTTGCCGAAATGAGTTTAAAAAAAACTACATATTAAAAACGTTTATTTAAGCTAGGTTCAGAGCTAGATGTGTCAGTGGCAAACCATCGGAAAATAATTGTGACGCCATTGAATTAGTAGACTACCAAAATTGCTATAAAAGTAGCAATTGGGATGTCATTGATAGACAATTGAACTACAATTGCAATAGCAGACTTGGGCCCCTGATGGTAAGCGACGATGCAGTCTAAGATGGTAGCGGGCTAACTTGGAAGGGTTATGACAGTGTACATTCAACCCATACCCCGAATCGTTTTCTACACGTCATAGTGCCGGAACGCTAAATCGCTGGCGGCACGAGAGTGACATAGAATATTTTTCTTATTTTTTCATCGGAAAACAAACTCTGCGCAGACGAAGTAGGGGTCGACAGCTAGTTCATAAATTGACCGCAAGCGTGACTTTCCCATGTCAGTAAGAAAAAGGGATATTATATCAGCCGACAGCGCCCTTGTACCCTCTTTAGATATCAGATTAGGATGTCATTGCTGATCTATACCTACTTACCAGCCCACTAGCCTTTGCCAGTGACTTTGTCTGCGTGAAGTGGGGGTTACAGAATCGCGCGGGTGGCCTTATTTTTGAGGATACTGGCCGAATTCATAACCTCATCCTTTTCGAAAGTCGGTTAAAAAGTAGCCTTTGTCCAAATACTCAACTTGCACAAATCTGTTTTTTTTTTATTAGGAAAAGCAAATAGCTGAAGTAAAAAAACAAAGTTAATACAGTATGCTAAAACAAAAGCCAATTGAGTTTTCACAATTTTTAGATACAATATTTTAGACGGGAGTTCTAAGTTACTATTTGTTGACAAATTGCTATTACATAAAGGAATTATAAGTAGCTGACCTCATCCGCGTGGGTTTAGTTTTTAAAATCCCGCGGGAACTCTTTAATTTTCCGGGATAAAAAGTAGCCTATGTCACTCTCCAGGTCCTCAACTATACCCATGCAAAAAATCACGTTGATCCGTATCTCTGTCGCAGCGTTATTGAAGGAGAAACCAACAAACAACCACACTTTGGCATATATTAATAAGTATTCAAAAACCTCAATCCACGCGAACGAAGTCGCGGGCATCAGCTAGTACAGGATACTTGTTATCCCGGGAATGAAACTAAACCCATGCGGAGGAAGTCGAGGCAAAAGCTACTCAGCTTTGAACGCCAGGGGCCCAAGCCTGCTATTGCAATTGTAGTTCAATTGTCTATCAATGACATCCCAATTGCTACTTTTAGCAATTTTGGTAGTCTACTAATTCAATGGCGTCACAATTGTTTTCCGATGATTTGCCACTGACACATCTAGCTTTGAATCTAGCTTAAATAAACGTTTAATATGTAGTTTTTTTTGAAACTCGGCAAACGCTTTTTAAGCTAATGTCAATACCGAGGTATCATTGAATTACAATCCAATTATAAGAAATCGAACGATCATTGTGAATTTAGTAGACTACGAAATTTTGGACCAATGATAATTGAATTGTAATTGTATTGCGGTTCAATGACAATGACATGTAAAATAGCAGACTTGGGGCCCAGGCGGTATCAAATAAAAGTCCCCGTCAGAAAAACTTTGTTCCAAAATTCTAAAAACACGCGATACAGTATAGCATCCCAACAGGAAGCAACTCACAGTATCCTAAAATTGAATTTTCTTTTCCGCAGCAGAAATGAGCAAAGTTGTATTAAACTCTGACTCCGCTATACTCCGAATTTATAAGAACCGAAGTTTGTTTTTATTGGTTTGCTACGGTCGCGTCTTTGGTGTTCCATAAAATGGATATCTATTGGAAAATTGGAATCCAGTATAACTTCCTCTGTTTCTACATCTTTCTAAGCCTCGATAGCCCAACGGTTAAAGGTACGGACTGAAAACTGAAAGGTCGCAGGTTCGATCGCCCACCCGTTAAACTTTATTGTCTTATTAGTTTCAGAGACACTCGTATGCCTAAATATGTGGCGCTTAAAATTGATCATTTGAAAACCTCCTTGGCGCGCAGTGGTGAGCGCTGTCTTATAATTGGGAGGTCTGGGGTTCGATTCTCGGCAGGGGCAATTTGGGAATTTATAATTTCTAAATTGTCTCTGATTTGGTCCGGCAGGCTTTGGCCGCGGCTAGTGACCCCACCCACAGTCAAAGATGTGCCGCCAAGCGATTTAGCGTTCCAGCACGATGGCGTATAAAAATCTATTAAAGGTATGTGTACACTGCCATACCCCTTGCAAGTTAGTTACGGGCATCATCTAGTAATGGAGGTATATCCCAATTGATTCTGTACAAATCTAGAACCATCCTTCCTCTAAATAATTCGTTGTCGCCATTCTGATCCTTATATCGCTTTAAGTAAGTGGAAATGAAATTTAAAGCATTCAAAAGCCTTTAATTGGCATCGCACGGCAGCTCCACGGTAATTTATTCGTCGGGATAAAAATTCTGAGCTAATTGCATCTGCATTCACGATTTTTCACAATTTTTCGCAGCTACGTAACTTTCAAATGATTTAATTTATGAACGCGGATATTCATTTGAACTCGACTTTCTGAATTGAGCAGTGTCATCGAATTCACAAGTTTGCATTTTTAAATTTATTGGAAAGGTTCATCGCCAGATCCAGATGGATCATTTTGTTTATTTATTTTTATTACTCGACTGCGGCACGCAAAGGAGGGTAATGTGTTTATCTTCTAAATATATAAAAGGCAAAGGTGACTGACTGACTGACTGACTGACTGATCTATCAACGCACAGCTCTAACCACTGGACCGATCGAACTGAAATCTGGCATACAGGTAGCTGTTAGGACGTAGACATCCGCTAAGAAAGGATTTTGGAAAATTTCAACCCCAAGAGGGTTAAATAGGGGGTTAAAAAATCGAACCTGACGTGAGCGAAGCCGCGGCTTAAAGCTAGTCAGTCTATATATGTATTTTGATGATTCTTATTTCAATCGATTTGTGTTAATTTTGAGAGTATCATTATTAAAGACATGATAGTGATCAAAGTTCAATATGGCGACCACCAGACGCCATATTGTGAAAAAGAAAAAAATTAAAGTCGACGAATTATGTTAAGTGGGGTATCATTGAATAGGAACTTGAAAATCATTGTTAGGTTTCTTCGATCATTTTTCATTTTGAATGACCATTTACGATCTATGTACCTAAATTTTAAATTGGTTAGCAAACATTCTCACTTAATTTTTTTTTTTCAATTAACTTCCTCAATGAAATCAGTAGATTGAGAAACTTAGCGTCTTATAATTCTAACTAAAAAGTGTACCTACAATAAAAATATAAAAATCAGAACCCGACTGCGTAAAAATTGAATTTTAAAAAAATACTGAAATGGAAAAAACAAGTCCTACTAAAACAGTCCAGATTGGTTCAAATCTTTCCAATAATAATGGGTCTACTTTTTAAGTAGTATTTTCGCTTTTCTCCGTGATTTCTAAACCGATTTCCGTGAATCTTTTTTTGATCGATACAAAAACTGCGAGACGCTCCAATAAAAACTTAGGGTACCAACTTCTCAATCCTGATGCTGCAGGGGTACTGCCCCGGGCTCCCCTAAACTGTGGCGATTTAGGAACTGTCGATTATGAAGTTTAGATACCAAGTAAAGCTTACAACGTTGAATTTCAGGACTCAACTCCTAAGTCTTGATACTGCAAGGGTTCTGCCCACCTAAACTGTGATTGAACTGTGCTACTATTCATATTTTTAAGCTATTGCATAGCTTCTATCGCGGGCCAGCGTGGAGACCGAATCCAGAAATTCCGTAACGAAAATAACCTGACACGGGACTCCTCTACGGTGAGCCGCTAGATGGCGCATTTTTTATCAACGCCATCTAGCGGCTCACCGCTAAAACCGATAAAAAATGCTATGCAATAGCTTTACCGCGGCAGTCCCCGAGTGCCACACGTCTTTTTTTTATTTCACGTAGAATCAGTATGGCGATGGCAAATATAAATAAACACAATACAACTTTTTGAATTTATTTTATCTAAAAATCGTTCAAAAGTTTTGCTATCGGAAAGGTGTTCGCACAATTTATGGTCACGCAATCAAATGGTAAGATCTAGAGCACATAAATTGTGACCAGATAATAAATCATAACTCACACCAACTGATACTTTTATCCCCCAATCTGACAACTCCCGCGGGATAACTTATCGCTATCCGTCCCGGATTCGCACGGATTCAATTACGGCTGTGGTTTTATGTAAAAAGGATGGAGGAAACTTTCTCTGCGGTTGTAGAAACAACTACTATTTACTATAAATAGGTACTACTTGACCAAAACAATTATAAATAAAAAATATCTAGCGTATGACAAATAACATTTCAACTAGAGAGAATATACCGCCCATTCTCCTTTTCCGAATTATACTGTTTTGTAATTTGTAGTATATTGATACTACAATGACACATAGTATGATCCTGATGCCCTCCTAATGATTAGTGTTACGATTGTATATTTATATTGAAAAAAAAGGAAAATAAAGCGACATATTTTTTTTTTTTTTTAAATCACACCAACACATACTTCTATCACTCAATCCGACAAATCCTACGGGATAACTTACCGAGGTCCGTCCCAGATTCGCACGGATTCAATTACGGGTGTAATGTCCTTCAAATGTGAGTTAGTTTTATGGTTAGGCGACGACGCTATTCCCCACGCTCGCGGGGAATCAAAAAATCAGGCCACGAACTTTACCATCATTTCGGCCCCTTTTTTATGTTTTTCCGATGACAATAAAGTCCTTGTCTGCGATCTCACCTGATGGTAAGTGACGACGGAGTCTAAAATGATAGCCGGTTAACTTGGAAATGGAAGGGACATGGAAGTAGTAAGACGCCATCGCGCCAGATTGCTTTGCGGCACGATTTTGACGGTAGGGTTTTCAATCTTTTCAACTTCTTCAGTTTTTCCAATTTAATATTATAATATAGATACGGAATCCTAAAAAATGCAGAGCAAAAGTTAATAAGCATATAGATCCTTCCTAATCAGATTCCTGTGAAGAGGGTACAAGGGCTCTGTCACCTCTAATCTTGTATTATCCCTTTTTCTCAATGTCGGGAAATGTGCGTTTGGCTGACTAGATGGCGCTGATGGGAATGTAAATCACGATTTCATAATAAATATTATTTGGGAGACAGTTTGTGTGTATTGAGGTATATGTGCATGAGAATGAGCATGTGTATGTGTGTGTGTGAGTATGTCAAAAAAAATTCAAAATTTATTTATTTCATGTAGGCTAACTTTAGCTCTTATGACACGTCATAAATGTGATATTATTTGGGAGACTTTTTTCGTGGCTAGTTATCACTTTAAAATTGAAATTGTTTATTTGAAGTCAGTGTACATGACATGACAGACAAGTTACAGAATTACAAAATTTAAACATGAGTTAGTAACAGCAAAAGTTTAACGTGACAGTTTGTGTGTATTGAGGTATGTGTGCATGAGAATGAGCGTGTGTGTGTGTGTGTATGAGTATGTGCGCGCGCGCGCGCGCGCGCGCGCGTGTGTGTGTGTGTGTGTGTGTGTGTGTGTGTGTGTGTGTGTGTGTGTGCTGTGGTGGGTCGTTACGCGTTTTTGCAATATCATAACCCTTCACCCATAGTTTCACGCAATAAGTAAATAGTTGTCGTAGAACCAAAAACCGCTATTGGTATTACATCAATAATTCAATACATTCGTGTTGCAAACTATTCAGGATTTCGATAGTACGATCGAGAGTATTGCCACGTGTCAATGCTATCGATACTATCGATAGTATCGATCGTATTATCGATAATTATTACACATTTAATAAGTAGAGGTTATCTATTATACAGTTAATGAATTCCTGAATGACAAAGTTGCTTGGAAGTAATCTCTATCATATATCTCATCTAGCTTTGCTTTCAGCTAGCTGTCCACAACATAGATAAGCTACATAATGCCACATTTTTTGTTTTGAAAAGAGAATCTGCAGATTTTCTTGCTGGCTCTTCTCAGCAGAATCAGCATTCCGAACCGGTGGTAGATTCTCGACTTGTGTGAATTTTTTTTTTAATAAGTAATTAAACTCATACCAACCGACCGTTTTTCAGTGAAGCTTAGATACAATGCTATCACAATTTATGTATCTTATAATATCGCAGCAGCCGATATTTCACAAGCCATTTCCGTCTCGCAGGAAGTCAGAATAAATCAAATGCCTTCTGCGGCGTGAATTATTAATATCATCTGCTCCACGGATACCTTTGTTCTTTAAAATATTGAATTAATGTTCAAAGATATACCACTTAGGAATAGAGTAGTTTTTGCGAAAATTTTGTTGCTAAAACTTTGTTTCCCTATAAAATGGCACTTTCAGTACACAGAATTTTCGTTAAAATATTGAATTAATGGCCAAAGATATACCATTTAAGAATAGAGTAGTTATTGTGAAAATTTTGTTGCTACAACTTTCATTCCCTACATACGAAATGGCCCTTGCAGTACACAGAATTTTCAAAGCCAAAGTCAAGATTTTATTTCAACACTTCAATCATATTGAAAGCAAAAGTATCCAAGTTCCATAATATAATATGTATCTGTATATGGAAGTTAGGTACTTCTTTTTCCAGCCATGGCTGGATATAGTTCTTTTATATTGACTTCCACATATTTCGCTCTTGCGCCGCATGTATACAGCAGCTCCCTGAGACTCGTTTGATGTCGTCGGTCCACTAGAAGGGGAAAAGAAGTATCAAAAAAACTCCAATCACTCTTTTGTAACTGAATATGGTTTTCTCATAATAAATTATTTTTATTTTATTTCTACATAAGTTGCAAGAATAGCTAAATGACATCTTTTTTGGGTCGATATTTATCTAATCTTCTTCTAAATATATAAAAGGCAAAGGTGACTGATTGACTGACTGACTGACTGACTGATCTATCAACGCACAGCCCTAACCACTGGACGGATCGGGCTGAAATTTGGCATCCAGACAGCTATTATGACGTAGGCATCCGCTAAGAAAGGATTTTTGAAAATTCAACCCCTAGGGGAGTAAAATAGGGGTTTAAAAAATCGAATTTAACGTGAGCGAAGCCGCGAGCAAAAGCTAGTTACTAATGAGGCTTTATCCTATCTGACATAAATAAACGTTCAAATATCTTAGATCCTGTCATTTCTCTCTATCATCACTACTATAGCCTTTATTACCAAAAGAATAAGGCTTATTAAAGCGTAATATGATTTGTGAACTAAAAATTGTTCCGAAGCTCTTTCGAATTACATTACCTATGCGAAATGCATAGAGACTATTATGAATTTTAAATTTGCTCTGTATTCAGCGCCTCGGTGTAGTTAGTTAGGAGTTTTTTGACTACCTTCTATGCATATTTTTCGGCGAAATTGTCTGTTGCAATCCGCTATACAGAAGCGAGTAAAGGAGCGAGCGAGCGAATAAAGGTGTGTTCACACTAAGCTTAGCAGACCCGCGGAGTCTGCGAATTGTCTCTTTTTTTGATAACTGACTAGCGCTTGTCTGTAACATGATTGTATGCAGTCTAAGATGGAATATTTTTTCTGCTTTGGTGGATTAAAGAAAAAGAATTTTGTTTTTCCTTGGCTATTATGGAATTCGGAAGCGCAAGTTTGTAAAAGTTTGTAGCTAAGTATTATATTCTTGGCTATTCTATGCTATACAGTACCGTACTGTACGATACTGTGACGTGCTGTGCCGTGTTGTGCCATGCTGTGACGTGCTGTGGCGTGCTGTGACATGCTGTGACGTGCTGTGCTGTGTTTCATCGAAAAGCGCTTACGAATGTCAAAAATATTAAATAGAGTAATTTAAAAATAAAACACTCAAAATACAAAAATACAAAATCTACCACGTACAAAATCTATATATATATAAAAATGAATCCCTATTTCCTTGGTCATCGCATCACGCGTGAACGGCTGGACCGATTTCGCTAATTATTTTTTTGTTGTGCTGGTTATTGTCAGGAGAAGATTCTTATAAAAGAAAAAATTAAGAAAATTGCGCGAAAAATTAGAAAATTTAAGAAAACTTAATCACCATATTAAATTATTTCTAATGTAACCGCTTTTACAATTCAAACTTTTTTGATGTAACCTTATGGCGTTTGACATAACATTGACAGAATGTGTGCTGCCAATTTCGTCAAAGAGGATGTAAAAAACTTAAGACAGGACAACGTCTGTCGGGTCCGCTAGTACTTAATAAAAATTAATCAATTCTATTCATTCTATTTCACAAAGTAACACCTGTTTCTAACAAATATTTAAAAACAAAATAAAAAAGTTTTCGCCAAAATTAGATTATGCAGATACAGGCTTTGTCTTGTGTGTGCGAATAAATTCCGACCAAGAATGGCAACTGTATGTTTTTTATCACAATGGGTCGCAATTATATTTCCTCGTCCCACTGCCCAGCCAAACCTTTACAATTTGGGCGACAATTCTTTGTACAAATAACTTTGTACAAATAACTTTACAAATAACTTTACGGCAAATAATCTCCTTTTAAATGCTAAAAAAACAAAGTGTGTTGAGTTTTTATTACCTAACACGAGAACTGTCAGTAAAAATTTAAAGATAAATAATGAACCTTTGAAAACTGAGGACTCCACAGTGTTTTTGGGGTTAACCCTGGATTCAAAGCTACAATGGGGCACCCATATAGCAACGCTTGCTGGCAAACTTAGCTCTGCTGCTTACGCTGTTAGGAAGATTCGACAGTTGACTGACATAGAAACTGCAAAAATTGTTTATTTTGCATATTTCCATAGTATTATGTCATACGGAATCTTACTATGGGGTAAGGCAGCCGATATTGGAAAAATTTTTGTTTTGCAGAAAAGGGCAATCCGCGCAATCTATAATTTGAGGCCGCGGGATTCCCTTCGAGAAAGATTTAAAGAGATAGGCATTCTTACAGTAGCTTCACAATATATTTATAACAACATAATATTTGTCAGACAAAACATTTTGAGTCACAAAAAAAAGAGTGATTTGTCCGATAGACCAAGTAGAAATCCAAATAGGCTCATGTTTCCTGGGCTGCGCCTCAAGAGGGTCCAAAAGACATTTGTGAGAATGGGCGTGACGTTTTACAATAAAATTCCACAGTCAATCTTAGACTTGCCTCTACACAAGTTTAAGAAATCAATTAAATCTGCTCTCATGAAAAAAGCATATTATACAATTGAAGACTATGTAAATGATAAAAAAGCGTGGATATAATTCGCTCCAGTGATTCATAAGACAGTAATAACTATCCTGTGTAACATGATTTTATTGTATTCTGTTCCACGGTGTTTCCACTTTATTTGTCTCAGTCATGTCTTAAAATGAGTAGTTTAATATTAGTATTCAATTCGATGCCTTAACATGGGTAGCCTAAGTATGTCATGCTCTCTTTAAAGTTTCTGTGGTGGTGTCGTGTGGTGCGGGTTGTTACGTTCCCTCAAATATGGTTGAGCGAAGCAATGGCTGGATCATGCGTCATGCTCGTGAACGGGTGCCACCAACGGGAATGGGTCTGCTTTTGCCTGCCTGTGTTAACATGTATTGAATTGTATTTATTTGTATTTGTATTGTATTTATTTTTACTTGTATTGTACTCAGGAAAATTCATCGTGGAAGCACTGAATACATAGCATAGTTTCAATAACAATTGTAAATTTTTATATTTTTTTTGAAAAGAGCAACCGCCGAGTTTCTTACTGGCTCTTCTCGGCAGGAAAGGCATTCCGAACCAGTGGTAGATTCATTGACCATTCAAAAGTGCTTGTAAAAGTTTATTTGAATAAAAAATATTTCTATTTCTATTTCTATTTCTATTAGTTGATCGCACATCTTAGCACCGCAAATACCGCATATATTCGGCGAGTGCTGCTGGTATGGAATATCAAGCATCGAATGAAACGTACATACGCTGTACGTTAGGCTATTGCGGCTTTAATTGGACATAAGTAATCTTAAAGGCTACTAGGGATGAGTTTTATACTCACAAAACAAGCGAAAAACTTGTTCCGAACGACGAAGAGTATAATAGAGCAAGTACTTCATTGTTAAATGACATGAAAAATTACGACAAATATCTGCCATTACCCGCTTCATATACCGCATGTTTGTAACATATCCACCTCTTTTTATACATATACTATATCATAGCTCATTCGAACTTCAACACTTCGCGATCTCGTGCAGCTTCTATCCAGTGGCTCCTTGCGACTCGTCTGATGATGAGTAGATGTGTGTTCAGCTTTAATATCAAATTAACAACTGTGCCCGTAATAAATCTCACGTATTTTACGTTTTAATTAAGTCACTGGACATTTTTGTTGTTTAACGTTTTAAAGCAGGTAAGGTAATAAGTCACCAGCCTTTTCCCTCGGCTTAGCTCACGTTAAGTTCGATTTTTCAAACCCCTGTTTTACCCCCCTAGGGGTTGAAGTTTCAAAAATCCTTTCTTAGCAGATGCCTGAGTCACAATAGCTATCTATATGCCTTTCAGCTTGATCCATCTGATTTGAGCTGTGTTGATAGATCAGCTAGCTTGTCAGTCAGTCACTTTTTCCTTTATTCAGAATAGCTTTTGCCCGTGTTAATGTTTGTTACTCCTTTACGCCACAATTAATGAACCGATTTGGCTGAAATTTGAAATGGAGATAGCTTATACGTAGGATTCACACATAGGCTACATTTTAGCCCGGAAAATTAAATAATTCCCGCGGGAATTGGAAAAACTTAATACACGCGGTACAAAGTCGCTGGCATCATCTAGTTCAGGATAATTCCAATTCAGTTTGATGTTAAAACAAAAGTCATCGTCTTGGAAATTTGTTAAAAATCAGTACAAAAAACCGGCCAAGTGTTGTTTTTGTAATAAACACCGCTACCGCTAGACATTTTGTCTTTCTTTTACTCTGCTTCTACCATTAGCGGCACATGTTGTAAGTGTGATCTCACCTTTATTCTTTTGGGCAACACCAAATATATTGTGTAACGCGAGATATTCAACTGAAATTGCGCACACTTTATTGGTTTTCGTGCTTTTGTCCAGTTTCAATCACATACCTATTTTAACAGCGTTTAATTTAAATCTTGTTAACAGTACAGTTCTTGCAATTCACGAGGGCGCGTGGCTCATGGTTGTGTGTGTGTCGTATCTGTATAAGTGTGAGCGAGAGCTTGCTCGCGCCTGACTGCTCCCACCTAGGCTCCTGACAGGCACGCACACTTACGTAATGTGCATGCACGCGACGTAATCACAAGTAAAGCTCACGCGTCCTCGTGCATTACAAGAACTATAACAGAATTTTTGAGTGTTATTTATACGTAAGTAACTAAAGCTTTTGTCGGCTTCGGAGTTTCTTAAAAATCCTGCAGAAACTTGCAATGGTAACTGGCCCCATCTATTCCTCTGATTAAGTCTTACTGGCAGTCAATAGCCCAACGGTTAAAGGTGCGGACTGAAAACTGAAAGGTCGCAGGTTCGAACCCCACCTGTTGCACTACTGTTGTACCCACTCCTAGCACAAGCTTTCCGCTTATTTGGAGGGTATAGAAGGATATTAGTCAACTTCAGCTTGGCTAATATTCTTTTCAATTAAAAAAAAAAGGTTTACAGGGTACAGGTTTTCCTAGTGTGAAGACCAACCCATAACAATAATTTTATTATTGTGTATTATTCTATCCTAACTTCCTTACTAATCCTTACTAGTATTATAAATGCGAACGTGTGTTTGTTTGTTGGTTTGTCCTTCAATCTCGCGGGAACAAAGATTTTTTCATAGTTGAGAACCGGGAGAGTGACATAGGCTACTTTTTATCCCGGAAAATCAATGAGATCCCGCGGGATTTTTTAAAAACTAAATCCACGCGAGAGAAGCCGCTTTGGCGATAAAGATATTTTTATTTTATTTAATTACTATCTGTTTTTCTAAGAAAATTTTTCATGTAAAGGATGGGTAATATTAAAAAAAAAATACTAGTTTAAGAAACATAAAGTAATTTAAGTTGACAGAAATTATGCCACTAGCAGCGCGGTCTCTCGTGCTTCTTGAAGCATCTGCGCGCCTCGTCGCGTCGCGTCGCGTCCCGGTGTGAGCTGACCCTAACACAAAAGAAATTTTGTTATACAATAGAACGATACCTTAGGTTAAATGCTCAAAGAACGATACGCAGCAAAAATGTAGGGCGAGTTAAATATACGGAATAATACATGAGATTTAATACGGGAAATGTTGTTAATTCGAGATGAGGAGGCTTATTCTGTTCGTGTTCAAAGAATTGCTCTCGTTTTGTTGATCTTTCAGGTGAGGAGATTAACTTGATGGCATAATTTATTTGGCTGAATTTGGGTTTTTTAAATAAGCTAGTAATTTATAGATGTGTATGTGTATAGGCATCTATATGTGTGTGTAGGCATCTTCTAGGTAAGCGCGTACCATCTTAGGCTGCATCTTCACTTACCATCGGGTGAGATCGCAGCCAAGCGCTAGTTTATATTATATTTAAAAAAACTAAAAAGACGTGTGGCACTCGGGGACTGCCGCGGTAAAGCTATTGCATAGCATTTTTTATCAACGCTATCTAGCGGCTCACCGTAGAGGAGTCCCGTATCAGGTTATTTTCGTTACGGAATTTCTGGATTCGGTCTCCACGCTCAAGGCCCGCGATAGAAGCTATGCAATAGCTTAAAAAAAAGTGAAAATTTGGATGTGTGGATGGATGGATGGATGTTTGTACTCAATCCCGGTGCAACGACTGAACGGATTTAATCAAAACCGCTATTCAGGTATTACATCAATACATTCGTGTTGCAAACTATTCAGGATTTCGATAGTACGATCGAGAGTATTGCAGTATTGCCACGTGTCAATGCTATCAATACTATCGATAGTATATCGATCGTATTATCGACAATTAATACACATTTAATAAGCAGAGGTTATCTATTACACAGTTAATAAATTAATTAATGACAAAGTTGCTTGGAACCAATCTGCTTTGCTTCAGCTGTCCACAAGATAGATAAGCTACATATTGTACGATTTTTTGTTTTGAAGAGAGCAACTGCTGAGTTTCTTGCTTCTCAGCAGAATCAGCATTCCGAACCGGTGGTAGATTCTCGACTTGTCATAAGAGCAACAAGTTGGCCTACATGGAAAAAATTATTTTGAGTTTTTTGAGTTTTGAATCCGCAACTTATAACTTACTTAAAGCATATAAAACTTAAATTGGAAAATGTGCAATGTTTTCAATAGTTGCGAGTTGTACTCACGGGCTTACGTAGGTATCGGCAAAGTTGGGAATGGCTGCGGCTAGGGTTGCCAGGTCTTCAAACCGAAAAGTCGGACAGGCCAGCCAGTTTAGCCGGACATTTGGGTGCAAAGGCCGGACACCCTTATTTTTTAGACCTAGCACAAAATGGCAATTTTTTTAAAAGATCGTTTGCGCAAGCGTAGCGATACAAGATGAGGCGAGCGGAGCGGAAACCAACACAATATGACAAATATGTAAAAAAATGGTTAAACTTAAAAAGCTTAGCAAAAGTCGGATAGGCCGGACACCGTCTAATTTGGCCGGACACTCAACCAAAAAGCCTGACTGTGTCCGGTTTTATCCGGACGCCTGGCAACGCTAGCTGCGGCTCCTTCGGGACACTTGTGCCAAATACGGGTTACGGAGTTTTAATCGAATAGCGCTGACTTTAAGAAGTCGTTTATTATTATTATTTTTTTTTTTTATTCAATGACAAGATAGCCCTTGACTGCGATCTCACCTGATGGTAAGTGACGATGCAGTCTAAGATGGTAGCGGGCTAACTTGGAAGGGGTATAGCAGTGTAAATTCAACCCATACCCCTTATCGGTTTCTACACGCCATCGTGCCGGAACGCTAAATCGCTTGGCGGCACGTCTTTGACGGTAGGGTGGTAACTAGCCACGGCCAAAGCCTCCCACCAGACCAGACCAGAGACAATTTAGAAATTATAAATTCCTAAACTGCCCCCGCCGGGAATCGAACCCGAGACCTCCCAGTCATAAGACCGCAGCGCTCACCATTGCGCCAGGGAGGTCGTCAAAACCTTTTACCTGAAACACTGGCTTTTAAGAATGCCCTCTTGAATATTACGTAACCGTACACAGGAAAATACTACCTATTTCAATCGACATTTATACAGGATATAATTAAATTCATATAAATTCAATTTTATTCGCAAGGATTGAATAGGTATACATTCGCGGTTAAAATTCAAATGAACATATCTACAATTTCTCAATTTTACAGCAAAAAATACTGTGAAAATCCGCCTTTTTTGAGGTGCTGTGGGGTCAGTATAAGATTTAACACGATTGATCTTAATAGTGTACTATGACATTAGCGTCAAAGTAAAATAAACCTTAAAAGAATTGATTTAAAGTCACAAATTCAGTACAACCGATTTTAGTTTGGAGCGTATCCGTATACGTAAAAGTATAAGAATGCATGCACGAAATTAAGCTCTAATTCAATTCTGTTATGGTTCATTTTACTTTGCCGCTAATGTCATAGTATACTATTACAATCAATCGTGTAAAATCTTATACTAACCCCACTGGAGTGTATTTTACGTAAGTTTACGTAGAGTGACTTGCCACTATCCGCGAGAAGTTATGTCCTCTATTTCCAATAATATTTAGTAGATCCTCTCCAAAATTGAACAAAATATTTCTAATAGTACATAATTTACAATAAAAAAAGAATTATCAAATTCGGTTTAGATTTGACGAAGTTATGGAGCAAAATCAACAAAAGCTTTCATCCCCTATCCCGGATAACCTTATTGTTTATCAGGATAAAAAATATCCGGGTTGCCACTCCAGCACCTCAAAAAACTACCACCACCCCAACGACCTTTGCCGTTGAAATATTTGACCCCTGTGGCTGTGACATGCTTCACGGTAAAGATTAAATGTTTATGAATTCTTATTACTGTATCGTCACTTACCATTAGGTGAGATCGGAGGCAAGGGCTATCTTGTCATGAAAAAGAGAAATATTTAACTGCTGCATAGTACATTCGAATGGTACCTACATGTAGTAAACTCTTACTGGCAATTAAAATAAGTGCCCAAATAAGAACAAAAAGGAATAAATTCCCAACAAAGCGTACAGCAAATGTACATCACTGCACATTATACGTTCCACAGCGAACACACAAGTTAAATGGCATTGCATTTGTTTTTAGTAGTTTTTTTTTTTGTTTTTAGAAAAATAAGCGCGCCCGTAAATTCCCGGCAAACATGGCCACGCACGCGATCCCTTTTGTTCATAAAGTAGCGAGCGAATGGTTAGTTTGAAACGGTACTATTTTAAAGGACGCTCGCGGGGAAAATCTATTTATTTATTTAATTTATTTAATTTATTTATTGTTCAGACACGCTGGCCCTCTCCCATCTACATGGAACCAACAACAGAGCTGGTGCGGCTTGTGAAGCGGCTGAAAAAATGAAAGCATGCAAATGCAGGGGTCTAGGCTCCGAATATAATTTTGTCCCATTCGGTGTCGAGACCCTTGGTCCTAGCGCTATAAGGCTTTTTAAAGAAATATCAAAAAGTTAGTCGACATCACAGGTGACCGAAGAGCTGGCAGCTACCTCGGACAACGAATTAGTCTAGCTATCCAAAGGGGGAACGCTGCCAGTATCTTCGGAACCTTGCCTAAAGGGACTCCTTTTAATAATATAATTTAATTTATTATATTATATTTTTTAAAGTTTTAGGTTCATATTTTGTTCTAGTATATATTACATTTGTTTAATTTATCATATTGCAGCATCCTGAACATGTTTCAAACCTAAGCTGAAGTGGCAGTGGGCAGGCCACGCTTGTCGCAGGAGCGATGGCCGCTGGAGCCGGAAAGTTCTGGAGTGGAGACCGCGGACAAGCAAGCGTAGTGTGGGGCGCCCTCCAGCAAGGTGGACCGATGACATAAAGAGAGTGGCGGGAAGTGGCTGGATGAGAAGAGCTGAGGACCGGGTGTGGTGGCGCTGTTTGGGAAAGGCCTATGTTCAGCAGTGGACGTCCGCAGGCTGAAATGATGATGATGAACATGTTTGCGAGGAAGATGGACTCGGCAATGCTTGAGCACATGATTCAAGTGTTGGTGACGCCACATGATAATTTATGACATTTTTAATTTTATTTTTTGTGTATAGTTAAATTACTGCACTGGTAGCATGGGCAGGAGATAAAAGTTTTATCCCCCGATTTTATCCACTGACAGGGGATAAAATTATCTTTTTCCTATGCTAAAGCGTGGCAACAGAGGAGAAGGCGATGTATATTTCTATAAGTATATCCACTGAGTGTTATTTCCACCGCTGTGCCCATGCTCGACGGGTGGATAAAGCTAAGCGAGGGGATATATGTTTTATCCTTTTCCCGGGGATAAAATTTCTCCCGCCCATGCTACCAAGGCTGACATCTAAATATATAAAAGGCAAAGGTGACTGACTGACTGACTGACTGACTGACTGACTGATCTATCAACGCACAGCTAAAACCACTGGATGGATCAGGCAGAAATTTTGCATGTAGATAGCTATTATAACGTAGGTGTCCGCTAAGAAAGGATTTTTGAAAATTCAACCCCTAAAGGGATAAAATAGGGGTTGGAATAATCGAACTTAACGTGAGCGAAGCCGCGGGGTAAAGCTAGTTAGTTATAAGTACAAGATTGTCTACTAACAAGGTGAGTCTCAGTTACTACAATTTAGAAGTTTAGGTTAAATTAAAATTACTAATTAGTCAACTAAGTTAGGCTAGATTGTACCTAATTGTACTGAGCACCACTTTGGTACTCAGAATCAACAGAAAAAAAATAATTATTATTATTTATTCATCATCCATATGAAACTAGCTGTTTCTTGGTAATTTAATCCTTTCAACTATTTAAATAATATTTTTTTTCATCCCTTCAAAACATTTATGTAACCGACTGTACGCTATTTCACTTGGTTGTTGTTAAGCGAACAACGTTTATTATCCTTTTGTCCTTGAGCACATTAAAAGTTTGAACTCATTAAGATTTAAAGCAAAGAAAATGTTCTTAATTGACGAGTGGAAATAATGTTGAGTGAGTTTTCTCATGAATTTAACTTATTTTGCTATTATACTCCACCATCATAGGCAAATCTAAGTATGACTTAGTAAAAATGAGTAAAAAAACGCCACAGTCACGGCTGCCGATCTCCACTGAGATCAGCTCGCGGGAGATATTATAGTGCACAAGTGAAGGCGCAACTCTGTTTCTTCACCTGTCGGACGAAAGAGAGAGATCAGACGCAGAACCGACGGCTTTACTCTACCGCCAACTTTACGTACTCCAAAGAGTACGTAAAGTTTCGTACATGCTATCCCCGTGCATGTTATCCCCGTGCCTCGAAAGGCACGAGGATAACATAAAGCCTTGAAAAATCACTTTGCAAAAGTTTATTTGATTTTCTTTTTGTTTTCTTTTTTTATTAAAAAAAAAAAGACGTGTTGCACTCAGGGACTGCCGGGGTAAAGCTATTGCATAGCATTTTTTATCAACGCCATCTAGCGGTGAGAGGAGTCCCGTGTATTTTCGTTACGGAATTTCTGGATTCGGTCTCCACGCTCGAGGCCCGCGATAGAAGCTATGCAATAGCTTAAAACTTTTCTGATTAATTAGTCTATTCTATACCTGTTTGGCTGCTTTTTGGTCTGTCCCGGGAATCGAACTCGAGACCTCGTCAACCACAAATTAATACGCAATCCACTTAGCATAGTGGCAGTCAAGTAAATACACACAGACTGACAATACATTTGTTTAACAATAAAATAAATAGTAAGAGTTTAACAATGGCACGTTTCTGATACTGATCTTGTACTCCAGATACTAATAAGACGGATGGCATTTAAATCCTTTAAGTTAGATCTCAGATAAACTTATCAAGGTTTCAATATCTTAATCTATAGCTAAGTATAACAACATTAACAATGTCCTCCCGACCGAATCCATTGCGGCGGTCAATCTTCACAGAGATTAGCCATCTGGAGATATTATAGTGTTCAAGTGAGTGCGCAAACATAGGTGTACGCTATTTAACCCCCGGAGGGTAGAAATTAAAAAAATCCTTTCTTAGTAGATTCGTTATAAAAGGAGCCTACTATCACAAATTTCTGACTGCAGTGGTTTAGGCTGTGGGGTGATAGATTAGTCAGTAAGTCAGGATAAATCTTTTTTTTTGTATAAAATATATATCTATATATACGTACTGGTCTACTAATATACACATATTAGCCTTTTAAGGCTTTTAAAGTAATAGAAAGAGTGAGTTAAGTGATAAGGTAGCTTGGGTAGCTTGTTTTTCTACAAAATAGGTTCTTAGGTCTATATATATAAAATTCAAAGTCCTGACTGACTGACTGAAATATCTGACTGAAGTTAGAAACTTGAAATTTTTACAGTTGGTTCCTTTTATGACGTAGGCGCATACTAAGGAAGGATTTTTGAAAATTCAACCCCTAAGGGGGTAAAATAGGGGTTTGAAGAATCGAACTTAACGTGAGCAAAGCCGCGAGCAAAAGCTAGTATGTATATAATAATTTATGATTAAATATAACAATATGCTCATTATACTATAAACTTCTCCCGTCAAAGTGGGGCATTATATTGTTAACGATGGTATTTTAACTGTGTTTTTTATAATGCAAAGTAGTAAAACAATCATTAAGTGACCGTGGCAGGTTTATGGGCCATAATGACGAGCCGATAGCCCCATTTTGATGTAATAAAACGCTATGCGGAACCATCCGAGGTATTTGCTTAATTAAATCCTCAAAGCACTTTATGATGCATTAGGCGTTAGTTACACAAGAAGACTTTCTTCCTTTCTCGTTATTAAAACTATTGTTAAGCTATTGCATAGCTTCTACCGCGGGCCTTGAGCGTGGAGACCGAATCCAGAAACTCCGTAACGAAAATAACCTGACACGGGACTCCTCTCACCGCTAGATGGCGTTGATAAAAAATGCTATGCAATAGCTTTACCGCGGCAGTCCCCGAGTGCCACACGTCTTTTTTTTTTGTTTGTAACACCTGTATATTACACTAAATTGAAATTATACGAAATTGAAATTGAAAACTGAAATATCTTTGTTTTGATCTATTCAGTTTCAGGTAAGGATCATTTCATGTCGTATAGTTCTTTCATTTCACGAGGGCTCGTGGCTCATGGTTGTGTGTGTGTACGTGTGTGTCGTATCGGTATAAGTATGAGCGAGAGCTTGCTCGCGCCTGACCGCTCCCACCTAGGCTCCAGACAGGCACGCACACTTACGCAATGTGCATGTACACGACGTAACCACAAGTAAAGCGCTTGTAACTTCGTGAGATAAACGTACTATAATGTACCTACTCATTATTGTTGTCAAGGAATGGATATTGATGAAAGGCACAACGTTAGCTGGCATTACAGGGGCGAACTTAGACTAAAATATACCTATTATTGTCCAAGGAAATAAAAGATTATAAAAAAAAGACGTGTGGCACTCGGGGACTGCCGCGGTAAAGCTATTGCATAACATTTTTTATCAACGCCATCTAGCGGCTCACCGTAGAGGAGTCCCGAGTCAGGTTATTTTTAACCGACTTCTCGTTACGGAATTTCTGGATTCGGTCTCCACGCTGGCCCGCGATAGAAGCTATGCAACAGCTTAAAAATAAAACCATAAATTATATACGCGGATGAAGTCGCGGAAAACAGCTTGTTATTTCTCTAACATCGACCACCTTCGCCTACGATTTTCCAACGACTTTATGTTTTCTAGATTAAGGCATTTCTAAAGTTATTATTACCACTAGATTCCTACTGCTAAGCGTTAACTTGTCAAAGATAAAAAATACCCTGTTATCGTTAGGAGAAACAGTAAGTGAATGTTAGCAAACTAATTGGCTACCTATTATGTCTAAATAAAACACAGTGAGGGGTACTGAGTCAGTTGGATTACTCATTCCTTACAAGGGTTACCAACGCTGCCGTGCTGAGACAATACACTGTATCTTCAGATACAGTGTTTTATCGTAATAGCGATAAATGAGTTCCTCACAAATGTTCGCATATTTAAATATTTTATTTATTTATTTATTTGGACAACCAAAATTGTTACATTTCTTAAAGTACTTAAAAAAATTACACAGAAACATAATTAAAATGCACAACTATTGCCGGTGTCACAACATTTGCCAAAAAAATTAAACCGAAAAGAAAGCGTAATACAAAAAAGCACAAGAAATTAAAAGTTTACACTGTTAAAACAAAATATTAAAAAAAAAATGAAACTTAAGCTAACTAGGGAACTAAATTACAATTAAAGGTTAGATGTAGGTCATCTATCTCGTATTATAAAAGTCTTAGGGCTTGTTTTTTGAACTTCGGTAATGTATCTCTAAATATGTCTATTTCTGTACTGATGGAATTGTATGTTTTGGATAATCTGGATATTGCAGAAAATTGTTTTAGATTTGTTCTAGCTATGGGTGGGTGGAATTTTAATTAAGTCTTAAAAATATTAAGAAACTTCAAATGGAAATACAGGTATCTCATAAAACATAAAGGTAAAAAAAAAAACAGAAAATAGCGATTTCTGAAAAACGCTTGTTTTTTAGATACAGTATATTCACGGAGATCAAGGCACGGCAAACTCTAGGAAGAAACTGTCTAATTTACACAATAACAAGTGTAAATTTAAAAAAAAAAAAAAATTAAAAAAACAAGCTTTTAATAGCTGTCTCAAACCCTGAATATCATTTAGGACCAGACGAAGATCATTTAGAATCAAACGAGCCCAAACTCGATGGGGTTACGTCGTTTCATTACAGAGTTTTTATAACTAAAGTATCTTTAATTAAATTATGCAATCTGGAAATAATACTAACATAGTTTCTAAGAAATGTATACTAACATTATGAGCCAAAGGTCTGAAATAAACAGATTTTATTTTATTAACTATATAACTTGATTCCAAAAGAATTTGTAGATTTACCATTACATAAATTTAAACTGTATGTAAAAACACATTTAATAAGTGGAGGTTAATACACAGTTAATGAATTCCTTAAAATGACAAAGTTGCTTGGAACCAATCTTCTTTGCTTCAGCTGTCCACAAGATAGATAAGCTACATATTGTCACATTTTTTGTTTTGAAAAGAGCAACTGCTGAGTTTCTTACTGGCTTTTCTCAGCAGAATCAGCATTCCGAACCGGTGGTAGATTCTCGACTTGTCAAAAGTAAATAATTTTGAGTTTGAGTTTATTTTATTTTTATTATAAATATGTAGTCACCCTACTGTATCTGGGGCGGCGCAAATCGCACGTGCTTCGAATGCCGCCCTAATCTTATACGGACTTGAATCGGGGCAATTAAAATTATCATTTATGGCGGCGTCGCAGCGGGGCTTAGCCTGGCAATAGACGTCCGATTTTGTTTCCGATTGTCTGATCAGGCAACCGGATCGTATTTACTCGATACACATCCGATTTTTCCGTCAGGCTTTTTCTGAACTCAGTCGTTCCCGAGCTATCATCCCGAGTGCTTGCGTTTGGAGCAAAGCAGAAGAAAAGAAGATGGATGACGAGTTAATAGAAATAGAAATATTTTTTATTCAAATAAACTTTTACAAGTACTTTTGAATCGTCAATGAATCTACCACTGGTTCGGAATGCCGTTCCTGCCGAGAAGAGCCAGCAATAAACTCGGCGGTCGCTCTTTTCAAAAAAAAAATTTTTTTACAATAGGTAACAAAACTATGCTATGTATACAGTGTTTCCACAATAAAGTTTCAAAAATGCAAAACAATCCAATGCATGTTAAGACAGGCAGGCAAAAGCAGACCCATTCCCGTTGGTGGCACCCGTTCACGAGCATGACGCAGGATCCAGCCATTGCTTCGCTCAACCATATTTGAGGGAACGTAACAACCCGCACCACACGACACCACCACAGAAATTTTAAAGACAGGAAAGAGAAAGAAGAAAAAACGTCGCTATTTGATTCATCCAATCAATTTGACAAGACATACTGAGAGTCATTTCTATTTAAAACATCCAAAATAATTCATAATAATAATAATTTTATTTTTATCTTTGTTATCTCAACGGCAGTGGGATGATGCGCTATGTGCGGATGTTTTGCAAGAGTTAATAAAATCATCAACTTCTGCAAGGGACCGCGCGCGCCTTCTTGCTGTGTCTACGAGAGAATCAAGTTACTGGCTTCAAGCTCTCCCTTCCCATCATATAGGCACTCTACTAGACCACCTCACTCTTTCCATTGCAGTTGGTCTTCGACTTGGTGCCAAGTTCAACTATCCGCATCTTGGCCACTGTGGCGAGACAGTGGACGAGTTTGGACATCATGGGCTTTCCTGTGCCAAAAGTGCCGGTCGCTTCTCACATCATGCTTCCTTGAACGATGTCATTCGTAGATCTCTTGTCACCGCTAAAGTGCCTGCAGTATTAGAACCTGTTGGTTTGGCAGGAAGCGATGGCAAGAGACCTGATGGTATGACACTTGTTCCGTGGAAGCAAGGAAGGTCGCTAGTGTGGGATGCCACATGTGTTGACACACTGGCAGCGTCTCACTTACAGGCGACCTCCGCGGCGGCGGGAGCCGCGGCTACTAAAGCAGAAAGGGCTAAGCGGCGCAAATATGAAAACATAGAAAACAATTTCATATTTGTGCCATTTGGTGTTGAAACCCTGGGGTCATGGGGCGAGGATGCTAGATCCTTTTTTAAGGATCTGTCATCCCGTCTCATAGAGTCCACTGGTGACCGGAAGGCTGGAAGTTACCTCGGCCAGCATATAAGTTTGGCCATTCAGCGGGGTAACGCAGCCAGCGTTCTGGGCACTTTTCCTCGTTTCAGTGGTTTAGATGATATTTTTTATATTTAGCTTTTATTTTTGTTATTTACGTTTTAGTTTTAATTTAGTATTTAGTTTTATATTATATTAAGTATTATTATTACATATCTTATATATTATAAACAAATAAACCAAATTTTATTTTATTATTTTATTTTATTTTTTTTCATAATATTCGAACCACAACGATGCGTCCACACAGTGTCAGCGCTAGATTTTTTGGGCCCTAAAAAATCCCAATAAGCAAAATTCCGCCCTAAATTTGGGGCTAAAAGCCCTAAGTTGGGAACCCTGACTGGCAAAATCGGAAGGAGTAACCGGATGTCTATTTTGTCTCATACTAAAAGTATGTAGACCGCGCCTTCAGACAATCGGACCGGCAGTAAAATCGGAAACGCCTCGCGCCCGTTTCCGACTCGGACGTCCGATCCGGCCACCGGATCGGACGTGTATTGACTGTTCATACAAAGTAATGGCTTCAATGCCTTCCGGTAGCCTGATCAGGCTACCGGATCAGACTATCGGATGAAAAAACCTGACGTGTATTTCCAGGCTTATAGCGAGGCTTTATTCGCCATCAAAACGGGTGATTAGGTAACTAAGAATTAGGGAAATGTTTCGTGGTATTAGTAATATTGTTCCTCTATTACTGTTTGTACTGCCTCGTTGGTGGTGCACGGGTGGCGAACCAGTCGATTTTTTTTAATTCGATCACAAGTTAGCCCTTGACTGCGATCTCACATGATGGTAAGTAACGATGCAGTCTAAGATTGTAGCGGGCTAACTTGGAAGGGGTACGTACGGCAATGTACATTAAATCTATACCTCCTAAACGATTTCTACTCGCCATTATGTCGGAACGCTAAATCGCTTGGTGGCACGCCTTTGACGGTAGGGTGGTAACTAGCCACGGCCAAAGCCTCCCACCAGACAAAAGAATTAGGGAAATGTTTCGTGGTATTAGTAATATTGTTCCTCTATTATTGTTTGTACTGCCTCGTTGGTTAGCATCGCACACCTAGATCAAGAAGCAGACAACTCAAAGAAGGTCTCTGTTCCCTAGACGAAAAAAAACAACGCCCGCGACTTCAGCGTGAAGGAGTAATAAACACACATACATACACACACAAACAAACAAACTTTCGTCATTTTTTTTTATATGAATAGCGGGTAAACGAGCTGGCTTTTCACCTGATGTAAAGTGATTACCTACCGCCGCCCATGAACACTTGTAGTACCAGAGGCACCACCAATTCGTTGCCGGCTTTTCAGGAACTTATTGGTTCGCCCCTTGAATAACCCCATATTGTAATTAAGTGGGAACACTGTCGAAGGGAGATTCCATAGTTTGGTAGTACGTGGAAAAAAAGATCTGGAGCAACGGATCTTTTAGTGTGATGTGATGTGATTAATACTAAAATGTAAAAATTAATATGAGTTATATTAATTAAGTAAATTAAACCATTATCCGGAGACTAAAGTTTACAGGCCAATGAAACCGAACGACCCCGAAGTACCGAAGTAGAATAAAAAAAGCGTTTCCAACGCTTTAATTAAAACTTAATTAAATTGTAGTGAATTTTAATCAGCGCTGTAAAGAGCTAATGGTGTTTTTTACATTTTACATTTTCTATTTCCGTAATGGGTCCGTTAGTCGTGACGACTTAGTAGTTAAATTCAATCGAGTCCAAAGGATGTGGGGTTCGAATTTCAATCGGTTTATGGTTTTTAATATTAATATGTATTTAAATGAATAATAATGCTATTTTAAAATGTAAAAAAATATTTTGTAATAAAAAATGACATAAATGTACGGTACAATATTATGAAAATGAAACTACGGAACCCAACACTGCGCGTAGCCTGACACGAGATTGGCGATTTTTATTTATCCGACTACGTCAAAGCCACAAGGAAGGGTAACGATTTTAACAGTCTAGGTACGTAACTATTTACGAATGCTCCAACGCAACGTAGCGCCTAAATTACTGAGCCGATTTTGATAAACGAGATGTCAACTGATTGATAATTCGGGTGATATAGGCTACATTTTTAACCGACTCCCAAAAAAGGAGGAAGTTTGCAATTCGTCGGATTTTCTTTTTTTTTTTTATGTATGTTCCCCGATTAGGTACTCGAAGACGCTTGGCCCGATTTAGAAAATTCTTTTTTTGTTTGAAAGGGTATACATCCCAGGTGGTCCCATTGTCATCAGGTCAGGATCTGATGATGGGATCCTGGAGAAATCGAGGGAACTTTTCAAATTTTATAGGCACAGTTTATATACTTTTTAGTGGCGTTTGAAGACGGTTTTGGAAAAAGAATTCTTACGTTTATATTATTTGAGAATTAAAAAAAAGACGTGTGGCACTCGGGGACTGCCGCGGTAAAGCTATTGCATAGTATTTTTTATCAACGCCATCTAGCGGCTCACCGTAGAGGAGCCCCGTGTCAGGTTATTTTCGTTACGGAATTTCTGGATTCGGTCTCCACGCTGGCCCGCGATAGAAGCTATGCAATAGCTTAATAAAATGTACTTACGTTAAATAGCAAACCATTATAATAATTTGAGTACAGAGCAGTATTCTCAAAGCGGTACCTAACATGGATATCACTCTAGAAATCGAGTAATGTACATATATCCGTTGCTGTCCAACTATAAACCAGGTAATTTATTGAAAAACTGGTAACTGTTGAAAAAGTTATGCTTCTTAGTAATTGATTGAATACAAAAGTAACACATTTTTCTTTCGAGAAAACGGCAGATTCATACGAGACCCTAGTTAAATTGCAAACAAACAATGAAACTGGGATCTCTTATAATAATTAATCATCAGTACCTATGCCTTACTAGCTTTTGCCCCCGCGACTTCGTCCGCGTGGAATTAGATTTTGGGGTGGAATTTTCAAAAACTGTGACACACGTACTTTTTTATTTTTAACTGAAAGCTCAAATACCAACTTTGATGGAAACAGCTTGAAAAATGTCGGAGTTTCATATAAACTTCCATCCCCTATAGCCCTTAGGGGTGGAATTTCCAATAATCCTTTCTTAGTGTGCGCCTACGTCATAAAAGGAATCAACTGTAAAAATTTCAAATTTCTAACTTCAGTAGTTTAGGCTGTGCGTTGATATCTCAGTCAGTCAGTCAGTCAGGACTTTGAATTTCAATTCAATTCAATTCAATTCAATTCAATTTATTTGCATAAAACATGTGAGAAAGAGGTGTTACATTTCATTATAAATTGGAACAATGTTTTGCCTACATAATAATCGACATGCAAATATTTAAAATTTAATCTAGTACTATCTAATAATAATAATGTCATACTTAATTCAAATGTCAATATAAAATTACAAATTATCCGCTAAAAATTCTTTAATTGAGTAGTAGCACTTTTTCAGTAACATATCTTTGACTTTTTTTTTAAATAATATAATATTTAGATTTTTGTCAGCCAATGACGCTGGTAGTTTGTTGTATATTTCTGGAGCCATGTTGAAAATACTCTTACTAAAGAATGTAGTCGTATGGTGCGTGAAACATATTTTATCCTTACGACGTTCACTGTCACAGAATTTAAATAGTTGATAATTATTTTTGACAAATATTAAGACTTCATATATATATAAGCACGGCATAGTTAATATATTAAATTTATTAAAATAGGGTTTACATGAATCTGTTGGACTCAAATGGCACATTGCTCTCAAACATTTCTTTTGACATTTGAAAACCCTCTCTCTGTCAGTTGAGTTGCCCCAAAATATTATTCCGTATCGGAGATTCGACGTAACGTATGCATTGTATGCTATTAACACTGCTGACTGATTGACGACTTTGGATAGCATATATAGTGCAAATGAGAATTTATTTAATTTTGAGCACAAATTCTCAATGTGGTTTTTCCAATTAAGGTTGTCATCGATATGGAGGCCTAAAAATTTGGTTTGTGCCGTTTCCGAAATTTTTTCACCTTGATAGTTTATGTCCAAAGATAATTTATTGCGTTTATTAACAAATGTCATAATTTTAGTTTTTTTAAGGTTTATAATTAAGTTATTACATGTCAACCAATCAATAATATGTCCTATTGTATTATTTATGTCCATTTCAAATAAATCATGCTTGTCGCCTGTAAAAATTACTGTGCTATCGTCAGCAAATAAAACCATTTGATGCTCAGTTACAGTTGGGAAATCGTTTATGTATGTAATGAACAGTAACGGGCCCAATATACTTCCTTGAGGTACTCCAGTTGCTACATTTTCCAATTCAGACATATATCTTATTTCGGTTTGTTCTTTAGATGTTATGTTCGTCATTAGTGTCACTTGTTGTCTACCTGTTAAATATGACTTTAAAAGTGCCAAAGAGTTTCCTCTTACTCCGTACGCATCTAATTTGTCTTCCAAGATTCGATGGTCAACGTAATCAAAAGCTTTTGTAAGATCCATGAATAGTGCACATACATGTTTTCTTTTATCCACATTAGTCATTATTGTTTTTAGAAATGCGTATATAGCTAGATTTATAGATTTCTTTTTTCTAAAGCCTTTTTGCTCTTCTGCTAAAATCCCGTTTTTTTCAAAATACTCATTTAAATTGTTGTAAATGTACTTTTCAATCACTTTAGAAAAAATAGGCAATAATGAGACTGGTCGATAGCAATCCATATCTTCTTTGTCTTGGTTTTTAAAAAGTGGCTTTACAACAGACATTTTTAACTTTTCTGGGAATACACCATATTCTGTACAGAGATTTATTATGTAACTAAGAACTGGCGATATTATATCAGATACATATTTCACTACTTTTGTACTAATTTCGTCATATCCGTAACTATTTGTGTTTCTTAATGATTTTATGATGTTATTAATTTGTGTTGGTGATGTCGGATTCATAAACATCGAATTCGGTTTATCCCACTTAATTCTTTTAGTTGTCTTATTTGATTTTACATTTTTTCGTTTAAGGAAGTGCTTATTGAATGCTTGTGCTATCTCTTTAGGGTCTTTAATAAGTATGCCATCTTTTTTGATCTGATGTATTTTGTGGTCGCTGGTTTTTAATTTATAGTTATTTATTATGTTCCATGTAGTCTTAGATTTATTTGTAGAAGTTTTAATTTTAAAATCATTTTGAGATTTCTGTGTCAGTTTAATAATGTTTTTTAACCTTTTACAGTATAGCTTAAATTCTTGTTTATTTTTATTATTAGGTTTTGATCTGTATTTCCAAAGAAGCTCTCGTTTTTTCTTGCAGCATTTCTTAATTCCTTTTGACATCCATTTGGGTTTTTGCTTCGAATTTATTTTGATTTTTATAAGCGGGAAACATAAATAATAGAAAAGTCTAAAACAGTCATAAAATCTATTGAACGCCTCATTTGGCTCACAAGTATTATAAACGTCTGAAAAAGTGATACTATTAATATATTCTCTGAATTCTATTTTATATATATAGATTAGTCGAATAAAAATAAGGAACCATTCAGGTCATCCAGTAAAATTACTAAACTCTTTACTTGTGCACTTGTGCATTAACAAATCCATTTGTTTGCAATTAATTGCAATTGCAAGGGGAAGTAACAAGGTAATATAGGTATTGCATAATATAATGCAATTAGGGTAATTCTCCTTATTGCATATAATGCAATTACCTTGTTGGGCTATTGAGGCCTCAATAGCCTGGAGTGGTAACAAAATTCTGTTCAATGAAGACACTAGTTTCATTAAATAAACAATGAAACTGAGATCTTCAATAACTATTCGTCTGTAATAAAAAATCTAAATATAAATAAAATTAAAGCCTCAATAGCCCAACGGTTACGGCGCGGACTGAAAACTGAAAGGTCCCAGGTTCGAGCCCCACCCGTTGCACTATTGTCGTACCCCTCCTAGCACAAGCTTTCCGCTTATTTGGAGGGGAGAGGAGAATATAGGTCAAGTAATATTCTTTTTTAAAAGAAAAAAAAAAGAAATTAATCTATTTATTATGTAGTGTAAATATGTATATTGCTTAGATAATATACCTTTATGTTGCACCATACTACCCTCCTCACACATCATTTCACTCCTATCACCAATGGTTGCCTGGTAGAGATTGCTCTGTAGCAATAAGGCCGCCTTTGTATGCGTAGTTTTAAGTTTTATTAAGTTTTGTGTCTTTCTTGTGTGCAATAAAGTTTTTATCTATCTATCTATCTATCTATCTATCTATCTATCTATTAAAAATAAGGAACTAGCCAGTTTTTACAATAACTTAACTCTTGTGCTGCAACAAATCCACTCGTTAGCAATTAATTGCTGCAGGGAAGTAACAAGTAATTGCATATAATGTTTCCTCGCGCTGGAAATTGCCGTATCTATATCTCTGAGCACTTAAATCACTGCACTCACCCGTGTTATATACTCAGATGGATTGGCTGTTTGAAATGGAATATTTTACTTCAATATAATGTTATGATGCTCAAACAAGATATTTAATCATAATCATTTTATTGCTGGAATAAATGTTTACAATCTTTTTAAGCTATTGCATAGCTTCTATCGCGGGCCTTGAGCGTGGAGACCGAATCCAGAAATTCCGTAACGAAAATAACCTGACACGGGACTCCTCTCACCGCTAGATGGCGTTGATTAAAAATGCTATGCAATAGCTTTACCGCGGCAGTCCCCGAGTGCCACACGTTTTTTTTATTCAATGACTAGCTGATACCCGCGACTTCATAAGCGTGAGTTTAGTTTTTAAAATCCCGCGGAAACTCTTTGATTAATGAAAAAAACGATGGCGTGTAGAAACCGATTAGGGGTATGGATTGAATTTACACCGCTATACCCCTTCCAAGTTAGCCCGCTACCATCTTAGACTGCATCGTCACTTACCATCCTGCATCGTCATTTACCATCAGGTGAGATCGCAGTCAAGGACTATCTCGTCATCGAATCAAAAAAAAAATCCTTCATACACAACACGCGGTTCGTATTCGCAATTCAACTGATCGTAACTAGTTAATTTGCTATCGTTCGTTATCAAACAACCATAGATAAGACGTTGTATACGCTCGCAGGAAACATTACAAGCTATTAACTATTGTAGAGGAATTAATTGCCCTTTCATACACGCGAGCGTAGGTTTCGCCATAGTTTCAATTCAATTCCACCTATTTTTATATGGGGTACTAGAATTATTACTTTATAGTATGAGGTCAGAAAATGTGTAGATTTGTCGGCTGAACTTAAGTGGACTGTTGCCTGGCTCAACATAAAAGACAAAAGTAACTCCATGAACCGCCGCCCTGTGGCGCCTCTTACGAGATCCTATATGCAGGTCCACAAAAAGCTAACATAAAAAAAAAGACGTGTGGTACTCGGGGACTGCCGCGGTAAAGCTATTGCATAGCATTTTTCATCAACGCCATCTAGCGGTGAGAGGAGTCCCGTGTCAGGTTATTTTCGTTACGGAATTTCTGGATTCGGTGTCCACGCTCAAGGACCGCGATAAAAGCTATGCAATAGCTTAAAAATAAATAAAAATTCTTTCTAAAAAACCAAAGTACAGTAAAATCTTGAAAAAAGATTATTTTTTAAAATCCCGTGACCAACATGGGTTATTCAAGGGGCGGACCAACAAATTCCTGAAAAGCCGGCAACGCATTGATGGTGCCTCAGGTGCTACAAATGTTCATGGGCGGCGGTACCTGGTAGCATGGGCGGGAGAAATTTTATCCCCGGGAAAAGGATAAAACGTTTATCCCCTCGCTTAGCTTTATCCACCCGTCGAGCATGGGCACAGCGGTGGAATTAACACTCAGTGGATAATATACTTATAGAAATATACATCGCCTTCTCCTCTGTCGCCAAGCTTTAGCACAGAGAAAAGATAATTTTATCCCCTGTCAGTGGATAAAATCGGGGGATAAAATTTTTATCTCCTGCCCATGCTACCAGTGCAGGTAACCCACCCGCCTGCTCGTTTGTTCACTAAAAATATTTAAAAAAAAAAATCTAACAACCTCCATTACAGCAACTATGGTATTGTACGAGTATATGTATAAAAAGAGGTGGATATGCTACAAGCGTGCGGTAAATGAAGTGCGTAATGGCAGATAGTTGTCGTAAATCGTCATATCATTTGACAATGAAGTACTCTATTATACTCTTCGTTGTTCGGCACAAATTCGCTTGTTTTGTGAGTATATAACTCATCCCTAGTAGAAATCATTGTTCAGCAAGAGAAAACAAGCTCCGTTAAAAACAAAGACCACTAAATTCCAGCGCACTTGAATGGTTGAGCCAGCGCGTCGATATCCATTTTCCAATCAACTCTAAAACAAAGGCCCTTTGATCGGTGGCCAGGTATGGATTCCACATTTTAGCCGCTGGGCTTTACTCTATTGAGTGTTCCGAACGATTTGATGGTTTTGAAATATTCCCTCTTTAACCCCCGACCTAAAAACGATGGGGTATAAGCTGTTGTGTGGGTGTGTATGTCTGTCTGTCTGTCTGTGGTATCGTAGCTCAAGAACGGAAGAACCGATTTTGATTTCGTTTTTTTGTATGAAATATGAATTAGTCGGGAGTGTTCGTAGCTATGTTTGATGAAAATCGTTCCAAGATGGCCGCCGCCACAATATGGCGAATTAAATATACATTTATGTAGCCAGCATAATACAATACATTTTAGAATTAAAAAAAATCTTATAATTAATCTTATTATATCATCTGACATTTCGAAAGAACTCTACCACCTCCTCACGCTGTGGTCTTATAACTGGGAGGTCTCGGGTTCGATTACGGTGGGGGCAATTTAGGAATTTATTATTTCTAAAAATTGTCTCTGGTCTGGTCTGGCTTTGGCCGTGGCTAGTTACCACCCTACCGTCAAAGACGTGCCGCCAAGCGATTTAGCGTTCTGGCACGATGGCGTGTAGAAACCGATTAGGAGTATGGGTTGAATTTACACTGCTATATTCCAAGTTAGCCCGCTACCATTTTAGACTGCATCGTCACTTACCATCAGGTGAGATCGCAGTCAAGGGCTATCTTGTCATCGAATAAAAAAAAACGGCAAAAGTTTATTTGTATAGAAAATTTTCCTATTTCTATGTATTAATTTCTTTCCAATTACCAGGGATAGGTGACCGCAGGATTCCAGAGATTAGTTTCACGTTTTCGCTGTTCCTTTGGAACTGGTGAGTCAATCCAATCACGTACAATCCGTATTGCCAATTTAGGGGGAGAGGGGGGGGGGGGGGGTACTTTCAATCTGGTTTTCTCTCAAACGTCCATGTAAAATTCAGTAGGTATCCTGAAAAAGCATCGGCTAGGTACGTATATAAACTCTAGCTTTTCTTTATCAGTTTTTCTCTGATATCGTGTCAGATACCTTTTTAATAGAAAGCGTGGTTTCTATTTTTTTTTACAAATACATAACTATAGATCTGACGAAGCATGCAGTTTTCTTCAGTCTATTAATGTGTAAATAGTATTTTAGTTTAATATTTTGTAAATGGTTTTTAGGGTATGATATACGTCCTAACGTGAAAGCCTTTTAATAAAAATATTTAAAAAAAAGACGTGTGGCACTCGGGGACTGCCGCGGTAAAGCTATTGCATAGCATTTTTTATCAACGCCATCTAGCGGTGAGAGGAGTCCCGTGTCAGGTTATTTTCGTTACGGAATTTCTGGATTCGGTCTCCACGCTCAAGGCCCGCGATAGAAGCTATGCAATAGCTTAAAAAAAAACTATAGATTCAGATTTTTTTTTATTCGATGACAAGATGGTCCTTGCCTGCAGTGTCATCTCATGGTATGTGATGATGCAGTTTAAGATGGTAGCCGGCTATCTTGGAAGGGGTATGGCAGTGTTCTCATACCCAAATCGGTTTCTACACGTCGAAAAGAAGAAAGTCGACGAATTATATTAAGCGGGGTTCCATTGAATAGGTATAGTACGTTTATCTCACGAAGTTACGGGCGCTTTACTTGTAATTATGTCGTGTACATGCACATTGCGTAAGTGTGCGTGCCTGTCAGGAGCCTGGGTGAGAGCGGTCAGGCGCGAGCAAGCTCTCGCTCACACTTATACAGATACGACACACACACAACCATGAGCCACGCGCCCTCGTGAAAACAACGACAAAGAAAGAACTATGTTTGGAAATCGTATTTGAAAATCACTGTTAGGTTTCTTTGATCATTTTTCATTTTGAATGATCTATGACAATTTAAAGTTGTAAGTTTTCAGTTGATTTCCTTTAAAAAGCAGTCGGGTTTTTTAATCTCTTTTAATATTTGCTTTATAGCAATAACAAAATGGTAAAATTTTTTAATTAAAAGGAAGTCACTCACACCTAAAACACGAAAAACTTGTATAACAAAGTTGATCGCGGAAATAAAAATAAATCGAGCGTCAGTAATTTTCGCCGGAGGGAATTAATTTTCCGATTTGAAGTTTTACCTCCTTTCACAAACAGCTGAGGGTATTCTGTATAATTTATTTCAGAAACAATACTTGGTAGGGTTAGTGTAAGATTTGATTCGATTGATCGTATTCTATTCGATGACGTTAGCGTCAAAGAAAATTGAACCTAAACGATATTAATTTAAAGTCACAAATTCAGTACAGCTGATCTTAATTTGGATTTATACGTAAACGTATAAGAATGCATACGAAACTGAGCTCTAAATCAATGATGTTATGGCTCAAGAATTCCGTACCCAATGGTGCCAACGGGACTCTATTACGGAGCCTCCGCTATCCGTCCGTCTGTCTGTCAGCGAGCTGTACCTCATGATCCGTAATAGGTAGACAGTTGAAATTATCACAGAATGTGCATTTCTGTTGCCGCTATATCAACAAATAATAAAAATAATTAATTAAAAATTAAAGGGGGCCCACCTACTAGAAACGTGTTTTTTAGGCCTTTTTTTGGTACGGAACCCTTCGTATGCAAGTCCGTCTCGCATTTGACTGGTTATTTAAGGGATTAAAGTTAAACACGCAATCAAGCAATACGTCTTTCACCAGACGCAGACCAGATTTATAATAATAATTGCTCCTACCGGGAATTGAATCCAAGGCCTCGCACCCTAACTAAGGCCTTCACGACGTAAATACCGAACGCAGGGAAAATCAGCTATAACAGCTAGTCATTAACGTAAAATTCTTTTTACAAAACTGAGTTCAAATGTCACTACTCACTACAAAGTAGGTATCTCAATTGTGCCTATAAAATTTGAATTCGAGGGAACTCCCCTCGATTTCTCCAGGATTCCATCATCAGATCCTGAGCTGACGGCCATGGGACCAACCGAGAAGTATACCCTTTCAAATAAAAAAAGAATTTTCCAAATCGGTCCAGGTGTCTTCGAGTAATCGGGGAAAATGTATATAAAAAAAGATTAAGATGAATTGAGAACCTCCCTTTTTATCGGTTAAAAATCAGGTAGGTTAGGTAGTAATAGGATTCAGTAGCAAAAAATGTACACCCGTTCAATTTTCCAATCAGTAGAAAATCGAAAAAAGCATCGATTTCCCGTGAAATGAAAATTGAGATCAAACTGGACAGCAAATTCCAGGATCGACCAATTTATGGAGATTGGGCTTTGGGCTTCACACTTTAATATTATCTAGTCTAGGGTTATTCCAGCAATTTAGGTGAGCTCTGCTATTCTAGATTTAAATGCCTTGTGGTCCAGTGGTTAGCTTGTTCGACTACGGATGACGAGGTCCCGGGTTGAATTCCCGGGTCGTGCCAAAAAGAATAGATGTATTGGGTTTTTCTGTCAATAAATTCTCAGTACTAGCCCGGAGTTTGGAACTTGGCGGTGAGTCAACCCCGTGCCTCGGAGAGCACGTAAATGTGCCATGCAAAAAAGCCGAATTCTTATTCCCAAGATTAGTGTGGGAAGGTAGAATTGTAGGCAGGAGAGCACCAGGTCGCCAAAGACGCAAGTGGTTGGACGATGTGAGGGACTGGGCTTAGCTATCCTGAATTGAAGGAAGCGGTCTTGAATAGAGAAGCTTTTCGCATGCTGATCTTCAAACTTAATTTTGAAGAAGGGTCATGTTGATGATGATGAACCGCAGACATACTGCCACCAAAGATATCCGACACGCGCAAAATTTTTTAAGCTATTGCATAGCTTCTATCGCGGGCCTTGAGCGTGGAGACCGAATCCAGAAATTCCGTAACGAAAATAACCTGACACGGGACTCCTCTCACCGCTAGATGGCGTTGATAAAAAATGCTATGCAATAGCTTTACCGCGGCAGTCCCCGAGTGCCACACGTCTTTTTTTATTATTATTTTAGAACCGCCAACTAAATCCTCGCTAATATTATATATGCGAGTGTGTTTGCTACAATCGCGCAGTAACGGATTGATATGGGTTCAGTTTTATCCCGAAAAAAAGGAGGTTCCCCGCGAGTTTTTTTTAACCTAACTCCGTTCGAATGAAGTCGTGGGAAAAGCGCTAATTTGTTTTTTTTTATTCGATGACAAGATAGCCCTTGACTGCGATCTCACCTGATGGTAAGTGACGATGCAGTCTAAGATGGTAGCGGGCTAACTTGGAAGGGGTATAGCAGTGTAAATTCAACCCATACCTTTAATCGGTTTCTACACGCCATCGTGCTGGAACGCTAAATCCCTTGGCGGCACGTCTTTGACGGTAGGGTCGTAACTAACCACGGCCAATAACCCAAAGCCTCCCACCAGACAATATATTTTAATAGAATATATTTTAATTGTAATAGAAAATATTACTAACCCACCTCGATTCAGCTCTAAATTACTAATGGATTATTAAAATCGCTGTAATTATTCCACGTCACGGCCCAAGGTGTATAAAACGGCCGTCACGCGCGAGATGACAGTTGAGCGACACACAATGGTATATCCTTGCTCCGCGCGATGGCGCCACATCCTTGTTCTAACCTCGCACTGTTTGCATATTCTGTCATGACACAGGAAGGAAGTCGCTGATACACTACCACCAAAGATACACACATTTTTTTTTATTTACTTTTTTTTAAAGAATATTAGCTAAGCTGAAGTTGACTAATATCCTCCTATTCCCTTAAGTGGAAAGCTTGTGCTAAGGAGTGGGTACGACAATAGTGCAACGGGTGGGATTCAAACCTGCAACCTTTCAGTTTTGAGTCTGCACCTTTTAGCCGTTGGGCTATCGAGGCTTCAATTCTGTTATTAATTTCAAGCAAACACTTAGCATTTCATTTTAATTTAAGAGCGTCAAAAATACTACTCGTGGAATATACAGTTTATTTTTTAGGTTTTATTTATGTTACTCTCCAAATCCTCAACTATAAAAATTAGGTTAGGTATTTAAAAGTCACATGGAATTCAAAAACACCAGGGTAAAAAGTAGCATAATAAGATAAATAAGTCATTCCTCAGATTAGAACGTAATAATTACGTTGATCAACGGATCAACGTAATTATTACGTGATCCGTTGATCAACGTAATTATTACGCTTGAAATTGATTGAAGGACAAACCAACAAACTCATAATTTTGGCATGAAAATCGGTATAATTATTCACCGGCACGGCACGGTGCACGAGCGGCCGTCACGCGCGAGATGACAGCTGAGTGACACACAATGGCGCCGCATCCTTGCTCTAACCTCGCATTGTTTGCATATTCCACCCTGACGCAGGAAGGAAGCCGTAGACACACTGTCACCAAAGATACACACAGTTCCGACACTTACTTACTTCGCTGGCTCAGTGACCCAAAGAGGATCTTGGTCTCCGACACCAGAAGCTGCCACTCACGCCTGTCCTGCGCCGAGTCACGCCAATCTTAATAATCAGGTGTATTGAGGACTTGTAGGTCTTCCGTCACTTCGTCGTCACCCAGCGATACCTGGGTAGTCCAACAGGGCGTTTTCCTACTGGGCGACCCAAGTATGCTCTCCTTACAGCTCGATCCACGATGCATGATAGTTCTTTAATTTCACAAGGGCTCGTGGCTCATGGTTGTGCATGTGTCGTATCTGTATAAGTGTGAGCGAGAGCTTGTTCGCGCCTGACCGCTCCCACCTAGGCTTCTGACAGGCACTCACACTTACGCAATGTGCATACGACGTAACCAGAAGTAAAGCGCCCGTAACTTCGTGAGATAAACGATAAGGGTTCCAAAGATTATTCGGATTGAATCTTTAAATCCAGAATGTGGGATGAGGTGTACAAGAAGATCAGTGTCTGTATATATCTAGAGTTTCGTATATCAATAGAGGATGCTTTAAATAAATAATGTAGCTGCTAATTAACTTGGATAACAAGATAAGTTTATTAGTTTGAAATTTTATAGAAAAGTTCGAGTTCTTGTTGATATTAATTAATTAGGAACGTATATTATATGACATTGTAGTAACTGCTCGTTGGTCCAGTGGTTAGTATGCTCTACTGCAGATAACAACGTCCTGAGTTCGAATCACGGGTTGGGCAAAAGCATAGTATACCTATTGGGTTTTTGTTTGTAGCCTAGAGAACTTTTCATTTTTCCGGGATAAAAAGTAGCCTATGTGTTCTTTCTTTCTTTCTTCATACTGGACTGGTTTCCACACTTAGACCAGTCATGTGGTTTGTTGTGTGTGATGCACCAATCCTTCGGATGTTTTCACTCCAACCATCCCAGCTCTCTCCAGAAGTCTAGCAGGCCGCTCAGGTTGCTAAGGACTTCTCGAAGTGAAGCCGGGGATCCGAGATGGCTGTTGCGTTGCTCTGCTACGCCCGTGCATCCTAGGAGCACGTGCGCCGGTGTTTCATCTGCCTCCATGCATAAAGGACTGTCGGTGACACCTATAATGAAGAGGTGTTTGTTTAGTGGGCTGTGCCCCGTTATAATTCCCACCACCTTCCTGAGTTTACCTCTATCCAGACGGAGTAGTCTGTTAGTTAGGTGTTTGTCTAGATTAGGAAAGGCTTCCCTGGTCTGTCTGCAGTCTGTTGCACTCGACCATAATAATCTATCTCTGTGCCAAATTTCATCCAAATTAGTTCAATCGTTGTAGCATGATTGAGTAACAAACATCCAAACTTTTGCATTTATAATATTATTAAAATTAAAAGGAAATAGGATAATAGTATTGCTAATTGCAGTACGGATAATTTATAATAACGTACCTTGTATTTACAATCATGCAAATAAACCCTTTCTATTTCTTTTTCTATTTCTATTTCACATACACAAAGTACGAGTACCTATGTACGTATCTAGAGTTTATTATATCAATAGAGGACGTCGTAAATAAATGATGTAGCGCTAATTGACTCGATAACAAAAGAAGTAAGTATATTTTTATCTCCTTTGATGGGGAAAATAAAAGATTTTTCACTCACGTGTGGCATTGTGAAGTAAAAAAGGTGGTATGTTGTTCGTTTGGCAACTAAGATTTTGACATCTCGGACGTGATTTACATTGTTTTGTTTGTTTTGTACGTACTAGCTGATGTCCGCAATAGGGAATGCAAATCTCGCGAGATTGGGGCTCAAGCGAGATCTCGCGAGAATGTAAATAACAATACTGCGAGATCTCGCCAATTTCGAGATCTCGCGAGATTGGCAGTTTTGTGTGTTTTTTTTGCAAATCATCACAATATTTGAATAAATTAGGATTAAAATTATAAGTATTATAAGATAACATTTATTTTCACGAATTTTTTCAAAAAAAAATTATGCATCAAATTGTCTATAATATTTTAATAAACTTCTAAGTAGTAAAGTTTGACGTACATATCTATCAAATCACTGTGGAAGCACTGTATACATAGCATAGTTTGGTTACCTATTGTAAAAATTTTTATTTTTTATTTTTTGAAAAGCAACTGCTGAGTTTCTTACCGGTTCTTCTCAGCAGAATCTGCATTCCGAACCGGTGGTAGATTTATGACGTGTCATAAGAGCTACAAGTTGGCCGTGTCAGTCCGCGCTTCGAATAAGACTTTTTTATGCTCGAGTGCAATCTCGTTAATCTCGCGAGATCTCGCCCTTTTTTCGTCCGAGATTAATCTCGCTAAAAAAGGCCGAGATCTCGCGAGAACGAGATCTCGCGAGATCGAGATTGCATTCCCTAGTCCGCAACTTCATTTGCGTAAATTTATTTTTTTTAAATCCCGTTGTAACTCGTGGATTTTTCGAGATGAAAAGCCTATATCCTCTCCAGCACTGGCAGCATGGGCAGGAGATAAACATTTTATTCCCCGATTTAATCCACTGACAGGGGATACAATTGCCTTCTCCCTATGCTAGAGCATGGCGGCGAGGGGAAAGGAGAAGTATATCCCTATTTGACATTACAAGTGGAGCAACTTCCCCCGGCTAGAGCATGGGAACAAATGAAAGAGATAAACTTGTCCTTTTTTGACTTTTGAAAGGGTCAAACGAAAACAAAAACCACAGACAAAAACCACCTACGAATCACCTATTAACTGTCAAAATCACGAATATAGATAAAAATAATGCCTTTTTCAGACCGAATTGACATAAATTTTGAAGTATTGTGATATTTGTACCTCCTATTTCCATGATTCTCTTATAATGGCAATAATTGCGGGGATAAATTTTCTCCCATTTTATCCACTGTCAATATTTTTCCACCGCTGTGCCCATGCTCGATGGGTGGATAAGACTAAGCGAGGGGATAAACATTTTATCCTTTTCCCGGGGATACAATTTCTCCCTCCCATGCTACCAGTGTAGGTCCCTTGCAAATAATAAAAAATATACCCTTGCAAAAAAGCACGTCTATTTTAGCTTTGTTGCAGTGTGATTGAATTTTTATATTAGAAGGGATGGAACGTTGTACCAATTTAAATAATAAAATACATATTTTTTTTTTTGGTTTGGTAGATTATAGCAAAATAATCTTGTTTTTTCTTTGAGTAGGTATCGTGGATTCCGAAAAGTAACGCTTGCTTTTAACTAATATTTACATAGTAATAAAATAATTAGACTAGTTAAAAGGTTTACTTAACTCAAACAAGTTAGTTTTGCGACTTCCATCCACTTTACTTGTAGACTCTCATGGTGAAATCCTTAGACCGTGCTCTGACTCAGCTCAGACTTAAGATAGAGGTAAAACAAGACACAAAAATGCTCTGACATAAATCTGTCTCGTTTTAACTCGGTCTTTAGTCTGAGCTAAGTCAACATGCCGTCTATAGATTTCAGCCTCATTATAAGTTGAAACTTATCTAAATTGTACATCTATCTATATATATATATATATATATATAAAATTCAAAGTCCTGAATGACTGACTGACTGAGATATCAACGCACAGCTTAAACTACTGAAATTAGAAACTTGAAATTTTTACAGTTGGTTCCTTTTATGACGTAGGCGCACACTAAGAAAGGATTATTGGAAATTCCACCCCTAAGGGGTTTAAATAGGGGATGGAAGTTTATATGAAACTCCGTCATTTTTCAAGCTGTTTCAATCAAAGTTGGTATTTGAGCTTTCAGTTAGAAATAAAGAAGTACCTACGTGTGTCACAGTTTTTGAAAATTCCACCCCAAAATCTAATTCCACGCGGACGAAGTCGCGGGGGCAAAAGCTAGTATTATAACAAAAATATAAAAATTATAAGTACCTACTATTAATAATTTGTAAAATCAGATAAAAAATTCAATAGAAAACTGTGAATACCTTAAACAATGTTTCACACAAAAATTAAAGAATAAACTTCCTTCATAAAACGAATAAAGCAGTCATCTAAAACTTTTATCACGAAAGTTAACAGCGAACAATAATTTTTTTGCGAATTCGTTCAGAAAATCACCTCTCTACATTTTCGACTTTTGTATCAGAGACGTTAGCGTCGAGAATGGCTTAGCAGATTTTGATAATAATTTATCATTATCAACCTACATCAGTAGAGGAAGCGAACACAGAAATCGACTTGCCAGCGCGTCTCGCCGACTTGTGGCGGGCCATTTATCATTCCATCAAATTATGTAAGCCATTTTCACTGGAGCCTATAAAATTTGCGAATCCTTGCAAAATCACTTTCAAGAATGTTCTGATTTCGTTTTGCATACGATTGTTTTAGCTTTTTTATTCCTTTTCTTTGGATGAAAGTAATCTGATATTTTTATGGCTGACTAGCATTTTCCCGCGGCTTTGCTCTCGCTATTAATTATACGCGTAAAAATTCTTTTTACAAAACCGACTTCAAACGCCACTACAAAGTATATCAATTGTGCCAATAAAATTTGAAGAGTTCCCTCGATTTCTCCAGAAGCCCATCATCAGATCCTGACCTGATGACAATGGGACTACCTGAAAAGTATACCCTTTCAAACAAAAGAAGAATTTTCCAAATCGGTCCAGGCGTCTTCGAGTAATCGGAGAACATACATAAAAAAAAAAAAAAAAAAGAATCCGACGAATTGAGAACCTCCTACTTTTTTTGAAGTCAATCAAAAATTAAATCCTTACTACATAATATTATCATGAATGCGAAAGTGTGTTTGTTTGTTGGTTTATCCTTCAATCACGCCGCAACAAAGCAACGGATCGACGTGATTTTTTTCATGGGTATAGTTGAGGACCGGGAGAGTGACATAGGCTACTTTTTATCCCGGAAAATCAAAGAGATTCTGCGGGAGTTTTTAAAACTAAATTCACGCGGGAGAAGCCGCAAGTATCAACTAGTAAGTAAATAAACTTATCAAAAAACAAAGAAAGATAAAGATAAAACACTAATATTGTAGGTATAGCTTAGCCTACATTAATATGGTTATATCGATAAAATTGTACGTCGATTAGATACGCCCCCAGTTCACAAAAAAACCTTTTGTGCTTTCTAATAATAAAATTTCCCAGATCATTTTGTACCAAGATAAAGGAATAACAAAGCTAAAACAAATGTATGCAAAACGGAATCAAAATAATCTCGAAAGGGATTTTTGTAAGGATTCGTAAATACAGGCTTCAGTTGAAAATTTATTATGTGATTAGATTACGTTTACAATTTCATAAATGCTTTATTCTTTCTATTCAAATAGAATAAATTTGTTTTTTGGCGATGTTACTCCATAATTCCGTCAAATTTGGTAATGATCTGATGATGAGTAGTCATGCTCTCTTTAAACATTTCTGTGGTGGTGTCGTGTGGTGCGGGTTGTTACGTTCCCTTAAATATGGTTGAGCGAAGCAATGGCTGGATCATGCGTCATGCTCGTGAACCGGTGCCACCAACGGGAATGGGTCTGCTTTGACTGCCCATCTTGACATGCGTTGGATTGGTGTACCTACGTATGCATTTTTGCAGTTTTGAAGCTTTATTGTGGAAGCACTGTATACACAGCATAGCTTTGTAAAAAAAAATTTTTTTTTGAAAAGAGCAACTGCTGAGTTTCTTGCCGGCTCTTCTCAGCAGAATCTGCATTCCGAATCGGTGGTAGATTTATGACGTGTCATAAGAGCTACAAGTTAGCCTACATGAAATAAATAAATTTTGAATTTGAATTTGAATTTGATGGAGAACCGAGAACCCTCAATGAATGAAAGCAAATCAATCAATAGTTACTACTCTACCGTCAAAGAAAGCACGATGGCGTGTAGAAACCAATTAGGGATATGGGTTGAATGTACACTGTCATAGCCCTTTCAAGTTAACCCGCTACCATCTTAGACTGCATCGTCGCTTACCATCAGATGAGATTGCAGTCAAAGACTATCTTGTCATCGAATAAAAAATAATAAAAAAAAAAATTCAATTTATTTCAATGTAGGCCAACTTGTAGCTCTTATTACACGTCATAAATCTGCCACTGGTTCGGAATGCAGATTCTGCTGAGAAGAGCCGGTAAGAAACTCAGCAATTGCTCTTTTAAATAAAATAAAAAAAATTACAATAGGTAACAAAACTATGCTATGTATATAGGTGCTTCCACAATGAAGCTTCAAAAATGCAAACGTAGGTACACAATCCAACGCATGTCAAGACGGGCAAATAAAGCAGACTCATTCCCGTTGGTGGCACCCGTTCACGAGCATGACGCATGATCCAGCCGTTGCTTCACTCAACCTTATTAGAAAATCTGTACGCCTTATCATCACATTCCGTAAGTAAACCAAAGTGATCGATAACGCATACAAAGTTAAAGCCAAAGTGACACTTCCCGGCGCTGTAGGTACCTAAGTAATCCCGTCCCTCGGCTTAATTACGAAGCAGGTGTAAGAATTAATTTATCCCGAAGATATCTTAACGACAGTCGTGACCGGAATGAATGTGAAGTAACACGAATTCGTCGCCTTATCTATGTTATATGCGTTAATTTTCTTAAACACTCCACTGCGAGGTGTCATAATCGGTTTTATTCTACTGGAGATAGCTGTTGTTTAGTTATTACTAGTTGATGCTCACGGCTTCGCTCGCGAAGCCACATTTGGGTGCCACCATCGGGAATGGGTCTGCTTTGTCTGCCCGTGTTGACATGCGTTGGATTGTGTACCTACGTCATATGTCTATGACCTACGCATGCATTTTTGAAGCTTCATTGTGGAAGCACTGTTTACATAGCATAGTTTGTTACCTACCTATTGTAGATTTTTTTTTTTTTGAAAAAAGCAACTGCTGAGTTTCTTGCCGGCTCTTCTCAGCAGAATCTGCATTCCGAACCGTTGGTAGATTTATGACGTGTCATAAGAACTACAAGTTGGCCTACATGAAATAAATAAATTTTGAATTTGAATTTGGGTTTTTAAAAATCCCGCGGGATCTCTTGAATTTTCCGGGATAAAAAGTAGCCTATGTCACTCTCCCGATCCTCAACTACACTGTCATGCAAAAAACGATCCGTTGCTTTGTTGTGGCGTGATTGAAGGACAAATCAACAAACAGGGCGTTCTGAAAAGGAGAACGAAGTCTAAACCATTGATTATGTTATCAGTAGGTATCACCGCTATTACGCAAATAAACGCCGAGAATTGTAGAACGTAAGAATTGAAACGTTGTGACACAAAAATAAATAAATAATGAATGAACGAAGCAGTAATTGCATCGTTTCCCCGTATACCCAGTGTGACCATTAATTCTTGCAGTCAGATCGGGATACAAGCGGGATTTTAGTGTAAATTTTAAAACAAACCCGACATGTTACAACATCCTAATCGCTAGTCAGTAATCGTTGAAATAAAAATATGTAATCCGCCATTTTGTGGCGGCGGCCATCTTGGACCGATTTTCATCAAACTTAGCTAAGAACACTCCCGACTAATTCACCTTTCAAACAAAAAAAAAAAATTAAAATCGGTTCATCCGTTCGGGTGCTACGATGCTACAGACAGACACACATACACATGCAGACACGTCAAACTTTTAACAACCCGTCGTTTTTGCGTCGGTGGTTAAAAAAGTTATATTAAGTAGGTATACTTACTAGTTTAAGGTTTAAAGTCACCGAAAAATGTGACTTATACAAATTATATTTAACTAGCTTTTTCCCGCGGCTTCGCTCACGTCGAACCCGAGACCTCCCAGTTATAAGACCTCAGCGCTCACCACTGCGCCAGGGAGGTCCTCATTGCTTGTGTCATTGGAACTTGTTTGCATTTAATATTTTTTGGGGACAAGGGGACGCACAGCTCAAAATCGGGACTGTCCCGCTCAAAGCGGGACGTATGGTCCCCTTACGTATACTCCATTCATCCATTCATTCACTTGACTCAATCAAATCAATCAGGCCGAAGTCGTACTAAAGTATTTTAACAAGCAAAAAACCGCACGTGTCCACCCACCCTTCCGTTGAGAACAGATCTCTATATAGCTTAACGGTGAATCACATTTCAAGCATTGATTCGCCGATAGTCACTGACCCCTATCTTTAGAAAGAATATAGGAGAAATTATAGTGCACCAGTGTGTGCGCAAACATAGATGTTTCTACTGAACTCTATTCCCTCAATTTAAGCCTCAATAGCCCAGCGGTTAAAGCGGTTAAAGGGTTTTTAACAAACTGAAAACTAAAAGGTAGCAGGTTCGAGCCTCACCCGTTGCACTATTTTTTTATTTTATTATACAGTATGGGAAATCCTCATGGACACCCACTTGGGTAGTGTCGGACTCTTATCGGCTAAAATCCCTACTGTCTCCTTGTTGACCATGTACCTACCCACCTTGCGGCCTAAAACACGGCAACATTACAGTCTTTTTTTCACCCTCAAGATTATACCTTCTTTCTTTCTTCTTTTTTCTTCTATTTCTTTTTCCTTTATTACTTTTCAAGAAAGTCTGCAGCAACTTACCAGTTTTCCATTGAGGCTAACATTTTTGGTATCAAGTTTTCAATGGAAATGTCTATTTTGTTTTTAACTACATATTGTCTGTAGCTATCCCATTTCTGGCACACAAATATGGTGTGCATTGCATCATCGATATCGTCGCAGTACATGCATTTGGCGGTTTGTCTTTTCTCGATGCCTGCAAGGACCCGTTGTACTATTGACGTACCCACTCCTAGCACAAGCTTTCCGCTTATTTGGAGGGGAGAGGAGAATGTAAGTCAAGTTCAGCTTGACTATTGGCTACGCCTATTGCCACATAAGCTTCGCGACTCGGTTAGGTGTGTCGGTATTTATTAAATAACAGTCGAAAAAAACCCGTTCTACATAAGATTGATAAACAGATAACTATGTAATGTATGTATGTTTTTACTCTTTATTATTTATTTCTGTTACTCTATTATCAACGTATTTAGTGCTTCCGGTGCCGTAGTCTGAACAAAATAATTAATATCCGATCATTATCTCAACAACTCGATCCGTTGCGATTAAAAACGCCAAAGAGTATCGTTCTTCTCCAGGGGAGAGACTTGTAGTTTTTAGGCAATTTCATCATTTGTCACAGTACCAGACCACCCGGTCGATAAAAACCGCCCATCGGAAATTCAGAGTCAAACACTACTTTATAAAGAAAAGTAAAATTTATTATTATTTTGGATTTATTTCAAAACTACAACCAAGGAAAACAAATTCGAAAAACTTATTCATTTCTACTATTTCGCCCAGTCCTGAAGCTGGAAGTAAAATGATAGTTTCTTGTGCTGAAAGAATGCATAAGGTGTTAAGGATTAGGAGGCATTAAGTTTAAGAATATGTTTAGATTATTCCTTATTTCTAAAAAATTATGGTAGTTAGAGAAAGTTGGTTATTTTTAAAACAATATTAACATAATCGTAACCTCTGTGACCTCTTTTTTCAGATTTTCGAGAAGGGGGAGCGGAATTTTGAAGATATTTTTCATGATAAACTTTAAAAGCTATGTACTTAACTTGAAAATACACATTAATTCGGATCGTCCTGTCCCATCGGAGTGTGAGAGTGTGAATGATAGATACTTGTGGACTGTAAAATCTCCTACGTAGTTGACTAATTGGCTGAAATTCGGTCGGGAGGACATTTTATTCGCCCACATGAAATGCCAGAGTACTTTATACGCTAAATCTTCTCCCAGTCGTGTTATTCTATGAAAAACCCAACTTGATACAGCGCTACAGTATAAAACTAAAAGCCGTTTCTTACAAAGAAAGCAAAAAAAAAATTAAAGGACCTATGCATTTGTAATTGAACTGAATCATACAAGCTGAAGTGAACTCTACTCATTGACAATTAAATTGAAATTTCCTTGACGTAAAACACATAAAGTTGCGTTGTTTTGGAGTAAAAAATCGAATGGAGTAGCCGTGTGAGACATTCATGTCAAGACTTTTTAAGCAGTTACGACATAACCATTCAATTATGGCGGCATTCTTTTTCAACTCGCACGGGATTAAGGTGGTATTTCGTTCGCATTTTTGCATGGAGTTATTACCTTTTGATTTCGAGATGTGGGTGGTGCCATAAAGTTCTCTCGCAAACTGTTTAATGCGATTGGGTTTTGAGTTTTAATACACTTTTTATAAGTAGTGTTAAGTTCATTATTATTTGCTCGGGTTTTAGCAGCTGTGAATTTATAAACGTTCGCTTTAAAATTAAGCAAAGTTCGTTAAGGGAAAATGTGTGTGCATAATTTTAGCGCATTTCAAATGTTGTGTTAAGATTTTTTTGTTATACACGTTAGCTGCGGTAAATATAGATGGGTCCTTCCTTTATTCTACATTATAGTGTTGTGCACAGAGTGTAAAGTTAGGGTGTGTCTTCTTCTTCTTTATCAACTAATGGGCGTCCACTGCTGGACATAAGTCTCCTGCATGGACCTCCACAAGCCTGGGTCTTGCGCCGCCTGAATCCAGCGGCTCCCTGCGACTCGTTTGATGTCGTCTGTCCACCTAGTGGGGGGTCTGCCAACACTGCGCTTCCCGGTGCGGGGTCGCCACTCCAGCACCTTGGGACCCCATCGACCATCAGCTCTTCGAACTATGTGCCCCGCCCATTTCCACTTCAGTTTCGCGACTCGCAGAGCTATGTCGGCGACTTTGGTTCTCCTACGGATCTCCTCATTTCTGATTAGGGCGTGTAGCACGCCCCAAAAAATTCAAAATTACTTATCTATTTCATGTAGGACATCGGAATAGATAATACATTTATAGCGATGAGGTAGAACAAGTTTTGCCTTATCACAAGTTAAGACTCTACCATCTGTTCGGAAAGTAGATTCTGCTGAGAAGAACCGGCAAGAAACTCAACAGTTGCTCCTTTCAAAACAAAAGTGTTACAATGTATGCCTACTTAACTTATCTATCTGTTGGACAGCTGAAGCAAATTTGATTCCTTCCACGCAATTTTGTTACAGAAATTCACTAGGTAAATTCTTGCAATTCACGAAGGCGCGTGAGCTTTACTTGTGGTTACGTCGTGTGCATGCACATTGCGTAAATGTGCGTGCCTGTCAGGAGCCTAGGTGGGAGCGGTCCGGCGCGAGCAAGCTCTCGCTCACACTTATACAGATACGACGCTCACACAACCATGAGCCACGCGCCGTGCCGTTGTGAATTGAAAGAACTGCGAGTATATCTATTATTTGGAAGTTGGTGTCCCAACTCCCAACTCTCAAGATGCTCGATTCGCGACTACTAGGTGGATGAACGGTCTTAAGCGAGAAGCTGGAAGCTCTGCTAGATACAAGCGGCACAAGATCGTGTTCAAGACGCTAGCATCTGTTGCGGTTCACACGAGGTTTCGGGTATGTTTTTTTTTATATGAATAGCGGGCAAACGAGCTGGCGCCTGGCGGGTCACCTGATGTAAAGTGATTACCGCCGCCCATGAACACTTGTAGTACCAGAGGCACCACCAATGCGTTGCCGGCTTTTTAGGAACTTATTGGTTCGCCCCTTGAATAACTATTGGAATTAAGTGGGAAGGGAACTGTCACTGTCGAAGGGAGATGATTCCACAATTTGGTATTACGTGGAAGAAAAGATCTGGAGCAACGGATGGTCGAAGTGCTCCAGGCACCCAGGTGGTGAGGGTGAAATTGCGTTCGGTGGCGTGCGGTGCGGTTGTAGAAGTTAGAGGGCGGAATAAGATCAAACAGCTCTTCAGAACACTCCCCGTTATATAGCCGATAGAGAACGCAAAGAGAGCTTACGTCTCTGCGGTATACTTTATTTCATCTATCGCGGGGATTTTTTTCTGGCGTTCTGTGCACTGTTAAGACAGTTTAATACGCTTGACTCCGAAGCTCGACTCAATAAAAGTGTAAGTTTTGCCTCCAAACCAATTATTACTGTCTCGCGGCCTCAGCTCACGCGCCTTCGGCAAAATTCTGTTTGTCAGATGAACGCCGAACGGCCTCTCTGAATCTTAAGCGTGTATATTTCATTTCATTACCCGTTTGACGTGTAAATAATTAGGTTGGCCGGCAGTAAGAATTGGAAATGCTACCGGATGCTGGGGTCCATTTTAAAGATAAGACTCACTCGGGCGGTTTTATTTTATCGCCTTTAAAACGATCTCTGTGGCGCAATGGTTAATATTATCTAAGAATAAATAATAAATATTATGCTCGTTGCTTTTCTTGTTTGGCAATCTTTTCAAAACTTTTTCTGTGTTCTTTCAGGGAGTATTTAAGGAAGATTAAGGGTGCTTTAATTTTGTTTTAATTCCGTTGTTCATGAATTTGAATTTTTGTATTGTATATCTGTGCTTATTTATTAATTTTTAAATTATTATTATTTTTCTTTTGTTTATAATAATTAGGTATACTTTGAAGTATCTACCTCTGCATGTTCTTACTCTCTCTCTTCTGGAAGAATTCTCTACCTTAAGATAGACTGTCCTTGTGCACGATCCTTTATAAAATGTTTTACAGGTTTTTTTTTATTTTCTTTCTCTTCTTCTTTCTTCTTTGTAAATCGATAGACGTCCGATGCTGGACAAAGGTCTCTCGCATGGACTTCCACAGGTCTCGATCTTGCGCCGCCTGAATGCAGCCGCTCCCTGCGACTCGTTTGATGTCATCGGTCCACCTAGTGGGGGGTCTGCCAACACTGCGCTTCCCGGTGCGGGGTCGCCACTCCAGAACCTCGAGGATTAGCAAGAAAAGGTTAGAATTAATTTGCTATAATCCTAACTGTCACTAGACAATACAACATTGTGTAGTCGACATCTCCTGAGGATGCTCCGGTGTCGGGGCGTAACGTGCGTCGAGAGTAGTATAAAAGTCTTGTGTGGTGGTGCATGTGAGTGGTGGTGGCATTACTTGCTTGGGAATTTGGCTTTCTTGCTTGGTCGGGGAGGTAAGCGGTGCTTAGCTTGTAACTGCACGTTTGACCATATAGATTTTTTCTGTTGGCGGATTATAGCAAAATAATTCTAACCTTTTCTAGCTAATCATGAACTTCCGCAAAGTTTTCCGCATTTTCGGATAGTAAATAAATAAAATGTTGGCTAGAAGAGTTTTTAATACTTATTCTGAAAAATACTAGAAATGTTGGCAACCCTAGTGGTAGACCAAAATAGTATAAATATATATTTTGTAACGGGACATATTACGGTCCCACATACAAATAAAAGTATGGTTACTGGACCAAAAAAAACCGTTAACATGGTCCCAACGGCATACAGCGGACGCATTTGGCCGAAATCCTTTAGTGATGGAAGTTTTATTGGTGTATTGGATTGGGATATCATTTTATGGGCCGTTTCAGTAGTTTTGGCTTTCCGTTTCACGTATTTATTAATTGTGCTTTACTGTTATGGAATATAGGATCAATTGGTTATGCGATCTGGTAGCTTTTTTTTTTATTCGATGACAAGAAAGCCCTTGACTGTGATCTCACCTGATGGTAAGTGACGATGCAGTCTAAGATGGTAGCGGGCTAACTTGGAAGGGGTATAGCAGTGTAAATTCAACCCATACCCCTTATCGGTTTCTACACGCCATCGTGCCGGAACGCTAAATCGCTTGGCGGCACGTCTTTGACGGTAGGGTGGTAACTAGCCACGGCCAAAGCCTCCCACCAGACCAGAGACAATTTAGAAATTATAAATTCCTAAACTGCCCCCACCGGAAATCGAACCCAAGACCTCCCAGTTATAAGACCACAGCGCTCACCACTGCGCCAGGGAGGTGGACAATATAGCTTTCACCAGTTTAATGTTTTTGTGGTCTTTTTACCATGCAGGTCTCCCCACGTTGTTTTTTTTTTTCACTGCAAGTTTGAAGCCTCAATAGCCCAACGGTTAAAGGTGCGGACTGAAAACTGATAGGTCGCAGGTTCGTGCCCCACCCGTTGTACTATTGTCGTACCCACTCCTAGCACAAGCTTTTCGCTTATTTGGAGCGGAGAGGAGAATATAATTCAAATTCAGCTTGGCTAATATTCTTTTTAAATAAAAAAAAGTAAAGATGATGGAAGACAGCAATCCTCAATGAATATAAAAAATAAACGTAAAAATTCTTTATACAAAACCGACTTCAAACGCCACTATAAATTATAACAATTGTGCCTATAAAATTTAAAGAGTTCCCTCAATTTCTACAGGATCCCACCGTCAGATCCTGACCTGATGACAATGGTACCACCTGGGAAGTACACCCTTTCAAACAAAGAAAGAATTTTCCAAATCGGTCCAGGCGTCTTCGAGTAATCGGGAAACATACATAAAAAGATTCCGACTAATTGTGAGCCTCCTCCTTTATTGGAAGTCAAACAAAACAAAACACAAAACTCTGAAATAGGGTGCTTAGAATCGAACCCGCAACCCCTCTATTAGGAGACCGCAGTCTTACCACTACGCTACCGGTCATCATAACTACAGTGATGTACCTACCGAGTATCAACATTATCAACTAAGGACAAAGACCAAAGACAATTTCTGTTTTTTTTTTTTTCTTTTCAATATGAAAATGTTTTCTTTCTTCTATCTATATCTTTTATTGACTTCTAAACGGTCTTTATGTATCTGTAAGCAGAGCACCACTCTCGCTAATATCAATATTCTCAGAGGAAAAGCCTTCGACATCGAGCAATACATTTTCGACTCTATTACTAACAGCGATAGATTGATTTTGGCTTAAATCGAAGGACTCAGTGTAAAATACGTGTACAAGTTTTTATAGAATACGAAAAATAAACGAGTACCTACATAGAAATATTTGTAATACGAACAAGTTCTTATAGGCAATTAGGAATAAGCTACTGCTAGGGTAGTGACAATAAACTAGTAGGTAGCAATACAATTACATTTCAAAAATCATAAAACCTACATTATAATTATTTTATTAGTTGCAAAGTACTATTCATTTATGTATAGGGTTCTTCAAGGGGCGAACCAACAAATTCCTGAAAAGCCGGCAACGTATTGGTGGTGCCTCAGGTACTACAAATGTTCATGGGCGGCGGTAATCACTTAACATTATGTGGCTCGCCTGCTCGTTTGCTAGCAAAAAAAGATGTGTGGCACTCGGGGACTGCCGCGGTAAAGCTATTGCATAGCATTTTTTATCAACGCCATCTAGCGGCTCACCTCTGGCGTTGATAAAAAATGCGCCATCTAGCGGCTCACCGTAAAGGAGTCCCGTGTCAGGTTATTTTCGTTACGGAATTTCTGGATTCGGTCTCCACGCTGGCCCGCGATAGAAGCTATGCAATAGCTTAATAAAAAAAAGTACTATTCTTCGAACTATGTGCCTCGTCAATTGCCACTTCAGATTACCCGCAACCGTCTGTGAGATTGTCTAAAACTGATTGCTTCAGTGTAATAACGCCAGTCGCTGGCGCTATCCGCTGCTGCGAGCTGCTGGCGCTAGTAGCTGGCGCAAACCGTTGGCGCTAGTTGCTGGCGCAAACCACTGGCGCTAGCTAGATACACAGCTACACACCTGAAACTTATCACACCCCTCTTTTATGTCAGAGGTTAAAAAACACAACTCACAATTTCGCAAGGGAGGTTTTTCAGTTTAAAGGAGCCACATATACTTGTCCAAAGATCTTTACTTAAATTATTCTGAGTTTACTTTAAAGTGTACAATTATTTATTATTCCTATGTCTTATTTATCGTGCTGTTCCGATGGGACACAGTTTACATAGTAACGTTTTATTTATGATAATTTGACAGATTAGGTCTAACGCATACGACCCGCTTTTTACACGAATGGCCAAAAAAAGGAATGCAATGTTTTCAGGTGTTCTCGAAAAAACTTTTACCATATTGTACTTATGCTGAGATCTATAGAGGTTGCTCTGAATCAATTCAGACTCAAGATAGAGGTTAAAACGAGACATAAATACCTATGCTCTGACATAAATCTGTCTCGTTTTAACTCTGTCTTTAGTCTGAGCTGAGTAACAGTGTGGTCTATAGATTTCAGCCTTAGACTAATAAGAATAGAATATTGTAGAGAAATCCATTACTCTACAATTTCATCATATTAAGGAAATAGAACAATTTCTTCCCAAAATTACTTTCTTTTTAAGAATAATATAGTAGCCATAACTGCCAAATAAGCGTAAACTTTTATAAGAGTTTGTACAATTAAGAGAGAAGCAGAGGGAAGGTATTCAGTCTGCGTCCTGTTTAATTAAAACCATCCTTACTAATATTATAAATGCCACAGTGTGTTTATTTGTTGGTTTGTCCTTCAATAACGCTACAATAGAGTTACGGATCAACGTGATTTTTTACATGTGTATAGTTGAAGACTTGGAGAGTGACATAACCTACTTTTTGTCCCGGAAAATCAAAGAGTTCCCGCGGGATTTTGAAAACTAAATCCACGCGGACGAAGTCGCGGGCATCAGCTAGTAAAACATACATTTTAATGTCTCCACTATTTATCGGTTATCTACGCTAAGTTTAAGATTGTACTAGCAACAGCATGCATATTTAACTGGCGCCAAGATAAACTGGTATCGATTACAGATTATGCACGGTTAACGTGACTTTTGTTTTATTTATATTAGACTAGCCTTTGCTTAGAGATGTCTTTTCGTCCAAAATTCCTCAGTGCCTGAAGACTAAAGTCTTCGAACAGTGCGTGTTGCCAGTGATGACTTAAGGATCCGAAACATGGTCGCTAACTATGGGCCTCTGAGCTACTATGAACTATGAGAGCTATGCTCGGAGTATCCCTGCGAGATCAAATCAGAAATGAGGAGATCCGTAGGAGAACCAAAGTCACACAAATTCAAAATTTATTTATTTCATGTAGGCTACCTTGTAGCTCTTATGACACGTCATAAATCTACCACCGGTTCGGAATGCAGATTCTGCTGAGAAGAACCGGCAAGAAACTCAGCAGTTGCTCTTTTCAAAAAATAAAATTATTTTACAATAAGTAACCAAACTAAGTTATGTATACAGTGCTTCCACAATGAAGCTTCAAAAATGCAATACATATAATCCAACACGTCATGTCAACATGGGAAGACAAAGCAGACCCATTCCCGTTGGTGGCACCCGTTCACGAGCACGACGCATGATCCAGCCACTGCTTCGCTCAACCATATTTGAGGGAACGTAACAACATCGTCACTCACAACAATCAGGTGAGATCGCAGTCACGGACTATCTTGGCATCGAATAAAAAAAAAGAGTATAAAGTTACCTTTTAACCATTGATTAGCTCATCTAACTTGCGATGGAAACGGGTTCAATGAGTTAAACGACCTTATTGATAGGCTTGCCCTGACTCATTTCCTATTCCACTCACACCGCTGGTGCAAAGGCTGCTTTACTCTAACCACATACCTTAGCTTAAAGGGGTTTTACAATATTATTATTCCTTCATGCCTCGTATATAGACGACTAGCTTTTGCCCGCAGTTTCGCTCACGTTAAGTTCGATTTTTCAATCCCCTATTTTTCCCCTTTAGGGGTCTAATCCAAGATTCTTTCTTAGCGGATGCCTACGTCATAAGAGCTATCTGTATGCCTTTCAGCTCGATTCGTCCAGTGTTTAGAGCTGTTCTGCTGAAAATTCCACCCCAATACCTAATTCCACGCGGACGAAGTCGCGAGGGCAAAAGCTAGTATATTTATCTATACTCTTATAATAAAGAGAGAGCGCGAATTTTGTGAGTTTGTATGAATGTCCGGAGCAAACTTTGGAACCACAGCACCTATTTCAAAAATTCTTTCACCATTTCAAAGGTACATTATTACAGATGGTTATAGGCTATATATTATTCAGATAACTGTATTATGGCTAGATATTATGTGCAAAGTTAAAGAAGTCGGAATTTTTTTTGACTCTTAAACGTTTTCAAGGCGTGCGCTGGGTCATATACTGTTATTGCATAAAAATGATGTATGGATGAACCTGTTCCTCTCAAAGAGTTCTAAAAAAAAGTCCGCGACAGCATATGTCTATTTTCTAAGGCTTACTTACAGTAACCATTTCTATCTTTCAAATTTTGATTAAAAATAATGGATTATTTTCGATGCTTTTTTAACCGATGTGATGTCAATGTATATCTAAATAAATATGTTTATTATCTTAAATATTTAATTTACAATATATTTGCCCTTATACTATACAATTTAAATTAATATCTTAGGAGTTATCGGAAAATAAATGTTTCGCGCGACAAAATAATAAAATGGTGCCGGCCGGCGCGGCGGGTGCACGGTAGCGGTTACCGAGACGCGGGAGATTCCTATGGTTCCTATGGTGATCTTATTAGTAATCGTCTCCTATAAGAAGCGGTGTACGATCAGTCCCGTCAAAACAAATATTTAATTTTTCAACCTAGACGAAGTCGGGGGGCGGGTCTCTAGTAAAATATAAGATAAGATACCTCCTACGTAAGTTGTGGTATCCCACAAAATTGGAATTTTAGGTTTTGTGCACTACATTTGTTTTTATCTATTTTATGTGTTTGTTTAAAAAAAGAAATTAAAAACAGCATTTTTTTACATACTTTCAAGACGTATAAAGTTGTATCGTTATTAAAACGACGACCTAAGCCATTGTATTGACCTTCACAACAATTAACGCGCCACATAAGCGTTTTTTGGGATACATACTTACATAGCAGGTATAGATTTATTAAACGCTACAAAAAAACGTTAACGTTGAAAAAATGTTTTAATATATCCCAATTTCTAATCAAAACACATAATATTTTCCATCATGGAATATTTTCGTTCAATTATTTATTATTCATTATATTATAATATATTATTTTACGTGGAAAATTCCACGATAAAAATATATGGTGGTATATTGCGGTAAACCTGTGGGAAATGATTTATTTTTTAAACCCACGAAGGTTTTTAATTTGTGGATCGTTGCCATACAGGCGGCACAGAGAAGTAATGTGGCCACAAATTGTTTTTTTTTATTAATAAATACTAGCTGTTGATGCCCGCGGCTTCGCTCGCGTGGATTCATATAATTTTAAAAATCCCGCTGGAGCGCTTTGATTTTCCGGGATAAAGATATAAAAAAAATTCCTATGTCTTTGTCTGGTGGGATGCTTTGGCCGTGGCTAGTTACCATCCTACCGCCAAAGACGTGCCGCCAAGCGATTTAGCGTTCCGGTACGATGGCGTGTAGAAACAGATTATGGGTATGGATGAATCTACACTGCCACACCCCTTACAAGTTAGCCCGCTACCATCTTAGACTGCATCGTCACTTACCATCAGGTGCGATCGCAGGCAAGATCTATCTTGTCATCGAATAAAAAAAAGACGTGTAGCACTCGGGGACTGCCGCGGTAAAGTTATTGCATATCATTTTTTATCAACGCCATCTAGCGGTGAGAGGAGTCCCGTGTCAGGTTATTTTCGTTACGGAATTTCTGGATTCGGTCTCCACGCTCAAGGCCCGCGATAGAAGCTATGCAATAGCTTAAAAAAAAATGTCACTCTCCCGGTCCTCAATTATACCTGGTACCTCCATTGTCCCGTTGGTTAACCTTCGGACCGATTACAACACGCGTGGTCCGACACGCTGCACTATATTATCTCCGAGATAAAGGTCAGTTCATAAAGGATAATCCTTTTCATTTAATAGAGCGTGTCCATGGGCGGCGCGGCGGCTGCATTATAATAACAAAGGCTTTAGAGAATAAAGACTTCTATTGGCCGCATCCCATTGTAGTGGCATTATACCGACCGCAGTGGTGTTGCGTGTTTCGTGCGAATTGATACGACACGTTATACAGGGTGTTACGAGAATTTTTGACGTGAAACGTCTTTGAAATCACACCAAAACATACGCTGCCGTCCTAACGAAAAAAGACGTATCTGTAATTTTTTTCGAAATTGAGTTAGACACATACCTATTCGACATCAGAACAAAAAGACGCATCTAATTTTAACGCATTTTTAAACTTATCACAGTGATCACATTGATAATTTTAAACAGAATTTAAAAATACTGGTAGATGTAGCTTTTTTTTCTGATGCCGAATAAGTGTCTGACTCAATTTCGAAAAAAATGACAGATACGTCTTTTTTCCTTATGACGGCAGTACGGATACCAGTCAGAAAAATTTAACGTAACGAAAAGGTCTATATCGTCTTACCTTAATAACTACAACTTTTTGGTACGGAACCCTTTGTATGCTAGGTCGACTCGCATTTGACCAGTTATTTTTTCTATGTATCTCCACCTAAAGGATATCTGGACCAATTTGCGTGATTTTTTTTGTGAGAAAATTTATAATATTAGAAATACTTACATAAATTTTTGTATAAAAATGCTTTTTATAAAAAAAAAAGGTTTTTTTGAAATATTTGAATGCATTCCAACATCTACGAGTAGAATCAATGCGAAAAAAGATTTTTCGATAAATATAATAATTAAATTAAATAGTTTTTGGAAAAAATTAAAATTAATTATTAATTTTGATTCTTTCCAAAAACTATCTATGTCTAAGTCACTAGTAACTACTAATACTGTTTTTTAAAATGACATGCTGTATAATAATCTAGATTTTACTTGAAATAAATATCTAGAACGCTACTCAAGGGTGATGTGTCCTAGATACGTTAGCGATACTTTTTAGATTTTTTTTTTTATTTTTTTTTATACAATACGGGGTTATTCAAGGGGCGCACCAACAAATTCCTGAAAAACCATCAACGAATTGGTGGTGCCTCTGGTGCTACAAATGTTCATGGGCGGCGGTGATCAGTACTTTTGAATCGTCGATGAATCTACCACTGGTTCGGAATTCCCTTCTTGCCGAGAAGAGCCAGCAATAAACTTAAAAAAAAATAAAATTACAATAGATAACAAAACTATGCTATGTATACAGTGTTTCCACAATGAAGTTTCAAAAATGCAAAACAATCCAATACATGTTAAGACAGGCAGACAAAAGCAGACCCATTCCCGTTGGTGGCACCCGTTCACGAGCATGACGCATGATCCAGCCGTTGCTTCGCTCAACCATATTTGAGCGAAGCAATGGCTGGCACCCGTATGTTTTGGTGTGATGTAAAACAAGTCGTTCAAAACAAGTAGCCAACGATCGATGGCTGATATACATTATCGCACTAGATCTTGTCTACCAATATTATTACATCATTTACTGAACGACTGATAGACTTGCGGACAGTTCAAGTTCTATCGGAAAATGATTGATTATCACTGCGTGACACGGTTTCAGTACCCGAAAAACTGACTACTATTTTAGTTTTCTATTAGTCATAGTATGTAGACAGTGGATATCTTTTGTTTCTATCACGTCTAGTTTTTGAGGTACACACCGTTAAATTTTTTCATACCCTCATTTTTCCCATACAAGTTAACTTTACCGTTATTGACAAAATAAGTTCATTTCACATTGGTACCTTTGTAATTAATTGGTTAAGAGTGTAATCGTATGATTTTTAAAATAAATACTGGAAAAAGTAGTCACCGCCAGCGCAGAATTTAAAAAAACAAGTATTGGTAGGGTGTGTGGTTACGTTACAATCTTCAGTCTCAAGAAAAAAAAAATCTGAAAAAGTATGAAGAATTTTTGAAGGAAATGGATAAAAGCAAAGGATTTTTTATATTTAAAGTTTATTTCTTCGAAATTACGTTTCGCAATATTAAAAATAAGGGCACAAATGCATCCATTAACGTAAAACCAACTTTACGATTAAAAAATCAAATGACAAAGATTTATGTACATGGAAATAATTAAAAGATGTGATAGAAGGTTGCATAGGAAGGTTGTTAAGGTACTCTCAAAGCTGAAAACGTGAAACGCTTGGTGAATTATTTGTTAAATAAATATAAAAAGATTGGTTGCTGGATGACATTAAAATTCATTTTCTCCATATCCATTTCTCTTTTTATTCTATAAATCTTGAATTTGTGGGCGTTGAACCAGTGGAGCGGCTTACCCAGGATGTAAGGAGACTTAAAGAATGGTTTCAAGGTCATTAGGATACATCTATGTTAGGAGATGACTGCTGACGTTTAACGCAAGAAAATACTTCCTAACATAAAGCGAAAAGTTAAATATTTTTCATTTTTTGTGTATAATATAATACTTTTTATAGTCTATTTTATATTTTAATGTGTGCAAATATATTAAGAATAAATTTTACTCGAATTATTGATGATTTAATAATAAAATGTGTATATATGTATTTAATTTTTAATTTCAGTACTAGTAAATTGTTTATTAGCATGTACCTAAAAAACAAGACGTGATAGAGAAAAACTAAGTATGCATTCTTATTAAGCAATGTGTATGAATATATAAACAGGAAAAATTGAAATGGGTACTTAATTTTTTTCGAAATTTGTCGCGCAGTGGTATGTGTTAAGAAAAAAGTTAAAATGTGCGTTGTAACATTGACCTCTATTCATTTTGTGTCAAATAACTCGTATCAAACTAGATTTTCCCCGCGGCTTTTCAGTTTTCCAAACCCCTCTTTTATCTCCTAAGGGGCTGGATTTTGAAAAATTGTTTCTTAACGAATGCCTAAGTCATGATAGCTATCTGTATGCCAAAAAGCCAGGTCTGAAAGGTCGCCGGTGCGATGTCCAATCGTTGCACTATTGTCGTACCCACACCTAATACAGATTTACGCTTATTTGGAGGGGAGAGGGGAGTCCTTAATTTTTAATTTATTTTTATTATTTGTTGTTATAGCGGCAACAAAAATACATGAATAATATTTTAATTCTCTGAAAATTTCAACTCTCCCTATTACGGATTATGAGATACAGCCTGCTGACTGATAGACGGACGGACGGACGGACAACGGAGGCGTAGCAATAGGGTTCCGTTGGTTACCCTTCGGCTACGGAACCCTAAAAAAAGTTAGCATGTTCATAAAATCAAAGCGATCTATAAATGGCAGTAATAGCGTCTTGTCACATCGCCAAAAACCTTGACCTGAAGCCTCAATTTAAATTATAATTAACAAGTTGTTAAGAGGAAATGCGGTCGCAGAGATTTTTGAAAATTGGGTAAGTATTTGAAAAAACTATCGCTGTCGCTCTGCAGTTGTTCGTAAAGCACATTCGTGCGATAAGAATAATTGCAGATCCGACTGAATGGCCTAAGTAAAAAGTCATAATTGAAGGTATGGCTCTCTACTATTTCCTCATCTAATATATTTTTTTAAAGAATATAAGCCAAGCTGAACTTGACTTAGGTGTATTCTCCTCTCCCCTTAAAATAAGCGAAAAGCTTAGTGGGTACGACAATAATGCAATGGGTGGGACTCGAACCTGCGAACCTTCAGTTTTCAGTCCGCACCTTTAATCTAAACAGGCAATTTTGAGCATTTTGTAAGGGTCCTAGACCACTTCTAGTGAATACTTAGTGAATATACAAATAACGTCTCATCAAAAAGGAAAACACAGGGCCATAGAAGAAGTAGATATTTATTTAACTGTAAAAATCATTGTTTCAAGGTCAAATCATAAAAGTTAAAATATTTTCACTATGAGATAAAGTTTTATGCATTGCAGTAGTAACACTCGATAGAACTTGGGCACTCGACGCAGCTCCTAATGTCAAGGTTATTTATCCGCTGCCAGTTACTGTTTGCCAAAGGCTTTTTAACTGTAACTGCCATAGATATCTATTTTACTTACACACAGATATTTTATATTTTTTGTAGCTATCGCGATATCGAGAGCGTGGAGTTAGGTTTTTAAAAATCCCGTTGGAACCTTCTATTTTTAACTTCCGCCCCGGCGCAAAGACGAAAAGTCGGTTTTGTAAATATTCAAAATTCAGAATGATGCTGAAGAGATCCGGAAAGAAACTCAACAGTCTCTATATAGTAATAAGATATTACACTCCATTGTATCAGTGTCTTGTCATAGAGCTCATTTGGAATTCGATAGTTCCAAACGCTCCCTGGTCTGAGAAGAGCCCAAATAAACTCAGTCTAAGATAGTTCTTCATTCAGCATTCATCAGCTAGTACTGATACTTGCGACTTCGAACTCGTGGATTGAGGTTTTTTAATTCTTGCGGGAACTGTATTAAGGATTAAAAGTAGCCTATGTATTAATCCAGAAAATAATCTATCTCGTGCCAAATTTCAACCAAATCGGCACAGTCGATGCGGCGTGATTGAGTGACAAACATCCATCGATCCGTCCATCCACACATCCAAATTTTCGCATTTATAATATTACTAGGATTAATCGATTAACTGTTGAGGAAGCAAAGAAGATAATTGGCCAAGTGGCCATTTTTTTAATGAATAAATTATGATCTTTTCGAGTTTTCCTCTCTATCACTAATATAGTGTTTAGATATCTTTGCAAGTAGGTCATTTTCAGGACGAATCTTCTACACTTAGTTTGTTGGCAACTGACAGTTGGCAGCAGAACAACCTCCTGTATGTTTGATAATGCGTTTAAAAAGTTTGAACTCTGACTTTGCAAAGCTAAAGCTACTTTATTACTGCACCGCAGTAAAAATCCCTATCTATAATAGGTAGATAGCATTTAAGCGACATCGCATAGTGATACGGATTTTCCTTAGCTTTTAGCTATTTTTCCTTAGCTGTCATGGTAGATAACAATGATGTTTATAGCAAGAGGTTTCCGTAGAAAGACTTAAGCTACACGCTCAGGCGCGAAGGACGAAGAACGTCGTAAGCGCCCGGATACGTTTGTTGGTTACGCATTATTCAGAAACTTATACGGCGATTTGTCTAACTTTTAAGACAAGCAAGGAAAATAGATTATATTATACATATTATGATACAAACACCTAGATAATTGCAATATGATACAACATACTCTAAATATACCTCATATTACATGGACAAAGTAATTAAATGGACATTGTATATAACGCACGGGCATTTTGAAAAATATGACCGATACAAGAGAGAAATATATACCTACTCTAGGGTACCAAGGCGTATTTTATGCCTGTTATATAAGTATGAAAGAAAATTCGATACCATGAGTCTTCAAAAGTAATGAGGTGAACATTTTTACTAGTCTTGTGTAGTACATGTACTAAGTACTATTAGGAATTACTTCTCGACACTGAACGAGAACTATTCCGTATGCTTAATAGTACATCGTTCTTGTAGTACTTAGTTCGCTCGGCTTGGAACGAGCGGGGAACAAGGAAATAGTACATCATTCATTTGGTACTTCGTGCCTTGTGGACCTATTTAGTCTGTGTTTCTGTCGATTGGTTGGGAAGTACGGTAAGGTACTAATAAATAATAGTTGGATGAACAATAATCATGGTTGGTAATTTGTTTTTTTTTTTTAATTTGTGTTTTTGTGTTATCTTTGTTAGTTAGTAGATTGGCGTTAAGTAAATTACGTAAATATTATAAGGAGTTGCCACCTCGCCAATAAACTGGCCCACCAGTTTGGCAATAATTAGTTAGGATTCCTTTTTTCTTATTATTATTTTTTCAATTAGCCAAGCTGAACTTGACTTATATTCTCTTCTCCCATCCAAATAAGCGAAAAGCTTGTGCTTGGAGTGGGTACGATAATAGTACAAAGGGTGGGGTTCGAACCTGCGACCTTTCAGTTTTCAGTCCGCACCTTAACCGTTGGGCTATTGAGGCTTGTTTGTGAATGAAGAAATTAAAAAAAACAAGTACTAGAAGTCTGAACTAGTACAGTCTTTTGAATGTACCAGTACGGAGCGCTCCTTTTGGTAACCGAGCAAGAACAAGCCTAATTTTTACTTCATACACTTCCGTAATTCTGTTACCCAGTACGGAGAAAAATGAACAAAATATTTTCGTGAACAGTATTTTCCTGTTCATTGTGTAACAGTATTGATGGCAGGACATATTATTGTTTGTGAATAAAGAAATAAAAAAAATAAAAAAGACGTGTGGCACTCGGGGATTGCCGCGGTAAAGCTATTGCATAGCATTTTTTATCAACGCCATCTAGCGGTGAGAGGAGTCCCGTGTCAGGTTATTTTCGTTACGGAATTTCTGGATTCAGTCTCCACGCTCAAGGCCCGCGATAGAAGCTATGCAATAGCTTAAAAAATAGTATTAGAAGTCTGAACTAGTACAGTCTTTTGAATGTACTAGTACGGAGCGCTCTTTTTGGTAACCGAGCAAGAGCAAGCCTAATTTTTACTTCATACACTTCCCTAATTCTGTTACCTAGTACGGAGAAAAATGAACAAAATATTTTCGTGAACAGTATTTTCCTGTTCATTGTGTAACAGTATTGATGGCAGGACAAATTGTCGCATTATCGAAACGTAAAAATGTCTGCCGAAGTGGCATGTTTCACTTTGCGAAAGTATTTGATCCTTTTTTCGTATATATTTTTTGATAGAAATAATTTATAAAGTATCAGACTTTTTATGTTGTACTGGCAACGAACTCCTGTTTTAGGTATAGGAAAAGAATAACTTATAACATGCTTATAACGATGTTCCTCGAGATAGAAGAATCAAAAGGAAAAGTACTTAGGCTAAGAAATCCTGAGTGAGGGAATACACTAATCTATGGAGCCTGCTGAGCTAAGTCACTTGGCTGAAATCTAAAGACCGCTCTCACTTAGCTCAGACTCAAGATACAGTTAAAAAGAGACAGATTTATGTAAGAGCATAGTTGTGTTTCGTTCTAACTCAATCTTAGGTCCAAGCTAGGCCATAGCACGCTCTACAAATCGCAGCATCAAGATATGTAAAAACAAAACGATTGACGCAAGACATTTTTTCTGGTTGGAGGCTTGGCCGCGGCTAGTTACCACCCTACCGTCAAAGACGTGCCGCCAAGCGATTTAGCGTTGTAGCACAATGGCGTGTAGAAACCGATAAGGGGTAAGGGTTGAATGTACACTGCCATACCCCTTCTAAGTTAGCCCGCTACCACCTTAGACTGCATCGTCACTTACCATCAGATGACATCGCAGTCCAGGACTATCTTGTCAAGAAATTAAAAATAAAGACGTGTGGCACTCGGGGACTGCCGCGGTAAAGCTATTGCATAGCATTTTTTATCAACCTAGATGGCGTTGATAAAAAATGCGCCATCTAGCGGCTCACCGTAGAGGAGTCCCGTGTCAGGTTATTTTCGTTACGGAATTTCTGGATTCGGTCTCCACGCTGGCCCGCGATAGAAGCTATGCAATAGCTTAAAAAAAAGAGAGAACAATCAAAATCGGCCCACGCGTTTGATCTCCAGAGTGCCACAAACATACATACATAGATTGATAAACACGTTGCCCTCCTTTGCGTTGCGCAGTTGGTTAAAAAGAAGATTACTCTAGATCTTTGTATACACGGTTATCCTTTTATGCTGCGGCTACATTAAGGTTAATGTCAATGCCCAACAATGCCTTTAACTATGCCATATTTTTTCACTGGTAAACTACGCGTAGAACTGAGTGGCCACACATACGGTAAATGTCTAAATAATGCTATAATTCTACCGTTGAACCTCTTTGATCTGCCAAAATTTACCGCCACCCGACTTAATGCCAAACTTCTACGGCATTGTCAATGCCATTTCCCGTAGATCGTGGCTACACCTACGGTTAATGGTGATATACGCCATGTTCACTGGCATATCCCATTAATGTGGCCGCAGCATTAGGCAGCGGTTGGTAGCGTTTGATCTCCATTTGTCTCGGGGTGTTGAACTTTATCCTCGGCGCTATCGACCGAGCGTGATTAGGTACTGGGGCATACCGCAAGATGAATGTGTAATAACTTATTGAGATATTGCAATATAGGGCTTGAGAAGTCGACTGTTTTCCTTATATTAATTTTTAGGGTCCGGTACCTAAAGGGTGCCAAATGGGCCTATTTTTTGTATTTTTTTTTTTTTGAATTTTTTTTTTAAGAATATTAGCCAAGCTGATTATAATAAATTATGAACAACTAGCGGACGCCCGCGACTTCGTCCGCGATCTTAAATTGTTGAAATTTTTCCTGAATTTTCTTTGCTATAAACCTCACGGAGCCCGAGACCTTTCCAACGAATGCAAAACCGTGGAAATCGGTTCGTGCGTTCTGGAGTTATAGCGTCAGGAAGGAAAACCCGACTTATTTTTATATAGTAGATGACGTAAAAAATACAAAACTAAAAGAAATAAAATACGAAAAAATCTTAATAAGTATACTATAAAACAAAGTCGGGTTTGTTCGAACACTTATAACTACGGCTGGACCGATTTACATGGTTTTTGATTTGTTGTATTTGTCTCCGTCCCGAATAGCAGAATAACTATTAAAATTCACGAAAAAAAATTATTTCATTTTCTTATTTATTTTGTATTGAACGCGTTTTTTGATAGCAAGTAAAGTTACCTTAATATATAAAAGGCATTATTTCTAAATATATAAAAGGCAAAGGTGACTGACTGACTGACTGACTGACTGACTGACTGATCTATCAACGCACAGCTCTAACCACTGGACCGATCGAGCTGAAATTTGGTATACAGGTAGCTGTTAGGACGTAGACATCCGCTAAGAAAGGATTTTGGAAAATTTCAATCCCAAGAGGGTTAAATAGGGGGTTAAAAAAATCGAACCTAACGTGAGCGAAGCCGCGGGTTAAAGCTAGTTTTATTAATAAAAATTCTTCGGCCAACAGCGTTGTTTTTTTTTCGCATCCGTTCGAACGTGCATAACCTGTTATATATGTAGTTTAATTAGGTGGCAAAGTTTAATTGGTAATAGAATGAATAATATAATATTTTATAATAGTTACAGATAGGGTTGTCAGATTTTTTTTCAGCCTATAAGGGACAAATGGTTAAATGGGTAAAAAAACGGGATCTCAGTTTTTTACCCGGGACAAATAAAAAACAAAATTATTTTGTGTCATTTTTTATTTTATTTTTATATATTTCCGAGGATCAAGTCAGTTTTAACATTATCATTTTGACACTAATACTGTCGTTGGTCGATGCGGGCGGCAACTGCAAGTTACTTCACACTACACAGTCGCTCGAGCTGAACCGAGTCACACAATTAAACTGTACGTTTTACGAATGTTGCGTGTATGATCGATATTTAGATCGATTTCATAATGAAAAACGAAGTATGGTTTAAATACGGGACAGAGTCTGTCCCGCCGGGACATTTTAAACTATGCCTAAAATACGGGATGTCCCGGGAAATACGGTACGTCTGGCAACGCTAGTTACAGACCAATAAAAATGTTTATTTATGTACTGGTGATACCAGCAGCCATCTAGCAGCGATAACTTATGCTGAGATCTATACAGCGTGCTTTGACTCATCTCAGACTCAAGATTAGGTTAAGACGAGACACAAATACGCTCTGACATAAGTCTGTCTCTTTTTAACTCTGTCTTGAGTCTGAGCTGAGTGAGAGAGCGGTCTATAGATTTCAGCCTTAGAAGTTAGTAGTTTAGACTTTAGCCTTTTTTCGGTGGTTCTGGGATATGAATCCCGGCTATCTTTTCTAAATATAAATGGCAAAGGTTACTGACTGACTGAATGACTCATTGACTGACTGATCTATTAACGCACAGTTCTATGTTAGAACTTCTAACGAGTGGACGGATCGGGTTGAAATTTGGCATACAATTAATTGGCATAGAATTTTTGAAATTTAAACCCCTAAGGGGGTAAAATAGGGGTTTGAAAAATCGAACTTAACGTGAGCGAAGCCGCGGGTAAAAGCTAGTCTAAGATAAAATACTACCTATCCTATGTAAATCAAAGCGCACAGTCACTCTACACTAGAATTATCTACTGACGTTCAGGAAATTGAACTCGCAAATCGGATGGATCTAGATTTTAGATATCAACTTTAACTAATTTTAACTGGATCGATCCGATTTGAGGTGATATTAGGCATAAGCGAATTTTTTTTTATTTTTTATTCGATGACAAGATAGCCCTTGACTGCGATCTCACCTGATGGTAAGTGACGATGCAGTCTAAGATGGTAGCGCGCTAACTTGGAAGGGGAATAGCAGTGTAAATTCAACCCATACCCCTAATCGGTTTCTACACAACATCGTGTCTAGGGAATGCAAATCTCGCGAGATTGTAAATAACAATACTGCGAGATCTCGCCAATTTCGAGATCTCGCGAGATTGGCAGTTTTGTGTGTTTTTTTTTGTAAATAATCACAATATTAGAATAAATTAGAAAAAAATAATAAAAATTATAAGTATTATAAGATAAGATTTATTTTCACGAATTTTTTCAATAGGTAGACTTTTATGCATCAAATTGTTTATAACTTTTTAGTAAATTTCTAAGTAGACTTTGACGTACGTATCTATCAAATCACTGTGGAAGGACTGTATACATAGAACAGTTTGGTTACCTATTGTAAAAAAAATTATTTTTTATTTTTTGAAAAGCAACTGCTGAGTTTCTTGCCGGTTCTTCTCAGCAGAATCTCCATTCCGAACCGGTGGTAGATTTATGACATGTCATGAGCTACAAGTTGGCCTACATGAAATAAATAAATTTTGAATTTGAATTTGAAATAATGAAAAAAACGACCAGTCTTCTATTCTAATAGGTATCAAACGAAAATCTTTTAGTAATTTAAAAATTAACTCTCAACTCCGTCCGTGTCAGTCCGCGCTTCGAATGAACTTTTTTATGCTCCAGTGCAATCTCGTTAATCTCGCGAGATCTCGCCCTTTTTTCGTCCGAGATCAATCTCGCTAAAAAAGGCCGAGATCTCGCGAGATCTCGCGAGATCTCGTTCTCGCGAGATCGAGATTGCATTCCCTAATCGTGTCGGAACGTTAAATCGCTTGGCGGCACGTCTTTGACTGTAGGGTGGTAACTAGCCACGGCCAAAGCCTCCCACCAGACCAGACCAGAGACAATTTAGAAATTATAAATTCCTTAGTTGCCACCGCCGGGAATTGAACCCGAGACCTCCCAGTTATAAGACCACAGCGCTCACCACTGCGCCAGGGAGGTCGTCAAAATTATTATTGGACAGGCTTAAAAAGTAAAGTACGATAAGATAGGTGTCTATTTCGTTACTAAGTCCGTTCGTCCGTCTGTCTGTCAGACGGCTGTATCAATAAAAATAAATTAAAAATTAAAGGGGCTCCCCTACTAAAAACGTGTTTTTTTTCGGCCTTTTTTGTACGGAACCCCTTGTATGCGAGTTCGACTCACATTTGACCGGTTATTATTCTTATTAATTAATTTAAAAAGTTAGAGGTGCGTGGGTAGGTACCGGGAATACAGACCATCTGAAAGGTGGTAGAACGCTTAACTAACACCACGATACTTCAGGTACCTACTGCTCTAGTTTTTCTTACCTTCAGTTTTTTTTATATATGAATAGCGGGCAAACGAGCCGGCGGGTCACCTGATGTAAAGTGATTACCGCCGCCCATGAACACTTGTAGTACCAGAGGCAACACCGATGCGTTGCCAGCATTTCAGGAACTTATTGGTGCGCCCCTTGAATAACCCCATATTGTAATTAAGTGGGAACACTGTCGAAGGGAGAAGATTCCACAATAGTTTTCAGGAAAGATGCTAAGTAACGTAAGTAAATATATAATTAAGCGAAATAAAAGCTAATTTTATCCTTAGGGTCGATTTGCCCAACGTAAAATACCTAAGTCTTATCGGAACGTTATGATATTTTAGCAGATTTGCTATACAAGAACTGTCAACAAAACGCTCGCAAAAGAATTATCAGTTTTTTCTAAATAGCTATCTTATTTATTTAAAAGGTTCTGTAATAAAATGTTATTTTGAATTTGAAAGAAAGTTATAAAGTACGTACCTACCTACCTACCTATAATACATAAAATACTTTTTGTTTTGAAAAAAGAGCAACTGCTCTAAGAATATTTATACCTAGAAGCGCAGTTGTTGACGCGATTATAAGCCATTTTTAGGGATATTAAAGCATATCCGCACGCCTATCGTCGCGTTAGTGTTCAAGGTCGAGTCTTACTAGGACGAGCTCGCACAAAAATATTCAAAAATGCCGTACTGTGCTGTGAAAGGATGTAATAATTCATCACATTAAAAACAAAAACATTTAAACATCACATTTCACAAGTAAGTACTTCCAAAAAACTTACATTTTTGAGTAAAACATTCTTCACAACATAAAAATAAATTGTAGGTATCACAGACCCTATTGCAATGAAAATGTTGCTAGCTCTACGAGAAATATTTTACCCCGTAACTTTTTTTCTCATTCTAAGTACCTGTTGTTTTTAATCTCGATTCACATTAGTTCATTTATGTATTACTAGGGTGACCAAATATTAATTATTAGGATGACCAAGTGGTACCTACTCTAGAAAAAAATTGTAAATGGTAGATTAATTTGACTATTCGAAAGCACTTTGTAAAAGTTTATTTGAATAAAAATTATTCTATTCTATTCTGTTTGAATGATATCTAAATATTATATTAAAGGAAATGTTATGACTATTATGACGTGGATAGCTATTATGACGTGGGCATCTGCTAAGAAAGGATTTTTAAAAATTTAACCCCTAAGGGGTTTGAAAAATCGAACTTAACGTGAGTGAAGTCGCGGGCTTAAGCTAGTGAGTTAGACTTCATTAAAAAATTACAAACAGAAACATCAATTTTATTTATTTATCTATACTAATATTATACAGCTGAAGAGTTTGTTTGTTTGAACGCGCTAATCTCAGGAACTACTGGTTCGAATTGAAAAATTCTTATTGTGTTGGATAGTTCATTTATCGAGGAAGGCTTTAGGCTATATAACATCACGCTGCGATCAATAGGAGCGAAGCGTCAGTGAAAAATGTTGCAAAAACAGGGAAAATTATCCATATTTAAAATATTCTTTTAAAAACTTCTTAATCGCAATTATAATAACAAAAATTGACGCGGACGAAGTCATGGGCAACAGCTAGTATATTTATAAAATTGCCGCTTGAGGCTAAATCGGAAGGTGAATTTTCCCTACATCTAGGGAGAATTTCTTTCCAATCCTTCCGCTTGTGGCATGACTCACGCACACAAGTGCGTATCGGTGAATGTAATTACATGAACTCACACATTGTTGTGGTTGTTTTGAAGCTTACGTTTCTAGCGGAATTTTGTTAGAGACTTACTATCTATGTATAATTAATCTAAGCAACTGCTGAATTTTTGTCGGCGTTTCTCAGCAGAATCTGCTTCCCGAACCGATGCGCGGTGGTAGCCTTCACTTTTCATAAAAGCTGTAACTTGGCTTAGATGAAATAACAGTATTATTAATAATTATTATTAATTTTATTTAAATTTGAATGCAGTAGAAGTTAGAACCGATAGGGATGAGAGGGGCGGCGCGGGGAAGAGCAACGGGATTCTCATTTCTCATTCGCCAATAGCCAGTCGAGCTTTGGCGATCATTATAGATACACGTGTTGTTGTGTAGAGCTTTCGCGTAGTGTGCGGAACATCGCGTAGCTATAATATTTACGATTTTTTTCCGAAATACTCAGTGTTGTGTTCAAACGGTTTATTGTGACAGTATTATGTGAATACGGATGAATTTATAGTGTGTGGTTTGTGTTTAACAAAACCTTTGGTAACTGGAAACTGTTTTGTTTAATCTGGAATCTGGATTAACTACGTAGGTACCTAATATAAGGTACCTACTTGGAATTACAGATATCTGCGATCAGCTAAGGAGGTTAGTATCATTTTCTATTTTAGTTTATTATGATTATCGAGGTAAATATTATGATTTTTATTTAGTGTTAACTATATCGTTGATTTTTTAAATATTATTGACATTAATCGCGAACTATAGGCGCGTTTGAAAAATAAATTAACGGTTAATTTTTCGAAATAGAACCGTTGCGTTTTTGAATTTTTTGCGACTTTTACCTACATATTTTATTACTCATTATAAATACTCTTCGTCATATTCAATACTGTACCTACCACTCTCTAGCATAATATTCAATACCTACCTAAAGTGTTATAGACATAAACCTAGAATATACCTACCTACAAATAACTAATTAGAGGAGCAGATAACTTATCCTAGTTAACCTTGATTAAATAATGAATAATTGATTCAAGAAATCTCATACTTCAGATCGTCAGATCTAAAATATTGATAAAGTTTTACCAATTATTATTATGTAACTAGGTACCTACTTGGTTAAAAGTGAAGTAGGTATTTGCTAAACAAATATTATCTATACAAACGGATTAAGTAAATAAATAAATAACTGCCTTTTTTAAACTCATATTATTCTAAATAATAGTACCTACCTACCTACTTAGATGGCCACATTGTAAATAATAATGAAGCTTTTAGAATCGTAAAATACCTACCTACCTACTTATTTTTTTATAAAATTTTATATCGAGTTAACCACGGGATTTTTTAAAAACCTTTTTGATTCGAGACGAAAAAAGAGGGGTGTCATAAGATTGACGTGTGTGTGGGTGTATCAGTGTGTCTGTCTGTTCCCTTGTTGTTAACGACTGAAATGATTGGACCGATTTAGATGCGGTTTTCTCTGGTTGAAACTTGACGTGATTGGATTTGACTATAACTACCGTTTTCGTTATCAGCTATAGTTATATCTTAGGTAGGTACCTATATTTTTTAATAAATCTATACATGATAACAGATTGAATATAGGAACAGGTCCTGAGTTAAGTCGTATGCTGAGGAATCTGATATGATATGCCACCGCATTACTATCCCAAAAACACCCCTACCATTATGTGCTAGCTCATTAAGGAACGGGAGCCATAATCACATTGGATAAGAAATAGAATGTAGAGATAGAGGTACCTACATACCTAACTCTAGTAAAAGAACGAAATCCTTTCCGTACCTACTTATAGAATAGCATAGAATTTTTTTTATTGCTACACGAAGTTTACAATAATATCTTAGACTTAATTAATTAACACGGGTGCGCAAAGGCGGTCTTATCGTTTTAAGCAATCTCCTCCAGACAAACTTAAAATATTTAAAAGAATCTTATTCAGGGATAGTGCAACAAATTTTATATAAATTACATAAAAAGTACATACTAAATATACACATATATCATAACTAACCAATACTAATAACATACGTATGTATAATAGATATAAAAAAAATAGGTAGGTACCTACTTGGTTGGTAGTTGGTACAAAGTTATTTTTGAGGGTAAAATAAACAAAAAGGATTTTGCGGTTTAGTGTGGAAGACATAAAAGTGTTTGTAAAGCCTACATAAATAAATCATACACCTGAAATTAAGTTTAGGGTCTTTTGACGCTTTCCCTGTATGCTTCACTGGGTTTATATGTACCTACCTTTCATTTTACGAACTTTTCTCCGAATAGGGTAAGCCGTGATATGCGAACTTTAGTAGGCAGGAAGGTAGGTACCTATTACAGCGGTGGTAGCGTAGTGGTTAAGACTTCGGCTACCTTCTCGGGGGACCAGGGTTCGAATCCCAAAATCCCAGACACGCAACTTTTAACTTTCGTTATTTTTCAGCCATAGAAATAACGGTCGAGAAAGAATGGTTAAGTGGGCGGGCTAAACTATGCCACTAATTTGCAATTTAGTTCAAGAGTTTTAAAGAAAAAAAAAAAAGACGTGTGGCACTCGGGGACTGCCGCGGTAAAGCTATTGCATAGCATTTTTTATCAACGCCATCTAGCGGTGAGAGGAGTCCCGTGTCAGGTTATTTTCGTTACGGAATTTCTGGATTCGGTCTCCACGCTCAAGGCCCACGATAGAAGCTATGCAATAGCTTAATAAAAACAACGACTGAAAATGTTTTAATTATTATACTATTCGTAATAATAGTGAGAAAAGTTTGGAAATAACTCTGAGAAAAGGAAGCATTTCCTTTCACAAGAGAGTTAATTTCAAGTAAAAAAATTAATTATTAAACAACAAGTAGTTTTATAAACAAATGGGTACGCTTGCATATATGTAAAGTTTTTTAACTGACTTTCAAAAAGGGAGCAGGTTCTCAATTCGTCGGAATCTTTTATTTTTTATGTATGTTCCCCGATTACTCGAAGACGTCTGTACCGATTTTGAAAATACTTTTTTTCTTTGAAAGGGTATACTACCCAGGTGGTCCCATTGTCATCAGGTCAGGATCTGATGATGGGATCCTAGAGAAATCAAGGGAACGCTTGAAGTCGGTTTTGTAAAAATAATTTTTACGTTTAGGTATATTATTCCGAGTTTTTTGCTGGTTCTTCTCGGTTGGATTTGGAATGGCATTCTGAACCAGTGGTAGATTCACTTGACGATTCGAAAGCAATTTGTAAAAGTTTATTTGAATAAAAAATTATTCTATTCTATATTTCACCCTTACCTCGGAAGTCAATTTTAGCCTGGAAGTGATCCTTGTTCTAATTTAAACGATCTTAACATTCTTCCTTAAAATGCCCCGAGGTCCTTCTTAGGGGCTTAACCAAAGATAACAAAGATATCATTAAACTAATCTATTTGGGATAAACTGTAACGGAAATAACTCCTAGATTATGTAAAATTGCACTGGATCTTAAGTAGGTAATTTTAATATAATCTGCTAAACCAGATAACGACTTTGCTATTTTACGACTACCCAAATACATATTTGAGAAAATATACCAACCTAATAAAATTCAAGACTTCGTCGAAAAAAATTTTGTTTGTTTGTTGGTTTATCCTTCAATCACGCCGCAACAAAGCAACGGATCGACGTGATTTATTGAAGGGCATAGTTGAGGACCGGGAGAGTGACATAGGCTACTTTTTATCCCGGACAATCAAAGAGTTCCCGCGGGAATTGAAAAACCTCAATCCACGCGAACGAAGTCGCGGGCATCAGCCAGTGATGTCATATAGTAGAGGATATCAATCTAATTAACTAATTGTAACAATACAACTGAAATAGCGACCAAGGCTACAATATAATCAAAACGGAAAATCTCGATTCGCGATCCACCATTATCCATTAAACGGGGCAACAAAGCGTTAAGTTATAAAACCAAGGCCGGATTATGGTAACTCTGTAAAGCGTAACACGGAAATGATTTCATTAAAAGTTAGAACACGGTTCAATATTATCCCTATTATCTGGGGCCCAAGTCTGCTATTGCAATTGTAGTTACATTGCCTATCAATGACATCCCAATTGCTACTTTTAGCAATTTTGGTAGTCTACTAATTCAATGGCGTCACAATTGTTTTCCGATGGTTTGCCACTGACACACCTAGCTTTGAATCTAGCTTAAATAAACGTTTTTAATATGTAGTTTTTTTTGTAACTCATTTCGGCAAACGCTTTTTAAGCTAATGGCAATACCGAGATATGATTGAATTACAATCCAATTATAAGAAATCAAACGACCATTGTGAATTTAGTAGACTACGAAGTTTTGGACCAATGATAATTGTATTGTAATTGTATTGAGGATCAATGACAATGACATGTAAAATAGCAGACTTGGGGCCCTGCTGTATGTTGCTTCGTCGTGGTGAGCCGACATATAGCTCAGCGAGTCGCGAAACTGAAGTGGAAATGGGCGGGGCACATAGTTCGAAGAGCTGATGGTCGATGGGGTCCTTAGGTACTGGAATGGCGACCCCGCACCGGGAAGCGCAGTGTTGGCAGACCCCCCACTAGGTGGACCGACGACATCAAACGAGGCGCAGGGAGCCGCTGGATTCAGGCGGCGCAAGACCGAGGCTTGTGGAGGTCTATGCAAGAGACCTATGTCCAACAATGGACGTCTATAAGTTGAAAAAGAAGATGTTGCTTCGTACGTCGTGTTTAACTTCGTCAAGTCCACGGCTGGACTAGGGATGCCCGATCTGAATCGATCTTCCAGGAGATCGATTTATGGTCATACGATCTACCGATATTATTTTCCGGGATAAAAAGTAACCTTTGTCACTCTCCCGGTCCTCAACTATATCTATGCGAAAAATCACATCGATCTTTAGCTCTATAGTAGCGTGATTGAAGGTCAAATCAACAAACAAATACACCGTTGCATTTATAATTTGTAAGGTTTGTCTGCTGGGAGGCTTTGGCCGTGGCTAGTTACCACCCTACCGTCAAAGACGTGCCGCCAAGCGATTTAGCGTTCCGGCACGATGGCGTGTAGAAACCGATTAGGGGTATGGGTTGAATTTACACTGCTATACCCCTTCCAAGTTAGCCCGCTACCATCTTAGACTGCATCGTCACTTACCATCAGGTGAGATCGCAGTCAAGAGCTATCTTGTCATCGAATAAAAAAAAAAAGGATTTTTGAACTAACCTAAGTGCTTAATTCGCTAGAACAATTTCCCGATAACAATTCATCCAAATCTCAAAGAAAAACAGTTAAAACGAGCACTCAAGACAAATACAAGCCCGAGAAGGAATCTGGGATAATAAATCATTTATTATTCCTATCTAGGCGAAAGATAAACCGAAGTAATAGAGATTTATATTACTTTCGCCCTCGAATTCTCTTTGGACAAACTTGTCAAATAGTTGGACAAACTTTTGTACTACCGTAATTACTAAAGACTATTTTGATAAGGAAGAATGCACTTGACAGAGGCAAAAAGACACTGTCAATGAAAATTGCTAGTAAATATCACTATATAAGTATATAGTATAAAATAGAATCTGTCTGTCCCTATGTATGCTTAGATCTTTAAAACTACTTTTTTAATAGATAGAGTGATTCAAGAGGAAGATTTATATGTATAAAACATGCATAATATAGTTGAGAAACACTGATAATAATTTTAGAGGTTTCTAATGTGATGTCGTAAATAATCATTTTTTTTATACATTGCAAATAAAAAAAAAAAAATAAATAAAATAACTTTATTACCAAAAACTATTAAATAAATACAAATTTTATCGTTGGTCCTCACACTAGGAAAGACCTGTATCGTGAGGACCTTATTGCGATTACCAGTAACATTAAACTATTATAGGTGGAGCAAGTTACCACAAGTGATTACTTGAATTAAGTCTGTAATAACATAATAATTATGATGAACATATATATATATATATATATATATATATTTATATGTGTTAATGTATAGTGTATATGTATTATATAATAAAATAAATGATATATAATATTTGTATTATTCTAAAAGATTATGTCCTATTTGCTATTATATTTTCTGTGTCATTATATGTTAATTTTTTTAACCACTCGGTAATTGCTTTCTTGGCCTGTTTTGTTGTATAGTTCCTGATATTACATAATTTGGAGACTCTATTGTATATTTTAGCGGTAACGAAAGGGCCGAAACGTCCTGCAAAGGCTGTTTTTGTAACAGGTAGATCCACCGTAGTAACGCGTTTCTCAAATATCACGTCTGCATTCGATGAGTTTAGTACCTCTCTGTGCTTATGTAAGGTAGCCCTAAGTATAAAAAGCTGCCGGAAATGCTGCCTGAAACGAGATAGATCAAAATAATGTACTACAGTAATGTACCTACAACTTAAAAAGGTCTACAAAAAAGTCTGTGATGGTATATTTCTATCTCTTAGGGATAACCCACAATAACCATTTTTATATCCTTTAATTTTTTACGAGAAATAATGGCTTATTTACGAAGCGATTTTACCCACGAAATTATCCTTCTGATTTTTACAGGACACAAGGAAGCCTGTTTATTCAATTTTTTGACCAATCTGCATTGTATAGTAGTTACATTGCAGAAGGCAGAAGGCATATACATACATACTAATTACTAATGGGTCAAAAAGAATTTTCGAAAAAGAAATTAAATCTCAAATCTTAATCTTCGAGTCAATAATTTTGAGTCGAAATAAAAAAATTCTGTGTAAAATTCTTCTTTTAATTAGTGACAACCTTGAAGTGACAACCCTGTATTGCCTAGATATCAATCGTAATAACAAGCTTGTTCTAAAAAAAGGAAGAGTTTTTTTATTCCATCAACTCTGATCTCGAATGTAATACAATGCATTTACAACTTACGATACGATGACAGTTTCAGGTCTTGTCTCGTATTTAGCATGATATATCTATACCTCCTACGTAAGTTGTGGTATCCCACAAAATTGTCATTTTAAATTTTGTGCACTATATTATTATCATTTGTTTATATCTATTTTATGTGTTCGTTTAAAATAAAAATTAAAAACAGCATTTTTTAACATACTTTCAAGACGTATAAAGTTGAATCGTTATTAAAACGACGGCCTAAACCATTGTATTGACCTTCACAACAATTAACGCGTCACGTAAGCGTTTTGGGGATACAACAACCTACGTAGGAGGTATCGATATACTCAGTTTATCAAAAAAAATTCAAAATTCAAAATTTATTTATTTCATGTAGGCTACCCTGTAGCACTTATGATACGTCACAAATTTACCACCGGTTCGGAATGCAGATTCTGCTGAGAACCGGCAAGAAACTCAGCAGTTGCTCTTTTCAAAAAATAAAATAAACTAATTTTACAATAACTAATAAAACTAAGCTAAGTATACAGTGCTTCCACAGTGAAGCTTCAAAAATGCAATATATATGTATTAATATTATGTGTATATATCTAACACATGTCAGCATGGGAAGTCAAAGCAGACCCATTCCCGTTGGTGGCACCCGTTCACGAGCATGACGCATGATCCAGCCATTGCTTCGCTCAACCATATTTGAGGGAACGTAACAACCGTATCGAATATCGTGTCGTGATTGCTAAGAGTCATCCATCGGGATGCGTAGTCATTCGTCTTCATTAAACATGACTTAAGTCAGTGAGCACCGCAAATGATTGATGGTACAAGCAGAGCCTTTTTAATATTTCGCCGACACTACAGCACCGACAGATATGCCGAAAATCTGCAACTGTGGCGTAACGAGCGACTAACGAGAATCATGTCGTGTGGGGTGTAGATTTTTTGGAAATGTTTTTCCGCCGTGGGATCACACTAATATTATAAAGGCGAAAGTTTGTATGTGTGTGTGTGTGTGTGTGTATGTGTCTGTGTATGTTTGTTACTCTTTTACGAATTTGGCTGAAATTTGGAATGGAGATAGCCCATACCCTGGATTAAAACATAGGCTACATTTTATCCCGGGAAATGAAAGAGTTCCCGCAGGAATCAAAAACTTAATCCACGCGAACGAAGTCGCGGGCATCATCTAGTTGTCTAATAAAACCGGCCAAGTGCGAGTCAACCTCACGCACTGAGGGTTCCGCACCAGATTCAAACTTCGGTCAGGCCTGGTGCACTCCAAGCAGCAAGTACATGGCGTACCTCTTGTAAGGGCCTAAATTCACCATCCATAATATCTATGTACAATGTACATACATCCAAACTTTCGCATTTATAGTATTAGTAGGAAGTAGGAAAGGATATCCTTTAAAAAACGACGTGTGGCACTCGGGGACTGCCGCGGTAAAGCTATTGCATAGCATTTTTTATCAACGCCATCTAGCGGTGAGAGGAGTCCCGTGTCAGGTTATTTTCGTTACGGAATTTCTGGATTCGGTCTCCACGCTCAAGGCCCGCGATAGAAGCTATGCAATAGCTTAAAAAACTACGTTTATTCACCTAAAGTCGAGTAAACAGGCCTTTACTTAAGTGTAAGCGTATATTAAACCAGGTTGGGGCCGTTTTCCACCTGAAGTAAACTCACGGAAAAAGAACAAAGGCAGCTTTTAACTGAATTAATGAAGCAATTGGGAAAGTTGCCGGTAATTTTGCTCCACTTGTTGGCGCTTATATTTTTGATATTTCCACTCGAGAAAGAACTTGAGTGGAATTTGAATGAATATACAATATTTTTATTGTACCGCCTAGTTTTGAGTAGGACATACAAGAGGCGGTACATTTGTCCCGTACATGATGTTGGGTAAAATGCAGCAAAAATACCATAAATTAGGCCAATTCAAAATTCAAAATTTATTTATTTCATGTTGGCTAACTTGTAGCTCTTATGACACGTTATAAAACCACCGGTTCGGAATGCAGATTCTGCTGAGAAGAGCCGGTAAGAAACTCAGCAGTTGCTCTTTAAAAAAAAAAAGAAATTTTTTTTACAATACGTAACAAAACTAGCTATGTATACAGTGTTTCCACAATGAATCACCACAATTGAGACTGCTACAGTCTCAATTGAGCTGTGGCAATAAACACTCATGCTGTATATAATATACAGGATGAGCGTGCAGCTCGCTGCTATCCTAAACTGTATCGTCACTTGCCGTCAGAAGAGATCGCTGATGCGAGTTACACGAGCTATAGCAATAAACACTCATGCTGTATATAATATACAGGATGAGTGTGTAGCTCGCTGCCATCCTAAACTGTATCGTCACTTGCCTTCAGATGAGATCGCTGACGAGAGCTATACGAGCTGTGGCAATAAACACTCAACCTGTATATAATATACAGGATGCTGTTTAATGCCAAAGCTCGTAAAAAAATACCAACTGTGCAATATACAATATATTGCACAGTTTGTATTTTTTGTGTTGGGTCACTTCGCACAGTACAACTTAATTGTCCCACAAACTTTTAGCACACTGCGCTTTAAAACTACAGGGTGCTTCAATAAAAACTCCCAGCGAAACGGCCCGTGCTGCGACCGCGGCGATAAATAACACGCTCCAATTTGTATAAAGGCTTTTGCGGTCACATCCGAACCGTGTGTTGTATGCTTTAATGTTTACGTAACGTTGTACTTATTTTAATCCTTTGTTTAAGAAATAGAAAATGTTTAGGGGTATGGGTTTCATGTGCAGTACTGCTGTACCCCTTTCAAATTAGCTCGCTGCCATGCTAGACTGTATCGTCACTTGCCATCAGATGGCATCGCTGTCAAGAGTTATTATGTAATCGAATACATATAAAAAATAGTTTTAAGAAATTAAGCTATGGAAAAAGTTACGCCCTGTATATTACGTTTACACTATACAGAGTGTTACAAATTCTATTGAAAGTTGTTAAAAGGGCCGTGTGTGTTTTGAAAATCTTTACTCAAGCAATGTCTTATTTTTCTATTCTCTAAAATCTTCTAGAATGGGTGCTGATGATGCTACTGATACAAAATTTCATTGTACCTAATATAAAGCTAGAAAAGTTTTTTTTTATTTTTATTCGGTGACAAGATAGCCCTTGACTGCGATATCACTTGATGGTAAGTGATGCAGTTTAAGATGGTAGCGGGCTAACTTGGAAGGGGTATAGCAGTGTAAATTTAACCCATACCCCTAATCGGTTTCTACACGCCATCGTGCCGGAACGCTAAATCGCTTGGCGGCACGTCTTTGACGGTAGGGTGGTAACTAGCCACAGCCAAAGCCTCCCATCAGACAGCGGACGGTTATGTCCTTGTCCAAACCACTTGCTTTAGCAAAGGTTTTAGCGTATCGACTTAATTGATTTCAAGCTAATTGAAATAGAAAGTCCATTAAAATCATTCAGGCTTAAGCCCTTTATTAGTGCCTTAAAAAGCCAATCAACATCGGAATAAATGTACACGGATCGTTCGCAATCAATTGCTGTCGCTTTAATGTTCCTAAATTCAACGTTCCCCGTCGAAACGCAGGTTGATTGGACCCTGTCAACTGTATCGAGTCTTTGATTGCTAGCTTAAAGTGGTACTTGTAGTCTAGTACTTCTCTGTCTACATTGCAAGCACTCATTTTAATGATATCTCGTCGCTTGCCGCGAGTCAATCTCAACACAACACATGTATTGTAAGAATTATCACTTCCACTTTGAAATTATTTGTTGGGATTGGCCACGACTATTGGCACATTTATCGGGCAATGTGAAGAGGTGCCATAAACCACACAACATCATGTTTTGTTCCTTCTGCCCTCGCACGCTAGCCGTGTCAGCGTGATCATGGTCATTAGACCCGTAATTTGCCGCGAGCCACTCTCAACTCGTCGGATGGTAGAATTATCGCTTCCACTTTGAATTCATTTGTTGGGATTGGCCAAAACTATAAGCCTATTTATTGGGCAATGTGAAGACGCGCCATAAAACACACAACATCATGTTTTGTTTGTTCTACCCTCGCTTGCTAGCCGTGTCAGCGTGATCACGGTCATTAGACCCGTCGCTTGCCGCGGGCCACTCTCAACACGTCGGATGGTAGGAATTATCACTTCCACTTTGAATTTATTCGTTGGAATTGGGCACGACTATTGGCACATTTATTGGGCAATGTAAAGAGGCGTTATAAAACACAACATCATGTTTTGTTTGTTCTACCCTCGCACGCTAGCCGTGTCAGCGTGATCACGGTCATTAGACCCGTCGCTTGCCGCGGGTCATTCTCAACACGTCGGATGGTAGAATTATCACTTCCACTTTGAATTTATTCGTTGGAATTGACCACGACTATTGGCACATTTATTGGGCAATGTAAAGAGGCGTTATAAAACACAACATCATGTTTTGTTTGTTCTACCCTCGCACGCTAGCCGTGTCAGCGTGATCACGGCCATTAGACCCGTCTCTTGCCGCGGGTCATTCTCAACACGTCGGATGGTAGAATTATCACTTCTACTTTGAATTTATTTGTTGGGACTGGCCACAACTACTGGCACATTTATTGGGCAATGTAAAGAGGCGTTATAAAACACAACATCATGTTTTGTTTGTTCTACCCTCGCACGCTAGCCGTGTCAGCGTGATCACGGTCATTAGACCCGTCGCTTGCCGCGGGCCACTCTCAACACGTCGGATGGCAGGAATTATCACTTCCACTTTGAATTCATTTGTTGGGATTGGCCACAACTACTGGCACATTTATTGGGCAAAGTGAAGACGCGCCATAAAACATACAACATCATGTTTTGTTTGTTCTACCCTCGCACGCTAGCCGTGTCAGCGTGATCACGGTCATTAGACCCGTCGCTTGCCGCGGGCCACTCTCAACACGTCGGATGGCAGGAATTATCACTTCCACTTTTTGGGGCGGAGAACGTTATTTCGTTTGAATCGTTTCGCTTTTGCTTTTTCCCTTTGTTAACAAATTATAGGACGTTCGTATAATTTGTTTTTTAGGAACGTGTCGAGTCGACCTTTTCATCTCGCTTTTGGTGTAATAATGAATCCTTTGTATCTATTATTTTAATCTTTGGTGTTATGGTGAGCGCTGTGGTCTTTTAAGTGGGAGGTGTTGGGTTCGATTCCCGGCGGGGACAATTTCGAAATTTATTATTTCTGAAATGTCTCTGGTCTTGTCTGGATTGGTGGAAGCCTTTGAACGTGGCCAGTTACAGCCCTACAATTAAAGACGTTCGAAGCTCTTTGAACTATGTGTCCCGCCCATTTCCACTTCTGCTTCGCGACTTATCATGAATAAAAAATGTAATATTACAATACTTTGGTCATACAACAGGCGTGTGTGTCCCAGGTTTAAGAGTGAACGAATAATGAACGAACTAAATATCCTTACTGATGGAATAATATGGCGGGGCGTTCACATAAAGTCCAATATTATCTTGTTTACACAGTTTAATTTTGTTGCTTCTTACACAGAGTTGTAATTTTGTTGTGAACCCTATACACTTTGATCTCTTAGAAAGTTCTAATTGTCCCTTCATAGCTAAGTAGGTATGGAAAACTTTTAGTTGTATTTTCGTGTTGTTATTCGGAAGTTTAGCAGAAGAACCTTCGGGCTATGTTCTCGAAAACCTTTCTCTCAGAAAGTTCAAAAGATTCAAAGTATATTGTATTTATTTTGAACTGAGTAATTGTAACTTACTTTTTGAATTTATGTAACTTTTATCTGTAAGTTAGACAGTTTATTGGAAATTAATACATAATAATTAATTAGTGAATAATTGGCTGCTAGACGAGATAGACAAGATAGTTTTAGCAAAAGGTTAAAATTATTTTGCTATAATCCGCCAACAGAAAAAATCTGTATGGTCAAACATGCAGTTGCAAGCTTACTTCCCAACCAAGCAAGTAATGCCACATTGACCAATGCCACAAGATAGTTTTATGTACTTTGGTCATGACTTCTGTCGCCTTTCAAAACCCCTATTTTTTAGACAACTCCACAGGTAGTGTGGGAAACTTTGTGGGGGCTGGATGCTCGATGAGTTCAAAACAAAACAACGGCTTGTGGCACAGTACTTGAGGATATTGAAAAATTAAAGGAAGCAAATACGTCTTTACACCATGGCAGTTCGAAGGCAAGAGAGCGATCATAGAGCACATGAGATCATAGAGCTGAATGAACTATTGAATGACCGAGAACTTTATCTTATGTTACGTTCCCAACAGATGGTGTGTTTCAACCTTGCAATTTTCGTTATAAAAGACACATTGGACATTTCTAAATGAACAGAGCATATACAATAGGCTGATTTAAATTACTAGGTGCGTGTTAGTAAGGGAATCGCACGTCCGACGATTTTAATTTGCATTCGCAGCTTTGTTGATCTGTAATTATTGGGTTCGCTACGTTTCTTCTGCTTATTACATCTAACTATGACCGCTTAGAACAGAAGTTTTTAACAAAGTTCCGCTCCAAACAACCAACGTTTGTTTGTTGACGTTGTGGACATGGAACGTTGATAACCTCCCTGGCGCAATGTTGAGCTCTGTGGTCTTATAGCTGGGAGGCCTCGGATTCGATTCCCGGCGGGGGCAAGTTGAGAATTTATAATTTCTGGTCTGGTCTGGTGGAAGGCTTTGGCCATGGCTAGTTACCACCCTATCGTCAAAGATGTGCGATTAGCGTTCCAGCACGATGGCGTGTAGAAACCGATTAGGGGCATGAGTACACTGCCATACCCCTTCCAAGTTAGCCCGCTACCATCTTAGACTGCATACACACTTATCGTCAGGTGAGATTGCAGTCACCAAGGACTATCATGTTATCGAATAAAAAAAACGTTGGCTCAAAAGAACTAATGAATGTGGGAGTGCCATGTAATTATTTTCTAGTTTTGGTTTTGATTATTTATCTGATGGTCATTGTGATGAACTAAGACACCGTTTCACAGCACAGTACGTCATTTTTTAATAATTTTCTGGGAGCTTGTCGTACGATAATGGCTGACCATCGCGTCGACTATAGCGCTTCTAGACTTATAGTTCGATGGCTTATATCTCCGTGAAACTACTTATAGACTTCATTTAGTTGGACTATACCGATGTAACAGCCAAATTATAGGTTGGAAAGAAGTAAGTTTAAGTCTCTTTTAGATATTTGTTTTTCTAGACGACTATGTAGAAATCTCAGTTTTACCTACAAGCTATACATGAAAGATATTAGGTTGACACAGCGCTATCGTCTTATTCAACTAGACTTTTCTCTCTTTCTATCGCGTAACTCTTATCCCTTCGCATTCTCTGAATTTCGGCTCGTGGAAGAGGTACTCCACGTACTTGTAGCTCCGCAGTTTACTGCGGAGTGCGCCAGGCCTGATAATAGCCAATTTATATGCCAAATTTCATCCTGATCCGTCTTGTGATTTGAGTTGTGCGTTGATAGATCAGTCAGTCAGTCAGTCACCTTTTCCTTTTATTTATATTCAGATTATTATTTTAAACATTAGTACCTTCACCTTTTTATCACAGAACTGCGAGAAGTTGTGAGCGTTGGCATCCTTATGTGGTAGAAATCCAACCTTCTCGAACGAAACGCTTCAATTCAACGTTTCTGATAAGAACCGCTAAGGTGTGGAACACTCTTCCAGCATCCGTGTTTCCTGCCACCTATAATTTGAATACCTGCAGGGCAAGAGTGAATAAGCATCTTCTAGGCAAGCGCGCTCCAACCTAGACCTCATCAGTGCTATCCAGTATTGATTGTCGTCAAGCGGAAGCCTATCTCAGGTTTAAAAAAAAAGACGTGTGGCACTCGGGGACTGCCGCGGTAAAGCTATTGCATAGCATTTTTTATCAACGCCATCTAGCGGCTCACCACTAGATGGCGTTGATAAAAAATTCGCCATCTAGCGGCTCACCGTAGAGGAGTCCCGTGTCAGGTTATTTTCGTTAAGGAATTTCTGGATTCGGTCTCCACGCTCAAGGCCCGCGATAGAAGCTATGCAATACATTAAAAAATTAGATGGATAGCAAGAAACATATAATGTATGACCCCATAAGGTAAGTCACGTATGTCAAAAGTAAGATTCATCTTCATCTATTATTCCGTTTCCTATTCCGTCGTGATATTTATTACGTTGTCCGCCATAACGCTAACGCGTTTAATCTTTTTCATCTTATAATTAATACCACGGAGTAAAATCTCGAGTCCTAATAATATTGTATTTATTACTATTAGTAATAAGTTCACCTTTTGTGTTAGAGTGTTTATTAACTCACTAGCGACCCGCCACGACTTCGTCCGGGTTGAAAAAATAGATATTTGGTTGATTTATTTTAAAATTTCGTTTTTTATTTTCCATTTATCTGAGAGATAATATCATTAGAATTAAGACAGATTTTCCGACTTCATTAGCTTTGCACATAATATTTACCCATAATATGTCCATATTTATGTGCATAATATATAGCCTATATAGCCATAATATATAACCATCTGGAATAATGTACCTTTGAAATGGTGAAAGAATTTTTGAAATAGGTGCAGTGGTTCCAAAGCTTGCTCCGGACATACACACAAACTCACAAAATTCGCGCTCTGTTTTTATTATAATAGTATAGTTTAAATATTTTGTTCTTGTTTTTTCATGCAATAAAGTTGTATAAATAAATAAATAAATACCTGATAGCCGATGCCCGCGACTTTGCATGGATTTATTTTTTTAAATCCCGCGGGAACTCTTGCATTTAGATTAGATTAATTGGCCTGAAACCCGTGATAAAATGTCACTCTCCAGGTCCTCAACAATACCCATGCAAAATCACCGTAGCTCTGTTGCAGCGTTATTGAAGGACAAACAAACACACTTTCGCATTTATAATATTAGTAAAGACTAGATGCTGCCCGCTTCGGAACTCCCGCGGGAGCTGTTTATTCAATATAATATATTTCTTTTTTTTTTAATTTATTGATAAATTTAGGTACACAAATAAACTTAAAAATACTGTGTCGCCAAACTGGACAGCCAGTTTGATGGCGAGCTGGCGCTCTTATACATAAAAGTTATAAACCTAATGCACCTAATTACAATTTTGACAACAACTTAACTAAACTAATCATTAACTATAATCAATAAATACCTAACACTTAACAATAGTCAATCAGTGAAGGAGTCCTCTTTTAGTTTATTTTTAAGGGCTCCTTCACTGATCTTCCTCTCCTCTCTAAGCCAGTCTATGTTTATTAAATATCTTTGGCACTAGATAACAGTTTAGTCTTTTACCATAATAATCACTCTTGGTACTACAAATCTACTTTTGTCTTGTTCCAATCTCCCTTTTATATCATCACACGCCATGTTTACGCCAAAACATACGAGTAGTAATATTAAAAAAAAAAATTAAATAAATTAATACTAAGTACTTATATTTACACTGTTTAATTTTCCGGGATAAAATGTAGCCTATGTGCTAATTCTGGGTATGAGCTATCCTCATTTCACAGCCAAATCGGTTCTGTCGTTGCGGCGTGATTGAGATATCCGAATAAATTCCAACCCAATCTCGAAAAAATCTCGTACATACGAGGGGGCGTTTTTAAGTTCGCGGAATCGGGGGTAAGACGTGGAAATAAAAATACAAGTTTATTTTTTCTTTTCAATATATTCTCCTGCAACCCTAATACATTTTTCAGATCTTTCAATTAGCTTATGTATACCCTCGAAAAAAAATGATTTTTCTTTGTCTGAAAAATAAGCTGAAACTGCTTCCTTCACTTCTTCATCGCTTGAGAACTTTTTCCCCCGAAGTTCTTTTTTCATTTTTGGAAAGAGATAATAATCACTGGGAGCCAGGTCAGGACTGTAGGGTGGATGAACCAAAATATCGAAGCCCACCTTATACAGGGAAGCCAACGCAACACGGCTCTTGTGCACAGGCGCGTTGTCGTGCAGAAGGAGGACACCTTTGGTTAATTTTCCCCTTCTTTTTGCCTTGATTGCTTCCTTTAATCGCTCTAAGATTGAAGTGTAGTATTCTCCGGTTATGGAGACACCTTTATCTTTATAATCTATCAACAAGATTCCTTCTGAGTCCCAAAAGATTGTCGCCATGATTTTTTCCGCCGACTGTGACACCTTAAATTTCTTTGGTGGTGGTGTACCTTTTTTGTGCCACTGCATAGAATCTTGTTTGGACTCAGGTTCATAATGATGAACCCAAGTTTCATCCCCAGTAACAATTCGAGTCAATACTCCATCCTGGTCTTCATTACAGAGGTCCAAAAACGCGCGAGAACACTCTACGCGCTGTTGTTTTTGAGGCGGCGTGAGCATTCTCGGCACCCACCTTGCACTGACTTTGGTCATGCCGAGATGATCGTGAAGAATTTTAAATATGGTTGTATCGGATACTCCAACCATTTCTGCGAGCTGTTTCTTCTTTAGTCTAGCATCTTCCAGTATTAATTTTTCCACTTTTTGAATTATTTCCGGAGTGGTCACCTCGATCGGCCGTCCTGGCCGAGGATCATCTTCAAGTGAGGCCCTGCCTTGCTTAAAAAGGGTATGCCACTTATAAACCATGGTTTTACCGGGGCAAGACTCCCCGTAAACGGATGACATCTCTTCTAGTATGGTTTGAACCGATTTACTTTGCTTGGTAAGGAACTTTATGACAGCGCGGTGCTCGATTTTCTCCATTTTTCACAATGTTCTTCCCAACTGAGTTGTTTGATCGACGATAATTCAAATAGTAATGGCCCGATTAAAACAAAACGTTCTATTTATACTAATAATGAGCTACTTAACCAGTTACGACTAAGGAAAGTACCCTCATTTATTAATTACCTACCCATTCCGCGAATATAAAAATGCACCCTCGTATATCTCAAAAAGCACAGATAAATTCCAATCTCACACCTATCGTGTCGTAACTTGTCACATCGTCAAATAGAGGGATCTCTCTGAGGGTTTAACATGAAAAATTCAGGGTGCGTCCGTGAAGAGGTTCATAACGTACGTGTTTCGCACGCCGTGACGTCATGACGTGTTCGAGGGAACATCTTACAAGAGATAGCCTTGTAGCTACAAATAAGACGCGACGTGTTAAGGGGTAACTTGTTAAGTTCGATTTTTCAAACACCTATTTTTTGCCGTGAAACGATAAAGACGATATAGACCATATTCATATTCATTCATTTAATTTTTGCATTCCAATGTCATAGGTACAATGATTCTTAAAACTAGAGACCACCCTTTACATCAGAACCCCGTTGGGGCACAGCAAAATATTGGTTTAGTAGAGAGACGGACGCCAAGTTACTCATTAAGGAAGTCATTAATTTTATAGTTGTCTTTATCAATAAGAAATTTTTTTAGGGATCAATTCCCTAAATAAATGCCGCATCATTCTTAGTTTCTTTTATTTTACTAGGGATTTTATTATAATATATTTTAACGCACATCGGGTTAGGACCGGTACTGTGGATCTTCAGATTGAGCTTGGTATGACTAGATTATGTTTACGTGTGGGCCGAAGTTCATAACATCGTGGTACATCTTGAAGTTTTGTGAAATTTTGTAGTTGTTTTCGGCATGTAATTAAACGAGCTTCTATTTAATACCATTATTGGCTTCTAAATTACTAAGTCAGCTTCAACTAGTGAGCCTCTAAAAAATATAATTTTAGCATCTATATTTATAACTTAGCTTCAAACCGTGAACTCCTAAAATACTTAAATATTAGCATCAAATAATACACGAAATCTTCAACCACATTTTTAATTTTTTTTTTGTGAGAAAAATGAAATAAAAAAATGTTTCTAACTAAATAAAAAAACGTTTTTTTTTTGATAAAATGAAATTAAAAAAATGATTGTTTTTAAATTTAACTCAAGATAAATACCTACACATAACATTATAACATTTTTGAAAAAAAAAAAACAAATTTTTTTTCAACTTTTTTTTTAGTTTTAGGTAGGTTTACGATCCCAACAGAACCTAAGTGCCCGGCTTCGGCCGGGCACCTGAATATTCATGTATAACCCTAACCTAACCTAACTTTAGTTTAAAGAAAAAATTATACAAAAATAATTGCAATATTAACACACTAACAACAGAACAACAAAAAAAAACAAATGCATGTTTTGAATGGCGCTCTCTGATTGGTGCAAATAGCCATAACCAACGAGATCGTGCAAATTGCCAGTCGCATCCGTCTCACTCGCACCAACGAAATCGTGCAAATGGCCAGTCGTATCCATCTCACTCGCACCAAATCGTGCAGTGGCAGTGGACAATAATAAAAATAGTGGCTCTTTATTTGATGCTTTCTTTGGAATATTTTGTGGCCATTGTGAAGAAGCCGAGTTAGTATATTAGAAGCTTCATCATTTTCCCGTTGCTGAGTTATTAAATTAGAAGCTAGGTTTTGATGCCAAAAAATAAATTTTGTTGGTCGACTTATTATATTCCGTTGTTTTCTAACGAATTTGGAAGCTTCTAATATGTAGATGCAGGGCAGGGATAATATTTTTCTGACTGGTACCCATATATTTTGGTGTGATTTTAAAGACGTTTCACGTCAAAAAATATGTGTTTGAAAAATCGAACTTAACAAGTTACACCCTAACATGTCGCGTTGACCTTGAGTTTGCATCGGGACTGGGCGGGGCGGCGGGGGAGGGGCACTGCGTAGAATAACCGAAACCGGCGGCCCGCGGTTTCTCTCATGCTAAGTTCGATTTTTCAAACCTCTAGTTTTTTCCCTTGGGGTTGAATTTTCAAAAATCCTGAGCAGATGCCTACATCATAATAGGTACTGTCAGTATGCCTTTCAGCCCGAGCTGTGCGTTGATAGATCAGTCAGCCAATTAGTTACCTTTTTCTTTTATTTATTTAGATAGCATTGATAGGCTTGTGGTTAGGACTGAAGATAACGCTCATTTGCAACAAGGGTAACATAGTTCAAAATCGACGATGAGAGAATTCTCTCGTTAGAGAGTAATGTTTTGTGGATGCTACGATCTAGAAACAACACAGCGGCCAACAAAGCGACAGAGCATTAAGTCACAATCTCTCTCGCTCTTATTTTTTTGTGCTTAGCGTAATGTTGTTTTTATAGCAAAAAGTATCGACACTAAAATTGTTGAATTTTGAATTATGTCACCCTTGTCGCACATGAGCGATACATTTTAAAAAAAAGCTGGTCGGGTACCGAGTTGATAAGTGAGCGATGACCTTAAATATTACAGCGGCAGGCCGGACCTAATCTCTATTTCAAGAGATACCGAGCTCGAATACGTTGCCTTCATTAATAAATAACGGTTATGTGTTTCAGTTCGGTTTTATGACGTCACATCCTCACAGCCTAGTGTTAGGTACCTACACATAACGTTACTAGGGCTCTGAAAAATACTAGGATGACGTCACGATCACATCCTTCCTTACTATAAGCTATAAACAACAAAAACGCTTAAACCCTACCTAAAGCCGTCTCCAACCGCCCCTATAACGGCCCCTGTCCTCACATCTAACATATTTAACCACAACACGTCAGACAAACCACCATCTGAACGTGAGGGTAACTATCAAACATATCTAAGTAGGTATTTAATCAAATACACTCATCTAACCCTACGGGTAATATTTATTCGATTAGGGCGCGATTGCTATCACATTCCCACAATCAAATACAACGACCTAGACGCGGGAGCATCCAATAGCCGTTTGAGTCTCTGGAAGAGACTGAATTAATAACGTCCAAAGCGCTGTATTTATACTCACGGCGCGGTGCCAGACCGGCGGCGCCTACGTCGTCAACAAAATCAAACTACCTACTACTAGTTTTATCAAACCACCTTCAATACATTAAAGTTGTTTATCTTTACTATTTCAATATTTCGCTAACAAAGCTTTATAGCATCCAATATTCAGATTCGCGACAAATGGTAAATAAATAAAAATTAGGGAACTCCGGCACGAAGGACCATGTAGATATTTCTTCTTTATGCTGACGCTGGTGACTTTCGATTGGGGATTTTCAAATAAAATTCACTTATTACAAGTATTTAACTGTATTCCATGACCATTTATCACAAGTTTCTAAAAAGTATAATGATTCATATTCTGACGTGAGTTTTATGACCACAGAACAATATAGATATTTGTCCAGACCACAGATAACAAAAATGTAAAAGGACTTAATGAATGGCCCAAACAGGGACCCTAGAAAAAAAATTTCTCAAAGTGGGCAGTGGAAAAAACAAGGTTCAGGACCTATGGGTTAAATAGTGTGTACAAACATATTTAATAAGTAGAGGTTAATGAATTCCTTAATGACAAAGATGCTTGGAACCAAACTGCTTTGCTTCAGCTGTCCACAAGATAGATAAGCTACATACTGTAACATTTTTTGTTTTGAAAAGAGCAACTGCTGAGTTTCTTGCCGGCTCATCTCAGCAGAATCAGCATTCCGAACCGGTGGTAGATTCTCGACTTGTCATAAGAGCCACAAGTTGGCCTACATGAAATAAATAATTTTGAGTTTGAGTTTAAACACTCTTAACGCTAAAAGCCTTTAAGGAATGTCTAAACATAAACGAATCAAATAGTAATACTTACTACCGAAGTTTATGTTTATGGTCCAAATTCTTTATAGTTGACGGAAAAGGGTCATGCGTCAATCAATCTACCAATATACTGGACTTACCATAAATCTTTAAGCACTGTATACATAGCATAGTTTCATTACCTATTATAAAAATTTTAAGCTATTGCATAGCTTCTATCGCGGGCCTTGAGCGTGGAGACCGAATCCAGAAATTCCGTAACGAAAATAACCTGACACGGGACTCCTCTCACCGCTAGATGGCGTTGATAAAAAATGCTATGCAATAGCTTTACCGCGGCAGTCCCCGAGTGCAACACGTCTTTTTTTTAAAAGAGCAACCGCCGAGTTTATTGCTGGCTCTTCTCGGCAGGAAAGGCATTCCGAACCAGTGGTAGATTCATTGACGGTTCAAAAGCGCTTCTAAAAGTTTATTTGAATAAAAAATATTTCTATTCTATTCTATTCTTTGAAACTGTTTACTGCGTCGTTGCTCTAGTGGTCAACATGTTCAATTGCGGATGACGAGTCTCGGGTTCGGTTTCTGGGTTGGGTCAAAAAAAATTGGGAGGTTTTAGCCGTGGCTAGTTACCACCCTACCGTCAAAGACGTGCCGCCAAGCGATTTAGCGTTCCGGTGCGATGGCGTGTAGAAACCGATTAGGGGTTGAATGTACACTGCCATACCCCTTCCAAGTTAGCCCACTACCATCTTAGACAGCATCGTCATTTACCATCAGTTGAGATCGCAGCCAAAGGCTATCTTGTCATCGAATACAAAAAAAATAGGGGCTTGAAAAATCTGGGAAGCTGCGGGCAAAAGCAAGTTTAAAATAAAACGCTTTAACAAAACGCTCGTGTGTCGGAAGACCTTAAAATTTCATTGTTTTCGTGTTCAAAATGAATGATTTCAAATTACGTAATGGTTTCCACGGAACGTTGGTGTAAGCGTTTTTTTATTAGTGCCACGCCATCCATGCCATGTAATGAAATGGTGTATAGGCAACAATAACCCCGCGGGGGAGACGATATAAGATCTTGTTTAAGTCTTTTATACTCTTCGTCGTTTGGCACAATTTTTTCACTTGTTTTGTGAGTAAGTATATAAATCATTGGTTTAAGTACATTAATAATGTCCTCCCGACTGAATCCGGCCACGGCGGCCAATCTCCACAGAGATTAGCCATCTGTGCAGGAGATGTTAAAGTGCACAACTTTGTGCGCAAGCAAAAGTGTACTCTCTATTCCCTCACTGTCATAGTCCGATGGGACGGAAAATCCGACACGACCGGAGAGAGATCAGGTGATAATAAACATTTTCAACACACTTGCTCATAAAGTGGCTCACCGGTTCACCGCAATTAGGCACACAATGACACCTATTAATCAAACTGTGACTTTTCATTACTATTATTCACAATGTGAGTTATAGAATTTTTTTTTTTTAATTTTATTGGTTGAGTTGCTGTGTTCATAAAAAAGTTTTTATTACAAAAAAGATCGTGTTCAATATTACAAATAAATTATTGTACCTATTGCTTGCTCATTTCATACAACTTCGTATTTAAATAGATAATTTCAACATGTACGTGTTTAATAAATAAAACTGTCACTCAAATATAACTTTTGTTTTTTCTGTAATAAAGAAAACTTGAAATTCCCCATTTTGTACATGGCTATCCGTGAAAAGCCAAAAAAAAAAAAGAAACCTCATTCTTTTAGTCTATGGCCATTAAAAGTGCGCGCGCATTCCGGAAAACTGATTAATTTTTGCGAATTTATCCGCCATTGCGAAAAAATTTTCACAACTCGTTTTCACTGTTTTGTACCATAATGTACAATTTTAGTATTATTTTCTTCACAAGTGTGTTGAAAAACGTCGTATGATACACGTGTGTATTGATGATTACCGTCCTCGGCTACCTTAAGACCCTCACCTAACGGCTCGGGTCTCAATAGCGCCTCAGCGGCAATCACCAATGTTTCACACTTGTACCATAATGTACTATTATTCAGCCAGCAAAACACAATATTTTAGTAATATAAAAAATAAAATAAAATAATAAAACAAAGTAGGCCCCCTAAAGATTTTCAAAGTACCGAGGAAAAGATAACAAAATCATCGGTTCTCTGAAAAGCCAGGCGCCTACCAAACATCCTAGGTAGGTATTTTGCATAATGCTACTGAACAGGGCGCTGCCTCAGCTTGAATGCTGTGGCATCCAAGATGGCGTCAAGATCGACTATAGCGCTGGTTTTCAGGCATGACCCATTGGTAACGTCGGACTGGACAGAACAATTGTTTGACATTCCAGTACAATATTAGTAAGGATGTCTACTTCTCAGCGTGTTACTCGATGGAAGAACAGTATAAAAGTTACCGCATACAGAGTGACCAATTTATAAATCTTTATTGTTACAATCCAAAATATTGCCGAGAATGTTATACTTTAACTTTTTAATATCTCACGTTTTATTATCCTCACGCTATTTATTGTATACTAGCCGATATCCCGCGACTTCGTCCACGTGGATTTTGTTTTTAAAATTCTCGCAGCAACTCGTTGATTTTCGGGAGTAAAAAGTAGCCTTTGTCATTCTCCAGGTCCTCAAGTAAACTGGTGCAATAAAGCAAGTCGATCCATAGCTCTGCTGCGGCGTGATTGAAGGACAAACCAACTAACAAACAAACAATAGCCAAATAGCCCGACGGTTAAAAGTGCGGACCCGAAACTGAAAGGCCGCAGGTTCGAATCCCACCCGTTGCACTATTGTCGTTCCCACTCCTAGCACAAGCTTTCCGCTTATTTGAAGGGGATAGGAGGATATTAATCAACTTTAACTTGGCTAATATTTAAAAAAAAAAAAGACGTGTGGCACTCGGGGACTGCCGCGGTAAAGCTATTGCATAGCATTTTTATCAACGTCATCTAGCGGCTCACCGTAGAGGAGTCCCGTGTCAGGTTATTTTCGTTACGGAATTTCTGGATTCGGTCTCCACGCTGGCCCGCGATAGAAGCTATGCAATAGATTAAAAAAGAGTATGCTACCAAATATAGAAAGGTGTAAAAATTTACTGACCATTAACGCGCACAAATCTCATGTAAACTGGAGTAAAGTTAACGGTATTAGAACAAAGGCCGCCTTTTAACTGAATTAATGAACCTATTCAGAAAGTTATGTAACTCGAACTTTCCTCTGTTTGATGTTTTGTGATGATGGCGCGCGAGACAAATCCCGATCTCGCTAATAAGATTTATGAAATCCTATAATAATCCTTTTAAAGCTTTTAAGATTATATAAGGTAGTGAAATTAGATATACTTAAATTTAAATTTGTTGCTTCATTAGCCAGCTACGGAATGAATCTTATAACAGACTAGCTTTTGCCCCCGCGACTTCGTCCGCGTGGAATTAGGTATTGCGGTGGAATTTTCAAAATCTGTGACACACGTACTTCTTTATTTTTAACTGAAAGCTCTAATACCAACTTTGATGGAAACAGCTTGAAAATTCCTATTTAAACCCCTTAGGGGTGGAATTTCCAATAATCCTTTCTTAGTGTGCGCCTACGTCATAAAAGGAACCAACTGTAAAAATTTCAAGTTTCTAACTTCAATAGTTTAGGCTGTGCGTTGATATCTCAGTCAGTCAGTCAGGACTTTGAATTTTATATATATAGACTAGCTGTTGCACGCGACTTCGTCCGCGTCAATTTCTGTTATTATAATCGCGATTAAGAAGTTTTTAAAAGAATATATTTTAAATATGGATAATTTTCCCCGTTTTTGCAACATTTTTCACTAATGCTTCGCTCCTATTGGTCGCAGCGTGATGTTATATAGCCTAAAGCCTTCCTCGATAAATGGACTATCCAACACAAAAATAATTTTTCAATAAGAACCAGTAGTTCCTGAGATTAGCGCGTTCAAACAAACAAACTCTTCAGCTTTATATATTAGTATATAGATTACAAAAAAGGGTATCAATTCGACACGTATGTATGTAATACTTGACGTTGCCCGCGACTTCATACGCGTGGATTGAGGTTTTTTAATTCCCGCAGGAACTCTCTTATTTTCCGGGATACATAAAGTACGTACTTTAGAGCGTCTGCCGAAAATAACCGCCCTTTCTCCCAAAATATACATAAAAATCAGCACTTAGAATTTAATTTGCCTGGTGGGAGGCTTTGGCCGTGGCTAGTTACCATCCTACCGTCAAAGACGTGCCGCCAAGCGACTTAGGGGTATGGGTCGAATGTACACTGCCATACCCATTCCAAGTTAGCCCGCTACCATCTTAGACTGCATCAAGCAGTGAAGGACTATCTTGTCTTCAAATAAAAAAAATCTTTTAATAATTACTAGACGATGCCCGCGACATCGTACGCGTGGATAAAGGTTTTTTGATTCCCGCGGGAACTCTGTAAATTTCCGGGATAAAAAGTAGCCTATGTTTTAATCCTGTGTATGAGCTATCTTCATTTCAAATTTCAGCCAAATCGGTTCATTCGTTGTGGCGTGAAGGAGTAACAAACATACACACACACACACACATACGAACTTTCGGCTTTATAATATTAGATAAAAAAAATCTTTTAATAATTACTATACGATGCCCGCGACATCGTACGCGTGGATAAAGGTTTTTTGATTCCCGCGGGAACTCTGTAAATTTCCGGGATAAAAAGTAGCCTATGTTTTAATCCTGTGTATGAGCTATCTTCATTTCAAATTTCAGCCAAATCGGTTCATTCGTTGTGGCGTGAAGGAGTAACAAACATACACACACACACACACATACGAACTTTCGGCTTTATAATATTAGTGTGATTATTAAAAGCTCCTTGTACAAGAAGCACCACTGTTCAAGCCTTCGAGGCCACACATTAATGTTTGCCATCTACATACAGAGTGCCGAGCAAGCGACAAAGCTAGGCTAGACAATACAGCATTGTAAAGTCAATATCTCCTGAGGATGCTCCGGTGTCGGGGCGAAACGTGCGTCGAGAGTAGTATAAAAGTCTTGTGTGGTGGTGCATGTGAGTGGTGGTGGCATTGCTTGCTTGGGAACTTGGCTTTTTTGCTTGGTTGGGGAGGTAAGCGGTGCTTAGCTTGTGACTGCATGTTTGACCATACAGATTTTTTCTGTTGGCGGATTATAGCAAAATAACCTTTACTTGCTAATCATGAACTCCCGCAAAATAATACCTGATTCTATCCAATATTTAAAAATAATAACATTTAATTAGACATTTAGACAATCAGTAAGGTCTGGCGGGCCTGGGATCTCAAAAAAAAAATAATTTTTGAACTGTCTCTGGTCTGGTCTGGTGGAACCTTTTAGTCTCTTTAGGCATTTTTTGTTGCTCTTAGACTGCATCGTCACTTACCATCAGGTGAGAACGCAGTTAAGGACTATCTTGTCATCGAATGAAAAAAAGCTTATAAAAGAAGTGCCACAGTTCAAGCTTTCGAGGCCACACATTAATGTTTGCCATCTACATACAGAGTGCTGAGCAAGCGACAGGTACGCATATCTTATCAGCGCATCTGCCGCAGTTTCCTGCGCTTATCGCGTAGCCTGCGGGACCACCGCGGGAATCCCGCCTTGCATCCCGCGATCTAGCGTTTGATATCCCGCAAGTGTGGTAATAAGTGTATATATTATAGTCCGGCTGTTTTACTATTTTTTGTTTGACAAGATGCGGTATCATTGACCGGGCGTAGTGAGCTTTCTTCGACCATTTAGCCGGGACGAGCCTTTACGCAGATTTAGCACTGAATATATTCTGCCACTTTCTGCGGAAGTTGAGGTTGAGGAGGCACACATTTACTCACTTCCGCACACTCTTGTAAAAAACTTAATGTCTCTATGAACGCACACTAACTCAAAAGCTGTCACACTTACAAGCTAACACGTACGTTTTTTATATTTAGCTTTTATTTTTGATATTTATGTTTTAGTTTTAATTTAGTATTTAGTTTTATATTATATTAAGTATTATTGCTACATATTTTAATCGATAAAACCTACATGAAAACACGTACAGAGGGGGAATGTGTGCGCTTGCCAAGTCCTGGCTAAATGGTCGAATTTTTGACACGACCGCGCGCCTCAAAGGAGGTTAATGTGTTTACTGTTTATTGCTGTGATTCTCTAAAAGTGATTGTTACAGAGTGACGATTGCAATCGCCTCTGATTGTATCTGATTGAATCTGAAGGTTATGGTATGGTATTGTATTGATTATTTCGTCGATTCTGACTTACAAAAGCGAATAGCGGGTTAGGGAATAAAGTGTGCACCAACATTAGCGCACACACTTGTGCACTATAAAATCTTCGACACAAATGCCTAATTTTTTTAGAAGTTTAGCTGCCGTGACCGGTTTTGGTCGGGAGGGCATTATATACAAACTTCCAGCACCCTGATTACGTAAAAATTTGCAACAGCAACAGCAATAGCAACGCGACAGCAATCACTACGCGATCGGTCGCAAAATGTCACTAAAAATCGTATTACGGAAGCCAATCGACGTCTATTGCTCGCCTGTCGATTCTAGCGCCACTCGCGATAGGACGGCAATAGATGTAAACAAAATACACAGTTTTTATCGTCGTCTGTGGTTGAATTGTTATATTTTTTGTTTTGTGTTGTGGTCTGTGGTAAAACCCTCTCGAAGTATTTGGACTTCTTTTCTTCTCCATCAAGCATCTCTAAAGAAGAAAAGTACATTTTGTGATAGGCGAGCAATAGACGTGCGATAGGCTTCCGTAATACGACTCCGTAATACGGTCTATGATTTACCAGAAAGTCATTTAACTTTTCCCGTCAAATATTACATACAATACACGAAGTATAATCAATAATAGACGGGTTTAACTCTCGATATCCATGGATATATTTTGTTATCTAGTCGACTTCGATTTCAAACTAGTTTGTAGAACTTTATCAAGTAGGTAAATATGTTTAGGTGTGTTTACTTGAATAAGGTGGGTGTCGATCTTGGGCGATAGAGATATGCTGTTTGACGTGGTACCGTTTTATAACTACATATATACTTCGTGTGATTTTCTTCAATTAAGAGGAAACGAAGGAGCAGCGATAGCAGGTTAGGATTGTGGTCTCTTATTTGGGAGTCACAGGTTCGAACCCGGGCTCGCACCTCTGACTTTTCGGAGTTTAACCTGCACCTGCACCTGAGAACTTTCCATAATATTATCGAAGGTGTGTAAATGGCGGACTATGGCCTATAACCCTTCTCAAGATAGTCCTTGACTGCGATCTCACCCGATGGTAAGTGACGATGCAGACTAAGATGGTAGCGGGGTAACTTGGAAGGGGTATGGCAGTGTAGATTCAACGGTTTCTACACGCCATATGGAACGCTGAACGCTTGGCGGCACGTCATTGACGGTAGGGTGGTAACTAGCCACGGCCAAAGCTTCCCACCAGACAAAAACTTAACGTGAGCGAAGCCGCGGGAAAAAGCTATTTCTTCTATAAAGTACGTCCACAGATTTTCCAGTGCAGAAAAATATATACAATTTGAAAGTAAAAACATTTCAACTCTTGATGATCCTTATTTTAGCAAAGAGCGCAGCATTTATGTCAAGTGGTCTTCAAAAGATTCCTCTCCCAGACAGCTAATCAGTTTATCTGAATATATAAAAGGAAAAGATGACTGACTGACTTATCTATTAACGCATAGCTCAAACCACTGGACATATTGGGTTGTTTGGCATATAGATAGCTATTATGATGGAGGTATCCGCTAACAAAGGATTTTTGAAAATTCAAACCCTAAAGGGGTAAAATAAGGGTGTGAAAAATCAAACTTCATGTGAGTTAAGCGTATTTTTAACCGACTTCGGAAACCTCGGAAACATCGAAATGCGTCGGAATCTTCTTTTTTATTTATGTTCCCCGATAACTCGAAGACGCCTGGACCAATTTGAAAAATTCTCTTTTTGTTTGAAAGAGTATACTTCCCAGGTGGTGCCATTGTCATTAGGTCAGGATTTGATAATGGGATCCTGGAGAAATCGAGGGAACTCTTCAAATTTTATAGGCACAATTGATATACTTTGTAGTGGCTTTTGAAGTCCGTGTTGTAAAAAGAATTTTTACGTTTATATTATCTCAAAAAGAACCAACTATATTAGGTAAGGTTACTGGAAAGTAATAGTAGGTATATTACATAATTTCGCTACTAACTAAGCTCGTCATCTAGTAATTAATACAATCCTTACAAGGTACGAAACCCTCAGTGCGCGAGTATGACTTGCACTTGGCCGTTTATTTTTAAACTTGAAGAGATCTAAGAGACGAAGTATCAGGATGACCCAGCACTTTATCCGTGATCACTGGTCACTCAATGTGTCGCATGTATCTTTTCGGAAAAGCTGTCCTACACGCTTTGAGAGACTGCGATAAAGTGGGTGCGATAATTCTAAGAAAGATCCATTCACTTGTAATGGATAGAATGACTGACGTTGAATCGAAAATACAGTTCCAAATATAGCTACTTCACACTTAAAGAACATTCCTTTCTGTATTGTCTGGAGTACCCACGCAACAGATTTTGGTTTTAAATTCAAATTCAAATTCAAAATTAATTTATTTCATGTAGGCTAACTTGTAGCTCTTATGACACGTCATAAATCTACCACCGGTTCGGAATGCAGGTTCTGCTGAAAAGAGCCGGTAAGAAACTCAGCAGTTGCTCTTTTCAAAAATTTTTTTTTTACAAAAATGGTTTTTCTCTATGCCTGACAGTCGATCTGCTTTCGATATTCTATGGCGTTATAGACCTTACTGCACGCAATATGATATAGAATCTGCTTTGAAAACTGATAAACATTTTCTGTCCGCGACCATACATTATACATACAACCCTTTAAAAACCCCCTATATTATAGGCTTGTGTTTTAAATTCAATTTTATATGGAGCAATATTTTTATACTGACGCAAGGGCCTATATAAACAGTACTCAGCAAATTACAACGCTATTTTAAAAACAACATGCTGAAGTATTTTGCAACTAAATTGAAAGGCATTTTTATTATTGCATGTTGAGTTTTTCGTTGCAAATGAAATTTTCATTTTGCATGTTCAAGGAATAATTACAACTTCAGGTTGTACCTAAGTTATATATTATATTGTACACTTTATAAGACGGTGCTCGCGTCTTAAAAATGCTGATAGTATTTGTTCCAGCAATTTATGAGTACACTATTGTACTAACTGGTACACTATGCACAGCATAATAATTACTGTTACTTTTAATGCCCCATAAACCTTCGTCGCCACCTTCGGCCTAAAATACCACCTTTGGCCAAACCTTCGGCTTCCAAAATGGGCCGAAATTTTGGCCGAAGCCGAAAGTTTCTAGCATGCGCTGAAATTTTTACAGAAGGTTTCTTTTTCTAATCGTATTTGCTGTTGCCTTCGAGCATTTGTAAATGTTCTAAGTAGAAGAGAGAGAGAAAGTAATTCTGTCTGTCTGGCATATTTTGGCAATTTTGGAATAGAGATTGGAGAAGGGCATAGGCTAACTTTTAAAACAATAATAAGGAGAGGGTAAATTGGTAACGGGTAAGTTTTGTCCAATTTTGGTGAAGATCTTAATATTCTTTAGAATTAGTATTAATATAAAACCTAAATGCGTCAGCTAGTATTATAACGATCAAAACAAAACATAGATCTAAATTATTCTACAGTCGAACTAATTTCCAGAATAGTTCAATTAAAATTAGTGACAGCATAGCACTTTAGCACCAAATGGCCTGTGTTGGAAGCGCGTGGGGTAATAAATAACACGCTCCAATTTGTATAAAGGCATTTGCGGCGCCCGTTCAATTTGAAGGACTAGTTTGCGAGCCGCTTTAATCGCGAACTACCGTCGGACCCCTGTGCGTTTTGAATTATTTAAATGCACTACCCTCACTTCTATGCTCGTACTCATGGATGAATGAATGCGTGAACGAAGGAACTTTTATTGCATAGCATTCAACATAGAGAGAACAAACAAAAACATACCAACAGGTATCGAACCCCTATTGGCGTAGAATTTTCAAAAAACTGTGAAGCACGTACTTACACGCACGAATGAAATTAAAAAAAAACCGATTGAGGTGACGCCAACCTAGTCAAACGCAAGCGTGTTTATTCTCCGCTAAACAGAGTCCATTCCCACTTATCTATATATATATAAAATTCAAAGTCCTGACTGACTGACTGAGATATCAACGCACATCCTAAACTACTGAAGTTAGAAACTTGAAATTTTTACAGTTGGTTCCTTTTATGACGTAGGCGCACACTAAGGAAGAATTTTTGAAAATTCAACCCCTAAGGGGGTAAAATAGGGGTTTGAAAAATCGAACTTAACGTGAGCAAAGCCGCGAGCAAAAGCTAGTTTATAATATCCGGCTATATGTCCGGCTTCCGTTTTTCCAACTAACTATAATGTGGGTGTCCTTAAATCAAGAGTGAATAGGCATCTTCTAGGCAAGGCATCTTAGGCTGCCTCTTCACTTACCATGAGATGAGATTGCAGTCAAGCGCTAGTCTATATTATATTAAAAAACAGTTTAATGTCCACACTCTACGGGTACCGCACAGTTTTATGATATTAAATAAAAAAATAAATAGAAGAAAATAAGTAGAAACAAAATGAGTACCCGAACCTATATAATTACCCTAATAAGTTGACATTGTATACCTGACAGCTACAAGTGAGGATTCCAAAGGAGCCCCGCAATTACGGCCGTGTTTTCACTGGATGCAAATTAAAATCCTCGGGCGATCAGAGCTTTAAGCACGGCAGTTAAACAGCTTTCATTTTATTATAGGTACAATTTTTTTTTTTTTTTTTAATCTTTAATTGAAGGCTTTTACGTTACAACGTATGTCAGCCTTATCGTACCCTAAACAAAATATAAAACTAAAACACTATTTACACATGAATAGACTGAACAAACTGCACGCTTCGTCAGAATTTGGATTTGCCAATAAATTATGAAAGACACCAACGTGCAGTCTGTTCAGTCTTAAATCTTCCATCAACCGGACTCTATCAGACTGATATCGGACACATTCCACCAACAAATGGTGCACATCGTCCAGGACACCACAAACGTCACAGTTAGGGGAAGATGTTTTTCCCATAAGGTAACCGAATTTGTTGGTTGGAATGTGTCCTGATCTAAGCCTATGTGCCAACACTACATATTTCCTTTTCATCCTAGTATAACTGCTCCAAGGTACATGAGGAGGCTCACACTGCAGCGTTCTATACCATATCCCTTTTTCTAGAGATGACTTGTCAAAATACTCTTTCCATTCTCTATAACATTCTTTTCTATATTTTGGTAGTGTCTCGGAATAGTCGACCATAACTTTAACGCTTTTACCTTCCTTGCAGCCCTGTTTTGCTAAAGTGTCAGCCTCTTCATTACCTGACAAGCCTATGTGCGATGGAACCCATTGCAACCTCAGATCCACGCCCTGATTAGTCAACTCATCTATAGTAGCTAGCACTGCATAAGCTACCGAAATACCTCTAACACCAGAGGCGGATCGAGCTATATGCTCTAGTGCACTTTTGCTATCGGTACAAATGAGAACCTTTTTATAATTAGTCATCTTAACATAAGACAGTGCCTCCGAAATTGCAATGAGTTCAATCGTCATAATACAAATTTCTCCATCTATCCTTAAACAATCATTATCGTATAAGTTACAATCCTTTTTTGTAGCAACAAAGAAAGCCGCACCTCGCCCTTCATCACTTTTTGACCCATCAGTATAAATAACAAACCATCCTGCATATTTTTCTCTAAGCTCCCTAACAACCTCAAATTTTAAATTATTCACCTCACAAGATTTCTTGGATTTTTTAACACTTTCTAAATTACATTTAACAATATCTTGAATCTTAATATTAGTAACCCAAGTCCTTAATGTAAACATTTCAAGGCACTCAGAAGAAACAATAGGTTCCGCCTTTACCTGATCATATACTGAAACAAGTAGAGGCACCCTTTTATTTACCCAATAATTATTATTACCATTACAAAAACCACTTAGGACTTGAATTAATTTAATAGTCTCATTCTCTTTCCAGGATAGTGACTTCAAACAATATTTAATGGCTAAATACTTCCTTCTTTGTTTCAATGGTGGAATACAAAGCTCACACTCCATAACGTGGATTGGAGTAGTTTTTATAAATCCTCCTGTGGTTCTTAATGCTTGATTTTGCAACCTATCTAATTTAGCTAAATGACATTTCGCACTATTATCGTATATAAAAGACCCATAGTCAATACGACTCCTTATTAACGCTAAATAGATCTGTCGCAAATGTTTAGATTGCACGCCCCAGGCTGCTCCTGCCAAAACATTAAGTAAATTTAAACATTTTTGTACTTTAGAAACAGTTTCGTTAATGTGCTTACCCCAACGCAAAGATTTGTCCAACCATATACCTAAGTATTTGTAAACCTCCACCAATTCCAAGGAAAAGTTGTTTACTTTTAACCCTACTTGTTGTCTTCTATGACCCCTACTAAATATACAACATTTAGACTTTTTAACAGATAATTCCAGACCAAGATCATTTAACAATTCATTAAATATTATCAACGCTCCCTGTAATTTGCTAACACTCTCAAGAATATCTTTATTTGTACTAAATAGAACGAAGTCATCCGCATATTGGCATAAGGAAACATTTACTATTTTATGGAAAATCTTTACTGTTACTATATTAAATAGTATTGGAGACATTGGATCACCTTGCGCTAAACCTTTGTATGCAAATCTAGTAATAAAAGTCCGCCTATCTACATCTTGAATTTTAAGGTGCCTTTCACTTAAATAATTCCAAATATATTGGCATAATCTTTTGCCAAATCCAAATTCGTCTAGAATTACAGTTAGTTTGTCTATCAATACATTATTGTAGGCTCCATCAATATCCAAAAAACATGCTACTGTTTGATGATTTACAGAAAACCCAATCTGAATATGAGTGACTAATCTTGCCAAACAATCTTGACAGGAACGCCCTCTCCTAAATCCTGACGTAAATGGAGATAGCAAATTATTTTTTTCAGCAAACCATTCAATCCGTTTGGTCAACACCGAATGAAGAATTTTGCAGATACAAGATATCAGAGATATAGGTCTGAGCTTTTTGCTATCATCTGACGTATGGTTCGAATTTGGTTTTGGTATTGGCACCACTAGAATATCACGCCACTGTACTGGTATATTGCCTGTGTCTACTATGCGATTGTACAAATCCAGCAGGTAGAGTTTTCCAATCGTTGGTAAATGAAAGATCATAGAATACGTGATTCCATCATCGCCAGGTGACGTATCTTTCACTTTTATGCAATTATACAGTTCTTGCAAAGTAAATGGACTGTCTAAAGCCGAATTCGAAGAAAAATATTCAGGTACTGTCGTAACTACATAATCAGGGGCGAGACTTTGTAAAAGCTCAACTTTTTGGTGATGTGGAATATAACATCTAGGTGATCTATAACCTTTCATCCAACGTAAACGCTGCCACATGTCGGAGGTTGAAGTTTTTTCATTAACACTATCACAATACTTCTGCCAATTTATTACCTTCTCTTTTTTAATCGCAGCTTTAGCCTCCGTTATTTTTTCTTCCAAAATACCTAAATTATCGGGTGTAGGGTTCTTACGAAATTGTCTCAATGCTAATCTACGTCTAGCTACTAGTTTGGATAATTCTTGATTCCAATATGACTTAGGTTCAAAACCCTGCTTTGGATTATCACAAGTTTTTACCATCGGAATAAACAATTCAGCTGCATTATTTAACAAATTTATAAAGTTGTCATATAATGACTGAATATCAGAATTCAAGTTACATGAAGAAAAATGACTTTCCAAAAACTTTGTGTAGGACTCCCAATCAGCCCGTTTGAAATTACGTTTTTGTGACAGAATTACTGAATCCTTATAATTAAATTTAATCTTAATGAAAAGATGGTCACTCCCCAAAGATTCATTCATAACTTTCCATTCAAAACACAGGGCTATATCACTCGACACAAATGTTATATCGGGAGATGTCTTCTGAATATTATTATCAACATATTTAATTCTTGTATGATCTCCATCGTTAAGGGATACATAACCAGCATCTAAAGCGGCCTCATAAATATTTCTGCCTCTAGTATCCGTTTTATATGACCAATTTGTATGGTGTGCATTAAAGTCTCCTGCTATTAAACAGCTACTAGGAAAAAGCGAAAAATATGTTCCCAATCAGAAAGTGAAGTGTTAATAGATGAAGGACAATAAACTAAAATAAGATTCTTAATATCATGGCAATTTAACAATTTTATGCATTTCATTTCTATACCTACATTATTAATTCTCAAAGGCCATTCCTGAATTTGTATAGATTTGTGAATAATAAATGCTATCCCACCATATGAGTCCTCTCTATCCTTTCTTAATATATTATAACCACTTATATTAAAATGAGACTCTGATTCCAACCATGTTTCACAAACTAAGGCAATATGAATTTTTTCTTGAGACAATAACAACTCAAACTCAGCACGCTTATTTCTAAGGCTTTGTGCATTCCACTGCAAAAAATTCAATACAAATTCTTTTTTACCATGAGAGTAACTAGCCATTAAACAAGAAAGTAAATATTTTTCCAACTATACCTCCACTTCGAATAAAATTAATTACCAATTCCCAAATTTCCTTAACTAATAACTTACTTATCAATTCAAGTTTAGTTTCCCAACTATTTACAGACTTTAAAATGTTTGAAATGTTCTTAAAAATTTCTAACAACTGTCTTCCAAAACTTTTTTCATACCGTTTCTTTTTATTTACTTGTTCTTCTCTATTCTGCTGTGTATTGTCCTCAAATATTTGTTCAAACCAACTCGCCTCTTGCTGGTCTTTTTTCCTCTTTGCTGGTTTTTGTCTCTTTTTCCTCTGTTTCGCTCCTGGATTTATTATTTCCGACTCAGAATCTTGACCTTCAATCGGTTCACCAACTTCTTCTTTAGACATATTTCCATGAATTTCTGCTGTCACCAGAACATCCCTGTAGGATCTATAGTTTTGAGTCTGAGTCTTGCTTGGTTGTTGAGTATTCTCGACTTCATCCTCTGATAACAAAATATCAGGATCAGTATACTGAGATTTCATCTTCTCAGAGAATATTTTCAATGCATCTCGGTAAGTGCAATTCCTCTCAGTCATAATTTCTCGAATTTCTTTTTCTTTGAGAAAAGTTGGACATTTTTTATATAAAGCCATGTGTGGACCTTTGCAGTTCACGCATTTAAATAGAACAGTCTCACAATTTTCATGATTACCCCCACATTTTGGACAAATAATTTTTTGGCAAGACCGGACCTGATGCCCAAACTGCCAGCACCCACTACACTGTGTCACAGGAAAGGTATACTTTTCCACCTTAAATCTACAACCAAAACCGAACACAAACGCTGGTAAAGTTTGGCTTTTAAAAGCTAGGCGTATTGTTTCCGAATTGACCCATTCACCTTTATTAGTCAACCTCCTTAGCCTTCTCACCGATACTATTTCAAAATCAGCTTTTATATTCTTCAATATATCTTCATCTGTTTCTTCTAAGTCTACTTGTCTAACGATACCGTAAGACAACGCAATCTCATCAGCAGGTTGGATTCTAAAACCTAAACTTAATAATCTTTCACACTCCATCAGTTTATTACCGCTCTCCCGATTTTCAAAAGAGATTATCGCCTTGTAAGGGGTTTTATACAAAATTCTATTGATACCCTTAATATTCTCCGATCTCAACAACTTCGCCATACCGAATTGTTTGGTAACAAATCTTTAGATATAATGCATACCCGGAATTCCGTACATTCTCCGCCAGTATTAGAATAACTACTAGCACGCCGCTTAGCCCCCCGCTGCACTTTAATAAACCCTTCATCATCAGCTGAAACAACTTCCCTCCGTCTCTTCTCAAGCACTCTCTGCTCGCTCTCATTCCGCTTCGGTATTGATACAACTTGTAGCTCATTCCCGATTACCATTTCGTCCTCAGACATGTTGCAACTTGTATCACTGCCTTCTTGAATCATAATAACCTCCTGTGTACCGAGGTAAAAGGCGCCCGGCGACGGCCGCCCGCACCATCACAATACGAAATTATACAATCCCCAATACCACTATTTTATAATAAAATTCACAAGTTTGGTTTTAGTAAAAAGTACTACAAAAAATGTTTAATCGTAGCACAATGCGCTAGCGTCACTCTCGATTAACGACCGACGCGCGCGCCACCTGGACCCGAACTGAGGTACAATTTAGTGGCATAAATTATACTCTACAAGAGCAGAGATTATTAAGAAGCTTATGCTGAGATCTATAGAACGTGCTCTAGACTCAGGTCAGACTCAAGATTGTTAGCGAAATATTGAAATAGTAAAGATCTTTACAACTTTAATGTATTGAAGGTAGTTTGATAAAATCGATATTTGACTTTGTTGACGACGTAGGCGTCCGTTTGGCGCGCCCAGCTGACGCCGACTTGAACGGTATAAATAGCCGGGGTTTGACGATACGAATTCAGTCTCTTCCAGAGACTCATTCGGCTATTGGATGCTCCCGCGTCTAGGTCGTTTTATTTGATTGATGGGTTGCGATAGCAATCGCACTCTAATCGAATAAATATTGCTCTGAGGTTTAGATGAGTGTAATTGATTAAATAATATTTCGATATGTTTGATAGTTACCCTCACGTTCAGATGGTGGTTTGTCTGACGTGTTGTGGTTAAATTGATTAGATGTGAGGACGGGGGCCGTTATAAGTGGATTGTGGAGACGGTTTTTTAGGTAGGGTTTCAGCGTTTTTGAGTTGTCAAGATAGAGGTTAAAACGAGACACAAATATGCTCTGACATAATTCTGTCTCGTTTTTACTTTCTTGAGTCTGAGCTGAGTGAGAGTGCGGTCTATAGATTTCCGCCTAAGACCATAGTTATTAAGACGTAGGTATCGGGTAAGCAAGGATTTTTAAAAATTCAACCCCTAGGAGGTAAAATAGGGGTTTGAAAAATCGAACTTAACGTTAGCCATTAGTCTAAATATATAGAATAGAATAGAAATATTTTTTATTCAAATAAACTTTTACAAGTGCTTATGAATCGTCGATGAATCTGCCACTGGTTCGAAATGCCCTTCCTGCCGAGAAGTCCCAGCAATAAACTCGGCGGTTGCTCTTTAAAAAAAAAAAAATTACAACAGGTAACAAAACTGTTCTATGTAGACAGTGTTTCCACAATGAAGTTTCACAATACAATACATGTTAAGACGGGCAGACAGAAAGTAGACCCATTCCCGTTGATATCCCGTATAAAAGGGAAAGGTGTCTGACTGATCTATCAACTCGTCGCTCAAACTACTGGATGACCTAATGAACGACGCTTTTAAGCTATTGCATAGCTTCTATCGCGGGCCTTGAGCGTGGAGACTGAATCCAGAAATTCCGTAACGAAAATAACCTGACACGGGACTCCTCTCACGGCTAGATGGCGTTGATAAAAAATGCTATGCAATAGCTTTACCGCGGCAGTCCCCGAGTGCCACACGTCTTTTTTTTTCTTTAGGTACTTAATTTTCTTTTCTTTTCCTAAGGTGCTTAATCTTCATCCATTGTCTTGGGCAGTCAATAACCGCCTAGATCGATCTATTATTATTAGGAACGTCTATTATATTAATTCTCTGCTTAATACAAAGCTTTCTTATTACAAATTCAGGAAATGACTTAGTTTAAGTACCTTGACCCCGAACACGAACAAAATCCAATACATACTTAGTTATACAAACACAAAGTTATACCTCCTGACCTACCTTAGTAACAAAGTCAAACAAAATATTCACGGTTTCATTAGTTATTAACTTATTATTATGTCACGCACATATATGCGAAGGCGTGTTTGATCGTTTGTTCTTCCTTCAATCAAGCCATTCCAAGTCTCAATAGCCCAACGGTTTAGGTGCGGGCTGAAAACTGAAAGGTCTCATATTTATCTCTATTGTCGTACCCACTCCTAGCACAAGCTTTCCGCTTATTAAGAGGGGAGAAGGGAATATAAGTCAAGTTCTTCTTGGCTAATATTGTTTATTAAAAAAAATCTCACAGAACAATGTATCGACTTTTTTATATTTTTATCGAGCAAACGAGCAGGCAGGTCACCTGATGTTAAGTGATCACCGCCGCCCATGAACATTTGTAGCCCCTGAGGCACCACCAGTGCGTTGCCGGCTGTTCAGGAATTTGTTGGTCCGCCCCTTGAATAACCCCATGTTGTTAACCCCATTATTTTACCCAGTTGACTAAAGAGCTTATTTAGCCCAACCGCTTAGCCTCGCTATTCATCGCGTCAGTGTTTTGGGCACGGCGCCCAAAATAAATATCATTATTAGTAGTTTTAATTTACTTTTAAAACTCAAAATTAAAAATTTTTAACAATCCTTTCGTTGCCTACGTCATAATAGCTACCTGTTTGGCGTTCAGCCCTCCGTTCAGTGATTTGTATTGTGCGTTGATAGATCAGTCAGTCGGTCACCTTTTCCTTTTATATATATTTTTAACCGACTTCCAAAAAAGGAGGAAGTTCTCAATTCGTCGGAATCTTCTTTATTTATTTTTTAATTTTTTATGTATTTTCCCCGATTACTCGAAGACGCCTGGACCGATTTGGAAAATTCTAAATAGATACATAATGTAAAGAAACAATGATAACTTTTCAATTGATAAGTTGTGTGGGTTGACTCTTTATTTGCATAAATGTTCTTCCAATTAACCTTTGTAGTGGCGTTTGAAGTCGGTTTTGTGAAAAGAATTTTTTCGTTTACATTATTATCCATTTATTACTTAACAGTAACTTTATTAAAGCCGTTATAAATCCCTAAGCAGTGCCTATTTAATCCAAACCCACACGGCACGGAGTACTGATTACGGTCATTAGAACTCAGTCGGTCGCTAGAGGCTACTTTCCTCACTCCGGTTACCCGGTATTATCGCTGCCACTTTTTTTGGTGAAATGACGGGTATTTTGTTGAATTGCTCAGTTTTTTTCCTCTCTTGTGGCAAGAGCTATAATTTCGCGTTCGTTTAGTGCTCGCAACTTACTCTTGTACTTTATCCGATGTAATTTTGACAATAGCGCTTTTTATTGAGTCATTTTTAAGCGATTTTAATCGTTGATTTTAATTGAGTAATTTTTCCCATTTTATCTGGAGTTTCTGTACGATATAAGTTTATGCCCGCGGCTTCATTCGGGTGGATTTTGGTACCTATTTAAATTCTTCTTTTAAGGGATAAAATCTTAAAATAAGTCTTCCTTAGTGTTTCCTAATTATCATCAATTTAAAAAATCCCTCTTAATCTATTATATAAAAATAAGTCGGGTTTTCTTTCCTGACGCTATAACTCCAGAACGCACGAACCGATTTCCACGGTTTTGCATTCGTTGGAAAGGTCTCGGGCTCCGTGAGGTTTATAGCAAAGAAAATTCGAAAAATTTCAACAATTTAAGAATGCGGACGAAGTCGCGGGCGTCCGCTAGTAATGTATAAAGTAATGTCACTCTGTAGATCCGTCTTACTAACTTCTTTGTTATTATATTTTCTTACAACAGTTTTTCCGAGTTCTATGTACAAAATGTGCTTGTTTCTTAAACTATGACGTCAATCTTAATGCCCACAATTTATTCCATTAATGAGCGTACTTTGGCCCAAACTCCTTCGACGAATGGGCGTTCATTATTCCATTCCATCATATAACTTGCACTAGAATAACAACAATAGCCAAATTGCATCAACCAGTATAACAATACAATGGCCAACAATAACTGCTTGTTCAACTGAAACTTGTAAATAGCTAGTGAAATGTAAACTTTGTATTAATGTCTAGAATCTAGATAGTGTTTGTCGTACCACAGATGTTCACATAGCGCTGTGCTTCCTGGTTGCTAACGTGCATGTCTGAAAGGACCGATACCCTTTATGCTTCCGATTTTAAGGTTCAGCGGGTCTTACCTCATGAACTGTAAACCTATTTCGGTTCAGGAGATACAGAGCTGAACAAGTATACAGGTGATTTTTTTATTTGTGCACAAATTTTTTATCTATATATATAAAATTCAAAGTCCTGACTGACTGACTGAGATATCAACGCACAGCCTAAACTACTGAAGTTATAAACTTGAAATTTTTACAGTTGGTTCCTTTTATGACGTAGGCGCACACTAAGAAAGGATTATTGGAAATTCCACCCCTAAGGGGTTTAAATAGGAGATGGAAGTTTATATGAAACTCCGTCATTTTTCAAGCTGGTTCCATCAAAGTTGGTATTTGAGCTTTCAGTTAAAAATAAAGAAGTATGTGTGTCACAGTTTTTGAAAATTCCACCCCAAAATCTAATTCCACGCGGACGAAGTCGCGTGGGCAAAAGCTAGTGTTATATATAAACGAAATTTAATCAACACGTTTTTTTTATTCTTTATTGTACTTAGGAATACCAAAGTTATTGTTTACCAAAGAGATCCACTTTTAAACAGATGGTTACGGTCACCCTACAAACGAAATCTATCAGCTGTTGATACATTAGGCGCGCGCGGCGGCCGTTGACCTCTGAGCGCGTATTTTAGTTTCGTCGAATAGTATGACCATGATTTGCTTATTTTAAGGCCAGATATGGAAAAAAAAATTTCAAAAAGATACAAAACTATAATGGAAATATGTTCTATTAACGTTATAGAACCACTAAAATACCACCCTGTATACCTAAGCTACCTAAGACTTTAAATTTTCACAGAATGAAAATGAAATGAAAATATTCTTTCTTAGTCAAAATTTTCGGCCTAACTTGTTTTTATTGGTTGTCACCTTTCAGTAATCTACTATATAAAAATAAGTCGGGTTTTCCTTCCTGACGCTATAACTCCAGAACGCACGAACCGATTTCCACGGTTTTGCATTCGTTGGAAAGGTCTCGGGCTCCGTGAGGTTTATAGCAAAGAAAATTCAGGAAAAATTCCACGCGGACGAAGTCGCGGGGGCAAAAGCTAGTGACTTATAAAAAACATTCTCTTAATGAATAAGTAATGCGAGATCTAATATTCAAACATTAGGGCAGACAAAGACAGCTAATGACAGCTTTCTGAATAGTTCCTACAGTTTTAGTTTAATCAATACTTAAGGAGCGTGGGATAAAAACAGGTGTTAACAAGTGATTTTAATTTTAAACTTAAACCGTGAAAGTTAGAAAACAAATAAGCTTCAATAGCCCAACGGTTAAAGGTGTGGACTGAAAACGGAAAGGTTGCAGGTTCGAGCCCCACCCGTTGCACTATTGTCGTACCCACTCCTAGAACAAGCTTTTCGCTTATTTGGACAGAAGAGGAGAATATAAGTCAAGTTCAGCTTGGCTAATTTTCTTAAAAAAAAAAAAAAACAAAAAAGACGTGTGGCACTCGGGGACTGCCGCGATAAAGCTATTGCATAGCATTTTTTATCAACGCCATCTAGCGGTGAGAGGAGTCCCGTGTCAGGTTATTTTCGTTACGGAATTTCTGGATTCGGTCTCCACGCTCAAGGCCCGCGATAGAAGCTATGCAATAGCTTAAAAAAAAGTCGCAGGGAAATTTATATAAATGTTTGCATTAAAGTGCCATATAATGTTCTTACCATATTATTTTTCCCCTCTAAAAGATAGCAGCAAAAAATCAGCAAAATCATCAAAAAAAATTATAGCTATTATTTTGAATTAGACTAGCGCTTGACTGCGAAATAATTTACGCCTTACTTGTTATATATGTTGTTGTTACATTGATCGTATATCAAGTAAATACATTCTGTACATTTTAGTACAGAATGGTGACTTAGTGCCATAATAAAGCCGTCGCCAGGCCCTCGACAAAAGCCAAGGGCCATTTCATCTTCAATGACTCTCTCAGAGGGCTATTGAGATATATAAGAGAGTTACATTTAAATCCTAGCGAAAATTTATGCCTTTCAGAATTTTCTTCAGCGAGAAATCTGGCTAAAATCTATTTTCCTTAGATTATCTTAAACGGTTTTTTTTTTTAAAAGAGCAACTGCTGAGTTTCTTGCCGGCTCTTCTCAGCAGAATCTGCATTCCGAACCGGTGGTAGATTTATGACGTGTCATAAGAGCTACAAGTTGGCCTACATGAAATAAATAAATTTTGATTTTGATTTTTGATTTTGGTAAACAAGTTCTTTTAGCACACAGATAAAAAAACCGAGTTACAAATGAAAAACCAAACTAAAACTAGAAATTGGGTTTTACTGTTAAGACATTTTCGAGAAAAAAGAAGGTACCCAGTCGCTAGTGATTCCAATTTTTTTTTATCTCGATAGTATCACTATCGATAGTTAACCTCGAAATCAAAATCATAGAGTCATGACGTGTCATAAAAGCTAAAAGGTGGCCTATATGAAATAAATAATTTTGAATTTTATAAAATACGCCATTAGTTTATTTTCTTTGTTAGATAGCTATATCTAACCAAGAAATTGAATAGGCGGTTTCGCAGAAAACTCCTATATATTTTAAAAGCGATTGTTTTCGCTACGGATTTGAGTTTCAGCGAGTTTTCTCCATCTCGGGAACATAACGAGTTCTCCGCGTAACTTTCGCGAACAACTTGAAGGGATTTCACTTCGCGCTAAAGATGGGTATAATTTTTCGTTTAATTTATTAAAAGGTCAATATTTTTATGAAATGATGACTAGCGTTTGTCTGCGACTTCTTCCGAGTGGAGTAAGATGTTTTGAATCCCACGGTACCCTTTTGTTTCATTGGAATAATAATATAAACGAAAAAATTCTTTTACAAAACCGACTTCGAACGAATTATATCAATTGTGCCTAAAAATTTGAAGAGTTCCCTCAATTTCTCGAGGATCCCATCATCAGATCCTGAACTAATGACAATGGGACCACCTGGGAAGTATACAAGATGAGGTTCTCAATTCATCGGAGTCTTTTTTAAATTATTTTTTATGTATGTTCCCCGATTACTCGAAGACGCCTGCACCAATTTAGAAAATTCTTTTTTTGTTTGATAGGGTATACTTCCCTGGCTGTTCCATAGTCATCAGGTCAGGATCTGATGATGGGATCCTGGAGAACTCTTAAAGTTTTATAGGCAAACTTGATATACTTTGTAGTGGCGATCGAAGTCGGTGTTTTAAAAATAATTTTTGTTTAAATTATCCCTAGTAGGTTTACAGCTTTTAAACTTTTTGCTTGTTTTGGTTAAAATGCCAACGTAGTAACAATAAAACGAATACGATCATTTTCCTTGAGTATGGGCATTAGGAAAGCCCTTTCAATGTAAAGAGATGGCCACGCATAAATGTTATTGCTTGCCCGATTCTATAAATGCTAACGATGATCACAACATATAAAGTATCACAATTGACGTCGTAGAAACCAACTGCTTAACACAAATATGTTATACTAGATGCCCGCGACTTCGTCTGCGTAAACTAAGGTAACGAAAACCCTTTTATTTTTTGGTAAAAAATGTGGCCTATGTGTTAATCTAAGGCATAATTTATCTCCATTCAAATTTCAGCCAAATTGATTCATTCGTTGTGGCGTGAAGAAGTAACAAATATACTCACACACCCACCCACACGCACGCATTTTTGCCTCTCTAATATAAGTGTGATTTTTTAATTCGATTACAAGGTAGTCCTTGACGGCGATATCACCTGATGGTAAGCGACGATGCAGTCTAAGATGGTAGCGGGCTAACTTGGCAGTGTAGATTTAACCCATACCCCTAATCGGCTTCTACACGCCATCGCTAAATCGCGACAAGTCTGACGTTAGGGTGGTAACTAGCCACGGCCAAAGCCTCCCACCAGGAATTTCCAATGAAAAATTCCAACACTTGTTCCTAGTTGTTCGTATAAATTTTTTGCATCGTTAACGTGTGCTGGCTGTTCTACCTGGGCTCGCATCAAAGCTATTCCCAAGTAGGTCGAGGCGAGAGATATGCGGGGTACGCGAGAGCTACTTACCTTTAATGTATCTTTTCCAACATAGATACGAGCGTTGTACGATCAAAGGTAGAGGGATGAAAAAGAGATCGTTATGTTGGCTCTCGTGTCATGTAAATGCTTGTAAATGAGACAGGAATAACGGGTAATTGACTGATATATTTTTATTTATTTAAAATCAAATTTTAAATACTTCTAGCTTTTGCCCCCGCGACTTCGTCCGCGTGGAATTACATTTTGGGGTGGAATTTTCAAAAACACACGTACTTCTTTATTTTTAACTGAAAGCTCAAATACCAACTTTGATGGAAACAGCTTGAAAAATGACGGAGTTTCATATAAACTTCCATCCCCTATTTAAACATTAAAAATTTATTTATTTTGGAATTTCCAAAAATCCTTTCTTAGTGTGCGCCTACGTCATAAAAGGAACCAACTGTAAAAATTTCAAGTTTCTAACTTCAGTAGTTTAGGCTGTGCGTTGATATCTCAGTCAGGCAGTCAGTTAGTCAGTCAGTCAGGACTTTGAATTTTATATATATAGATAAACATTAAACAATCCCAAAAAAGGAGGATGTTCTCAATTCGTCGGAATCTTTTTATGTATGTTCCCCGATTACTCGAAGACGCCCGGGCCGATTTGGAAAATTCTTTTTTTGTTTGAAAGGGTATATATACTTCCCAGGTGGTCCCATTGTCATCAGGTCGGGATCTGATCCTGGAGAAATCAAGGAAACTCTTCAAATTTTGTAGGCAAAACTGATATACTTTGTAGTGGCTTTTGAAGTCGGTTTTGTAAAAAGAATTTTTACGTTTACATTATTTAATATCTTAACTAGTCTCGAAAATATAGAGTTTTTAAATTTTTTATTAGACAAGCAGAGCGTTAGTAGCGCTACTAAATAATGATGTCACGAGCGATATTCGCCATTGAAAATTTCGTTTTAGAAAGAGACAGATGCTGTCCAGTAAAACAGCTTGTGCCACTACAAAGTATAAAAAGGTTTTAGTACACATATGTTGAAGTCAGGCTTACGTCGCGCATCGGTTTCATCTATTCTATTTAGGCCCGCCCGACTACAACATACGCGTACAAACTAAAATCCCACTAATTCTACTATTATTATAAATGCGAAAGTTTGTATGTATGGATGGATTGATCGATAGATGTTTGTTACTCAATCACTTCCCAGCGACTGAACCGATATGGCTGATATTTGGCACAGAGATAGATTACAGTCTGGAACAACACATAGCTACTTTTTATCCCGAAAAATAAGATAGGAATCAAAAAACCTCATCGCATCAGCTGCGAGTCAGTGTTGGCCCAAAGTTAATCTGATTAACGATTAAAAATTAATGATTAAAATCATAATCAAAAATTTGATTAACGATTAATTTAATCATTAATCAAAAATTTGATTAACGATTAATTAATCATAATCATTAATCGTTAATCTGATTAATTATTTTTGATTAACTATCTATTAACTACTTATTTATTTATTTTCCGATTTTGCAGTAATTTATTGTTAATTTTGACCGCTCACTACTCACCACCACTCACCAGCACTCAGCACACTAAGCAGTCAGCTCACTCACCACCACTGACCACCACTCACCACCACTGACCACCACTCATCACCACTCATCGCCACTCATCACCACCCACTCATCACCATCCATCACCACCTATCACCACCACTCATCACCACCACTCACCACCACTCACCACCACTCATCACCACTCATTACCACTCATCACCACTCATCACCACCCACTCATCACCACTCGTCACCACCCAATACTCAATATCATATTGGTATTGTATTCGAATTATAAAGGATTTTTCTCTGCCTGTGGTCATTGCTCGTTCTCGCCATTTCTTTTTCGTCGAAATTAAACAGCTATTTGCAAACACAATTTTTGACGACCTCCCTGGCGCAGTGGTGAGCGCTGTGGTCTTATAACGGGGAGGTCTCGGGTTCGATTCCCGGCGGGGGCAATTTAGTAATTTATTATTTCTAAATTGTCTCTGGTCTGGTCTGGTGGGAGGCTTTGGCCGTGGCTAGTTACCACCCTACCGTCAAAAACGTGCCGCCAAGCGATTTAGCGTCCCGGCACGATGGCGTGTTGAAACCGATTAGGGGTATGGGTTGAATTGATACTGCTATACCCCTTCCAATTTAGCCCGCTACCATCTTAGACTGCATCGTCACTAATCACTTACCATCAGGTGAGATCGCAGTCAAGGGGTATCTTGTCATGGAATAAAAAAAACACAAAGAAAAAAATAGTAAAAATAGTATAAAAAATTAAATATAGCATCGCGTGTACTTTTTCACATATTTTGGTTTAAACTGAATCTTAAAATAGTATACAATAAGGGTTATTTTAATTTTACTCGGTCACTGGTTTGATATCATTTAAAAATTCAAATTTCAAATATCAATCAGTCGGCGTTTGACCGCCTTTATGAGTGGAAGCTGCTCCGGTTGCAAGCAAATTCTGTCGTCAAAAAAGATCGTAGGAACACGAAATAGTTGAGCAAACCAAATTAACACTTTATATAACAGAATCTGCATTCCGAACCGGTGGTAGATTTATGACGTGTCATAAGACCTACAAGGTAGCCTACATTAAATAAATAAATTATGAATTTGAATTTGAATATATTTTGATGAAAAGAAAGGTGAGAAACTAAGTAGGTACTTCAATATAACCAGTATCATTTTATTATCTACTAGACGATGCCCGCGACTTCGTCCGCGTGGATCAAGGTTTTTCAATTCCCATGGGAACTCTGTAATTTTCCGGGATAAAATGGAGCCTATGTTTTATTTCTGGGTATGAGCTATCTCCATGCCAAATTTCAGCGAAATCGGTTCATTCGTTGCGGCGTGAAGAAGTAATAAACACACACACACACAAACACACACACACAAACAAACAAACTAACAAACACATACACACAAACTTTCGGCTTTATAATATGTAGGAGAGTAGGATTAGAGTGATTTTTGTTCAAAGCGCCATCTAGTGACGGTAGTCTTGTAACGTTTCATGACGATAGTCTTGTAACGTTACAAGACTACCGTCACTAGATGGCACTTCTTCCGTTTCACTTCTGATGATTGGTGATGCTCGCGTTCCTACAAATATTAGTGTGACTAGCTGATGCCCGCGACTTCGTCCGCGTGGATTTAGTTTTTAAAATCTCGCGGGAACTCTTTGTTTTTTCCGGGATAAAAAGTAGCCTACGTCACTCTCCCGGTCCTAAACTATACCCTTGCAAAAATCACGCCAGTCCGTTGTACCGTTGCTACGTGATTGAAGGACAAACCAACAAACAAACACACGTTCGAATTTAAAATATTAGTAAGGATTACTTAGGATAAGGAAGTAAAGATTATTAAGACCAACAATATCAATTCTAAACTGACAGTCTCTAAATCCTCACAGTTTAGGTAGACACTACCCTGCAGCATCAGGATTGAAGAGCCAGGACCTAGAGCTCCATGACGTAGTCTATGCTTGATACCTACAATATGAATTTTCAAGCGAAATACTAGTCGTAGGTGCAATTAACGTCAAGTATATTCAATTCTAATTGTTTAGGTACATAATATGATACGCGCCGAGCGCGGACTTCGCTTTACATCGATGCGTAGGGATGATGAAATCGCACTGCCCGCCTTCGCCGACGACCGAGCGATAGCGATTTTTTTGAGCGGTTCGGTGCCGTAGAGGGCGCGCGCGCGCGGTGCGAGGCACACCGCCGCGCCACGCCGCGCGCGCTGTTTAACGCCCGCTGGCTTCTCTCTTGAATCCACCATTTTGAATTTTTTGTCAGCTTCCTACCAATTTGATGAGGTTTCGAATGACTTTTGTTTGAATACTCCCCCTCTATCTTCGATACCCTGGCCGTGCTCCTCACCCGTCTCCGAAATCCTCAATCATCAGCTCTCTACATATTTTTGCACCAAATGAATTTTTGTCCTCCATACGAAACCATGAGTGAAAAATTTTTTTTTCATACAAAATTTTACAGGAGAGGTGATCAATGAGTCAGTGAGCGAGTCAGTCAGCGAATCAGCACGAGTAGCTATAAATATATAGTAAAAACATTGATGGATGTATTAGTTTATAATCAAGTTAATCAAGTTAAAAAAGTTAATCAATTAACGATTAATGATTAATGATTAAATTCTTTAATCATGATTAAGATTACTTTTTTAATCATGATTATTTTAATCATGATTAATTTAATCTGATTAAAATTAATCAGATTAATTAATTGATTAAAAAATTAATCGATTAATGCCAACACTGCTGCGAGTATAGCTATTATATACTTTGTAGTGGCGTTTGAAGTCGGTTCTAAAAAAAAAATTTTTATATTTTTTATTTTTATTATGTAGGTATTTCTAGTACCAATTTGCTTCAGTTATACACAGTACCTACTACCTGACCGCAGCACAGTTCCCATCTAGGTCAACGAATGCTGCAAGATCAAAGACAGCCACGCTCAAGGAATTAAAAAGCAAAACAGTCGGCAGCGTTAATTTAGATTAATCTACTTTTGGAATGTAGCGGCGTTTGTAAACAAGAAGTTGTAATTGACTTTAAACATGAAGTTAGTTACGGTACAAAAATTTCATAAAGTAAACGAAACACATCTCTTCTAATTATAGTTTTCAAAGCTCATTCAAACAAACAAAGAAAATAATGGTTCCTTACTAATGTTAGCGAAATATTGAAATAGTAAAGATATACAACTTTAATGTATTGAAGGTAGCTAGATAAAACTAGTAGTAGGCAGTTTGACTTTGTTGACGACGTAGGCGCCCGTTTGGCGCCGCGCCGTTAGTATAAATGCAGCGGGTTGGACGTTATTAATTCAGTCTCTTCCAGAGACTCATACGGCTATTGGATGCTCCCGCGTCTAGGTCGTTGTATTTGATTGATGGGTGGTGATAGCAATCACGCTCTAATCGAATATATATTTCCCTGAGGTTTAGATGAGTGTAATTAATTTAATAATACTTAGATATGTTTGATAGTTACCCTCACGTACAGATGGTGGTTTGTCTGACGTGTTGTGGTTAAATAGGTTAGATGTGAGGACAGGGGCCGTTATAGGGGCGGTTGGAGACGGCTTTAGGTAGGGTTTTAGCGTTTTTAAGTTTATACTAATACATATTGTTTGGGAGGCAGTTTTAGTACGGTGATAGTTTACTGGTTAAGACTTTTTTTGTAGATTCTTTCGGTGGTAGATTCTCGACTTTTCATAAGAGCCACAAGTTGGCATACATGAAATAAATAATTTTGCGTTTGAGTTTGAGTTTTTTATTTATATGAATAATGAGCAAACGAGCAGGCGAGTCACCCTAATGTTAAGTGATTACCGCCACCCATGAATACTTGTAGTACCAGAGGCACCACCGATGCGTTGCTGGCTTTTCAGGAATTTGTTGGTCCGCCTCTTGAATAACTCCATGTTGTAATTAAATTGGAACACCGTCGGAGATGATTCCACAATATGGTAGTGCTTGGAAAAAAAGATCTGGAGCAACGGAAAAGTCTGTAATTTTTTGCCTGTGTTTTTATCACAGGGATAGCATATGTTGAGTGGAGTCCATTTTGGCACCACACTAAATTTTTTTTTGTTTTTTTTTTGTTTTGTATCTCTCTCTGTCATTAACTGTGCTGTTTGTCTCAAATAATTGCTTTTTCTTTTCTTTTCTTTCTTTTCTAATTCAGATCCTACTACTCTTTATTTACTTATTTAAGTTCTGTGCATTTTAAGCAATCAAGTATCACTTTCTTTTTATACGACTAGCTGAAAAAATATATACTGTACGCCAAAAGAAATTCATGAACCTGGTACTTAGCAGAAAAGTCCACAGCAAACTCAGTCGGGTATTTAAAGTTTATTTGCAAAGGAGGATATCGGCGCACATGTGCACTATTGTATCTCCTACGTAGTTGGCTAGTCTCAGGTCTGGCGGTTCGGTCAGAACATTTTCTAGGCTATTCTAAAAAAAAAAATAGTTAAATCGATACCCTACTCCTAATAAACCTTACAAAGTATCCACTTAACCTTCCCAAGAACGTAAATGTTAACGATGCGAACCTGACGCCAGAGCCTGACTCCTCTTGATTGGGGTAATTATTCTTGCGCTAACGCAAAACAAAATATACCTCGTAACATTACACTGATAAATGAAAATGGTGGCGGTAAATAAGAACAGATCGTTTGGGATACGGAGATGCTTTCGTTGTTTTATGATATGGATGTTTCTACGTTTCACGTGTTAAGTTTTTTTTATTACTAGATAGAGTTGCTCTTGATGTTAATTTTTTTTTAAATCTTAAATATTTATAGAGGGTTTGTCCAGTGAACATGCCACCCTCATCGGGCCTCCTCTTACGGACCTACAGCCTACGTTTCACATTCAATTTGCACATCTCGTACAGTGCTCTAGCTTCCTTCGATAACGGGCAGGCCAGAACACTTACAAGCGCCCAACTCCCGTAAATCAACATTAAACCTATGCTTAAATCTAAATCTTTCCCTGTCGTTGCGGACACATTCCACTAAAACGTGATACACATAAATACTGGAAAGCACTGACGTCTAGGTTGGAGCGCGCTTGCCTAGAAGATGCCTTATTCTTCTTCAATTCCTGGGAATTTTCTCCGCAAGTAGGCGTTAATCGTGATTCTGGTGGTACGGCTTCCTACGATCACTCCAGCCAGCCGAACTCCCTCTAAAATTCGAGCAGGTCACCCAGGTCGGTGAGGACTTCAGGAATTGTTGCTGGAGAGCCAATGTTTCTATGACGTTGGTCGGATACACCCTCGTATTTAAGCAGTACGTGTTCCGGTGTCTCGTCGCCCTCCACGCACGCTCTGCATAGAGATCTTTCGGTATAGAAGATGCCTATTCACTCTTGCCTTGAAGTAGTCAAATTATAAGCGGCAGGAAACACGGATGATAGAAGGGTGTTCCACATCTTAGGGGTTGGTTTAGAAACGTTGAACTAAAGCGTTTTCAAGCGTTCCAAGGTGCTGGAGCGGCGACCTTGCATCGAAAAAGTGCAGTGTTGGCAGACCTCCTGTTGTGGACCGACGACATCAGACGAGCTGCGGAGGCTGGATACAGAAGGCACAAGAGCGAGGCTATGTGAAAGTCCATACGAGATTGGTCTCGTGTGAACTTCGACGGATATGATGTCTATTCGTTGAAAAGAAGAAGACAAGACCAAAAATCCATAACGTAATTTTATTTCCCTCCATACACCTTGATGCAGGTATAAGAAGTAATTTTAGAAACTGTTATTTCTTTTTGCTACAGTAAAAACAAGGATAGCGAGCCAAAAAATAGGATAGTGATTGAATTAAAAAGAGAGAAGAGAAGAGATCACTAGTAGTGATAGATGCAAGATGTTAAAGGTTGAGGGTAGTTTTAGATTAACCTTAACAAAGCTCACTAATTCACTAGCAAGTTCGTAAATGTTAATGATGCCAATACGAGTCTCAGACTTAGTTTCGCTGATTGTGGGAACGGTTCTTACTGTAAAGTTCACTAAGCGAAAGATCATAACAAAGCTAAGTAACAAAGTACTACGTAATATTGCACTGATAAAGGGGAATTAGCTTCAGAAAATACGATAATGGACATCGTTTCTCTATCGTGCTTATTTATATACGAGAAAGTCCCAACGTTTAACGTATAGAATTTGATTTTGGCTGTCCTTTTCGTTCAATCATTCTTTTTTTATATAACTAGCTGATGATCGCGACTTATTGTGGATTTAGTCTTTAAAATCCCGCGGGAGCTCTTTAATTTTCCGGGATAAAAAGTAGCCTATGTCACTTTCCAGGTTACCAACTATTCCCATGCAAAAAATTACGTCGATCCGTAGCTCTTTTGCAGCGTGATTGAAGGACAAACCAACAAATAAATACACTTTGTTGTTTTTATGTCTAGCTGTAGATTTACAACTAAAAAGAGAAATATAGGTAATTATGAAGGTATATTAAAAAATCTTTTTCCACTACTATTTTAGTAGAGATCCTAATCGTAGAGCTCGTTTCCTTTTAGAAATTATTGAACGGACAAAAAAAAAGATTATTTAAATAAATAGCACTTAAGGGGAGGGTAAGGTATTAAAATTTATTTTTTTCGATTTTTTTTTATTTTTCTAATTGAATGCATAATATCTCAAGAAATTGTGTTAAAATTTCAAGTCGATCGGGGCAAAATTGACGAAGTTATGAGTATTTCAGCGTCCGTTGCCAGCCTGAGGTTTTACAGCCCCACCCGCCCCAAACGGGTCTGTTCAGGTAAAGTCAAGTATATTCGAGGCATGATCTATGCATCAGTTAAACGCTGTATGCTGTGCTGAGCAGTAACAAGTGACGGACCTGGCATCGACGACTCTGTGTGAGTATAAAAAAATTGTCGAATTTTATCTTGAATACTTCAGTACGCGAACTTTAAAGCGTTTTTCTGAGACTTGTCATTTTTGAAGTCCGTGTCCACCATAACTAAAAATCTACTGGACCAATCATTTTGAAATTTTGAACAGTGTTTCTTCACATAATTCCCCAGGTATTGTCGAGAGCTTTTTTTTTTTTCAATAATTATCAATTTTTTTACAACAGCTAATTAGCCGTTTTTTTAGCGAAAATCTGGTTTTTGGCTTCCAAGTGCTACGAAAAATCGAAAAATTGAAAAAAAAAAAAATCCTCTCGTGAATACCTCAACAAACATCTCCTTTAACGAATGCATTTTGATTTTTTTGTTTCAGATGATTTGGTTGCGAGTTATGATGGACACCGCAAAACAACTTTTTCTCGAGGCGCCTCCGGAAATTCACTGTCACTCGCTCAATTTTTAATATTTTGCAATGAAAATTTAGGAGAATATTGTTCTATTGTTACATTATCATGTATGGATCGACTGAATAAACTAACACCATCTGTATTGCAAAAAAAAATCTTGAAAACATGCCTTTTTTTTAGCGAATTAACCTTACCCCCCCCTTAAATACATACCTACAATACAATAAATACAAAATGAATATATAAAAAAATCTATTATACTAAATTATCAATTAAAAGTATTTAATTTATTTTCACGTAAAAAATCCATTTTTCAAGATTGCCTGAAAGACAATAGAGATCACTGTCAGGCGATAAGGTAAGGCTGTAATGTCTTTAAATGTCTCTGAATGGGCGCTATAAAGTGTATTTCACTTTTACTTTATTTATACTTAAAATAATTTAAACCACTTCGTTAAGATACGATACGACTCCTAAAACTTAGCTCTAAAGGCCCGGGCAGACGCGATGCTTTTAACACCGGCGGTCAGCGGTTTAGTAATTTTTAATCGCTTTTCGAAAGCTCAATGCCGCGTCCGAACACTTCAATAGGCACACATACAAACACCAGTCGTGGTAACCGAGTTTTTCAGCATCGGAAATCCGCAATTTAGCGATATTTATGCTGAGATCTATAGAGCGGGCTCTGGCTTAGCTCAGACTTAAGATAGAGTTAAAACGAGACACAAAATATATGCTCTGACATAAATCTATCTCGTTTTAACGCTGTTTGAATCTGGAAAAGTGAGAGTGAGGTCTATAGATTTCAGCCTTAGTCGCATTTTGAAAGCTCGACACCGCATCCGAACGCTTCAATGGCTTCAAAAATCGCCAAAACGCTAAATCGTGCGATTTAGATACGATCGAGCGAGCGATCTTACCCAAACGGTAAGAAGTTGCAAAAACACTGATCAATGATGCTAAAAGCTAAGATTGTCTGTGGTCTAGTCTGGTGGGAGGCTTTGGCCGTGGCTAGTTACCACCCTACCGTCAAAAACGTGCCGCCAAGCGATTTAGCGTTCCGGCACGATGGCGTGTAGAAACAGATTAGGGGGGTTGAATTTACACTACTATACCCCTTCCAAGTTAGTCCGCTACCATCTTAGACTGCATCGTCACTTACCATCAGGTGAGATCGCAGTCAAGGGCTATCTTGTCATCGAATAAAAAAAAAGCATGTACCTACCGAACGCGTGAAGGTCGTAGCCAGTGTTGGCATTAATCGATTAATTTTTTAATCAATTAATTAATCTGATTAATTTTAATCAGATTAAATTAATCATGATTAAAAAAATCATGATTAAAAAAGTAATCTTAATCATGATTAATGAATTTAATCATTAATCATTAATCGTTAATTGATTAACTTTTTTAACTTGATTAACTTGATTATAAACTAATACATCCATCAATGTTTTTACTATATATTTATAGCTACTCGTGCTGATTCGCTGACTGACTCGCTCACTGACTCATTGATCACCTCTCCTGTAAAATTTTGTATGAAAAAAAATTTTTCACTCATGGTTTCGTATGGAGGACAAAAATTCATTTGGTGCAAAAATATGTAGAGAGCTGATGATTGAGGATTTCGGAGACGGGTGAGGAGCACGGCCAGGGTATCGAAGATAGAGGGGGAGTATTCAAACAAAAGTCATTCGAAACCTCATCAAATTGGTAGGAAGCTGACAAAAAATTCAAAATGGTGGATTCAAGAGAGAAGCCAGCGGGCGTTAAACAGCGCGCGCGGCGTGGCGCGGCGGTGTGCCTCGCACCGCGCGCGCGCGCCCTCTACGGCACCGAACCGCTCAAAAAAATCGCTATCGCTCGGTCGTCGGCGAAGGCGGGCAGTGCGATTTCATCATCCCTACGCATCGATGTAAAGCGAAGTCCGCGCTCGGCGCGTATCATATTATGTACCTAAACAATTAGAATTGAATATACTTGACGTTAATTGCACCTACGACTAGTATTTCGCTTGAAAATTCATATTGTAGGTATCAAGCATAGACTACGTCATGGAGCTCTAGGTCCTGGCTCTTCAATCCTGATGCTGCAGGGTAGTGTCTACCTAAACTGTGAGGATTTAGAGACTGTCAGTTTAGAATTGATATTGTTGGTCTTAATAATCTTTACTTCCTTATCCTAAGTAATCCTTACTAATATTTTAAATTCGAACGTGTGTTTGTTTGTTGGTTTGTCCTTCAATCACGTAGCAACGGTACAACGGACTGGCGTGATTTTTGCAAGGGTATAGTTTAGGACCGGGAGAGTGACGTAGGCTACTTTTTATCCCGGAAAAACAAAGAGTTCCCGCGAGATTTTAAAAACTAAATCCACGCGGACGAAGTCGCGGGCATCAGCTAGTCACACTAATATTTGTAGGAACGCGAGCATCACCAATCATCAGAAGTGAAACGGAAGAAGCGCCATCTAGTGACGGTAGTCTTGTAACGTTACAAGACTATCGTCATGAAACGTTACAAGACTACCGTCACTAGATGGCGCTTTGAACAAAAATCACTCTAATCCTACTCTCCTACATATTATAAAGCCGAAAGTTTGTGTGTATGTGTTTGTTAGTTTGTTTGTTTGTGTGTGTGTGTTTGTGTGTGTGTGTGTTTATTACTTCTTCACGCCGCAACGAATGAACCGATTTCGCTGAAATTTGGCATGGAGATAGCTCATACCCAGAAATAAAACATAGGCTCCATTTTATCCCAGAAAATTACAGAGTTCCCATGGGAATTGAAAAACCTTGATCCACGCGGACGAAGTCGCGGGCATCGTCTAGTAGATAATAAAATGATACTGGTTATATTGAAGTACCTACTTAGTTTCTCACCTTTCTTTTCATCAAAATATATTCAAATTCAAATTCATAATTTATTTATTTAATGTAGGCTACCTTGTAGGTCTTATGACACGTCATAAATCTACCACCGGTTCGGAATGCAGATTCTGTTATATAAAGTGTTAATTTGGTTTGCTCAACTATTTCGTGTTCCTACGATCTTTTTTGACGACAGAATTTGCTTGCAACCGGAGCAGCTTCCACTCATAAAGGCGGTCAAACGCCGACTGATTGATATTTGAAATTTGAATTTTTAAATGATATCAAACCAGTGACCGAGTAAAATTAAAATAACCCTTATTGTATACTATTTTAAGATTCAGTTTAAACCAAAATATGTGAAAAAGTACACGCGATGCTATATTTAATTTTTTATACTATTTTTACTATTTTTTTCTTTGTGTTTTTTTTATTCCATGACAAGATACCCCTTGACTGCGATCTCACCTGATGGTAAGTGATTAGTGACGATGCAGTCTAAGATGGTAGCGGGCTAAATTGGAAGGGGTATAGCAGTATCAATTCAACCCATACCCCTAATCGGTTTCAACACGCCATCGTGCCGGGACGCTAAATCGCTTGGCGGCACGTTTTTGACGGTAGGGTGGTAACTACCCACGGCCAAAGCCTCCCACCAGACCAGACCAGAGACAATTTAGAAATAATAAATTACTAAATTGCCCCCGCCGGGAATCGAACCCGAGACCTCCCCGTTATAAGACCACAGCGCTCACCACTGCGCCAGGGAGGTCGTCAAAAATTGTGTTTGCAAATAGCTGTTTAATTTCGACGAAAAAGAAATGGCGAGAACGAGCAATGACCACAGGCAGAGAAAAATCCTTTATAATTCGAATACAATACCAATATGATATTGAGTATTGGGTGGTGACGAGTGGTGATGAGTGGGTGGTGATGAGTGGTGATGAGTGGTAATGAGTGGTGATGAGTGGTAATGAGTGGTGATGAGTGGTGGTGAGTGGTGGTGAGTGGTGGTGATGAGTGGTGGTGATAGGTGGTGATGGATGGTGATGAGTGGGTGGTGATGAGTGGCGATGAGTGGTGATGAGTGGTGGTCAGTGGTGGTCAGTGGTGGTGAGTGAGCTGACTGCTTAGTGTGCTGAGTGCTGGTGAGTGGTGGTGACGGTGAGTAGTGAGCGGTCAAAATTAACAATAAATTACTGCAAAATCGGAAAATAAATAAATAAGTAGTTAATAGATAGTTAATCAAAAATAATTAATCAGATTAACGATTAATGATTATGATTAATTAATCGTTAATCAAATTTTTGATTAATGATTAAATTAATCGTTAATCAAATTTTTGATTATGATTTTAATCATTAATTTTTAATCGTTAATCAGATTAACTTTGGGCCAACACTGGTCGTAGCCCTCTTACACGACACCTCTCCCACACAACCAAAGTATGAGCATTCAAATATGGACTTAATATCGTGCTGTGGAGGTGCACTTTACAGTAACAACACAAAATAGAATACAGCGCGCGGTACCGGTACCGCGCGTAAACTGTACCACTGTAAAGTGCACCTCCAGAGCACGATATTAAGTCCATTGTTGTGTGGGAGCGGTGTCGTGTAAATCGGCTATGACCTTGAATCGCCAAACGCAATCAAGTAATCAAATCGCCGGTCGCCGCTGCTGAAAGCATCGTGTCTGCCCTGGCCCTAATATAGCGAAAACGGTCCTCGCTTTGATGGGTCTGATAAGACGAAATCGGAGAAAATGTATTCGGCAACATCTTACTGATAAAAGGGAATGGTTCCTGGAAATACGGTGACGGGAGATCGTTTGTGCTGTGAGATGTATTTGTTATCATTAAGTACGAAAGGAAAAAGGAAAAGGGGAACTAAATAATCACACTTCACAGTAGTATTATAAAGGCGAAAATTTGTATTTTGTTTAACCGACTTCTAAAAAAGGAGGAGGTTCTCAATTCGTCGGAATGTTTTTTTTATGTATGTTCGCCGATTACTCGAAGACGCATGGATCGATTTGGAAAATTCTTTTTTTTGTTTTAAAGTGTTTACTTTCCTGGTGATCCCATCGTCATCAGGTCAGGATCTGATGATGTAATCCTGGATAAATCGAGAAACCTAGTTTGTAATGACGTTAGAAGTCGGTTTTGTAAAAAAAAAATTACGTTTATATTAATTATTATTGGAAATAGTAGGTACCTATCTACTACTGACGTATAATCCCTTGAACTCTAACATTCATATTCTCTTAGCAGTTTTCAAATAACTGCTTATAAAAGCTGTAATATCATAGTAGTAATACTAGTATCTACGAGATACTTCAGTCGTAATTCGAGTTCGTAAATTTTAACGACGTTAATATTACCCAGAATGCTGTTGTGATTGTGAAAACGACACTCAATAAGATGCACGATAACGACAGAGAATGTACAATTTTATAAAGTGAAACAAAGATATATAAATAAAATAAAAATAGTAAAATTGTTTTATTATGTTACTACTTGATGCCCGCGCCTTCGCTTGCGTGGAATTAGTTTTTGAAATACCGCGGGAACTTTTTGATTTTCCGGGATAAAAAGTAGCATAAATGGCTCTCTCCCGGTCCGTAGCTCTATTGCAGCGTTATTGAAGGACAAACCAACAAACCATCACACTTTCGCATTTATAATATTACTAGAGGGCGCCCACGACTTCGTCCGCGTGGAATTAGGTTTTGAGGTGGAATTTTCAAAAACTGTGATACACGTCCTTCTTTATTTTTAATCGAAAGGCAAAATACAGATTTTCATAGATAATATAACTTGTAAAATGACGGACTTTCATACAAACATTCATCCCCTATTTATTCCGTTTGGGGGTGAATTTTTCAAAATCTGTGAAACACGTGTTTCTTTATTTTTATTTGAAAGCCTAAATACAAAGTTTCATGCATATAACTTGAAAAATGACAGACTTTCATACAAACTTCCATCCCCTATTTAAACCCCTTAGGGGTGGAATTTGCAATAATCCTTTCTTAGTGTGCACCTACGTCATAAAAGGAACCAACTGTAAAAATTTCGTGTTTCTAACTTCAGTAGTTTAGGCTGTGCGTTGATATCTCAGTCAGTCAATCAATCAGTCAGGACTTTGAATTTTATATATTGTTATGATATTATATGGAAGTATTAGTAAGGATATCTCATACAGTTAAAAAACAAGTGCGTACAAGTGTAAACTCACTCACGTAGACTCTCGCTTCGCTCGGTCAACTAAGGTACAGGGTGTGCAATGAAAATACGGCAGCTATTTACAGAGCTACGGTCCCAGAAGTTTGTGTAATTTGTAAATCTACGCTACGGGTAATCGCACTTAGGGTGGGAACAAGCCAAGGATGCCTCACTGCGATACCTCGCGGTCGCAGTTTAGCTCGCTACCTCGATGCGACCTCCATGTAAAACAAATGTATGCAAACAGACGAGCGCGAACATGCCGAAGGATACCTCACTGCGATACATCGCGGTTCACATCGATGTTTCTCGGCATGTTCGCGGTCGTCTGTTCGCATACATTTGTTTTACATGGAGGTGGCATCGAGGTAGCGAGCTAAACCGCGACCGCGAGGTATCGCAGTGAGGCATCTCTGGCATATTTTCACCCTTAGGCCGAAGGTCGTTCAGCCACGTAGTGTTGTCAACGAACCGTGGCGTGACGCATTAATAACTGCGGACGGTTTTATTACGACGCTGTGTTCCACCCTTTTGTGTTAAAATGTTATATTACGGACGTATATCACCGCGTATGGGGTGAAATTGGCGCACGTTATGGGGTTATGTGTTCTTTAACTTGGATTTTACAATAAACTGGCTGAATGCCATGAAGTGGCTTTCAGCCATTGGTGGAAGTGATAGACGAAGTCCACCAGTCATCTTATCATCCCTTTTTCACGCCATGGGGATGGAGTTTAAAAAATCCCTTCTTAAAGCTCACGAGTACGTGAATATTAGGTAATTATTAGTAATTTACTTTTCTGTTATAAAATGTTATACTATAGATAGATAGATAGATAATTTATTTTTCAACACACTTGCTCATAAAGGGGCTCCCGGTTCACCGCAACTAGGTACACAATGACACCTCTAACTCAAACTGTGACTTTTGATTACTATTATTCACAATGTGAGTTAAAGAATTGTTTTTTTTAATTTTATTGGGTGAGTTGCTGTGTTCTTAAAAAAGTTTCTATTACAAAAAAGATCTTGTTCAATAATTTATAAAAATATCGTGTTAAATTAATGTACCTGAGCAAGCAATCATTTCATACAACTCCGTATTTAAATAGATAATTTCAACATGTACGTGTTTAATAAATAAAACTGTAAGTAACTTTTGTTTTTTTTTTTGTAATAAAGAAAACTCGAAATCCCCATTTTGTACGTGGCTATAAGAGAAATGCCAAAAAAAAAGAAACCTCATTCTTTAGTCTATGGCCATTAAAGGTTTCGGAAAACTGATTAAATCAAATAAACACCTGAATAGGCTGTATGGTCGTCGATCTTTGCCTGCCCTCAAGAGCATCTCAAGAGGGCGAACAAAAGAACAACATTAATTTTTCCCGCCATTGCGAAACAATTTTCACAACTCGTTTTCACTGTTTTGTACCATAATGTACTATTTTAGTGTTATTTTCTTCACAAGTGTGTTGAAAAACGTCGTATGATACACGTGTATATTGATGATTACCGTCCTCGGCTACCTTAAGACCCTCACCTGACGGCTCGGGTCTCAATAGCGCCTCAGCGGTAATCACCAACTTTGACACTTGTACCATAATGTACTATTATTTTTCCACGAAAAATTTGGAAAAATTCGCTTACCAACTAAGTGAATCTAAAAATTCAAAAAATATAAGTAGTCATGGAAAAATAAGGCACCCCACTCAGCACAAAGCCACAGCAAGCTGCAGCGCTGGTTTTCAGGGGGAACCCAAGTGTCCGGTTACGGAATATTAATTCTCTTTTGCCCACGGCTTCGCTTACATTAAGTTCGAATTTTCAAAAATCCTTTTACAGCGGATGCTTACGTCATAATAGCTATCTATCTATGCCATAAATCCGTTTAGTGATTTGAGTTATGCCTTGATAGATACTGGCATTAGATTAAGCCTCAATAGCCCAACGGTTACAGGTGCGAACTGAAAATTTAAAGGTTGCAGGCTCGATCCCCACCCGTTGAACTATTGTCGTACCTACATAAGTAGTTTTCACTTATTTGGAGGGGAGAGGAGAACACCAGTCAAGTTCAGCTTGGCTGATAAAAATTGATTTGAACCCCGTATTCTTCCCCTAAAAGGAGGTTAAACTCTTAACCACTATGTCATCACGGCTAGTAGGTACATCAATATGCCGATCACATATTCCCCGCTATGTCACAAGTCACAACAAGTTAGGTTCTTGTCAACATCGTGTACCAATTTGCATCTCAAATGAGATGTAAGTCGATCTCACCAATTTTCATATTAATTTATCACCGGTCGATTATTCAAATTTCAAAATGACTTAGTTACTGCCACGGCCTAGCTAAAATACAGTAGGCATGAAAAAAAAAAATTCGCAATTATTTGTCCAGATTTTTCAACATTTTACACATATATGTAAAATTATTGTTTTTGCGTAAACGTGTACTGCTCACTGGAGATATTTGATAGAAATAGAAATATTTTTTATTCAAATAAACTTTTACAAGCACTTTTGAATCGTCAATGAATCTACCACTGCTGGTTCGGAATGCTTTCCTGCCGAGAAGAGCCAGCAAGAAACTCGGCGGATAGAAAAAAAACTCGTTGCTGTTTTGGAGTGAATTTCACTTCACATTAGTTTTAATATTAGTATAGTGTTTAACCTTAGAATGAAGTTGATATTTTGATAGATTTTGTATTGGCTACCTGTCAAAACGTAAAATTTATTCGTCGGCAAAATTTAATTGGTGGCCCTAAATCTGTTAACTTGACAATAATTCTGTAATTTCGCCGTTAGAAATACTTCATAGAAACGCAAAATTCTAGTCCACTGGTTTAGCTATTATCCTTTTTATACAGAATTTTATTTAATGAAGAATATACTTCTATTTGTACTATGCTTTTTAAATTTTTTAATAAATTAAAATTACGATGACGATGTTCGCGTGAAAATATTCAGTTGTTTGTTTCCCTCAAATAGGATCGAGCATGCTTTGATATGTGCAATGAACCGTCCGTTTTCGAACTGTATGATGGCTAAACTGTGTTAGCTCACTATTCACCGAAAGAGGAAGCGATTGTATGTAATAAAGATAACTTTAATGTTGACATATGGAACGGTTTTTAATTTAATTATTATTATAACGGGTTAGCATTAAAGAGTAGGTACTTTATTGTACCGAATCGATTTAATATTCGATTTTTATTGGCTGTCATGAAATGTTAGGTCATAAAATGGGCTGGTTTTTGGCAATCACACTTCACATCACATCACATCACATCACATCACATCACATCACATCACATCACACTATCACATCACATCACACTTCACATCACACTAATCACATCACACTTCACATCACATCACATCACATCACATCACATCACATCACACTAATATTATAAAGCCGAAAGTTTGTATGTGTGTGTGTATGTTTGTTACTCTTTCACGCAAAAACTACTGGACCGATTTGGCTGAAATTAAACATGAAGATAGATTATACCTTGGATTAAAACATAGGCTACTTTTTATCCCGGAAAATCAAAGAGTTCCCGCGGGATTCTAAAAACTAAATTCACGCGGACGAAGTCGCGGGCATCATCTAGTTCTTTTAATATTATATAGTCATTCAGTCAATCAGTCAGTCAAGGACAAGTCTTTTTATAAGTAAAGATGAGAAGATAAGAAAGATAAAATATAGACATACGAAAACATTGAAACATATCTAATGAAGAATTTATTTTAGCCGGGTAAATAAAAGCCCCGAAAATCTCTTTGAACATAGACTCTTATGAATTCTATTTCTACGTAAGGACTTCGTATACGTGCGTGCCGTGAAGCGTAAGGCAATTGATAAAAGAAACTGTGGAAGGAATCTCAATCGTTGACTCACTGAAGGAGCTTTTTATCTGGCTTTCACAGTATCTTTAGAGTTTAGACGATAGGACTAGCGCAGTGGTTAACGTTACTCTTAAATAAATTAAAAGTAAAAAAACATTTTTAGAAACAAGCTTTTATTTAAATGCGCTAAAAAGAATAAAATAAACTTTTCTTTTAAAACTTTTACTATCAACTTGTAACGTCATTACACAAATTATATGAAATAAAATGCATTGTCATCAAAAACTAAATGTGCATACAAAATTTCAGTTCAATCGGTTGATGCTATCTGCTTCAAAATTGATTTGCAAGATTCCACCCGAACACACATAATTACATACTTACATACACAGTTATATACATACAATGCAAGCTAAATAAAAGCTTTTAAAAATCTATCTAGTTCCTATCTGTGAAAACCTTTTGTAAGCTATTAGTCATTTAATTTTAAGTTTATAAGCTGTTGGTTTTCAAAAAAAAAATGGCAGGACTCAGGTTCGATTGTTTGGCAAATAAAAAAAGATTAATCACAATGCAATCAGTGGTTTCGGAGAAAAACGTGGACAAATAAACATTTTTTTTTATTCGATGACAAGATAGCCCTTGACTGCGATCTAACCTGATGGTAAGTGACGATGCAGTCTAAGATGGTAGCGGGCTAACTTGGAAGGGGTATAGCAGTGTAAATTCAACCCATACCCCTAATCGGTTTCTACACGCCATCGTGCCGGAACCCTAAACCGCTTGGCGGCACGTCTTTGACGGTAGGGTGGTAACTAGCCACGGCCAAAGCCTCCCACCAGACAAAACATACATTGGTACGTACAAACATACATACACCTATACGATTTTGTAAGTGTATTTGTTTGGAATTTGTTTGTTTATACTCTCTTTTATAATAATATTATGTGAACATTTTGCAATAATCCTTACTTACCAATATTATAATATTTTAGGTTTGTTAGTTTGTCCTTCAGTCCCGCTGCAACAGAGCTTCGGATTGACGTTATTTTTTACATGTGTGTAGTTGAGGACCTGGAGAGTGACATTTTTTATCCCGGAAAATCAAAGAGTTCCCGCGGGATAGTAAAAAACGAAATGTACGCGGCGAAGTCGCGGGTATCAGCTAGTCTTATAAAATTCCCTTAGAGTCCTTAAAATTATTCATTAATTCAAACTCAAATATCTCGCACATATTGGCTTTCTTCACATAAAAGTAGAATATTAGATTAGATTTTTCCCTCAAAGAGAATAAATTAATTTGATTAAAATGTTGGGTTTCGATATTTCCTTTCTAAAACTCACATAAGCGAAAGTCTTTTCTGCTAGTTGGCATCAAAGAGCCGTTTAATTAAATGTGATTTCAGACGTAAATAAAGTCACCAATCGATGACTGAAATACCTACTCTTGTACGTCTTATTGCTCACAATCATCATATGCGACTGCTCTATATGTATACATTAATGACGACCTCCCTGGCGCAGTGGCGAGCGCTGTGGTCTTATAACTGGGAGGTCTCGGGTTCGATTCCCGGCGGGGGCAATTTAGGAATTTATAATTTCTAAATTGTCTCTGGTCTGGTCTGGTGGGAGGCTTTGGCCGTGACTAGTTACCACCCTACCGTCAAAGACGTGCCAAGCGATTTAGCGTTCCGGCACGATGGCGTGTACAAACCGATTAGGGGTATGGGTTGAATTTACACTGCTATACCCCTTCCAAGTTAGCCCGCTACCATCTTAGACTGCATCGTCACTTACCATCAGGTGAGATCGCAGTCAAGGGCTATCTTGTCATCGAATAAAAAAATAAAAAAAATGTTAGTTTTGGATAGAATCAGGCGTTACTTTGCGGAAGTTCATGATTAGCAAGAAAAGATTAGAGTTATTTTGCTATAATCCCCTAACAGAAAAAATCTGTATGGTCAAACATGCAGTTACAAGCTAAGCTTTTCTGACAGATTTTCTGTCAAAACATCTTTATTTGTCGGTTAAAGTTGAGACGATGAAATCAGAACGTTTCTATATTAAAGATTTTAGATTTGATTCGCGGTTTGATGACATCTATATATATAAAATTCAAAGTCCTGACTGACTGACTGACTGACTGACTGACTGACTAAGATATCAACGCACAGCCTAAACTACTGAAGTTAGAAACTTGAAATTTTTTCAGTTGGTTCCTTTTATGACGTAGGCGCACACTAAGAAAGGATTATTGGAAATTCCACCCCTAAGGGGTTTAAATAGGGGATGGAAGTTTATATGAAACTCCGTCATTTTTCAAGCTGTTTCCATCAAAGTTGGTATTTGAGCTTTCAGTTAAAAATAAAGAAGTACGTGTGTCACAGTTTTTGAAAATTCCACCCCAAAATCTAATTCCACGCGGACGAAGTCGCGGGGGCAAAAGTTAGTAATTGTTATAAAATAATACTAATAAGCCTCTATAAAAATACGTTTCGTCGTGACCACGGTCCATTCAATTGGATCGAAAATATCGACAATCTCAACTAAAATAATTACCGGGGTATGTACTCGTATTATTTTATAATAATTATGTTTCTATATTAACTGGAAAAAATGTTCCTTAACGTATGGTACAGTATTTTATTTCTATACACAAGGTATAAGAACAATCTCTCCAATTTTCTCCCACATTCAGGGCAAAAATTGTCCTATTGTTGTTTGAGGGGGAATCCATTTGGGATGAAAACCTTCGTAGTGACGTACAAACAGGGCAAAATATATTGTACGAAGGAAATAGGAATTAGGAAGTTTATCATTGTTTCTTTTAACCGACTTGCAAATAAGCAGGAGGTTCTCAATTCGTTGGAATCTTTTTTTTTACGTATGTTCCCCGATTACTCGAAGACGCATTTTTTTATTCAATGACCAGATAGTCCTTGACTACGATCTCACCTGATGGTAAGTGACTATGCAGTCTAAGATGGTAGCGGACTAACTTGGAAGAGGTATGACAGTGTAGATTCAACCCTTACCCCTAATATGTTTCTACACGCCATCGTGCCGGAACACTAAATCGCTTGGCGGCACGTCTTTGACGGTAGGGTGGTAACTAGCCACAGCCAAAGCTTCCCACCAGACCAGACCAGAAATTATAAATTCCCAAATTGCCCTCGCCGGGAATGAAACCGAGACCTCCCGGTTATAAGACCACAGCACTCACCACTGTGCCAGGGAGGTCATCAAAAATGTAATACATCGGGGAGGTAAGCGGTGCTTAGTTTGTAACTGCATGTTTGACCATACAGATTTTTTCTGGTGGCGCATTATCTATACATATAATAAAATTGTAGAAAAGTGGTGTCTGTACAATGGAAATATATAAAAAAAAAGTAGCAGGGGTTGTTATTATATCGATGCCGAACCCGAAATTGTAATTAATTTTTTTTGTCTGTTTGTCTGTTTGTCTGTGTGTTTGTGCACGCTAATATCAGAAACGGCTTATTCGATTTAGATACGGTTTTCACTAATATATTGTAGTAAGCTTCACTTAACATTTAGTGTTTATTTCATGTCAATCGGTTCATAAATAAAAAAGTAATGTCAATTTAAAGAATCACGGCGAACATTTTTAACGTACAGAGTACGTACTACACGCCTCGCGCCTGAGCGTCCGTGGCTATATAAAGCGCGCTGAGAGCCGCGCCCCGAAAAGTCACTATTCCACGCGAACGAAGTCGCGGCCACAGCTAGTAGCAAAATAATTCTAACCTTTTCTTGCTAATCATGAACTTCCGCAAAGTAACGCCTGATTCTATCCAATAATATTTACCTAATCGAAGACCATAAGTAAGCAACCAGTAGTATAATACAACAGTATTAATAGCACAAGAGTAAACTATTATTAGGTTCATTATAGAACGACGTAATACACTACCTTTGCTGATAATTACGAGTAGCTCTAGCATGAATTAGTTTACCTTATCTAAATCCCTCCACGCTTTAATCGTGTAAGGCTTATTCAAGACTCTGCAAGAGGTAAATCTTATATAATTAAGTCCTAGAATAATTTCAAGAGTGTTTCTAATCTAGTTAGATAAGACTTAGGTAGTCGATGTCATAGCGAGCGTCCTAGAGTTCTTTTCAGAGCGATCAAATTCAAATTTTAAAATTTATTTATTTCATGTAGGCTAATTTGTAGCTCTTATGACACGTCATAAATCTACTACCGGTTCGGAATGCAGATTCTGCTGAGAAGAGCCGGTAAGAAACTCAGCAGTTACTCTTTTCAAAAAAATTTTTTTTACAAAGCTATGCTTTGTATACAGTGCTTCCACAATAAAGCTTCAAAAATGCAAAAATGCATACGTAGGTACACCAATCCAATACATGTCAAGATGGGCAGTCAAAGCTGACCCATTCCCGTTGGTGGCACCCGTTCACGAGCACGACGCATGATGCAGCCATTGCTTCGCTCAACCATATTTGAGATCCGTATTAACTTAACAGTAAGGAAGTAGGCGGTGTGTCAGCCCCGTGCCTCGGAGAGTACGTAAAACCGGCGGTCCTGTTTCTGATCTCTCCGTTCGTGTCGAAGGTATAGAGAGTGCACCTGTTGTGCAAACACTTGTGCACTATGATATCTCCCGCGCAGATGGCTTATCTCTGGAAGTTAGCCGCCGTGACCAGACATTTAATAAGTAGAAGTTATTACACAGTTAATGAATTCCTTAATGACAAAGTTGCTTGGAACCAAACTACTTTGCTTCGGCTGTCCACAAGATAGATAAACTACATATTGTAACATTTTTTGTTTTGAAAAGAGCAACTGCTGAGTTTCTTCCCGGCAGAATCAGAATTCCGAACCGGTGGTAGATTTTCGGCTTGGCATAAGAGCCACAAGTTGGCCTACATGAAATAATTAATTTTGATTTTTGAAATTTTTTGAATTTTCAATTCGGGACAATATTACTATGGAATCCAGAACTCTGTAAACTATCAGCTGTGGGGTCAAGTGCTAACAAGACCGACCTCTTAATTTACTTAAAGTCTCAGAACGTCATGTCTGTCCGAAACTGTGAACCAACTGAAGGAGCGAATTACAAATTGCAAACTTAAACACGCCTGGTGGTCTCAAACTAATTGGGTTTGGATGACTCAAATTTCGAAGGTATTTGGTATTCACAAGTTCGTTGTTTACAGGTCGCAGCTCACTTACACGACACCACTCCCGAACAGTACCTACCCGTACTGTCCCTTTCGCTTTGTGTAGTTCAAAAAAAAAAAAACACGTGTTTCACGTCAATTCAAATGGCAGAATTGTGTCATGTCATGTCATTAATGGCGCAAGAAGAAGAAAAATGCTGATTAAGCCGATTTAAATCAATTTTAAGAGAGTTATTATTAATTGTACGTGCTTTCCCAACTCTAAGAGATTTTAAGAAATTTCCATACTCGTCCAGAATCATCTTCTTCGAGTAGATTTATGGACATTCATAGAAAATGAAAAGATGCCGAATTGGTAACCTTTGTCCTTTTTGGAAGTTGATCGATTTCTCCCTCCTTTTCCTCGGAAGTAGCTATACTAAAGTCTCCACTAGCGACCCCGTCTTTTGAATAGATACGTTAATGGAGCAACTGCATAATGCGTTTGACAAGTAGGTGTGGGGACTGTATGATGGTTGGTGCTCGATGATTTAGGAACAACAAAAACGGCTTCTGGCACAGCACTTGAGTATATTGGCAAATAAAAATTACAGAAAGCGAATAGGTAGGTACGTCTTTACACCGTGGCAGTTCGAAGGCGAGAGAGAGAGTGTTCATTAGCACAGCTGAATGAACCACTGAATGACTAAACGATCTTATGTTCTATTCCCAACAGTAGGTACGGATTGCTGTCCCGAATATAGTGTGGTAACAGCTTTACTTTGCCGATATTTTATGTAGTCGTATTGTATATTGCCTGAAGCCTTAAAGGAAAATCGGAAAAGATAAGTTTATAAAGTTCGGGTATCTTGATAAAATAATTTGGTTATTGAACAATTTAGGCCGCCTTGAGTTTGGGTTTTTTAGGCAAAAATCTTCTATAAGTCAAACTAAACAACATGTTTTTCTTTCACGACTTCTATAAAATTCTCATTGGAAAAAAATTTGAGCATACAAAGATATTTTATGGCAAATGTATAAAGGTTTCTAAATAGATGTTTAAAGCAGATGTTGCTTTTTGTAGGTTGCCGATGCAAACGTCTTTGTTCGCGTGGTTGGGGTTTAAAGAAAAGTTTCCTTAAAATGAGTTTACCACTACTTTAGTATGGAATTTCTAGTACGCCTTTAAAGTGAAGTTTAAAGTATCTACTCGTGGAATGTTTCCTCCAAATTTGAATTCTCTAGTAATAGTTCTCTAATACACTAACTTTCCACTGAAAACATTTTCCACGGGCGGCAGGTCCGGTATATTACGTATATCTCCCGAAGTTACGGGCGCTTTACTTGTGGTTACGCCGTGTACATGCACATTGCGTAAGTGTGCGTGCCTGTCAGGAGCCTAGGTGTGAGCAAGCTCTCGCTCACACTCATACAGATACGACACACACACAACCATGAGCCACGAGCATTCGTAAAATGAAAGAACTATACCTATTACTATTAGCTCGCCCGCAGGTTCGGTGAGTATGATCTTGCGTGAACAATGAGCTATCAAAACTTAGCTTAGCTTATAACTATGTCAGTGTTCACTGTCCATATGTTATTTTTAACAAAAATGACACAGATTTATTTAATTCCTTTGAAGAGTGCGCTCAGGAACTTCGTAATCTTGTACTCGTTTCACCGTTCTACCACAGAACTTCGAGAAATCTTGAGCGTTGGGAAATGGCACCCTTACGTGGTTGAAATCCAATCTACTCTCACTGGTTATATACTCAAAGACTCGCTCGAAACGTACCGCTAAGATGTGGAACGCACTTCTGGCGTGTGTATTTCCAGTCACTAATAATTTGAGTATCTTCAAGGCAAGAGTGAATAGGTATTTTCTAGGCAAGCGCAAGTTCGTCGCGCACTCAATCGGATTGTCATCGTGCCGGAACGGTAACTCGCTTGGCGGCACTTCTTTGACAGTAGGGTGGTAACTAGCCACGGCTAAAGCCTTCCACCAGACCAGAGACAATTCAGAAATTATAAACTCCCAAATTGCCCACGCCGGGAATCGAACCCGAGACCTCCCAATTATAAGATCATATCACATTACTAACTTTTGCCCCCGCGACTTCGTCCGCGTGGAATTAGATTTTGAGGTGGAATTTTCAAAAACTGTGACACACGTACTTCTTTATTTTTAACTGAAAGCTCATATACCAACTTTGGTGGAAACAGCTTGAAAAATGACGGAGTTTCATATAAACTTCCATCCCCTATTTAAACCCCTTAGGGGTGGAATTTCCAATAATTCTTTTATGACGTAGGCGCACACTAAGGTGCGCCTACGTCATAAAAGGAACCAACTGTAAAAATTTCAAGTTTCTAACTTCAGTAGTTTAAGCTGTGCATTGATATCTCAGTCAGTCAGTCAGGACTTTGAATTTTATATATATAGATATATAGTGTTCATCAGAATGAGGCAATATTTGCTCGTAGTTAATTACCCGTCCCTTTGTCGCTAAAGGATACTTCAATAGTGTAAGGCTCCCCTCGGCACCACATTGCGTTCAACGTCCGAGCAGGGTGTCTTTTGTTGTGCTGGCTTCAGGCTTTAATAAACTACCGCCTTTACAGGAAATATGCGGCTGGAAAAATGACCTGCCAAAAGAAAATCAATTTGGGGATAAAAACACGAGTTGCGCTCAACGTCCGACCAGGGTGTCTTTTGTTGTGTTGACTTCAGGTTTTTATAAACTATCGCTAAACAGGAAATATGTTGGAGGAAAAATGACCTATCAAAAGAAAATCAATTTGGGGATAAAAACATGAGTAACTAGACAACATTTACGCCTCAATAACCCAACGGTTAAAAGTCTACGCTACTGTAAACATACGTAAATAGAAACATACAAACGTGCATGGACTGCTAAAATCATAATCCTTCCTTTTGGATTTGTCGTAGTCGAGTAAAGATAATAATGTTGTATCGATCGTATTACATGATAAACTGTTCATTAGAATGACGCAATATTTGCTCGGGGTTAATTACACGTCCCTTTGTCGCTAAAGGATACTTCAATAGTCGGCTCCCCTCGGCGCCACATTGTGCTCAACGTCCGACCAGGGTGTCTTTTGTTGTGCTGGCTTTAGGCTTTAATAAACTATCGTCAAAAAGGAATTTGCCGGAGGAAAAATGACCTATCAAAAGGAAATCAATTCGGGGATAAAAACATGAGTGACTGATAACATTTCAGCCTCAATAGCCCAACGATTAAAGGTCTGCGCTAAGTGGAACATGTATGTTTGTATTTACGTATTACGTAAATACAAACATACAAACATGCATGGACTGCTAAAATCATAATCCTTGCTTTTTGGATTTGGGTTGATTTTTGAAAATGAACCCCTAAAGGGCGTAAAATAGGGGTTTGAAAAATCGAACTTAGCGTGAGCGAAGCTGCTGGCAAAAGCTAGTAATAATAGATTTATTACTAGTTAGTCTATAAATACTACAAAGCAATATAATAGTTAGCAATATAATACCTAGTTACGTATAATTCGTAGCTACAGAGAACGTAACTCGTAGAGGTTGTTCATGCTACGCCGCAGTTAATATTAGAATATCGTTCGTGTTATCGTAGCACGAATTGTGTTGTACTGTGTACAAGGAACATGTTCGGAAAACATCTCCGCTTTATAATGTGCATTTTGAATATGTATGACTACGGAATTTATGTTTACAGTGTAGCCTCAGAGTCCATGTTGGAAATAAAGCATAACTCACAGTTTTTAAGGTTCCGTACTGACGTATTACTGATGCTGAGATCTATAGAGCGTGCTCTGACTTAGCTCGGACTCAAGATAAGAGATAAAACGAGACGCAAATATGCTCCGACATAGATCTGTCTCGTTTTATCTCTGTCTTGAGTCTGAGCAGAGTGAGAGTGCGGTCTATAGATTTCAGCCTAAAACTCCGCTGTCTGTCCGTACGTCGTTCAACGGGCTATATCTCACGAACCGTAATAGGTAGGTACCATATTGTTGCAATTAATAAGCCTCAATAGCCCAACGGTTAATGGTGCGGACTGAAAACTGAAAGGTCGCAGGTTCGAATCCCACCCTTTGTACTATTGCCGTACCCACTCCTAACACAAGTTTTCACTTATTTGGAGGGGAGAGGAGAACATCAGTCAAGTTCAGCTTGGCTGATATTCTTTAAAAAAAAAAAAAATTCTAAAGTAACGGGAATCGAATCTGAGACACCCAATCCCAACTGCGCTCAAAAATTCGTCAAAAGTTGGTATAGTTTAAGAAGACCTCGGCTGCCCCATTTCAAAACCTAGTAAAGCTCGCTGCATACATAACGTGCACGGGACGTGGACGGGACGTGGCCCGGACGTGGCCCGGACGTGGTTAGTAAACACGGACGGGAATTTTTAATGCATACGCAACGTGGCAATAACTCAGAACTAACGTGCTAGTGATGTGAACAAGGAAAGATGGATTTTTCTAAGATTGTAGCGAGCTAACTTGGAAGGGGTATAGCAGTGTAAATACAACCCATACCCCTAATCGGTTTCTACACGCCATCGTGTCGAAACGCTAAATCGCTTGGCGGCACGTCTTTGACGGTAGGGTGGTAACTAGTCACGGCCAAAGCCTCCCACCAGACCAGACCAGAGACAATTTAGAAATTATAAATTCCTAAATTGCCCCCGCCGAGAATCGAACCCGAGACCTCTCAGTTATAAGACCACAGCGCTCACCACTGCGCCAGGGAGGTCGTCAAAGGTTGATACTATATACCTATTGATTTGAGCATAAAAAGTTCAACTGTAATTATTATTACATATTAAAATATAAGTAGAGATACGAATGCAATAAATTAATAAAATAAATCTGACCGGTTTTCAGTGAGTGATAGTTCGACTGCAATTTTACGCCACAGATAATTTTTATATTTGGTGTCTAAATACTTTCATGATCGTACACACTCAATTAGTTTTTCCATTCGTCCATTTTTGCTTCGTAGGTAAATACACAAACATCACTACTTAGCTCTCCGGAGCGAACGGGGCGACTGTGCATACGCAGCGGAATCACGCACGGGACGGGGCACGTACGGGACGGGACGTGCTAAACATCGTCGCCGACGATATTTTTCCCGTTCCGCGCGTGGCACGTTCCCGTCCCGTCCGTGCTCCGTGACGTATGCACAGTCGCTTACATTTTCTATGAAACGATGTTTCCAAAACTCCACGTCCCGTCCCGTCCCGTCCCGTGCACGTTATGTATGCAGCGGCCTTTAGTGTAATTGACAAAATTTTACAGGGCCAAAAAAAAAACATGTTTTGTAGATGGCTTAGAGAAGTAATAAATATATCCAATAAAAGCTTTCAAAGTAGTTTATTTATGAAACTTTAATTTAATCTATTGCTAAATTAAAGTTTCGTACATAAACTACTGAAGAGTTCAGAGTTCAGAAGGGCTACCACAAATATGTTTTTTGGTCTCCTTTAAAATTTTGTCAATCACACTTACTAGGTTAGGTTTTGAAATGGGGCAGCCGACCTAAATCCATTTTAAATCGCGGACATAGTCGCGGTAATCCCTGGTATTTGCGGTGGATCTAAATGAAAATGCTAACGTAATTCGTAAACTTGTTTAAAATACGATTCCCGATAAAGATTCTAAATTAAAGGCAAAGTTTTTTGAAAATATTCCGAGTTTGAAATTATATTGTCGTAACTTAGTTAAGACTTTATTAAAAAAGGATTAAGTATTTTCATTAGGCTCTTTGCCGTTTTCTTTGCTCGCTTATTTTTACCCGACTGCGACAAGGCTAAAAGGAGGGTTCTGATTTTAGCAGTCTATTTTTTTTTCTTTAAATCAATTATTATTATTTTTTTTTTAAATAATAATCTCCTCCCGACAGAATCCGGCCACAGCCAATGTTATAATAGCCGTTTGTGCGGGAGATATTATAGTGCGCAATTACGTGCGCGAACACAGGTGCACTCTTTATTCCCTCACTCTTTTTTAATCGATGACAAGTTAGTCCTTGACTGCGATCTCGCCTGATGTTAATGCAGTCTAAGATGGTAGCGGGCTAACTTGGAAGGGGTATGGCAGTGTACATTCAACCCATCACCCTAATCTGTTTCTACACGCCATCGTGTCAGAACGTTAGGCTAAATCGCTTGGCGGCACGTTTTTGACGGTAGGGTGGTAACTAGCCACGGCCAAAGCCTCCCACCAGACCAGACCAGAGATAATTCAGAAATTATAAATTCCCAAATTGCCTCCGCGGAGAATCGAACCCGAGACCTCCTAGTTATAAGACCACAGCGCTTACCGCTGCGCCAGGGAGGTCGTCTCTCTCGGGAACATGACAGTACCGAAAAAGTCGAGGTACCATAATAAAAGTTAAGTTATTTATTTAACTTACTTTTAAAATAAATAATAATTAATTAGCTATTTTAAATAACTAATATGATAGTATAGGTTTTATATAATATATTATGACTTAAAAAAAAAGTAAAGTTAAACTAACCAATGTACGAACATTGTGGTACAAGGCCCAGCTGTAGAAAACAAATGGAATACCGAATGTGTACCGAAAGGATACCGAAAACCATTTCCATAACGACACCATAAAGAAGGTGACCGATTATGGCCTGACCTACTTTATGTGAAGCGTATTCTAAAATGGACCTTATTTATAACGTAATAAGAATTATTAGACGAAATGATAGTAACTTATCTCTGTTAGGGTTGTCAATTATTTTAAATAAATAGCTAAAAACTTAAAGTTTTAGACGGGAATGGGACCTAAATGGGATTTAGGGAATGAATGAATCTTTATAGAGCCCAACAAGCGATGTTTGATTCTCATTTTTTTATCTTATATATATATAAAATTCAAAGTCCTGACTGACTGATTGACTAACTGAGATATCAACGCACAGCCTAAACTACTGAAGTTAGAAACTTGAAATTTTTACAGTTGGTTCCTTTTATGACGTAGGCGCACACAAAGAAAGGATTATTGGAAATTCCACCCCTAAGGGGTTCAAATAGGGGATGGAAGTTTATATGAAACTCCGTCATTTTTCAAGCTGTTTCCATCAAAGTTGGTATTCAGTTAAAAATAAAGATGTACGTGTGTCACAGTTTTTGAAAATTCCACCCCAATACCTAATTCCACGTGGACGAAGTCGCGGGGGCAAAAGCTAGTCGAGAGATAAATGATATCTAACGAATCTACTTGATTTTTGGATGGGTATTTTTGTGGACTTTGAGAGTGACATAAATTACCTTTTTAACCGATTTCCAAAAAAGGAGGAGGTTCTCAATTTTTTGTTTGATAGAATATACTTCCCAGGCGGTCCAATTGTCATCAGGTCAGGATCTGATGATGGGATCCTGGAGAAGTCGAGGGAACTGCAAATTTTATAGACACAATTAATATACTTTGTAGTGGCGTTTGAAGTTGGTTTTATAAAAAATATTTACCTTGTACCTGAAAAAAACGAGTGGGAAATCTTTTTTTTTTTTTTTCATTATGAGATAGGCTTGCGCTTGACAACAATCAATGATGGAAAGCATTGATGAGGTCTAGGTTGGAGCGTCAAAATGCCTATTCACTCTTGTCTTGAAGGTACTCAGATTATACGCGGCCGGAAACACAGAAGCTGGAACTGAGTTCCATACCTTAGACGTTCGTGTTAGCGACACCGGATGTTGCTCGCGCGTAAGTCGACGCCAGCGCCACTTTGGCAACTGTCAGAGGTCAAGACGTCAGCGCCGCCTGATCGAAAGGCAGGAAAGATGGCGGCTTTTGCCTCGGTGTGGGCATCAGGCCGCGACTCACTTTTGGCTGAGACTCCGAGAAGGACACAACGGTCTTGCTAAAGTTGCACTATGGGTTTTGTTATAGTTGTGCTATCTAAGAATTAAATATGTAATTAATAGTATTTCGGCGTGTTTGAGTCTAATATTCGTTTCAGAAACGTTGAATTGAAGCGTTTCGTACGTGTATTATTTTTGTAGATAGTTCGTGTAAGTGGCAACCCTATTTTCCCGCCACCTACACAGATACATATTGACGTTTTTACGAGCGATCCCACACTACTGTATGTAGGCGTCTCGATATCATAGTATACGTGTAAATTGTAATACTCGATACCCCTGTGCGGATAATGGTCCTTCTGTCAAGACGTGAGCGACGGATGCTGTGGTGATAAGTACAAGTTATGAAACAATGGGTCTCTGCGTCGTATACTCCTTGCTGAAGGTCGGGACCTTTGCTAATTGATCATTTACAGAATTTTAGATTAAATTTAAAATGTTGTAAATTGTCCGTCACAGATTAAACAGGAGGATAAGGTAGGAGGGGTTTTTAAAATTTTTCGGATTTTTATTTTTTGATTTTTATAAATTCCATCTAAATCTAAATCCCACTAATATTATAAAGGCGAAAGTTTGTATGTGTGTGTGTGCGTGTGTGTGCGTGTGTGTGTGTGTGTGTGTGTGTGTGTGTGTGCGTGCGTGCGTGCGTGCGTGCGTGCGTGCGTGCGTGCGTGCGTGCGTGCGTGCGTGCGTGCGTGCGTGCGTGCGTGCGTGCGTGCGTGCGTGCGTGCCTGCGCGCGTGCGTGCGTGCGTGCGTGCGTGTGTGCAGCTGCCCAACGGATGAACTGATTTTGATTTTGTTTTTTTTTTGTTTGAAAGGTGAATTAGTCGGGAGTGTTCTTAGCTATTTTTGATGAAAATTAGTCCAAGATGGCCGCCGCCGCAAAATGGCGGATATACATATTTTTATTTTAACGATTACTGACTAGCGATTAGGTGTTGTAACATTGCGAGGATGTTTTAAATTTTTATTTTTCTCACTTGTAGACATTTGGTCTGGTGGGAGGCTTTGGCTAATTACGACCCTAGCCAAGCTGAAGTTGACTAATATCCTCCTATCCCTTCCAAATAAGCGGAAAACTTGTGCCAGGAGTGGGTACGACAATAGTGCAACGGGTGGGATTCGAACCTGCGACCTTTCAGTTTTGAGTCCGCACCTTTAACCGTTGTGCTATTGAGGCTTATCTAAATATATAAAAGGCAAGGGTGACTGACTGACTGACTGACTGACTGACTGATTGACTGACTGACTGACTGATCTATCAACGCACAGCTCTAACCACTGGACCGATCGAGCTGAAATTTGGCATACAGATAGCTGTTAGGACGTAGGCATCCGCTAAGAAAGGATTTTGGAAAATTTCAACCCCGAAGGAGGTAAAATAGGAGTTTAAAAAATCGAACCTAACGTGAGCGAAGCCGCGGGTTAAAGCTAGTTACATATAGAGTTTCATATAAAGTCTATTGTTTTAACTTGTTAAAGTAAGTCGTTCATTTAAATTCTTGTCCGCTAGCAATGAACAGGGCTTGGAAATATTACCGTTATACATTACCGGGTTAAAACGTCACGGGGCGATAACCCGGGAAATGAGAAAAATTGTTTAAATTTAATCTTTCGGAAAAGAATAATGAAAGAGAAAGCTCAAGTTGATGAAATTTATGCGTGTAGAATAATGTCCTCCTAACAGAATCCGGCCACGGTTGCCAATCTCTACAGAGATTAGCCATTTGCGCGGGAGATATTATAGTGCACAAGTGTTCGCGCAAAGAGAGGTGCACTTTCCATTCCCGCACTCTCATAGTCCGACACGACCGGAGGGAGATCAGGCGCAGGACCGACGGCTTTACGTGCTCTCTGATGCACGGGGGTGACTTACCAGCACCTTCCAATTTGCGGGCTAGTACTGAGAATTTCATGAACCCAATACATTTTTTGGCCCGACCCGGGAATCGAACCCGGGACCTCGTCAACCGCAGTCGAACTTGCTAACCACTAGACCAACTATCATTAATCCAGCGTTAGGAAGTTGACGGTGCGTCACCCCCGTACCTCACACATAAATTACAATAAATTAAATATCACATAAATTTACACTTTATTATATATGTGATAATATATATAATGTGATAATGTATCTAATAAATTACACTTTAAACGCAACTAAATATCTCATAAATGAAATCTATACTAATATTATAAAGCTGAAGAGTTTGTTTGTTTGAACGCGCTAATCTCAGATACTACTGGTTCGAATTGAAAAATTCTTTTTGTGTTGAATAGTCCATTTATCGAGGAAGGCTTTAGGCTATATAACATCACGCTGCGACCAATAGGAGCGAAGCATCAGTGAAAAATGTTGCAAAAACGGAGAAAATTATCCATATTTAAAATATATTCTTTTAAAAAACTTCACAATCGCGATCCTAATAACAGAAATTGACGCAGACGAAGTCGCAGGCAACAGCTAGTATCACATAAAAGACACATACCTACATCAAATATCGAAAAGTCAAAAGCCCGGGATTGAATCCGCGACCCTTCGAATAGGAGACCTCGTAACCTAGGCTATCACAGCTGAACCGGGTTTTCATGTAACTATTTTCCTCAGGCCTGAGGCAAAATACACTAACATCGAACAATATACCCCCCAGTACTCTTACACGCGTCACCTACTTTTATTAGCACCGTACAGTATCGTGCAAAAAAATTGATCACCATATACATATATTTTTATTTGGCTACTAGTATAATTTTTTGAATTTTTAAATGCACTTGAAGCCATAACAAAATCTCGTGGATCGCGTTTGCTGTTTTTTTTTATTTAAAGTATTTGAGAGAGGTGTTGTTATTTGTTAATACTACAGAGATGAGAATCTTAGAAGTTTTACTTTTTTAAAACTTTTTAGCGAGCAAACGAGCAGGCGGGTCACCTGATGTTAAGTGATTACCGCCGCCCATGAACATTTGTAGCACTCGAGGCACCACCAAACTTAAGTAAGTTAACTACGTTCTGATTCATCATCAAAATTATCAGATTAACGTCGACTAAATCTAGCTCAGTCAAAAGTTTACACCCAAGTCGAGTTGCATAAGCGTCGCAGAAGCAGAATTATACATATTATCTAACGTCTAAAACTTAGCCGACTTAGTAATATCTTAAGTTTAACATGAGTCGCTTGGTGGTCTTCGTAGCTTGGGGTGGTAATTAGTTGTTAATAATATGAAACCTTGTTCTCATGCTTGCGAACAAGTTGCCGCCTCAGGCTTTATAATATTACAGCTGCTTCAGTGAAGTAAAAGTAATGTATGCTTTAGTAGATGAATAATACACGAACAAACAACACTTCATCATTTAAGTTGGTGAGTATTTAAGTTGGTTTAATAGAATTCAGCGAGTCATTTTTTCAAATCAGAAATAACTCTGCGAGTTGCGAAACTGAAGTGGAAATGGGTGGGGCACATAGTTCAAAAAGCTGATGGTCCATGGGATCCCAAAGTGCTGGAGTGGCGACCCCGCACTGGGAAGCGCAGTGCTGGCAGACCCCCCACTAGGTGGATAGACGACATCAAACGAATCGCAGGGAGCCGCTGGATTCAGGCGGCGCAATACCGAGACCTGTGGAGGTCCATGCAAGAGACTTATGTTCAGCTGTGGATGTCCATTAGTTGATAAAGAAGAAGAAGAAGAAGCGAGTCTATAACATTTTAATTTGGCCACACAAAATGGAAAATTTGGATTCCGGTGAACTCACCTATATTGAAACTTTTACAGTTTTGATAAAATTAATCTTCAAGTTTAACACATGCGGTGCAGACGACTGGTTTGGTCCAAGCGATAAAATAAATTGTACTAATAAGCCGACCAACTCGGGTGGCTGCAGCTAGTAGAATGAATTGCAATGAACATGTCTAGTCAAAACGATGGTTTTTAAAATTAGATTCTAAAAAATAACGCCGGAAGCATGAAAATATAACAGCCAGTTCCCCCGAAGAAATCTTCAGATGTAAAATCTACATGGATGTCAAAATTGACAGTTTAATATTTAAAGCCAAAAATTAACGTTTTTAACCCGGGAAATAAGAGAGCTCCCGCAGGAATAAAAAACCTCAAACCACCCGAACGAAGTCGCGGGCACCATCTATCAAATAAATAAATAAAATAAATAAATACTGTAATAAAACGTGACCAAGTATTTGGTCAGTAAGTGTACTGACATAGCATTTAGTGCGGAAGTTTAGCTATTCTCGTCTCAAAAGGAAATAGTCCTCCCCATCGCCTACATCACGAGAATCTAAGGAACATTATATACTAGCTGATGCCTGCGACATCGTTTGCCTGCGATTGTAATTTCAACTGTCTGCTTGTGGCGTGTGTTTTTTATTCGTTGACAAGATAGCCCTTGATTGCGATCTCATCTAAAGGTAAGTGACGATGCAGTCTAAGATGGTAGCGGGCTAAATTGGAAGGGGTATGGATGTGTAAATTCAACCCATACCCCCAAATTTGTTTGTCTCCCTTGCGCAGTGGTCAGCACTGTGGTTTTATAGCTGAGAGGTCTCGGGTTCGATTCTCGGAAGGGCAATTTGGGAATTTATAATTTCTTAATTTTCGATGGTCTGGTCTGGTGCGAAGTTTTGTGATTAGTTTCAACCCTACTGTCAAAGACGTGCCACCAAGCGATTTAGCGTTCCGGCACTATGGCGCGTAGAAACCGATTAGCCATTTTACCCATACCTTTCCCAAATTAACGCGCTACCATCTCAGACTGCATCGTCACTTACCATCAGGTGAAACCGCACTCAAGGACTATCTTGTCTACGTGTTGTCATCGAATAAAAGAAAAGAAAGACTGGAAAAGCTACCCAGGGCTTTATAGTACCTATTCAAAGCTTTGTAGGGATTGGCATTACAAAGGTCATTGGGTTAACCAAGTGTACTACGTGAGAAAATGTCCCGAGATCCCGGAAAGGTTTCGTGTGTCAGCGCCTCTACGATATTGGATGGGGGGAAAGGGGGGAGGGGCTAGGGCGCCCTTGAACGGTCCCGGTCAGACGTTTATTGCATCTTGAGGGAAACCAGACACCTCTGACCTGAGGTAAGCCGGATCAGATTATCGAATATTCATTCATAAGATAAACTTCTAACTCGGGAAATAAGAGAGTTCCCGCGGGAATTAAAAAACCTCAAACGAACGAAGTCGCGGGCATCGTCTAGTAGTTATATAAACGGTCCAAAATATACTTACCTAGTTGTCTCCCGTTCGGATGTCCGGAAAACTTTAATGAGTCAGCACTCAGCGTTTTAGATATTGGATGTAGGGGGTGGCACTTCAACCGTCTGACGCTTATTGCATTTGGAGAGAAGGAAACTCGTTGGCTCGTCGATGGGACTTCCGACTAGTGCTTTAGTTACCTACGGAGCATAGGGACTATGCGCACTACTTGTCCACGATCGAGACTATTTCACCCTCACCACCTGAGTGCCTGGAGCACTTCGACCATCCGATGTGCCAGATCTTTTTTTCCACGTACCTTGAAACTGTGGAACCAACTTCCTGTGACGGTGTTCCCACTAAATTACAATATGGGGTTATTCAAGGGGTGGACCAACAAATTCCTGAAAAGCCTGCAACGCATTGGTGGTGCCTCAGATGCTTCAAATGTTCATGGGTGATGGTAATCAATTAACAATAGGCGACCCGCTTGCTCGTTTGCTCGCTAAAAATATTTAAAAAAAACTTAGTCTTCTTCCGGGTGATTACTCGCAACCCTAGTACCGGAAGTTTTTACGCTAAAGTGACCGGTCACTGCGTATAAGTAAATAGAACAGAATCAAAACTTCTAAAGACTGTGAAAAATGCATTTTGACTTTAGTGGGCTTGTGATAGTAGTTATATAAATGGTCAAAATATACTTATCTATCTTATGTCTGAAAATCCGGAAAACTTCAATGAATCAGCACTCAGCGTCTTTGATATTGGATATAAGGGTGCCACTTCAACCGTCTGACGCTTATTGCATTTGGAGAGAAAGAAATCTCGTTGACTCCTCGATGGGACCTACGACTTGTGCTTAGTTACCTACGGAGTATAGGGACTATGCGCACTACATGTCCACGATCGAGACTGGTCTTCTTCCGGGTGATTACTCGGAATCTTGTTAGTAGAAGTTTTTACGCTAAAGCGACCGGTCATTGTATTGCATCTTCTTCTAAATATATAAAAGGAAAAGGTGACTAACTAACTGACTGATTTATGAACGCACAGCTCAAATCACTAGACGGACCGGGCTGAAATTTGGCATTCATCTGAATGCCATTATTTATGATTAATTTTTAATTTTTCGCGAGATTTTTTATAACTATTTGTATTGCTGTACAATGTACTCGACCTAGCATATCACTCAGTTAAAGGAGGAGAAAAATTAGTTGGGAATTTGTAAACACTTATTTCTTTGCATCCAAAGGGTAAAAAACGATCGATATTTTGTATAAATCAAGATAATCACAAATTAATAAACAATTTCTATGGAGATAGTTCGTTTGCAACAAATAAATGGCGCCCTCTAGGCGGAACTAATTGACAGTATTCTTCCACTTGCGCTACGGGACGCTTTTGCTGTCGTGGGCGCGTAGTGTGCGAGGGCCCTAAGTGCCATATAGAGCGATCTCAGTTAAGGGGAGTATAAAAAGTTATGACTATGAGTGAAACTTGGATTTCATGCTGCACCGGATTGAGTGTTTTGATTTTATGTCTATGTTTGCATCATTTTTACTGATGCACCGGCTTTATACTCGACACTGAAAGTTTTTTTTTCTTTTAAAAGAACATTAGCCAAGCTCAAGTTGGCTAATATCCTCCTTCTTCTTCTTCTTTGTCAACTTATAGACGTCCACTGCTGGACATAAGTCTCCTGCATGGACCGCCACAGGTCTCGGTCTTGCGCCACCTGAATCAAGCGGCTCCCTGCGACTCGCTTGATGTCGTCGGCCCACCTAGTGGGGGGTCTGCCAACACTGCGCTTCCCGGTGCGGGGTCGCCACTCCAGCACCTTGGATATCCTCCAGCAATATCCTCCTATCCCCTCCAAATAAGCGGAAAGCTTGTGCTAGGAGTGGGTACGACAATAGTGCAACGGGTGGGATCCGAACCTGCGACCTTTTGAGTCCGCACTTTTAACCGTTGGGCTATTGAGGATTATTTGTTTGTATGTTTGTTTTTCAAAAAGGTGTAAAAGTAAGACTATTTTTAATTTTTTATTGAAGTGTTAACCTACACTTAAAGGAAATAACCTAATAGATTTATAAATACATAATATCAAAAATTCCGAGGCCGGCGGAATTCGAACCCACATCTCTCTGGGAATCGCGCCCGAGTGTGTTATCCGTTACACCACGGCGAACCACACGTCAGCCACGAAATTAGTGATATGTATCTACTTTTTCAATCAGTTTTATAGCAACTGTTAGCGACATCTAGTAGCGACACATTACAGTTGTCGATCTACTTTTGTTAAGTAAGACTATGTTATTACAACTAACTGGTTTTTGCCCGCGGCATCGTCCGCGATAAAAGGATGCCTTTCTTCGAGTCTTCAACTATACCCGTGCAAAAACTACGTCGATCCGTTGCTCCATTACTACGTGATTGAAGGACAAACCAACAAACAAGACACTTTTGCATTTATAATGATTTTTTTGTGGAATCATTGTTTTATGTTTCTACTCAGAATCGTCCCTCGGAAATATTTTTTTTATTCGTTGACAAGATAGTCCTTGACTGTCGATCGATCGATCTCACCTGATGGTAAGTGACGATACAGTGCAAGATGTTAGCGTGCTAACTTGCAACAGGTATGGCAGTGTAGATTCAACCCATGCCTCATAATCGGTTTCTACACGCCATCGTGCCGGTAGGGTGGTAACTAGCCACAGACACAATTTAGAAATTATAAATTCCCAAATTGCCCCCGCCGGGAATCGAACCCGAGAACCTCCCAGTTTATAAGACCACAGCGCTCACCACTGCGCCAGGGAGGTTGTCAAGTATGATGTAATTTTTGCGTTTTTTTTTTTTTCGGATAGTAAAAACTTGATCTAAAAACAAATCTGCATCTGAAGATTTATCTTAAAAACTGTTGAGTCGACTGGGCATCGTTAAGGTGTGCACTTGTCTGTGAAACTCACGGGGCATTTGCGAAACGTGTCAAGTGTCCAATCGATTTCCTATCGAGGACTTAACGCTGCCAGCTTAAGATGAGCCCCGGATGAGATTTGAGCTGGAGTCTATGAGGGAAGCTCTGTCAATACGACCACGTGTCTCTGTGTTGAGTTATTTATGTGGCAAGTACGGTAACTCGAGAATTTTAGTTCATGCGTCGTGCTCGTGAACGGGTGCCACCAACGGGAATGGGTCTGCTTTGACTTACCATGTTGACATGTGTTAGATTATATGTATTGTATTTTTGAAGCTTCACTGTGGAAGCACTGTATACTTAGCTTAGTTTTGTTACTTATTGTAAAACTAGCTTTTTCCCGTGGCTTCGCTCACGTTAAGTTCGATTTTTCGAACCCCTATTTTATCCCTTTAGGGGTTGAATTTTCAAAAATCCTTTCTTAGCGGATACTTACGTTATAATAGCTATCTACATGCAAAATTTCAGCCTGATCCGTCCAGTGGTTTGAACTGCGTTGATAGATCAGTCAGTTAATCAGTCAGTCACCTTTGCCTTTTATATATTTAGATTAGTTTATTTTATTTTTTGAAAAGAGCAACTGCTGAGTTTCTTGCCGGTTCTTCTCAGCAGAATCTGCATTCCGAACCGGTGGTAGATTTATGACATGTCATAAGTGCTACAAGGTAGCCTACATGAAATAAATAAATTTTGAATTTTGAATTTTTTGAATTTTAGTTGAGGCAGGCCAGGCATCTGCAATACTATCACACTAATATTATAAAGGCGAATTATTGTATGTGTATATGTGTGTGTATGTGTAAGTTACTCTTTCACGCAAAAGCTACTGGATTGATTTGGCTGAGGAATGCAGATAGCTCATACTTGTATTAAAACATAGGGTACATTTTATCCCGGGAAATCAAAGATTTTCCGCGGGAATTAAACCTTAACCCACGCGAACGAAGTCGCAGGCATCATCTAGTTTGGGCATAGAAAAACAGAAAATTGGGTATGAAGCTACAGCAACGAAATAGTAAAGTAGTATTGTATAAAAGATGCCTATTCACTCTGGATTAAAAAAGTTAGTTGGAAAAACGGAACGAACGGCTACTTTTTATCCCAGAAAATCAAAGAGTTCCCGCGGGATTTCAAAAACGAATTCCACGCGAACGAAGTCGCGGGAATCAACTAGTTATTGTTTAAAAGAAAGAATATATTCCCATCAGTGTTCCCACTTAATTACAACATGGGGTTATTCAAGGGGCGAACCAATAAGTTCCTGAATAGCCGACAACGCATCGGTGGTGCCTCTGGTACTACAAGTGTTCATGGGCGGCGGTAATAACTTTACATCAGGTGACCCGCCAGCTCGTTTCTCGCTATTCATATTAAAAAAAAAATATATGTGAAATAAAATTTTAAGGCCAACATCCGAGTTCTGACCCGGTAAATAGAATCTTGACCTCGCCTCACAAACCAAGCACCCGAGTACATGTTAAAAGTTAATTTCAACCCACTCGCGCGTAAAGAGCGACGCAAAGTCGGCCTAGAAAGGGAATAAAAGAAAAACTAGAGGACCGTGATATTTATATTATACTCACTTGGGCCTATTTGGCTTAGATCCATGCTCCACTTCGGGTTCTGCTAATGAAACTCATATATTCCCAGCGTTATTGTGTGGCCAATGTATATCGCTTACACTGAAACTTATAAAACAGTTTCTAGCTTCGACCATTTAGCCGGGACGAGCCTTGACGCAGATTTAGTACTGAATATATTCTGCCATTTTCTGCGGGAGGTGAGGTAACCGCGTACAGCCTACGTACTGTAGTGTTTGCGACAGTCTGTTACACGCAGCCAGCGTAGCAAGACGTCGATCTCTCATTCCGATATCACTAGAACATGTCTTTTATTTGAACGCAACGCCACCGCCACAAAATGGCAACGAGGATGAATTGTGAGTAGAATAAAATATTATTTTTTGCAAAAAAAAAAAAAAAACAATAAATGAGAAAGTAGATACCGATCAGTTTTTCAAAGAAACACTGCTTGTTTACATATTTTACATTTACTTGTTATTCGAACAGTTGTATTCCCATTTCCCGTACAATAAATTAATTAGTTATTTCCATGACAGAATCAATTAAAGTAATTATAAATTATAATTTCATACGTTTTAGCATAACATCTTGAGCAAGTAATTTAAATGCCTACCCACCTTAAGGTATTGATTGGCATAACAATTGTTGTGTGCCTACCGACACAAATATTTTGTGTGTATAGTTTATCGAACATTTTATAAGTTTTAGGCGCAAACAATAATAGGGTAAAGTACTGTTCGGATAACCAAGTTTAAATAACTCAATAAATATTAGTAATAAAACGGGAGGTATTCAAAAAATCTAATGAAGCCAGTTTTGTTGAATATGAGTACCTACCTACATAGTAAGGGAATAAACTTAATAATAATTACTTAAAACAAAAAATGTAATTCCCTGATATTTAAAAAAAAAAAAAAGAATGCGTATTTAATGCTTATAGCGGAAATCTCGATGAGCTTAATTAATTAAGTCTAAGAAAGTTTTGTAAGAAATTAAAAAACCATGCGGAATTATTGTGCTTCAAAATATTGAGAATAATATTATAATAATAACAAGTTGTGCAGAGATTAACTACTGTCAATGCATTAACAAACAAAAGCAAAAAATACAAAAGTGGGTACAATCGTAGAGATTTAAATTTATTTTAACAACTTTGTAAGTTCTAGGTTTTATTTTTATTGATTTCATTCATTTTACCCGATAATTTGTATTAACGAATCTCACCAAAGTGAGTAAAAAGCGAGGAAATACAAATACTGTCCACTTCAAATATCCACTGTTAATTTGATTTATTCATGAATCTATAACACAAGTAAATATCTAATTCAAAAGTTTATATCTTAAGGATGAAGACACGGTCTTCTCATGGACAAATTCCCGCTAGATGGCGCTGTTAGGGCATTTGAAAGTTTTCCAATATTTTCGCAAAGTTGCTATGCATAGATTTTAAGAAATATTTCAAGCACTTATACAATGAATACCAGCTGTGACATCGGTCAAAATGATTTGTTGGATCTATACTCTGGAATCTGTGGTTAGATCTGTTAAAATTACCAAACCTTGTAAACTCAGTCAATCACTACAAATGAGATGCAATAAATAACAAAGATTGCTTAAATTTTTCCGCAATCAACCAGTTGTTACCATTTTATATGTTATTAATTGTAAATTTTAATGTATATTCCTACAAAATGTTATATGTTATTAATTGTAAATTTTAGTGTCTTTTCCTATAAAATGTATTTGATTTTGCATTTTGTTACTCAGCTTCCTTCTAATAACATATTAATATTAAGTATTAAATATAATAGAAATACAAATAGAACATTTGCAAATATATTAATAAGTAAGCACATCGACCTATGAATGATCACGCTAATACTAATAATAAAATGAGAAGGTCATGCTTGATACGAAAAGGCTATGCAGTTACAATACTAGGACTAAAATGTGGAGCCACGCACAAAATAATCATATCTCAGGGCTAAATACTGTTGCTTAAAATGTAAGCAAAGAGCCACGCACAAAATAATCGTATCTCAAGGCTATGCAGTTAAGATACTGTTGCTTAAAATGTAAGCAAAGAAGCGACGTACGAAATAATCGTATCTCAGGGCTATGCAGTTAAGAAATTAAAATACTGTTGCTTAAAATGTAAGCAAAAAGCCACGCATACAAAATAATCAAAATATCCTAAATAAGTAGATATTGTTGTTGAAAAGCCACACCACAGATTGTTATTTAGACTTTTATAATTATTGCAATTGGTGACTTAGCTGTCGTTTGGATGGAAAAGTTTATATATTGATGGAAAAGTTTATATATTGTTTTGAAACATCATAATTGGAAAAGGCGAGCCATATTATATTTTCTTCATAGGCATTATTGTAGTATTACTAAAAGAAATGGAAATTGTTGTATTTTACCCGAATTCGAAGAAACAAATGTAATAGTATTTAAAAGCGTAGTTATAATTAACATAATTAGAATCATTGGGTATATATATTTTTCAATTTAAGGAACAAAAAGGATATGTTAACAATTATTAATAACATTGTATTGTATTCGTTTCTTTCATATTTAATATGGAAAAGGGAAATTTTGAATAACTCTTTTAATCATAAATTGAGAATAACTTATTTTCAATAAATTGAAATAGCCTTTACAATGTATGTGGACGGAGAAATAATTTATATGACACGATTAACTTCAAAATAACCTATATATTATATATTATCAAACTACCCATATTACATATGAAAATATGCGAAATATACAATTAGATAGAATAAAATTTAAAAATATGTTAATACCTTACTTCGTAATTTAAAATGACAATCGGTACGTTAGATTGCTGTTACATGTAGAGAATCTTAATTATGATTAATAAGTAGGTAAATCCTGATATTAATAAAATTGTAAACTACTTAGGTATATGTAATAACTGTGTAATAACCCAATCTGTCAAATTAAAATGGCAGTCAAAAAAAAAAAAAACGAAAGAAACAACAAGTACCGAATAATGTACGTACATTATGTAAATCCAGACATGAAACAACTTTCTTAATGGCATGGAAAGTTTATTTTGTGAATTGTGACCTACCCACTGTTGGGTGGTGGATTTAACAAATTGGTATTTATTTTAAAATAGGGATATTTCATAGAAAATGTATAAACCATGGTTGTGGGTTAACTATTTACTATAAGGGCCTGTCGAGCAAAGAATTAGCGAATCTTAGCTATTCCTATGAATAATTTTATTTTCTTCAGAAGTAGAGTACTTTTCTTCGGAGTGGAAAAAAAAGGTACCCACGTTAATGAATTATATTTGTATGATCGAACAAACTTGCCAAATGAAGTTCGATCTTGTGATTGTGCAATCATATTTGGCGGAGAGATTTGGTTTCATATATTTCACCATGACAAGAGACAATTAGGCAATATTAATTAGCGAAAACCGTTCGCTCCGTATTATAAACGAGCTATCGTCAAGTTATATTTTTACACTAAGTTTTTCCGGATTAGATTTACATAGACATTACTACTTTATAAAAAAGATAGATTTTTGGAATTTCGTGTGCCTACTCAAAAGTGCAGATTTCAAACTATTTTAATTGAGATGCTGGTACGAGATCAAACTCACTTTACCAATGATTATAGATCACAATGCATAATATCACATAGATTTTATGCAACCATTTATATGTATAATAAATTTAAAAAAAAAAAAGATCCGAAGTGCCAACTCCTAAAGCATATTTTCTTGTAATGGTCCAGATAAGTGGTTCATCGGATCTTCAATTATAAGGAATTAACTTGATAGTTTTAATTTAGAATTTAGTGTTGTATTATATTAAGTATTTATGTTATTTAAATAACAAAAAATAAAATAATGTAATAATTGTATTAATATAATTTGTAATTATTTAAATACATTTATGTTGTAAATGGCAGGTTGGAGCACAGAACAGTGTCCATGGCCTTACCTGCCCATTATTGCAAGGAAATGTATTTGAATTTGGGTCAAATTCAGTCTCAAAAAAAAAAATCAACCTCTTCCGTTTTTGAAGTTGGTTAAGAATAAAAAACTTTGCGATATGGGTTCTGAATAAAATAAATAATTATAAGGAATAATTTTAGATCAGAAATATTTTTATGGATGATTGACACCAAGCAGTCATGAATTGGGTCCAATAACTTAGAAAATTTAATCACCTAATTGTTCTAAGTTCAGAATAACCTTTCAAAATTATGGAAGTAATACAAATCAAATCTCCGTCAGGTAATTTTGAGACAGCCCATAAATATACAGCTGAGTTAAGAGCGGGTGCCTAATATCTGCATAATATTAAAAGATTAAATTATTTCAACTATCGTTTAACTGAGCGGAAAATAACTGCCTCGTTGGTCTAGACTAATAAGTTAGTATGTTCAAACTGCAGGATGACGGGGTCTCGGGTTCGATTCCCGGGTCGGGCCAATAAATGTATCGAGTTTTTCGGAACATCCACCGTAGCCCACACTTGGTCCAGCCATCTCATTGGTGATCTGCCACATTCCCTTGTCAATATAGTATTGCATCTTAAAGTTCTAATGCTACTAAGTAGCACCTTTAGGTCTTATCTGACCGCATCAAATGAGGTCATAGGTAGTCACATCTTTTAAAGGTAGAAATGGTGATTGTTTTGGGTCAACTACCTAGCCAAAACTGTTCTACTTTTACTGTAATGCTAACTTTTATGAAGAAACGGACACTTACAGATATTTTCTGGGTTCATCTATCCGGCAATCATACCCGTAAAAATGGTAATCGCTAACAACAATATTATGATTTGTATATCTACCTCATAAAACTTGAAATCAGTCAGCCTGAGTGGAAAAGAAGGAAGGAGGATGGAGGAAGTTAAACATTTTGTAAAAAGATGTTCATACAATTTTCCTATTGAAATGGATATGATGGATGGAATCTTACATAGCTGACCAAGTAGGTGAGGTCTCGTCATAATCGAACGATAACGAGAATAAGAAGTGTCCGTCTCTGATTGGCTTATTGATTAGTTACAGTTTAATCGTTACTGGAATTGAAGATGTAATAACATCTGCTCTGATATGTTTAGTTCACTAAAATTGTTTCCTGTGATAAAATGAAATATTAAGATGTTACACTTAAGTTGTTATACAATATTGTTTATGTAATTTTGATTACTGAATCAAGATAATTGACATACAGTTGTTGACAAAGTTGCATAGAAGCAATCAGCTTTGTATTCAGCTGTCTACAAGAATTTGTTACATTGAAGCTACATAATATTTGTAACATTTTGTTGTTAAAAAGAGCAACTGCTGAGTTTCTTGCCGGCTCTTCTCAGCAGAATCTGCATTCCGAACCGGTGGTAGCCTCATGATTTGTCACAAGAGCCACAAGTTGGCCTCCGTAAAATGAATAATGTTATATTGAATTAATTATTGAGCAGAAGTATATTTTCTATGAATTACATTGTTACATTCATTTTAAATTGAAATAAAGAAGGAATGTAGTGTTTGCGACAGTCTGTTACACGCAGCCAGCGTAGCAAGACGTCGATCTCTCATTCCGATATCACTAGAACATGTCTTTTATTTGAACGCAACGCCACCGCCACACGTACGGCACACATTTACTCACTTCCGCACACTCTTGTAAAAAACTTAATGTCTCTATGTACGCACACTAACTCAAAAGCTGTCACACTTACAAGCTGACACGTACGTTTGTACATGTACTTCGGCAGAGGGGAATGCGTGCGCTTGCCAAGTCCTGGCTAAATGGTCGAATGTTTGTAGTAAAAGGAGAGTTTCCTGCCATGTACAACTAAGTTAGGGCTAGCCTGCACTGCGGAAAACGTCCGCGCGATTTTGGCTCTCGCGGTTTATATTTCGCGTCAGGAATTTTCACCTTATACGCACTGGGAATACATTTCCTCGCGATTTTTGTTAGTTCTTATGGAGTTCTCGGCATCCGCACCGCGTGATATTTGTATCAAACCACAGATTTTTTTACTACTACTGCATATATCTATCTCCATTCTTAAGGCGGATTAACACATAAGCTTTCTTTTATCCTGGAAAATTAAAGAGTTCCTGCGGAAATCAAAAAGCTAATCCACGCCGACGAATCTAGCAAAAAAATAAGAATCAAAATATACTCAATTGCAAAAAAAATCGTGCGGTTTTTCGCAGTGCGGGCTAACCCTTAAAGCAAGAGTGAATACGTCTTCTAGACAAGCGCGTTCCAACCTAGACCTAAGCAATGTATTCCCTCAAGCTAACAACGTCAGTTTAGTTTAGCCGCTGGCCCAATTCAGTCTGAAAGATATTTAAAAAGAGTACCATTTTAGTCTACCATTTATTTTCAATACAGAATTTTGAGTTTTGCCCAGTAGCTGTAAAATAGTGTTACCGCTTGTATTCAAATTCGAAATGGAAGTGAAAAGCGAAGAAAAAGATGCGTTCGAAATTTTTTTCGAAAAAACTTATGACGTAATTCATTTTCCTCGCAAATCCCTAAACAGACTTGTCTTCCTTTGTCGTATGCGATGCCCCATTACTTAGTAGCATTTAAGTTAGGTATACACCAAGAGATAGTTGCTTAAAGAAATTGAGAGGAGTATATGAAATTAAGTGATGATTTGACGACTTCCCTGGCGCAGTGGTGAGGGCTGTGGTCTTATAATTGGGAGGTCTCGGGTTCGATTTCCGGCGGAGAAAAATTGGTAACTTATAATTCCTGAATTGACTCTGGTCTGGTCTGGTGGGAGGCTTTGGCTATTGCTAGTTACCACCCTACCGTCAAAGACGTCAAAGCGATTTAGCGTTCTGGCACGATGGCATGTAGAAACAGATTAGGGGTTTGGGTTGAATGTACACTGCCATACCCCTTCCAAGTTAGCCCGCTACCATCTTAGACTGCATCGTCACTTACCATTAGGTGAAATCGCAGTCAAGCTTGTCATTGAATAAAAAAAAAGAAATAATGATCATTGCCGCTATATAAATAAAAAAAAATATAGTTATCTGCCGTCGTCCCAGTCTCGCCAGAGTTAAAGAAGTAAAGATTGCGGATGTCATACATTACAGCAAAGCTCGCGTAATCTAGTTACTTATATTACTATGACTTTCAGATATTACGCCATCTACGGTAAGTAAATATAAGAACGCAAAGAATACTTAAAACATATTCTAAAGGGTAGTCTCTGGTCAAATTCAAGTTTCAAACAATCTCAATAAAATACTGTACTTATATAGAAATTATTATTCGACGATTCCTACGATTCAGCAAAACAGGCGTAATGCGACAGTAATAATAAAAATGTGATAGCGTAATTGAATATGTTAGATATCTCGCAGTCAGCTCTTACACTATTACTTTGGTTGATAGGCGCCGAAACATTTGTATGTAAATACGGGCGTAACAACATATCAAGGGTAAAATACGGTAAGGGTGGCTTTTAAGGCTTGAGTAGTCACAAAGCGACACATTGGATGCGCGTGTACATGTGTTGATTTGTTGGTAAGTAGGTAGTTACAAGCCTCAATAGCTCAACGGTTACTGAAAACTGAAAGGTCGCAGGTTCGAGCCCCACTCGTAGCATATGCTTTCCGCTTATTTGGAGGGGATAGGAGGATATTAGTCAACTTTAGCTTGGCTCATGTTCTTTGAAAAAAAAATTGTATGTGTATTGTAGCAGTGACTTGGGACTTCCACTGCACTGTGGTTCGTCTAAACTTCTAATAACTCACGCCTAATAAATATTCTCCTGAACGAGTTTTAGCTTTAACTATTAATTTCAACCAACGGTAGCAAACTATGCAAACACAGATTTACTCTCTTTTTCTTCTCTCTCATACGCTTTCATATTTTCAAGCGGTGCAAGACCGGTGTGTAAGGCCCTAAAAAGACCTACTTCCATTAGTTTATACACTTCATGTCTATTAGCTGGCAAAGAAGAGAAGAAGAAATCAATCAATCATTTATTTATTTTGCCAGAATATGGTACACTATGTCTTATAATAAAATACAAAGTGTCAGCATATTCTGCCAAGCTTGGCGGGCAAAAAAAAAACATCAAAAAAATCAAGCAATTGTGTTGGTTACGTATCCGTCGCGCATTGTATGTGTCTAAGCCTTAAGGGTGTGTCTAAAAGCCTGAATGGTTATGTGATTGCAACAAAAACCTTTTCTATTTAACTTTATTAGGAGAAACACGTTTCAAAGTCTTTTGGGGGCAATAAATTTTTATCTACCCTTCTTTCTTAGGCAAGTTGGTAGCAGTTTGTCCCTACTTTTTCGGCTGTCGAATAGATATTGAATGAAAGCTATTCATAATATCTATTACCTTGTGGCTTTCACTTATAGGGAAATGGTTAATCGATTTATATAATATCTTTTTTAGCCGACTATGAAATAGCAAAAAGGATTATGATATTAGCAGGGTATGTATGTATGACTATATGTGTCTATTTAAGTGTGGTCCACTGTATTATCTAAACTACTGAGACAATATTGATGAATGAGGTGACAATCGATACGTTATTAATCATAATAACGGATCGATTGTCACCATAATAATATTTAAAAAAAAATATTTTTAAAAACTGACTTCAAACGCCACTTAAAAGTATAAAATAATAGTTCGTACATATTGTACACGTATGTGGAAGTCGGGCGAGCCTAAATAGAAACGATGAAACCGATACGCGACGCTGGCCCGTGAAGCCTAGGAATCCTAAACAAGCTTGCCTAGTACCTAAATTTGTGTACCAAATTGTGGAACCATCTCCCTTCGACAGTGTTCCCACTTAATTACAATATGGGGTTATTCAAGGGGCGAACCAATAAGTTCCTGAAATGCCGGCAACGCATTTGTGGTGCCTCTGGTACTACAAGTGTTCATGGGCGGCGGTAATCACTTAACATCAGGTGACCCGCCAGCTCGTTTGCCCGCTATTTGTATATAAAAAAAATACCCTTTTCGTTAAACTTCAGCAACGTCTCACTTGGTCTTCGATTACGGCAGAAACACTCCGTTTTTGAAGTCGGTTAAAAATGGAAATACCTCAACAAAGATAAGAAAAGATAAAAATAGACTCACGGCAAATGAATGTTTCCCCAAGATGAAGTGGATGCCTTCATATAAAATGGCGTATGAATTATTTATGAGTCCCAATATTTTCTGTCTGGGTCAAGAATACTAAATCTTCGTTCGGTCTTGTTTTCGAGATACGAGGGAATTATAAGTTTTCTAATTTTCTAATGTTTCATTACTAAAAAAAAAGCCGGCAACGTGTTGGTGGTGCCTCAGGTGTTACAAATGTTCAAGGGCGGCGGTAATCACTTTACATCAGGTGATCCGCCTGCTCGTTTGCTCGCTAAAAATATTTAAAAAAAACTTTTTGATATACTTTCCACGTGGATTTAGTTTTTAACAATCTGACGGGAACCCTCCCTTTTTTACGTTAAAAGGTAGCCAAGTCCCCAAATATGCACAAAATCACGTTCCACGGTCGCAGGTTCGAACCCCACCCATTGCACTATAGTCGTACCCACTCCTAACACAAGCTTTCGGCTAATTTGGAAGGGAGAGGAGAATATAAGTCAAGTCCAATTTGGCTTATATACTTTAAGAAAAACATACAATTACTTACGCTACTTTACTAAGATCCATTCGCATTCAGCATTAAATTCATTAATTAATTCTTTTCAGTCTAATGATTCAGTCTTTAGAGCATTTATAAATTAATATGCTCGAAAATACAGACAAATTTGATATGATTAAAAAGAGCAGATCTTATTATGATAATAATATGTTAGCCGTACTAATTTAACTTAGTATAAGATAGACAGGTAGATAGATAGGTAGATAGATAGGTAGGTAGATAGAGAGACAGATAATATAGAGATAATATAGAGATAAAGGTCTTTCATAGTCATGGACTTAAAAATAATAAATTCAATAACCTATAGAAGGTTAGTATATGTATACGTGCTAGAGTCTGTTCCTAAAGAGAATCGTTGTGGCTAAACAGTGAACTAACGCTATAACACATTTATAATATTAACTAGCTTTTCCCCGCGGCTTCGCTCACGTTAAGTTCGATTTTTCAAACCCCCATTTTATCCCTTTAGGGGTTAAATTTTCAAAAATCCGTTCTTAGCGGACAACAACGTTATAATAGCTATCTACATGCAAAATTTCAGCCTGATCCGTCCAGTGGTTAGAGCTGTGCGTTGATAGATCAGTCAGTCAGTCATCTTTGCCTTTTATATATTTAGACTAGTTTTAACCCGCGGCTTGGCTCACGTTAGGTTCGATTTTTTAACCCCCTATTTAACCCTCTTGGGGTTGAAATTTTCCAAAATCCTTTCTTAGCGGATGTTTACGTCCTAACAGCTACCCGTATACCAAATTTCAGCTCGATCGGTCCAGTGGTTAGAGCTGTGCGTTGATAGATCAGTCAGTCAGTCAGTCAGTCAGTCAGTCAGTCAGTCAGTCAGTCAGTCAGTCAGTCAGTCAGTCAGTCAGTCAGTCAGTCAGTCAGTCAGTTTCCTTTGTCTTTTATATATTTAGATAATAAGGATTCTGTAAAAGTGTAATTAACAATTTTGACAGCAATGAAGATCCAATCTACGAGATGTACTGAAAAATATAACGAAAAAAATGTGTAACGAACATTTTTACTTCGGAAACATAATACGACAGATCGCTGACGCGTCCGCATTATCATGCGAGATTAATTTCGTTTTTAACAAATGACGTCTAAGTCAAGGCAATTTCGCAAAGTCACGGCTGAATTAAGTAAGAAAATATTTTTCGGCTGAGCGAGAAAAATTGTACAAGAACTGGCTCGTTAAAGATGGCCGAATAATCCGCTTATCCTGGCTGAAAAGCGCGACTTAAGAACTTGTTATTATCTCCGGAGCTGCAAAAAAATGTCGCTGTAACGCTGATACAAGTTTTAAATGGGTGGAAAAAGTTTTCTGTAATCTATGTATAGACTAAGAAATTTCGTATATAAAACTTTTCCTTCAAAAAAAAGTAAGTAAAAGTATATAAAACTTCCTTCGGACAAACATACTTATGTCTAATTTATAAAGTTGTATAAAACTAGCTTTTGCCTGCGGCTTCGCTCACGTTAGTTCGATTTTTCAAACCCCTATTTTATCGAAGATTTTTAGGTGATGAATTTTGAAAAATATTTGCTTAGCGGATGCCTATGTCATAGCTATCTGTATGCCAAATTTCAACCCGATTTTCTGAGCTGTGCAATCAGTCAGTCAGTCAGTCAGTTACCTTTGAATCTGCAGGAAAATTAAAGAATTCCCGTCTTCAAAAATCAATAAATGTTTTGAACAAAATCAATTCTATGTACACTTTCTACAACCGCATCTATTCCTATTATTGCATTCCTAAAGACCAAAATACTCATCTAAATATATAAAAGGCAAAGGTGACTGACTGACTGACTGACTGACTGACTGATCTATCAACGCACAGCTCTAACCACTGGACCGATCGAGCTGAAATTTGGCATACAGGTAGCTGTTAGGACGTACACATCCGCTAAGAAAGGATTTTGGAAAATTTCAACCCCAAGAGGGTTAAATAGGGGGTTAAAAAATCGAACCTAACGTTAGCGAAGTCGCGGGTTAAAGCTAGTATATTAATAAAATCTTAAAGTGAAACATATTATACATCGTTTTAATTCGGTAGGTATTCCATTAATACAATAACCCATCAAGATAACAATACTTTTCCATCTCTACTTTAATATTGCGCTGTTTCCGTTTTCTTCGCTTCCAACCAAATCCTCCGTCTTTTTTTATTACCCGATCCTCTCTTGCTTTCTTTTTTTTTTTACTATATTTTTAGCGAGCAAACAAGCAGGCGGGTCACCTGATGTTAAGTGATTACCGCCGCCCATGAACACTTGTAGCACCAGACGCAATCTTGCTTTCTTCCTTTCTAATTTTAAAAAGATTCTATTTTCAAAACCAAGCTCATACCATAGTCACATCTGATCATCATAGAACCTCTTTTAGTACATAATATCTGCCCAATCCCAAATTCAAATTCAAAATTTATTTATTTCATGTAGGCTACCTTGTAACACTTATGACACGTCATAAATCTTCCACCGGTTCGGAATGCAGATTCTGCTGAGAAGAACCGGCAAGAAACATAGCAGTTGCTCTTTTCAAAAAATAAAATAAAATAATTTTACAATAAGTAACAAAACTAAGCTAAGTATACAGTGCTTCCACAGTGAAGCTTCAGAAATACAATACATATAATCCAACACATGTCAACATGGGAAGACAAAGCAGACCCATTCCCGTTGGTGGCACCCGTTCACGAGCACGACGCATGATCCAGCCATTGCTTCGCATACCAAACCATACTTTGTGTAGACTAACCTATAGCCACTAACATATGAGAAATCTTAATCTCAAAATTCTAAGTAAACATCGTAAAATCATACGGATTGAGCAAGATTGGCCCAATAAATTCAAAAAGGAGATCACAATGGATGCACATAATAAAGCTCTTTTGAGGCCCATAACCTACATCGCTTTATGGGCAAACGTTCAAACGGACCACCCACCCGCGACTTAATTTATTATATCAGAGCACGAATAAATGTCACAGCACCACTCAAATTAAGCTATATCTCGCGCTCGGAAAATAAGAAAATAAAATATAACATCGCTCTATTACTTACTTGGCTTGCAACTACTCTCTTTATGTTTGAAAGTTCAAAATGAAATTGAGACGTAGACAGGTTAAGGAATAGCTATTTTAAACCAACTATGTCAAAGCAAAGAGGAAGTTAACGTTTGATTTATGTAATTTCAGTTTTAAGTCCCTTTTGAGGCTATTGAGGCTTCCAATTATATCTAGAACAGATTTCATTCATTATAGTTTTATGAGATTCACAAATGCATTTCTGTCATTTAGTAATGGCAATAGGTCCTTTAGACTGTAAGGTCGGCTCCACACGTTGACCCCAACGCTAACTCCAACATCCAACGTGTGGATTGGGAAATTGCCCAACACTCGCGCCAACGTTGGGAGCCAGCGCCAACGGTCGCGATCCGTCCACAAGTTGCCGCCAACGTCGGTCTTATGACACACGATTATGATATTATGTCGTCAATCGTCATCCCCCATCTTCTCTAACGTGGCTTTTTCTTTTTTTTTTCATTGACAAATACAAATTGTAGTTACTCAGTATCATATTTTTAACCGACTTCCAAAAAGGAGGAGGTTATTATTTCTTCATCTTCACTTTGGTTCTGACGGGATGGGATTAGAATAGTTTTGACGATCTCCCCGGCGCAGTGATGACCGCTGTGGTCTTATAACTGGGAGGTCTCGGGTTCGATCCCGGGCGGGGGCAATTTGGGAATTTACGATTTCTAAATTGTAAATTCTCTCTGGTCTGGTCTGATGGGAGGCTTTCGCCGTGGCTAGTTACACAATTTAGCGTTGCGGCACGATGGCGTGTAGAAACCGAGGGGCATGGGTTGAATCTACACTGCCATATCCAAGTTTGCCCACTACCATCTTAGTCTGCATCATTACTTACCATCAGGTGAGATCGCAGTCAAGGACTATTTTGCCATCGAATAAAAAAAAAGAAATAAAGTCTGCCCCTCTCTAATTACACACTAGATGTAGGTACTATATATATGGGAGATAGAGTAATGGATATGTAATAGACGCCTCACGTAATAACCGGCCAACGTTGGTCCAAGCCTTGGCACCAACGTGTGAAGACGGCATAATGTTTAGAGCATGTCACATCCAATGAATTGCATAATTCAATTCCATAATGAGCCCATTTGAGTTCAATCAACACTGTTCAGATGCATTCACATCTGCTGCGATTACTATTTATGATAATTGCTCTTGAAAACATTCGCGTTTTATCGAACACTAGCTTTTTCCCGCGACTTTGCTCACGTAAAGTTAAATTCAAATTCAAAATTATCTATCTCATGTAGGCCAACTTGTGGCTCTTATGACAATTCGAAAATCTACTACCGGTAGATAGATATCTATCTATCTATCTAACGAACCGGTAGTAGATAGATAAATAGATAGATAGATAGATATAGATAGATAAAAACTTTATTGCACACAAGAAAGAAACAAAATTGAATAAAACTTAAAACTACGCATGCAAAGGCGGCCTTATTGCTACAGAGCAATCTCTACCAGGCAACCAAAAATAAACCAAAAAATAGATTCGGTTGATACATTTTTAAAACCCCTATTTTACCCGCTTAGGGGTTTAATTTTCAAAAATCCTTTCTTAGTTGCCTACGTCATAATAGCTATCTGTATGCCTTCAGCCCTGTCCGTCCAGTGGTTTAAGCTGTGCGTTGATAGGTCAGTCAGTCAGTCACCTTTTCCTTTTATATATTTATATATAATAATTTTGACTGCACTTTTTACGTGCTTTTGAGGGTTCCGTAGTAAAACAAGGAACCCTTGTTCCTTTTTGTTTTTTTTAATAAAGAATATTAGCCAAGCTGAGCTTGACTTATAATCTCCTCTCTCCTCCAAATAAGCGAAAAGCTTGTGCTGGGAGTGGGTACGACAATAGTGCAACGGGTAGGACTCGAACCTGCGACCTTTCAATTTTCAGTCCGCACCTTTAACCGTTGGGCTATTGAGGCTTAATTGTTGTCCGCCCATCTGTCCGTCTGTGGATCATCTATAAAATACGTGGATTTTCTTATATGTTAACTAACTAAATTAATGCTGGTAGAGATTTAAGGTTTGCAAAAAAGCTGGGAAAGCAACATTAACTTAATTAAAAACGTGAAAAACACTGAATACTTTTACATTTTATTATCAAAGTCTTTTATGTTTATTAAGTAGGTAATATAAGGGAATGTGAGTAGAATTTTATAAAAAGCGCGGCTTCTATTGAAACATGCGAGACTTTTTAATAAAAAAATTTTTGTTGTTTCAGATTCGACGGACCGAGCTTTGAAACTAGACATAACAATGAAAAACCTTCGAAATCTACCTACCCGTATATTTTAAAAGCGATCGCGAGTGATGGGCAATAGAGTTATCGATAAAAAATAAAAAATAAAAAATCTGCAGTGAAAATGTTCCGTTAGTGTTGCGGCTGGATCGATAAATAATTTATAAAATTGCGTAGAAAAGTGTGGGGTTGGTGAAAAATGTTGTAAAAATTGTGCAGTGTTCGGCTAGTGTTGGGGTTGAATATGTTTATCGATAAGGTGTAACGTGAATGCGAACAATGGTTGGTGTTTCGTGTATTGTTCTGAGGGTGATCGCTTCACTCATGTTCTGTGTTTGCAGTCGACAGGAAGTCCTTATCGAAGAATCATGTGAGTATTTTTTTATGCCCTAGTTTCTGCCCGCGACTTCGTCCGCGTGAGGAGAGGTTTTCAAAACTCCTGCGGGAACCCTTTTTTTATTCAATCACAAGATAGCGGATTCTGTACCTAAGTGCCTATCATCGACGACGATAGGCATTTTTTATCCATTGAAGGTTTGAAGAGAAATGTCATTTACTATTTCATAGTAAACCTTCAATGGATAAAAAATATATGTCTATGTTTAAAAAAAGATATCTTATGCTAAATGCATATACAATCCTATATATATACCGTATCTGCTCCGTCGTGGCTAGTAAAAGTTCGAGCCAAATTATATAATTAGATCTTGGAGCAAGAGCGTATATTTTAGGAAAGCGAAATAAGTTTAGAACGAAACGAAACTTTTATTTTTACAAAAGTATACTTAATTTTATAATTATCTATTATTTAGTTATGAATGCTTGTCATATTATGAAGTTAAAATATCTACCCACTTCTTTACTAATATTACATGATATTGATAAAGGTTTTTTAAAATTCACGGGAACTGTTTAATTTTCCGGGATAGCCTGTGTTAATCCTGGTTAACACAGGCTACATTTTATCCCCGAACTATCTCCAATCCAAATTTCAGCCAAATCGGCACATTCGTTGTGGCGTGAAGGAGTAACAAACACATTCACACACACACAAAATTTTTGTTATTCTTTTGTTTTAATATGGTGTACAATAATGTGAAATCATTTCATTTCACTTAATTGAGGATTCAGAGAGTGACATACTAGTATACATGTCATCACAAGGAAGCCATGTTTTCCTGCGTGAATGAAATCTAGGTAACTCAGACAAACGCTACTATCAAAATAAAAGGGAATAATTAAGCAAACAGAACGGCAGAAAAGCGAGAGATGATTGTAAATTCACGTTCAGAAACAAAACGACGCAATTGAAAAGCATAAATAGGATAAATAATAATAATAGCACAGCTGGAACACCTCATTTCCATAAAGTAGGGTAAAATATAGATTATATCCCCAACAATGCCCGCATCCGCAACCTAATTGAATACCCGGGGTTCCCCGGAGTGCTGTTTTAATCATATAAATTAAGCACTTCCATTTATAATTGGGTATTCGATAGTCATGGTTACACGTACCTAGTGTTGACGTATTGTTCTAATAATATAATAAGAAATAGCTGTGTTATGAGCGCTTGTAATGTTAAATCTTCAAATTCAAAATCCATTTATTTCATGTAGGCCAACTTGTAGCCCTTATGACACGTCATAAATCTACCACCGGTTCGGAATGCAGATTCTGCTGAGAAGAGCCGGTAAGAAACTCAAAAAAAAATTTTTTTTTTTTACAATAGGTAACAAAGCTATGCTATGTATACACTTACAGTGCTTCTACAATGAAGCTTCAAAAATGCATACGTAGGTACATACAATCCAACGCATGTCAACGGGCAGACAAAGCATACCCATTCCCGTTGGTGGCACCCGTTCACGAGCATGACGCATGATCCAGCCGTTGCTTCGCTCAACCATTTTTGAGGGAACGTAACAACTTCAGATGCAGATTTGATTTTTACTGCATTAGATCAAGTTTTAACTATCCGAACTATAACTTTTAAACTCTATCATCCTTATAACTGAAATAAATATAGTATGTGTCATTATAACAAGTGTAAATTGAAAAACACCTAGTAAACTGAAATTAAAAAAAAAATGCAATTCGCCATTTTGTGGTGGCGACCATCTTGGATTTGTTTCTCATAGTGTATAGTATTCTACTAGTAAAGCCTTTCATTTGATACCCATATTGAGGGAGTTGTGAAAAAATATGTAATCCGCCATTTTGTGGCGGCGGCCATCTTGGATTTGTTTATCATAGTGTATAGTATTCTACTAGTCAAGCCTTTCATTTGATACCCATATTGAGGGAGTTATGAAAAAATATGTAATCCGCCATTTTGTGGCGGCGCGGCGGCCATCTTGGACCGACTTTCATCAAACATAGCTAAGAACACTCCCGACTAATTGGACGCACAAATGCAATAACGTTTTAACCCACAAACCTTTGTCAAATTGAATACATATGTAATGTAAAGGAATAAAGATAACTTTTCAATTGACAAGTTGTGTGGGTTGATTCTTTATTGCGTATGTGCGTTGAATTCACCTTTCAAACAAAAAAATATAAAATCACACACCCACGCCCCGTCATTTTGCGTCGGGGGTTAAAAATTTATTTCAATGAAAAACTATTCTATTCTAGTTTATTCCTTACTAGTTGATGCCCGCGACTTCGTTCGCGTGGAATTAGTTTTCAAAATCCCGCGGGAACTATAATTTTTTTCGGGATAAAATGTAGCCAATGTTTTAATCCAAGGTATAATCTATCTTCATTTTAAATTTCAGCCAAATCGGTCCAGTACTTTTTGAACCAATTCGTTACAAACATACTTACATACAAATCTTTCCTCTTTACAATATTATAGATAGTATAGATTCATTCAAAATAAATCCAATAATGTCAAAACGCTTATTAACTCACGAACGTAATACATTAATTTAATGTATGATCAGGTACCCGAAAGCATTAGAATAATTAATGTAATTAATAAATAATACTATTACGTGGCATCCCTTAATACGGGTTCTGCATAAATGAGGGCTTTTAAAAAGTTGTACCCAGCACAGAATTGCGGTGAACGTGTGGCCCGCTCGCTAATTACCTTTAATTAAAATGAGTTGTATAGAGCCGCTTCTAGCTGTTATAGCGCATTGGAAAATGTGGTTTTTTTAAAGCGTTGTAAATTGTCTCCTAAGGCCCAACTTCATTTATTTATTTACTAGCTTTAACCCGCGGCTTCGCTCACGTTAGGTTCGATTTTTTAACTCTCTTGGGGTTGAAATTTTCCAAAATCCTTTCTTAGCGGTTGTCTACGTCCTAACAGCTACCTGTATTCCAAATTTCAGCTCGATCGGTCCAGTGGTTAGAGCTGTGCGTTGATAGATCAGTCAGTCAGTCACCTTTGCCTTTTATATATTTAGATTAAAGAGGCACACAATAAGGGTTGCCAGATGTTTTTTCAGCCTATAAGGGACAAATGGTTAAATGGTTAAAAAATACGGGATTTCATTTTTTTACCCGGGACAAATAAAAAACAAAATTATTTAGTGTCATTTTTTTTTTTGATATTTTTCCGAGGATCGAGTCAGTTTAAACATATTTTTATTCGTTTTAACATATCTCCAAAAATCAATACAGTTATAATCGTAATTAGGTAGGTATAAACGGTCATCAACTCGCTTTTTTACGAATGTTGCGTGTGTGAATATTTGAATCAATTTCATAATGAAAAAAACGAAGTACAGTTCAAATACGGGACATAGCCTGTCCCGCCGGGACATTTTAAATTATGCCTAAAATACGGGACGTCTGGCAACGCTACGCACAATACAGGTTGAAACTAAAAAGTGCACAAACCAAGTAACAACCCCTAATATGTGTATACGACATTATTGAATAAATTAACTAACGAGTGAGAAAATTATAACATATTTGTACCTAAATGAATAACATAAAATATTGTGGACCAGAACAAAAAAAATAATAATAACTTAAGTAGGTAATAAAATTAACTTGGAATAAGTCTTATTCGAGAATTTCGAAACCAAATTAACAGTTAGTCTAAGCATCCTTACTAATCTTTACTATTCCTTACTAATCCTTACTTAGTACCTAATATTATAAATGCGAAAGTGTGTTTGTTTGTTGGTTTGTTCTTCAATCACGCCGCAACAAAGTAACGAATCGACGTGATTTTTTGCATGGGTAACTGGGTATATCCGCCTGCTCGTTTGCTCGCTAAAAATATATAAAAAAAAAAAAACGCACACTACTCCGAAAGCCGGAGACGCGTTTCTGAACCGTGCTTGGGTGGCTATATACCTAATACAATTACAGGCAGTGCACTAATTAAACAAATTAAAAAGAGTGACACGTCTCCTCCAGCCCTTACAGCGCTTCAACACACATTAGTCACGCTTTAAGCGCTTTGGTTCGGACAATGCTTTTGTGAGCCGAAATGTTGTGTGTCAAGTGATGTCGCGAGCATTAAGAATGCCTGTCGATAAATAATTTGCTTATACGTCGTATACATAGACAAAACCAAAAATTATTGGGATATTCGCCTGTGTTAAAAATGAATTTTTTCATACTGATTAATATGTTAAATAGAGGATCTCCCGAAATAAGTAAAACACATATCCATTGTTAGCTTAAAATGGAATAACCATTTTCAATTAAGTGTCGATTCAAGTACAAAAAGAGCATCAAAGTTTATGACGTCCCAATTCATACAAGTTTTGATAAAGAGTTGCTGGTTTATTAGTAGGCTAATTCCAAGTACAAAAAAATTTTTAAGAACAAGAGCCAAATGAACTTGACTTATACTCTCCTCTCCCCTCCACATAAGCGAAAAGCTTGTGCTAGGAATGGGTACGGACTACGGCCATAGCGCCACGGGTGGCGTTCGAACCTGCGACCGTTCAGTTTTCAGTCCGCACCTTTAACCGTTGGGCTATTGAGGCTTTATTATGCCCTTACTAATATTTTAAACGTGAATTAGTGTTTGTTGGTTTGCTTTTCAATCAGTTAAAGGATCTGGAGAGTGAAATGGATTTCTTTTTATCCGAGAAAAACAAAAGACTCTCATGGGTGTTTTTAACCTAACTCCACGCTGACGAAATCTCAGCAAAACCATAATAGACTGTAGGCGATTTTTTTTCACAAATAAATAATTCATACTCGCCATTGACCCAGATACTCACTAAACAAAGCATTAGAATCGGAAGTAAATAAATTAATGTCGATACGATGGAAAATATAATCGATAAAACACAAAAATAACATCATTAATTCTCATCACTCGGCAGGCCACACACGGGTATCGAGTTACAAGGCTCAAACAAACCGCTGCGCCCACTTCAAACGTGCCAGATTTTCTTATCTCCCTTTCACACTTTCACTTTCCTATATAAGAGAGAAAGGGATAGTTGTAGGAAGGATAGAATACCAACAAGTGTGTTCGATTTTAGGGATGTAATTAAGAAGGCCTATGAGTGCCGAATTCAATATATTAAATCGGTAATGAGGTCGATGTGATAGGTTTTTGCTACTTGATTCACGCTACTGAATAGAAACTTCCGACAATTGTTTCCATTATTACGGATTCTATTAAGCAAAGTTATTGCTTATTTCGTTTTATTAACCGATTTCCAAAAAAGGAGGAGGTTCTCAATTCGTCAGAATCTTTTTTTTTTTAATTTTTTATGTTTGTTCCCCGATTACTCGAAGAGGCTTGGACCGATTTGGGAAATTCTTTTTTTGTTTGAAAGGGTATACTTCCCAGGTGGTCCCATTGTCATCAGGTCAGGATCTGACGATGGGACCCTGGAGAAGTCGAGGGAACTGTCCGCGCCAGCGGTCAGTGCCCCGGAGGCGCGGGACGAGACGCGCGGGGTCGGCGGCGGGGCGACCAGCGGCGGCGCGCGCGCGCCCGGCACACGCTCGGCTGTCGGCACCACGTTATTCGCCTTACATTTTTCTTGTCATAATATCTTAATCTTAAAATTATACGGATACAGTCCATCGTTTAACTTTTATTGTGTTCATCACCAAACAAGCTGGTCCTTCGAGCCGGATATTTTATAGGCATAATTGATATACTTTGTAGTTGCGTTTGAAATCGGTTTTGTAAAAAGAACTTTTACGTTTATTTAATTCAATTGTAGTAGACTTGAAGAGTGTAGATGATGCAATATCATCCGCGTGGATAAAGGTTTTTTTGGATTCCCGCGGGAACTCTTTGATTTTCCGGGATAAAATGTAGCCTATGTGTTAATGCTTGGTATGAGATGAGCTATCTCCATTTCAAATTTCAGCTAAATCGGTCATTCGTTGTGGCGTTTTGCAAGTACATATTTTAGTTAATAAGTCATAAATATAAATGTAATATTTATTTTAAGTAATGATTACTTAATTAATTAATTTTATTAATTAATATGAAACCAAAATATATTAAAAATGTTGGTTTTTTGTCTAGATTAATTTTATTCTAGTTTTTATTTGGGCACCTACTCATCTTCAGGTAAAGGCTTGCTCTATGATATTTTTAGGGATAAATTGCTTAAAGCAGTCAAATAAGTGTTAAAATAAGTATTTACTTTACCTTTTTAAACTCTTGAAATAATAAAAAAGCGAGCACATTTCAGGGGTACTAAACCTTGGGCAGCCGTGCAAAACGAAATATATACCATTTCAGCCCCTCGCGGGATTGCATTAAAGTCGGTGTTCTTTGTTTAAGCGAAGTCGTAAAAGTGGATTATGGAGTTCAAATCTCCGGGCGCTAGTGTTACTCGGAACAATTGTTTGCTGTCTCTTTTGAAATGGTTAAAATAGTAAAGTGTACACAACGGGTAAACAGCTTCGGGGAGATTGGATCTCCCTGTCGCACTCCACGCTGCAATTGGATTGGTCTCGTCTGCTCTTTATATGGACCGCCACGGTTTGTTCATCTCGGTTTTGAAAGACGAAAGGCTTCGATTATATTGGATCCACAAAAAAATAGCTTAAAAACTGTAACCCGCAAATCTTCTAAATATACTTCGTCCGCGTCAATTTCTGTTATTATGATCGCGATTCAGAAGATTTGAAAAGAATATATTATTTTAAATATGGATAATTTTCCTCGTTTTTGCAACTGATGCTTCGCTCCTATTGGTCGCAGCGTTATGTTATACAGCCTAAAGGTCGTAGCCCACTTATACGACACCGCTCCCGCCCAACCAAAATATGAGCATTCAAATATGGACTTAATATCGTGCTCTGGAGGTGCACTTTACAGTAACAACACAAAACAGAATACAGCGCGCGCTAAGCGAGCTTGCCGCAACCTTGCCACACAGTGGTATACCGCACACTTAACAGAGCAGGCCGCGCGCTGTGAGCACGGCGTCTGTTCGCTTGAAGCGGGCTAACGGTCGGCGTATGTGCGCGGGTGGAGAGACGCCGGCCGCCGCCGCCCGCCCGCCGCACTAAAATAGAGGCCTCTATTAGAGCCTAGAGGGCTACATTCTCGAATGATTTACCGATCAATATCGTTCGGAATAAATGATAATATGTAGTAAAATAAATACCGATCCATATGAAAATATATGAAGAATTTTTCTTCATCATCTAGTAAATGTCGCATGATCTTCTGATATTCTCCATCTGAACTTCAAGAAGTTCAAGTTCAAGAAGGCAAGCCTTTAACATGTTATGCACCCAATATCTCCGATTTCTGCTTTTTCTCGAGCTATTCTCTTCATCGTCAAGTGCAATAGCGATGACAGCCAGTTCGTGTAATGTAAATTGAGACAACGAATAACACGAGTGCTTCCAATCGAGACTGATCACAACTGGGTCTGTCGCGGTAAGTGTGAGCTGTAGGGACAGCGAGCAGCCTGCTAGATGTAGGCGCGGACACAGCGCGTAGCCTGTTAGCTGTAGGCGCGGATGCAGCGAGCAGCCTGCTAGCTGTAGGCGCGGAGGCAGCGAGTTGTCTGCTAGCTACAGGTAGTGTTGTGCGGGAGCTGTGTTGCAGCGGTGTCGTATAAGTGGGCTACGACCTTAAAGCCTTCCTCGATAAATGGACTATTCAAAACAAAAAGAATTTTTCAATTCGAACCAGTAGTTCCTGAGATTAGCGCGTTCAAACAAACAAACTCTTCAGCTTTATATATTAGTATAGATATTAGATTAAAGGAAAAGGTGACTGACTGGCTGATCTATCAACGCACAGCCACTGGACGTATCGGGCTGGACATACAGATAGCTACTATGACGTAGGCGTCCCCTAAGAAAGGATTTTTGAAAATTCAACTCCCAAGGGGGTAGGGTGTCTACGTCATTATAGCTATCTGTATGCCTTTCAGCCTAATACGTCCACTGATTTGGGCTGAGCGTTGATAGATCAATCAGTCAGTTACCTTTTCCTTTTATGTATTTAGATTAACTAATCAATTCCAATAAATGCAAAATTCACGACGTTAGTCACATCATCGAGTAGACGAAGCCATAGTCTCTATGGCTGAAGTCTATAGACCACATTCTCACTCAGATCAGGCTCAGTAGGTACAGAGTTAAAACGAGACAGATTTATGTCAGAGCATATATCTGTTTTTTCTTGTTTTGTTTGTGTTTTTTTTTAATATAAATAGCGGGCAAACGTGCAGGCGGGTCACGTGATGTTAAGTGATTACCGCCGCCCATGAACACTTGTAGTATCAGAGGCACCACCAATGCGTTGCCAGCTTTTCAGGAATTTATTGGTCCGACCCTTGAATAACCCCATATTGTAATTAAGTGGGACCACTGTCGAAGGGAGATGATTGCACAATTTGGTAGTACGTGGAAAAAAGATCTGGAGCAACGGATGGTCGAAGTGCTCCAGGCACCCAGGTGGTGAGGGTGATATTGCGTTGCGTTGTGTCTCGGATTAACCTTTATCTTCAGTCTGAGTTGAGTCACAGTACACTCTACAGATCTCAACGTGAGGTGCGTTACGTCGAAGACAAAAATGGTCAAATATAAATAACCGCCCACACAGTACAACATATCGCATCGAAATAGGGTGAGTTCACACAGAATTCATTGTTCTTCGGCGTTTCGAGATAAACTCTGTATCGTCGGTGCATTACGCCCGGCATACGGGGTCGACCCCCCATGGCGTTAGAATTATTACAACAATGTTAGTATTTATTGTAAGGGCCCTGGCAATGACTTTTCTTACCTGCGACTTACTTCTTTTTTTTTTTGTTAGAAACAGAATATTAGCCAATATGAAGTTGACTAATATGCTCCTCTCCCCTCCAAGTAAGTGGAAAGCTTGTGTTAGGAGTGGGTACAACAATAGTGCAACGATCGGTGGGGATCGAACCTGCGACCTTGTCAGTTTTCAGTCCGCTTCTTTAACCGTTGGGCTATTGAGGCTTAAACGTACTTCTGCGCTTATTAAAAAAAAACTGCCTCATTGGTGCAGTAGTTACCTCGACTTGGGATGGCGTGCTCTCAGGTTCGATTTCCGAGTCGGGCCTAAAAAATATACTAGACTAGTTGATGCCCGCGGCTTCGCTCGCGTGGATTTAGTTTTTACCGCGGGAACTCTTTAATTTTCCGGGATAAAAAGTAGCCTATGTCACTTTCCCGGTCTTCAACCATACCTATGTAAATAATCACGTCGATCCGTTGGTTTGTTGCGGCACGATTGAAGGACAACCCAATAAACCAAAAAAAAACACACTTTCGCATTTATAATAATTAGTAAGGATTTTTCTGTTTATAAATGCTAAGTACTAGCCCGGAGTTAAGAAGTACCGGTGTCAGGTGTGTCACCCATGCTGCCGTCCTTAAGCTAAAATGTCGTTAACTACCAAGACCATATTTCGAGCTATGATCCCAAAAGTGGCAGTTTATAAACAAATGACGCCATTTGATAACTAAAAAACGATGTTTTTTATATTGCTTTATCACAAACTACAGCTTCAAGCAGAAATCCGCTTCGATGGATCGATAAAGAATTAACTATAAGTAAGAGAACATTAAAAAATTGTATTTGGTCAAATGTTGGTTAACGGCATTTTAGCATGTGCCTCGGAGATCACGTAAAGCCGTCTGTCCTGATCTATCTTCGGTCGTCGAACAAAAAAAATTAAAAAAAAAAGTCTGGCCTTTATTACACACTAGGGACAAAAGCTAGTTAAGTTAGCACAATAAACCAGAAACCTGTGATCGTTAAAAATTCACAGCTCTGGCAGACAGGAGCAATCAACGCTCAGTGGTGTTTTTAAATCCGTTTTTAATTGCACAGCTTGGCCGATGGTCAATTTCCCGTTCCTATTTCGAATTGCGATTTCTCACTACTGCAAACCGTTATATGGAAAAGTAAACTAAACTTTAAACTTTTTTGAAAAACTTTTTTTTTGAAAGAGCAACCGCCGAGTTTATTGCTGGCTCTTCTCCGCAGTAAGGGCATTCCGAACCAGTGCAGTTTATTTGAATAAAAGATATTTCTATTCTATTCTAAAACCCACTTCACAGTATGTGATAAAGATATGAATTAGTATTATAATAATAATGTCCTCCGGACCGATTCCGGCCACGGCGGCCAATAGGAATAGAAATATTTTTTATTCAGATAAGCTTTTACAAGCACTTTGGAATTGTCAAAGAATCTACCACTGGTTCGGAATGCCCTTCCTGCGGAGAAGAGGCAGCAATAAACTCGGCGGTTGCTCTTTTCAAAAAAATATTTTTTTTACAATCGTTAATGAAACTATTCTATGTATACAGTGCTTCCACGATGAAGTTTCCTAAGTCCAATACAATACAAATACAACTAAATACAATACAAATACTAATAAATACAATCCAATGCATGTTAAGACGAGTAGACAATATCCACAGAGATTGGCCATCAGTGCGGGAGAAGTGAGTGCGCAAACACAGGTGTACTCTCTATTACCTCACTCTCATAGTCCGATGACGAGAAGACATCTCTAAGCTTCCCGAACGCTGCCCTGCCAGAGTCGGATTCGGCGGTTTATCTCTTTCTCGAAATTGGACCTACCTAGCTGGACTGTGTCCGAGGTTACATTGGACTCGCTGACTTTTACTCATGTAAACCAACACATAAACATTTTTAAGCTATTGTATAGCTTCTATCGCGGGCCTTGAGCGTGGAGACCGAATCCAAAAATTTCGTAACGAAAATAACCTGACACGGGACTCCTCTCACCGCTAGATGGCGTTGATAAAAAATGCTATGCAATAGCTTTACCGCGGCAGTCCCCGAGTGCCACACGTCTTTTTTTTTTAAAAAAGAACATTAGCCAAGCTGAAGTTGACTAATATCCTCCCATCCCCTCCTAATAAGCGGCAAGCTTGTGTTAGGAGTGGATACGACAATAGTGCAACGGGTGGGATTCGTACCTGCGACCTTTCAGTTTTCAGTCCGCACCTTTAACCGTTGGGCTATTGAGGAATAGCCCAACGTATTATAATATACTAGCTTTTGCCCCCGCGACTTCGTCCGCGTGGAATTAGATTTTGGGGTGGAATTTTCAAAAACTGTGACACACGTACTTCTTTATTTTTAACTGAAAGCTCAAATACCAACTTTGATGGAAACAGCTTGAAAAATGGCGGAGTTTCATATAAACTTCCATCCCCTATTTAAACCCCTTAGGGGTGGAATTTCCAATAATCCTTTCTTAGTGTGCGTCTACGTCACAAAAGGAACCAACTGTAAAAGTTTCTAACTTCAGTAGTTTACGTTGTGCGTCGATATCTCAGTCAGTCAGGACTTTGAATTTTATATATATAGATTATCATAACTTATCGAATTGGTCCAAAACACCTATATAAAATTCCTAGCTTTTCAAAACCATAAAAATTTAACAATCCATCAAAATGATTGATCCACTCAATCATAATATAATTTGTTCGATTGTAAACATAACGAGCTTTATTGCTGTGGAACAAATTTATTACATTACAATCCCGGCTGTAAAATAACGTTATAAATTATCGTTGTGTTACAAAAAACGAGATCAATGAAAAATGTACACAGATGTTTAAATAAATCAGGGATGTCAAATACTACATTACGCTTTTATTGGTAAAGCCTTGACGACCTCCCTGGCGCAGTGGTGAGCGCTGTGGTCTTATAACTGGGAGGTCTCGGGTTCGATTCCCGGCGGGGGCAATTTGGGAATTTACGACTGGTTCTGTATGTGTTAAATAATTCGCGGAATGGCGACTAGTTTAGAAAGTTAAATGTACTCTTTGATTTTAGCAAACTCTCCAAATATCATTGTAGTAAGAGACATTACTACCCGTCTACGTCAAGTTGTCCGTTACAAAATGACGTCATGCCGTACCGTTGACAGAAGAATAATAATTGTATTTTTTACTGTAAAAACAACTATGACGGAAGTTTTCTTCTCTGGCAATGCTTTTCATGGCAATGACATCTTGAAAGTCTGAAGGCGTAATTTTTAATTTCTCATTTTTGTCCGCTTGAAAAAGGCCATTAATTAAAGTAATTAATTGTCTGCGCTATGCAAAACTTTTCCTTTTTTACTCGTCGTAGAAGACGATACGCTAACAATAGTAGGTACAGAAACAAAAATAAATAACAAATTTGAAGTTAACAAAAACATTTAAAAAATTTGTTGTTGCTATCTGTACTAAGCGAGTTTGTCTTGCGGTGCGGCGAGGGGAAGCGAGGGGCAAAACCGCGTATGTACCATTAGTAAAAACCGCGGATCTACACTAGTCACAGTTTTACAGGGGAAGTTTAAAACTTTATAAATTTCTTATTTCTACGGCTATTGGACTAGGTAGCTTTTACACAGAGAGATGTATTGATATAAATAGATCGCTAAGTCACTTACGCGGTTTTGGTTTGGCCACAAACGTATGAAAATGTTCTCGTATTTTAAGGTACTAATGCTAGTTACGCGGATTTGCACTATCCCCGACGATATTGCGAAACATTCCTAGCTCCAGTTCAGAACATACCTCACGCAACTTTACAACTAGTTTAATGACGTCGCTCCAAGCTACCTCGTATCCGCTGAGCGTACAAGTAATAACAGAAAGATAGAGTTATGCGCTATAAAGAACTTCGTCCGTGAACTCTGGTTGTATAACGCGTGGATGCTGGATGCACAGACATGAAGCGCAAACTTGTTAACTATGCTAACGAGGCGTTTCGCGTAAATGCGAGTTGTTACGTGATTTCTAAAGTAAATAGCGGTACGGGGACGTTGTGTAGTGGCAGCCCTGTAATTATGTACGCTCGTAGAAATGTATTTTTTTACCCCCGACAGAAATAAAGGGGTGTTATAAGTTGCGTCTATATCTGTCTGTTCCCTCGTAGCTTCCTAACGAATGGACCGATTTTTATGCGGCTTTTTCTGTTTGAAAGTTAACGTGACCGAGATGGGTGGATGGCTGGATGGATGGATGGATGGATGGATGGATGGATGGATGGATGGATAGTGGATGGATGGATGGATGGATGGATGGATGGATGGATGGATGGATGGTGGATGGATGGATGGATGGATGGATGGATGGATGGATGGATGGATGGATGGTGGATGGATGGATGGATGGATGGATGGATGGATGGATGGATGGATGTATGGATGGATGAATGGATGGGTGGATGGATGGATGGATGGAGCAGATCTTCATAAACTTCATAAAACTATACCTGAGTATAGTTATTGAAGATCTGCTCAGGCATTTGAAAATCATCAACTCATTTCCTAATTATATTAAAGGGTTGTACACACTTTCACTGGTGCAATCTATTTGCAATATATCAATACTTTTTTGCGGTTTGATTTATACCTCTTCCCCATAATACTACGAGAAATATACTGTTACGCATATTTGGATGTGAAAGAGGACATTTTTAGTCAAGTTCTGCTTGGCTAATAAAAATTCCTTTTAAAAATAAAACTGGCTTTTCGGAGTTATGTGCGTCGAGATTAAATAGCCATCGAAAAAAAATTATACAGTAGGGTTAGTATAAGATTTCACTCGATTGATCGTATTCGTATTCGATGATAATAGCCTCACAGTAAAATGAACCTTAATTTTAATTTGGAGCGTATAGATATACGTAATCGTAAAAGAATGCACGCACGAAATTGAGCTCAAACTCGATGAAGTTTTGGTTCATTTTACTTTGATGCTAATGTCATCGAGTACGAATACAATTTATCGAATTCAATTTTATACTAACCCTACAGAGTACAGACCTGGCAATACGTGTTACTATTATTTTTTTGTATTTGTTTTACAAAAAGCAAATGAAAGAATTTTATTCCCTTATCTGGTATTGCTCCGCAGGGTAGAACAATAAGTTTCCAACTTTATCAGTAGTCTCCTGCTGTTTTTCCATTCCTTGTGCTCAGTTTTAATAAAGCTAAGTTGGTACTGTTCAGGTTGATTTTTAACCCACAACAAAAAGAGGGTTGTTATAAGTTGAAAACTGCGCAGAATACCAGGAAAAAATCATATTCCACCCACGCGATCGTTACTAAGAAATAAAACATGCCCGGCAGCTCGTGCGAAACGCGACAGATGCAAGCGTATTGTGCGGAATGGGAGTGTAATAAGCGTCAAATACATCATTTTATTTATTTATTTATCCTCAGCAACTTACAGTAGATATATTATGTTTTGGTTCATTAAAGTAGTCTCAATATCCATTGAGATGAGAGATGCCCAAGTAGCACAGATAGCTGTATAAATACTCACTTTTAGACCTATTTGAAACTCTATGCGTATTAAGACTCTTTTTGGTGATCCTACAGCTGCATAATGGCTGTCATTGATATTTAAACAGCTTAGGTTGAATAAGGGCTGTGTAGTGGATAAAATTACGCCAAATGCTGTATAAGAAGGTATTTGTGAACTCTTATTACACTGACTTATTAAGGGGGCACGTGTGAACTATTATGAAGTTAATAGCTATATAATGAATGATATGTGGCCCACATTACAGCTTATTGCTGAATATCAGAGTTTTAACAATTCATGTCGCTGTTTAACATGAAACCACCATTTTATTGTATAACCTCATAACCTATATAAATATACTGATTCATTTTTCAACTTTTATGATGTTTTGTGTATGAATTAGGAATGGATTGCATTAGTTTTTACTTCTCGATATCATAATAACAACTTTTTATCTTATAATTCTTTTCAAAGCACTAAAAATTGTTTATTTAAGTTTTCATCACAGCTTATTTATATCACGAAACTAATTAAAAACCGAATATTTTCGTGGCGCACTAAAATTTTCTTAGGTAATATATATGTATAACTAGTAGGGCGCGTGGGTGCGCGGCTCGCTAAAGCGAACCGCGTGTTTTCTGTTCTCCAAATAGATCTACGGGTCTTGATCATCTTTTTAGAAATTTGTATGGCCGCCATCTTGAATTCGCCATTTTGAATTATTTTTTCAACTCCCTGCCAATTGGATGAGGTTTTGAGTAACTTTTGTTTCAACACTCCCCACCTATCTTCGATACCCTGGCCGTGCTCCTCACACGTCTCCGAAATCCTCAATAATGAGCTCCCTCCATATTTTTCCTCCAAATGAATTTTTGTCCTCTATACGAAACCATCAGCAATTTCGAATAGGAACCCTATCAAAGTCTTGCATATGTTTTGTATGAAAAAAGTAAATTCCGCCATTTTGAATTTTTTTCTATTCATCAAGTAGACCTTCAGGTCCTGATTAGTTTTCGCCGAAAAACCATTCATCCAGCTCTTATAGTCTCCGAGATAGACACCGACGAAATTTGTATGGCTGCCATCTTGAATCCGCCATTTTGGAGTTTTTTTTCGGCTCTCTGCCAATTGGATGAGGTTTCGAGTGACATTTGGTTGAACACCCCCCACCTATCTTCGATACCCTGGCCGTGCTCCTCACCCGTCTCCGAAATCCTCAACCTTCAGGTCTCTCCATATTTTTTCTCCAAATGAATTTTTGTTCTCTATACGAAATCATCAGAAATTTTGAAAAAGAATCGTATTAAAGTCTTGCATATATTTTGTATGAAAAAATAAAAAATCCGCCATATTGAATTTTTTTTCTATTCATCAAGTAGACCTTCGGGACCTCATCATCTTTTTCGAAAAAACCACTCTTCCATCTTTTATAGTTTCCGAGATAGACACCGACGAAATTTGTATGGCCGCCATCTTGAATCCGCCATTTTGAAGTTTTTTTTCAGCTTTCTGCAAATTGGGTGAGGTTTCGAGTGACATTTGGTTGAACACCCTCCACCTATCTTCGATACCCTGGCCAGTGCTCCTCACCCGTCTCCGAAATCCTCAATCATCAGCTCTCTCCATATTTTTCTTCCGAATGAATTTTTGTCCTCTATACGAAACCATGAGTAAAAAAAATTTTTTTCATACAAAATTTTACAGGAGAGGTGATCAATGAGTCAGTGAGTGAATCAGCACGAGTAGCTATATATATAGTAAAACATTCCCAATCATTTTTCTTTTATAAATATGAAAACAATGCACTTAACTTTGAATATATAACCACACGTATTCAATTCACTCCACGAAATTGTGTTTAAGCTACAGGTAAGTATATTAATTTGCTAGATTAAGTTTGCTACTTCACTTTTACGTCACGTGACATATTTGCTGAATAAAGAGTAACTTGTAATCTTTTACTCAACTTAAGGCTGTATAATTTGTGCCCATTTAAGAGGTATAAGAGCTGTATACGGCCGTATACAGCCCTTATGCAGCTTTTTTATACAGCTTTAAGCGTGACGGGAATTCGTTATTCAGCTGCTAAGCAGCCTTCGTGTGCTACTTGGGTGATGATCGAGGATTAAGGAGGAAGGTCTGATGATGGAGAATAAAACTGAGTAACTTTGCGTCCTCTATCGGCTATGCGGGGAGTGTTCTGAAGAGCTGTTTGATCTTATTCCGCCCTCTAACTTCTACAACCGCACCGCACGCAACCGAACGCAGTTTCACCCTCACCACCTGGGTGCCTGGAGCACTTCGACCATCCGTTGCTCCAGATCTTTTTTTCCAAAAACCAAATTGTGGAATCATCTCCCTTCGACAGTGTAACCACTTAATTACAATATGGGGTTATTCAAGGAGCGAACCAATAAGTTCCTGAAAGGTGGCAACGCATCGGTGGTGCCTCTGGTGCTACAAGTGTTCATGGGCGGCGGTAATCACTTTACATCAGGTGACCCGCCAGCTCGTTTGCCCGCTATTCATATGAAAAAAAAAACAGGAGGCTTAGTCTGTATGTTGTGGTAGTAGTGGCGTACCTATCGGAACGCTAAACCGGACATGGCGATTTAGCGGTCTGATAGCTACGATAGCGTGTGGGAACTTATTAGGGTTTCATTTACATTGCTATGCCCAAGTTAGCCCGCTATCATCAAGAATGAGTGTATTTTATTTATTTTATTTTATTTATTTACAGACAAAAAAAAAAGTGACACAATTTACACCATAATTCATAGACCAAAGCATTAGACCAAAGACTAAAACTTGTGGCTGGTAATTGTAATTGGCAGCCCAATTAGACCGTAGTCTGTGCTAGGGCTGTCCAAAATACATCCTCCGCCCAATTGTATGTAATGTTAATTAAATTGAAAAAAAAAAAAAAAATTTTTTTTTTTTTGATATATCTAACTAAATTTAATTATATTTAATTATTATTAGCTTGCCTTGTATTGTATCGTCACTTTCCATCAGGTGACATTTTGACGACCTCCCCGGCGCAGTTGTGAGCGCTGTGGTCTTATAACTGGGAGGTCTCGGGTTCGATTCGAGAATTATAACTTACTAGCTTTAACCCGCGGCTTCGCTCACGTTAGGTTCGATTTTTTAACCCCCTATTTAACCCTCTTGGGGTTGAAATTTTCCAAAATCCTTCCTTAGCGGATGTCTACGTCCTAACAGCTACCTGTGTGCCAAATTTCAGCTCGATCGGTCCAGTGGTTAGAGCTGTGCGTTGATAGATCAGTCAGTCAGTCAGTCAGTCAGTCACCTTTGCCTTTTATATATTTAGACTATTGGGACTTATTATTGAGACTTAGGCTGCATCTTCACTTACCATCAGGTGAGATCGCAGTCAAGCGCTAGTCTATATATTAAAAAAAAAAATTATAACTTCTTAATTGTCTCTGGTCTGGTCTGGTCTGGAGGTTTTGGCCGTGGCTAGTTACGACCCTACCGTCAAGGACGTGCCGCCAAGTGATTTAACGTTCCGGCACGATGGCGTGTAGAAACCAATTAGCGGTATGAGTACACTGCCATACCCCTTCCAAGTTAGTCCGCTACCATCTTAGACTGCATGGTCACTTAGCATCAGGTGAGATTGCAATCAAGGTCTATCGTGTAATCGAATAAAAAAAGAAAGGTATTTTGAGAAAATAATGCCGAGAACTTTTTAGTTCACTTTATATTTGAGCATTTGTTCTTTTAATTTAGCGAGATACTAAACTCCAACTGATTAGGTATAATATTTCAAAGAGCTTTAATTATGAATTATATAATTAATCTGTGTTAGCTAAAGCTTTGTTTGTAAGTCGTGAAAATCTAATTTATTTACTACACAGAATTACTTAACTACCTTATTAAGTAAAGCTCAGAACAAATCTAAATGTATAAAAGGCAAAGGTGACGGACTGACTGACTGACTGATTGACTGACTGACTGACTGATCTATCAACGCACAGCTCTAACCACTGGACCAATCGAGCTGAAATTTGGCATACAGGTAGCTTTGATGACGTAGTCATCCGCTAAGAAAGGATTTTTCAAAATTCAACCCCGAAGTAGATAAAATAGGAGTTTAAAAAATCGGACCTAACGTGAGCGAAGCCGCGGGTTAAAGCTAGTTATATAATTAATCTGTGTTACCTAAGGCTTTGTTTGTAAGTCGTGAAAATCTAATTTATGTACTACACAGAATTACTTACCTTCCTAATTAAGTAAAGCTCAGAACAAATTAACCATAAATATACTGCGTATTGATAATTCAGTTTACTTAAAAATTTTGTCTCTTTAAATAAATAAATAATCATTTAATTCAGAATATATTCCATATCATTACAATAAAAATAATTTAAATTTAATTAGTATCTAAGTTAGCGTGTTAGTAACAAAATTTCTTTGTTTGTCTGTCTGTTTGTTGCCGCTAATCTCGGAAACGGCTGGACCGATTTTGACGGGACATTCACTGGTAGATAGCTGATGTTATCGGGAGTAACATAGGCTACTTTTTTAATCGACTTTCAAAAAAGAAGGAGTTGTTATCAATACTAATTTTGCAGGGGTTCTACCCGCCTAAAATGTGGGGAGTTAGGAACTGTCTGTTGTGAATTGAAGAAGCGGACGAAGTCGCGGGCGTCCGCTAGTAAATAATATAAATTACACACAAACCACTTAAAATACAACCCTTCTCTATAAAATATAGTCGTTATCATCTAATCTCCAGCCTTGGAGCGATAAAACCGGTGACAATGTTACCCATGGATCCTTCATCCGGACTCTATGCCGCTGGTTTATGGCTAAATTATAATAATACTTGGGAAACGGCGCTACTATTGTACCTTGGAATATGCATTATACCTATTATTATCTCGTTTTCATTGATAACTCGATCTAAACTCGAATAAGATTGTAGCCATCGATGTATCGATACCTCCTACGTAAGTTGTGGTGTCCCACAAAATTGGCATTGTAGGTTTTGTGCACTATATCATTTGTTTTTAAGTATTTTATGTGTTCGTTTAAAAAAGAATTAATGACAGCATTTTTTACATATTTTCAAGACGTATAAAGTTCTATCTTTATTAAAACGACGGCCATTGTATTCACCTTCACAACAATTAACGCATCACGTAAGCGTTTTAGGGATACAACAACTGAGGTATCGGTATATGGATAGGCCTCAAGAGGAAAAAATGCGCTCAAAAAGACAACAGAATCTCTTGTCTTAAAAGATCTTAAAAGAAGTTTCAAAAAAAATATATTAATTTAATTTAAATTTTGTTCTGGTTAATAGGGAGTGGCAACTCCTCGAACGTGATTGGTTGACACTCGTATCAAAGCGAAACGCGGGTAATGCGCGGTGTTCATTGAAGTAATATTCAAGCGCATTTTCGTAGACGCAATTATATGGGACAGGCATATCCATATACATCGATGATTGTAGCAAATTAACTGCAGCTTAAATTAAAAGCAGTTCTTCTAAGCTAGTTTTTTTGTTAATGTGAACCTACACTTAAAAGAAATATCCGAATAATTTTTTAAATACATATGACAAACTTCAAGGCCGGTGGGGTTCGAACCCACATCTCTCGGGAAACGCGCCCTGAGTGTTTTGCCCACATAACAATACGACCAAGTCGAATTAAATTTCACATCAGTTTTATTATGACTTTATAGAAGTCTTTTAAGATCAGTTTATATTTTTATCCGTTTTATATCTTTACGATCGAGATCCGATAGTAGTTAACCGCTTGACGATCGGTGGTAACGAGTGGTCATAAAATGCCGTCGATTATTTACGACGTATAGTTGCGGGCACCCCTAACTGTGATGATTCCTAATCTCTGGCTGCAAATGGTCTTGTCATTGGTAATTCTTACTAATATCACAGAATACATAATAGTACAGGCGCAGAAGATTCACTCTTCATAATCATTTGATTAAATATCGAATCTTGGTACCACATAATAAAGTGCAACTTAGGTCGTACAGCACTAAATTACCTACAGTCATATTCATCCTTGCCTTGGTTTTTTTTGTTTGTTATAAGATTGACGTGTCTCTCTATGTGTGTATGTGTGTGTGCGTGCGTGCGTGCGTGCGTGCGTGTGTGTTTCATTTTATTTTGTTTTTTGTTTGAAAGGTGAATTAGTCGGGAGTGTTCTTAGCTATGTTTGATGAAAATCGATCCAAGATGGCCGCCGCAAAAAAATGGCGGATTACATACTTTTTCACAACTCCCTCAGTATGGGTATCAAATGAAAGGGCTTGACTAGTAGAATACTATACACTATGATAAATTTCAAATCCAAGATGGCCGCTACCACAAAATGGCGAATTACATTTTTTTTTTATTTCACATGTCGGGGGTGTTTTAAATTTTCAATTTTGTTATGCATGGTTTTGTTACCTATTGTAAAATTTTTTTTTTTTGAAAAGAGCAACCGCCGAGTTTGTTGCTGGCTCTTCTCGGCAGGAAGGGCATTCCGAACCAGTGGTAGATTCATCGACGATTCAAAAGTACTTGTAAAATCTAAGTGAATAAAAAATATTTCTATTCTATTCTACATTCGAAAGTAGGTTTGTTTGTTGGTTTGACTTTGAGAATGACATAGGCTACTTTTAACCCGGAAAACAAAGTATTCCAAGCGATATTATTAAAAACCTTATCCACGCGGACGAAGTCACGGGCAAAAGCTAGTAAATAATAAAATCAACTTGTCAAACCCATTTCAAAGGCAATATTATATTTTCACCCAACACAGTTACTTTTATAGCATGTCGGACATATTGTGCGTACAATCACGTAGTACATTTTATATGTTCGCTTTTATTAACGAATGTGTCATACATTTTATATTGGTACTTAAACGATACATCTGTCTGTGTGATTGATGCTTGTAACTTCGATTCCCGTATATTTTAAACTAACGAAAAAAGGAGGACGAATTGTCGTCCCGTATATATTTTTTTAAAATCCTTATTTTATCCACTTAGGGGTTGAATTTTCATAAATCCTTTCTTAGCGGATGCCTACGTCATAATAGCTGTATGCATGCAAAACAGCTCGAACCGTCCAGTGGTTAGAGCTGTGCGTTAATAGATCAGTCAGTCAGTCAGTCTGTCAGTCATCTTTTCTTTTATACACCTATTTAGAGATACAACGGTTAATGATAACGAACTCAATAATTATTGTCAAAAAGAAATAAATGAATAGGTACACTTTTTTCTTGCAAAAAATTCTTTAGGACAAAACATTTCAAAGATCCAATGTAAAAGAACTTCTAGTAGTTTTCTAGTTGTTATCATAGTTATGATCTGCATTAAAACATTCACGCAGATATTCTGATATCTGTAGTAAAATCTAAACCTACGCTGAAGGTATTATAGTGCACAAGTTTTTGCGCAAACCCACGTGCACTCTCTATCCCCTCACTCTCATAGTCCGATGGGATGGAAGTGCGACACGACCGGAGAGAGATCAGGTGCAGGACCGACGGCTTTACGTGCTCTCCGAGGCACGAGGTTGACTCACCGCCAACTTCCTAACTCCGGGTTAGTACTGAGAATTTATGGACAGAAAGCAATTATACAGTATTTTGGCCCGAGTCCCGACCCAGGAATTGAATCTAGGACCTCGTCACCCGCAATCGAGCATACTAACCACTAGACCAACGAGGCAGATGAGCAATGACAGATATCCCGTATAATGCGCGGTGCACTGCGGTCGAGTGAACGAGATCGTGTTGCGGGCAGGCGCGGAGATGATGCGACAGATGCGTTCATCTCTGTTGTGAGAGGATATATGGTTATATATGTGAGTATTATTGAACGAGCGAAGCGAGTTCTCTGAGTCAACTAGGGCGCTTGTCTGTACTGGACAGAGAAGTGTGTACGTCCAAATGTCTGTCAGAGCCCTATAACTTCTGAATTACTGAACGTAATTACTTCAAATTTAAATATAATATGTAAACTGATGGCCTTCAGCCGAACATTGTATAAAAAAATATAAAAAGCTTTATTTCAGGGGGGCTCTCATAGAAGCGTGTTTGAAGTAAAATTTTGTTTGTTGCGTTACATAGACTTGCAATATATCTTTTTAAAGACGACTTTGATCAGAGTACAAAAAAATTTTTTTTTAATTTTTCCCTTAAAATTGACGAAATGGGGGGCTTTCAAAGTGGAGATTTTAATTTGAGCCATATGTCAAGAATTACTGAATATTAGAACGTGAAACTTGGTTGAAAATTCAGTTATATCCTGTACTTGAACAACAAATACTAAAATTAGATAAATGTTATAAAGAAACGAAATTATTTAATTTTAAATGCTAATAGCTTCACAATAATGCTAATAGATGGCGCTGTGTCAGTAAAACAGTTTTGTGTCAACTATTATATTTTTTTTATTGCGTCTAATGTTAAAAGTTAATTATTACAATATATAATTAAAACTTTTGGGAATTATGGGATATCGCGAGGTCTCAGTTCGGGGCGAACCACTAGTATAATACTAGGGATAGCCTAGTATTATAATGGTCCGGCCCTAGTCGCACTAAGCACCCGAATCAGGGTCCTGGCTGAAAATCAGCGCTGTACGCTCTTGTGCAGGTACAAAGCATACAGCATTTTGCTGAGTTGGGACCTTTTTTCTGGGTTGTGCCACACATGACTTAGTTGTTCCGGCGATTCTTCTGCTTGACGCCTTTTGTCTTTAATGCTCAAGTGGTGGAGGCGCCGGGACAACCTAATCTAGGTGTATACCTATTATCTATAATAGGTATCTATTGGGTGATGTGTGGCACAATTTATACTAGTGGTTCGCCCCTAACTGAGACCTCGCGATATCCCATAATTCCCAAAAGTTTTAATTATATATTGTAATAATTAACTTTTAACATTAGACGCAATAAAAAAAATTATAGTTGACATAAAACTGTTTTACTGACACAGCGCCATCTATTAGCATTATAGTGAAGCTATTAGCTTCACAATAATGCTAATAGATGGCGCATTAAAATTAAATAATTTCGTTTCTTTATAACATTTATCTAATTTTAGTATTTGTTGTTCAAGTACAGGATATAACTGAATTTTCAACCAAGTTTCACGTTCTAATATTCAGTAATTCAGAAGTTATAGGGCTCTGACAGACATTTAGACGGACACACTTCTCTGTCTAGTAGGCAAGCGCCCTAGTTGACTCAGAGAACTCGCTTCGCTCGTTCAAAAATAAACGTTTCTCTCTTTCTTTCTTTCACTACGTTTTTACGAAGCGGTTCCAGTGATCTCGAGAACCACACGGTAAAAAAATACTTCAAGGTTACACACAGGACACTATGTATGTAAATCTTCGAGCTTGTAAATTTCGTTTAATCAAAAACCGACCCTTTTTCATTAACGGATTTTTCCTCAATCCAAATTCCAAGAATTTCCTAATATACTCGTAAAGGCCGGTATTAATACTCGTAACTTACTTGACTGTGTACACAAAAATCTATAAATTGACTATCGAAAATTTAATCCGGATAATAATAAGATCCTCTCTGTAATACTTCTTCCTACTTTTTAGTACATATTATATTGACTTCCACACCCATAATTCCTTACTTTGTATAATCAATATCCTTTTTTTAGTAAAAACTAGCCGATTCCTGCGACTTCGTACGCGTAGAAAAAGTTAAGAGTGACTTTCTAGTATCCGCGAGAAGTTATGTCCTCTATCTCCGATAATATTTAGTAGATCTTCACCAAAATTAGAGAAAATATTTCTAATAGTACACAATTTATAATAAAAAAAGAATTATTATAAATTCGGTTTAGATTTGACGAATTTACGGAGTAAAATCAACAAAAACTTTCATCCCCTATCCCGGATAAACCTTATTGTTTATCAAGATAAAAAGTATTCTATATATTGACCCGGAGTATCAGCTACCACTATACCAAATTTCATTCAAATCCCTTCAGTAGTTTTCGCGTGATGCGCGCATAGACACACAGACAGACAAAAAATTCAAAAAAAAAAAGACGTGTGGCACTCGGGGACTGCCGCGGTAAAGCTATTGCATAGCATTTTTTACCAACGCCATCTAGCGGTGAGAGGAGTCCGTGTTCCCGTCGAGCCTTAGTTTTTTTTCGTTACGGAATTTCTGGATTCGGTCTCCACGCTCAAGGCCCGCGATAGAAGCTATGCAATAGCTTAAAAGTTTTTTTAGGTTCATTATCGATAATAAAGCATCCTCCGATTAAAATTTTCAAAATATATTTAATGTACAGAATTCATCCCGTTACAATTTTATTATAAGTACAGATATAGATAATAAGTATCCGGCAATACTCAACAAACTCTTTATAAACAACATAGTGTATCTGTTATCAGTAAAAGCGTAAGTGGCCGCACAATTGCCAAGTAATTGCAATAACAAATGCAATAAATCGCAAAGTCGCGCGCAAAGTGGACAAGACAGCTTTAAATTGATATGATGACTATTTATGACAGCCAGTTATTGGCTTGTTATACTTGACTGCCTCGTTGGTGTAGTGGTTAGAATCAGAATCAGAAAAATCTTTTTTTTTTTTTTAAAGAACATTAGCCAAGCTGAAATTTATTAATATCCTCCTATCCCCTCCAAATAAGCGTAAAGCTTGTACTAGGAGTGGGTACGACATTAGCGCAACGGGTGGGTTTCGAACCTGCGACCTTTCAGTTTTCAGTCCGCACCTTGACCCGTTAAGCTATTGAGGCTTTTAAGCATTTATTGGCAGCACACAGAAGCACAAAATAAATCAAAATTTAAAATTCGTTTCTACAGCACTGCAACGCTACCAAAAGGTTAGTCACTCAGCTTGTGTTCGAGCTCCTAGCCCCACAGACTTAAAACATTCCCATCTGCTTCAAAGGTGAAGGTTGTCACTCCTGTAAGCCAAGTTCAGCTTGACTAATATTCTTTAAAAAAAACATATTATAACGATTGGCTGTATTTATGGCGTTATTGCTGTCATTAGCTTCAGTCGGCCAATCAGCTGCCGTACTCTCCATTTTTGACATGTCCTGACGTGTCATGGAGAGGAGAATATAAGTCAAGTTCAACTTGACTAGTATTCTTTGTTAAAAAAAAAAAAAGAAAACCTGATAGTTCTCCATAATGTTCTCAAAGGTGTGTGAAGTCTGCCAATTCACATTGGGCAAGCGTGGTGGACTATGTTCTATAACCCTTTTCTGACAAGATACATACGCTCAATAGAGAGCCGTTGATAGGTTGCTGATGATGTATTAATATACCAATGCGTTAAAGCCAGCTATATTCTTCTATTGTATTCCCTCATTTCCTTTACCGTAACCCGAACTAAGTAACTAACCAGAAAAATAGGAACCAATAAATCTAAGCCCTCACAATAGGCACCTCTTTATAGTCGTCCGCGCCATCTTGTTTGTTTTTTTTTTTTGTACCGAACCGTCGTCTAAGTCTCCTCATTATTATTCCACAAAAATGACTAAAATACATATTCATCAGCGAAGATTATTATTATTAACACTACCTTTTACCCAGGACTTCGCGTGGATTTAGGTTTTCTAGAAATTCTGCGGGAAACCTTCAGAAAATTTAGAGCTTTAAGTTCCCTGTTTTAAGTTTTCCTGGTAAGACAAAGAGAGCGCTAGTCGCTTATGGCGTCACAAGCGAGTAGCTCCATGCAAATAATATTTGTAATATTAGCCATAATTGATAATATTACTTTTGTTGTTTTCTGAATAATATGTACTTACGTATACTAGATGATGCCCGCGACTTCGTCCGCTCTTTAATTTTCCGTAATAAAATGTAGCCTATGTTTTATCCTGGATGTGAACTGCTTTCATTCCAAATTTCAGCCAAATTGGTTAATTCGTTGTGGCGTGAAGGAGTAACAAACACACACACACGCACACACATACACATACAAACTTTCGCCTTTATAATATTATTGGGATAGGATTAGTTTTTAGGGAAAGGGCCTGATGACTTGAAGCACAGGTTTAACCTACTTTAAGCACCAGTCCCCATCATAACTGTAAAGTAATGATACTCAAATGTAATCTTTAAAATATTATATGTAATGTAGAGTAGAATAAATAAATGAATTATGAAATTATTAATTATTACTCTCGGAAAGAGTACAGTCGCAGTTAAACAGCTTGTAACTTGTTTTTTGACTGATTGATTTTCTGTTTTTACAAATGTTATTTCTACATGTTTTTTTGATTGTAATTAATGAATATTCTCAACAAACAATTTGACAACAGTCCAATAACAATCCAATTATTCAAAAACTATATCCCAATAAAGTTAAAAATAAAGTAATTTCGTGAATCAAAATGCTAACTAGTAAAGTTCGAGCCTATAAATCAACCAAAACCGAACCAAACTTCAATAGAACTTTACCAAAACTAGAAATAGATTTTTTATTCCCTTTGGAACCGGCGTCAAAAGGCACCTCGTTATTATTCCACAATAATGACTGGTGCGATCCCGCGTCGATTATCTAAGATTCAGAGAAACTTTTGGGATTATGAACGGGCTCTTTGTTAAATGTTGATTCTGGATCAGATTGGGAACACCTGGCGTTGGACTTTTTTCTTCATTTACCTTTTTTTCCGGCTAGTGGTGTACTGTGTATGATTAGTTTTTTATCGATGAAAAAATTCTTTTATTTATCGATGCTGTTTTATGTTTCAGTTTTTAAGCTATTGCATAGCTTCTATCGCGGGCCTTGAGCGTGGAGACCGAATCCAGAAATTCCGTAACGAAAATAACCTGACACGGGACTCCTCTCACCGCTAGATGGCGTTGATCAAAAATGCTATGCAATAGCTTTACCGCGGCAGTCCCCGAGTACCACACGTCTTTTTTTTTAAGTATTATTGCTATAAATTAACCCTTGACTCAAATCTTAACGATGTGGGTTTAGAGTCTAATGCTGAGATCTCAGCTCAGATTTAAGGTGTGGTTAAGACGATACACAAATATGCACACAAAAATCTCGTTTTAACTCTGTCTTGAGTCTAAGTTGAGTGAGAGTGCGGTCTGTAGATTTCAGCCTTAGAATAGGGGTAAGCTGGAAGGAGTATGGCAATTTGTTCCTATAAGTGTGTACCGGAACGCAAAATCGCTTGTCTGGGCGGTATGGTACAAGCCTCAGAGGTCACTACAGAGCCGATCAGATTGAATTTAGAAATTATAAATTCCCAAATAGCCTCTGTGTGGAATACAACTCTTGAGCACTTTATAAAACACTAGATGATGCCCGCGACTTCGTTCGCCTGGATTGAGATTTTTTTAATCCCGCGGGATCTCTTAAAAAGTAGCCTATGTGTTATTCTACACTATAATCTATCTCTGAGCCAAATTTCAGCCAAGTTGGTTCAGTCGTTGCGACGTGATTGAGTAACAAACATACATCCAAACTTTCGCTTTTTATTCCGGAAAATTCCCGCAGGAATTAAAAAAAACCTTAATCCACGCGAAGTCGCGGGTATCAACTAGTTATTATACAAAGCATCTTCTTCCTTTTTTATTTATCAACCGATCGGCGTCCATTGCTGAACAAAGGTCTTGCATACCTACATACTAAAGAATGCTTAGATACATATATTTCAAGACTAGTATTGACTGAATAGTTGTTGAAAATTAATTAAATTTAGTGTTTCATTAATCAAAGCAAGTACCTGAGTTATAGGTATTAGGTACCTATCCAAAACTTTGAAGCCACTTCAAACTTAGTAAGTTCCTTAATTCGTCCTAGCAATAAATTGACCTTAAAGTTACCATAGACTTAATAAAGCATTAGTCTATCTTTAGTCGATCGATAGTTATGAATTAGTTTTTGTGGTATAATTTTCTTGTTGACCGCTGCTGCTGACAATTTATACTGAATAAACTAACTTGTTTTAATCCAACACTGGAGTAAGTAGCTAAAATCGATCGTACTGGTAAAAAAATTAAGAATTTCATATCATAATAGTTAATATAATCACGTCGATTCGTCTATGATAAACAAAAAAAATGTATTGTCTGACCAAGTAATATTTTGGCGCTGCGTTTTACCATGTAATCTGTACTCAGTTTTTTTATTTAGGTAATCTATTTTGATACCAGAAACGTAAAAAAATCATTAACTTTGCGGCATTACAGTCCCAAAAATAGACCTAAAAGCGGTTTAGCGTTCCGGCACGATGGCGTGTAGAAACCGATTAGGGGTATGAGTACACTGCCATACCCCTTTCAAGTTAGCCCGCTACCATCTTAGACTGCATCGTTACTTACCATCAGGTGAGACCGCAGTCAGTGACCATCTTATCATTGAATAAAAAAAAAAGCTTCACGCTTAGCTAAAAGGAAACTGTTCTACTTTCTCCTTCAGCTAAGCGTAAAGCTTGTGTAGTATTCCTACTTTTGTAGTATTTATGTTAAACCTGGCTAAATATTCTTAAAGAAAATATCGATATCGATACAAAAATTCTCGTTCACGCGCAACACTAAACTAAGCAATCGATTAGGACCGTCCGGCCGATCGTAAACGTGTACAATGGCATTCCTAACCAATGCTCGATCCTTTTTTGTGAAACTGCAAAAATTTTATAATAATTCGGCCTTCACAATGAGAATATTGTATTGATTTTAATGTTAGCCAACATTCTTTCGAAATGTATAAGAATGAATAGAATTTCTACCACATAAAAAGGAGGTTCTCAATTCGTCGCGTATTATGTCGCGTATATATCGACTGTTCCGTAGAACAAAGTCTCATCTGCTAAATTCATAACTTGAGATTTGAGCCTTAGAAGTTTTAGTTTTAAGTCTCAAAGGAGATGATTGTGGTCCATACAAGCTTGGGCCCAACACTGAACAAGGATGAAACATGCTTTATTTTGAAGATTTAGATGCTTGCTAGTTACATCGAAAACTCGTACTTCTGCAGACCTTGGGAGTTTTGTTTTATTTCTCGTTTTAGATTTGTAGGTTATATGAAAAAGACGTTCAATAATTAAAGTTCTTTTAAGGAGTATTGTTTAAATACTTTAAATAAATGGAAAAAGTATTACGGGAAGATGTTTGGATGCATGTTTCTTTTACTTTTGTAGGTAATATTAAATAATATGAAATAATCCACGAAAACTGTTAAAACACCAAAATAATATTCACAAAGCGCAAGACACAATGAAAATGACAAACTGTCTCTCAAAACGTCATTTTTTCAGCTCTGGGTTCTAGCTTTTTTGTGATAAAAAAAAATATTCATGATGCACTATTTTTTTATTATAAATATTTAAAGTATATTTCCCTTGTAAATCTGTATATTATTTAATGCAAAATGTTTTACAACAAGTTTTGGTCTATTTCTAAATTACTGGTTTTATAAAGATAAACTATTTGGGTAGGTACCAAAAGGCCAGAACCCACACCAGAACCCACAGTTGCATTAGTACTATATTAGTCTGTGGTTAATTACACTAACATCCATGAAAACGTTCCGTTTCTACTAAAGAAAAAGCATTAGGTTTCGTACTTAGTTAAAAAAAATGTTTTGTATGATTATCCTGAGCTGTACATAAATAAAAACCATTCAATTATGTAAGTAATTTATCGACTTATTTTCTCCATATTTTTGTATAACTGTGCGAAACCCTGAGTTGGGCCCAATTTAGTACATCTCCTTTCAGGTTGTGAATTTAGCAGATGTGATTTTGTTTTACGGAACAGTCGATATATTTTTTAATGTATGACCACGCATAACTTTTCACATAGTGGTCCGATTTTGTTAACTCTGTTTTTAATACATTGATTTCGAACTGATATCCGAAATATATTGAACGTATTTAAATTTTTTTTGAAATTTTTGCGTATTTTTATGCTACCTTTTTTTTTTTAATTTTCACTTAACCTTTTATCCTGGAAAAAAGGGGTTTTTTTCGGGTTTTTTAAAACTTAACTCCACACAGACAAAGTAGCAGGCAAGAGCTAAAGCATAATCATAATATTTTTAATTTCAAAAAGAACTTTCAAAGGCGTAAAACTCACCTCAAAACTCTATTGTACAAAAGTTTCGTTAAAAATTCAAAGTAATTTTTCCTTTACCAAGTATACAAAGAAGGTGTTCTCAATGGATTTAAAATAATAAGCAAGCGTTGAAAATCAAAAATCAAAATAATACCTACCACGTAATAGGTACTCGGTTTAAGTATGTATTGAAATAAGTTTATAGGGTCATTTAGAATGGGGTTTTAAAAGACCTCCCAATCGTGAAAGGTACCTTAAGAACTATACCGTACCTTAATGAAGGGCCACGAACATTTTTTAACACTACAAATCACGACAGCGTTTAATGTAACTAATATTATGTATAATCCAAAATATAGAGTTTTTTATTGGATAACAAGGTAGTCCTCGACTGCAATCTCGCCTGATGGTAAGTGACGATGCAGTCTAAGATGGTAGCGGGATAACTTGGAAGGGGTATTGCAGTGTATTAATACACCTAATCGGTTTCTACACGCCATCGTGCCGGAATGCTAAATCGCTTGGCAGCACGTCTTTGGCGGTAGGGTGGTAACTAGCCATGGCTAAAGCCTCCCACCTTGCTCCCACCAGACAAAATATTTAATTTTGATTTGGACAATATTTTGCTGCTAACTTCGCACTTTTAACTTGTATTGAAAAATGTGACTCTATCCCTCGTTTAAAGTAAGTTTGTCCCTCAATCACACCGCAACAGAGCTACGGATTGACGTGATTTTTTGCATAAATATAGTTACGGACCTGGAGAGTGATATACTTTTTATCCCGGACAAACAAATGGCTCCCGCGGGATTATTTTTGAAAAGCCTAACTCCACGCTCACAAAGTCGCGAGAAAAAACTGTAAAGAAAGAAAGAAAACACATTTATTTAGTAATTGTGTGATACACAAACAAATAAACTAATGTAAGATTAATGGACTGTGACACTATCCAGAAAGGATGTACAGCTATACAGCTCAGTGTACTGGCCTGTATTATATCATGGGTTTAGTCGTACTCGGCATGTATTTTGTTCTGCCGCTTATCCAACATAGTCGTGGCCCTGCGGCTATAAATAGCCTTTAGGTTTTCAAGGTACTAAAAAATAAAACTGCTCTCAATACCATATAATACAAAAGCGTTAAAAATCGCCACCATAATTCAATATTTTGCTCAAAGGACTAATTTCACACGAATATAATGTATTTAAACCTACAGCAGACGACCGAATTTATTTTATTTATTTATTTTACAACTATGTAGTTGATTCCCGCGACTTTGTCAGCGTGGATTTAGTTTTTTAAAAATTCCGCGGGATCTCATTTATTTTCCGGGATAAAAAGTACGAACCGTTCCCGAATGGATGAACCGATTTTGTTTTTTTTTTTTGTTTGAAAGGTGAATTAGTCAGGAGTGTTCTTGGCTATGTTTGATGAAAATCGGTCCAAGATGGCCGCCGCCACAAAATGGCGATTTACATTTTTTTTTATTTCACATGTCAGAGATGTTTTAAATTTTCAATTTACACTTGTTTTCTTTTTTGAATTCTTCTTTATTAACCGATAGACGTCCACTGCTGGACATAAGTCTTTAGCATAGAGTTCCACATGCCTCGGTTTTCCGCCGCCTACACCCATCGGCTCCCTGCAACTCGTGTGATGACGTCGGTCCACCTAGTGTGGGGTCAGCTCTTCCATGTCCACTTTATGTGTTTTCAACTTAAACTAATACCCGCCGTCTGTGCTAAGCAAAAAGCTAAAATTTAAGACTTAAGTTCTGTTCATAAAAGCATATAATTTTCGTGATGCATTTACGCGCAGGCGTATTCGTAGTTTAACTATTATCGGTTGTCTGTGCTAAGCAGAAAGCTAAAATTTAAAATTCTCTAGAATAGGTGGGTACCTGACTTAAGTTCTGTTCATAAAAGCGTGTAATTTTCGTGATGCATTGACGCGCAGACGTATTCTTAGTTCAACTATTATCGGCTGTCTGTGCTAAGCAGAAAGCTAAAATTTAAAATTCTCTAGAATAGGTGGGTACCTAACTTAAGTTCTGTTCACAAAAGCGTGTAATTTTCGTGGCGCATTTACGCGCAGGCGTTAAAATCGCCGCGGGGTGAGGTTCGATTGTGTTCAGAAATTACTTTGAAAAAACCCGGAGGTCTTTTGTAACTAAACACATTGTTATAACAGGGTGAAATTTTGAAATGGGTCAGTGAGATAACACTTTCAGTCATTTTACAGAAACATTCGAACAAGTGATTATTTAAATCGTACTACCTACGTAGCGTAGTAAGTAAATTTTAAATACATATATCAAGAATTGCGGGGATCGAACATATATTTCTCGCGAATCGCATCCTAAGTGTGTTGACCAGCTTACACTGCGGCCACGTCGTACTAAATAGGCGCAATAAGACGATAAAGGAAAACATTGTGTGGAAACTTGCATCAATGAAAGCTCTCCATTATTTTCTCAAAGGTATGCGAAATCTGCCAATCCATACTTAGCTAGCATCGTAGTCAATCTAAGAGAAGGCCTGTGCTCAATAGTGAACAATTGAGTATTGGGTTGAGATAATCAGTACAAAAACTGGCAAAACAGATAAAAGTCAAATTCAAATAAATTGTAGCACTCGCAAGACTTTGAAATCTTAAAACATGAAATATTTTGAACTGAGGCGTTGATTTTTGAAAAAACTAAAAACTTCGCCGCCTCTTCCTTGTTGTTTCAGATACCATCATACCAGAGATTAGTGGCCGCCAATTAGTTGGGATGATGCATAGAATACATTAGAACAATTTTTTATTTAAATAAACTTTTACAAAGTGCTTTCGAATCGTCAAATGAATCTACCACTGGTTCGGAATGCCATTCCAACAGCCAAAAAAAAGCCAAAAATTTTTTATTCTAAAGCCATAAAAAGACAAAGATTTTATACACACAACCAAAAAGTATTTCGAAAGATTTTTTCGAAAACCTCACTGATCCATCTTAAAATATCACCCTTCAGGTACATAATTATAATGCAGGCATAGCGTGTCGCAAGCCTGTAGGTAGTGGCTGAGATTTTATCGGCTTTTTATAATCAATTTCAGTTTAACGGCGTGTCTAAAGGGTTGGTGATAGGGCTGTCACACGAAGGTCGTAGGTACTTTGTAGTAAATCTTCGTTGCAAATTTAAAACGTCCTAAGTTTATTTTGGTCGAAAGGTATTTTGTAAATAGTTGAAAAGCATTTTCAAAGATTTACACACTGAAAAACTCTCATATGAATTTCTTTATATTGCAGTGACTTGTACGTAGGTACTTTTTTTTGTCAATAATGATACATAATTTTTTTAGACAGATTTTTTGTTTTTCTACGATAATGATAGATGCTTTTATCACATAAGAGATAAATGCAAAAGTGTGTTTGTTCGTTGGTTTATTGGTTTGTCCTTCAGTCTCGCAGCAACAAAGCAACGGATCGATGTTCAATAAAATTTTGAAATCCACTAAAAGAATGGTGGCAACCCTAGTTCCTGCGGCCCAAGGAAAAAGGGTATAGGTTAAAACAATATACGTAGGTACTTCTGCATTTTTGAAAAAAACAGTGTCGTTGAAGGGTCCATACCTACTTATACACTGCGTGTCAAAATTGAAAGTGAAGTGTAAAATTTTTTTATTCTAAAACTTACTGAGTAGTATTTTTTTTAATTAATACGATGAAACGGAGACGGTATATGTGTGTATTGCACATAAGTTTTTTGTTGTGTTTTGCGAAAAACTTGGAATTTTCTTCATTATCAGAAGAAACTGCATCAAAATCGGTCAATTCGTTAGAGAGCTACGAGAGAACAGACAGTTACACACGTCAAATTTATAATACCCGTCTTTTTTGTTGGGGGTTAAAAATACGTTAAATAAAATGAAAGCATAACGTAATTGAAATCGTTACTTAAACTGGACTGGGATAAATAAATAACAATTCAACTAGGCAAATGTAAACATCGACCCAGTAAATTACATTTACGGGCAACTTTTAAATCCGTATTAAATGTAAATAAAGCAATAAAAACTATCTCAAGCAACAACGGGACACGGGATTTGCCTTTACACATTTTAAAGCAATGAAGTTATTCAAGCAATAAAACTCAGGTGCGGTCATTTTATTAGGGAACTAGCGGACCCGACAGACGTTGTCCTGTCTTAACTATGAATATTGAAACTCCCCTTTTTACCCCCTTGGGGAGAGAATTTTCAAAAAATGTAAAATACGTAATTCTTTATTTTTGATCAAGAGCCAAAATATCAAGTTTCATAAACATAACTTGAAAAATAACTTGAAGAACGAAGGACTATCATACAAACATTCAACCCCTATTTAATCCCTTAGGGGGTAGAATTTTTAAAAACTGTGAAACACCTACTTTTTTGTTTTCAATTTAAAGCCTAAGTACCGAATTTTATGGGTATAGCTTGAAAAATAACGGAGTTTCATACAAACTTTAACCCCCCTTTTTACCCCCTTGGGGGGAGAATTTTCGAAATATGTAAAATACGTAATTCTTTATTTTTGATCAAGAGCCAAAATATCAAGTTTCATAAACATAACTTGAAAAATAACTTGAAGAACGAAGGACTATCATACAAACATTCAACCCCTATTTAACCCCTTAGGGGGTAGAATTTTTTAAAAGTGTGAAACACTTACTTTTTTGTTTTCAATTTAAAGCCTAAATACCGAATTTTATGGGTATAGCTTGAAAAATGACGGAGTTTCATACAAACTTTAACCCCCCTTTTTACCCCCTTGGGGGGAGAATTTAAAAACAATGTAAAATACGTAATTCTTTATTTTTAATCAAGAGCCAAAATATCAAGTTTCATAAACGTAACTTGAAAAATAACTTGAAGAACGAAGGACTATTATACAAACATTCAACCCCTATTTAACCCCTTAGGGGGTAGAATTTTTAAAAACTGTGAAACACGTACTTTTTTGTTTTCAATTTAAAGCCTAAATACCGAATTTCATGAGTATAACTCGAAAAATGACGGAGTTTCATACAAACTTTAACCCCCCTTTTTACCCCCTTGGGGGGCGAATTTCGAAAAATCCTTTCTTAGTGCTCGCCTACGTCATAAAAGGAACCTACTGTCAAAATTTCAAGTTTCTAACTTCAGTGGTTTAGGCTGTGCGTTGATCGTCAGTCAGTCAGTCAGTCAGTCAGTCAGTCAGGACAAGCCTTTTTATATAATTATAGATTAGAATACAAATGATTGGCCGCGACACAGACAGACCGCCGATAGAGATCATACACACTACACCAGAGATTATCAAACTTATTTCTTTTACCGCCCCCTTTGAAAATCAATTCTTTTTCAGGCCCCCAATTTTTTATACACTCCTAAAACTTAAAAACCATAATTTCATTACTTAAATTAATTTAGTTATGGTGTGCTATATTAGCGGTTCTGGTGTTTAAACTTACATTATACTCCTCAAGATTTATGCAACTTTATGATATTAAGAATATATTATTTTAATCAAATTAAAAGAAACAATACAGATAGGTAATCAATTTTAGTTTTAAAACTAATCTAATGAGATAGATGAATTTGATGATTTTTAACAAGGTTGTTGATATCAGGTTCGATTTTACTGAAAACCAGAAGTAGGTTTTAATTTAGAAAATTTTAAAATATAAAGTAAGTATCTAAATCAAAATTACAAATCAACCATCGCCCCCCTAAACCACGCCAATGCCCCCCATTTTTTTCTGGGCTACTTAACGCCCCCTTTTAGGTCTCCAACGCCCACAAGGGGGCATTATCGCCCACTTTGAGAAAGACTGCACTACACAGTCTTAGGTACACCAAATCTTTTTACCCGACTACACGATGCAAAGGAGGTAATGTGTTTATCAGTCTATGTATATGAGACAGGACATTCTTAGAGAACTGCTGGATTTCCCATTGCATGAATTTAAACTATGCGTAAAAACAAATTTTTAAGCCGAGGTTATCACAAAGTTAGTGACAAAGCCAAAGTAAGAAAGTTTATTGACAAAGTTGCATGTAATCAATCCAGCTGCGAACAAGATAGTGTAATAACTTATTACATTGTAGTATTACATAGCTAATAGCTTTACATTAAAAGTAATATTTTGTTATGAATAAAGCAAATGCTGAGTTTCTTGCCGGCTCTTCTCAGCAGAATCTGCATTCCGAAACCCAGGTTCAGATTTGACGGAGTTATGGAGTAACTTCGCCAAAAAAATACGCGTTGAATTGAGAACCTCCTTCTTCTTAGAAGTCGGTTAATAAAGGTTATACAGCGCTTGCCTCAGACATCATAGAAAACAAGCGAATTTGTCTTTTTTGTCGTAACATGTAAATTAACGTTTTAAATACACAGGGGTGAAACATGGATTTTAGTTACCTACGCTAACTTTCCAATAATTAAACTATCTTTCTTTTTTTTTTTATTCGATGACAAGATAGCCCTTGACTGCGATCTCACCTGATGGTAAGTGACGATGCAGTCTAAGATGGTAGCGGGCTAACTTGGAAGGGGTATAGCAGTATAAATTCAACCCATACCCCTAATCGGTTCCAATAATAATAATAAAAAATCTTAACAATGCACTTTTCGTATACCTTACTTAAAAAAAAAAAGGATTATTAGCCAAGCCGAAGTTGACTAATATTCTCCTATACCCTCCAAATAAGCGGAAAGTTTGTGCTAGGTGTGGGTAAGACAATAGTGTAACGGGTCGGGTTCGAACTTGCGACCTTTCAGTTTTCAGTCCGCACCTTTAACCGTTGGGATACTGAGGCTTTTTTATAAATATGCTTTTCTATTGTTACAGCGGCCATAGAGTCCTTTCACGCACCGACAGGCGGCGCGGTGGAGCTGCCCTGTGACGTCACACCGGCGCTGCCCGACGACAGAATGGGACTCGTGATTTGGTACAAGCAGGGACACGACTCGCCCATATACTCGTAAGTTACAGTTTTGTGTTATCATACTGGGCCCCAAGTCTGCTATTTTACATGTCATTGTCATTGAACCGCAATACAATTACAATTCATTTATCATTGGTCCAAAATTTCGTAGTCTACTAAATTCACAGTGGTCGTTCGATTTCTTATAATTGGATTGTAATTCAATGATACCTCGGTATTGCCATTAGCTTAAAAAGCGTTTGCCGAAATGAGTTTTAAAAAAAACTAAGTACATATTAACGTTTATTTAAGCTAGATTCAAAGCTAGATGTGTCAGTGGCAAACCATCGGAAAACAATTGTGACGTCATTGAATTAGTAGACTACCAAAATTGTTAAAAGTAGCAATTGGGATGTCATTGATAGACAATTGAACTACAATTGCAATAGCAGACTTGGGCCCCAGATCACAGTCGATTCATACAATGACAGGTATTTGGTAGAAGCACATAACTCGCTCATATCAATGTGAGGATAACTCGCTAACTAACGCTATAACAATATACTCCGCTCTTCCGTCTGTACTGTAGCTCGAGGTGGAAGAATCTAATCAGTTATTTTTTTTTTTTTTTTTTTTCGGATTGTGTAAGCTGCTGGCCCTACTGGCCGTTACAGCGTCACCGGACTGGATGGCGAGCGCGAAGCGTCGCCGGGGGGGTGAGCCCTAGGGCTCGATGACATCGGGGGCGTAACGTCTTCCTAAGGGCGCCTCCTGTGAGGCTCGGACCTCGGCTTAGGATGACGTTGGGACGTATGGGGGGGAGTGGCTGGGCTAAGTTAGCCCGTACGCCCCCGTGATCGTGGTAAGGATCCACGCCCGGGAGACGTTAGAAAACGGGGACCTCGTCTTCGCCGGCGAAGACGCTGTGCAGAGGTTGACGATGTGCTAATCAGTTATTTGTTATAACCAGGCATTATATACTGCGCTGTTGTCACGAGCGCCCGACTAGCGTCCACGTGACCGTAATTACCCCTCCCATCACGAATTCAGTGTGGCCCGCTTTGAAATGTGGCCATGCTATTTATTACAATAATTGTAAAATTCAAAATTCAAAATTTATTTATTTCATATAGGCCAACTTGTAGCTCTTATGACAAGTCACAAATCTACCATTGTATCCATAATACTACTTTTCATAATTTACCGATTCTATAAATCAATTCAGAATCTAGTTTATATCGGTAGTTTTATAAAACGGCTTAGGTATGGAACGCACTTCCCGCTTCTGTGTTTCCGGCCACATAATATAATCTGAGTACCTACCTTTAAGACAAGAGTGAATAGGCATTTTCTAGGCAAGCGCGCTCCAACCTAGACCTCATCAATGTTTTCCATCATTGATTGTCGTCAAGCGCAAGCCTATCTCATAATAAAAAAAAAATGGTACTTGTATGAAAAACCGAATTTAACGCACGCGAAGCCGCGGGATAAACTAGTCTAGTATAATACTCAAGCTGTGATATAATTTCTAAGGGATATCATATCCAAATCTCTCGATCACGGATGCCTTGTAAGGCTTGATTGAGACGTTAAACGCTTTGACTGACACCCGGTATGTGGGGATTAAACGAAATAGAAACGTATGGATGTATGGGGATAGAAACGTATGGGGAGCTAGTTATTGTAAGGGTTAGGGTGCACTGGTCACATTCAAAAGAGGCGGTAAAAGCAGAACTGGCGCACTCCGCAGTAAACTGCAGAGCTACAAGCACATGGCATACCTCATCCAAAGGCCTGAATTCAGAGAGTGCGAAGGGATAAATGTTACGTGATCGAAAGAGAGAAAAATCTAAGTGAATAATCTTACTTTGATTAATCTAACTAATCTATTTCATGTTAGCAAAAAAACTTGCTCCGATCTCATTATCTAAATATATAAAAGGCAAAGGTGGCTGACTGACTGACTGACTGACTGACTGACTGACTGACTGATCTATCAACGCACAGCTCTAACCACTGGACCGATCGAACTGAAAGGCATACAGGTAGCTGTTAGGACGTAGACATCCGCTAAGAAAGGATTTTGGAAAATTTCAACCCCAAGAGGGTTAAATAGGGGGTTAAAAAATCGAACCTAACGTGAGCGAAGCCGCGGGTTAAAGCAGTATAATCTCGATTAACACGCGTATAATTTATACTCGTGTTAATCGAGATGGTTTTCCCAAGTATGAAATGAAACTATGCTGCCTTAAATGGGTAACATAATTTCAAAGAACTTAATGGATTTATATATTATCACAATTCACAATCTATACTTATAATAAAACTGTAACGGGACGATTTCTGTACATTTAATATATTTTGAAAATTTTAATTGGAGGACGCTTTATGGTCCATACTTAATTCGAAATATTTTTTTTTTTGAATTTTTTGTCTATCTGTTGTACGCGCATCACGTAAAAACTGAACGGATTTAAATGCAATTTAGTATAATATATAGGATAGTTTTTATCCTTAGCAACAATAAGGTTCCTCCAGGATGGGATAAAAGTTTTTGTCCATTTTAATCCATAACTCAGTTAAATCTAAACTGATTTTGATAATTCTTTAATTTAATTTTTGATTAGTTGTGTGCTATTAGAAATATTTTTTCTAATTTTGGTGAAGATTACTAAATATTATCGGAGATAGAGGACATAACTTCTCGCGGATAGTAGCAAGTCATTAAACTTTTTCCACGCGTACGAAGTTGCGGGAATCAGCTAGTTATAAAATATAACAACAATTTACTGTCGGCTTGAACCCAATCATCTCACTATGGTCAAAGTCATCAAAAATTACCAATTTAAATAATTTTGCTCTAACAAAGGCTTAAAGAATTTACCACTTAATCCCAACAACACAAAACTATTTCTATTAAAGCTTTTGATCACATAAAAACGTTGATTCCGAAAAGCCACGTTAATTTACATATCATCACAATACAGTGTGTCCTAATCTTAACTTTGAAATATGTGTATTGGTTCTTTTGTAAAACGCCGCTTGTTGACAGCTGCGTTATAAGAATACCTCGTTGGTCTAGAGGTTAATAATAATGTCTTCCCGAATCCGGCCACGGCGGCCAATCTCCACGGAAATTAGCCATCTGCGCGGGAGATATTATAGTGCACAAGTGTGTGCGCAAACACAGGTGCACTCTATTCCCTCACTCTCATAACCCGATGGGACGGAAAATCCGACACGACCGGAAAGAGATCAGGCGCAGGGCCGACGGCTTTACGTGCTCTCCGAGGCACGGGGGTGACTCACCACCGACTTCCGAACTCCGGGCTAGTACTGAAAATTCCTTAACAGAAAACCCAATATATTTTTGGCCCGACCCGGGAATCGAACCCGGGACCTCGTCATCCGTAGTCGAACTTGCTAACCACTAGACCAACGAGACAGGTCTAGTGCTTAAGAGCCCGTGTAATGTTTGTATAATTGTAATTTTGCGCGTGTAATTTGTCTGGTGGGAGGCTTTGGCCGTGGCTAGTTACCACCCTACCGTCAAAAACGTGCCGCCAAGCGATTTAGCGTTTGGGCACGATGGCGTGTAGAAACCGCTTAGGGTATGGATTGAATATTCACTGCCATACACCTTCCATTTTAGCGCGCTACCATCTTAGGCTGCATCGTCACTTACTATCAGGTGAGATCGAAGTCAAGGACTTTCTTGTCATCGAATAAAAAAAAATCTTCAGATGCAGGTACGATTTTTACAGCAGTAGGTCAAGTTTTTTTGCTAACGTGAAATAGATCTATCCGAAAAAAAAGCAGTCAAAAATTACATCACATTTCCAAGGGACGATACTGAGTAGATTTTTTTTTTTTTTTAATATATAGACTAGCGGTTGACTGCGATCTCACCTGATGGTAAGTGAAGATGCAGCCTAAGATGGTACGCGTTTGCCTAGAAAATGCCTATTCACTCTTGATTTAAAGACACCCACATTATAGTTAGTTGGAAAAACGGAAGCCGGAAGGGCATTCCAAATTTTTGCGGTGCGTATTAGGAACGAGGAAGCGAAGCGCTTAGTGCGAACTATAAAAAAATGGAACTTAACGTGAGCGAAGCGGCGGGTAAAAGCTAGTTTACAATAAAATATAAACATAATCATTGGATTTATAGTACCGCGGGCAGTTCACAGCGTTCAACATCTTTGAGTATACTAGTTGAGTATATAATTCAACATGTATCGGCTTAGATGCATTATGGCCGTTGTTTTAACATATTGACAAATCGGAAATATATGCAAATTGAATACAACCGCTAACAGGCATACATTCATTAGTGATAAGTAATCATTTATGTAGGTATGTATTATGTATACTTATATGTACTATAGGATATAGTTCTTTCAATTCACGAGGGCGCGTGAGCTGTACTTGTGTTAGCGAAATATTGAAATAGTAAAGATATACAACTTTAATGTATTAAAGGTAGTTTGACAAAACTAGTAGTAGGTAGTTTGACTTTGTTGATGTCGTAGGCGTCCCTCTGGCATCGCGCCGTGAGTATAAATACAGCGCTTTGGACGTTATTAATTCAGTCTCTTCCAGAGACTCATACGGCTATTGGATGCTCCCGCGTCTAGGTCGTTGTATTTGATTAAGGGATTGTGATAGCAATCGCGCCCTAATCGAATAAATATAACCCGTAGGTTTAGATGAGTGTAATTGATTAAATAATACTTAGATATGTTTGATAGTTACCCTCACGTTCAGATGGTGGTTTGTCTGACGTGTTGTGGTTAAATAGGTTAGATGTGAGGACAGGGGCTGTTATAGGGGCGGTTGGAGACGGCTTTAGGTAGGGTTTAAGCGTTTTTTGTGTTGATATTTGTGGTTACGTCGTGTACCTGCACATTGCGTAAGTGTGCGTGCTTGTCGGAGCCTAGGTGGAAGCTGTAAGGCGCGAGCTCGCTCCCACTTATATAGATACGACACAACCATGAACCGCGTACCGCCGACTCGCATATGACCGATTATATTTAAGATTCTATCAAACTGTTGCTTGTTCCAGGCTGGATACAAGGGAAGGAGTGACGTCACACTGGTCCGACCCATCAACGCTGGGCTCCCGAGCGACCTTCCGAAGCACCACATCCCCCGCTGTGCTGTTGCTCACTAAACTAAGGTATGTTATCGCGCCAAACTTAATGGCCGGTCGGAACATCGTGCGGGTTGCTGCAAAACGGGACATATCGCTCATTTGCAACAAGAGTGACATAATTCAAAATTGACGATGAGAGAATTCTCTCGTTAGAAAGTAATGTTTTGTGGATGCTGCGGTCTCGAAACAACACAGCGGCCAACAAAGCGATGGAGCATTTAATCACAATCTCTCTCGCTCTTATTTTTTTGTGCTTAGCGTAATGTTGTTTTTATAGCAAAAAGTATGAATGAATACTAAAATTGGTGAACTTTGAGTTATGTCACCCTTGTTGCAAATGAGCGATATAGTGTCTTTTTCTTGTCAACAAAGAGACTTCTACTGCTAGACAAAGGTTTTGGTTTTGCGCCTCCTCCTTTGCCAATCTCTTATCTTATGTCTAAGCTAAGTCAGAGCACGCCCTATAAATCTCAGCATCACTGCTCAAACTTATTATAAGAGTCTGCTTTTTTATCCCCGTGTGTATATCATTCCGACAATTCTAAATGGGGGAACACCTATCAAAATCTCGAAAATCCCTCCCGTTGAACTTTTTTTTTTATTCGATGACAAGATAGCCCTCGACTGCGATCTCACCTGATGGTAAGTGACGATGCAGTCTAAGATGGTAGCGGGCTAACTTGGAAGGGGTATGGCAGTGTACCCCTAATCGGCTTCTACACGTCATCGTGCCGAAACGCTAAATCGCTCGTCGGCACGTCTTTGACGGTAGGGTTGTAACTGGCCACGGCCAAAGCCTCCCACCAGACCAGACCAGAGACAAATTCCAAAATTCCAAATTGCCCCCGCCGTGAATCAAACCCGAGGCTTCCCAGTTTTAAGACCACAACGCTTTCCATTGCTCCAGGGAGGTTGTCAAACTTTATTTTGGTATTTGAACCACATTTTATACATCTTTGTAATATAACCGCGGTTCAACATCAAAACGATATCACTTCTGGTGTGTGTTGAATAAATAAACACACCCATTTCATCTGAGTCGCCATTAAGGTGCGTTTATACATAATGGATTTTAAAGATAATATCAAAGTCAAACGAAAAGAGTTTAATAACTGAAACCCGATTACGGCTTTAATCTACAGTTAAGCTATTGCATAGCTTCTATCGCGGGCCAGCGTGGAGACCGAACCCAGACATTCCGTAACGAAAATAACCTAACACGGGACTCCTCTACGGTGAGCCGCTAGATGGCGTTGATAAAAAATGCTATGCAATAGCTTTACCGCGGCAGTCCCCGAGTGCCACACGTCTTTTTTTTTGTATATTTTTAGTGAGCAAACGAGCAGGCGGGTCACCTGATGTTAAGTGATTACCGCCGCCCATGAACATTTCTAGCACCTGAGGCACCACCAATGCGTTGCCGGCTTTTTAGGAATTTGTTGGTCCGCCCCTTGATTTGATGATTGGTACATTTTACCGCGGGGAACGGAAATAACTTAATCCACGCGGACGAAGTCGCGGGCATCGTCTAGTGAAAAATAAAAGAAATATTTTGCGGATCGGTGCAACATGGACCTTAAACTCATAAACAAAAGTCCATCAGCTGTCATTTTATTTGAGCCATTAAGGTGTGTGCACAAAAGATCGACGAAACGTCAATGTTATCGAATTTCGCAAACAGTCGATTTGTTTGATCAGTCGCCCTTGTTAACTTAACATTCTGTTTGTTAAGTTAACACCAAAAAGTGTTTGATCATAAGATTGAAAGAAGTCGATACTTGTTAAGTTTTGCAAATCGTTAACACTTCCGGCTTTCCATATTTTTTTATCAATGCATAGGTAATTCAAACGTAAAAAATCTTTTTACAATATCAATTGTGCCTATAAAATTTGAAGAGTTCCCTCGATTTCTCCAGGATCCCGTCATCAGATCCTGACCTGATGACAATGGGACCACCTGGGAAGTATACCCTTTCAAACAAAAGAATAATTTTCCAAAAAGTCCAGACGTCTTCGAGTAATCGGGGAGGGGAACATACATTAAAAATAAAAATAAAAGATTCCGATGAATTGAGAACCTCTTCCTTTTGTGAAGTCGGCTAAAAAGTGTGTTTGTTGGTTTGCCCTTAAATCACATCGAAATAGAGCTACGGATTGACGTGATTGCTATTTTACCCAATATTTGAGGACCTCGGGAGTGACATACTGGCTACTTTTGATTTATGGCAGAAAAACAGTGTTCCCGTGGGATTTTATAAAACCAACTCCACACAGACGAAGAATGTCGGATGCAAGTCGCTCAGGTGTATACGGCCTTAGTTTTCTGTCTTCTAAATATATAAAAGGAAAGGTGGCTGACTGGCTGACTGATCTATCAACGCACAGCTCGAACCACTGGATGAATCGGGCTGAAATTTGGCATATAAACAGTTATTATGGCGTGGGCATCCGCTAAGAAAGAATTTTTCGAAAATTCAACCCCGACAGGGGTAAAATTTTTAGGTTAGGGGTTTGAAAAATCGAACTTAACGTGAGCGAAGCCGCGGGTAAGAGCTAGTTAAGTAATAAGTTTCATTCAAAATCTAACTCATCTCAACGTAACGTAAAAAAATATCACAACACAAAACGACGACCCCTAATAAAAATAAATCTTATTTTAGGGCAGGTTTAAAATAAGATTGTTTTTTTTTTTTCATTAATGGGGATGTATAGCATAGTAATAGAAGCCAATTAAGCTAATAAAAAAAGACGTGTGGCACTCGGGGACTGCCGCAGTAAAGATATTGCATAGCATTTTTTATCAACGCCATCTAGCGGTGAGAGGAGCCCCGTGTCAGGTTATTTTCGTTACGGAATTTCTGGATTCGGTCTCCACGCTCAAGGCCCGCGATAGAAGCTATGCAATAGCTTAAAATCGTCACTTTTGAGTTTCGTCGATTTACGTAGCGGCCGTTAAAAAACGATAATACAAAAAAATGTCAGAAACGAGTCGCGCACGTGTACGGGGCCTTAGTTAAGTAATAAGCTTCATTCAAAATCTTACTTATACGCGTTTTTTGTTCGAGTCTGTATGGGAACTGGGACGTGAAACGCGATCCTCTATGAGAATAATAAACCGTTGACAATTCATATGTTTTTTTTTTCCATATTTTCTTTGTATTATATTCGAAATCAACGGTCCGACTCGGATGCTTGTTTTCCGCATTGAAATAGATCTTTTTCTTAACCGTTATTTCACTAGATGGCAAGTGGTGAAATGATACACCTAAATCTTTTAAAGTCCTCTCTGCTAGCGTGGTGCACTTTTTGAGCTTTTTAGCCGACTTCCTAAAAAGAGGAGGTTCTCAATTCGTCTGATTTTTTAAATTACTCATTACTTACTAATTAGTAAATAATAATTAAGTAATTATTATTTACGTTACTCCCTGATTACTCGAAGATGCCTGGACCGATTTGAAAAATTTTTTTTTTGAATAATATTTGATGGGGTTCTGGAGAAATCGAGGGAACTCTTCAAATTTTATAGGCATAATTGATAATGTTTGTAGTGGCGTTTGAAGTCGGTTTTGTAAAAAGAATTTTTACGTTGAAATTATTATTATTGATATTAACTTTTCAAGTCAACATGAGTTGGGCTAACTTTAATGTGAAAAGTTGCACGAAGTCTATCTTTAAGCTATATGACCATTAAACCAAGAACCTATTTAACCTATTTATGCTATTTCAGGCCTGAAGACAGCGGGCAGTACCGCTGTCGAGTTGACTTCATCAGGTCCCCCACCAAGAATACAAGACTCAACCTTACAGTCCTCAGTAAGTGTCATTATTTGATACTGAAACTACTCTTCGTAGTTAAGGCCCAAGACACGGAGCTGCCCGCGAAATTCAAATTTAATTTGGTTTTTCGCCATTTATAAACGAATACGACAAAGTAGGCTTATGGTATTCAAATTGCGTAAATGGCAGTATCATCTTCACAGGTTAATTTACTAATCTTTACGTGAAAGTATCCAGTTTAAGAAAATAATCAAAATAATGACTAATTTGTGAGAAGCTCACGTCAAACTCATTATTTTGACTAATTTCTCAAACTGGATACTTTCACGTAAAGATTGGTATATAAACCTGTGAAGATGATACTGCCATTGGCGCAATTTGAATACCATAAGCCTACTTTGTCGTATTAGTTTACAAATTGCTAAAAACCAAATTAAATTTGGTCCTTGATCTTGGGCCTTAATTACTATTAAGTAGGATAAGTTTAATTAGTTTAGTTAATTAGGTTAAGTATCTACTATAGATACGTTTCCATAGGGTTGGCGTGTCAGCTGGTAAAAAAACCAAATAAATAGATAAAAAAATATGGCTAGAGACATTGGTCTTATAATAAGCTACATTTTATGCGAACAAAATTAATATGACGGAAGTTACGTTTTTTTTTTTTTTTTTTATTCGATGACAAGATAGCCCTTGACTGCGATCTCACCTGATGGTAAGTGACGATGCAGTCTAAGATGGTAGCGGGCTAACTTGGAAGGGGTATAGCAGTGTAAATTCAACCCATACCCCTAATCGGTTTCTACACGCCATCGTGCCGGAACGCTAAATCGCTTGGCGGCACGTCTTTGACGGTAGGGTGGTAACTAGCCACGGCCAAAGCCTCCCACCAGACCAGACCGGATACAATTTAGAAATTATAAATTCCTAAATTGCCACTGCCGGGAATCGAACCCGAAACCTCCCAGTTATAAGACCACAGCGCTCACCACTGCGCCAGGGAGGTCGTCAAAAACGCCTTACGTGACGTAAGGTCCCATTGTTAAACTTTTTTCCTGTTAGAAATTAACAAAAGTAGGTACAACAACAATGATAAGCCCTCAATTCCGCTGTGTCTACTTTAATATCTGACAAGGGAATGGAATCGTTCATCAGAAGATATTTAATTTCATCTCAGAAAAAGGATCCATTTCGGCGAGCCAATCGAAATGCCTAATTGATTCCAGAGATATTGTTACGTCTGGTAGATTCATTTGACGATTCGACATTACTTTGTGAAAGTTTATTTGAATAAAAAATTATTCTATTCTATTCTATTCTAACAAATTCTTTCAGTAAAAGTTATGCCTTAACGCAAAAGCTTAAATTAAAGCATCTTCTGCTTTCGGAAGCTGTCGCTTTCGCTCCAGTTTTAACCTTTAAGAAAATAGTTCTCGTAGGTTTAAAAAAAAATACTTAGGTGACCTATAAGAACAATTTTTTTTCGATGACAAGATAGTCCTTGACCGCGATCTCACCTGATGATAAGTGACGATGCAGACTAAAAAAAGTCAGTTTTTTCGAAATAAATCCATGCGGATAAAGTGAAAACTTAAACTTTAGTACCATGTATTCTACCACAGTGTGGCGTACAAATATTACTTAATAACTAGTTGATGCCCGCGGCTTCGCGCGCGTGGATTTGGTTTTAAAAAATCCCGCGGGGTCTCTTTGATTTTCCGGGATTAAAAAGAAGCCTACGTCACTCTCCCGGTCCTCAACTATACCCATGGAAAAAATCTAGTTGATCCGTTGCTTTATTGTAGCGTGATTGAAGGACAAACCAACAAACAAACACACTTTCGTATTTATAATATTAGTAAGGATTAGAACGGAAATTAAGGAATTTACATTAAATTATTCAAGCAGCACTCAATTAATCAAAATTAGACAAGGACTATGAACCTATAACCACTGTACAATGTATAGCCTCAATAGCCCAACGGTTAAAGGTGCGGACTGAAAACTGTAAGGTTGCAGGTTCGAATCCCACCCGTTGCACTATTGTCGTACCTCAACACGAGCCTCCTCCTCACTCCTAGCACAAGCTTTCCGCTTATTTCAACTTCAAGTTGCCTAATATTCTTTTTTTTTTTTTTAAATGATATATTTAGTTTAGTTCAGCAGATGCATATGTTCCACAGTACCTCCTGAGCGGCTCATCATCCTGAACCAGGAGGGCGATGAGATCAAGGGTGGCGTCTTGGGACCTTATGATGAAGGAACTGAAGTTAACCTGACTTGCGTGGCTGTTGGAGGTAGGTAAATTCAGCCAGCCAGAGCTTGCCAGCTCTTCTCAGATTCTGCTGAGAAGAGCTGGCAAGAAACTCAGCAGTTGCTCTTTTCAAAAAATAAAATAAACTAATTTTACAATAAGTAACAAAACTAAGCTAAGTATACAGTGCTTCCACAGTGAAGCTTCAAAAATACAATGCATATAATCTAACACATGTCAACATGGGAAAATATACAGACTAGCGTTTGTCTGCGACCTCATCTGATGGTAAGTGAAGATGCAGCCTAAGATGGTGCGTGCTTGCTTAGAAGATGACTATTCATTCTTGATTTAAAGACACATTATAGTCAGTTGGAAAAATGGACGCCGGAAGGGCATTCCAAATTTTTGAGGTGCGTATTAGGAACGAGGAAGCAAAGCGCTTAGTGCGAGATCGTAGAATCCGTGACGGGCCGAAATGGGTTTTTCTGACAAGAAATTCTCGGTACTAGCCCGGAGTTAGGAAGTTGGTGGTGAGTCACCCCCGTGCCTCGGAGAGCACGTAAAGCTGTCGGTCCTGCGCCTGATCTCTCTCCGGTCGTGTCGGATTTCCCGTCCCATCGGACTATGAGAGTGAGGAAATAGAGTGCACCTGTGTCTGCGCACACACTTGTGCACTGTAATATCTCCCGCGCAGATAGCTAATCTCACGTTTCTAGTCGGATAGCCCCCTTTAATTTTTTTATGTTATTTGTTGTTACAGCGGCAACAGAAATACCTATTCTCTGAAAATTTCAACTGTCTATTTATTATGGACCATGAGATACAGCCCGCTGACAGACAGACAGACAGACGCACAGCGGAGGCTTAGTGATAGGGTCCCGTTGGTTAACCTTCGGGTAGGGAACCCCAGTGAAAAGTGGCTGTGAATTGGCCTTTTCTAAAACAACCAAACAATTGTCGACGACTTTGATAGGGGTTGAAATGAATTGACAATGCCTGGAGTTCGATTTATTTGGGGTAATTGTTCTTATATGGGGGTGGGGAAAGCCGATAGGTGTGCAGGGGACATTTTTTCTTTTAAACACGTTTTTAACCCTTGATGAAAAAGAGGGGTGTTATAAGTTTGTATCTGTGTGTCTGTCTGTTCCCTCGTAACTCCGTAACGAATGGATTCCTCTGAAAACTGACGTGATTGAGGTGGATCTTTTTTTTTATTCGATGACAAGTTAGTCCTTGACTGCGATCTCACCTGATGGTAAATGACGTTGCAGTCTAAGATGGTAGCGGGCTAACTTGGAAGGGATATGACAGTGTACATTCAACCCAAACCTCTGATCTGTTTCTACACGCCATCGTGCCGGAACGCTAAATCGATTGGCGGCACGTCTTTGACAGTAGGGTGGTAACTAGTTACCACAGCTTCTTCTTGATCCTTCTTATTTTTTACCGACTTCCAAAAAAGTTGAGGTTCTCAATTCATCGGAATCTTTTTTTATGTATATTCCCCGATTACTCGAAGACGCCTGGACCGATTTGGAAAATTCTTTTACGCTATTGCATAGCTTCTATCGCGGGCCAGCGTGGAGACCGAATCCAGAAATTCCGTAACGAAAATAACCTGACACGGGACTCCTCTACGGTGAGCCGCTAGATGGCGCATTTATTATCAACGCCATCTAGCGGCTCACCGCTAGATGGCGTTGATAAAAAATGCTATGCAATAGCTTTACCGCGGCAGTCCCCGAGTGCCACACGTCTTTTTTTTTTTTTTGTTTGAAAGGGTATACTTCCCAGGTGGTCCCATTGTCTTTACGTCAGGATCTGATGATGGAATCCTGGAGAAATCGAGGGAACTCTTCAAATTTTATAGGCACAATTAATATACTTTGTAGTGGCGTTTGAAGTCGGTTTTGTAAAAAGATTTTTTACTTTATTATTTTCAAAATGTTGGTAGGTATACTTAAAAGGTAATCACTAAAAATCCAATAAAGAGCTGGTGGCTTGGCCTTTTCTTTTTTCTAAAATAACGAAACAAAGGTGTACTTACGGCTTTGATAGGGGTTGAAAACGAGCAAACAATGCGCGGGGTTTAATTCATTCGTGGTAATTGTTCGCCGAGGGGCGGGGAAATCCGGTGGGGGAGGCTTGTCAAGCACACTTCGGGGATGAATTGTTTTACAATCAACCGGGAGTACGGTGTTCCAAATGTGGGTTAAATGAACCGAGGGGAAAGGAGGTTAGCAGTTTAAATACACCCAAATAATCGATGTGAACTTGTATTGAATATAAGATAATGCCCAGTAATTCGCGCGGGTTATAATTCTTAAAATTCCATGGGGACTATTTGATGGAAAATAGTACATAGTACAAACAAGTATATAAAACAAGTAGTTTTTACTTTTTTTGTTTCTAAAAAATATATCGTTTGACAATTCTAGGAATTAATTTAAAAATTGATATTCTCTTGGTTCAAAGCGGTTGTATAGTGGATTCAGCACTTCATACTTCAACTATTATTCAAAGGCATGTAATTAAACGAGCTTCTATTTAATACAATTATTGGCTTCTAAATTACTAAGTCAGCTTCAACTAGTGAGCCTCTAAAAAATATAATTTTAGCATCTATATTTATAACTTAGCTTCAAACCGTGAACTCCTAAAATACTTAAATATTAGCATTAAATAATACACCAAATCTTCAACCACATTTTTAATTTTTTATTTTTTGTGAGAAAAATGAAATAAAAAAATGTTTCTAACTAAATAAAAAAACGTTTTTTTTTTTTGATAAAATGAAATTAAAAATATGATTGTTTTTAAATTTAACTCAAGATAAATACCTACACATAACATTATAACATTTTTGAAAAAAAAATCAATTTTTTTTTTCAACTTTTTTTTTAGTTTTAGGTAGGTTTACGATCCCAACAGAACCTAAGTGCCCGGCCTTCGGCCGGGCACCTGAATATTCATGTATAACCCTAACCTAACCTAACTTTAGTTTAAAGAAAAAATTATACAAAAATAATTGCAATATTAACACACTAACAACAGAACAATAAAAAAAACAAATGCATGTTTTGAATGGCGCTCTCTGATTGGTGCAAATAGCCATAACCAACGAGATCGTGCAAATTGCCAGTCGCATCCGTCTCACTCGCACCAACAAAATCGTGCAAATGGCCAGTCGTATCCATCTCACTCGCACCAAATCGTGCAGTGGCAGTGGACAATAATAAAAATAGTGGCTCTTTATTTGATGCTTTCTTTGGAATATTTTGTGGCCATTGTGAAGAAGCCGAGTTAGTATATTAGAAGCTTCATCATTTTCCCGTTTCTGAGTTATTAAATTAGAAGCTAGGTTTTGATGCCAAAAAATAAATTTTGTTGGTCGACTTATTATATTCCTTATTCAAATGCATCATTGTTCCTTGACACTGAAATAACTGCTTCACGTCAATGTTCGATGACAGACTAGTTAGCGAAATGATCTGCACTCATATTTAGTGGTTACACAAATCGGACTAACATGCGATACCCACTTATTTTTCTGTGATCGAAGTTAGGTGGGCAGTCCTGGACATGAAGTGATTTTATTCTCTTGGGTCCTGGACGAGCATTGAAGTCGACTGGTTCACAATCCTTATGTGTATAGGGTAAACCTTGAAGAGATGCCTATAGTTGAAAAATGAAAAATCTGCAAGAAATTCAAAATACTCTGGTAATAAATGTGTTGAAAACTTGCTTTATAATGTTTGACATCCGACTGACACAATCACGATGCGTTCAGAAATTATGTTACTCTTTTTTTTTAATTTAGTTTTTAGAGGCATCTCTCCCGGGTTTACCCTATTGTTAACTGTATTCTCTAGTATTGGTTTAATATTTCCACTCCTAACACAAGCTTTCCGCTTACTTGGAAGGGATAGGAGGATATTAGTCAACTTCAGCTTGGCTAATGTTCCTTAAAAAAAAAACTTGGTTCCCAAATAAAAGGCACTGTGTGTGTAAAAAAAAACACAAAAACACAAGTTGCTTCAAGAGCATTACAGATATAATCTGTTTAGAGTTCGTAGTTAAAAGTTAATTCATAGTTATTTATAACTCCGTAGCGCCACTAGATTAAAGGAAAGCTTCGATGCAAGTTAGATTGAGTTTAATGCCAGCGACAGGGAGACATTACAACTTTTGCTTTGGTTTTGTTACTCCCCAAGTTTTTATATACAAACAGACTCACATTTACATCGAAAGAGAGTATATATTACTAGCTTTTGCCCCCGCGACTTCGTCCGCGTGGAATTAGATTTTGGGGTGGAATTTTCAAAAACTGTGACACACGTACTTCTTTATTTTTAACTGAAAGCTCAAATATCAACTTTGATGGAAACAGCTTGAAAAATGACGGAGTTTCATATACTTCCATCCCCTATTTAAACCCCTTAGGGGTGGAATTTCCAATAATCCTTTCTTAATGTGCGCCTACGTCATAAAAGGAACCAACTGTAAAAATTTCAAGTTTCTAACTTCAGTAGTTTAGGCTGTGCGTTGATATCTCAGTCAGTCAGTCAGTCAGGACTTCGAATTTTAAATATATAGATTAGTTTTACCCGAAATTCAAAAAAAAAACAAAATTTAATTTTTTTTTGACGCCAGCATCGCGCATCGGTTCCATCGTTTCTATTTAGGCCCGCCCGACTTCAACATACGTGTAAAATTATTTTATACTTTTAAGTGCATTTAACTGGCGTTTGAAGTCGGTTTTTTAAAAATATTTTTTTTATACTACGTATTATAATGAATGAAGTATCAATCGATTCGTTACAATGGTGACACAAGTTACATTATATGCGAATTAAATCAATATATAACGGGATGTTACATCCAATGTTCTGTAGACGGGTAACAATTTTTAAGCTTTTATCCATTTTAATGTTTTTTTTTTTTATTTGAAGACAAGATAACCCTTGACTGCTATCTCACCTGATGGTAAGTGACGATGCAGTATAAGATGGTAGCGGGTTAACTTGGAAGGGGTATGGCAGTACCGCTAATCGGTTATGTTAGAGATTATTAGGCTACAATGTCGACCGATTGTAGCCTTTTCAAGATAAAAATCACATATATATGTATTTAGTCATTTGTTATCAACTATGTTAGGGAACCATCGTATGTACAGGGTCAGAATACAATAAGCAGCTACAAAACACAAAATCTACCGCGATTCAGTTATGTACAGCGACATCTATGTGTCGCCCCAAAAACAATTTAAATTTTATTAAAGGAGATCGAACTTCCAAGGAATTGTTACCGTTTGCCACCGAATATCGCACCTTTTTTTTTTTTACACCGACCATTGTGTTTTCACATCAACCATCGATGTATAATAAACCATTCGCTGACAACAACCAAATTAGTTCTAAGGCGACATAAGGGTGCCTATTTCAGTTCAATTCGCACATAGTTCCTACAAGCGACACAAAATTTGTTGACCTACCTCCATTTAAAATAAAGTTATTTTTTTGTCACAGGTCGCCCAGTCGCTCGCGTGTCGTGGTGGAAGTCGCACGCGTTGCTGGCTAATTCCGAGGCTCGCGCCGCTTTGACTTTTACCCTACAGCGGAGTGACTATGGCACTGAGATTACTTGTCAGGTAAGTATTACTATTTTACAGAAACACTCTAGGAGTAGGCAGGCAACACTGCGTGGAATCGATTTTTATACATATTTAGTATCATTTAGGAATTTTTCGTCTTCTTTTCAATCGCTAGAAGCACACTGCTGAACAAACGTCTCCTGCATAGACTTCTATGGACCTCGATCTTGCGCCGCCTGTATCTAGCGGCTCGCTGCGACTCGTCTGACGTCATCGGTCCACTTAGTGGGGGGTCTGCCAACACTGCGTTTTCCGGTGCGGGGTCGACATTCCAGCACTTAGTTACCCCAACTTTAGGAATTGCATACAACGTATTCTAAAAACTTTACTATTTTTAATCGATTTTCAAAAAAGGAGGAGGCCCTCAATTCATCGGAATCTTTTTTTTGAAATGTATGTTCCACGATTACTCGAAGACGCCTGGACCGATATGGAAAATTCTTTTTTGTTTGAAAGGGTATACTTACCAAATGGTCCCATTATCATTAAGTCAGGATCTGATGATGGGATCCTGGAGAAATCGAGGGAACTCTTCAAATTTTATACGCACAATTGATATACTTTGTAGTGACGTTTGAAGTCGGTTTTGTAAAAATAATTTTTACGTTTATATTTTTGTAAATAGGCTGTGACCGACCCCTCCATAACGCCGCTGTCAGAAAATCTCACCATAGACGTCAACCGTAAGTACCCAATTTTTCAACGTTTCTTCTACATATACCTACTACATAGTACATATAATATACAACGTGTATTGAAACTCCGAAATAATACTGAAGGAGGTGAACGTGCTCATAAAACTGAACAACTTTCCCCAAGGAACATAGGTCGAAATGTGAAAAAAAAAAAATTTGGACCTCCCATACAAAATTGACGATCAGCTGATTGATTTACTATGGGAGGTAAAAATTTTTTTTGCCCATTTTCCAGTCAATTGTCCAGTTTCATGAGCACATTCACCTCCTTCAGTATTATTTCGGAGTTTCAATACACGTTGTATATAGTACATATTTTACATATTTATTTGCATTTTCGCTGTCTTGGAATCACTACGTAGGGTTTTGAAAAACATTCTATCTTTCGGTTGTAACCTAGTTAAAAGCTTTTTTTATTTGTGTGCGCGTAAGATTTTACGAGGCGCATTTACGTCAATATCTTGAATCTTTTTTGTATACGAATAGCGAGCAAACAAGCAGGCGGGTCACCTAATATTAAGTGATTACCGCCGCCCGTGAACACTTGTAGCACCACCAATGCCAAATACTACCAAATTGTGGAATCATCTCCCTTCGACAGTGTTCCCACTTAATTACAATATGGGGTTATTCAAGGGGCGGACCAATAAGTTCTTGAAAAGCCGGCAACGCATCGGTGGTGCCTCTGGTGCTACAAGTGTTTATGGGCGGCGGTAATCACTTTACATCAGGTGACCCGCCAGCTTGTTTCCCCGCTATTCATATTTAAAAAAAAATGCGCTTATAAAATGGCATTTGGATCAAATTATTATAATTCGATGACAAGATAGCCCTTGACTGCGATCTCACCTGATGATAAGTGACGATGCAGTCTAAGTTGGTAGCGGGTTAACTTGGAAGGGGGATAGCAGTGTAAATTCAACCCATACCCCTAATTGGTTTCTACACGCCATCGTGCCGGAACGCTAAATCGCTTGGCGGCACGTCTTTGACCGTAGGGTGGTAACCAGCCACGGCCAAAGCCTCCCACCAGACCAGACCAGAGACAATTTAGAAATTATAAATTCCTAAATTGCCCCCGCCGGGAATCGAACCCGAGACCTCCCACATAAGACCAAGCACTTACCACTGCGCCAGGGAGGTCGTCAAAAATTATAATTTTCAGTGCATTATACGTATTGAACATTTTAAGCATTGAACATTCTGCGTTTAGACGGCGCACCGTCTGAAGACGGCAGGATCGATACGAATCTATAAAGGTATAGAAATCTCGAATCCTAACGAACCGGTCTCAAAAGGAACTCATAAATCTCGAAAGCCTTGGAAACTGCCTCAGAAAGAAATATAATAGCTCCATTTATATCCCGCGAGATGTTAATCCCGGGAACTTTGTAATTGACAGCCAGATGATGTGTGTGAACGCGTCTTTACAACTGAATGAAATATGAGCGAATGTTCCGGACGGGTCTAGATATTAAGGCGGCATCATACTGCTGATACAATGTGTCATGTCTAGGGTTTATTTCTAGGGTCGGCAGATTTTCTTAAAATATGTCACAAAAGTCATATATTTTTTTAATAGCTTTAACCCGCGGCTTCGCTCACGTTAGGCTCAATTTTTTAACCCCCTATTTAACCCTCTTGGGGTTGAAATTTTCCAAAATCCTTTCTTAGCGGATGTCTACGTCCTAACAGCTACCTGTATACCAAATTTCAGCTCGATCGGTCCAGTGGTTAGAGCTGTGCGTTGATAGATCAGTCAGTCAGTCAGTCAGTCAGTCAGTCAGTCAGTCACCTTTGCCTTTTATATATTTAGAAGATTAAACCAATATTCATTTATTAGTACATAAGTTAAAAAACTCATATTTTTTTATTAAACCACTATTCATTTATTTTAATGCACCGTCTTCACCTCCCTGACGCAGTGGCGAGCGCTGTGGTCTTAAAACTGGGAAGTCTCGGGTTCGATTCCCGGCGCGGGCAAATTGGGAATTTGTAATTTCTGAATTTTCTCTGGTCTGGTCTGGTGGGAGGCTTTGGCCGTGGCTAGTTACCACCCTACCGTCAAAGACGTGCCGCCAAGCGATTTAGCGTTCCGGCACGATGGCGTGTAGCTGAAACAAATCTACGGTTACAAAACATTCAGAGTAGCTAAGTTTTAAGTTATCTACAGCCAACTTCTTAAAGGCGGTAAAAACGCAACCACAATTTTTAAAAAATCTCAGACGTGGACGAAGTCGCGAACAAAAGCTAGTCGAATATGAAACTGTCCATAGCAGACGCTTTTGCAAACTGAACAACTGAATATCAAAAACTTTCATAATTCGAGTTAATTAAGCTTTCAGGATTTCACGTGGTTTCGTTCTATCTGCCTCCTCGCAATTGAAAACGACAACGCGCCTCCGTTCCTACTCTGTATGGTAATTCCACAAATGGAATATAACGCGATATTGAGAGAACTTTTCCAATTTACCAGTTAATCCACAGTTCCAAACCAAAATAGAATAGAATAGAATAGAATCATTTTTTATTCAAATATACTTCCACAAAGTGCTTAAAAGCAAAGTCAAGTGAATCTACCACATAGGTTCTCTAAACTTATTTTAGAGTTTCAGGGGGTAGTAGGAAAAAGTTAGGGGGCGTTGAGATGGCACAGAAGGGGTACGGGCAGATAAAAAAATATTGTCTAAAAAACACGCTAATGACATGAAATGAAGTACCTAATCTCTAATATCAGTTATTTTTTGTTATTGTACGGTAGATACTTAATGTAATCATTTTTAACATGTGTGCGAAAATTCAGATATTTCGGTAGTTCTGGTTGTATGTACATTAAATTGGATGAAATGAAAAATTTTAATAAAAATAATTTCAAAATTTCCGATTTCGCGTGAAATTTCCCATATGTTATCACAGATAAATTACATCTACATATTATTCATCTGTGTATGTTATATTATAATTTTGACGACCTCCCTGGCGTAGTGGTGAGCGAGGCAATTTGGAAATTTATAATTTCTATATTGTCTCTGGTCTGGTCTGGTGGGAGGCTTTGGCCATGGCTAGTTACCACCCTACCGTCATAGACGTGCCACCAAGCGATTTTGCTGGCACGATGGCGTGTAGAAACCTATTAGGGGTATGAGTTGAGTGTACACTGCCATACCCCTCCCAAGTTAACCCGCTACCATTTTAACTGCGTCGTCACTTTCCATCAGGTGAGATCGCAGTCAAGGGCTATCTTCGTTCGGGTTCTAAAGGCTATTGTCGTTACATTTTATAACGACAATAGCCCCCTGATTTCGTAACTCAGTGCCTATCAAAAAATGAAAGCCACTGACATATCGCTGCTTCAGAACTAAAGAACCACATTTCAAAATCAATTTTTTTTTCACGAGAGCAGATTGAAATTTTTTTTTTTTTTTGCTTTTTTGGCTCTCCAACTTCCAATGTATGATAATGCTAAAAGGGCGTACACGTAAATTATTGTGATTTAAAGGCCGATTTTGACGAATATCTTCGCGTTATGGCCCTATTTTTGAAATAGAAGTAAATTTGGAAAATTTTGAGATGTGGTCCTTTAGTTCTGAAGCAGCGATATATTTTATATCCATCGAAGGTTTACTATGAAATAGTAAATGACATTTCTCTTCAAACCTTCAATGGATAAAAAATGCCTATCGTCGGTGATAGGCACTGAGTTACAGAATCCACCCCTGAAAATGAAAATACACTGAAGATACAAGTATATTTATTTACGTTCACTCCACCTCGGTTTGCGTCGCTCCCGGATTCCGAATACTTTACAATTCAAATTCGATGCCCCGCGGTAAATACTGATTTCTGATATTCAGTCGTGCAAAGTGCGGACTTTTTGCCTTGTTCGTATTCATTTTATCAATGTTATTTATATTTCCAACATTATTACTTACCTGGTCTTCGTTGCTTTTTCGATTTCGTATTTTTATACGACTGCCTGAAAAAAGGAGTATATTGTTTTCAGGGTTCATGTATGTATGTGTGTATGTATGTGAGTTCCTATATTCCACCATAACTTCTATACGCCTGAACCAATTTTGATGAATGAGGTATCGGTAGAATCCTTAGCTTATTCCGGGTGACATAGGCTAGTAAAATTTAAAAAAAAATTGACGGGGTGACCATGGTCCCGCATCAAAGACTAAAATTGAAAAAAAAAATCAAAAATAAGATTAAGTATATGTATAATCATCATCTAGAAAATGATGAGTAGATTCCAAAAATATATAATATTATAGTTCAGTATCCAGTGATTCACAAAAAAATATCATTTAAAAATGTGAATAAGATTCCAAAGGCAATGACTGTAGTATTTAACTTTTTAGTTCGTTCTTTGGCTGGGCAGTCGTATTTTTTAATATTTTTAATTATACTTAGCTTGTTGTCTTTACACAATACTTCTGGAACATGTTTCGCTATTCTTCTTATTTTTCTATTTCGTATGTCTGCTTTGTTTTATTTATTGCTGCTACCTTTATTTTATAGTAAGGTTTTGAAATTCTCGCTTAAATTTTAGCTAACAAAAGCTAATTGGGTAAACTAAATTTTTTTATATACTTATAAAAAAAAGACGTGTGGCACTCGGGGACTGCCGCGGTAAAGCTATTGCATAGCATTTTTAATCAACGCCATCTATCGGCTCACCGTAGAGGAGTCCCGTGTCAGGTTATTTTCGTTACGGAATTTCTGGATTCGGTCTCCACGCTCAAGGCCCGCGATAGAAGCTATGCAATAGCTTAAAAGTTCTTTCTATTTTTCTTTTTTTGTACATATCTTAACTAGTCCCTGTTAGACAAGAAAAGCGCTATTAAAACATGACGTCTCAATCTAATAGCTCCATACACTCTCCATAGAAAATTTTGTTTTAAAAAGAGACAGATACAGTCAGTAAAAAAGCTTATAATTTATTTATTTTTTGACCGATTTATTTTCCGTTTTTACAAATGTTATTCTTACACGTTACATTTTCAATTGTAATTAGTGAATATCCCCATTTTGAGTACAGTCAAACACCTTATTCTAGCTTAAGCTAACAAAAACTAGTAATATCAATTTAGCCTCAATAGCCCAACGGTTAAAGGTGCGGACTGAAAACTGAAGGGTCGCAGGTTCGATCCTCACCCATTGCACTATTGTCGCACCCGCTCCTAACACAAGCTTTCTGCTTATTTGGAGGGGATAGGAGGATATTAGTCAACTTCAGCAGCTTGGCTAGTATTGTTTAAAAAAAAATCTGAATTAGTTCAAGTCTGGTCTAGTGGATAGCTTTGTACAAAACTAAATTGCGTTGCTCCTAACACAAGCTGTCTACTTATTTGTAGGGGAGAAAAGAATATAAGTTCTTGGACTTGACTAATATTCTTAAAAAAAAAAAAACTAAAAATTACCATTGTCCACAGTTCGCCCTTTGTGGGTGAGGCTGCTCGGCGGCAAGCGACCCCTGGTGGCGGGGCAGAGCACCGAGCTGGTGTGCCAGGCTGTGGGTGCCCGCCCCAAGCCGAACATATCCTGGTGGAAGGGCGGCACCAGGCTGAAGACTATCAGAGAAACTGTGAGTACCGAACCCCTTAACAGTGCGCAGAACGCTAGAAGAAATTCCGGCGATAGATGACATTGTTAGCGACACAGTCGCGATAGTAAGAATATTAAGCGGCTGAATTAAAACGGTCGCGCGGATCGACGGGTAATATAATACGACCGCGTAAAGCTTTGGTCTGGTGATCATAACGCACAACGCTGCGGTATGCGGTATGCGTTGCCGGACACTCAATCATATGAAAAACGTCGAGAATGTTCTTTTGTTCCGTCGCAGTATGCGTTAGCGGCGAGGGGCAAGCGCGGTGAAGTGCGGAGGTGTACTCCCGCACAGCGCGGCGTCATTCTCGGTTCAACGCTGCGGTGTGCGGTGTGCGTCACGGGTCAAAATTGTTCATGTTCACGTCTACCTTGGTAGCTGCGGCAAAATCAACTGACCACCACCACCGCAGGGACGCTAAATGCTGCGTCGTGACACTGCGTTGCGGCGCATACCGCAGCGTTGTGCGTCATGATCACCAGACCAAAGCTTAACGGAGGACCGGTATGACGTCGATTCGCGATTAACTTGTATTGTCAACGGGACTAGCGTAAACTTGCATACTGAACTCTGTTTTTCTTTTTACGAAATAAGTTTAAAGGGATTCAATCTATTATTTGGCTGCCCAGACATCATAAATCAGTATCTTAACTTTAAGTGCAGGGCACTCGGTGCCACCATACATACATATGGTGGCACCGAGTGGCATAAAACATACCTGAAACCTCGTGTGAAACGCGACCGATGCTAGCGTGCAGGACTGTAGTAAGCGCCAAGTATCCACATGTATAAGTAAGCCATCATGTTTTCTAGCCCAACGGTTAAAGGTGCGGACTGAAAACTGAAAAGTCGCAGGTTCAAACCCCACCCGTTGCACTATTGTCGTACCCACTTCTAGCACAAGCTTTCCGCTTATTTGAAGGGGATAGGAGGATATTAGTCAACTTCAGCTTGGCTAATAATCTTTTAAAAAAAAAACTTAACGGAAAACTTGATCGTATATGGCGTCCCTAAAAGTGTCAATTCTCAATGTCATGATTCCGTAATTGAGTTACTATCGTTTACGTACCTATCTATACTAATATTATAAAGCTGAAGAGTTTGTTTGTTTGAACGCGCTAATCTCAGGAACTACTGGTTCGAATTGAAAAATTCTTTTTGTGTTGGATACCCCATTTATCGAGGAAGGCTTTAGGCTATATAACATCTCGCTGCGACCAATAGGAGCGAAGCATCAGTGAAAAATGTTGCAAAAACGGGGAAAATTATCCATATTTAAAATATATTCTTTTAAAAACTTCTTAATCGCGATCATAATAACAGAAATTGACGCGGACGAAGTCGCAGGCAACAGCTAGTATGTTAATAAACCGTGTAGGTATTTGCAATTCGTTAATGAGTGATCCAATGAGATCAAATCAAGCGTATTGTGTTCGGTTCCGATCATTAAGGGAACTCGATCCGTCACGTGATTAGTAAAATGTAGTGTTTAATAATTGGTAAAACAGATTGCAATCTACGAATCCTTACTTTTAATATTACTAACTGATGCCCGCGACTTCGTTCGCCTGGATAGAGGTTCATTAACGCTTCATTCTAAAATATTAAATCAAAACTTAAAAAATGACTAAAATGTATGAAAAAGCCGAAACACTCTTTTTGGGTAATATTTTCTGTAACTTACTATTTTTTTTATCACCTAAACTTTATATTAAAATAAAGTTTATATCTTCAAGTATATAAATACATTTACAATTTGTCGAAATCTGGAACTTTTTTTTTCGAGTGTATGAGGGGCGGATTTTGGGCCTTATCAACCCACCTCCTTTCAGCCAAATCGGTTGCAATTGCAGCGTGATTGAGTAACAAACATCCATACATCCATCCAAACTTTCACATTTATAATATTAATAATAGGATTGGTAAGAATTAAGCTTATTATGACTCAGTTTTCCAAATAAAGCGCCATTAGTTTCGAATAACGCAAGCTTCGCCTTTGTCGTAACGGAAGTTGGTTCTCATATCGATTGCCAATTAAATATTACATGTACGGATTTCTGACCTTTTCCCTATTGTCAATAGCATATCTAAGACATCGGCGATTGTGATCTGGAAATGGACCACGATACCGATCGATTTCTCTTAATGATCGTGGGCAAACACAATACAATTGATCTGACTACATTGGATTACCGATTACTTATTAAGGAACTTCAAATATCTGATGATTCGTTGATTCTTGAGATAACATGATGACAGTCTCGTAGAGCAATTTAATGCTGAGATCTTTGATACATCTTTGAGTATTAAGATTATCTATATATATAAAATTCAAAGTCCTGACTGACTGATTGACTGACTGAGATATCAACGCACATCCTAAACTACTGAAGTTAGAAACTTGAAATTTTTACAGTTGGTTCCTTTTATGACGTTGGCGCACACTAAGAAAGGTATTGGAAATTCCACCCCTAAGGGGTTTAAATAGGGGATGGAAGTTTATTTGAAACTCCGTCATTTTTCAAGCTGTTTCCATCAAAGTTGGTATTTGAGCTTTCAGTTAAAAATAAAAAAGTACGTGTGTCACAGTTTTTGAAAATTCCACCCCAAAATCTAATTCCACGCGGACGAAGTCGCGGGGGCAAAAGCTAGTTAATCTATATATATAAAATTCAAAGTCCTGACTGACTGACTGACTGACTGAGATATGTCAGTCAGTCAGTCACCTTTGCCTTTTATATATTTAGATATCAAAAATTCCGAGGCTGGTGGGATTCGACCCCACATCTCTCTGGGAATCGCACCCGACTGTGATAACCGTTACACCACGGCCGAACCACACGTCAGCCACGAAATTAGTGATATGTATCTACTTTTTCAATCAGTTTTATAGCAACTGTTAGCGACATCTAGTAGCGACACATTACAGTTGTCGATCTACTTTTTCCAAGACCCCATATTACAATGGAGCTCTTAAGAAATCTATTAGGATATAATATCCTTTAAGTGTGTAGGTTAACACTTCAATAAAAATTAAAATTATTGTTTTACTAGCTGATGCCCGCGACTTCGTCCGCGTGAATTTAGTTTTTAAAATCCCGCGGGAACTCTTTGATTTTCCGGGTTAAAAAGTAGCCTATGTCACTCTCCGGCCCGTAAATTACCCCTATGCAAAAAATCACAGCAAGCCGTTGCTCTGTTGCTGCGTGATTGAAGGACAAACCAACAAACCAACAAACCAACAAACACACTTTCGCATTTATAATATTAGTAGGGATATTAGTAGGGATTAGTAGGGATAGGGATTTAAGGTGGTAAGTAAAAGAATGCCTCAATAGCCCATCGCTTAAAAGTGCAGACTGAAAACTGAAAGGTTTCAGGTTCGAGTCCCACCCATTACTACCTATTGTCATACCTACTCCTAGTACAAGCATTTCGCCTGTTTGAAGGGGACGGGAGAGAAGTCAAGTTCAGCTTGTCTAATATTTAAAAAAAAAAAAGTTTTTTTTTTAAGTCCTTGTTTTTTTACAGACGTCATCAGATGGCAATGTGACCAGCAGCATCTTGACCCTGGTGCCTTCTATAGAAGATGCGGGAAGGGTGATATCTTGTAGGGCAGTCCAGCCCTCTCTCTCACACTCCATGCACGAAGACGGGTGGAAACTTGAGATACAGCGTAAGTTTTGACACACACACACACACACACACAGATGTACGCAAGCATTCGTACACACATTATCACACAATACACACACACGCAAACTGTACATTTTACGGATTTATGTAAAATCAACAGAGGGTCAGTTCACACTGAGACGCGACGCGACGATGCTCGTACTTTTGCTTTTTTGTCAATAGCGATATCAATATAAAACGCCTTTACCACACAACAAGGTACTAGTGAGAGCGCGAAAGCGACTTAAATACACGTGTTGAAGTATGGCTCGTTACGCCGCCCTACGCCGCGCTGCGTCGTGATGCGTTTCGCAGCGCCTGTTTACGCAGCGCGGTCTCGTGCTTCGCCAAGCATCTGCGCGCCTCGTCGCGTCGCGTCGCGTCTCAGTGTGAGCTGACCCTAAAGGGATGAATATAACTATAATAAGAATTCATAAAATATGTATCGGTGTATATCCGAAGATTAAGTTCTTTGATTGCAATTTTCGACGTAAAAAATTAAAAAAGTCATTTCAGTGTCATCTCTCGACAATCTAGAGCGTTCAGCTCTCGAACAATCCCCCTTAAACTCAACAAGTTTGTTGTTCCACAGATTTGCCAGTTGTAAAGTTGGAGTTGGGAGCCAATTTGGACGCGGACAAAGTTGTTGAAGGATCTGACGTGTATCTGGACTGCATGGTGCGGGCGAATCCGTGGCACACACACGTGTATTTCACACATAATGTAAGTCACCTTAGATAAAGTCCGCGCGCGAGCTCCGAGGAATCGGGGGCTGACGAAGCGGGCGGGTGTGCACCGCGCCCGCCCGTCGCACCTCACCCCGCACACTCCCAGTACTAGTGTCGACCTTGACGCGAGTACCGAGTATCGAGTTATGTGTTTAGCAGTGTTATTTAGTACTAGCTTTAACCCGCGGCTTCGCTCACGTTAGGTTCGATTTTTTAACCCCCTATTTAACCCTCTTGGGTTGAAATTTTCCAAAATCCTTTCTTAGCGGATGTCTACGTCCTAACAGCTACCTGTATACCAAATTTCAGCTCGATCGGTCCAGTGGTTAGAGCTGTGCGTTGATAGATCAGTCAGTCAGTCAGTCAGTCACCTTTGCCTTTTATATATTTAGAAGACTAGGTATTTATTTATTTATTTAAAGACAAAAAAAAGTGAACACAATTTACACCATAATTTATAGACCAAAGCATTAGACTAAAACTTGTGGCTGGTGATTGCAATTGGCAGCCCAATTAGACCGTAGCCTGTGCTATAAAAAAGAGTTTTCTTTGTGTTTGCAAATAGCTGTTTAATCTCGACGAGAAAGAAATGGCGAGAACGAGCAATGACCGTAGGCAGAGAAAAAATCCTTTATAATTTGAAGACCATTATACAATTTGTCATTTTCTTCCATGCACTTAGTACTATGCTGAAAGAATTATTATTTCACAATTAATTTAAGGCACGCGCGCGGATGCTAAAGATGTCTTATAATTATCGATAACGTAATATCGACTAAATAACAACTCAAGCTCTTACGCCAACATTCCTTAAGATTCTTCGGAGCTCGCGCGGGGACTGTATATTAAATAATCAGAATGAATTCATTGAACTATAACGCTTAGAAGCGCAATAGTCGACGCGGTTTTATAAGCCCATGTGTTTATTTTTTTTTGTCTTTCAATCATTTTTTGATTTCATTTTTAAAAACCTAACTCAGCGTTGACAAACCCGCGGACGAAAGCTCAAAAGGGGAGCTTAATAAATACAATATATCCACTTCTATAACGATATTATGTACTATGTCATCTGTTATTATGTATTGCGATTTCGTGAATAACAAGTGACATGGCTACTCGATTTCAATCGTTTGGAAATTCCAATGTATTTTTCATTTTGAGTTCGTATTTAATTATTCGTTTCGCAGTATTTATTTTCCGAACGCTCAAAATGAAATTCAAATATCAATTATTGAACTCTCGTAAAATGCACATTGGAGCCGATGTAATTTATAGTTATTTTCGGTTCTGTTGGTCTTGTATTCGAATTACTTTTGCTTTACTGTAATGAGATGAATATAATTAATATCTTTGTTAACTTATCCATATTTAAGGCACAAAAAAATTGCTTAAGGGCAATATTTAAATTAAAATCTACTGATAGTTGTAAACCCTATTTTAAACAATATAATATTCTTACAATGCCATGTCTGTATATATATGAAACTGTCATATTTGTCAAAAGTAACTTGAATTTATTTCAAAATCGTAACAGCAAAAGGCATGTAATTGAACTGCGTCCGCCACCCAGTCGCTGTGCACATTATTCTAAAAGTTTATTCTGCACTGGGCCCCTTTTATATAACCATTTGCCTAGACATATTATAGAAACACAGGAAATACCACTTTTTAAAAAAAGGCTAAAAAAATTTTTGATAGACAAGACATACTATAAAACCAGTGATTACCTAATGGAAAAATATTAATTATGAACTTTTGACATTTAATAAGAAATTTTATATTAGACATTTAAATAATATTGCAATGTAAACACGAAGCTTCTATAACTTAAATAAATTAATAATAATGTATTGTAATAAATTAATAGTAATATAATGAAATGTATACTGTATATGTAATAAATTAATAGTAATGTAATGAAATAGATTTTAAGCTAACTTTTAATGTTGCATGCTGTATTTAAGCAGAGTTTGGTTGCCCATTTATTTTATTTGTAACATCTGTATATTACCCAAATTCGCAATAAAGAAATTGATTGATTGATTGGATGCATATATGTGTTCTTATCATCACTATCACTACATAGTATAAAACAAAGTCGCTTTCTTTAAAACTGATCTTTGAAACGCAACGGATTTTGATGCGGTTTTTTTTAATAGATAGAGTGATTGAAGAGGAAGGTTTATAATAATGTATAATAACATCTATTAAATAGTGGGGAAATACTGTTATTTTTGAGGTTTCTAATGTGATGTCGTAAATAATTTCATTTCTTCCGCTTACATTGCAAACGTAGGCTGAAAAGGTCTACAGAAAACTCCGCTATGGTACCTATATGTCGTAATATTTACGTTTACCGGATCGCAAATATTCGGAGAATATGTAATTACCTATTGAAACGATTACCTATTGAATCAATTTATTTGTATTTTGCTTGGGAGTACTTAATATTTAATTATCCATTATAACGTAGGTCATCGAATTATAACACTTAGAACGGAAGTTTCTAACAAAGGCATGCTCCAAACATAAGCTAAAAACAACCAATGAATGTGTGAGTGTCATGTAATTATTTACTGGTATAGTTCTTGCAATTCAAGACGGGGCGTGGCTCATGATTGTGTGTACTGTGTCGTATCTGTATAGTGTGAGCGAGAGCTTGCTCGCGCCTGACCGCTCCCACCTAGGCTCCTAACAGGCACGCACACTTACGCAATGTGCATGTATACGATGTAACCACAAGTAAAGCTCACGCGTCCTCGTGAATTGCAAGAACTATACTGGTACTGATAATTATGTTTTTGATTGTTATTGCGATGATGACACATTTTCACAGCACAGTACGTTATTTTTCTGCGAGCTCGTCGTCGGCTTTTAAAAAGGCTTACTTAAAATGTTTATCAACGCGTCGCCTTACACTTCTAAGCGTCATAGTTCGTCGGATGTAGGTATTTATTGAAAAAAATATTTACGATTGAGTTAGGGGATTACATAAAAATAAATAATAATTATTAAAATGTGTACGTAATGAATTCCTGTTATTTCTGCTTGGGATTGTTATTTATTTTGCGAACGGTAATTTTAATGGGAATCAAAATTGTACAATAATTATTTATTATAGTAATTGCTACCGAAAACACGTGAATTGTGCCGGGAATATTTTTGGCTGGCTTTTGCCCGCGATTTCGTTCGATTTAATAAGGTTTTTTCCAATACCTTCTGTTCCGAAACTTTGTTTTTTCGGGATCAAAATTAGCCTATGTCACTATACAAGCCTTCAACTATACCAACGCAAATAATAACGCCGATCCGTTCCCTGATTGAAGGACAAACCAAAAAATAAACACTCGCATATATAATGTTTGTATGCTATCGCCAGACTAAAGTTGTCCGTACATACACGCTCAGTATAGAGCACATACACCCGCTTAAGTTTTCGCTGTTAAAAGCATCGAAATATAACGCTTAGAAGCGCAATCCCCAAAGCCGTGATAAGCCATTTTTCGTAAGCCTTTAAAGGCCGACTGCGCAGTAACATCGCGTTAGTATAGTCTCGCATTTCACGAGGGCGCGTGAGCTTTACTTGTAGTTACGTCGTGTACATGCACATTGCGTAAGTGTGCGTGCCTGTCAGGAGCTTAGGTGGGAGCGGTCAGGCGCGAGCAAGCTCTCGCTCACACTTATACAGATACGACACACACACCACCATGAGCCATGTGCCATGTGCCCTCGTGAATTGAAAGAACTATACAACGAGCTGATGGACCAGTATAATTAGACCTTTCTCTCGCAGGGTGTGACAGTGAAGCCGGGTCCAGGCGTGGTGGTTGCCAACCAGAGCTTGGTTCTGCAAAGAGTCTCGCGTCGTGTGGCCGGGGCCTATGTCTGCATCGCTAGAAATAGTCTAGGAGACGGTGCCAGCGAACCGCTGGTCTTGGATGTTAAGTGTAAGTTGACTTTGTATACCAAATCGCTCATTTGCGACAAGAGTGACATAATTCAAAATCAACGATGAGAGAATTCTCTCGTTAGAGAGTAATGTTTTGTGGATGCTGCGGTCTCGAAACAACACAGCGGCCAACAAAGCGACAGAGCATTAAGTCACAATCTCTCTCGCTCTTATTTTTTTTTGTGCTTAGCGTAATGTTGTTTTTATAGCAAAAAGTATAAATGTTCGACACTAAAATTGGTGAATTTTGAGTTATGTCACCCTTATCGCAAATGAGCGAAATATCCCCAGGAATGTAATAAATAATGTCCTCCCGACCGAATCCACAGAGATTAGCCATCTGCGCGGGAGATATTATAGTGCACAAGTGTGTGCACAAACACAGGTGCACTCTCTATTCCCTCACTCTCATAGTCCGATGGGACGGAAATCCGACACGATCGGAGAGAGATCAGGCGCAGGACCGACAGCTTTACGTGCTCTCCGAGGCACGGAGGTGACTCACCGCCAACTTCCTAACTCCGGACTAGTATTGAGAATTTCTTGACAGAAAAATTCAATACATTTCATGGCCCGACCCGGGAATTGAACCCGGGACCTCGACATCTGCAGTCGAACTTGCTAACTACTAGACCAACGAGGCAACAGATCCCAAGGTACTGAAGTGGCGACCTGAAGGGTGAGTATGGGTAGGAGACAAAAATTTTATCCCCGATTTTATCCACTGACAAGAGATAAAATGTATACTCACCTAAAATTACAATCTAGCCTAATAATATGGCTAATGAGCAATTTTACTTTAACCTAAACTTATTTTTTTTTATTCGATGACAAGATAGCCCTTGACTGCAATCTCACCTGGTGGTAAGTGACGATGCAGTCTAAGATGGTAGCGGGCTAACTTGGAAGGGGTATAGCAGTGTAAATTCAACCCATACCCCTAATCGGTTTCTACACGCCATCGTGCCGGAACGCTTCATTTCAGTAAAAGTTTCAAGGAACAATGATGCATTTGAATAATAGTTGAAGTATGAAGTGCTGAATCCACTTATTTTTAGACAAGAGACCTACGTTCAGCTGCGGACGTCTATCGGCAGAAAAAATCTATAGATAGATAGATAGAACTTAGATTATTTTTTTTATGTTTTCTGGAAGTTCTTGTTTTTTCCCCTAACGGTTGTATGTACCTACTTGATCCATATTTCATGACATTCGCAGAAATGCGTGTACCTAATCGTACATCAGATCAATGTAAACATGTGGTTACAGACATCCTGCAAAACGTAAACAAACATATACCTTCCAGTGTAAACAAATCATTTTTAGATATGGGGAAACTTTATATTGGAATACGAGATTTTGCAAGCAGAGCTCGTCTTGTACGAACGTTTTGCTTACCATCCAAATATTGGAGACTAGCGGACGCCCGCAATTTTGTCCGCAATGGTGACGGTATTCCTTGAACAATAAGTCAGTGGGTTACCAAATACCTTCCGGATACGACTAAGTTAAGAGTGCGAAAGCCGTTGGATACAGGCGGCGCAAGATCGAGAGAAAAGGGAAACCATGTGCAGCTGTGGACGTCGAAAACATTATTAATTGGTGTGTTTATTTTGTATGTAGATAGCCCGACGTGCAAATCCCAGCAAGCGGGGGTGTTGCGGGCTGCAAGGGGGGAAATTGTCGAGATTGACTGCGAAGTTGATGCCAACCCTAAGGTATGAAATAGTACATTTGTTTTATTCGATGTAAAGATGTTCCTTGACTTAAAAGTGGCGTTGTTACCCTAAAGGGTGCTGTTAAATATAGCTTTTTCTTCCTCAGGAACCGATGACGTACCACTGGTGGTTTAACAGTACAACCCATTCAAAGCTCGAGCTCAACACGTTAGCAATGAACGCGCAAAATAGCCTTGGTAAAGTAATAGACCCTACTTCTTTTTCTTCTTCTTTGTCAACTGATAGATGTCCACTGCTGGGCCCCAAGTCTGCTATTTTACATGTCATTGTCACTGAACCGCAATACAATTACAATTCAATTATCATTGGTCCAAAATTTCGTAGTCTACTAAATTCACAATGGTCGTTCGATTTCTTATAATTGGATTGTAATTCAATGATAACTCGGTATTGGCATTAGCTTAAAAAGCGTTTGCCGAAATGAGTTTAAAAAAAAACTACATTTAAAAACGTTTATTTAAGCTAGATTCAAAGCTAGATGTGTCAGTGACAAACCATCGGAAAACAATTGTGACGCCATTGAATTAGTAGACTACCAAAATTGCTAAAAGTAGCAATTGGGATGTCATTGATAGACAATTGAACTACAATTGCAATAGCAGACTTGGGCCCCTGGTCTCTACCAGCAGTGGACATCTATCAGTTGGCAACTCTTTGCCAGATTTTCTTTCTGCCTGTAAGGGACAAATGGTTAAATGGGCAATTTAACCAAAAAAAATACGAAACAAAAACAAAATTATTTAGTGTCATTTTTTTTTTTGATATTTTTCCGAGGATCGAGTCAGTTTTAACATATTATTTTTATTCGTTTTAACATATATCTGTAAAAAGCAATACAATTGTAATCGTAATTCAAAACGGTCATCAACTCGCTTTTTTACGAACGTTGCGTGTATGAATACTTGGATCGATTTCATATTAAAAAACGAAGTACGGTTCAAATACGGGACAGAGACAGTCCCGCCGGGACATTTTAAACTATGCCTAAAATACAGGACAACTGGCAACGCTAACTGCTATACATAAGTTTCTTGCATGGACCTCCACAGGTCTCGGTCTTGCGCCGCCTGAATCCAGCGGCTTTAACGATTCTAACACACAGTTTATTGTTTAGACAGATACTTGTACATGGTCAACACTTCGTCAGACTACGGCTGGGTACAATGTACCGCCAGCAATGCGGTGGGACGTCAGGACACGCCATGTCTGTTCCACATTTTACCTGCAGGTAAGTAACAAATATTGGTTTAATAATAATAAGTTAACACAATCGGGATGTTTCTATATAAATTAAATTTTACTGATTTGATTACTTAGTTGAACTCGCGGGTTCGCTCGCTTGCGTTTAGTTTTACAATCCCGCGGGATCTCATTGATTTTCCGGGATAAAAAGTAGCCTATCACACTCTCTGGTCCTCAACTATACCCATGAAAAAAATCAGGTCGATCTCTGTTGCAGCGTTATTGAAGGACCAATCAGCGAACAAACACACTTTCGCATTTATAATATTAGAACGTATATGTGAAATTTCATTGCTACACATTTTTTATTAAAAAAAATAACAAAATTTCGGAAATTATTTCAAATGGCTGTACTGTAATATTGATAAAATTCAGATCCGTTCTATGATCATGACGATTTTATTACATTTTTAATGTACATTTTTGACGAATAAATTTTTAAACACATATCAAAAATTTACCTTACTCCGCGAGCGTGGTTCCTCTGTCCGTCTGTGCAGAAAGTGATAATATGTTTTGAATTCATGAAATAACTAAGATTTTAGTCTTGATTCGTGGTTTAATGACATAATTGTTATAAAATAATACGAGTACGTACCACGGTAATTATTTTAATTAGGATTGTCGATATTTCGATCCAATTGCATGGACCGTGGTCACGACGAGACTGCGGTGTTGCGAGGCGGTACATACTCGTATTATTTTATAACAATTATAACTTGAATTTTTTGAACACAGAAAAGCCGTCGTCGCCGAAAAACTGTGAAATCACGAACGTGACGCACGACTCGCTGACACTTGGCTGTGTTCCCGGCCACGATGGCGGACTACGTCAGTCGTTTTTATTACAGGTATGTATGTGCGTGCGTGCGTGCCTGCGTACGTGCGTGCCTGCGTACGTGCGTGCGTGCGTACGTACGTGCGTGATGCGTGCGTACGTGCGTGCGTCTGTGGCATCGTAGCAGCCGAACGGATGAATTGATTTTGTTTTTGTTTTTTTTTGTTTGAAAGGTGAATTAGTCGGGAGTGTTCTTAGCTATGTTTGATGAAAATCGGTCCAAGATGGCCGCCGCCACAAAATGGCGGTTTTTTTTTTTTTTCAGTAATGTAAGTATACACTACAATGTATACTCACTAATATTGCAATCTAGCCGAGTAATATGGCTAATGAGCAATTTAACTTTAACCTAAACTTATAAAATATCTTATATACTAAGAATTAGTCCACTGACGTATCTTAGTCTTTCTTTATCGATTGAAGACACTTTGTTCTTGTGTTCTTTGAGGCAGCTTCTATACTACACTATCACTAATCACTATGCACTAGTCACTAATCAAAAACTAGTTCATACGGTTTTGTCCTTTTGAGTCTCCTCACTAACTGCGTTACGTCGAGCAGCTGGATTGCCTCAACGTTAACGTGATGATGAAGCCGATGTTCGGGGGCTTCAGCAAATTTGGCAATTACTCTGTCCACGTATTCAACTTTGAGGTCCCGGTGAATACATTCATTTCTTATGTAGGTACCAGGGTGCGTTAAAATGGCGAATAACATATTTTTATTTAAACGATACTGACTAGCTATAAGGATGTTATAACATGTCGGGGGTGTTTTAAATTTTTAATTCACATTTGTGTATTTGTATATACGTATTTTATAGGAAATGACCACCTGCAACGCATTTCTCTCTTAAGTTTTCCTATTCCTAAGGTTGCGTGGTAGAGATCGCTACTAAGCGATAAGGCCGCCTCTTGTGTCCATACCTTTTGTCTCTTTTAATATATATTTTTTCTTTATTGTTGTTTTGGTGCAAATAAAGAGTAAAATAAATAAATGAATTAATTTGTGTATTCACACAGGTATACGACATGGCAACGGGCCTGTTGCTCCGGAACATAAGCAGCGAGGAACCCCAGTTCGTGGTATGGGGTCTGTCTGGCACCAACGCCGTCGGCATTTCCGTTCGGGCTTACAACAAGAAGGGGTTGAGTGAACCCTTCACGCTGTCTTCTAGTCTGCTGAAATATCCACAGAGGCATACAGGTATGTAATATAAAAAGCTTTAATATCCCAACGGTTAAAGGTGCGGACTGAAAACTGAAAGGTCGCAGGTTCGAACCCCACCCGTTGTACTATTGTCGTTCCCACTCCCTAGCACAAGCTATCCGCTTATTTGGAGGAGATAGGAAAAAAGGTGACTGACTGACTGACTAATCAACGCACAGCTCTAAGCATTGGACGAGTCAGGCTGAAAGGCAGACACAGATAGCTACTATGACATAGGCATTCGCTAAGAGTTTTTGAAAATTAAACCTCTAAGGGGTCTCGGGTTCGATTCCCGACGGGGGCTTTTTGGGAATTTATAATTTCTAAATTGTCTCTGGTCTGGTGCGAGGCTTTGGCCGTGGCAGGTTACCACCCTACCGTCAAAGACGTGCCGCCAAGCGATTTAGCGTTCCGGCACGATGGCGTATAGAAACCGATTAGGGGTTTGGTATAAATGCATACTGTCATGTCCAAGTTAGCCCGCTACCATCTTAGACTGCATTGTCACTTACCATCTACTTTTACAAGTGCTTGTAAAAGTTTATTTGAATAAAAAATATTTCTATTTCTATTTCTATTTCTATTTCATCAGGTGCAGTCAAGGACTATTTTGTCATCGAATAAAAAAAATAGGGGTTTGAAAAATTTAACCTAACGTGAGCGAAACGGCGGGCAAAAGCTAGTTATAAGTAAAAAGCAAACTTATTAGCATTCGTCTACTGAACTCCCTGTGTAACGTGTCAAAACGCCATTACTGCCATGATTTATTACATTTATCTTTTTAATTTAAAAGTAAACGAACGTAAATATACCATTGCGTGTTCTTCACAAATGGAAAAAATTATATTCATCGAAAGAACTTGAACAAAACCAGTTTGCGATTTCGATTGACTTTACAAATAAATATGTAATTATGAATACAGTAAACGGGTAAAAACTTCAATGAACTCCGAGCAATCAACAAGCCAGTGACGTAGTTATTAATTCAAAATGGCTGACGTTGCAAGATGGCGAATGTTTTAGTTGGAGTGTAAAAAAAGTTAAAAAACAGTAATTACCTGCTAATTAAATATGAATTCTTCCGCTGACTCTGCTCGTTGCTCTTGTGGTTAGCATGATTGCGGATGAAGAAATCTCGGGTTCGATTCCCGGGTCGGACGGAAAATTATTGAATTTTTCTATCAAAAAAAGCGGAGAGCAAGTTCAGCAGTCGGTCCCATCAAAGAAAGTGTGGGAATAGAGAATTCAACTGCACTCTCTATTTTCGTTTTCATTTAAGAAAGAATAAGATAGATAGTTATTAATTCACCAAAATACAGATACAATGTGATGGAATACAGAAAATCGGACCTTATACATTTTACCAAAGAAAGAAAGGACAACTTTATATTATACTAGGTTTTGCCCGCAGCACGCTCACGTTACGTACGTTCAATTTTTATATTTTTCAAACCCCTATTTTACTCCCTTAGGGGTTGAATTTTCAAAAATCCTTCGATATGCCCAGTATTTGAGCTGTGCTTTGTTAGGTCAGTCACCTTTTCGAAGAAGATTTTCTAGGCAACCTTGCGTCTTCACTCACCATCAAGTCAGGGTGCAGTCAAGCAATAATCTTGCTTTAAAAAAATTTTTTTTGTAGCCAACGTTCCGGTACGCGTGGAGTTGACGACGGTCCTGGTGACCGTCCTCTGTGCTGTCGCCATCATAGTCGCAGTCACCGCTATATCAGCTTTTGTCTTTTGTTGGAAGTACTGCGGCAAGAAAGATGGTGAGTTATTTACTCTATCTGTTCAATAAGTCAGATAAGTTAACATATTATGTGTGTTACTTTTACCCGACTGCGCGACACAAAGATGAGTAATCTGTTTATCAGTCTATGTATGTATGTTTGTGGCCACATAATCGACCATTTAGCCAGGACTTGGCAAGTGCTCGCATTCCCCTCTGCCGAAGTACATGTACAAACGTACGTGTCAGCTTATAAGTGTGATAGCTTTTGAGTTAGTGTGCGTTCATAAGTTTTTTAAGTGCGGAAGTGAGTAAATGTGTGCTGTACGTAGACTGTACGTGATTACCTCGCCTCCCGCAGAAAGTGGCAGAATATATTCAGTACTAAATCTGCGTAAAGGCTCGTCCCGGCTAAATGGTCGAAGGGCCACATTAATGTGGAAAGGTTTAATGATTTCCAACTAACTATAACTTAGGTACTTTCAATATATTGATCGTTAAGCATCTAGATTGGATTTCCGTAGATTCACATGAGCTTGTTTTACAGATATGAAGAATGAGAAAACACATCGGAAACAGGACGAAATATCTAACATACCGCTAACCGGGACCACTGAGTGCGAAAGCGTCGACAGCTTAGGTAAGTTCCTAGGCTGTGACCACAAAACTGTACAAAAATATTGTATTTATCGTATTCATATAGGTTTAGGGTGAGAACAAGCCAGAGATGCCTCACTGCGATACCTCGCGGTCGCGGTTTAGCTCGCTACCTCGATGCCACTTCCATGTAAAACAAATGTATGCAAATAGACGAGCGCGAACATGTCGAAGATACCTCGCTGTACCGCGATGTATCGCAGTGAGGTATCCTTCGGCATGTTCGCGCTCGTCTATTTGCATACATTTGTTTTACATGGAGGTGGCATCGAGGTAGCGAGCTAAACCGCGACCGCGAGGTATCGTAGTGAGGCATCTTTGGCATGTTTTTACCCTTAGGATAGGTAGCTGCGCTCTTCGGCTACCAATCCTAAATTCATTCGTATTTATTATTAGTAATCCAGTTGATGCCCGCTGCTTCGCTCGCATGGATTTAGTTTTTAAAATCCCGCGGAACCTCTTTGATTTTCCGGGATAAAAAGTAGCCTATGCCACTCTCCCGGTCCTCAACTATACCCATGCAAAAAATCTTGCTTTGTTGCGGCGTGATTGAAGGACAAACCAACAAACAAACACACTTTCGCATTTATAATATTAGTAAGGATTAGAAATCTCGGAAATGTCAGAATCAGAAAAATCTTTATTGGCAGCTATTAACACACACAAGTACAAAATATCAACATTTAAAACACAGCTATGGTATGTCAAAACTATATTGAAATAGTACTATTTTAAGCGTTGGGAATAGGGACCCAGCCCTGGTAGCATGGGCGGGAGAAATTTTATCCCCGGGAAAAGGATAAAACGTTTATCCCCTCGCTTAGCTTTATCCACCCGTCGAGCATGGGCACAGCGGTGGAAATAACACTCAGTGGATATACTTATACAAATATTTCGCCTTATAACGCTTTCTCCTCTGTCGCCATGCTTTAGCATAAGGAAAAGATAATTTTATCCCCTGTCAGTGGATAAAATCGGGGGATAAAACTTTTATCTCCTGCCCATGCTACCAGTGCTAGTCCTTATCTGAGTAGTAACTCAATACTAACACAGTCTATAGTCTGTAAACTTAAACTTAATCATTCCGTTGTCACCAGATAAGAATCCAGACATAATACCAGTAGAGGGCAAAATTAGCGATAATTGCTCCAATAAATCGTCAGCGACAGACTACAGTTCAATCAGACCACTTCTATCCAAGTCTGAACCGGATAAATATGATTCCAATTGCGAGAGACATTACGACCACAACGAGTCTTGCACCCAATACGTCCAACTTCGACCAATGGACTTCAGGCTACCGCAGTTCCCACAAGGAATGCAAATGCCCAACATTGGCCCAAGCATACAGGGCTACACAAATATGAGTCACATGCCCAACGTTGGGCCCAACGAGGGCAGAGCGTATGACAAAGTTTACGAAAATTGGTTGAAGTATAAAAACTCTTTGCCGTTGAATACTAGTGGATTGGTAAGTTTTTTTTTATATATTTTTAGCGAGCAAATGAGCAGGCGGGTCACCTGATGTTAAGTGATTACCGCCGCCCGTGAACACTTGTAGCACCAGAGCACATTGTGAAATTTTTCCCAAAATCGGACATCCCTTTTTTATGATACTAATCGAAACTTTAAGCTTTTTTTAATGCTAGAGTAGAACACCCAGAAGTTAATTCTGTTTAGAACCGGAGTTATAATTTTTTAAAAATTTTTTTATGGTTACCAGAAAAAAACTAAGAAATGCTGTAACTTTCTACGTAACGAAAGTTTTCAAGTTTCAATTATAGCATACTATAAAATCAATTAAGTGCTATTTTTGGAAACATATAATTAATTTCTAAGTGAACAATAAAGGAAGATATGTTTTTTTTAAACTAATTTTGAAATTAATTTTTTTCTCATCTTTGTATGGATATTAGCATCTAATTTTCACATATTGTATTTATTAGTGCTATGTTAACCCGCCTGTATAATATCAGGTACGTAACACTTAGGACCTCGGAGTAATATTTTTTTTTAGAAAATTCTGTATTTTCAGAAAAAGGCGAAATAAAAGAATTGCATATGATATTTATACAATTATTTATAGGGCAAAGTGGCATTATATACAGAGCATTTTATAAGCTAAACAAAATAATTTTAGTATTAATAATAAAGTAATTATTCTTAATTTTGTGATTTTTACATTTAATTTTTTTTCTCATAAACCATTTACGATTAGCAGTAGATATCTATCTGAAAACATACCTCGTAACTGTATTGTTACTAGTAAAAAAAATCACACAGAAATCTATGAGGACATTGGAGATATGAGATTTTACAATTTCTATGATATTAGGGTTGTCACAAAGATCTTAATTACAAATGTACGAGAGAAAATTCTAAAAAAGTGGCTGAAAGAAAGAATTTTTATGCGACTGTAAAAACGGAGGGTTATGTTTTTCAGGGATTATTATTGAGTTGCATAAAATGAAATTTTTAAAATTCAATAACTCCGAGGTCCTAAGTGTTACGTATCTGATATTATACAGGCGGGTTAACATAGCACTAATAAATACAATATGTGAAAATTAGATGCTAATATCCATACAAAGATGAGAAAAAAATTAATTTCAAAATTAGTTTAAAAAAAACATATCTTCCTTTATTGTTCACTTAGAAATTAATTATATGTTTCCAAAAATAGCACTTAATTGATTTTATAGCATGCTATAATTGAAACTTGAAAACTTTCGTTACGTAGAAAGTTACAGCATTTCTTAGTTTTTTTCTGGTAACCATAAAAAAAATTTTAAAAAATTATAACTCCGGTTCTAAACAGAATTAACTTCTGGGTGTTCTACTCTAGCATTAAAAAAAGCTTAAAGTTTCGATTAGTATCATAAAAAAGGGATGTCCGATTTTGGGAAAAATTTCACAATGTGCAGAGGCACCACCAATGCGCCACTTTTACTTTATTTATACAACGTGTATTGAAACTCCGAAATAATACTGAAGGAGGTGAATATGCTCATGGAACTGAACAACTTTCCCCAAGGAACTTAGGTCGAAATATGAAAAAAAAATTTTTACCTCCCATAGTAAATCAATCAGCTGATCGTCAATTTTATATGGGAGGACCAAATTTTTTTTTTTCATATTTCGACCTATGTTCCTTGGGGCAAGTTGTTCAGTTTTATGAGCACATTTACCTCCTTCAGTATTATTTCGGAGTTTCAATACACGTAATATATTTTCTGTAGGTGTAATTTTTAAGTGCGAGTATACATACTTATATTTGTATCTACCGCTTACTTTTATCTGTAACTATGTCCTTTTGTACGATGCCCCCTGATTCTGTAACTCAGTGCCTATCACAGACGATAGGCATTTCTTGTCAATTGAAGGTTTGAAGAGAAATGCCATTTACTATTTCATAGTAAACCTTCAATGGATAAAAAAAATTGTCAGTGGCTTTCATTTTTTGATAGACACTGAGTTACAGAATCAACAGACTGGGCTGCTATTTTTGAAAGTATATTTTTATGTTTACGGAAGTTATTATTACGGAAACATATTATTACAAAAGTAACTTTCGCACATTAATTACAAACTTGCAAACAAAAACGATAAGTTGTCATTTTCTTCAACTTTGAAGCTTTATTTTCTTATTAAAAGCTGTTATTCCTTTGCTGTACAGAATATTATCGGTGTCAGTTGCTAACAATGATAAATATCTTGGAGCGTAGCCGTTTTTTCTTTATTTATGTCTGCGTATCGTAACGAACTCCAGTTCGTAATTATCTCAATTACTTGGTGTATTCCTTCACACAGACTCGATATTATAAAGCTTATTTGGAGGGGAGAGGAGAATATTAGTCAAGTTGGCCGGCTAGAAACTCAGCAGTTGCTCTTTTTAGAACATAAAAAATAAATCTTTTTAGTCTTACTAACTAAGCTCCTAAACCGGTGTAACTAATTTTTAATTGGCGACAAAGTTTTTAACCGACTTCCAAAAAGGAGAAAAAGGAGGAGGTTATCAATTCGGCCGGTATCTTGTTTTTTTTGAAAGCATAACTACGAACTGTATTTTTAAGCATGGCTGCGAGATAGCTTTTAAAAAAGTTTGTCGCCGACTCAAAATTAGTTACATTAGTAATTATCAGCATCAGTACCAGAAAACAATTACATGGCACACATACATTGGTTGTTTTGAGCCTGAATTTAGAACGGAACTTTGTAAGAAACTTTTTTTTTTCTTTAAAAAGAATATCAGCCAAGCTGAACTTGACTAGTGTTCTCCTCTCCCCTCCAAATAAGTGAAAACTTGTGTTAGGAGTGGTTACGACAATAGTGCAACAGGTGAGATTTGAACCTGCGACCTTTCAGTTTTCAGCCCATACCTTTAACCGTTGAGCTATTTAAGCTTATAACGTCCGTTCTAAGCATTATAGTTCGATGTTTCTTTGTAAGTTGCAATTTCTAAAACTACCTTCACTTACAGCTGCCAGTGGAACAATGTATGCCGCCAGAATTGTATCCACCTGCGATTTACAGCGGACTAAGAAACCCCCTTCATCTCGCGCAGATGCCTGAAATCGACCCCTACCACCTGGAACCGGGGTTGATGCAGGACTTTAGGACCAACACACCCCCAGTCAGGGTCAACCCTGAGAACTCTAGTGTGTATTACAACAAAACTTCGATGGACCGCGGTACGAGCACGCTGCCGCATAGGAAACCTAGTGGTGAGTCGACTTGTTGAAATTTTTTAAATTCTACCCTCAAAATTTCAGAAAAACTGCAAGATGCCTAAAATGGTACTCACTTGTAATTATTATGCTTACGGGTTTTAGACGGCAAAGGCGCCCTTTTTGAACTATTCATTTATTTATTCTGTACATTTATAATCTTACTAGCTTTAACCCGCGGCTTCGCTTACGTTAGGTTCGATTTTTTAAACTCCTATTTTATCTCCTTCGGGGTTGAATTTTGAAAAATCCTTTCTTAGCGGATGCCTACGTCTTAACAGCTACCTGTATGCCAAATTTCAGCTCGATCGGTCCAGTGGTTAGAGCTGTGCGTTGATAGATCAGTCAGTCAGTCAGTCACCTTTGCCTTTTATATATTTAGATAAACTAACTACTACTACTAGTGAGGTGAAAAGTTGTATGTATCACACGATAGCAGTCTTTGTTTCTTGTGCTTTTGAATCCCTCACTACACTCAGGATTCTAATTTAGATTCCTTCGCCCGCTCGGGGTTCAAAGTAGGCACTCGCAACAAAAACGAACTTTGCTATCTTGTTGAACATTTGTTCACTATCCTAATGGTGATGAACTAGCCCAATGGTGAAATCGACCCTAAGAGTGACAATAGATACAATTTTATTCCGCGAAAACAAAAGCTTCCCGCGGAATTCCTAAAACCCCCGACTCAGTCTTTTTTTTTTTTTTTTATTATGAGATAGGCTTGCGCTTGATGACAATCAATGATGGAAAACATTGATGAGGTCTAGGTTGGAGCGCGCTTGCCTAGAAAATGCCTATTCACTTTCCTTGAAGGTACTCAGATTAAACGCGGGCGGAAACACAGAAGCTGGAAGTGCTGGAAGTCGCGGGAAATAACGGGTATTTACAAAAGAGAAAGCTCCGTTTGTAGCAGGAAGCGATTGAGAAAGAGAATTCTTTTAATGGGCAACAAAGTGGCCATAAAACTAAGTCAAACAAATCTACTGAATTCGGACATTGCCTTCAAAACTTTGGGCGAGCCAAGTATACTTCCGAATTCAATTAACTAACTCACTTTAATATTGCAACTTGGTTTGTTTGTGCGAACTTCTATAAGAATAGAATAATAGAAAAGTTTTTTTAATCAAATAAACTTTCACAAAGTGCTTTGGTATCGTCAAGTGAATCTACCACTGGTTCAGAATGCCGTTCGAACTGAGAAGAAACGAGAAACTGGGCGGATGCTCTGTTTCAAAATAAATTACAATATTGTGTACAGGCAACTTTATTTTTGTCTGGTGGCTTTGGCCGTAGCTAGTTACCACCCTATAGTTAAAGACGTGACGCCAAGCGATTTAGCGTTCTGACACGATGGCGTGTAGAAACAGATTAGGGTTATGGGTTGAATTTACACTGCCATACCCCTTTCAAGTTAGTCCGCTACCATCTTAGACTGCATCGTCACTTACCATCAGGTGAGATCGCACTGAAAACACGTCTTTACTTCCAAGTTTTAATAATATGAGAAAAAATAAAAAATAAAAAAAACAGCCGACATGTTTCGCCGTCAAGTGTAATAATCACTGATCTACTTTACAATTATTATTCTGCGGGAAAGGAAAAAAGAGAAAACCAAGTGCTAACCTGTAGAAAACTTAAAAAATCCATTAGTTTGAAAAGCACTTAAGACATTCTTTTTAGCATAAAACAAAATATTTGCAAGTCAGCATTTTTATAAACGCGTCAAGTGTTAGGTATTTAAATGAGCCCTCTGAAAGAATGAAATAAGGCGGAAAAATAATTGACTTGACACTTTTTAAAACAGTTTTACATAATTCCTACAAATTGTGTCAGAAACGAAAAGTTGAACGAAGAATTATAGCTCAGGGAATTTGTAACTCGAGTCGCGAAGGTTATGGGCCCGGCGCATAGTTCGAAGAACTATGATGGTCATTGGGGTCCAACGACCACAGTTTTTTGACGATGAGTGGATCCCTGCGACTCCTTTGATATCGTCGGTCCACTTAGTGGGGAAGTCTGCCAATAATGTCGCCACTCCAGTATCTTAGGGGGGTTGATGGGGATCAACCATCAGCTCTTCGAACTATGTGACCCGTCCATTTCCACTTCAGTTTCGCAACTCGCTGAGCTATGTGGGTGACTTTAGTTCTTCTACAAATCTCTTCAATTCAGCCGCCCTAGCCATACAATCTGTGTCGTCTGTGTTGTATCTATTCTCTTTCCATGATCGCTATAGTCGCTGTAGAGCAGGGGCTCCCAAAGGTTTTTTATCACGCTTCCACACTAAAAGGATAGCACGTGTGATTTGTTAGCTTTGGAAGCCCCTGCTTTAGCGTTAGCGATTTAAGAAAATGAATAATTTTAATTATTAAAATCTGGATCGCTCATTCTACATCGTGGAGAGAAAAAATATATGTTTATAATGTATGTTTTCAAGTGTCAGCCACGGGTGCTTCGCTGGTCCAGTGTCAAATAGCGCTGCAATATTTTTAAATCTTGCTATATCAAATAGCGCGACTATTTTTCCATTTTGAAAGTCGAACACACTTTGCTCAGTATGAAAATTATATAATTTACTGTAGTGTGCCTTGAAAATGCACGCTTAAAAAACGCTAAAGCAGGGGCTCCCAAAGTTTTTTTATCACACGTCCTATTCTTTCAACAGGAAAGCGTGAAAAAAAAAATTTGGGAACCCCTGCTCTACAGCGTTAGCGATCATGGAAAGAGAATAGAAACGACACGGTTTTAATATGGCTAGGGCAGCTGAAACCACTTCTCTATTTAGTTTTCTTATTACGGTACGTGTAACGTAAGCAGTCTATTAACACACAGCGTGAGTTAGCCCCTGATCGTACCGATTGCGTTCAACACTTGCAATAATGGACTTTCTAAGTTATCGTAACTCAGACCCACACTTAAATCTGTGTAAAGAATAATAACTTCCGTACTTAATCCGTACATAAGCAACTTTTACTTAAGGATAGATTTAGGTCATTACACATACTACGTATATAATAGGTACTAGCGGACCGATTTGGCTAAAATTTGGCACAAAGATAGATTATAGTCTGAAATAACACATAGGCTACTTCTTATTACGGAAAATAAGAGAGCTCTCGCGGGAATTAAAAATAAACCTCAATCCACATGAACGAAGTTGCGAGCAACAGATTAACTTAGAGATTTTGGATTGAAGCGCGATTTTTTAAATTGGATTAAATACAATCTATCCACATGTTGAGATTGCAATCTGTTTTACCAGTTAGTATTTCGTTACTCGTACAGTTAGTTTTTTATTCGATGACAAGATAGTCCTTGACTGCGATCTCACCTGATGGAAAATGACGATGCAGTCTAAGATGGTAGCGGGCTAGCTTGGAAAGGACATTCCTAGGGGTATGTCGGGGTATGTATATCGGTTTCTACACGCCATCGTGCCGGAACGCTAAATCGCTTGACGTCTTTGACGGTAGGATGGTAACTAACAACGGCCAAAGTGGAAGGGAGAGGACTGATGTCTGGATTAATTTAAATTAATATTATTAATTTGTTCGCAGTATCCGCATCGCAGCTAGAAATAAAACCAAGCGGGCTGAAATCTCTCGAAAGCAACGCGTCTAGACAAAACGAAGATAAATCCGAGGGTAGGTGAGAAATTACCGTGCATTACTTAGAAACCAAAATGTAGTTCCCGATACGTGATCTAGTGACAAAAGTGTGGACTATTGATACTTAAAAAATAATTAAAATATATTATTATGTAATATTATAAAGGCGTAATTGGATATTTGACTTAATTTTTTTATATATACGTAAAATAAAGCTTTTTAATATTATAACACAATGCCATTTATCTTTTTTTTTTAAATATCTTAACTTTTCTCGAAAATATAAAGCTTTTAAGTTTCCTGTTTGATTAAGAGAGCGCTATTATTAAATCATGACGTCACAATCTATTAGCTCCATAGTACAACTCTCCATAGAAAATTTTGTTTTAGAAAGAGACAGATACAGTCGCAGTAACTATACATATATGGACGTACATATGCAATAAAGAAGAGTCAATCCACACAACTTATCTATTGAAAAGTTAACTTTATTCCTTTACATTATGTATGCATTTAATTTGACAAAGATTATTGCGTATGTGCGTTCATATATAACTTATTTGTTTTTTGACAGATTTATTTTCTGTTTTTCTATATTATGTTATTACGTTACATTTTCGATTGTAATTATTAATGAATAATGAATATCCACATTTTGACAATGCCAGTCAAATAACCAATTGTCCTGTCATTTTTAGCAGTCGTCTATATTCGAATGCAGTTGTTTTTTATAGTCTTTGAATTATAATGAAAACGGTGGACGGAATCTGTTAACGTTTTTGAGATTTGTAAACTGGTACTAAGGGTGGTACTTTTTTTAAAGATTAGCCAAGCTGAACTTGGCTTGTATTCTCCTCTCCCCTCCAAATAAGCTGAAAGCTTGTGCTACGAGTGGGTACGACAATAGTGCAACGGGTGGGGCTCGAACCTGCGACCTTTCAGTTTTCAGTCCGCACCTTAACCGTTGGGCTATTGAGGCTTAATTGATCACATCATCTCAATCTCTATTTGCTAATGTCACACTATGAACAGCCGACGCGCGACGTGATGTTTTAGTATGTTTCCGTCTTAAGACCATGTTATAATTAAAGCGTCCTTTCCTTATTAAGTTTCATAAATATTATTGAAATAATGTGATTATTCAAAATTATTTTGAAAAATTATTTAATATGAGGGTACTTATATAAATTGATAAAACTTTTACGATAATAAGTCAATAACCAATCGTAGTAAATAAATAAAAATAATAATAGTTGAGGTTTGTAATGTAAAAGTTTTACCAAACGCGTGAAAAAGTTTAATTTTATTTTATTCGAAATGTGTGCACAGTCCGCGAGGCGTAAGCTCAGCTTTGCATTTATGGAAGTGATCGCTAAAAACTAGTACAAACTGGATGTCAAAAAGCAGCACGAACCGGTTTAAACCGGGTAAGGGACGGGTGGCGTCTCAAGGCGGCTCACATAAATGGAAATTAGAGCTTAAGCATGCTGTAGGGTAGTCTAAAAATGTTTGCATTAGTGTGACGTTCGCAGTCTTTTCTGATTGGCGAATATAATGTCAGCCAATCAGAGGTCATTGTGATAGTCACATTGTAACAATCGTTTTTAGACAATTCCACAGCTGGTGCACTGTATAGTTCTTTCAACTCACGACGGCGCGTGGCTCATTGTTGTGTGTGTGTCGTATCTGTATAAGTGTGAGCGAGAGCTTGCTCGCGCCTGACCGCTCCCACCTAGGCTCCTGACAGGCACACACACTTACGCATTGTGCATGTACATAAAGTAACCACAAGTAAAGCTCACGCGCCCTCGTGAATTGAAAGAACTAACAAAATATGTATATTTATTTATCGTGAAGATCTATGAAAATAATACAAAGAATATTATGTCAATTGCGCTTAAAAATATAAATTGTTGTCTTGACTTCTTTCTAACGGCTTAAGACTGAGATTTTAATATTATAGGTAATTTATCGATTGTTTATATAAATATCTATTAAATAAATAAATGAATAATCAAAAATTGACGTGAATACGAAAATTGCATATTAAAAATATTATTATTACTGTTGTAAAATTGTATATATTTATTGTAAATAGTTAAAAATTCGATGTACAGGTAATTAAATTAATAAATAATTGATAGAGAATGTTGCCATAATAGATAAGAATTTAATTTGTATTAGAACGGTTTTGTTTTAGAATGTGATGCGATTCGAGACAAATTGAATTATGCGACCTAAGGCACAGCAGCTTATTTCTAGGTATTTGAAGTAAGCTTTAAATAGTACATTGTTCATTGAGGAGTGAAATTGACCGATTATTATCGTAACTTATATAATAATTATTTATTTATTTATCGAAAAACATAGTAACAAAATACAATTTTCCAATTTTATCACTATTTTCTTAAAGCATCACCATATTATAGTATTTTAAATACATTAAACAAAGTGCATAAAAATGCTTAGCTGTTGACTCGAATCCAACATATATTTATGTTTGCGTTATTTTATGTCAACTATTTTTGATTTTAGCAAAACTATGTTACCAATTTCATATTCTTTTTTATATACTAGGGTTGATTTATTTAGGTTAATTGAAATTATAAATAATCAGTGATGAAAAGTGGATATAATGGGTACAAAATATTATGTTCTTAATTAACAAAGCCAAATGAAAATTAATTAACAATTGCATCATTCTGCTTCCTGTTCCTAATTTTTTATTTAATAAAATTAACTTTATTTGATAAATAATTTAATCAGTGATGAATAATGAGTACGAAATATTATGTTATACTTTCTTAATTAACAAAGCCAGTTGCAAAATTAAAAATTAATTAACAATTGTGCGTAGTTAACTTACATTAAATAATGTCTTGAATCGCATCGAGTGTGAAACAGTCTTAAAAATTAATCATAAGAAAACACGAGCTTCTGTGGAAGTTGAAAATTACCAATTGGTCTAAGTATTATAATTATATTGATTAGTCTATGCGCACACGGCCCGATTTTTCATTTAGATAACTCTAACTTAACGACACCTTACCGCGCCTGTCGATAGCTGTAAAGGATTACAAACCAAGGATTGATTGGCCTATTTCAAAGAGCCGCACATTCATTATTTAAACGATTTTAAAGAGCTGGGCACACTTTTTTTATTCAAAATATCGCTTGACTGCGATCTAATTTGACGGTAAGTGATGATGCAGTCTAAGATGGAAGCGGGATATATGGCGGTACAGCATTACGGCGATTGCAATCTGTTACCAATTAGTAATATCTATCTGGATTACTACTTATCTAGATTACTGCCTATCTGGATTGAATTTTCTATCCTCAATTTGTAGATTTTGGATAAGATAGGCTATTGAAACTGGCGGTTAGTAATTTTTCAAAGCAGCTGATTTTTTGATGAAAAACATTTTAGAAAAAAAATCGTTAACTTCTTGTGCGTTTAGACTTACAGTTGTAAGATGTTAATTTTAGTTTAAACTGTACTTATTGTGAAAGATTATTATAAATTGTTTTTTTATTATAAAAGCGTGTTTAATGTGTACCTTTTTGTATTCAATTTTTGCTCTCTTTTTTGTCTCTCGCCCAAAATTTGACTTGCAGTGTATCTATGTTTAATTATGTCAATGGTTGTATCGGACTTTATGTTAAAAAAATGTTGTTTAAAAGTTCAAGTGTTTTTCCAAAATATTTAAAAAATCTACGCATTCAAAATGTATGTTGGATTAATTTCAAAAAAGTTTAAATATAAATTTTTACGTTTGTATTAAAAATTAATCACTAATACCGCAGAATACTGTCATCGTTGATATACATTTCATGATAATTTTCATTTCTTAAAAAGAAATAAATGTAATTTATATGTGAAAAAGTATTTTTATTCTTATCTGTAAAACCCTGCAAAACCCATGCGGGCCTATACTACCAACTTTAAAGCAGTATTATTTCAATTGTGTTTTGAGATGTCAAATATGTATTGACATTTCAAAACAATATTGAAGAAATACTTCTTTAAGCGTTGGTAGTAAAGTCCCTGTTTATTTTTCCTTAGCTATCTTAAGGCCGATTTCACCAAGGTGAAATAATCCGAACTTAAAGATATTTTAACAGTTTTTGTGCGGAGAATCTGCCAAAATATAAAAACTCCAGAGTAGAGTAGGTATCCGAGGATAAGACTTATTTTACGTTGGTGAAATCGGCCCCTAAAGGGTAAACAAGGGACGCTGTCAGCCTGTGAGCAGTTGGATGCAGGCGCCACTGCGTAGCGTTCTGTGGCGATCATTTCGAGAGACCTATGTCCAGTAGTGGACATCTATAGGTTGAGATGATGATGATGCGATCCAGATTCTTCTTGTAACCTACTACTTTAATTTATCTAAAACTAGATGACGCCCGCGACTTTGTCCACGTGGATTAAGGTCTTTGATTTTCAGGTATAAAATATAGCCTGTGTGCTATACTGATGCATAAGCTATTACATTGTGAAGTTTCATCAAAATCCATCCAGAAGTAAATAAATAAATAAATAAATAAATTTGTGGCATACTCAAACACTCACGCATATAGTAGGTAAGTATATAGTCCGTATATACCAATGCACACGTTTTTTTTTTTTATTATCACCATACAAATATATAAACATTTTTTCTTATAAACATACGACAAACCACTAAGGTTTAAATTGTATGCAATAAGTCGGCACACATAATGTGTGTTACACAACCGACGTGCTGTTCGACGCGTGATCCTAGAACGACTAACTAATGACTCAATGGCGCCTGTATTCCTGTTTCCTCCAATATTCGCAGACTACCCTCTGTATGCTACAGCATTTATAATATTAGTAGGATATCCTCATATCCGACATTTTCCTTTCTCAAAACTCACTGAGCGGATTAAGCCGATGGCGATATAATTATATACGTTTCGAGTCGGGCGAGCACATTCTCATGTTTCTGAATTAGAAACTAATTTCTCCGCAGGCATTGAACATTGTGCGTGAGTGTAGACACCATTATAGATTACCTTTGGGTGGTTAAACCCTTTCTCCGGCCCTGATTTCTCACAAACTAAGCCTATACTACCAACGCTTAAAGCAACTTACTTCAATTTTTTGTGTTTTAACATGTCATACAATGTCAACCTTAAAGTAAATAGTTTAAGGTTGTCACTATTCAATTTCATTCAATTCTGTTTTGATAAAGTCTTAAATAATAAGGTACTTTAAGGTTGACATTGTATGACATGTCAAAACATAATGGAAACAATACTGCTTTCAGCATTGACAGTATAGGCCATGATAGTCTAAAAATGATTACCATGATGACGATCGCAATCAGCTGATGGGCAATTTAAGGTCGATTTTCTAAAAATTAATGCATCAGTGTTACGATCGCCTAGCCTCTAATTTAACTCTAATTTTCCGGGATAAAAAGTCGCCTACGTCACTCTCCAGGACCCCAGCTGTACCCAGTCAAAAATCACGATGATCTGCTCTGTTACAGCGTGATTGAAGAACAAACCAACAAACAAACACACTTTCCCATTAATTATAATATTAGTAAGGATTAAATTAAGTTAAGATTAACTATAGAGATCAGTGTTCGCACCTCTGTTTTAAACAGTAGCATTTTATAAAATTCCACAGCTGCAGATTTTATATAGGTATATGCTATAATAAAACATTTACCTTGATAAATGGCAGAAGTTTAAAATCTATTAGAGCACGCTATAAATAAAAGCCAGACAAACACATTTGACACAATTTCTGTTTTATAGATATTTTACAGTCCGATATAGGTCAGTGGTTGGAGCGTAAACGGTTTAATTACAGTTTTATGTTACGCCGTGGTGACAAATAGGGTAATAAATTATGTAATGTGTATCTAATATCTATTTTGTTTGTTTTTAAGAAAGAAGGAAAGGGGGGTGGGGTGAGGGATTTTATTTTATTTTATTCAATGACAGGGTAGTCACCTCCCGTGCCGAGAGCACGTAAAGGTGTCGGTCCTGCGCCTGATCTTTCTCCGGTCGTGACGGATTTTCTGTCCCATCGGAGTATGAGAGTGAGGGGATAGAGAGTGCACCTGTGTTTGCGCACTCACTTGAGCACCACCACCTGGATACGTTAGCTTTCTATTTTATTCTCTCACTCTCATAGTCCGGTGAGTCGTACAATTTGGGTATCTTTAAGGGGGGGGTAAGGTTAATTCGCTAAAAAAAAGGCATGTTTTCAAGATTTTTTTTTGGCAATACAGATGGTGTTAGTTTATTCAGTCGATCCATACATGATAATGTAACATTAGAACAATATTCTCCTAAATTTTCATTGCAAAATATTAAAAATTGAGCGAGTGACAGTGAATTTCCGGAGGCGCCTCGAGAAAAAGTTGTTTTGCGGTGTCCATCATAACTCGCAACCAAATCATCTGAAACAAAAAAATCAAAATGCATTCGTTAAAGGAGATATTTGTTGAGGTATTCACGAGAGGATTTTTTTTTTATTTCGATTTTTCGATTTTTCGTAGCACTTGGAAGCCAAAAACCAGATTTTCGCTAAAAAAAACGGCTAATTAACTGTTGTAAAAAAATTGATAATTATTGAAAAAAAAAAGCTCTCGACAATACCTGGGGAATTATGTGAAGAAACACTGTGCAAAATTTCGAAACGATTGGTCCAGTAGATTTTTAGTTATGGTGGACACGGACTTCAAAAATGACAAGTCTCAGAAAAACGCTTTAAAGTTCGCGTACTGAAGTATTCAAGATAAAATTCGTCAATTTTTTTATACTCACACAGAGTCGTCGATGCCAGGTCCGTCACTTGTTACTGCTCAGCACAGCATACAGCGTTTAACTGATGCATAGATCATGCCTCGAATATACTCGACTTTACCTGAACAGACCCGTTTGGGGCGGGTGGGGCTGTAAAACCTCAGGCTGGCAACGGACGCTGAAATACTCATAACTTCGTCAATTTTGCTCCGATCGACTTGAAATTTTAACACAATCTTCTTGAGATATTATGCATTCAATTAGAAAAATAAAAAAAAAATCGAAAAAAATAAATTTTAATACCTTACCCCCCCCCTTAAAACAAGAGTGAATAGGCATCTTCTAGGCAAACGCGTTACACCTTAGACCGCATCATCACTTTCCATCAGGTGTGGTAGTGGTCAAGCGTGTGCCTATAATGTATTAAAAAAAAAAAAATCCGACGTGACCGGAAAGGAATCAGGCGCAGGACCGACGTCTTTACGTGCTCTCTGAAGCACGGGGGGTGACCGCCTACTTCCTAAATCCTGACTAATAAAGAGAAATTCTTGGTAGAAAAACCCAATCTTTTTTTGACCCGACCCGAGAATTGAACCCGGGACCTTTTCATCTGCAGCTTAGCAAGCTAGCTACTATACCAACGGGGCAGTTTTATGCTCCATCGACCTAAAGTATCCAGCGAGTAGCAAGCACCTTCGGTTGTATGTATAAAAATTATTACCCCTCGTTTGGTATAAAATTTATAGCGCCCTGTAATTTTATTATTATAAAAATAATACATATGCAGTATTCCGAACACAATCTCGGAAGGAAAAAGGCAAATCAGCGAATTGAGCTATAGCATAATAACAGGGCGACAGGGTATAAATAAAATATAACAGCATAAATGGCTGTCATATTTTAATTTTATTTCTTTTTGTGCCAATGTTGGTAATTGGACAGTTATGGATGCGTTCATTCGAGAGAACATAGGAAAGGAGGATGGATGGGTTTTATTATGATATATAAATATAACTATGTCAGTATATGTTGCTCATCTATATATATAAAATTCAAAGTCCCGACTGACTGACTGACTGACTGAGATGTCAACGCACAGCCTAAACTACTGACGTTAGAAACTTGAAATTTTTACAGTTGGTTCCTTTTATGACGTAGACGCACACTAAGAAAGGATTATTGGAAATTCCACCCCTAAGGGGTTTAAATAGGGGATGGAAGTTTATATGAAACTCCGTCATTTTTCAAGCTGTTTCCATCAAAGTTGGTATTTGAGCTTTCAGTTAAAAATAAAAAAGTACGTGTGTCACAGTTTTTGAAAATTCCACGGCAAAATCTAATTCCACGCGGACGAAGTCGCGGGGGCAAAAGCTAGTATAAAATATAGCTTGTTCTTGTAATTCACGAGGGCGCGTGAGCTTTACTTGTGGTTACGACCGAATCCGGCCACGACGGCCAATCTCCACAGAGATAAGCGATCTGCGCGGGAGATATTATAGTGCACAAATATGTGTGCAAACACAGATGCATTTTCTATTCCCTTACTCTAGTCCGATACTACTTTTTATCCCGGAAAGTTCCCGCGGGAAATAAAAAAAAGACGTGTGGCACTCGGGGACTGCCGCGGTAAAGCTATTGCATAGCATTTCTTATCAACGCCATCTAGCGGTGAGAGGAGTCCCGTGTCAGATTATTTTCGTTACGGAATTTCTGGACTCGGTCTCCACGCTCAAGGCCCGCGATAGAAGCTATGAAATAGCTTAAAAACCTCAATCCACGCGCACCAAGGATATCTGCTAGTTTTGAATAAATTTTAAGGAATACGGTGCAGAGGGATAAATAGTATCACCTATTGCATAAGTCCGACCACGTATCAGCTCCTAAACATAATCGACGTTCCGTCGGATAAGTTTATCATATCGATAAAATCGACAACGCGTGTTCGGGACACTGCGTGCCACCGAACACTGCACCGTCAGCAGTTTACGCCGTCGTCGGGCCGCGCGTTAATTTGACAGTCAGTGCACCGCGGGCTGCCCTACGACGCGCTCATATATTATCCTATCAATAATTATCATAGTATCAATATCATATTATCAATATCATTATCAATAGCAATATTAATATCATTAAATTATACAGTCCACTAAAATATATCAATTATATCATCTATCAATTAGTATCATTTATCAGTAGGGACAACACCCTACATAATGGTCCTTCGAGCTAACCGTGTTTGGCGGGACCACGAACGTTTGTGTAGTGGTGTGAATCAGTGACAGAACTATTGTGAAATTAGACGGTGACACCAACAGCATCCATCAGCACCAGCATCATCACCAGTAAGCAGCATATCAAGTAAGATCAGACCAATTTTTATTCTTTCATATAAAAAACAAGCAGAATGGCCTACATGTACGAATCACAGGTTGAGCTGTATACAGCGATGGAGACGCTGTATACAAATATGAAAAAAGATGGAAAAGATCGTAAAGCTATCACTAATTATTTTACACGGAAGCTGGAAATTTTAGAAAGCTATTGGTCGGAATATCAGAGTAATCATAAGATTCTTTCGTTAATGGAGGATAAAGACCTACCATATTTCCAAGAACAGCATTGGGAAGAAGCGGAAAGACTCTATCAAAAGATTAAGGAATATATCAGTAAGTCCATGGAAACGTTGCGTAGCAAAAGCTCTTGTCAGGACGAGCAAACTCCTGGGACAAGCGCCAATTATCATGCACCAAAAGATCAGCCTCATAAAACAGAATCATCAGGATCATTATCAGCCAATTATCAGGAACAATCTGGGGGTAAAAAGTCGCAGGGATCAAACAGTAAGACAGACGAAATGCTGCACATGCAAAAAATAAATTTCAAAGCTTTTATGCGCACTGTCAATAGTATCAATTTAGAGAACATTGCAGAGAAGTGGGAATTCGAGGATTTGTTGTCTCAGTTACAAGACAGGTGGAAAGTTATCGACGCTCAGCACTGGAAAATCCAAGCAGAGCAAGATGACGAGAACGTAGAGTATGAAAAAGCTTTCACTTATCATGAAAATATTTATATCACTTTCAAGAAAAATATCAATTCAAAGCTCTGGTCTGTAAGTCACAGAGAAAAAGTAACACCAAAGGTAGATATACCTATATTTATGGGTAACTATCATCAATGGGTATCATTTAAAGATTTATTTAAGGAAGCTGTTCATTTAAATCCAGCCTTATCAAAAGCACAAAAAATGCAATTTCTTAAAAGCAAAATAAAAGGTGAGGCAGAGAGATTAATTCAACATCTACCTATAAGCACAGATAACTACGACACATGCTGGGAAATTCTGAATCACCGATATAACAACAAGAAATTGATTTTTTCATCCCATATCAACATGATGATGAATCTACCAACCTCAAACCATCAGTCAGTCGTCCACATCAGGAGGATGCATGATGTTACATTAGAAACTTTAAACGCCATAAAAAACCTGGGAGTCGATATCAGCACGTGGGATCCACTCATAGTGCATATATTATCACAGAAGTTAGACGCGGACTCATACTCGGAGTATCTTGACTCATTGAAAGACTCCCGAGCCCTACCAATTTTAAAAGATTTTTTGAATTACCTTGAAACCAAATTCACTGCTTTAGAACAAGGTCGAAAACAGCATAACATACAGCAAAGGCCTAACTACGCTCAGCAAGATCAGCATGAACAAAACATGAACCCTCGAATCTCTGCAAATTATAATAACAACTATCATAGAAACACCCCATCAAAGCCCTTCATGAAATCATACCACGTATCATCTCCTACATCAGCAAATAAGTGTCCTCTATGCAACTTAGAACATGGATTATTTTATTGCAAAATCTTTTTAAGTATGTCAAATGATGAAAAGTTGAAATTTATTACGAAACATGGTATTTGCAAAAATTGTTTATATTCGCATTTTAATAAACCATGCATATCACAAAAAAGGTGCCGCATATGCACATATGGAGTTCATAACACCTTGTTACACGATGCCTTCACGCGCCAACAATGGCTACCGACTCAGCAAAAAGCAAAACAATTAAGTTCCGATTTAGCAAATAAACAACAAAGCGTGACCAAAGTGTCTCACATATCACAAAATGATTTATCTCTATCACAAATACTTTTATCGACTGCAATTATAAAGGTGAGAACACACGACGGAAGTTTTATTAAAATGAGAGCCTTAATCGATCAAGGGTCGCAAGTATCAATTATCACGGAACATGGAGCACAAAGCTTAGGTATCAAGAGACAACATTCTCCAGGGATATTTTTCGGCGTTGGAGAAAAGGAGAATAATTGCAAAGGAATGTTTAATATCCATTGTCAATCAATTTACAACGAATTTTCATTTAACACAGACGTCTTTATCATGAATAAGTTAATCAAAAATTTACCAAATATATCATTTGAAAAACCTACATGGGATTACATACAAAATATCAATTTAGCAGACCCGGAATTTTATAGCAGTAGACCAGTAGATTTATTATTTGGAGCGGACATTTATTCAACGATTATGTCAGGAGGAATCATAAGAGGAGAAGATCAATCATTACCTTTGGCCCAACAAACGCAACTAGGATGGTTATTATGTGGAAATATGAAATCTTATCAATGTAATGTAGTTTTATCAAACATAGAAAACATTCAGAAGTTTTGGGAAGTGGAAGATATCAATGAATCATCAAATTTATCAGAGGAAGATCAACGGTGTATCAATCATTATATCAAAACAACCGAACGGAGAGAAGATGGAAGGTATCAAGTAGAGTTACCATTCAAAGAGAATTTTGAAGAAGATTTAGGAAAATCAAAGGAGAAAGCAATTGCGCAGTTTAGAAACATGGAAAAGAAAATGAGCAAAGACCCTATATTATCAGCTGACTATCATACATTTGTTCATGAATACATAGCCTTAGGTCACATGATCAGGCAGTATAGATACGCTTACACTGCAGACATCGAAAAAATGGATAGACAGGTTTTTATCAGTGAACATCATCAAAAGTATCAGAAGATTGTATGGAGAGACTCAGTAACTCAGCCAATTCAAGAATATCAATTGACAACTATAACATACGGTACCAAGGCGGCACCATTTTTAGCTATGATGTGTGAGATGGCCAGACATAGCTCATATTTTTTTTCCCCATTTCTCTTGCATGGGTATTAAAAATAAATTTGAAACGCAGTTTTAAAATAAAAGAGAATTTCTAAGTGAACACTTGGACCCTCATAAATATTTCAAAGTGCAGGCAGTTTAATTTTAAAAACAAGGCATAGGGATTTTGGAAACACATTAAGATTAGAACAAAAAAGGGTCTTTAGAAATTGCAATAGAAGTGCAGACGTTTTAAAAGGAAACATTTAGAATCAGATCATAAATCTAGTTGAAACATTTTGCCTTCACAAAATATTGAAACCAGATGTGTAGATTGACATAGCCGAACCGAGGCGAAGGGCATAGAAAATAAACAAAAAAGCAAGGCGTGACCGTAAAATGACGCTTTCGATAATTGGCCGAAACATTTTGGCGGGAATCTTAAATGGGCGTGACTATAGTAAATGACGCTATCGATAATTGGCCTAAACGTTTTGGCGGAAACCTAAAATGACGAATCAAGTTAAGGCAGTTTACTTTGGTGGGGATTTTCTATTTTTCAGTTTGGAGAAGGGGCGATAAGGACTCGGAAGGGGAGATACACGGGGGTGCTTTTCGAGAAGGCATTCCGGGTTGAGGGCTCTTCCAGCAGAGTCGACTCCATTCTCCAATAAATTAATCCTAAGATTGTATAAATTTTAACCTATTTTAATAGATCTATACATAAAAGTAGAATCAGTGCAATAGTTTATAATTAAGCTTATAAGCAAGTGTGTGTGCGCAACGAGGCCTGAATATTCCCGGTAATGTACAAATATTCCAATAATTATATTTTGAGATAAGTAAATTCACAGATAAAGGGTTTCCGTAACGTCCGGGTTTAGGCGTTCATTATTGTAAGAAATTAAAATGTATCCAGATATAGTTCTCGATGCTTTGTATGCAGAAGAACAAAGGGATAGGAGACGTGTGAGAGAGATATCTCGAGACGATGGGTTCTCTATTATGATGTATATCTTATTTCTGACATTTGTTCTATATCTGCTCTTTTTATTAATCAGATTAATGTGGTCAAATCTGAGAGAGTGAAATGTAATAATTTGGCACACATACCACTTGCTTTGGAAGGGGAACATTTATATAAAATATAGTCAGGAAGTTGTGAAAACGAGAATAAAACATAACTTATTATCTGTGAATCTATTTAACGTAATGTATTATGTGTTGTAATTTCTACTAAAACTATAAAATGTCTTGTCTCCCCGATACCACTAGTAGAAAGTGTACATATTCCTTTAAGCATTTAACACCTTTTGTAGCATGTGTGTATATTTTAGTCTAAGATGTCTTAGGTTAGAATGCCACAAGGGTTTTTCATTTGGGTATTTCCGTTTTCCCTTGTCTTAGAATGGCTGCTAGGAACGGAAAACCCGGTTGGTTCTCAAATGACCCCATTTGGAACCAATCTAAATAATCAAACAGTTTCTTTTGAGTAGATTTAATAAAATGGAAAATAAATCTATGAAGTCATAATTATCATCTTTTACTGAACAACCCTAATATTTCTCCTAAGGTATTCAATAATGGCTAAAGTCTTCGAACAGTGCGTGTTGCCAGTGATGACGTATGGATCCGAAACATGGTCGCTAACTATGGGCCTCATAAGAAGGCTCAGGATCACTCAGCGGGCGATGGAGAGAGCTATGCTCGGAGTATCCCTGCGAGATCAAATCAGAAATGAGGAGATCCGTAGGAGAACCAAAGTCACCGACATAGCTCAGCGAGTCGCGAAACTGAAGTGGAAATGGGCGGGGCACATAGTTCGAAGAGCTGATGGTCGTTGGGGTCCCAAGGTGCTGGAGTGGCGACCCCGCACCGGGAAGCGCAGTGTTGGTAGACCCCCCACCCGGTGGACCGACGACATCAAACGAGTCGCAGGGAGTCGCTGGATTCAGGCGGCACAAGACCGAGGTCTGTGGAGGTCCATGCAAGAGACTTATGTCCAGCAGTGGACGTCCATAAGTTGATGATGATGATGATGATGATGATGATGATTCAATAATGGAATGTTCTCAAAGGTTCTGTCTACATAAATTGATTTAGTGTTTTATTAGTATTCAGTTGAACCCTAGACTTAACATCTGTAACGTGTGGCGGGCTGAACCGAACAATCCAATAGTGAAATACTATACCCAAAATTGAGTCACGACCTTCAGTAGGCAGTCAGTTTAGAAAGTTCAGTTACTAGTGCACTAATTTAGGTCAATAGGCGACATGCATTTATTAGGGTCAGTTTATTCTATCACGATAGAAAAGCCTGATTTCTTTCATAAATAAAGCAGATAGGTGAACGAGATGGAATAATATTGCAGTCTAAAGAAACTTTGACTTATTTTGTTTTACATAACTAATAGACTAGATTCTAGATTCACTTTGAGTTAGAAGTTAGGTATGAATGAAAACTTTAGAAATCATTCACTATAAATTAAGTCTTCAAATGTACGAGACTCCGAGATACCAGAGCGACCTTCGAGCTACGGGTGTGGGTCAACGGTACTTCCTACAAACAGGTAAGAAATTAGAATCTTTTGTTTATTGTATTTACAAACTTTAGGTGTAGGGTGACCATGATATTACTTCGGAATAGAGGACAAGATAGGGTAATAGGTAGGGTGAACATGATGAAATACTACAGGGATTGAGACACTGAGGCTGATTGAGTATTGGCTAAATTAATATGTTTGACTCAGATGAGTCAAAGTTATTACTAAGTGGTACACGGTTCGATGGCGTTCTTTGGCGGCGAATTTCCGGCACAACCAAACACGCCATGTCTTACAGCACGACTCCCGAACTTAGATTTGGCCAAATCTATATCAAACTGAACAATGAATACAAATAAATAAAACCATGGTATTGGGGCGAGCTATAAGCTCAATGAAAAGAATTGTACCAACCCTTCGGGGTGTATGGGAACACCAAAACGCTTCGCAGCGAAAGGGAGTCGGCTGTGCCCCCATAACAATGATAAAAGGCCGTGGAGCGGCGTAGGGTTTCCCCCGTGCTAGAGGGAATTCGGTCAGAACGACGGCCCAAAAAGAGGCAAATTTGTACACTGTACCAGCTAATCATTCATTCTACTCGTATTTTAAACTTAAATTGATAATTTAACTCTCTAGGATTTCCCTGTTTTTCTGAAGGTTGGAGAATGCATAACATAATTCTTTTGAAGTTTGTTCATAATTAATCCGCGACAGCTAAAGTAGAATGATTTGGTAGCCTACTTTGTCCATCGAACGAAATGAACGAACCCGAAGGGTGCTTAGTACATAACAGTGTTCATGCCAGAAGCCAATATGTCTCTCGATCCTGAAGTGTTTTACCTATAATTAGAATATTCTTCTTTACTCAATCAATCCACTAGATATCACTAGACGATCCAGCTGCGTACCATCACAGAATTTTGGTGCCGTGACCAGGATATAATCCTGGAAAATCTTGAAAGCCTGGGAATTTTGATGCCGGAGGTGACCAGGGGTCTATGTACGTATTCGAAATAACGATACGACTAGATCTATATTAATAATCCATATTAGAAAAAAAAAAAATACACAACGTAGAAACTTGTGATTGGATATAGGAGAAATATTTAGGTGAAACAATGAAAAGGGAGAAGGGAGACAAGACACACTGTGCATGTTATTATTATATTGTACATTAAATTATATGTTGTGCACTTATTTTATTTAGTGTATAGGAGAAGCAGAAATAAGCAGTATGTTTTATAAATGTACAATTTACAGGATTCTAGGAGGAGATTGCAGTGAACGGAGCATTACACTTGCTTATTTCTTAGACTTAATTGTTTATCCTTGCTTTATCTTGCAATTTATTTTGTTGAACCGAGAGATCCCACAATAGAACGGGCCAAACTCCATTGTCATTTCACATCTGGTTTTAAAATTGTGCCATTATTACGTGTTTCGTTAGACGGCTCGCAAAGGCGACTTAGTAAACAAGTAATATAACATCTGGCGGACTTGAGCGATTATTAGTTAGAAAGTAGTTAGGAACAGCGTTTTAAAGCGAATTGTTTAAAGATGCCGGCAGGTAAAAAGGAACGGAATACAAAGCGGGTAGCAACGGGTCGATTAGATAAAGGTGCGGTAGAAACAAACGAACAAACGGGAACTGTAGGTAACTCGACGTTAGAGTTGATTCTACAAAAAATCAACGAATTCGATGGAAAGTTGCAACAATTGAGTTCAAAAGTGAATTCATTGCCAAATGAAAGCGCGAGTGTTACGTCACACGAGTCGGTTGGAGTAAGCAATGAAAGTAGTAGTGATGGACCAGGGCCTAGAGTTGGGTCTGCGGGATCTAGTGTATCTCCTTCTGAGACTCGGAACGTTTATGTAGTACAGCCTTCGGTTACCAAGCCGAATTTCGATGGAAAACCATTTACAAACCCTATTGCATTTTTAAAGCGATTAAAAAAGTATATTAGAGCGGTAAATGGGTCGGATCGGGAGATCGATATAGCGTTAGGATGTATAACGGGACACGCACGTCAGGTCATGGAGTTATACTCGAAGGACTGGGCTACGTTTGCCGATTTTGAGACCGATTTTAGACGAACTTATTGGACCGAGCAGATCCAAGAGTCTGTGAGGTATAGGTTGATTAATGCGATATATTCGAGCGATTCTGGAATGACGATGTCCGAACATTTTGCTGTACAGGTAGAATCGATGCAATCATTAACTATTGCGTTTAGCGAAAGTGACTTAGTAAATTCTATTATGCGGCATTATGCGATAGATATTCAGCGGTTGTGGTTTACTAGGACTGGGGAAGTTAACATCATGAACGGGGCAAAGTTTCTAAGAAGTATAGAGCAAAATATTGTTGAAAAGCCGAGAGGAATTGCGAGAGAGGTAGTAGGTAATAATTTTAGAGGTAGGCGTTACGACAGGCCATCGTTAGCGCGGCCTATTGTCGCGGCCATTTCAGCGAATAAGTGGAATACTAGAGGTAACACGACCCGAGGACGGGGTTATCGCCAGAGTAGGTCAGGTTACAGGTCAAACGTTAACAGACCAGCGTTTTCTGGGGCTGAGCGAGCTAGACCGGCTATTACTTTTGTAAAGGAGGGCGAAAACTCTGCTTTGTCGAAAGAAGGAGGGGGAGAGGGACCTTCAAAAAAACTAGGTATCCCCACACAAGCGAGGTACAATAATCTAGAATTGTGTAGAACGGGGAAAGTAGAGACCTCGAAACGCGGAAGGTCGAACGTGGCTTATGATATTTTAATTAGCAAAGGATGGAGACCGGGTCAGAGCTTGGGCATTGGCGATAAAGGTCTTAAACGATTATTAAAGGGCGGAAAGGTTAGCGACGAAAGTAGCTGTCAGGTTGAAGCTAGAAGCATAGGAATCTTATTGGAAAATCAGTTTAACAACGTAGTAGAATGTGGCGAGATAGGTATTGAGTGTGAGCTGTGTGTAAGGAGAGGAATAAACGTATACACGATGTACCATGAACTTGATGGGTCGATTGACGAAGGAATTGATTATTCCTTACCTAAGTTACCTGAAGTGAATGTAAGCTTGTATGGGAGGAGTATAAATGCACTTATCGACACGGGAAGTCAGATTAGCGGGATAACTAAGGAATTATACGATTCTATTCTAATTGGAAATAATACTTTGTCAGAAATCGCCATCCCAGCGATTCAAATACAAGGGGCATTCGGTTCACGTAGCGAAAGTACAAATAGGATGTTATTAATAGAGTTCAAATTAGGGAGTACATTAGTTGAAGCACCTGTACTAATTATGCGACGGTTACCTAGGTCGTTGATACTCGGATATGATTGGTTAGAACGAGTAAAGGGAGTAGTGAATTGCGGCAGTGAACGGACACTGACCATCGAGCATTTAGGAGTCAAGTCTTGCGTAAGACTGAACTCGGATTGTAAGGTCGAAAGGTTAGGGGGAGAGACGAATGCCGCCACAATTAATTCGATATTGAATCAAGGTACTAGGTCCGAGGAACGTAGCTTATCTATTAAGGATTCGAATGGCGAGGACAGAAAGGGGTATTGTTTGAATGATTCAAATTTAAGTAGGGAACAAAAGGAAATGTTGTTACCTGTGTTGAATAAGCATTGTAAGGTGTTTACAGATAGATTAGGATTGACTAACAGGTACGAGCACGTCATTGAGTTAGTCGATGAGATTCCTTTTATAAAGCATAGTTATCCAGTGCCTTTAGCGTATAGAGACCAGGTTAAAGAAGAATTAGAGGAGTTAGAGAGGTTAGGTGTGATCAGGCAGGAAGCAACGCCGTACTGTAGCCCACTCACATTTACTAAGAAACGAGATGGGTCAATAAGGCTCTTGTTAGACGCGCGCGAACTTAATAAGAAAATGGTGGGAGATGCGGGGTCACCGCCACTCACATCGGAAATTTTACAATCCTTTCATGGAGTGAATTACATTAGCTTAATTGATCTGAATAATGCTTACTTTCAAATACCTTTGAGTCAGGATTCTAGAAAATATACGGGTTTTTCTTTTATGGGGAGAACATATACTTATAATGTTTTACCTCAAGGACTAAAGACATCTGTCGCGGGATTTTCAAGGGCAATGGATTCTATATTAAAAGAAGTGCGTGGGTTCTGCGTTAACTATTTAGATGACATTGTCATATTTACCACAGGAGACATAAGATTACACTTGGAACATTTAGACCAAGTGCTAGACAGATTAGAAACAGCAGGCTTAACGGGCAGGCTAGGAAAGTGTCGTTTTCTATGTGTAGAAGTAAAACTGCTAGGACACATAGTAAATACGAAAGGCGTACGGATGGATCCAGAACGAGTAGAGGCTATATTAGAGTTTCCCGTCCCTCGAACAATAAAACAATTACGAGGATTTTTGGGATTAATAAATTATTTCAGAAGGTTTATCTCGAAGTATAGCGAAGAGGTTAGGCCACTCTGCGATCTATTAAAACAAAATACAAAATGGTCATGGACACATGAGGTAAATGAATGTTTTGAAAAGGTCAAGAGATTATTTGTAGACACATTACTTCTCATACATCCTAATCCGAAAGAGATTTATTACCTACAAACCGATAGCAGTAATTTAGGAGTCTCAGGGTATGTTTATCAATTGAACGAAGTAGGTGAAGAGCAGATAATAGGATTTTGTAGTAAAGCGTTGACTGAGGCGGAGCGTAAGTGGACAGTCACAGAACAAGAGTTGTGGGCTATCATATTTAGCTTGTCGAAGTTTGAAACGTATTTGAGGGGGGCACGGTTAGTGATTAGGACCGATCATAAAAGTTTGATATTCTTACAGACATGTAAATTGTTGAGCGCACGAATGATACGTTGGGTACATTACATAGGACAATTTGATTATACGGTCGAGCATGTAAAAGGGAAATTAAACACAGTAGCTGACGTATTATCCCGACATATAAAAGGGACAACTGACGTATTGAATAACAAGTCTGTGGGGCCTGAGATGAATTTATTCAAAACATCGCTAGGACAGGTAGTACAAGCGAGATGGAAAGAGATAGGTAGTCTACAAGAACGGGACAAGATCGCTAGTGAAATAATTAAACGTATGAAAATATCAGGTACATCTGAATCAAAGTATTATGTGATTAAGGAGGGGGTCCTTTATAGGTCAGACATAAATAGGGATACCTTGAGACTATATGTTCCCGAGGTTTTACAAAGGAGTTTGATCGTTAGCATACATGAAGAAATAGGTCATTTCGGACGCTACAAGGTTTATGCGCTGATGAAACGTCGTTACTATTTCTCGAATATGTCTCGCGTGATAAGTCGTGTTGTAAGGGCTTGCGGGGAGTGTCAAATGTCAAAGCACGCGTTAGAAAAGCACACGGGGCCGATCAAAACTGTGATAGCGACAGATATAGGAGAACGGGTCTTTTGCGATATTTATGGACCTTTACCGGCGGGACGTTTCGGATTCAAATACATATTTGTAATGCAGGACTCTTATAGTAAACTGATCAGGTTATATCCATTACGTCAGGCAAGCGGAAAGGCTACACTCACATGTGTGAAGAAGTTTCACAAACAAGTTGAGATTAAGACTTTATGCTCAGACAGAGGCGCGAATTTTACATCGAAGGTTTTCGAGTTAGGTGTACGTCAATTAGGTATCAAATTGACGCACACATCTGTTAGGAATCCGCGACCAAATTCGACAGAGAGGGTTAACAAGGAATTAGGTAGACTATTCAGAACATACTGCGAGAAATCTCATAGATCTTGGGCAGATTTATTGCCGGACATAGAAGATTGTTACAACCAGGTAGTACATACCACAACAGGTTATACACCGAATGAGCTAGTTTGGGGAAAGCGGACCATACTATCAACTGATTTCGGCAAAGACATAGCGAAAGGAACCGATATACAAGGAGAAACGTTAGAACAGATTAGACGACAGGCGCGTCGGAACATAACAAAGGCGGCGGAGAATAGAGAGCTCTATTATAATAGGAATCATAAGTTAATACAGTTTGAGATAGGCGACTTGGTGAAGTTGAGGACTTTTGCGAGGTCGGACGCTGATAAAAAATTAACAAAGAAATTCATGCGGCTTTATGAGGGACCTTACGTGATAGGGGCAATTCCATACAATAACGTATACACTTTGGTTGACGCTCGTACTAACGAGATAAGAGGGAATTACAATGCGATCCATTTGTTCCGCTATTATGCAAACTCGTAAAGGAATGAATTCCATTAAGGATTAGCGCGAACAATGGAGATTAGTGAGACCTATCGGCATCAACATAGATAGCAGTTTATGTTAGGTGAGGAAATAGATTTTCAAACAACTAGTAGAGAGTTAGGTATAAGAAATACTAGGTGTATTAAAAATCTATTTGGGGGAGTGTGAGATGGCCAGACATAGCTCATATTTTTTTTCCCCATTTCTCTTGCATGGGTATTAAAAATAAATTTGAAACGCAGTTTTAAAATAAAAGAGAATTTCTAAGTGAACACTTGGACCCTCATAAATATTTCAAAGTGCAGGCAGTTTAATTTTAAAAACAAGGCATAGGGATTTTGGAAACACATTAAGATTAGAACAAAAAAGGGTCTTTAGAAATTGCAATAGAAGTGCAGACGTTTTAAAAGGAAACATTTAGAATCAGATCATAAATCTAGTTGAAACATTTTGCCTTCACAAAATATTGAAACCAGATGTGTAGATTGACATAGCCGAACCGAGGCGAAGGGCATAGAAAATAAACAAAAAAGCAAGGCGTGACCGTAAAATGACGCTTTCGATAATTGGCCGAAACATTTTGGCGGGAATCTTAAATGGGCGTGACTATAGTAAATGACGCTATCGATAATTGGCCTAAACGTTTTGGCGGAAACCTAAAATGACGAATCAAGTTAAGGCAGTTTACTTTGGTGGGGATTTTCTATTTTTCAGTTTGGAGAAGGGGCGATAAGGACTCGGAAGGGGAGATACACGGGGGTGCTTTTCGAGAAGGCATTCCGGGTTGAGGGCTCTTCCAGCAGAGTCGACTCCATTCTCCAATAAATTAATCCTAAGATTGTATAAATTTTAACCTATTTTAATAGATCTATACATAAAAGTAGAATCAGTGCAATAGTTTATAATTAAGCTTATAAGCAAGTGTGTGTGCGCAACGAGGCCTGAATATTCCCGGTAATGTACAAATATTCCAATAATTATATTTTGAGATAAGTAAATTCACAGATAAAGGGTTTCCGTAACGTCCGGGTTTAGGCGTTCATTATTGTAAGAAATTAAAATGTATCCAGATATAGTTCTCGATGCTTTGTATGCAGAAGAACAAAGGGATAGGAGACGTGTGAGAGAGATATCTCGAGACGATGGGTTCTCTATTATGATGTATATCTTATTTCTGACATTTGTTCTATATCTGCTCTTTTTATTAATCAGATTAATGTGGTCAAATCTGAGAGAGTGAAATGTAATAATTTGGCACACATACCACTTGCTTTGGAAGGGGAACATTTATATAAAATATAGTCAGGAAGTTGTGAAAACGAGAATAAAACATAACTTATTATCTGTGAATCTATTTAACGTAATGTATTATGTGTTGTAATTTCTACTAAAACTATAAAATGTCTTGTCTCCCCGATACCACTAGTAGAAAGTGTACATATTCCTTTAAGCATTTAACACCTTTTGTAGCATGTGTGTATATTTTAGTCTAAGATGTCTTAGGTTAGAATGCCACAAGGGTTTTTCATTTGGGTATTTCCGTTTTCCCTTGTCTTAGAATGGCTGCTAGGAACGGAAAACCCGGTTGGTTCTCAAATGACCCCATTTGGAACCAATCTAAATAATCAAACAGTTTCTTTTGAGTAGATTTAATAAAATGGAAAATAAATCTATGAAGTCATAATTATCATCTTTTACTGAACAACCCTAATATTTCTCCTAAGGTATTCAATAATGGAATGTTCTCAAAGGTTCTGTCTACATAAATTGATTTAGTGTTTTATTAGTATTCAGTTGAACCCTAGACTTAACATCTGTAACGTGTGGCGGGCTGAACCGAACAATCCAATAGTGAAATACTATACCCAAAATTGAGTCACGACCTTCAGTAGGCAGTCAGTTTAGAAAGTTCAGTTACTAGTGCACTAATTTAGGTCAATAGGCGACATGCATTTATTAGGGTCAGTTTATTCTATCACGATAGAAAAGCCTGATTTCTTTCATAAATAAAGCAGATAGGTGAACGAGATGGAATAATATTGCAGTCTAAAGAAACTTTGACTTATTTTGTTTTACATAACTAATAGACTAGATTCTAGATTCACTTTGAGTTAGAAGTTAGGTATGAATGAAAACTTTAGAAATCATTCACTATAAATTAAGTCTTCAAATGTACGAGACTCCGAGATACCAGAGCGACCTTCGAGCTACGGGTGTGGGTCAACGGTACTTCCTACAAACAGGTAAGAAATTAGAATCTTTTGTTTATTGTATTTACAAACTTTAGGTGTAGGGTGACCATGATATTACTTCGGAATAGAGGACAAGATAGGGTAATAGGTAGGGTGAACATGATGAAATACTACAGGGATTGAGACACTGAGGCTGATTGAGTATTGGCTAAATTAATATGTTTGACTCAGATGAGTCAAAGTTATTACTAAGTGGTACACGGTTCGATGGCGTTCTTTGGCGGCGAATTTCCGGCACAACCAAACACGCCATGTCTTACAGCACGACTCCCGAACTTAGATTTGGCCAAATCTATATCAAACTGAACAATGAATACAAATAAATAAAACCATGGTATTGGGGCGAGCTATAAGCTCAATGAAAAGAATTGTACCAACCCTTCGGGGTGTATGGGAACACCAAAACGCTTCGCAGCGAAAGGGAGTCGGCTGTGCCCCCATAACAATGATAAAAGGCCGTGGAGCGGCGTAGGGTTTCCCCCGTGCTAGAGGGAATTCGGTCAGAACGACGGCCCAAAAAGAGGCAAATTTGTACACTGTACCAGCTAATCATTCATTCTACTCGTATTTTAAACTTAAATTGATAATTTAACTCTCTAGGATTTCCCTGTTTTTCTGAAGGTTGGAGAATGCATAACATAATTCTTTTGAAGTTTGTTCATAATTAATCCGCGACAGCTAAAGTAGAATGATTTGGTAGCCTACTTTGTCCATCGAACGAAATGAACGAACCCGAAGGGTGCTTAGTACATAACAGTGTTCATGCCAGAAGCCAATATGTCTCTCGATCCTGAAGTGTTTTACCTATAATTAGAATATTCTTCTTTACTCAATCAATCCACTAGATATCACTAGACGATCCAGCTGCGTACCATCACATGACGTTGAGACAGTTGGCCGCTGATGAAAGAAACAATTATCCTGACGTCACAAAAATAGTAGAACAGGCATTTTATATGGATGACTTAGTTCATGGCTCCCATTCTATCGAACAAGGTAAACATCAAATATCACAGCTAAGCAGTTTATTCAAATCAGGAGGTTTCACATTAAGGAAGTGGTCATGTAATGAAAATCAACTATTGGAACCTATCATGGAAAATCAAAACAAAGACAACATCGTATTTTATTTTATATCAGACAGCACAGGCAAAACATTAGGCTTACGTTGGAATTCAAGGGAAGATAAATTCACCTTTGATTGTAACATGACACCTATGACGAAAACGAACCTAACAAAAAGAGTGTTACTGTCCGAGATTTCTAAATTATTTGACCCTATAGGATGGTTAGTGCCAGTTACAACCACACTAAAATTACTTTTTCAAACAGTTTGGATGGAATGTTCTAAATGGGATGACGTCATATCACAAAAAGAATTTACAGAATGGATCAAAATTAGAGCTGATTTAGAAAATATCAATCAAATTGAAATACCTCGTTGGATCGGGAGTACTCAACAAGATATCATCGAATTTCACGGCTTCTGCGATGCGTCCTTGAAAGCGTACGCAGCTGCTATTTATGTAAGGATCAAAAAGGAATCAGGATATCATGTTACGCTACTAACTGCAAAAAGTAAGTTGGTGCCTATCAAGAAGAAAGTATCATTACCTAGGTTGGAGTTATGCGGAGCTCAACTGTTGGCAAAATTAATGAACAAGGTCATCGAGTGCTATCAAGAAAGCTATAATATCAATGTGTATGGTTGGAGTGACTCGATGGTGGTACTTGGCTGGCTGCAAGGCGAGGCTTCTCGTTGGAAACCATTTGTAGCTAATCGAGTTAAACAAATCAAGAACATCATTTCATCGGAAAAATGGATATTTCAAAAGACCAGTAGCAAAACTATCAATATTACCCTTGAAATCAACAAAAGAAGAATCATCAATATATCAAGAAGAAAAAGAAAGTAAAGAAGATAAAGATCAATCACATAGAAAACAAAATTGCAACGTATCAAAAGGCTGTAATAAGTTTATATCAATCATGGCTTTAACATTTATTTTGTTTATGAGTATTATATCACCGGGAAATGCATTTTATAATATATCAACATTCAACAACAGCCAATCATTATATTTTGATTTTATATCAGATTTACAAATATCAAGTTACATCGCAATTAATTTACAAAAAGATTATTATATCATTACGACGTACAATGAACTTCAAGATTGGATGAATTTATGTAAAATGAGAAACCCTGTTCAACATTTATCAGTACATGAAAAGTTCAAAAATCAGTTACGTTATGGTAGCAGCGGCAGCGGCTCTGGGAGCATTCATCTGGTGGAGGAGGCGGAGGCACTTGCGAAGCGTGTCTCCCTCCCCCGCCCCCGCTCCAGCGACGCAGCAGAGAGTGTGTGAGAGTGTGAGTGATATGTGCGCGAGTGAAAACAGTGTTGAAATGACAGATATGGCCACATCACCAATGACAAAAAGATGTGTTAGGTTTAGTGATCAAGAAGAATCGAAAGTTTAGGGGACTTTAAGTAAAAGTTTAGAGACTTTACTGAATACATAATCATAAGAGAATAATTTTTATATAATCAATCACGCTTCTTGTAAATTGCTTTATCTTCATCCCTATTGTTATCATATCATCCCTCATCTGGCCGGCGGGAGCATGTTCGGGACACTGCGTGCCACCGAACACTGCACCGTCAGCAGTTTACGCCGTCGTCGGGCCGCGCGTTAATTTGACAGTCAGTGCACCGCGGGCTGCCCTACGACGCGCTCATATATTATCATATCAATAATTATCATAGTATCAATATCATATTATCAATATCATTATCAATAGCAATATTAATATCATTAAATTATACAGTCCACTAAAATATATCAATTATATCATCTATCAATTAGTATCATTTATCAGTAGGGACAACACCCTACAACGCGTTCGCATCGAACACACTGAAAATAAAAACATTACAAGCGCTTTCGTGCTTTGCATAATTTTAGAGTTCCGTAACGTATCCCACAACAACAACACTATATTCTATTATTATTAGGCCATTGGCCATCGCTCTCAATTAATTTTTTTTATTAGTCCACAAAACTGACCACAATAGGGATGTTAACAATTTTTCGGAATTGCTTTTATTTTGAAGATTGACTCTTGTTTTCCATAAAAAAATATATATTATTTAAAAATATTAGTATTTTCGATGAGAAAATATACAAAAATAGAGTAATTTTGAATTTTCCCGCTAAAACACTCTACAACTGTCACTTGAATGACATGACGTCATCGGTCCGTCCGCGCTACGAAAGAAGTCCCATAGAGGCGGCGCTAGTAGTCGTATGTCTAGGCAATAATTGTACGTAAAATCTATTAGTTCCACCTGATGGCCGCGGGACTTCTTTCGTGGCGCGTACTATACCTATAATCACTCCGTTTGTTTCGCGGTTCGTCTAGTGACGTCACAAGTTCTTCTTGGCATTTGCAGTCACGTGACATCAGATTATAAATACTCTCTAACGAGAGAATTCTCTCATCGTCGATTTTGAATTATGTCAGTCTTGTCGCAAATGAGCGATATCGTCGATAATTTTTGTTTTTTATTTTTCTTCGATCTTCTCTTGATAGCTGATGTCGTATCTTCCTCATCATAAAAAAACCAGAAAACGTTGGCAAAGACATGCGCTTGCCAATTAAAAGTTAAAAGTAAATCCTACATTGAAGATTTCTTGCTAACTTCACCCATTGCAGTGTACGCGAGTAAAATCAGTTTTTCTGCGCATTATGCTTTATTATGTCATTTTATCTTGTCATACTAATATATAGCTATCCCGTTGCCACTTCATAATCATAACTTTGCGATATCTGCAAGATTTAGTCCGAGAGATATCAGTTAGAAATAGGGTTGCCAGATTTTTTGCTGCGAGTGCAAGTTACTTTACACTACAAAGTCGCTCGAGACGAGCCGAGTCAGACAATGTAAACCGTACGTTTTACGAACGTTGCGTGTGTGAATACTTAGATCGATTTCATAATGAAAAACGAAGTACGGTTCAAATACGGGACAGAGTCAGTCCCACCGGGACATTTTAAACTATGCTTAAAATACGGGATGTCCCGGGAAATACGGGACGTCTGGCAACCCTAGTTAGAAATATCGCTCTAGTTGTACGAGTAAGTATACCTAATGTTGTCCCAGTCGATATAAATGTATAGTTCTCGCAATTCACGAGGGCGCGTGGCTCATAGTTGTGTGTGTGTCGTATCTGTATAAGTGTGAGCGAGAGCTTGCTTGCGCCTGACCGCTCCCACCTAGGCTCCTGACAGGTACGCACACTTACGCAATGTGCATGTACATGACATAACCACAAAGTTAAGCGCGCGTATCTTCGTGAGATAAACGTACTATATAATATTGTCCCAGTTATCGATATCAATGTACTGCGTACTAGATGTGGCGTTCCGAACACTCACCTTGTACAATTGGCATGCACAGTCGACCGTGCATTAGTTGTATGGCATGGGCAATGACGACGTAAGGGGTGCTATCTACGTGATAAAACTTTTAAAGCACCTAATTTTGAATTGAAAAGTCAACAATACCTACCTACGCTCCCACCTAGGCTCCTGACAGGTACGCACACTTACGCAATGTGCATGTACATGACATAACCACAAAGTTAAGCGCGCGTATCTTCGTGAGATAAACGTACTATATAATATTGTCCCAGTTATCGATATCAATGTACTACGTACTAGATGTGGCGTTTCGAACACTCACCTTGTACAATTGACATGCACAGTCGACCGTGCATTGGTTGTATTGCATGGGCAATGACGACGTACAGGGCGTTATCTATGTGATAAAACTTTTTAAGCACCTAATTTTGAATTGAAAAGTCAACAATACCCATCAATAGTCATATAAAAAGTCTATATTAAAAATATAAAAAAAATAATAATAAAAATGCGAAAGTGTGAGTCTATTAAAAAACCACAAAATTAATTGATATTTCAAAAGCAAGACCCATTTTCTCAAAGAAGACTTTCAAGACAAAGAAAATCTTTTTAATTGCCATAGCTGTATTTCTGTTGTTAATGAATTAAATATGGTAATTCACATTGCACAACAGCTTTCTAGATAAGTAACTACTTCTTATCTTGTGCATATTTAATATCTTTTAAGCTGGAAGAGACGAGACTTTGCGAAAGCGTGAACGATTGCGCCATTTATTTGCAAAGTTTCCCAGCACTCTGATATGTAGTTTCTAAATTAAAGCAAACTATAGTTATTTGTTTAACAAGATAACAAAGTTAATTTTTGTTGCGAGTGCCTAGTTTGAACCCCGAGCGGGCAAAGGATTTTAAGTTAAAACCCTGAGTATAGTGACGGATTCAAAGGCACAAGAAACAGAAACTTTGCTATTGTGTGATACATACAACTTTTCACCTCACTAGTAGTAGTATAGTTAGTTTTTAAGATTATAATATACAGAATAAATAAATAAATAAATAAATAGTTCAAAAACCTTTGCTGTCTAAAACCAGTGAGCAAAAACGACTTTTGCTCACTAGTTTTAGACAGCAAAGGCGCCCTTTTTGAGCTAGTGAAGTGAAAAAATAATTTTACATGAAACTCGAGGCTACTCGAACTTGTTGTCACAGGCTGTTAACTTTCGACGGTGGACTCTTAGCCCATAATATAAATAAAAGAGAACATATAGTGTACACCCCACGATTCAAAATGGCCGCATCTGTCAATTATCGTGCGGGCTGCCGATCGCAGTGGAAACAAGAACAAAAACAAAGATGGCGGCCGCGATTTCCAAAACATTCAATGGAGCACAATATTGGAATAACAAGAAACAGCATGTTTCATGGGAAAATGTCCCATTCAAATGACTTAAAAGGCCTTTTCAAACCATACTTACAACGTGAGCAAACAATTTTTTTTTAACAGAACCTACATCCTGTTATAGGTCCAATGCTACTAAAGTTGTAGTTTATTGAATTAACTGTTTTCTGATTACACTATCAGCTATAGTTTAGAACCTCAATAGCCCAACGGTTAAAGGTGCAGACTGAATACGGAAAGGTAGCCGGTTCAATCCCCACTCCTAACACAAGCTTTTCGCTTACTTAGAGGGGAGAGGAGAATATTAGTCAAGTTATCTTGGCTAATATTCCTTAAAAAAAAAAAGTGTCATTGTAAAGTGTCAGGTGTCAATGTTCCAACGTTTTGGAATTCGTAATTGCTTAATTAATATTAAGTATTACTTTTAAGGTTTTGTTACATTTTTAGTCTGCGATTTTTCTTAATTAACACGTTGTAAATGCCTGTAAATTCAGTTATTTAAGGCATAACTAACTACAGTTTAATGTTATACCAATGTGTATAATCTTATTAGCGGTTAAAAAAAATATAAATAGGTGCCTAATATTTTACTTCTTGTATCTTTATAGGCTGAAATCTATAGACTGCACTCTCAATCTGCTCAGACTCAAGACAGAATTAAAAGGAGACACATTTATTTCAGAGCATATTTCTGTTTCGTTTTAGTTCTATCTCAAGTCTGAGCTATGTCGCTCTATACGTTCCCTCAAATATGGTTGAGCGAAGCAATGGCTGGATCATGCGTCATGCTCGTGAACGGGTGCCACCAACGGGAATGGGTCTGCTTTGACTGCCCGTCTTGACATGCGTTGGATTGGCACTACGTATGCATTTTTGCATTTTTGAAGCTTTATTGTGGAAGCACTGTATACATAGCATAGCTTTGTAAAAAAAATTTTTTTTTGAAAAGAGCAACTGCTGAGTTTCTTGCCGGCTCTTCTCAGCAGAATCTGCATTCCGAACCGGTGGTAGATTTATGACGTGTCATAAGAGCTACAAGTTAGCCTACATGAAATAAATTGTTACGTTCCCTCAAATATGGTTGAGCGAAGCAATAGAAATAGAAATAGAAATAGAAATAGAAATATTTTTTATTCAAATAAACTTTTACAAGCACTTTTGAATCGTCAATGAATCTACCACTGGTTCGGAATGCCTTTCCTGCCGAGAAGAGCCAGCAAGAAACTCGGCGGTTGCTCTTTTCAAAAAAATAAAAATTTACAATTGTTATTGAAACTATGCTATGTATTCAGTGCTTCCACGATGAATTTTCCTGAGTACAATACAAGTAAAAATAAATACAATACAAATACAAATAAATACAATTCAATACATGTTAACATAGGCAGGCAAAAGCAGACCCATTCCCGTTGGTGGCACCCGTTCACGAGCATGACGCATGATCCAGCCATTGCTTCGCTCAACCATATTTGAGGGAACGTAACAACCCGCACCACACGACACCACCACAGAAACTTTAAAGAGAGCATGACATACTTAGGCTACCCATGTTAAGGCATCGAATTGAATACTAATATTAAACTACTCATTTTAAGACATGACTGAGACAAATAAAGTGGAAACACCGTGGAACAGAATACAATAGAATCATGTTACACAGGATAGTTATTACTGTCTTATGAATCACTGGAGCGAATTATATCCACGCTTTTTTATCATTTACATAGTCTTCAATTGTATAATATGCTTTTTTCATGAGAGCAGATTTAATTGATTTCTTAAACTTGTGTAGAGGCAAGTCTAAGATTGACTGTGGAATTTTATTGTAAAACGTCACGCCCATTCTCACAAATGTCTTTTGGACCCTCTTGAGGCGCAGCCCAGGAAACATGAGCCTATTTGGACCTCTACTTGGTCTATCGGACAAATCACTCTTTTTTTTGTAACTCAAAATGTTTTGTCTGACAAACATTATGTTGTTATAAATAATGGCTGGATCATGCGTCATGCTCGTGAACGGGTGCCACCAACGGGAATGGGTCTGCTTTTGCCTGCCTGTCTTAACATGTATTGAATTGTATTTATTTGTATTTGTATTGTATTTATTTTTACTTGTATTGTACTCAGGAAAATTCATCGTGGAAGCACTGAATACATAGCATAGTTTCAATAACAATTGTAAAATTTTGATTTTTTTGAAAAGAGCAACCGCCGAGTTTCTTGCTGGCTCTTCTCGGCAGAAAAGGCATTCCGAACCAGTGGTAGATTCATTGACGATTCAAAAGTGCTTGTAAAAGTTTATTTGAATAAAAAATATTTCTATTTCTATTTCTATTAAATAAATTTTGAATTTGAATTTTGAGCATAGATCTCAGCATTATACTGAATTCAACAAAATGGTCTCAGGTAATTAAAAGCCAAACGAATAAATAACACCAAGTCATACGCTTTCCTACCAAACAAATCTTATCGATTACTCTTACCAAGATCCTTCGATACAACTTGTTTAGGCCTTGCACCTGCTCGATTCTTTAAAAATAAACCAAATACCAATACAATGGCCGCTCTCAACTCTCAAGTCAGCTCTTTAGTTTAATGTTTCATTTTTAAATCACGAATTTCGATGGCGGCGGAATATTTTTTGTTTATTCAAAACTATGCATTTTAATATTGACTTCAGAAATATAGATTCTCCATATTTTTGTCGATTATCGTGCTGCACTGTATTGTCATTATTATATTTTGTGGCAATTCCAAATGCAAGGTGATTTTAGCAATCTATAACACTGTCATAGAATGCTAAAATCATAACCTTACTGTCATAGATTGCTAAAATCGTAAACTTGCATTTGGAATAGACACAAAATGCATTTTCTACCGTGACGCCTTTACTAAAGAACCTCAGTAGCCCAACGGTTAAAGGTGCGGACTGAAAACTGAAAGGTCGCAGGTTCGAATCCCACCCGTTGCACTATTGTCGTACCCACTCCTAACACAAGTTTTCACTTAATTTGGAGGGGAGAGGAGAACATCAGTCAAGTTCAGCTTGGCTGATATTCTTTTTAAAAAAAAAAAAACGATTTTGACTAACTTGTTACTAATTTATAAACTGTTACTAAATAAAAATTATTATGAAATTAACGATTATTATTATTTAACAGACCACAGCTTTTCAAATTAGCTTTGTCTGCCGATCGTGTTGACATGCATTGGATTGTGTGTACCTACGTATGCATTTTTGAAGCTTCATTGTCGAAGTACTGTATACATATCATAGTTTTATTACCTATTGTAAATTTTTTTATTTTTTTTTAAAAGAGCAACTGCCGAGTTTCTTGCCGACTCTTCTCAGCAGAATCTGCATTCCGAACCGCGGTGTTAGATTTATGACGTGTCATAAGAGCTACAAGTTGGCCTACATGAAATAAATAAATTTTGAATTTGAATTGAATTTAATAACTTTTTTTATTGTATCAATAATATTATATTGTTAAATGTATGCACTAAACTATCAACTATTCAATGTATCTTAACAAATCAAAAGACTCCTACAAGCTCACTACTCATATCTAATACTTGAGAGTTTCTCACGCTTCAAATAAGGACGCCTTGTGCTAAGGCGATTACAGCCCTGATTGATAACTCGTAAGTCTAATGCTGCATGCTGCTACTTATCTTACGGATTTGATTTCGAAGCATTGTAGCCACTGACATCTGTGATATGCAACTGCTCCGATGGCCTAGTGGTTAACTTGTTCGAATGCGGACGACGAGTTCCCGGGTTCGATTCCTGGGTCAAAAAAAAAATTATATGGTTTTCTTTCAAGAAATTCTCAGTCCGGAAGTAAGAAGTAACGGTGTGTAACCCCCGTGGCTCGAAGAGCACGTAAAGCCGTCGGTCTTTTTTTATTCGATGACAAGATAGTCCTTAACTGCGATCTCACCTGATGGTAAGTGACGATGCAGTCACTTAAGAAATTATTTATTCCCAATTTGACCTCCCCGGGAATCGAACCCGAGACCTCCCAGTTATAAGACTGTAGAGCTCACCACTGCGCCAGACAGGTCGTCAATTGTAGATTGGCACCTAAACTGTGGAGATTTAGGAATAGTTGATTATGAATAGTTATTGTAGGTACCAAGTAAAGACTACATTGGTAAATTGAAGGACCTAACTCCCACGGTGGGAGTTAGGTCCTTCAATTTACCAATGTGGTTTTGTGGGACTGTAGACCAATGTAGACTTCAATGTGGGAGTCCCACCTAGGGGTTTTGCCCACCTAAACTATAGGGATTTAGGAGCTGTCGATTCTGAATTAAAGAAGCGGGCGAAGTCGCGGGCGTCCGCTAGTTATTAAACTTAGTTTAAGAAAAGTCAGTCCAAAGAACGCTCTTGCTTTGTATTTTCCCGGTAAACTATATCAATTTTATCCAACAGTGTCTGAAACTACCTGAAATTGATCTGCCAAAGCCACATATGAAATGGATATCCACGAGAATAAAATATCCAGTATTTTATTGAAAGCGTCAAAAATGACGCTCTGTGTGAATAACAATATCTCATTTTTTTATATTTTTTGCGAGCAAACGACCAGGCGGGTCACCTGATGTTAAGTGATTTCCGTCGCCCATGAACATTTGTAGCACCTGAGGCACCACCATTCACCAATTCTTTGCCGGCTTTTTAGGACTTTGTTGGTCCGCCCCTTTAATTTAGTGGGAACACCGTCGCAGGAAGTTGGTTCCACAGTTTCAAAGTACGTGCAAAAAAAGATCATGAACTTGTTAACCGACTTCCAAAATACGTCACGAAGTTATTAACCGACTTCCAAAAAGGAAGGAGGTTCTTAATTCTTTTTTTTTAATCCGAAATAGGCTTGCGCTTGACGACAATCAATAATGGAAAGCACTGATGAGGTCTAGATTGGAGCGCGCTTGCCTAGAAGATGCCTATTCACTCTTGCCTTGAAGACACTCAAATCATAGGTTGCAGGAAACACGGATGCTGGAAGAGTGTTCCACACCTTAGCGGTTCTTATCAGAAACGTTGAATTGAAGCGTTTCGTTCGAGAAGGTTGGATTTCTACCACATAAGGATGCCAACGCTCACGACTTCTCGCATTCACAAATTCGTCGGAATCTTTTTTTTTATGTATGTATGTTTCCCGATTATACGAATACGCTTGGACCGATATGGAAAATTCGTTTTTTTGTTTGAAAGGGTATACTTCCCAGATGATTCCATTGTCATCAGGTCAGGATCTGATGATGGGATCCTAGAGAAATCGAGGGAACTCTTCAAATTTTATAGGCACAATTGATATATTTTGTAGTGGCGTTTGAAAATAATTTTTACGTTAATTTTACCAAAGCTACCAACATGGCTGAGCATGTCGCAAAGATTTATTATTTTTTATATTTTTTTTAATGACAAGATAGTTCTGAATGCGATCTCACCTGATGATAAGTGTCGATGCAGTCTAAGAGATACATAAAATATTCAGTAATGGAATATGCGTACATACATACATAATAGACTGAAAACTTTGTCGTAGTTGGGTAAAAAGCCATAATTAAATATCAAGCAAAATATCAGTTCGCTGTATTTTATTGAAAGCGTAAAAAATCACGTTAATAAAAGCGTCAAGAGCAGAATCTACGTGAATGTACCAGAATGTACGTTATTTTTTCGCCATAAATTCGTATTTTTCGGGCGCAATTCGATTCGATTATTTTATTCTATTTTATTTTATTTTATTCTATTTTACGGCGGATTCGACGCAATCGATATGGTTGAAACACCGAATCCAATGCTATGGATAGAGTTCACTTATAAGTTATAACCTATTACAGACCTAATAGATTTATAAATTCACTAGCGGCCCGCTCCGGCTTCGCACGGGTATAAAATATATAGCCTATGTCATTCACTGATAAAATGATTAAAATCGATCAAAACAATTTGATTTATTCATTACTGCCCGTGGCCCGCACGCGTTTTTAGAGTAAGACAATTCTTCTTTCCCTAAACCATGAAGATTTCCTGCTATTTTTTAATATCTAAATTCATACACTACATTCTAACTTATTTACTTTTTACATTTTTACCTATTTATTCCATTTATACAACAATTAATATATTATAGAATGTCTTTATATACAACGTTCACAGCAAAGGTTCACAAATCACAGCTTTCTTGTCATCCATACATACAAATAAATAAAATTGAAGTGTCTGTTTGTACTATCAAAAGAACAGCTTTTTACTAAATGCATACGAAAGTAAATAAGTACGATACTTATACCAAGAAAACAATTTTTAAAATTTTTGTCTGTCTGTCTGTCCGTCTGTTTGTCTGTCTGTCTGTTTGTTACCGCTAATCTCGGGAACGGCTGGACCGATTTTTACGGGAGATAGCTGATATTATCGGGCAACGTATAGGCTACTTTTTTAACCGACTTTCGAAAAAGGAGGAGAAGGAGTTGTGTTTTTCTACCTCTGCATATCAATATCTCCGTGATTTCTTAACCGATTTGCGTGAATCTTCTTTTAATCGACATAAAAACTTTGCGAGATGGTCTCATAAAAAGTTCGGGTTCCAACTCCGCTAAACTGTATACTGCTCCCCTAAATTACTGTGGGGATTTAGAAACTGTTGATTATGAATAGTTATTGTAGGGACCAAATAAAGACGACATCGTTAAATTCCAGGACCCAACTCCTCAATCCTGATGCTGAAGGGGTTCTGCCAACCTAAACTGTGGTGATGTAGGAACGCAGACAAAGTCGCGGGCGTCCGCTAGTTAGACAATATATTTTATAGGCACACTCCCGCCGCCCCGGCCAGCCGAAACTGCCGCAAGCGCTAAGTCCCGCAATTTTTAAATCTGTAATATCTTCGAAAATATTCATTTAAATCATATGCTGTAAAGGGCCATATAGATCTATATTAAATCAACAATGTATTTAAGGTATTTAATTAGATAAGGATTAATGCTGTATTGGTTAAAATCGCTTCGAAAATTAGCCATTATTTACCGTAAAAAGTAAATGACAAAAAAATGTTATTGTGGGATATCCATAAGAGATACACATATACCATCGCGGAGTTTTCTGTAGAACTTTTTAATGTGTACAATACTTAGTACATTATTTTGATAAATCTCGTAGGGTTCAGCCTGCGTTTGCAATGTAAGCGGAAAAAATGTAATTATTTACGACATCACTTTAGAAACCTTAAAAATAACAGTATTTCTCCACTATTTAATGGATGTTATTATGCATATAAACCTTTCCCTTTAATCACTCTATCTATTAAAAAAAACCACATCAAAATCCGTTGCGTAGTTTTTATTTTATATTAATTTAGATTTAAGCGACCAAGGGGATATGGGGACAGAAAAAACGACTTTGTTTTATACTATGTAGTGATATCAAAAATTCCGAGGCCGGCGGGATTCGAACCCACATTAAATTCAAATTCAAAATTTATTTATTTCATGTAGGCTACCTAGTAGCATTTATGACACGTCATAAATCTACCACCGGTTCGGAATGCAGATTCTGCTGAGAAGAACCGGCAAGAAACTCAGCAGTTGCTCTTTTCAAAAAAATCAAATAATTTTACAATAAGTAACCAAACTAAGCTATGTATACAGTGCTTCCACAGTGAAGCTTTAAAGATGCAATACATATAATCCAACACATGGCAACATGGGAAGACAAAGCAGACCCATTCCCGTTGGTGGCACCCGTTCACGAGCATGACGCAAGATCCAGTCGTTGCTATTTGAGTGAACGTAACAACAAATACGAAACTATCATCATTTTTATATTTGCATCGGTCTGTCCAGTCCAAATTATCTAAAGAGCTGGAGAATTTCCAAGAAAAGAGAACACACCTTTGCTTCCGTAGCACACCTTGCAGCTTCTTTATTATTAAACAAAATGTTCCAAACACAAGGAGGTACAAATTTCACAACTCCAGTTTGAATATTCTTACTAACTACGAAGCCGTAAATTTAACTAGCACCCGAGGAATTCCCACTGCAGTATAATGTAGCTGTATGCTTACAACGGTTTATTGTTAAAAACCGCATTGCAAGTTGTGGAAATTTGTCGCGCATATGCACTTAATGTAAATAATCTATGAGGAGTCTGTGCTTAAGCTTGAATTACGTGCTCAACTTGAAATTTTATTTTGCTTGCGTCAGTGTTATGACGTCATCCATTAGTCATACAGGGTGCGAATTATAAAATATTAGGTATAAATATGCGAAAATGTTTTCTGCCTTTTTAGGTGCACACATTTGCTCTGACAGAAAAATTGTTACTCTACCGGTAAGTAAATTAGGAAATATAAAAATTTAAGTTCCTAAATTCCCACAGTTTAGATGCCAATCTAAAATTGGCATCTAAACATCTGGCATTGGTCTTATAACTGGGAGTTCTCGGGTTCAGTTCCCGGCGGGGTCAATTTGGGAATTTATAATTTATAATTTTTGGTCCATGTCTGGTCTGGTGGGAGGTTTTGGCCGTGGCTAGTTACCACCCTACCGTCAAAGACGTGCCGCCAAGCGATTTAGCGTTCCGGCATGATGATGTGTAGAAACAGCGCGTCGATTCTCTAAAAAAGATTGCATCAGTCAGTATAACGATCGCAATGGCTGAATTGATGCCGTTCTTGCTGCTTACGACTTCTTGCAGTTCTGTGTTAAAAAAAAATATCCCCTTGGAATTTTCTACCTAACGTAGAGCGGATGAAATCGTGGGCAAAAGCTAGTACACAAATAAATAGTATAAATAGTACAGTATTCGCAAAACCTAAACACAAGTGAAATAACACAGAAACCCAAACATTTGCATTAAAACAATGTGTTATCACCGGCAGAGCGGCAGTAATTTGAAAAGTTTACCGTCATACAAACAAAAACACTAGTTAAATATTCAAATTCAATTGCAGATAAAACAATACGGGCGCGGAAATGGAAATAACGACACATGCATTGTTTAGTTGTTTAGATTGCAAAGTTTAGCAAAGTGAGGGACCTCGCGCACTGCACGTGGTCAGAGATTAGTCAGAGGAGGAAATTGCACTGAGAAATATTATAAAATAAAATAAAAATAAAAATAAAAAAGCCTTTTATTTATCCTTAATCAGTTACATGAATATTAATACAATACATATAATTACATTTAACATTTTAAACATGCATTTAAATCTAATTAATTAATAAAATAATTAAGTTATTAAATTTTTAAATTGGCTACTTTATGATTAGTGTTATGATTAAAAAAATTAAAAAAAATTGTATTTTATATGTCAAAAAAAAAACTTTAAATGTCAGGTCAATATACTACAAAATAATTAAGGATCTCTCATTGAGTAAAGGCCTCCTCCAGATTAGTCCAAATTTTCCTGTCAATAGCCTTTTTTGTCCAGTCAATTCCTCCGATTTCTTTTATTTCTTTGTCCCAACTTTCTAATGGTCTGCCTCTTTTTCCTTGAATAGGTCACCAGGAATGCAGGTTATATTTTATAGTTGAAATCGACGATATAATTTTTTTTGTAAAAGAATATTAGCCAAGCTGAACTTGACTTATATTCTCCTCTCCAAATGAGCGGAAAGCTTGTGCTAGGAGTGGGTTCGACAATAGTGCAACGGGTGGAGCTCGAACCTGAGACCTTTCAGTTTTCAGTCCGCACCTTAACCGTTGGGCTATTGAGGCTTACGAACTTACTAGTTAGCTGATTCCCGCGACTTCGTCCGCGTGGATTTAGTTTTTAAAATCCCGCGGGAACTCTTCAATTTTCCGGGATAAAAACTACTCTTCAACTATACCTATGCAAAAAATCACGTCGATCCGTAGCTCTGTAGCAGTGTGACTAAAGGACAAACCAACAAACAACACACTTTCGCATTTATAATATTAGTAAGGATTTCGCATCAAATAAATATTAAAACAAATTTTATCCACCCTGTAGTCAATGAACGAGTTTCGATTGTGTTGGGCATTAATGAAATATTGTACGCCAATCTCTCTCCACCGCAATCCGCGCCATGTGCGACCGGCTTCCAGCCGGACAGGGGACTGACAAAATGGACCAGAGTAATTAGTAATATATAAATAGAAGCATATATTCTATTGAGGCTTGTCTTGCGCGATGGACTATGGCTTAAACCCGTCTGATTCTGATTCTGAAGGTTTTGGCCGTGATTGGTTACCACCCTGCTGTCAAAGACGTGCCGTCAAGCGATTTTTCGGTCCGGCAATATGGCGTATAGAAACCGACTAGGGGTATGGGTTGAATGTACACTACCATACCCCTTCCAAGTTAGCCCGCTACCATCTTAGACTGCATCTTCATTTACTATCGATCGCAGTTAAGGGCTATCCTGTTATCAAATACAAAAAAAAAACCTCTTATTTGCAAAGCATGGCATTAATCTACATTTACAATTAAAGCAAGCCTCAACAGCATAACGAACGTTGCGGACTGAAAACTGAAAGATTAAAGAGTCAGTCCCCACCCGTTGCACTGTTGTCGTACCCACTCCTAACAAAAGCACTGCGCACGGACAATATCAAGTTTCGCACGGCTAATATTCTTTTTAAAAAAATCTACTGCTTTTTAGTACTCAGTAGCAGTACAGAAGCAGTTTAGTTTGGTTAGTGTTGGATATTAATGAAATATCGTACGCCAATCTCTCGCCACCGCAAACTGCGCCATATGCGACCGGCTCCCAACCGGACAGGGGACTGACAAAGTGGACCGGAGAAATTACTTATCAATATAACTGCTACTCGTATACAGACTGACGAATGACCCCAATTTTATTCTAGTAAAGAGTAGTAGTTTCTTGACGACCTTCCTGGCACAGTGGTGAGCGCTGTGGTCTTGTAACTGGGAGGTCTCGGGTTCGATTCCCGGCGGGGGCAATTTATTTACGGGCGCTTTACGTTTAGCACAACTAAACGTAAAGCGCCCGTAACTTCGTCAGATAAACGTACTATTTTATTCATTTATTTTTATTTATTCATTTATTATCCCACTCTTACATAATTTTAGAAGACTAGATGATGCCCGCGACTTCATCCGCGTGGATAAAGATTTTTGATTCCCGCGGGAGCTCTTTAATTTTTCGGGATAAAAAGTAGCCTATGTTTTAATGCTGGGAATGAGCTATCTCTATTCCAAATTTCAGCCAAATCGGTTCATGCGTTGTGGCGTAAAAGAGTAACAAACATACACACACATACACACTCACACATACACATACAAACTTTCGCGTATACCTATGTACAAAGTGTGAAGTGTGATGTGATGTGATAGAATACAAAGATCAAAGTAAACAATCCCTTAATACAAGTAAGTGTGAGTAAACAAAGTCGCCCGTCGGTAAATTCGATTGCAAAAGTACAAGATAAGGGGATTTATCACTATTTGTAGCCGGATTCGCGGCTTAGCCGAGATTAAAATTTATTAATCTCTGCTTGGAGACAGAGGGCAGGCTTCGTTACCCGGCTCGTAGACTTACACTACGCCTGTGGGGTTAGTATAAGATTTAACACGATTGATCGTATTCGTATACCATGACATTATGCGTCATGCTCGTGAACGGGTGCCACCAACGGGAATGGGTCTGCTTTGACTGCCCGTCTTGACATGCGTTGGATTGGTGTACCTACGTATGCATTTTTGCATTTTTGAAGCTTTATTGTGGAAGCACTGTATACATAGCATAGCTTTGTAAAAAAAAAATTTTTTTTTTTTTGAAAAGAGCAACTGCTGAGTTTCTTGCCGGCTCTTCTCAGCAGAATCTGCATTCCGAACCGGTGGTAGATTTTTGACTTATCATAAGAGCTACAAGTTAGCCTATATGAAATAAATAAATTTGAATTTGAATTAGCGTCAAAGTAAAATGAACCTTAAAAGTATAGATTGAAAGTTGCAAATTCAGTACAACCGATTTTAGTTTGGAGTGTATCCGTATACGTAAAAGTATAAGAATGCATGCACGAAATTGAACTCTATTTCGATGTGATTATGGTTCATTTTACTTTGACGCTAATGTCATAGTACATGAATACGATCAATCGAATTAAATCTCATACTAACCCCACTGTTTACGGAATCAAATTGAGTTTTGGCACGACACTATGCCTTTTCACACGTTTCGATTGACGGATCTTCTTCAGAATAGAATATAATAGAAATAGTTTTTATTCAAATAAACTTTTGCAAGTGCTTTTGAATCGTCGATGAATCTACCACTGGTTCGGAATGCACTTCCTGCCGAGAAGAGCCAGCAATAAACTCGGCGGTTGCTCTTTTCAAAAATTTTTTACAATAGGTAACAAAACTATGCTATGTATACAGTGTTTCCACAATGAAGTTTCAAAAATGCATACCTACATACAATCCACTACATGTTATGACGGGCAGACAAAAAAGTAGAGCCATTCCCGTTGGTGGCACCCGTACACAAGCTTTTTTCAAAAAAAAAAAAAAAATTTTACAATATTTAACAAAACTATGCTATGTATGTAGTGAGGGCTCACTCCCTGGGTTATTTTAGTCCCACAGATCATACAAGGTGAGCGATCCGATGACTAGACATGTCCTAAAATATGGATCGGGTCAATTTATACCCACAGCCGTGACATATACCCTGCGCGTGACAAATGGGGGACATGTTGCGTGGAGATTGATATTTCAATGTATTTCACTGACGGGTCGAGGGTGTTGTTAGTAAAAGGAATATCATATTAGAATTTCTCACCAAATATTTTATGTATAGGCTGAAAGTTAGGTATTTTCATAATATTATAATCCTAACAAATACTATAAATGCGAAAGTGTGTTTGTTGTTGGTTTGTCTTTCAATCACGCAGCAAAATCACACATCAACGATTTTTTTGCAAGAGATTTTTTGTTAAGGAATTGCAGAGTGAAATTGGCTACCTTTTATCCCGTTAAAGTAGAGGGTTCCCGTGGGATTTTTGAAACCTAATTCCACGTTGATGAAATCGCGGCCAAAAGCTAGTAGCAAATAAGATTAATTAACTAAATCATATTACTTTAAAATATGAAACATCAAAAACATTATGTCGCTCACACAAATCATGCAAGGGAGCGATCCGATGACGAGGCGTGTTCTAAAATATGGATCGGGTCAATTTGTACCCACAGTCGTACCCTGCGCGTGACAAATTCTCGTCTATGTATCTATTTCGATGTGTCTCTGCCTATTTCTCAGCTGTACTAAAATACAATAGTGGAACAGATGGGTATTGAACCAATGACAACTCAAAAGCTGAAATCCTACCTAAAGCCGTCTTCACCATCCCTTTATAACGGCCCCTGATCTCACATCTAATCAATTTAACCACACCACGTCAGACAAACCACCATCTGAACGTGAGGGTAATTAACAAATATATCCAAATACGAGTATTATTTAATCAATTACACTCATCTAAACCTCCGAGCAATATTTATTCAATTAGGGCGCGATTGCTTTCGCAATCCCTTAATCAAATACAACAACCTAGACGCGGTAGCATCTAGTAGCCGAATGAGTCTCTGGAAGAGACTGAATTCGTAACGTCAAACCCGCCGTATTTATACCGTTCAAGTCGGCGTCAGTCAGTCGCGCCAGACGGGCGCCTACGTCGTCAACAAAGTCAAATATCGATTTTATCAAACTACCTTCAATACATTAAAGTTGTATATCTTTACTATTTTAATATTTTGCTACCACCAACGATCTTGCAATTTTCATTTGGGCTCTGTATTGAATAGTCAAAGCTTTTACCAAAATCGTGCCTTTAAAGGCGCGTCGTAATTTATTTATTTATTTATTTATTAAAGAGGCACACAAAACAGGTTGAGACTAAAAATTACACAAAATATAAATACATACAGCTTATCGAGAACCAAGTAACAACCCTTAATATGTGTACACAGCATGATTGAGTAAAATTAATTAACGAGTCAGAAAATTATAACATAAAATTAGTACCTAAATGAATGACATAATATATTGACGTGGTCCATAAATGTAATGTAGTACCTAATGTTCATAATGTTTACAATTTCCATCGAATTATGTCAATAATTTGAATTGGCTTTCAAAATAATGCAAATTACTCCGCTGGGATTTACATCGCAATAATCGTAACCGAAAATCGGTTAAATTGGTGACAGTATTCATTTCTGACAAAATGAAACCAGATTTAAAGGAGGGAGGCTTTCGCTGTGGCTAGTTACCACCCTACCGGCAAAGACGTGCCGCCAAGTGATTTCGCGTTCCAGCGCGATGTCGTGTAGAAACCGATTAGGGGTATGGGTTGAAGAACACTGTCATACCCGTTCCAAGTTAACCCGCTACCATCGTAGACTGCATCGTCACTTACCATCAGTCAATCGCAGTCAAGGACTATCTTGTCATTGAATAAAAAAAAAACGAAGTTAAAAGGAGAATTATCACGGGCTTTTCAAGTTAACGAGTAATAGTCGACTAACGTTTAATAGTTATTTGTTCAACAAGATAGCAAAGTTCATTTTTGTTGCGAGTGCCTAGTTTGAACCTCAAGCGGGCGAAGGATTCTAAACTAGAATCCTGAGTGAGGGATTCAAAGGCACAAGAAACAAAAACTTTGCTATCGTGTGATAGCCAGTGTTGGCATTAATCGATTAATTTTTTAATCAATTAATTAATCTGATTAATTTTAATCAGATTAAATTAATCATGATTAAAATAATCATGATTAAAAAAGTAATCATAATCATGATTAATGAATTTAATCATTAATCATTAATCGTTAATTGATTAACTTTTTTAATTTGATTAACTTGATTATAAACTAATACATCCATCAATGTTTTTACTATAGCTACTCGTGCTGATTCGCTGACTGACTCGCTCACTGTCTGACTCATTGATCACCTCTCCTGTAAAATTTTGTATGAAAAAAAAATTTTTCACTCATGGTTTCGTATGGAGGACAAAAATTCATTTGGTGCAAAAATATGTAGAGAGCTGATGATTAAGGATTTCGGAGACGGGTGAGGAGCACGGCCAGGGTATCGAAGATAGAGGGGGGAGTATTCAAACAAAAGTCATTCGAACCTCACCAAATTGGTAGGAAGCTGACAAAAAATTCAAAATGGTGGATTCAAGAGAGAAGCCAGCGGGCGTTAAACAGCGCGCGCGGCGTGGCGCGGCGGTGTGCCTCGCCCCCGCGCGCGCGCGCCCTCTACGGCACCGAACCGCTCGAACAAATCACTATCGCTCCGGTCGTCGACGAAGGCGGGCAGTGCGATATCACCATCCCTACGCTTCGATGTAAAGCGAAGTCCGCGCTCGGCAACGTATCATATTATGTACCTAAACAATTAGAATTAAATATACTTGACGTTAATTGCACCTACGACTAGTATTTCGCTTGAAAATTCATATTGTAGGTATCAAGCATAGACTACGTCATGGAGCTCTAGGTCCTGGCTCTTCAATCCTGATGCTGCAGGGTAGTGTCTACCTAAACTGTGAGGATTTAGAGACTGTCAGTTTAGAATTGATATTGTTGGTCTTAATAATCTTTACTTCCTTATCCTAAGTAATCCTTACTAATATTTTAAATTCGAACGTGTGTTTGTTTGTTGGTTTGTCCTTCAATCACGTAGCAACGGTACAACGGACTGGCGTGATTTTTGCAAGGGTATAGTTGAGGACCGGGAGAGTGACATAGGCTACTTTTTATCCCGGAAAAACAAAGAGTTCCCGCGAGTATTTTTAAAAACTAAATCCACGCGGACGAAGTCGCGGGCATCAGCTAGTCACACTAATATTTGTAGGAACGCGAGCATCACCAATCATCAGAAGTGAAACGGAAGAAGCGCCATCTAGTGACGGTAGTCTTGTAACGTTACAAGACTACCGTCATGAAACGTTACAAGACTACCGTCACTAGATGGCGCTTTGAACAAATATCACTCTGATCCTACTCTCCTACATATTATTATAAAGCCGAAAGTCTGTGTGTGTGTGTTTGTTAGTTTGTTTGTTTGTGTGTGTGTGTGTGTGTGTGTGTGTGTGTGTGTTTGTGTGTGTGTGTGTGTGTGCTTATTACTTCTTCACGCCGCAACGAATGAACCGATTTCTCTGAAATTTGTCATGGAGATAGCTCATAACCAGAAATAAAACATAGGCTCCATTTTATCCCGGAAAATTACAGAGTTTCCCATGGGAATTGAAAAACCTTGATCCACGCGGACGAAGTCGCGGGCATCGTCAGTAGATAATAAATGATACTGGTTATATTGAAGTACCTACTTAGTTTCTCACCTTTCTTTTCAATCAAAATATATTCAAATTCAAATTCATAATTTATTTATTTATGTAGGCTACCTTGTAGGTCTTATACACGTCATAAATCTACTACCGGTTCGGAATGCAGATTCTGTTATTATAAAGTGTTAATTTGGTTTGCTCAACTATTTCGTGTTCCTACGATCTTTTTGACGACAGAATTTGCTTGCAACCGGAGCAGCTTCCACTCATAAAGGCGGTCAACCGGCACGACTGATTGATATTTGAATTGAAATTTGAATTTTTAAATGAAATCAAACAGTGACCGAGTAAAATTAAAATAACCCTTATTGTATACTATTTTAAGATTCAGTTTAAACCAAAATATGTGAAAAAGTACACGCGATGCTATATTTTATTTTTTATACTATTTTTACTATTTTTTCTTGTGTTTTTTTATTCGATGACAAGATAACCCTTGACTGCGATCTCACCTGATGGTAAGTGATTAAGTGACGATGCAGTCTAAGATGGTAGCGGGCTAATTGGAAAGGGGGTATAGCAGAGTATCAATTCAACCTATACCCCTAATCGGTTTCAACACGCCATCGTGCCGGGACGCTAAATCGCTTGGCGGCACGTTTTTTTGACGGTAGGGTGGTAACTAGCCACGCCAAGCCTCCCACCAGACCAGATCCAAGAGACAATTTAGAAATAATAAATTACTAAATTGGCCCTCCCGCCGGGAATCGAACCCGAGACCTCCCGTTATAAGACCACAGCGCTCACCACTGCGCCAGGGGAGGTCGTCAAAAATTGTGTTTGCAAATAGCTGTTTAATTTCGACGAAAAGAATGGCGAGAACGAGCAATGACCACGAGGCAGAAAAAAATCCTTTATAATTCGAAGACAATACAATATGATATTGAGTATTGGGTGGTGACGAGTGGTGATGAGTGGTGATGAGTGGTGGTGATGAGTGGTGCTGAGTTGTGATGAGTGGTAATGAGTGGTGATGAGTGGTGGTGAGTTGGTGGTGATGAGTGGTGGTCGATGGGTGGTGACGGATGGTGATGAGTGGGTGGTGATGAGTGGGTGGTGATGAGTGGGTGGTGATGAGTGGGTGGTGATGAGTGGCGATAGTGGTCATGAGTGGTGGTCAGTGGTGTGAGTGGTGGTCAGTGGTGGTGAGTGTGCTGACTGCTTAGTGTGCTGAGTGCTGTGAGTGGTGGTGAGTATGAGCGGTCAAAATTAACAATAATTACTGCAAAATCGAAATAAATAAATAAGTAGTTAATAGATAGTTAATCAAAAATAATTAATCAGATTAACGATTAATGATTATGATTAATTAATCGTTAATCAATTTTTGATTAATGATTAAATTAATCGTTAATCAAATTTTTGATTATGATTTTAATCATTAATTTTTAATCGTTAATCAGATTAACTTTGGGCCAACACTGTGTGATACATACAACTTTTCACATCATTAGTTCAAAACGGGCGCCTCTGTCTAAAACCAGTGAGCAAAAACGACTTTTGCTCACTGGTTTTAGACAGCACAGGCGCCCTTCTTAAGCTAGTGAGGTGAAAACGCAATTTAAACTACACGCAAATTATTCTCCATTATAAACACAAATGCGAAGTGAAGAGTAAATGAAGAATAAATCTACGTGGCCTTACTCATTTCAATAATATTACGAAGGTATTTTACGGGCGACCTGGCTTTAATAAACCAGTCCGCGACGCGCCATCTATTTAAGTCAGCTGTTCATTCCATAATTTATCACAAACTAGCTGATTCCTGCGACTTTGTCTGCGTGGAAAAAGTTTAGAGTGACTTGTTACTATCTGCAAGAAGTTCTTCACCAAAATTGGACAAAATATTTTTAAGAGTACACAATTTATAATAAAAAAAGAATTATCATATGGAGCAAAATCAGCAAAAATTTTCATCCCCTATCCCTGATGTACCTTATTGTTTATCAGGATAAAAAGTATCCTTTATATTATTGATCCGGAGTATCAGCTACCACTATACCAAATTTCATTCAAATCCATTGAGTAGTTTTTCGTGCGTCCTATTCCTGTCACAGACAGACAGACAGACAAAAAATTCAAAAAAAAAATTGTTTTTGGGCACGGTATCGATAATAAAGCATCCTCCGATTAAAATTTTCAAAATATATTTTAAGTACAGAATTCGTCCCGTTACAGTTTTAATATAAGTATAGATTAATATTGTATTTTAACGTTTTCCCCCAATATAATGGCTGAGAGAATCCGGTAACGATTTACGTTATTTCGAATATTGTTTTTGCAATTTTTTTTTAATATATAGACTAGCGCTTGGCTGCGATCACACCTGATGGTAAGTGAAGATGCGGCCTAAGATGGAACGCGCTTGCCTAGAAGAGGCCTATTTCACTCTTGATTTGAAGGTACCCAAATTATAGTTAGAGGGAAAAACGGAAGCCGGAAGGGCATTCCAAATCCTAGCGGTGCGTATCAGGAACGAAGAAGCAAAGCGCTTAGTGCGCGTTCTTGGGATTTCAACTACTTATCGTGCAGATCTTTTCGTGTCGTTTCGATGGTAGAATGGGGACGGTGGAACCAAGTTGAAAAGTTCCTGGGCACACTCTCCGAAATATATTCTGTAGAATACCGACAGACAGGCAACTTTTCGCCGATGCTCCAAATTTTTGTATTCCATACTTAAATATTATTGTGAGCATAGTGGAATGACGTTTTCCAACCATACTTAAATCACCCCCTAAGTAGGAGCCTCTTCACAAAGGTAGCCCTTAAATACAACCCCTTACCCAATATCATTTTCAGCTTTAGGTAAGTAGGTAAGGTTCGTGAAAACGAACTTGATAGAAAGGATTACCAGATAGCTCGTAAAAGTTAGTGAACGTTACTAAAAACGAGCATTAGAATTTTTGCAAGAACTATAATAAACATATACTACGCACGAACGCGGTCCAATCAGAGGAAAAAAGCTCAAACTTCCATAAGAATAAAATAGAATTTGACTCTCGCTATCCTCTTAAGTAGCATTGCCAGACGTCCCGTATTTCCCGGGACATCCCGTATTTTAGGCATAGTTTAGAATGTCCCGGCGGGACAGACTCTGTCCCGTATTTCAACCGTACGTCGTTTTTCATTATGAAATCGATCTAAGTATTCACACACGCAACGTTCGTAAAACGTATTCGTCTCGCTACTAACTCTTGCAGTCGCAGCTCGCATCAACAGTGTTATTGTCAGAATGACAATGTTAAAACTGACTCGATCCTCGGAAAAATATAAAAAACTAGCTTTTGCCATCGCGACTTCGTCAGCGTGGAATTAGATTTTGGGGTGGAATTTTCAAAAACTGTGACACACGTACTTTTTTATTTTTAACTGAAAGCTCAAATACCAACTTTGATGGAAAAGCTTGAAAAATGACGGAGTTTCATATAAATTTCCATCCCCTATTTAAACCCCTTAGGGGTGGAATTTCCAATAATCCTTTCCTAGAGTGCGCCTACGTCATAAAAGGAACCAACTGTAAAAATTTCAAGTTTCTAACTTCAGTAGTTTAGGTTGTGCGTTGATATCTCAGTCAGTCAGTCAGTCAGGACTTTGAATTATATATATAAAGATGACACTAAATAATTTTGTTTTTTATTTGTTTGGGAAAAAAACTGAAATCCCGTATTTTTTTGACCATTTAACCATTTGTCCCTTATAGGCTGAAAAAAAATCGGGTAACCCTACTCTTAAGCCAATTTTCGATTTTCGAATAGGTATGATGAAAAACTACGGGGCTTTCAGTGTTAACGGCTACCGGAGACCATTGTCCATTACTAATATTATAAATGCATGAGTGGGTTTGTTTGTTGGTTTGTCCATCAATCATACAGCAACATAGCAACGGATTAACGTGATTTTTGACATGGGTAAAAAGTGTAAATTAAAAATTTAAAACACTCCAACATGTTACAACAACTTTATCGCTAGTCAGTAATCGTTAAAAAAAAAACAATCCTAATCGATTCATCCGTTGAACTGCTGCTGCTACGCCGCCACAGACAGACGCACACACGCACACACACACACACACACACACACACACACACACACGTTAAAAAAGCAGCAGTTGGACTAAAAATATCACAGCTCTTGGTGGTTAACCGTCGACAGGCTACTTTTTATTCCGGAAAAACTAAGTGTTCCCAAGAGACTTTATTAAAAACCTAATTCCGCGCGGACGAAGTCGCGGGCATCGGCTAGAACCGATGAATAGATAAGCCTAGATGCATCAGACGTTTGGATTCCGTGAAAATTGGACCGAACAAATGTATATTTTCGCAACGTTTGGAATCTGAAAAAAATCCTTTCACGGCTGATCCGGTCTGATGTTTGTTAGGTTCATTCGTCGAACACTGTTAGCTGTTGATTGGATTGTCTATATCTACGTCACAAGAAATGAATCGATTACCCTGAAATTTGGAATGGAGATAGCTCATACCCGAGACGTGTTTACATAGGCGTCATTTTATTCCTGCGGGAATTAATCGTATGCATCATTTAGTCAATAATAATCTTGAAAGACTATTTGTTCTGATAATTTTTTCAGGTTCGAAAAAAACCTTAATTCACGAGATTGAAGTCGCGGTCAACGTCTAGTACCTACCTGTATAATATAATACACTAGCTTCTGCCCGCAGCTTCGCTCATGTTAAGTTAAATTTTTCAAACTCCCTATTTTACCCCAGCTTACCTTAGGATGTCTACGTCCTAATAGCTAGGTATCTGTAGGCCAAAGTTCAGCCCGATCCATCCAGTGGTTTGAGCTGTGCGTTGATAGATCAGTCAGTCAGTCAGTCAGTCACCTTTCCCTTTTATATATTTAGAAAAAGATATACCCTGGTGGTATAATATGTAAAAATAAAGAAAACTGTGGAGGTCCCTTAATATTTAATATTGGATTTGTTCAAGAGAAAAAGGTTAAGTAGGTACCATCGAGGCGCGTGTAAAGCCCACATATTATATAAGTTATATACCGGTGTCTTTACATACAGACAGGGCAACTGGTCACTTCACAACTCGTGTATTGCTCTCGGGAGGGTCTAAGAGGCCCTTGATATAAGTTTGGGGACCTAGAAAATACTTTGTTGAATGTGGATTGGATCCCTTACCACAGGTCTTGTGTGTTGTGTCTTATCTAGAAAATGATGAGTAGATTCCGAAAATATATAACACTATAGTTCAATATCCAGTGATTCACAAAAAAAATATCATTTAAAAATGTGATTAAGATTCCAGAGGTAATGACTGTGGTATTTAACTTTTTAGTTCGTTTTTTGGCTGGGCAGTCGTGTTTTTTCTTTTTAAAGAATATCAGTCAAGTCCAACTTGGCTAATATTCTTAAAAAAAAAAAAGACGTGTGGCACTCGGGGACTGCCGCGGTAAAGCTATTGCATAGCATTTTTTATCAACGCCATCTAGCGGCTCACCGTAGAGGAGTCCCGTGTCAGGTTATTTTCGTTACGGAATTTCTGGATTCGGTCTCCACGCTGGCCCGCGATAGAAGCTATGCAATAGCTTAAAAATTCTTTCTCCCTTCCCAATAAGTGAAAACTTATGTTAGGAGTGGGTACGACAATAGTGCAACGGTGGGGATCGAATCTGTGACTTTTCAGTTTTCGGTTTAACCGTTGGGCTATTGAGGCTTTAAATTATGACTTGTTCTTGTTTCTTGTCTGTTATTCTACATTGTACCTACTCATAGTAGAGGTAATTCCTCTATCCCTCAAGAGCCATCCAGTGATATGCTTTAGGAGGAAGTCTCAGGGAGTCTTCGTGCATGAAAGCATAAAGGGACTAAAGCATAAGGGTTCTACTTATTTTGTATTCACTTGATAAAATATGAACAAAATAATACCTATGGTATAGCTCTATAGCTTTTTCAATTCACGAGGGTACGCGGCTCATGGTCGTGTGTGTGTCGTATCTATATAAGTGTGAGCGAGAGCTTGCTCGTGCCTTCCGCTCCCACCTAGGCTCCTGACAGGCACACACACTAACGCAATGTGCATGTACACGACGTAACCACAAGTAAAGCGCCCGTAACTTCGTGAGATAAACGATAAACGACAAACTATACGAGTAGTTTGATTAGCACTCATAATGTCCATCATAAACTTACTAACTACTTCTAAAATACTGTCATAAATAATAACCACTTTCGAAACAGCTATATAAAGAATACTAGCTTTACCCCGCGGCTTCGCTCACGTTAAGTTCGATTATTCCAACCCCTATTTTATCCCTTTAGGGGATGAATTTTCAAAAATCCTTTCTTAGCAGATACCTACGTTATAATAGCTATCTAAATGCAAAATTTTAGCCTGATCCATCCAGTGGTTTCAGCTGTGCGTTGATAGATCAGTCAGTCAGTCACCTTTGCCTTTTATATATTTAGATTTCATTCATTCAATAGAATGAATGTATGAAATATTCTAGCTGATGCCCGCGACTTCTTCCGAGTGGATTTATTTTTTAAAATCCCGCGGGAACTTTTTGAATTTCCGAGACAAAAAGTCTATGTCACTCACCAGGTCCTCAACTATACTTATGCAAAAAATCACGTCGATCCGTAGCTCTGTTGCAGCGTTATTGAAGGACAAACCAACAGACAAACACCACCCACCAGTTGCACTATTGTCGTACCCACTCCTAGCACAAGCTTTCCGCTTATTACGAGGGGATAGGAGGATATTAGTCAACTTCAGCTTGGCTGATATTCTTTATAAAAAAACACACACTTTCGCATTTATAATATTACTAGATGATGCCCGCGACTTCGTCCGCGTGGATCAAGGTTTTTCAATTCCCAAGGGAAATCTGTAACTTTCCGGGATAGAATGTAGCCTATGTTTTAATCCTGGGTTTGAGCTATCTCCACTCCAAATTTCAGCCAAATCGGTTCATTCGTTGTGGCGTGAAGGAGTAACAAACATACACACACACACACATACAAACTTTCGGCTTTATAATTTTAGTGTGATGTGATGTGATGTATAGTGTCATAAATAAAATAAGACAAAAAGAATATCTACACTCTACAGTGTTTACGAAATACCATGCTCCATGGTACATATGTCATAATGTATTCGGAATGACCCTGATAACACCACCAGTTTGCCTCGCAGCTTGCCTCGCAGTGATAATATCAATCATACAGAACTGCTGCATTTTGTTAACCGAGGGAAAAATGTTGGCATTTGAGCAAACTTCATCATAAAATACACAAAAGAAACTCTGTAGAGCTAGGAGATAGTGGTCGTTTTAGTTTTCAAAGTAACTAAACAGAAAAAAGATTAAAAAAATTCTTTTCAAAAAACCGACTTCAAACGCCACTACAAAGTATAAAAATAATTTTATTTTGTACACGTTTGTTGAAGTCGGGTGGCTTAAATAGAAACGATGAAACCGATACGCGATGCTCGCCCGATTTCAATAAGCACGTCTCTTATATGTCACCATAAGATAAGCGTCGCGCATCGATTTCATCGTTTCTAGTTAAGCCCACCCGACTTCAACAAACGTGTACAAAATAAAATTATTTTTATACTTTGTAGTGGCGTTTGAAGTCGGTTTTTTGAAAAGAATTTTTATTTTAAGCTTTTTAGTGGAGCTTGTCCCTGCTCTCTTTCTCCCCTCCCTCCAACGCTATGGTACTAATGTAGTTCTACACTTGGTACCTACAGTATTTATTAACAATACACAAGAGCTAGGACTAGGAGCTCCATGATGTAGTCCATGGTTGGTACCAACAATATCAGTTCGAAAGCGCCAGTGCGTAATTCCTCCAACTCTGCAGCATCAGGATTGAGGAGCTAGAACCTTGAGCATTATAATGTAGTATATGCTTGATACTAACAATATCAATTCGCAAGCGAAAGTTCCTAAATCCTCACAGTTAAAGTGGGCAGTACCCTGCAGCATCAGGATTGAGGAGCTAGAACCTAGACCTCAATGGAGTAGTATATGCTTATTACATACAATAACAATTCATGATTAGCAGTTCCTAAATCTCTACAATTTAGGTGGGCAGTACCCTGAAGCATCAGGATTGAGGAGCTAGAACCTAGACCTCGATGGGGTAGTATAGTACTAACAATATCAATTCGCAAGCGAAAGTTCCTAAATCCTCACAGTTAAAGTGGGCAGTACCCTGCAGCATCAGGATTGAGGAGCTAGAACCTAGACCTCAATGGAGTAGTATATGCTTATTACATACAATAACAATTCATGATTAGCAGTTCCTACATCCCTATAATTTAGGTGGGCAGTACCCTGCAGCATCAGGACTGAAGAGTAGGACCTGGAGCTCTATGATCTAGTATATGCTTAGGCCAAGCATACTAATTCGTAAACGACGGTTCCTAAAGTCCCATAATTTAGGGGGGAAATACCCCTGCAGCATCAGACTTGAGGAGTTGAAGGTAAAAATTTTTATGGGACCATTTCGCAAGCTTCTTCTGTCGATTAAAAAAAAATCTCGTGAATCGGTCCTGAAACCTCGGAGTAATCGGCGGGCATACATAGAAAAAAAAAAAGATACCGGCCGAATTGATAACCTCCTCCTTTTTGGAAGTCGGTTAAAAATGTAACCCGATTACGGAAAATTTGTTGTTTATTACATCACTGATACGTTGATTTCGTTCACATAAGATGTAGCCTATTTCATTCGGACCATAACAACGAATCGATTGACACTTTTAGGGTTGCCAGATTTTTTTTGCAGCCTATAAAGGGACAAATGGTTAAATGGGCGAAAAAATACGGGATTTCAGTTTTTTACCCGGGACAATTAAAAAACAAAATTATTTAGTGTCATTTTTTTTTATATTTTTCTGAGCATTGAGTCAGTTTAAACATTTTTTTATTCGTTTTAACGTATCTATCTGTAAAAATCAATACAATTATAAGCGTAATTAAAAACGGTCATCAACTCTCTTTTTTAAGAACGTTGCGTGTGTACTTGGATCGATTTTATAATGAAAAACGAAGTACGGTTCAAATGCGGGACAGAGTCAGTCCCGCCAGGATATTTTAAACTATGCCTAAAATACGGGACGTCTCGGGAAATACGGGACGTGTGGCAACGCCAGACACTTTGTTCATCAAAATCGGCTAAGTAGTTTAGGCTCTACGGTTTTTTTTTTCTGTTGATTCTGAGCACCAAAGTGGTGCTCATTACAATTACAATCTAGCCTAACTTAGTTGACTAATTAGCAATTTTAATTTAACCTAAACTTCTAAATTACTATCTTATATACTATAAGAGATTGTCCAATGACGCATCTTAGTCTTTCTTTATAATGATCTTTAGAGACACTTTGTTTATGTGTTCTTTCAGGCAGCACTTTCACTACACTATCACTAATACACTATACACCAACTCAAATGGTTTTGTCCATTTTATTTTAGTTTTTAGGCTCTACGGTGGACTATGACCTGAACACTTCTCAGTCAGAGAAAAGTGCGCAGTAGATCTTTCGGTTAAATATCGGAAAAAAACGTTAATGGATCAAAGAAAAATTTTGAGTACTAAATAAAATAACAAATGTAAATTTAAAATTTATCATCCCCCCATGTTAGAACATCCTAATTGCTAGTCAGTAATTGTTAAAATAAAAATATGTAATCCGCCATTTTGTGACGGCGGCCATCTTGGACCGATTTTCATCAAACGTAGCTAAGAACACTACCGACTAATTCACCTTTCAAACAAAAAAAAGACGTGTGGCACTCGGAGACTGCCGCGGTAAAGCTATTGCATAGCATTTTTTATCAACGCCATCTAGCGGCTCATCGCTAGATGGCGTTGATTAAAAATGCGCCATCTAGCGGCTCACCGTAGAGGAGTCCCGCGTCAGGTTATTTTCGTTACGGAATTTCTGGATTCGGTCTCCACGCTGGCTCGCGATAGAAGCTATGCAAAAGCTTAAAAATCAAAATCGGTTCAACCGTTCGGCTGCAACGATGCCACAGAAAGACACACAGACAAATCTAACTTATAACACCCCGTCGTTTTTGCGTCGGGGGTGACACAAAAGCCTCCTAACAATAATTAACTAGCTCTTAGAGTACAGTGTTTCGCATTTACGCAATTTTTTATAGAACACATAAAAGAAACCCGACTCCTTTATATCTTTGAAACGTTGCATGCACAGATTTGAATTCGTTGAATATATTATAATTTTTGTGAAGAGAAAATATAATATTCAAAAAAAAATATTCATTTTGATAGAATGTAGGCACAAAAGCTTATGCTTTGGTTGGGATTTGAAATTTCATCTTCATGAGCATACCTACTTTTTTTTTGTAAAAAAAGAATATTAACCAAGCTGAACTTGACTTATATTCTCCTCTCCCCTCCAAATAAGCGAAAAGCTTGTGTTAGGAGTAGGTACGACAATACCTACTGCAACGGGTGGGGTTCGAACCTGCAACCTTTCAGTTTTCAGTCCGTACCCTTAACCGTTGGGCTATTGAGGCTTTTAATTTGTCTGGTGGAAGGTTTTGGCCGTGGCTAGTTACCACCCTACCGTCAAAGATGTGCCGCAAAGCGATTTAGCGTTCCGGCACGATGGCGTGTAGAAACCGATTAGGGGTATGGGTTGAATTTACACTGCCATACCCCTTGTTAGCCCGCTACCATCTTAGACAGCATCGTCATTTACCATCAGGTGAGATCGCAGTCAAGGACTATCTCGACATCGGATAAAAAAAAAATTGCGAGGCCAGCGAAATCGAACCCACATCTCTTCGGAATCACGCCCTGAACGTGTTGACTATTTACACTACAGGCACCCTTTCTGTCCTGCCCCCCGATTCAGACCCTTCCGACTTATTTATCGATCGATTCGGTTTGTTACCGTACGATAACATATATTTTCAATGTGTAAATGCTCTTGTAATCGAATGTATCTTGTCGATGTCGATAACGTAGTCGATACCGAATCGTATCCTCAAACCAAACGCTCTGAATCACACGACAAATTTTTTTTATACGAGATCGATATCTAACCGTATCGACACGGTATGTTATCGAACAGGTCTGAATCGCCGCCCTGATCTTTGATTGTATCACTTGGTCCTTATCAAATATCAATAATGCGTATTGACGTATTTGGTTATCCGCTAATATATTCGGTGTTAGATTTGATGTCCAATATATGGCAGGTAATATGTTAAGCCGATAACCACAATCTCATATGAATTATTGTGTAGGTGCTAATTGCACAGGTTGAAATTATTGATGTAATTTATTACTGGGTTATTATCGGCGGCTTTGTCTGGCACAGCCCTGCCCTGGACAGTCTAAGAGCCAGTGGAAGGTTTAACGGAGGGACTTGTTAAACTTGTATGTGTGTTTGTGTACGGTCTATGTCGTAACCGTACAATTCGCCCAGTCATCATTCACGCATTATTATAATTACGCTTTTCATTTATTCATACATCAGTGCACATAACATCGCATTAGCTTAAGTAGAGGCCAGACTTCTACTCAAGCAGTTTCATTACTGTGCGGTCCTGAACCGTACAGTTTGTGTACTGTGTATGTTTGTTACTCTTTCACGCCACAAGGAATGAACCGATTTGGATGAAATTTGGAATGGAGATAGCTCATACCCATGGTAATAGGCTACATTTTATTCCGGAAAATTAAAGAGTTAAAAAACCTTGATCCACGCGATCGAAGTTGCGGGCATCATCTAGTCGGTTGATAAAGAAGAAGAAATGGTGGTCATTGGTTGCCTGAAAGAGATCGCTATGTAGCGATAAGGCCGCCAAATTGTATACTTACTGAATTTGTTAAGCTCATTGTTTTGTTACCTGTTTTAATATGTATCACACATAGTACAACAAAATAAACGTACAAAATCTTTTTACAAAACCGACTTCAAACTCCACTACAAAGTATATCAAATTGTGCCTACAAAATTTGAAGAGTTCCCTCGATTTCTCCAGGATTCCATCATCAGATCCTGACCTGATGAAAATGGAATCACTTGGAAAGTAAACCCTTTAAAACAAAAAAAAGAAGTTTCCTAATCGGTCGAGGCGTCTTCGAGTAATCATAAAAAATAAAAAAAAGATCCCGACAAATTGAAAACCTAATCCTTTTTTGAAAATCGGTTAAAAAGTACATTCTGTTTTATCTTATTTCGCCCTGTAACTTCTACAACCGCACCGCACGCCACCGAACGCAATTTCACCCTCACCACCTAGGTGTCTGGAGCACTTCGACCATCCGTTGCTCCAGATCTTTTTTTCCACGTACTACCAAATTGTGGAATCATCTCCCTTCGACAGTGTTCCCACTTAATTACAATATGGGGTTATTCAAGGGGCGAACCAATAAGTTCCTGAAACGCCAGCAACGCATTGGTGGTGCCTCTGGTACTACAAGTGTTCACGGGCGGCGGTAAACACTTTACATCGGGTGACCCGCCAGCTCGTTTGCCTGCTATTCATATATAAAAAAAATATTCATTAATTCAAGTAGTGCTACCTTCTCAAATTATCCCACCAGCTCTTAGCCTGTCACGGGTGGAATATTGGCCACATTATGTGTCTAATTTGCGGCGTTGTGGGGGTAACTGGGGGTAGCCTCGGAATGACCTCCGAGCCTAAATAAATATGCTCAAGCCTTTTGTAACAATAAGTATGTTCTTATCGTCATAATTATGTATTCCATAATAAAGCCGATTAAAAAACAAAGTACTTTTTTGAACAATACGTTATAAACGAATATTTTTTAAGCTATTGCATAGCTTCTATTGCGGGCCAGCGTGGAGACCAAATCCAGAAATTCCGTAACGAAAATAACCTGACACGGGACTCCTCTACGGTGAGCCGCTAGATGGCGTTGATAAAAAATGCTATACCTTGCCTATGCCTTTTTTTTTTTAAAGAATATTAGCCACGCTGAATTTGACTTATATTCTCCTGTCCCTTCCAAATAAGCGAAAAGCTTGTGCTAGGAGTGGGTACGACAATAGTGCAACGGGTGGGATTCGAACCTGCAACCTTTCAGTTTTCAGTCCGCATTTTAACCGTTGGGCTATTGAGGCTTTAATATCAATAAATTGATGATCACTGATCTTGAAATTTTCTTTGCCAGACTGTTGTTGTAGAATTTTTTTTCGATCTACGTATTTCGATAATAATATAAGAACACCCCAAAAGCAAGTTCCAATCAAACTTTTGAAAGTTGTTAGCCGTAAACGCCATTTCGGAGGCGGCGACGCGGAATTATCAGTTTTTTAAACGTCTACGCTGAAGTTAATAAGTCTTTTTATTTTACTCTTTTATCGCGAGGACGGTAAAAGTTGTAACAGAATTTACTAGAATTTATTACTTTTTTTTTAACCGACTACGGCACAGATAAAAGGAATTTTGTATTTGTCAAAATTCATTAATTACAATCGAAGATCAACTACGGTACAAATAAAAGGAATTTTGTATTTGGCAAAATTTATTAATTACAATCGAAGATGTAACATTTAAGAACAACATTTGTAACAAGTGTAAATTGAAAATTTAAAACAACCCCGATTTAAAAAAATATGTAATTCGCCATTTTGTGGTGGCGGCCATCTTGGATTTGAAATTTATCATAGTGTATCTAGTATTCTACTACTCAAGCCCTTTCGATTGATACCCATATTGAGGGAGTTGTGAAAAAATATGTAATCCGCCATTTTGTGGCGGCGGCCATCTTGGACCGATTTTCATCAAACATAGCTAAGAGCACTCCCGACTAATTCACCTTTCAAACAAAAGAAACAACATTAAAATCGGTGATGCCACAGACAGAAAGACACGCACACGTCAACACTTTGGCACAATTTTTGTTGTGGTCATTTTTTTAACGCAGTCGCAGGAAGTCTATTCCTTAATAATTATTTATTCGTAGGCCTGTACTATATTATTATAAATATACATTTAAATATATTCAAATGGGTAAAAGTTGAACCTCTGTAATTTGTCTTAATCGCGTCTGTGCAAGTTAGCCAGTTGTTTCCGTCGACTTGATAAGTTACCGTGAAGTTTCCACTGGCCAACGTTGCCTAGAGAATTTGATTAAAATGTTATCTACTAACTAACGTCAACTAGTAACAACTTAGGTCAAAACAATTTAGGTTGTCCGGAACTAGACTAGACGACCTGTAATAAATACAATAATATTTTGTCAAACATGCTTGGAAAGAGCATTATTTTGACAACCTTTTTCGAGATAAATCGAAATTGCTGTACTGGCCGAACAGCGGCCGGCAAAAGTTGTATGAAAATCCATTGCTGGCGTGTTTAGCGGCCAGATAAATTACATAGTAAACTCATATGTGTTGAGAATTTAAAAATGGAACGATCTTTTACTCCGAAACTTGGCAACCAAGGAGGTAACTTATCAAAGGTTTTATTTAAATTTCGAACTAGCTTGCAAATAGAAAGTTGTTTATTGAAAAAAAAAAACAAATGAACACTTCAATGCGGAGAAAATTATTGTTGATCATTGTTCGTCATTGATTTTGAAAAGTAAATTGTATTTGACAAAATGAGTTCATGTAAAGACAATGAGTGTGTGAGTGACAATTCGAGAGGCGGAAAGTGTCGTAATAGAAAACTTATTACCGTTAAAATCTAAAGAAAAATATTTGAAAACCTATAAAAATTTTGTTCAATTCTGCCTAGTTAGTTAGCCTTGGCCACAACTAGGCATTGATGGACTTACGTATGTGTGCCTCGGCTTCGCCTCGGCACGTTCGCTCATCAATGCCTCTTTTGCTGGCCGCGACAATAATGTACTATAAAAAAAATATTTAAAAAAAACCGACTTCAAACACCACTTAAAAGTATAAAATAATTTTAGTTTGTACACGT